>OY829541.1:38726445-39972595 GCA_963691705.1 Viola odorata | reverse complement strand
TTAATATTAGGAGTGAGTGAGTCCTATGTGTATCTATTAATTTTAATTTTTTAAAATGAAAAATTATTAAATATATTCGTTACATATAAGTGTAACTTTAATATGAGCTCATTTAATTGATTTTTTAAAATTAAAATTGAATTCATATTTATTAATCTGCAAAATCAAAATGAGAAAGGTGACCGAACATTAGTTAGTTAAATCATAATTAATTAAGCCATTGGTGCGCCACGTGCCATGAAATTTCTTATAACACGGTTGGTTATTGAATTTTACTCGTATGATTTTAATTAGGAGTATCAGTTAGTTAAATATCAATTATGAAGTATTTTTATTACAATTTGTATCAATCTACATATTAATTATCAAAATTACGAGGGTAGACATGTCTAAAATAACATATATATTTTGTTTAGATTAACAATATGAAGTTATTGAACTAAAGTAAAAAAAAAAAAATTTTAAAAATTTGAAAAATGTTTTCCAAATGGAAATATTTCCGAAAATTTTCCAAAATGGAATTTTTTGACTGTGAAACAGATTTTAGAAATAATTCCAGTTTTGGAAAATTTTCAAAAAATTCTCCGTAACTAAACAGCACCTTAAGCTGCGTTTCATAACGGAATTAATTCTGTTTGGAGTTATTTCTGTTTTTTAAAATTTTCCATCTGGAGTTATTTCCGGAATTATTTCTGTTTTCCAAAATTCTGTTTCACAGCTACAGTACGTTTTCTGTTTTCCAGCCTTCATTTTCCAACCTTAGAAAACTCAAAATCGTATTCACCTAACAACTATTTCTTACTTTTTTGAAAAAAAAAACTACTACTATTATTAAATAAATTTTATTTTAATTAAAAAATAATGCTAATGTTATTTTTTTGTTAAGATTAATAAACTAAATAGTAGCCCATTTTAAGTTTATTAAAGATCAAATATAAGTATGGTAAACATATTCATGTTTAGATTCAAAAGCACAAGCCATTTAAGGGTTGTTTAATTTTTGGAAAATTTTCTAAAAATTGGAAATATTTCCAAAATCTGTTTCACAGCAACATTTTCCCAAATGGAAAATTTTCAGAAAATTTTTCAGTTCTCCAATTACTATTCAGTTTTCCAGAATTAACACTACAAATTTGGAAAATTCTGGAAACGCCATTTTTTAAGTTTTCCAAAAAAAAAATTCCAAATTATTTTTTTTTTTTAGCTCAAACGATCCATATTGTTAACATAAAAAAGAAACAATGTTATTTTGGACATTTCTACCCTCATAATTTATAAATATGCTAAATCTATTCACGTTAAAGATCAAATATAAATATAATAATTCCGTTCATGAAAATAAAATACATGTCTTGAATTATTTGTTCATGACGTGAATACTACAAACTCGAAATCGTATTCACCTAAGATCAAGTATAAATATAATAATTCCGTTTATGAAAATAAAATACATATAAAATAGTCTTGAATTATTTGTTCATTACGTGAATACCACAAATATCAACATTCAAAACATACTTAATTTAAATTGTTACTTCTTCATATTCTAACAATTATTATAATGAGACCATAATTGATTTGCAATATCTTCTCTAACGTCATTCATTAGTTGTTGTTGGGACATATCCACTTGAATACCTTCTTGCGTCACATTAGCTTCGTTCTCGTCTAAATTTTGCTGACCTTCTGTACCATATTCTGTGAATAGTTGATCAACTCTATCTTCCATTCGAATAAAGTTGTGTAGTGTACAACAAGCTAGAGGTATTTGCCTCGGACGATGAAGAAGATAATTTGGAATGGACTTTAAGATTGGAAATCTAGCCTTCAGAACGCCAAAAGCCCTTTCAATCACATTTCTCAATGACGAATGTCGATAGTTAAACAATGCATATTTTCTTGTTATCCTTCCTCATCCACGAAAATAAGTGTAATTTTCTCGTTACATATAAGTGTAATTTTAATATGAGCTCATTTAATTGATTTTTTAAAATTAAAAGTGAATTCATATTTATTGAGGATTCTGAGCGAGTAAATTCGGACCTTAAATCAAACTTTTTCTTTATGATTACTATTTATTTTGTTTCATTTTATTGCATATTTTAGTATTTTTGGTTCGGGATCTTATTCATTTCAAGTGAGATTCCTCGTGTTGAATCAATTTTATTTTAATTACTACTACTATTGTTAAATCAATTTTATTTTAATTAAAAAATAATGCTAATGTTATTTTTTTGTTAAGATTAATAAACTAAATAGTAGCCCATTTTAAGTTTATTAAAGATCAAATATCAGTATGGTAAACATATTCATGTTTAAATTCAAAAGCACAAGCCATTTAAGGGTTGTTTAATTTTTGGAAAATTTTTCAAAAATTGAAATTTTTTCCAATTCTCCAATTACTATTCAGTTTTGGAAATAATTCCAAAATTAACACTACAAATACTCCAACTTTTGGAAACACCATATTTGATGTTTTCCAAAAATTTCTTCACTTTATTTCCAAAGTGGGGTCTACAGGTCAACTTTACTCTCTCTCATCATTTTTAATTTTTCTTTCATACAAAAACTCAATCTTCTTACTTAATACTTTGAACAAAATAAATTAAAAGTTACAAAAACATAATCTTCATCTCAAGATTAGTAATTATATATCCACTTTTCTTATTTTTCTTAATATTTTATAAATGGGTTTTAAACTTATTTAGAATTAATTTAGAATTTTTTTCCCGCCTAAAATACTCCCTTCAAACTAATATTTAAAAAATGGGTCTTATGATGTGGCGGGATGGGATTGGTTTTCCAAATGGAAAATTTTGGAATTAATTTCATTTGGAGAAAAATATTGTTGTGCAACAAATTTTGGAAATATATCCAGTTTTGGAAAATTTTCAGAAAATCCCTGTAAGTAAATTCAGAATGGAATTTTCAAAAAATTCTCCGTAATTAAAAAACAATGAAAAAAAAACTACTACTATTGTTAATTCAATTTTATTGTCAACTCATTTAATTGATTTTTTAAAATTAAAAGTAAATTCATATTTATTAATTTGCAAAATCAAAATGAGAAAAGTGACCGAACATTAGTTAGTTAAATCATAATTAATTAAACCATTGGTGCGCCACATACCATAAAATTTCTTATAAGACGGTTGGTTATTGAATTTTACTCGTATGGTTTTAATTAGGAGTATTAGTTAGTTCAATATCAATTATGAAGTATTTTTATTACAATTTGTATCAATCTACATATTAATCATCAAAATTACGAGGGCAGACATGTCTAAAATAACATTATTATTTTTAGATTAACAATATGAATTTATTGAACTAAAGTAATAAAAAAAAATTGGAAAATGTTTTCCAAATGGAAATATTTCCGAAAATTTGGAAAATGTTTTCCAAATGGAAATATTTCCAAACATACTACAAATTATTTAATATTAGGAGTGAGTGAGTCCTATGTGTATCTATTAATTTTAATTTTTTAAAATGAAAAATTATTAAATATATTCGTTACATATAAGTGTAACTTTAATATGAGCTCATTTAATTGATTTTTTAAAATTAAAATTGAATTCATATTTATTAATCTGCAAAATCAAAATGAGAAAGGTGACCGAACATTAGTTAGTTAAATCATAATTAATTAAGCCATTGGTGCGCCACGTGCCATGAAATTTCTTATAACACGGTTGGTTATTGAATTTTACTCGTATGATTTTAATTAGGAGTATCAGTTAGTTAAATATCAATTATGAAGTATTTTTATTACAATTTGTATCAATCTACATATTAATTATCAAAATTACGAGGGTAGACATGTCTAAAATAACATATATATTTTGTTTAGATTAACAATATGAAGTTATTGAACTAAAGTAAAAAAAAAAAAATTTTAAAAATTTGAAAAATGTTTTCCAAATGGAAATATTTCCGAAAATTTTCCAAAATGGAATTTTTTGACTGTGAAACAGATTTTAGAAATAATTCCAGTTTTGGAAAATTTTCAAAAAATTCTCCGTAACTAAACAGCACCTTACCGTTCCACTATCAATCAAGGGCAGCCATGTTCTCGCACTCTTCGGATTTGCTCCCAAAGGGATTAAAACCATTGGGCTAAGCCCATTGGGCTAAGCCCATTGGGCCTCCACCCATGGTTGGACTTGGGTGCGATGCGGAACTCTAGCAACCACCCTGGGCGCTGCTGGCCTTAATATACTTAGAGAGAGCACTGATACATTTTCGCTCTCATCACTCCTTTCTCCCAAGACCTAGAAACGCTACAGAGAGAGAGAGGTGCCTGACTTCCAAAGTGAATACCCTGAAACCCTTTTCTTCTATTTCCTTTTTCGTTCAATTAATGGTCGATCATTGATTGCTTATTACTTGGATCTGCAAATCTATCATTTTAATGGATTTTTTATAGATGAACTGAATCTTCAAACCAAGTTTATCCCAGTAATTTTACTGTCATATCGGTTTCCTTGCCGTGTTTCAGTGGAATAGAGCTGATGGTTTAGTTTTTCCATATCTGTGTGTGGTGTGATTGTATTTCTTTCAGGTGTCGCCGCTGGTAACAGCTCCCTTTTGTTGAATCATTTGTCTTTACGCGTTTCATATTATGTAAGCATTCCTGTCCTTCTCTGTATTTTGGTTTAAGATGTGGATCACGGGTGTCGTTGATCCATTGAATTTTGAGTGCATGAACGATGGTTTGGCGGATTTTTATTATGTTTTTGGGTTCAGTTTGTAAGATTTTTCTTTTATTTGTTCTTTCTATATCAAGCTTCTGAACCTGCGTCTGTAGTCGTTTCTGAATCTTAGATGAAATTGTATTTATTATGCATAAATTGAAGTTGAATGGATCATATGAAGATGTTGGTCTAGTCAGTAATATGTGTGTGCATCGATATACCTTATATATTGAACTTGTGTTACAAATATATCCTATCAAAAGGGTAATTTATCTTCCTGTCAATTTTCTCTTGCAGCTGTTATTGTTTGCTACTTCCTATTTGAGTATGAGTTTTTCAAAACGTTTTTGTGAATCATATGCTCATGTGAATCTCCACGTGTATCTGTTATTGCCGAAGGTATTAATCTCCTGCCAAGTAAAGTGATGGATAACAAAAAATAATAAAGAGAATCAATATAATGAAAGTGTGAGAAGTCAATAAAGATGCGAGGAGTTTACTTTCCAGATCTTATGAGTTGGCTCTCATTGCTTAGAGGCAGTTATTTTTCTTGATGTACTTATTCTCTCATACTAAGCTGAAATCATCTCAAGGTTTCTACCAAAAAAAAAGAAAACATGATGTAGGTGTAGCAAAGTGTTCAGGGGTATATCTATTAGTCTTGTGTTTGGAGTTATTAGACCCTATGAGAGCCTTGGGTTCAGATTTAGACTTGAGAATGAGCATTCATTTGCAAAATGAGAGATAGATTGTTGTCACAGATTGTTATACACAAAAAGACTACCTTTGTGTACCAACTGCCAAGGTTCATTGTATACATGTAATGGATTAGTATTGTCTGTTTTTGTCAAAAGTACGAGTTCTGTATTTTGTCATTTATTTGTAATAATGGTATGAGTTAATTGACATGAATGTGTATGTTCGTCCAAAGATGATGCTTTCTTATTTTTTAGGATGCTTACTCAGCCAGGATAGTAACCATCTACCTTGCAATGTTTGCTTATGAAATGTGAAGGATCAACTGGTGGTGAACAAGTGCTAGAATTCTGTTTCTGTCTATTTGATATCTGGAATACTTTTGCAAGTATAGTAGCTACTTGCAGTATTTTAACATAGCCACCGTTGCTAGCTTATTGTTCATATTACTCTAGTCCTTTCGATACACCTTTGTGTTTGTCCTAATTTAAACACTTTAGCTTTTGGCTATTGAAGTCATGTTAAAGTGAATAAGATGAGGGCTTTTTTATTTTATGGGTATGGGGTATGATGCAGTGTTATGCATAAGCACCTAAGTTGAGTGAAGGAGGTTTTACTTAAAAGACTTGGGAAGGAATACTGGTCAGGATTATATACTCAGAAAGTAATAATTATGAGTTTCTTTTTGCAAACTGAGGGACAACAAAATTTTAATTTTTGTTTTCCTGCTGATATCATTATATCAAGCAGCATCTACAAACATAATGCAAAAATACCTACTGCAATGGCCCTTTTGATTTTATATATGGTTGCATTGGTTTGCTTGTTTATATACTGCCCATTTTGTGAAAACTCTTCACTATTCTGAATACAGGGCAGATGAGGAACCTGTTGATCCAAAGAAGGAGATGGAAGAAGCTTGCAAGCCCAAGTGTGTGAAACCACTTCTTGAGTATCAGGTGTGTGTTAGCAGTTTGAAATTATGAATAATCTTTCTGTCATGTAACTATGCGATTCCTGTTTGTTGATTCCCTATTGGTGTATTCTAGTGTGGCTTATGAATTATCATGTCAAGATACCACATCATATAAGGTCACTAACAAGACGGCACGATAGAGCAAAATAGGCATGATGATCTAAGAATATTATAAAGATTATTCAGTGGATTGTCTTACTGCATGAGTAAATGCTTTTAAGTAGTCTTCTGGTCTATGGTATCACATGATTATCATGTCAAGTAACATCTTATGGTCGAATAATATAACTTTCATGTGATCTAATCTTTGAGTAGATGAAGTGTCGGTGTGTTTGCTTTGCATCTTTGTATATGTTATGCTTGTTTGGTGGGCCCTATACACTCTTTAAACCTAAAGCAAGAGGTTGTTAATTGCTCATTGTTGCTCATATATGTTTTAAATGGAATTTAGATTCTCTCAATATGGTGCTGCTATTATTTGGTTTGTAGATTAGGGCTCAGTTCATGTCACCCATGCGTGCATAAATTAGCCTTGACATATTGTGGATACCTTAATTAACCATGGCATCAACCCATTGTGCGATAGGTAGTGAAGTGATGGAATCATAATTAACCTTAACATGCGATAAGTAATGTATTTATGGACACTATCATATAAAGTGATGATGTGAATATTTGTTTGCTTTTGTGTAGGCTTGTGTGAAGAGGATCCAAGGCGATGAAACAGGCCACAAACATTGCACTGGACAGTATTTTGATTATTGGACCTGTGTTGACAAATGTGTAAGTAAACATTATTATGCTGTCAGAAGTAGGTTATCTATGGCTTGATCATCTGCAGAAGTTAATGTTCTGAATGCTGTGATGCAGGTTGCACCAAAGTTATTTGAGAAGCTTAAATAGCAAGGCGAATTTTTGTGATATAGTGTTCTGCTTTTCTATTCCCAGATCCGGTGACTTTCCCATCTTGAATTTTAATCCAGGCTACTAATGCTTCTTATGGGTTTATTATTCCCATGGACAGCATTTTTTCCCTTATTTTTTGCCATATTGAGTTGCTATGAATAATGGGGAAACATTAACCTATTATGGGTCAGTATGAGTTGATATCAGTCGAATTGTTACAAGGAAACTCAGCAATTGTATGCACAATAAAATGCTTCAGATAGGCTGAGCCTCAGTCTTCATTTCCTTCCACTAGACCAACTTTAGTGACTTTCTTAAAAAAAATCATCTTTTTATTTGTCGACAATGTAGTGATGATCCATCGTGAATGATGATAGATAGATCAATAGCTGGGCTGGGCAAAGTTCTCTTTTGAATTTCTCGAAAACTTACGGTTCTAGGTCTTAACATTAAACTAAGGAGGGTGGATCAGCTCTGGCCCCAACAAACATCCACATCAACTGAGTTTATCACAATCCATTAATGATCTTGCATTTGGAGACAGCTTGGCCAGTTTCAGTGTGCTTCTCGCCCGTTTGGGGGATCCGGATTCTCAACATCGGCAAGAGCTACATGAAAGTTCAATATAGGTTTCTTTCACCAATGGATCACAAGTATCTGTAACCACCGCAGCCAATGTACACGGCAATCAGTCGTGTGAAGACAATTAGTTCTGTCCAAGTTAACATAAATATGAGATCCCTCAAGTACTTGTACCATTTTTAGGGCAAGTACTTGAGTTGTGTCCCATTTTTATCATAACTTATTCATTTTCTTTTTACTAATAACTTTTCCTAAGCACTTTATTATAAAGACATTAACTAACTTGATTCGTTGGAAAGTTTACGCTGTAACATCTTCCGGCATCTTATGAATAAGTCAATCAAAGATATGGCACCATCCGCACGGTTATCATTTGGTGCGGTGAGTGCGATTATGAGGATAAGAATTTCCGAACTCTCAAAATAAAATAAAATAAAATAAAGAAGTTATTATTATTAATTAAATGAAACCATGGGGTCCTATTCTTTTTTCCTTCAAAACCCACCAGCATTGCTCCCTCAACAACTGGCTCTACTCCTATTGCATTCCTCATCTTCAGCGTCGAGAATCTCGGCCATGAAAACACCACTTTATCCAATATATCTCTAGAAGTGTGATCCTCTCTTGTTCGAGAGCTTTTTCACCGAGACTGAGCGTCATTGCACTTCTTCTCCAACTTCTTCAAGGAATGGCATTTCGAGTTCTATGCTCGTGCAGTAAATTTTTCCTCAAGGTCAGAAACAGCCAACAGAAGCTTGAGAAATCTGATAGCGAAAAGAAAAACCATGGGAATCACAGTCAGCAAGTAAACAATGACTAGCAATACCAACAGAACCTTCAAAAGCAAAACCTGAAACCTGGTGAACTCTGCTTCCTAACTTAATAGGCATTGTGCTGATAAGTCCATTAACTCAGATGTGGTTTTGTCCTTCATAAGAAAATAAAGTCTCTTCTTTAGGAGAGGACATACAGAAAATTGTCTTATACTCCATCTTCTTCCTTTTAATCATTTGAAAATTATGAAAACTAGGCATTAAACTATCAATTGGATAAAATGCATCCACCATTTTTTTTTTTTTTAGGTCTGAACCACAAGTATTCATAAATCCACCGGGCAAGGGCTAATCTTGTTCACACCGGGTATACGTTCTTGCTAGAATTCTAAGTAACCTTATCATAAAAAATAAATAAATAAACAGCTATAAAAACAAAATCTAAATTTTTACCAGCAACTCCCTTGTGGTATTTATAAGTAGTAAAGGAAAATATTTGGAAAACCTTCTACAAATTTCTTGTGTATGAGTTGAAGACGATGAGAAACTTCATATGAAGCTTTCACATACCGAAACAGTGATAAAGGAGAAAATGTTATGTTTTGGCATCAAGAGATTGAATTTATTTTGCCTTAACCAAGTATGATAAGAGCTTATTAGCCTCGTCTATTGGTCAAACTGAACTTGGTAGTTTACATCTAACATTATTGCCACCAGGAAATAAGAACCAAAGATCCACGAGAGGGTGAAACTAGGATGCAAGATTACAAGCTAAATCCAAGTGGGAAAAATGAAAATACAAAACAAAACAAAATAATTTTACCTATATTAATGCCAGAAATAAGAATTAAAAAAAAATGCTCCAATTTGACAACAAAAACAGAACTAGAAAAGTTGACATTCTGTTTAGAGATACCATATCCTTCTACTGCTAGAGGAAACAAAACTGCCTTGACATATTCATATAACCTTAACGAGACTAAGAGCAAATATCAAATGAATGAAAAGAGATCAATGGTTTAGATACTTACCACATGAGTACCTAATACTTGATTTTCCAAATTACGCACGAATGTGAGCGATCAACTGCATATTTTAGTTGAGATGACGCATTTCCAGTTATTCTCTGTATTGACATCTTCTTCAACAACAGAGAGAGCAATTCTTTGTGCTTTGTTTGTTTTTTCTTCAATACTTCTATATAAGCATTTAAACCAAGCCATTCAACCTCACTCCCCTTCAACTGAAGAATCGGGCGGAAATGAGAGCTGACGTGTACAGAACGCATCCTTTTCCTAATGAGCACATACATATACCTAGCAATCACACAAAAGGAAAAAAAAAACATATAAAAGGGTAAAGGTGGCTGTGACATAGAAGGATTGCTTTTGCATTTGAAGGTTATGAGAGTACAATGATGAAAAGAGCCATTTTCAAGAACTTTAACAATGACTTGCTTACTCTACCATGACTAACTACTACTGCTGAATCATGTTGGCAACATAAGAGAACTGCAAGTAAGTTTTAGATTATAAATCATAGGGTGGTTCATTCCTATAAAATTTACCAAGACAGTTCGTGAAGTTTGAGATACTTGTTACAAACAAAAATTTAGAGCACAAAAACAATTCTACTTTCAGAGAAACATTCTTACCTTAAGGATCTTTCCACAATTTCGAAATAGAATCTTGGGTGCAGTTTGCAAATATATGACATGTCAGACACATAGCAGTGGAACTTCATTGCACATATCAAAAATGCTTGATAGATGTTTAACCTAACGACGGGCGAAGAGTTAATATTTGAATCAAAGAATATGGGATGACACTTGGGCCTCAAGAAGCTGAACAACTTCATCTTCAGATGACGCCCAGGTTTTCCTTGCCAGCAGACAGTAAGCGTTGAGCTTAAATGGTTATTCAGATACCTGTTTAGGGATCAATTAAGTATCGCATAGACATAAAGTGTAAAGGATAAGCAGACAAGCATGCGGTAATTATTGTGGTGGCTTTGATGTTCAAGTAAAATTGAAACAAGCATAATCTTTTGTAAAACAATTCACTGATTACAAAAATCAAGCATCTTTGACTGGCTTCCCCAATAGGCCTCCTCTGAAATTAAGAACCAAAAACAACGCAACAGAGAAGCCAGATAAGAATCAGGACATATCTATCCACAAGAAATTCCAAAGAACTAACCTTGTGTAATCTGCCTGAACTTCTAAAGTGCAGGAGTTTAAAAGCAAACCACTCCATCGAAGAAATGATTTACCATCTTCACCAACATGCACCCTGTTTGATGGAAGATCTGATGCAGGTCCAATATGAAAATTACAACAGAACTTGCCCTCATTCATATAGCAGTTGTAATCCCGAAATCCCCGCCGTAACCTCGAGAGAAAACCAGTAGCATGCTTCTTTGAGGTTGATATGAAAAGGAAGTCATCAATTAATCTGAGAAGAATATGACGGGGGGAGGACATGACATTAGCCTCTGAGCTGCATTCTGGAACGGAAGCACTTTGAGAATCATCTCTTGGTAGATTCTTTAGTGAAGGTCCATCAAGTTTATCAAGAAATGGAAAGATCACGCTCCTTTCAAGGTCCCCATAGTATAATGAGCAAAGAAGAGAAGATAATACACTTCCTTGAGGTATACCTATCCCTTGCAAGTAAAATGTTCTACCTAACTGAAGCACATTACGCTTCACATGCTCTTTTAGATTAAACAGGAGCTCTTCCTTTAACAAATACCTACTACGCCCCTGCAACACGAGACAAGTATCAAACAATAGTAGACATAGATATATAATACAACTAGCTTCCAGATTACTAACCAGTTAGTTTACAATGAGTGATAGGTTTCCATCATCCAGATTGGTTTTATTATCATCAACGTATGAAGATCTACCAATGAGCTTAGCTCAGTGGAAATCCTTGCTTTGCAAGGAAGGATAGATCTCAGGTTTAAGTCCTAACCTTAAATCATACACTTGTATTGATGCCGAGGGCAATATTCTGTCCGCACAATTTCTATGACTTTCTTCTAAAGCATATATTTTGCAACTTATAAGAAAATCATATGCATAGACAGTAATGAGCAATGAGCATTTCTCATTTTCATGAGTAAAAATGAAAAGAAAAATCACTACTCTATATAGCATTTGTTACTCTCTCCCAATCTCCCCTTCACCCAATGTCTAGCAATACTTTAAGCCCAAAATGTACTTAACCCTCCTGCACTTTTATTCTAACCCTCTTTGTTTCTCTCTTCCCCACCACCTAAGCTTCTCTTCTTCAACCTCCATAACTCCACCTCTACAAGGTCTTCCCACACAAAAAGCAGTTTCAAAGATCCAAGAGAACACCTAATCCAATCGAAACACCTATCGAAATTACTTCATTAAAGTACTTCTCACAAGTCAGAAATACTATGGTTAATACAGACAAGATGGAGAAGATCTCCATAAAGTAGCACTAAGCTTCTTATCTCATTGCAGGGCTTCTATGATATGCCTTCCATACCTGTAGATGATAAAATACTAAATGGAAGTAAAACCAAAAATCAAAACCAAAGACTGAAATAAATAATGATATGGCCCATATGGGAGGTGATATGAAAGACTCGCAAGAGGTACCTAAAACAAGTCTGGGGTGCTTAGGCGATGGCAGACCACTTTCATCTTGCAAGTTAGAAGGAATAGAAAAGGTCTGGGAAGGTTAAACAACTGTTCATAGTTAACTTATCAACTCAACTATAAGGCTCAAACCATGATTAATAAGGGCCACTGAAGGTCCCAGCAGGGTCTCTGACTGAGTCCCCTCCCACCTCCCCCAAGATCAGAATGCCATAATTAACCTTCCCCCACTCAGTTCTACACGATATACAAGTATTTGTAGGTGATTCTAACAATAAAGGGAACGCAAAAGAAAGAAGAAATCAATTTTTTTAAGAAGTTTACACATAGTGGGAAAAAAGTACAAATAGCATACCTGATTAACAAGGATGGTATGCAATGAACCAAAGAGAGCAGAGGAACTCAAACTTGAAAAACTGGTGTTCATATTTGGATCTGCTAAAACAAGCTGCTCATGAACCCATAGATATTTCTTGGTACAGACAACTTGACAAAACTGTTTTAGGAAATATTCATCCTCCAGCATAACATCTCCCATCATGCCAAGCAACTTATCTTGATCTATGGAATCAAATGCTTTTGACACATCACAAACAACTATGAATACATCAGGCAACATGGTCAATCCATTCCTCAGAGCAATTATAAATGGGCAGAGCTTTCTGTAGATGTCATTGTAGTCAAAGACAGATGAGCCTAACTTCTCTGGTTCCTTCAATTGTATACCTTTCAGAACGGCATGTGTTTCACGAAGAAAACAATTCACAGACTTGAAATGTTTTACTTTAACTAAGTTAGGATGGCGTGCAACTTTTCCCTGCAGTCCAAATGCGTGAGCTTGAGAAGTTTGTCCATGATGAGGTATTCTCGATGATGCCTTTAGATTTGCTAATATTCTTACTCCATTTCCTTTTGGAAGAAGTCTGAGCTTTGAGAATCCAAAAGATCTACAACTTATAATACTCCTAACATCGGCAATATCCAAGTTCTGATAGTTCTGACCTTTCAAGTTAGCAATTGCTCCATTCTTGACTTTGTCCCAAATTGACTTCCGATAATAATAGACATCTTGTTTGCCAAACTCACTTTCTGTGACGTAAAAGTTGGCTTGCACCAATGGCACAACCAGAACTGAAAAGAACCAAAATATCCATTTCTGTAAGAATACATGCTTCGTATTATTTGCAACATCTTTCAATTTATCACAGCCCTTATGACCGTGTGCAGTATGCCCTGGGACAATATTTGGCACCAAAGCATCCAAGTGGCATGAAGACTGTTTATTTGACAAAAATGGGAAGTCAGAAGTCTTCAACTTGTGAATACACTGTTTTAATGTGAATTTTTCAAATCTTCTAAGCTGCACAAACTTGGAAATATTTCTCCTCAATATTCTCCAGTTGGAAGGAGTTCCTAGCAAATCAGGAGGAACTACGTATCTGCAAACTGCCCATATAAATGATACCACCTCACTCTTTGAGCAATAAGATTTCAGTGCCGCATTTAGGGGATCAATCGTGTCCTGTGTCCATTTTAGTGTACACTGTTAACGTCATGATATTTATTAAGAGATTCTCCCTCAAAATCATTTTATACAAAAAGAGAACCATCCAAAAGAAAGTTGCATTTTTTTTAGTAACTGTAAATTAAATTAGGATTCCAAAGGCATGCCACTTACACATCACTAAAGTCTTGCACCAAAAACTTACTTCATTCATTGATGAAACAACACAATGCTTATCCAACAATCTCAAAAGCTTGCAGTCTTGAGTACGGTGCAAAAGAACCTTCAACGACTTAAGAAGTGAATGATACCTGGGACATTAAAAACAAAAGCATATTATTCCATTAATTGGTCATTTGAGTTCCATGCTTGATGTCACATAATCCAACTCCAGGATTCTAACCATTTACGTTAGTATAGAATAGTTACTTTCATTTTGAAACTTGATTCAAAGATTTATTTTTCTTTCCTTTTTTTCCTTTTTATGTAAATTTTCTGTGAGAACAGGAATGAGCTCTAATGTTAACTTCTTTATGTCTATATTTTTAAATAACCAACCAGGGGTACACTAATCATCTCATGAAAAACCAGACTCCAATGAACTCTTCCCCACAAATGGCTTCAACTGGATTAAAAGGAGTTTGAACTGAAAGACATGGCAAAACCTTTTCCATCCACCATTAGAAAATCCTAAAGCCATTGATCTAGCTTCAGTCACTGGAGGCATGGCATGATACATACAGATATAAGAGCCATTTTATGCTCAGAGTTTTATTTTGGTTAGGGTTTCCAATAAATTAAAACATAATTGTTACATTTCTAACCTACAATTAGAGGTACTCATAATAGGAACTCTATGAGTCTAATAATGCCTAAGCATGTAATGGTTTATTTACAATTGATAAAAATGAGAGAATGGAACTTCTCGCTCTGTTTTGCAATGATGCAATTCTTATTTCCTCAGCTACCTCATAAACAAATATATTTTCAGTCATAACACCTAACTTTTCTTACTCTTAACCATGAATAGTTTTTTATCCCTAAGAGAACCTATATCTTCTTATTTCCTCAGCTACCTCATAAACAAATATATTTTCAATCATAACACCTAACTGAAACCAACCATCCTATCTTCTTTATTGTTAGACATCAACCTAAAATACCAGAGATTGCTACGGTGCTATAAGTTCAACAGCAGCCAAAGACCTGAATGATAGAAGATATACAAGGCAATGTTCCTAGAAAATCATAAAACAACACATCATAAGGAATTTTAACACCCATAAACTGTCCACACAAAGGTAACTAACTTACAGGCATGTAGATTCCTGGAGACAAACACCATCTTTGTGCAAGCATGAACTTGAGAAAGCACGTAGATTTGTATCAGATACGCCAAAAACACTAGCAAGAAGTGATCTCGAACCAGCCAAACTGGGCTTTAAGGAAGTCAATGCATCTGATATAATTAAGGTTATGCAAGACATTTTAATAACGCAAAGAGAAAAACCCTTAAACCATATTTTGTAGAAGCTCCAAAATAGTCTACCAAATCTGAGTAGGATGACTACAAACCCGAAAAGAAACAATATGTTACAGATTAAAAATCAATAAAGCATGTCACAACATCTAGGGTATCGGGAAGCATGAAGAGCAAAACATGCATCAATATGTTTAGAAATTTGGGAAGGATACGCTTTCGAAGAAGAACCAACGAAGAATGCTCTGAATTATAGAATATGGGTAGCCTATTGATTTGAGTGCCATCACTGACTGCTTGGGAAGCTTGCAACACAAGACAACAGAAACATTGCTGTAGCATCTGAGGTATAAACAAAAAGAAATAAAAGAAAATAGATTAAAAGATTTCTCCAGAAAAGAAAAAACATTTTTTGTTGATCCATTCCAACATTTAACTTTAAGCTTAAAGTCAATGTGTCAAATTTCTTCAAAAGAAATTACCTTTCCATTGTAATGACTTGAATCAATGTTTAAGTCAGATTGGAGTCCCCTACATGAGCTAACTTCGCCAATTTTATCATTGGCTGACTTAACTTCTAAATGCATATGCTTTTTACGGCGCTGCCACCTAAATGCTCTGGAACGCTTCTTGGGCTTCACCATAATCAAATTTAATCCGTCAAATTCTTCATTTGAGCACCCTCTCTCTTTGAAGATTGTAGTTCCAGTTTTTTCGGGGGCCGCATCAGACAAACTTGTCTGATTGCATTCGGCAAGTATAGTGCTTACAGATCTTCTAGGACCACAAACATTAAGTGAGCTAAGTTTCTGTTTTTTACATGTCAAGCTAGTGTTGTCAGACCTATCCCTTTTCTTTCTAGGTCCTGGGCAAGTGAAATTTCAATTGTCAAATTAGTGACGTCAGTGTTCATGAATAAAATGCATAAAAAATATATTAGAAATAAGAAACAGGCTACATAACATGCATGCAAAGGTAGAGTCACGAATTCCTCTCAGTCAAAAGGAAACCGAAACCATATTTTACTTGACAAAAAGTTTTAGAGCAAAACTACTAAATGTCACTCCATTTGCGTCAAATACCTTTTTTATAGGTGCTTCAAATACTTAACACTTAAAAAGACAAAAGAAATCTAAATCCCTTCAAGACCTTTTACAAAACACAAATCCATGATGCATTCAGGAAGAATATCAAATGTCAGGAAGGGCTCAATAGTTAACAAACAGAATGACGCATAAAAAAGAAAAAAAACAAGCACATTATCAAAAAGCTTCAATTGGATGACAAACTTAAGGCCTGAGGTATGCCATTTTTCCAGGAAAGTTCACACTCTATCAGCGGCTATATCAATATGCCTTCTTAACTATCTGGTTTTTTCTTCCCCAGTAGCAAAGAGAAACAAAAAATCAAGAGCCTCCCTGCCACTTTCCACATATACTCTTGCTTAAACAATCTTGGACTACATTAATCAAAGACATGTGCAATATACAAATACAAAACATATTAAAAGTAACATGGGAAGAGAGCGTGCATTATTATTACAGCATTATCTCCACAGAATGCAAATTCAATTTGTAAGAACAACAAATTCTTCTAAATTACCAATAATGTGATGCTGATGCTGAAACTCCGGCTTATGCTTAGGAACCAAATTAGGAACTGGATGGCCTGTTACCTGATAATGTTTTTTACGAAGGAGGGGGGCGAAAATTGATGTATGCTTCAGCAGATAAATCATTACATCATCCCCAATCTACACACATAATTACAGACGAACGAGCGTATTTAAAAATTAATACTAATACAATTACTATTAGTAGTAATGTGATCACAATTATACCCTTTTTAACAGAAGTTCCCATGCCGAACAACTCAAGAGCTCAACTGCAGGGCTTGAACGATTAGACTGGGGGGGGGGGGGGCGGGGGGGGGGGGGGGGGGGGGGGGGGGGGGGGAAAGAAGGTTAAACATCAAACTTGAAAAAGAAGGATAAGGAAGAGGAATTGTTTAGCTGACCTTGTTATACTGAGAGCAGATGATGTTAGGGGTAGCTGGATGGTCGCGGAGCAGGATTTCTATGGTCATCCTGACAATGTGGTGCTGAGGCCATCTGTTGGAAGGAGAAGCGGCGGCGAGAGGAGGCGCGTTGTCGTCGAGGACGACGAAGCAGTTGTTGAGGAGTTTGTGGTAGGTAGAGGGATCGCCTGGTTGGAAGAGAGACGGCGCGCCTTTATCTGAAAGCAGAAATGTAATGGTCTTGGCTAGAGTTCGAGCACGCTCTTTGAATAACCGCCAAATAACCTCAGGTACTCTTTTTCTTCGTTTCTTCGCCATTTCTGTTCTGGAAGTGAAAATGACAAGTGAGTTTTCGGAGCGGAAAAGAAGAGCGAAGTGACTTGAAGTGATCCGGGTATAATGGGCTGGTGGCATCTGGGTAACGGCAACTTATCCAGCTGTACGATTCGAGCCCAATTACCATTTTTCCAAGATATTTCCCATGCGCAAAGGTAATTCCAGCCCCACACTTTCTGTTTGAGAGCACGGGCCCACATACTTTACTAGCAATTCCAGCCCCACATTGTGAGCTCCACGTTGAGAGCCCGAGTTTTATTAAGAATTGTATGAGAGCACGGGCACTAAATTAATTAGTAAAAGAATTAATTGATTTTTTTTTAATGAAGATGGGGAGTAAATTAAATCATGTAAGAGTTTGATTGGAAGTTTGTTACGAACACATTGACTAAATTAATTATTAAGGGATTAAATTAGAGTTTTTTTTATAAATACGATGACTAAATTAATCATGTAAAGGTTTGATCGGAAATCTTTTAATAAAAGAGGAACAAAAATAATAAATAATCTATAATTAATTAAAAAATTAATCTTCTTAATTATTGTTTAATCATGCAACTTAGCCTTAGGGTTAATTCCAGTACTGATGATCACAGCAATGATCAATCCGTAGATACCCAAAACTCCAGCCATAACAACGGCACCATACTTGCAATTTATCCAATCAAAAAAGCCAACGGTTGCCTCTAATTTTGATATATTTCTTAATCTAGATGTCTTACTGTTTGTTTGTTTATTGATTATTGACCATGAAATTACTATTGTCAATCATGCGGCACTTTGATGAATCGATTTCATCACACCTGTACATTCAATTTGTGTTTTATGGTTTTTTTATTTTTTAAAATTTATACTTTTGTGGTTTTATTTTGAGTTTTAAAAAATAACCTATTAGACTCCTCTCTCTTCGAATTGCAGACGATTGTTGATTTTCAAAGCCTGAAGAATCACCATTGTCAAAGAACTGTGATTCTTCAAAGCCATGGCAAAAACTTGATTAGAATCGAATCGATTTTGATTAGTAATTGATAACCAAATATAGCTTTTGCTTGATTATTTTGAGGTTCTTTAACGGGTATGCATCTAAATTTTGAAGGAAAGAACAAAGTGTGATAAAGAGTTTCGGGCTTTATTTTAATTCATCTATGTACTACTACTATCATCCCATCTCCCATATATATGGGCTATTGTTTTTTTCCATTGAGTAGCGTTTTGTTTCGATTTCTTTAGTTCAATATATATATATATATATATATATATATATATATATATATATATAGGAATTGACCTACAATCAGAGCTAGGTGTTTAGTCACTTGGTCGAATGCGGGTAGCGCAGCACAAGGTCAAGTTTGCGATGCCAACCTGAGTGAGCAGTACATGCATGGGCAATCTATCAATCCAAAAAGCTTTACGAAAAGGGTAGGGAAAAAGTATGTGAATCGAAGAAAAGAAGGGAGAAGGAGAAGATGGAGAAAATAGAAGAAGAAAGAAACAGAGAAAGTGAAGAAAGGAAGAAAGAAGAATGGAGAAAGAGTTCCTTAGCTGGAACGAAAGAGAAGTCGGTGAAATGACACTCGACAACACCTAGGGCTAGATGTGCGGCTTCTCTTCAAATGGGGGAGATTCTTTCGGAATGGTGCTAGGATCTTGCTGCTTTTGTTCGTGCTTCCTTCTGCTTTTTATTGAATTTTTTTCTTTTTTTTCTTTTTTTTTGAATTTATCCAGTAGGGATAGCACGAACCGATTTCTCTTTTCTTTGATTTGATCATTGCAGCTTCATCTTTGTTCGTTGTCCATATTACTGCTCCCAGCATCGAGGTCTTAAGTCATGCATGTTCAGGCATAGATGTAGTGGTAGACAGTATGTTTCAAATGCAAGAGTTCAAAGGTGTGTTCTTTCTAGGGGTTTTAAAATAGAGGCAGTGCGCGTGTCATGGTGAGGAGATCTAAGTGCAATCCTAATAGGTGAAGAAAATTCGAGAAAAAATTTTAAAAACAAAAAGGGTGCCCAAAATAAACATCACGAAATAAGCAATCATGCAAACGAGGTGCGCAGGCAGATAAAAGGAAGCATACAAAGCATGCAGTCATGTAAACACAGAAAACCTCCCCCATACTTAGGCAGCGCATTGTCCTCAATGCGAGGGAGTCACACAAAAACACACAAGGGCAAAGCAAAAAGTTCAAGAGGGAGGGATGTCAAGAGAAAAGAGAAAAAATATAAAAACTAACCCTAAGGCAAAAGAGTTCGGGGGTGATTAGGGGCTGGAGGGTTGCTGCAGAGTGTGAGCAATCTCTAGGGGCAAGGAACGGAGGAGGTTGACGATGTGGTGGAGCAGTATGTTGTTCTCCCTAACAGCTGCACGCGAGGTCCATGCTGGTAGATGCAGTGGCGGTAGATGAGGAAGGAGCTGATGCATCTAGGGCTCGACGGGTAGAGGTAGGAGGTGCGGTGGTGTCTTGGACAAGGTCTGGAAAGATAAAGTTGCCACTATGGGCAGCTCCAAAAATTGTCCTTTGTAGGGGTGCAACCTGTACTAAACTACAACACTCGATCCACAAGGTTAAAATGCCCCATACCATCAAGGGTACGGAGGTCTAATAATTTGAAATCAACAGGGCAGTGTAAACCACAGTTTGCAATATCAAAGTTCCTAGAGTTAACAACTATGGCAGAAATGAGAGAGGCCAAGATATGGTTCCTGTTGTTGTTGACAATAGCTGTCAACTCCGATGCAATCTAGTAACCTAAGTTGACACGGTGGTCGTGCAACATGCTCCAAAGGAAGAACACCTCTTGCACAGATAATTGGCCGGAGGAATTGATCTTACCTGTGAAGGTAAGGGCCAAGTACCTATGCAAGATGCGCAGGGCAGGGTCGAGGATTTCGTGACTTTTTGAAAAGTGGGAGTTGTGTACGGCAGTGGGGTCACCGGTCAGCTCCCTAAAGGCCTCGTCCACGTTGAAGGAGGGAGGATATGTGGTAAATGAATCGAGGTACCAACGGGCACCAAGATCAGACCGACTCACGAAGCCAAGCATACAATTAAAATCATTAAGGGACAAGTGGGACCAGGCATTGACTAAGCAAAAATTGACAATACGGGAGGAATCAAGGACAGGGGTTGTCTTGCCCTTGGCTTTCAGACGTTCTTGATCGAACCAGAACGTTGTGAAAAACTCGTGGCTGAGCTCCAAGTAGGTGGGCTGATCCAAGTAGAACAAAGCAACCCAACCTATGCTCTCGATGAGCTCGCGCACACGAGTGTCTATACCCATCCTATCTAGCAGATCAAAATCAAGGCGGGCATAAGGGAGAATAGATTTACCATGCAATAAAGCTAGCCTATCAACCTGGTGTTTATCAGGAAACACCAGCCATCCACCCAAAGAGGAGAGGTCAGGGGTTACCGGAAGTGGAGGGATGGGAGTAGCGGTGCGCGCCCTGGTGGAAAGCGGAGTAGTCACTGGGTCTGGGGTTCTGCCTCTGCCCGCGGAGGCTACGTGGAGACGCTGGGATTTACGCGGTGTGCTCTAATCCGCAGGGAGTAGCTTGCGCTTCTTCTGGACCACATGGGTCTCAGCTTCTGTGGTCGGTTAGGCGTCATCCAACGGAATCTCGGGAGCATTAGAGGGGGGGGGGCTTCACTAATTTCCTTGTAAGAGCGGGGCTGGATAGAGCGGCTACGGTGAGTCATGCCCCTGCTCATGGGCACGCCAGAGGGTGCAGGAGTAGCGGTGGTAATTTCAACCTCCTCATCGGAGGCAATCTGGTCGTCGCCGTCTAGGTGAGCGATGTCTTCTGAACAGGTAGGTTTACCGCTATGCTAGAGGCGACGGGCGGTATAGTAGAAGTCACCTCCAAATGCGGGCAGAGCAAGTCTCCCACGAGGAGCCGGAACCGTAGTTGTAGGTACCGAAGGATGATTTGGCGGCCATAGGTGCCGATTGCATAGGTGGGGGAGGGGTAGTATGGGTGGGCACTATAGATGGGGTGGGGTCATCTTGGGTAGTAGTCGGAACAGGGGTTGTTGTCGCCGGCGGCTGTTCCATCTGAGTAACAGGGGACGGTATGGATGATGTGGGTGTGGGTGTAGTGACAACGGTGGTCGATGGTGGAATGGGTATGTTTGAAAGGTGCGTGGCATCTATTGGAGAAGGTGGTGGTGTTTCGGAGTCGAAAAGAGAGGTAGAGGGCATGGTGGATTTGTGAGCGACCTGTTTGCGACCCATGGTAGAAATTAGGGATTTGGGGAGGTAGAGGAAGAGTGGGAGGAGAAGGATGTGCAGGAGAGAGATGAAGGAAAAAGCGTGGCAGCTTTCAATAAATGGCAAATTAGCCGTTTGTCTTGTTGTGTCTGATTGGTCCCTCCAAATCGCGCCTACACAAAAAGGAAACAAATCCCAAAATAAATATCCTTTTCAAATAGGAAGAATGGAGTTCGTGTCAGGGTGGAGAGGAACGATTTAAGGGAATAAAATTGTGTCCCTGACAGTTGAAATTATTTGAAAATAGGGAAATAAATCATGTGGAGAAATAATAGGGATACGGCGTGAGAGTGGGAGAATGGAAAAGGAAAATGAAATAAGAGGAGATAATTATATACAAAGAAAGGAAAGGGAAATAGTTAATGAAATAAATAAAATAAAATAAAAGAAAGATGAGTAAGAGAAGAGATGCGTGGGTTGCCTCCCACGGAGCGCCGTAGTTAATGTCCAGGCCAAGACGCACACTGTCCGTCTAGGGGAAGTCGGGAGGAGGAGACACAACCATCTCCTCAGCAATGTGTGGTTTGAAACCCTCGTAGAAAGGTTTGAGCCTGTGACCGTTGACTTTAAAAGTAACACCAGTGTCCATACTCTGAATTTCAACGGCGCCGTGATTAAAGATAGAGGTAACAAGGTAAGGACCGGTCCATTTGGATTTAAGTTTTACTGCAAAAAGCCTCAAATGAGAATTAAATAGTAAAACTTTCTGACCAACTTTAAAAGATTTTGAAGAGATCAGCTTATCATGATGGGCCTTGGTCTTGCCCTTGTAGATGAGGGCGTTTTCATAGGCATCGTCACGAAGCTCCTCTAGTTCTTAGATTTGTAGTCGGCGCTGCTTCCCGGCTTCATCTAGATCTAGGTTGACCTTGCGGATGGCCCAGAATGCCTTATGCTCAATCTCTACGGGTAGATGACACGGCTTGCCATAGACGAGGCGATACGGTGTCATACCGATGGGGGTCTTAAAGGTTGTTCTGTATGCCCAGAGCGCATCGTCCAACTTCAAGCTCCAATCCTTGCGGGATTGATACACGATTTTCTCTAAAATGGATTTGATCTCTCGATTAGATACCTCGGCCTATCCGTTCGTTTGTGGGTGGGTAGGCGGTAGATGTACGATGCGTGACACCATATTTGCGAAGGAGATTGGAGACCACTCGGTTGCAGAAGTGCGTGCCACGATCACTGATGAGAACACGTGGCATGCCGAACCTGTTGAAAACATTGGTACGCAAAAAATCTACAACCACTTTCGAATCATCAGTTTTGGTCACTTTAGCCTCGACCTATTTGGACACATAATCAACAGCTAAAAGAATATAAGTATAGCCAAATGAGTTGGGGAACGGGCCTATGAAATTGATGACCTAAATATCGAAGATCTCACATGCAATAATACCGGTGAGGGGCATCTGATTTCGTGCGCCTATGTTACCTGTGACTTGGCATCTTGGGCAAGACGTGCAAAATATGTAGCTGTCTTTAAACAGGGACGACCAATAAAGTCCAGCTTCTCGTACCTTTAGGGCAGTCTTTTTGGCTCTAAAGTGACCACCTTCGATCGTTGAATGACAGAATTTGAGGATGGAAGGTACCTCATCGAGTGTCACACACCGCCTAATGATCTGGTCGGAGCAATGCTTCCACTGGTATGGGTTGTCCCAAATGAAATACTTGGCTTGTCTCCTAATGCGGTTGCGTTTGGATGTTGTAGCATCTGCAGGATAGGATCCAGTTACACAATAATTAGCAATGTCAGAAAACTAAGGGAATTGGACAGCATAGGCAAGACATAAGTATTCATCGGGGAAGGTGTCGCGGATAGGTGTGGCAGAGTTGTCTTCTTGGGATGGTAGTCGGCTCAGGTGATCAGCGACTGAATTCTAGGTGTCTTTCTTGTCTTTGATAGCCAGATCGAACTCCTGAAGTAAGAGGATCCACCGGATGAGGCGTGGCTTGGCTTCGACCTTCGTCAAAAGGCATCTAAGGGTTGTATGGTCAGAGTAGACAACAACTTTAGTACCCAAAAGATATTAACGGAATTTATCTAATGTAAATACAACAGTTAATAATTCTTTCTCAGTAGTAGTATAATTGCGTTGTGTGGGGTCAAGGAGTTTCGAGGCATAGTAGATGACGTAGGTCTCCTTATCTTTCTTCTAGCCCAAGACGGCACCAAGGGCAGTGTTGCTGGCATCGCACATAATCTCAAATGGTAGTGTCCAATCGGGGGCACGAATGATGGGAGTTGAGATCAACTTTTCTTTGAGGGTATCGAATACGGCTTTGCATCTGTCGTCGAAAACAAAATCCACATCTTTCTGCAGCAGTTGGCACATAGGCTGGGTAATCTTGGAGAAGTCCTTGATGAATCGCCTGTAAAACCTGCATGACCGAGAAAGGAACGGACCTCGCGAACACAAGTAGGGTAGGGCAACGATTCGATTACCTCAATTTTAGCTCTGTCTACTTCAATGCCTTTTCGTGAAATGATATGGCCCAAGATGAGGCCTTGATTGACCATGAAATGACACTTCTCAAAATTAAGCACAAGATTAGTTTCGATGCAGCGTTGTAAAACCTTTTTCAAATTAGATAAGCATTCAGGAAAAGAGTCACCATAAACAGTAAAATCATCCATAAATACCTCGATTCTATTCTTGACATACTCCAAGAAAACACTTACCATACAGCGTTGAAAGGTAGCTGGTGCATTACAAAGACCAAATGGCATTCTGCAGTAGGTAAAGGTACCGAAAGGGCAGGTGAAGGTGGTCTTCTCCTAGTCCTCGATGGCTATTGGAATTTGGTGGAAACCAAAATATCCATCCAAACAACAGTAGTGCATCTTGCCCGTGAGACGCTCCAGTATCTGGTTGATAAACGGTAATGGGAAGTGGTCCTTACGTGTAGATGCATTCAGACGACGGTAGTTGATGCAGACTCGTCAACCATTCTGGATACATGTGGGGATCAGTTCTCTAGTCTGTCCAGTGGTTATGGTAATTCTCGTCTTCTTGGGCACGACCTAGACAGGGCTAACCCAAGGACTGTCTGAGATAGGGTAGATGACGCCTGCATCCAGTAGTTTGAGTACCTCCTTCTTGACTACCTCCATCATTGGTAGGTTGAAGCGGCGCTGGGGTTGACACACGGACTTAGTGACGTCTTCGAGATGGATGCAATATGTACATAAGGCTGGGGACAAGCCCTTGATGTCGGCAATGGTCCATCCTATGGCCTGTTTGAATTGTTTCAGCAAAGTGACAAGTTCCTGCTCCTCTGGTGGGTCTAGTTTACTGAAGATGATGACTGGAAGGGTGTCGTTACTACCGAGATATGCATACTTTAGGTGTGAGGGTAGTGTTTTAAGTTCTAAATTAGGTGCCCGTACAATAGATGGTGGGAGCTTGGTGTGATCTGAGGTTAAGGGGGATGGTGCGGAGTTGGATGGGAGTAATGGATGCTTCTCTAGGGCAGCTACGGTCTCATTCAACTCGGGTGGAGTCACCAACGTCAACTGAAACTGTCCAGTGTGGTTGGTGTAAGACTCTTGACTAGGGAAAGCTGTAAGGATCAACAGAATTGAGGTCAGAGATTTCGTCCACAAAGGGGTCAATAACATCAACGAAATTAACGCTTGAAAACTCAGAAGGGTAGCTCATGGCATCGAGCATGTTGAATTTGATGATTTCTTCGTCAAATTCAAGAGTGATTGAAGCGTCATGAACGTCGATCTTGGCCTTAGTTGTGCGAAGGAAAGGTCTGCCCAAAAGCACGTCAGAGGGCTTGGTGGATTTTTCGTCTTCCAAACAAATCACGTAGAAGTCTGCAGGGAAGAGGAATTCTCCAACCTGGACTAGTACGTCTTCAATCAGACCTTCGGGGTACACAACAGAGCGATAGACCAGCTGGATTACGACTCGAGTGGATTTGAGCGGCCCAAGGTCTAGGCTGTTGATAAGATTTGATTGTCTGTGGGAGTGGGGTAGGGATTATGACTGTCTGGAATCACTGTTGCGACAGTCCGTCGTACCTACAAAGCGCCGGAGGGGGGGCTCCGGTGTAGACACTCCAATGCTTAAGTTAGTATGGCTGAGGCAGAGATTTTGGTAGAGAATCCCCTCTTACCTTTGATCTAGAAATGAGTGGTATTTATAAGCAAAAGAATGGATGTTACCCTGGGATGGGCGTTATCGCGGGGAGATAACGCCCGGGATGACGTCAGCACGCGTCAGCAAGATAGGATATCGCCCGTTAGAGGTTGTTGGGGCGGTCTGGGATAGGATGACGCCGTGTGGGTCCCCCCCCCCCCCCCCCCCCCCCCCCCCCGCGCTGATGTCGACCATCCCAGGATTCCTCGGCCTAACGCGGGCGGCAGCCGGGGCGTTGACGCCAGTCAAGGTCTACAGGGATTTGGCTTTGACTTTGGGTGAGAAGACAGATATACCCTTAGTGTTTCATTAATTGTTATCATAAGCCCAACTGAAAACGAGCTCGAGTGTTCACCAAGGGCTTCCTTCCTCGGCATCTGGAGGAACGTTACTCCTTTTGCGCCGCGTTAGATTCGTGAGAATCTCTGAGTTTTTCTGATTCCTTCGTTAGTTCCTTTGTGCTGGATATGCGATAGCGAAGCGGATAACGGGAACCAATTGCTTGCGATAACTATTGGCCACAGAGAGGATGTTGACCAAGTTGATAGTGGTGATGCTGCAGCGATAACGCTGGTCATAAACTAGAACTGATAACGCCAGTGATATACCCAAACTAATAACGCTGGCGGTAAACCCAAACTGATAACGCGGGATAACGCAACACTGTAATGAAGCAATGTCATAGCTTGCTGATGAAGATGGTGTCATCACGAGACCACAATGTCATAGCTTGCTGATAACGCTCTCATCACTGAGGATGTATTCCCTCGCTAACGACAAGAGATACCCCGTAGGTAGTAATGAATTCTTGTGTAATCTCGCTGCCTTTGTAGACGTTAGTCTCTTCACTTATTTCGATATTTCATCGACTTTCCTGCACATTCTCAAATGTTGCCTTGCCATGTTAGTAAAAATAACATGTAATGACAAGTACTAGTTACCCTTAGAGGCTTTCTTCACCCGCACATATCGTGGTGTCGTTGATGTCATTTTTTCCATCCAAGCTCGTTGGATCCGGCCTTGCTGTAAGCCGCCTGTAATATTGACGCGGTTTTACGTCGTAGCTACCGGTAATATTGACACAGTTTTACGCTACTCGGAGCTACCTGTAATATTGACGCGGTTTTACGCTGTGGGCCACCTACAAATTGTGAGGTCTTACGTTCTTTTGAGTATCGATCCGTACTCCACTTGAGTATCGCGGGAGTTCATCAGGAGTTCCGCGTTAATCCTTTCCCCTGGCTGCTCCGGGATAACGGGACGACTCAATTTTTGAAGCGCGCGCCTTAGTGCGCATCTATAAATGCGATCCTTTTTCCAGTGCCGACTCTTCACACTTTCTCTGCTTTTCATTTTCCATTTCTTCATGGACGACCTCACTAGAAACTTTCTGATTTCCAAAGCCTTAACCCTCAAGAATCTCACTACGGGTGATGTCAGCTTCCTGGAGAACATGCTGACGAAGACTGGTGAGGACATACTGGAACTTCAGGGAATGATGACCCCCATTCAGGCCAGGATCGGGGCCGCTACCATGGAGGACTTCAATCCTATCGGGAATGTCTCCAAGTTGGTTGTTGCCACCTGTCGCATCGAGGTGGCCATCGCCATGCTGCAACAGAGGAAGGATCTTTTGAACTGCTGCATGAAGAGCATGAGAAGCACCTCTTCGGAGCTGAGTTCTGTGGTGGACGCCTTGAGGGACATCCCCACTCTACTAGTGGATGACGACAACGACGCCGGGTCTCGGGTTTGAAGGCTTGCCGCTGTGCCTTCTTTTTTATTTTTCCTTTATATGTATTATGTATGTGGACGTATATCTAGGCCGTTAGGCCGTAATGAAACTTCTTTTCATCATTGGGCTTGCAATTTCTTTTCTTCTTTTTAGGGCGTTAGCCCTTGCTTCAGTTGAGGGTTGTGCCAGCCCAACTGAAAATAAGTCTGCTATTGGCCAAATTTCTGCTGCATTTATTCTTCTTTATCTGCCAGGTGGCGATGGTGTTCTGGTGAACCGTTCTGTACTAATCATGCGCCGCTTCTTTGGCAATAACTGATTGGGCGGTTTTTCTGTGCTTCTTGATTATCGAGAAATCCCAACAGGCGTGATCAAAGAATTTTGATTTTGCCATTATGGTTGATCTTCTCGAGATGCATTAAATTATCCTTCTCTCACTTGTGAAAATTTTGAAGAGTCTCACCACTTTAACTATTTATGGGGAGTTCTTCTTCTTTTTCCTGTTCATCTTCTTCTTCATATTTTCCTGCTACTACTGATTTTCACCTCTCATGGCTGATTCACATGATCAGGTTTCCGATGAGCGAGAATCTCGTCCGACCCCTCCGACGACACAGGATTCCGACAATCCTCCTTCGCCGCCGTATCGAAAGAGGCGATTGACCCGTCGTGGAGGTCGGAAGAGATCGAAGAAGAGAGCATATTCTGAAACCACTGGCTGGTTTTCTTCTTTTTCAGCCCCTCCGTCCTGTAAGGGCAAAAAATTGTTTCCTCCTGCTGACTGGTTTGAAGAGGAGATTCCTTCAAGCGATACTGCTGCCAAGACGGCATCCTCTACTGCGAAGGAGAGATCCAAACCGTTAATGCCGAATCCGGAGCGAAAGGCTAGCAAATTCTCTTCTTTCGCTGAGGAGGAGCTTCCTCCCTCAGATGAGGAATATTGCTACTGGTCCTCTTACTAGTCCGATGATGATTGATTCCGTCCCTGGCAATCCCTTGTAGATGTCGTATGGCTTATTATTAAGTGAAATGATGCTTTGCTTTTTTAGTCTTGCATACTCGGGCGTTAGCTCCTCTTTGAATGGCTATCGCTGAGAAACTAACTGTTGCTTCGGTGTAACCGCTTGCAACTGTTTGTCAGTAACTACCTCCTCCAGAAGATATAAATGCTTGGACATAAATATCCTTCTGAGGTCTTTTACACGTGTCGATTTTACTTTGGGGTGTGTCACATTTTTACAGGTTGTTCGATTCTCGAACTCAGCCTTTAAAAGGGAGCAACTGCTCTCTTTTAATACTCTTTGCTTGCGCTTTGAAATTTTCTCCCTTTCTCTCTCTAGATTTTTTCTTCAAAGGAAGTCACGACCATCGTTCGCCGGTGCCGACGGTTTTATCCACCGCCTTCTGTTCAAGGTACTTCACTTCTTTTTCCTCAGATTTTCTTCTTGCCGATTCATTATGAGTACATCTAGGATACCCAAGGATTCTCAGTGGCCTCTGGCCACAAATAGGTCTTTGAGGAGTCTCCAGCGGCCCATAGATTTAGAAATCGAAAAAACACCCAGTATTTTTGTTGATCAAGCGGTATTTAGGGTTGACAATTTCCGCCCCGCGGACATGGATATCCGCAATTGCGGGTGGGTATTACCCGCAGTTTGTGGGTATTTTGCGGGTATGGATTTACCCGCACCCGCAAAATGCGGGTATGGATAGTGCTTACCCGCTCCAATACCCGCAACGGGTATGGATACCCGCAATAATACCCGCAAAATATATATACATATCATAAAATTTGTAAACCTTAGTAAATCCCTTAGTCAAACACAAATCATAAATTAAAGTTTACAAATTACATATCCACTAAAGTAATTTATCAACTATTTTCCAATCCAAAGTATAATACAAACCATAAATTTAAATGACTTCAAAAGGGTGTTTGAAAATATTAAACATGAAATGGATAATTAATTGCATGTGCACATTGTGCAGTCTAACCTTGTTTCCATCCAACACCACAAAAGTTAAAAGCAAAAGTCATTGATGAACAATCCAGCCTCTAGCATATTGGTCTGCCAAAACCCTTCACAAAAATGAACTTGAATCCATTAAAGAACAACATCAAGCAAGAAAAAATGCATAGCGAACAAGAATTTTCAAAGCTAAAGGACATGATCATTGAGGAGGAGGTGGAAAGCGAGACATCAAGGCACCAAATATTTCTCGTTGATAATCTTCAAATCTATCCAACCGCGCATTGAGATTTGACTCAATTTGATCAATTCGAGAGATAACAGAAAGTTGATGGCGTTCGATCGAAGATTCAAGCTCATCTATCCGAGCACACAATTTTTCATAGTCTTCATAATCTTCATCCTCATCGTCATTGCCATCTTCATCCATATCCGCATTCTGATCTTGATTGTCACTACAAAGTTCATCCGAAGTGATGTCAAACTCATCATCAGTAGCATTGCCATTATCTATTCCATAATCCCTTACTACTACAAAATTTTGTTTCCCCCATTTTTTTTCCGAATAAGCAAGCTTTCCTTCTTCATTTAACTTCAATTGAAGACAAGAAATCACATGAGACTTATTATATGTGAAACAAGCATTGGAAAACTCAGTAGAATGAGGGATGGTTATACCATTTGCTTCCAAAATAAGCATAATCAGGTGCGGGTAGGGAAGATGGACTTTTTGACCGGGTTTTGTGACTTTGTTTTTAGCCATGTGGTTTATAATTAGAAAACCTAAGTTCAAAAGGTTCTTCTCCAATAAATGAAAAATAATCCATACTTCAATTCCTTGCACTTCACTAAGACAGTTAATCCTAGGGAGAATGATCATAGAAGTGAGATGAAACAGTAGTAGACAAAGAGGATCCAAAAAGCGGAGAGGAACGGGGGTGTTGGGATAGGAACCGAGAGCTACTCTTTGCCATTGTCCGCGATGACCAAAATTAAGAGCAATAATAGCTCCACGTCCTTTAAAATAACACAAACCAACATTTGGTACACCTAAAATTCTGCATATCATCTCAACATCAACCATAACAGGTTTTCCAAAAATCTTAGAAGTTATACTACAACTAGCTGGATCTTCTTTCATGCTTGATTCCAAATTCACATAGAAAGTTCTGACAAGCACCGGACTATAATCTTGACAAATTCCTATAGCCCTAGTCCATCCTTGGACATCCAATAATCCATGTAGAGCACATTTTTCATATCAAACACACGTGGTATGATAATCTCAACAGTAGCAAAATAATTCTTATAGTATAAGAATGTACGCTTACTTGTGAAAAAGATTGGATCAAATGTGGGAGGTGGAACATAGAATCGGGAATTTGTGGCAGCTAGGACAACAAATTCATCTTCTTCAGTCGCGGGAGGAAGAGGATTTGAAGACAACGACCCGAGTAGCAGACGTGGACTTTCGCGTTGAGGCTGAGCCCTTTTCTTCATGTATCCACCTCGAGTACATTTGGAAGAGGAGTCTCCTACCATATTTAGTGAAAAGCTCGGAGATTTGAGGGTAAAAATACAGAAGAGTAAGTTAGGGTTCCGAAATTGGGGATTTCAGATTGGGTGGATATGTAGTGGTTAAGAATTTAAATTGATTGATGGGTTTTGGTTATGGATGTGTAATGAGTGATTTCCTAAATTTTGGGATGATTTGGAGGTGATTTGGATGGTTTTTGATGGATTGGGTGATTTGGAGTTTGAGGAGAGGGACAAAGAGAGAGAAGACGCGGGGCAATGCTGAAGAAAAAATGAAGGCTTGCGTCTTGCAGGCTTGCAGCCCCTTTATACCCGCGAGGCATCAAGACGCCTCGAATGGCTTGGCATGTGGCGTCATGACGCCTCGCTCTGGATAAAAAATGAAGGCTTGCGCCTTGCAGCCACTTTTTACCCGCGAGGCGTCAAGACGCCTCGAATGGCTTGGCATGTGGCGTCATGACGCCTCGCTCTAGATGAAAAAATGAAGGCTTGCACCTTGCAGCCACTTTTTACACGCGAGGCGTCAAGACGCCTCGAATGGCTTGGCATGTGGCGTCATGACACCTCGCTTTGGATGAAAAAATGAAATAAATTCATTTTTTCACTACATTTAGATTTTTTACACTATTTTTGGATCCTCTATGTCCATTTAAAATTAAATGAATATCATTTAAAATTATATATAATCATTTTAATATTTTATATGTCTTATACCATAAAATGTAAAGATTTATCATTGTAAAAAATTAAAATGCCTTCATTTTCTCACTAAATTCTAATTTTTTACACGATTTTTGGATCATGATGCCTCGCTAAATCATATTTGTTTAACGTACTTCTTACATTTGAATATTCTAATACTTCTATTTTTTAAAATATATAGTCATTTTAATCTTTATATGTTTTGTATCATAAAATGTAAAGATTTATCATACTAAAATATGAAATATCGCTAGAATATGTTAGGCTCGTATTCGTAAGTCCTAAGTCATATTTGTTTAACGTACTTCTTACATTTGAATATTCTAATACTTCTATTTTTTAAAATATATAGTCATTTTAATCTTTATATGTTTTGTATCATAAAATGTAAAGATTTATCACACTAAAATATGAAATATCGCTAGAATATGTTAGGCTCGTATTCGTAAGTCCTAAGTCATATTTGTTTAACGTACTTCTTACATTTGAATATTCTAATACTTCTATTTTTTTAAATATATAGTCATTTTAATCTTCATATGTTTTGTATCATAAAATGTAAAGATTTATCATACTAAAATATGAAATATCGCTAGAATATGTTAGGCTCGTATTCGTAAGTCCTAAGTCATATTTGTTTAACGTACTTCTTACATTTGAATATTCTAATACTTCTATTTTTTAAAATATATAGTCATTTTAATCTTTATATGTTTTGTATCATAAAATGTAAAGATTTATCACACTAAAATATGAAATATCGCTAGAATATGTTAGGCTCGTATTCGTAAGTCCTAAGTCATATTTGTTTAACGTACTTCTTACATTTGAATATTCTAATACTTCTATTTTTTTAAATATATAGTCATTTTAATCTTCATATGTTTTGTATCATAAAATGTAAAGATTTATCATACTAAAATATGAAATATCGCTAGAATATGTTAGGCTCGTATTCGTAAGTCCTAAGTCATATTTGTTTAACGTACTTCTTACATTTGAATATTCTAATACTTCTATTTTTTAAAATATATAGTCATTTTAATCTTTATATGTTTTGTATCATAAAATGTAAAGATTTATCACACTAAAATATGAAATATCGCTAGAATATGTTAGGCTCGTATTCGTAAGTCCTAAGTCATATTTGTTTAACGTACTTCTTACATTTGAATATTCTAATACTTCTATTTTTTAAAATATATAGTCATTTTAATCTTTATATGTTTTGTATCATAAAATGTAAAGATTTATCACACTAAAATATGAAATATTGCTAGAATATGTTAGGCTCGTATTCGTAAGTCCTAAGTCATATTTGTTTAACGTACTTCTTACATTTGAATATTCTAATACATATATTTTTTAAAATATATAGTCATTTTAATCTTCATATGTTTTGTATCATAAAATGTAAAGATTTATCATACTAAAATATGAAATATCGCTAGAATATGTTAGGCTCGTATTCGTAAGTCCTAAGCCATATTTGTTTAACGTACTTCTTACATTTGAATATTCTAATACTTCTATTTTTTAAAATATATAGTCATTTTAATCTTTATATGTTTTGTATCATAAAATGTAAAAATTTATCATACTAAAATATGAAATATCGCTAGAATATGTTAGGCTCGTATTCGTAAGTCCTAAGTCATATTTGTTTAACGTACTTCTTACATTTGAATATTCTAATACTTCTATTTTTTAAAATATATAGTCATTTTAATCTTTATATGTTTTGTATCATAAAATGTAAAGATTTATCATACTAAAATATGAAATATCGCTAGAATATGTTAGGCTTGTATTCGTAAGTCCTAAATCATATTTGTTTAACGTACTCCTTACATTTGAATATTCTAATATTATTAAAACGGTGTGTTTAACACCAAAACGGCGTCGTTTTGATGTTAAACACGTCATTTTGGTCTCCTCTCTAAAAATATTAACAGCCTAAAAATATTAACACAAGTCTAACCCTAAAAATAAGCATAGCAGCAGGCAGCAGCCAGTCGTCCTCCTCTCTACTCTCTAGTCTCCTCTCCACCACCCAGTCGTGTCCGTCTCTCTTGAGTTTCAATCTCAAATCGACGTTCATCCACCTCGTCTTCGTCTCTCTAACTCCCTCAAATGACAAATCATTCCCCTCCTCATGCATTGGGTCAAACAGGTTTGATTCTCATCTCTATCCTCTCATTTTGCTTAATAATCGAATTTAATTACTTATGTGTTGATAATATGATATAAATTTTATGGGTAAACTGTGATTGAGCTAGGAAGAAGAACCGTAGGAGCTAGGAAAGATTTTCCTGTTATTTCATTCAGTAGTATCTTGTTTGTAGATATAAATCTAATGGAAAATCAAGAACACCCGTATGAAGCAATCCAATTGGGTTCACATAGTGCTACACAAGTGGGAAGTTCCAATCCAATCGATCATACTCAATCATCCACACAACACTCAACACCCGGCGAAGAAGACTCCAATTGTGAACCAGTAAAAAAGAAACAAAAGAGTATTGTTTGGGAACATTTTACAGAGGCTATGGTTGGTAATAAGCTGAAAGCAAAGTGTAAGTATTGCAATAAGCTATTGGCTGGTGGGCGTGGTTCTGGAACATCTCACTTGCATAATCATGTGAAAAGTTGTCCAAGGCGACAATTGGTCACCTTTAATCAGAAGTATTTGACTGGCAATGTTAGTAACAGTGGGAAGGAGGAGTTGACTTCAACTACATTTGATCATAAATTTGCAAGAAAAGAGCTTGCGTGTATGGTTGCGATGTATGCACATCCTCTTTCTTTGGTGGAGCAAATCAGTTTCAAGAGGTTTGTTTGTTCGCTTCAACCACTTTTTAAGGTTCCTTGTCGGAATACTTTGAAAAGTGATATATGATCGCGCGTCGAACACGTCAAATTTAAGTTGTATAAATGAATATAAAACGGGGTAGAAGTACAACTTAACACTTGTCCACAAGGAACTTGTAGATGTGGTAAGAGGGTCGGTCCACAGAGACTTCGGGGGGTTTGTAGTTCTTGGTTGACTTCCTCGTCACTGAATTTGGTTGGTTGAATCTGAAAATAAAGACAAAACAGAAAGAAATAAAATAGCACAAAACAGTATTGGCCAAAGGCTTGGCCTAGACAGGGGTCAAGACTGAAAACAGTAAAAAGAAGGTTCCCGGTAAGAGCATGAATGGGCTATGTTCTTATGATTCGATCACTGATTCAATGATGTTCATCTCTACATTTGCAGTGCTGCTATGGATAAGACAACGCCCAACTCAAGTTTACCCTCGGTTGTCAGTCGAGGCCCACGGTTGTCAATCGGGTTTGAGTTGTATTATTCATTTAACTGGGTCTCCCAAGCTAAAATCTGAATTGTCAGTTCTAAACTTGAACAAGGAAGTAAAGGAACCAGAAAATAAATCATTACAAAAATAGAGATTATTAAGAGTAATTAGATCTCACGAAATATAAGAAACATAGCTCTCAAGCTCTTACCAAGAATGGTGATTAGCTAGATGTACTCATGAATGAATTATAAAAATACTTGCTTGCATAAATAAAATAAATCCGTGGATTCAAAGAATTAAATCCAGGAGCAAGGTACAAAGTGGCGGAAGAGAGGAAGAGAGGAAAGTGTGTAGCGTCTGTGAAGAAGAGGAGGACAAGTTCAGCTATAAGTAAGCTAAAACTCCTCTGTCCTTCTCCAACTCAATCTCCTAAATAATCTCCTAAATAATCTCCTAGATAATCTCCTAATAAATTATCCTGATTTGTTTTGAATAAAAATAGGAATTTAAAATATACAAAGATGGAAGGAGATCCTTGATAGGATTCTTAAATAAATATCTTCTTGATCCTTCTCTTTGTCACTAGACAGCTGTGATTTGCCAGCTCGCAAGGCCCAACGCTGCTGCTCATGATTCCTCTTTCGCGGATGAGTCTTGGCCGGAGTCTTGGCCTAGACTCTGGTCTAGACTCGGGAAAACAGCTTCAGCGCTCCAAAAATCAGATTCTTCTATAAATTGCCTCCAGACCAGAACTGCTAAGATATGGGAAATACAAGGATAAATCAGTAGGTTTACTGCCCAAATAACAAGTAAATGGATAGTAAAAACATGATGAAATGCAATGTAATCAATATAGTAGGGATGTATGAGAAAGAGAAAAGTAATTTAATAGAGCTCATTGAGAAAAATGAAAGCCGAATAGCCATCACCTCTGATATGTGGACCTCTAATTAAAAGAAAGGCTATATGGCAATCACAACACATTTCATTGATCGCAATTGGAAATTGCAAAGCAGACTTTTAAGGTGCTTTCATAACTTATATAAAATATATAGTTTATGTTTGAATTCAATATTGTTATTTGAAACTTACTAAGTTTTATGTCAACTATAGGTTTTTATATGTGCCATGTCCGCACAACAAAGAAGTACTCTCTGAAGCTTTATTGAAGACTCTTGTTGAATGGAAAATAGATGTAAAGTTGTCTATGATTACTTTAGACAATTGCTTTACTAACGATGCTATGATGGTTTTGGTGTCAGATGAGTTAAAATCTCGGTCTCTCATTGCTAATGGATCTTACCTTCACATGCGGTGTTGTGCTCACATCCTGAATTTGGTTGTACAAGATGGACTTGTAGTTATCAAAGATGGTATTAGTGCAATCTGTGAGAGTGTTTCGTATTGGACGGCTACTCCAAAAAGATTACAGAAGTTTGAAGGTACGTTTGTTGGTCCTAACAAACCTACTAAAAGTCTCTCTCTTGATTGTCCAACTAGGTGGAACTCCACCTTTTTAATGTTAGAAACAACACTATTATATAAGGATGTTTTCACTAGGATTAGAGTTACAAACACTGAGTGCAGAACATGTCCTGTTGTCCCTGAATTACAATGGAAATTTGTTGTGGATATTGGTGCTAAACTGAAGGTTTTTTATGAAGTTACAGAATTATTTAGTGGCACACTTTATCCTACCGCAAATGTGTATTTTTCTAAGATTTGTGACTTGAAATTGAGATTGAGAGATTGGTTAACCTCTCAGACACCCATTATAGCAACAATGGCTAATGAAATGATGACCAAGTTTGTCAAATATTAGGATAATGTTAATGTTCTTATGGCTATTGCTGCGATACTTGATCCACAATATAAGATGAAGTTGATTCAGTTCTACTACTGTAAAATTTATGGTGTTAATTATGTTGTGGAGATTGAAAAAATTAAGAAAGTTTGTTATGATATGGTGAGAGAGTATAGTGAGAGGGGAGCGGATGCAAGTGCAACATTGGATCCATCTTTAGCTTTAGTGTCAATGAACGCTTCTCAAGCTAGTATGACTGAATATGATATGTTTGTGATGGAGTCCCAAACCGATCACACTCCACAAGCAATAAGTGAGTTGGATCTTTATTTAGAGAAGCGTGTCTTGCCAAGAACAGAAAATTTTGACATTCTTGTATGGTGGAAGGTGCAAGGAGTTAAGTACCCGACTTTAAAGTCAATTGCTCGTGATATTCTAGCTATTCCAGTGTCTACTGTTGCATCTGAGTCTGCATTTAGCACAAGTGGTAGAGTGATCAGCCCACATCGTAACAAACTTCATCCAAGAACCATTGAAGCTTTAATGTGTACTCGTAGTTGGTTGTGGGCAGCTGAACATACAGGTACAATAATAAATATAATTTTATTTATTCAGTTTTGAACTTATACATAAACAATTAAGCATCTTATTTATTTATGTGTTTACATTCGTAGGTTGTGGTGCCGATTCTGCCGAATGTCTAGATTATGAAGATACTGACATTGAAGACAATGAGTTATGATGTTATTGGCGATGTAATGGATTGCGATTGTGCAAACTTTTATTCATTCGGCATGTAGAAGAATTTGTGTTATGAAACTGATGATGTAATGGATTGCGATTGTGCAAACTTTTATTCATTCGGCACGTAGAAGAATTTGTGTTATGGATTACTTGAAAATTTAAATTTTAAGAAATTTGTGGGTATCCACGGGTACAATTTGTCTTCTCTTACCCGCTCCGCGCGGGTGCGGGTGCGGGTGCGGGTATGGATTACCCGCAAATTTGCGGGTGCAGGTATGGATAGTACCTTACCCGCTCCATTACCAACCCTAGCGGTATTGGAGGCAGAGCTGGAGGAAAACAGTATCTTTTTCCCCCCTGGTTACTCTGTTAGAATTCCTGATGCCGGTCATCGACTCCATGACCCTCTATCGGGGGGCGATAGGATGATATATTTTAACATGTTCCTCTACGGCTTTCGCTTTCCCATCCACGAGGCGGTGAAGGGATTATTAGTTCGATATGACATTAACCCGGCTCAGATTACGCCTCCTTCTTGGTGCAGGATTCATGCCTTCATTCATATTTGCGAGTTGTGGGGTATCCTTGTCCCGTCTGTCAATTTATTCCGCAAGTTCTTTAGTTTTCGGTGCTGCAACTGTGTGGTAGATATCACTCCAAGATGGAATGACGGGTTGGTGCAGTCATTCTGGCAGAAATTCCAGGGCTTCGAAGAGACGGTGGCCGATTGGAAGAGCGGTTTCTTCATCGTGAAGTTGCCTTTCCGCCCTTAGCCCAGGGGTTTCAATCAGCGTCTCGATGATTCCATTTGGACAAACCCGTCAACCGTGTCCAAGGAAGAACTTCGACAAATGAACATGCTGCTAGAATTGAGCTCGTCCTTTCGCATTCGAGAGTTTGCTTTGTACAGGCTTATAGAGAAGTGCACTATAAGTAAGTTCCTTTTCCTTCGTTATCGCTTCGACTTATTCACTGTTCTGATATACCTTGTTGGCAGGTGACGCTGGAAATCAACCGTCGAGCGACGTTCCCCTGAATGTGAGGCCGCTTTAATCACTGCCGCCATCTCCTCAACCTGAGAGTTCCAGTCACCCTGCCGCTCCACCAAAAAGAAAAAGATTCAAAACTGTTGCCAGGCGCGGCACCTCCGACCGTACCTCCGATTTTCTCGAGAACTGGTTACCCATTCGGAAAGGAGTGACTCCGAACTGTCCCAAGACTAAAGTAATCGACAGCGGCAGCGAGGACATGGATACCGACTCTGGGCTTCGTCATGCTTCCGTCGCTCAGTGGAAGAAGCTAAGAATGGGAAATAGCAACCCAGTTGCTGAGGTTGTTTTGAAGAAGGCGAACGAAACTCCTGCTACTGGAGCTAATGCTCTTGATGGTGCGAGTACCTCCAAAACGGCGACGGCAGCTGAGGCGTCAACCGACATTCCTCCTGATACTCCTGAGGCTCCACTAGAGGTCAACCTTCCTCCTCCAACTGTCGCTCCTGACTCTCCTATCGCTTCTTGCATCCCTGATGTCGCTGCACCAAATCGTGAGCCTGCCGCTACTCCTGACCCTCTAATAAATGGCTTTCCGCCATTATTCTGCACTTCTATCTCATGAGTCGGTGGTTCCGCTGAAAATTATTCTCCTCCCTTTACTGCCAATCTGTCCCCTCAAGGTCCTCAAGGAGCCGCTTCTTATCGCTTGGATCTGTCTAACTTTGGCATCAGCGGACTCCGCGCACTGGGAATATCGGACCCGCTATCGTGAAGCGAGCCGGTGGGTTCGATAGTAGGTGCGATATTTGGCTCTCCTGAAGATAGGGAGGAGATGTCAGAGCTTCCTCTTAAGGTTCATCGCGAACGCGCTTTGAATGACGTGCTGGCTAGCTTTCGCATGCTGAATTACTTTCTCGATATGCATGGTGACAAGGTTCGAGGCTCCCCTTCTAAGGTGGCGGAACTGACGCAACTCCAGGGCGATACCCAGGCAAAGCTTAACGACTGCCGTGCTGAATTGTCCAGAGAGAAGTCGATAGGGAAAGCCAAGATAGAGCTTCTAGAGGCAGAACTGGTAGCTGCCGACAGAAGAAACTCTCTCCTTCGTGAAGAGATATCGGCCCACGACGCGAAGCTAGCGAAGGTGCCCGATGAGATATCGCGGTGGAAAGATAAGGCGATACAAGCCTTTGCCGCCGGATTCCCAAATTATTATCGTAGCGAGGCTTTCGATCCTGCCAAGATAGCTGACTACGCCTTCGAGAGGTTGAAGGATGTAGATGTCGGGGGCAATAAAGGAGTTCTTCCATGATGGGCATAGGGCAGCGCTTGAGAGTGCTTTATTTTTTCTTCCAATATTAGTTTCATTTGGCTTGTAATAATTGATAACGCTTGCATAATAACGATTGTCATTCCGCTCTGGATAACAATTAATTTGCTTCTCGGCGTTATCTCGTTGATTATGTCATCACTCTTGACCTCTTTTTAATAAAGTAACTCTGCTTTTTCGGAGCATTTAATGCTCAGGATCCCCTCATTAATGTGAGCGAGGGATCAGAATGGTTCAGAGACACGTGTCCGCTCATTAGGACGCTAGGGCTAGCGTGATTTGATAGGATCAAAGCGTCTTCTCTCCTTTCTAGGGTTGTACTCATTGCTTACGCCTGTCACGCGCGTGGCAACTGTTCCAGTAGTCATTTCTCTTAGCCTCTTAGGGTTATAAAACCTAACACTTTATTTCTTTTTTCCACTTTCGATAATCTGTTTCTCTGCATCTTCTCAAATCGTCTTGCGTTTCTGGTTTTCATCTCCTGGGTACTTCGATTTTCTTCTAAAAAAGGTACTTCTTTTATTCCCTTTGCTGTCTTCTTCATCTTTTATTTTCCTTTTCCACCATGGGCAAAAGAAAAACTCGTGCTCCTGGGTCTAAATCCATTGATGAAGAAAAATTAGAAACCATAGCCAGTACTATTACTTCTACTATTCTTCAGAAACATCTAACTGAACATGGTGCCCGCATACCCGAGGGCTTCGAAGTTTCTGTCGCCCCTGAGTCTTTACGCCTAAACAGCGTCCTGACCGAAAAACGCAGAATTTTGTATGCCCAGATGTTTCGCTACGGTTTCCAGTTTCCGGTTGACCCTTTTATCCAAGAGTTGTTCACTTCTCTGGATCTGAGCCCTGTTCAACTGGCTCCAAATGCCTACTGCGGCGTTTATGCATTTCTAGAACTCTGTAAGTATAAGGGAATTACATCTCCTTCCCTTACATTACTCAAATCCTTGTTTCGAATATACAACCGTCGGGGTGTGATAGCGATATCACCCCGTTATGATGACGATTCGCTCAAGAACTTCACCTGGAAACTCCTCCATTTAGAGTTTTCCATCGATAAATGGAAAGAGCAATTTTTTGTTATCGAGACTCCCGAGGTTCCGAATCCATGGTGGCGTTCTGGTTTCAACCAGGGCGTCAAGGATAGTGCTTGGCGCCGGGAGGCTCTTAACGAGACAAAGCAAGGCTGGTTTGATACGCTACTCCAACTGGAAATCAACGTTCACACCCGCCTTCTGGCCTACGGGACCGATATCCAAGCCTGCATTAGACGTGAGTATCGCGTCATTTTTTATTTTCAGCATTAGTACTAACGCTAACGCTGCCTTTTGCTCTTGCAGTGACTGATCCCGACTACATTCCCGAGAGCATTAGGAGGCGCTTGAGGAGGCTTCGACAAAGAGTGGCGGTTGAGCCAACGGTCGCGGCTGCTGATATCGCTACTACTTCAGCTGTTCCCCCTGTTACCATTTCAATTCCTCCCCACACATCTTCTGCTTCAGCTAACGGGGAAACCGACACCATTCCTGTTCGTATTCCTGTCATATCAATCGCTGCTCTTCCTGTTCGGTCGGTCAGTCGCAAGGCTTCCACTAAAGGAAAGAAGAAAAGGAAGACAAGGAGCATTGCCACTCTCCAGCCACCGATTCCGCCTTCTTCGAACGCGGCCGACTCTTCGGAAGCACCTACCGCTGAGACGGTAACTGCTACTGCTCCCCGATACCTTTTGTGCTATTTTTTCAATGCCTTTCTGTATTTTCTTTTATTTTTGATTGTTTTTCTTCATAGGTTACTTCTGGTGCCTCTACTCCTTCACTGTCGCAAGGCAATATGGACTTGAGGTGTATCCTGACTCAACCAAGGAAGAAGCAGAGGTCCAATGGAGCAGGCACAAGCCTGTCCTCGAGTCAGGTTGATGTCGGGGAGAGACCTCAAATCGTCCTTGACTCTTCCGCGCCTCCCACGGGCCAGACCGCTAGCATTTTTTAGAACGTGACCATGCTTGGGCCTTTTGAGACTTCTCCGCCTTCATTTGGCTCGAAAATGCCTCGCTTTTCCTCTAACGTGGTCTATAACGACAAGCTGTCGGGTTTTTCCTCTTATCAGTCTCAGGAAACATTCATGCCCCAGGGAGGTTCCACTTCTAACCAGCCTCCTTCTCCTCCCGCCGTAGTCTTTGTTCCTTCCAATGCTTCCGCGCTTAAGCGCTTTGGTGAGGGGACGGTAGTGTCCAATCTTCTGGCCGACGTAAGCTCATATAACGCCACTGGGCCTATCACTCATCAAGTGGATATGAATACACTGCGTAGTGCAGGAATCGCGGCCATGGAGGGCGATAACTCGGCTGTTACCGCTTCATTCTTGGTTGCCCATATGCTAATGTCTCCTGAAGAACGGAGCACTTTCGCTGCTGAGGGAGACGGAGAGCAAGCTGACCTGTTGCGCTCTAACCTTTTCATTGGTTTCCTTCGGTTTCATCACTATACCGAGTGCATGTCACGAAAGGCGGCTGACCTTGCTGCTTCCGCAGCCAAGCTTTCGCAGGAATAAGAGGAGAAAAGAGGATGCTGGAAGAGCAAGACAGGTGCATAAAGGCCCTGGAGGCAGTCAAAGAGGAAGCAAGAAAGCGCGAAGGAACAGTTGGCCGCTTCTAACGCTGCTCTTACAGCTGAACAGTCAAAGAGTATTGCTCTAGAGGGAGAGAAAGTAGCCTTAGCGGAGGAGAAAGCAGCTTTGATAGAAGAGAAAACGGCGTTTGAGGCAGAGACAGCAATCAAGTGTCGTTGGTATGTTGAAAAGACCGCTTCTATCATGGCTAACTGTTTTGTGGAGATTCACGGGGAAGAGTTTTACGATGGTGACGCTGTTTCTGACGCCTTTTTGAAGAATTCTTCCGATCTTAATGACGAGGGCTTCTGCTTGGCCAGATCGAATGGCTACCCAGAGCAAGGGATTTCTGAAGATCAGCAGTAGCTAGGGTATTATCGCCCCCTTCTTTTTGTGGGGATTGAGCGTCATCCTTTTGGTTCATCCTTTGTGTATTTTTGTGACCCTTCATGGGTATTTGAACAATGACGCTTCTATGATGTTAACTTTCGTTGGTGCCGTTTTCCTTTCCTGTATTTCTTTTTCTTCAAAAAAATTTCAGCGCGGTCGTCGCGCCCTTATCATCCTAATCATGTTAACGGACTTTGCCAGGTTTGACTTAACCACTGATCAGCCCCATCAGAGAGGGCACTCCAGAAAAAGAAGCATTCTTCCTTCTTCCCTTGATTAAAAGAGACAACGAATAGGGTCTTTGGGCCATATTTTTCAAACCATGTCAAAATCGGCGCGATTGGCTTTACGTCCATTTTGCTGACGAGTTGCGCAATCCTTTTATCGCCTTGAGTGTCACGATCTCCGTCAATCAGAGATATCCTGCAAACTCTCAATTAATATCTGTTAGTAAGAGATATGCGATAACAGACGCAAGTTTCCCGTAGGAGCCCTTCCGCCGCCATTCTAGGGTACATGTGTCACTCGTTATCGCTTTCTCAACCAGCTCACTTCACCAGGGATTTCGCATCTGGTTACTCACTGGGATTTCGCAATTTTTCTCATTTCCACGATCGACCGGAAAGTGCCTCTTCCTAGTGAGCCGTCTGATCAGGACAGGCCATCACAAGGTTAGAATTTTTCACTTTCGACATTATCCTCGTATCCCGAAATCGTGCCCTTCGATAGTGAGCCGCCTACATCAGCCCGGTCACAAGGATAGGATTTTCACTTCCAAGATAGAGTTGCTATCTCCCGCAGGTGTGCCTTACCTTAACGAGCTGTCTCCGCGAGAACAGTTGGTATAAGGGTTGGGCGTTTTCCTCCAGGGATACCGGGGCGTGCCTCATCTTAGTGAGTCGTCTGATCAGGACCGACCATCACAAGGATAGGACTTTTCACTCCCGGGGGTGTCGGGGCGTGCCTCATCTTATGGCCCACACGTGGCTACCACAAGGATAGGACTTTTCACTCCCAACGCTAAATATTAGGTGTGCCAGGGCATGCCCTCACTTAGTGAGTCATCTGATCAGGACCGACCATCACAAGGATAAGACTTTTCACTCCTGGCAACCTCTTTTTTCATTTTTCTTTCATCGTCTGCACACACACACGTAGCCACAAAGCACAAGAAAGCTCATTACTCGAGCGTTAGCATGGGTTAGGGCTAGCATTAGTAAAAGGTGCAGAGATGAATTAAAGTCTAGCATGATATAATTTCAAACGAGCGATATTCCAGGAGTTAGGTAAGGGGGTACCGTCGAGTGTCTCCAGATGGTACGCTCCTCTCCTGACAACGTGGGTAACACGGTAAGGCCCTTCCCAGTTCGGACTGAGCTTTCCTCGATGTTGACCAATCGCTCATTGATCCCTGAGTACCAGGTCACCTTCTTTTAGAAGCCGCTCTTTGACGCGCCTATTGTGATAACGCGCCCTCTTTTGCTTATAATGCATCATTTTCAGGAGAGCTTCCTCTTGCAATTCGGGAAGTGCGTCGAGATTCGCACGCAACCTTTGCTCATTCAGCTCTTCCCTGAAGTAGGCTACCCGTAGGCTCATAGTTCCAATTTCCACAGGCGTGACGGCCTCAGTACCGAAAGCCAGAGCGAAGGGTGTCTCTCCTGTGCTGGTTTTCGTAGTCATGCGATATGCCCACATCACATACGGCAGCTCATCTGCCCATTTCTTTTTGGATCTTTCTAGGTTCTTCTTAACACCGTTAAGGATGGCTCGGTTTGTCACCTCGGCCTGACCATTGGTTTGTGGATGAGCCACGGAAGAGAATCTTTGCTCGATTCCGAACTCCGCACATTGGTCTTTAAAGAATTGGCTAGTGAATTGCGTTCCGTTATCGCTGACTAGTACGCGGGGAACTCCGATGCGCATGATAACTTGGTGTTTGAAGAAACGCCAGATTTTTTCTGTCGTGATGTTGGCAACTGCCTCAGCTTCCGCCCATTTGGTAAAATAGTCTACCGCCACGACTAGAAATTTTAACTGGGACCTCGCCTTTGGAAATGGCCCGAGGATGTCAATTCCTCATTTCGCGAAAGGACAATGAGCAATGAGGTCAAAAAAATTTGTGGCGGGTTGTCGAGGAATCTTGGAGAATTCCTGACACTTCTGGCAGGTTTGCACGTAATCATGGCAGTCTTTCCGGATAGTAGGCCAGTAGAACCCCGATCTAAAGACCTGCGGCCAGGGTTCCGCCGGATGTATGCATGCCGCAAATTTCTTCGTGGATTTCGCGGAGGGTATGAAGGCCCTCTTGTTCCGTTATGCATCTGGCAGCCGGATGAGAGAAACACCTCCGCATCAGTTCCCCGTTAAAATACGTGCACCGCGCCGCTTGCTTTATCACTTTCTTCTTCTCAGCGTTATCCGCAAGCAGCTCGTCATGTTTCAGGTATTTTATGACGGGAATTCTCCAGTCGTTTTCACTTTCTTCCACGCAGAGCGTCGCTTGTTCTTCCATAAAGGAAGGTACGGGTATCTCTCGATAGTACACCCCTTTCGGTATGGACGCTTCCGGATTTGCTGCAAGTTTGGCGAGGTTGTCCGCCTCAGCGTTATCCTCTCGAGGAATGTGCTCGAAGCTGACTTGTATGCCATTTTTCTTTATTTCTATCAACTTGTGCTTTACCTTAGCAAGGTATTGTACCATGATGGGCTCCCTAGCCTGAGAATGTCCCAGCACTTGGTCTATTATCAGCTTGGAGTCTCCACAGACTTTCAGCCGCAAGTCTCCCAACCTTCCTGAGTCATGTATTCCCTTTATGGAGATGCTCTTTCCTATCCTAAGCCCGACTAATAGCGCTTCGTACTTTGCAGCGTTATTGGACAACGGCTGTAGGATTCGGATGGCATATCGCACATGGATGCCATGAGGCCCACTCATGAAGATTCCAGCCCCGGCAAGCTCTTGATTTTTGGCACCATCCACGCGTATGACCCATAGGTCGGTGTAGGTTTCAGGGAAGGGGAGATCCAACTCTTCTTTTTCCTTTTCAGTCAACTCTGTTAGTGGATCCGGCGTGAAGGTGCACTCCGCGATAAAGTCCGCTAGAATTTGAGCCTTCACAGACGGTCGGGATTGATAATGCAACCCATATTGTTTAAGCTCGATGGCCCAAATCAGAATTCTCCCCGAGGATTCGGGTTTCCGAAATATCCTTTTTAAAGGTTGGTCCGTCAGCACGATGACGTTATGAGCTTGAAAATATCGACTCATTTTCCGCGTGGCTTGTATCAATATGAATGCTATTTTCTCAATACGGGCATATCTCAGCTCGGCATCCTTCAAGATGTGACTCACTGACCACTTCGTCAACAACCCCAAGGTATAAGTATACAGTGCGGTGCGTGTGATTGTCATCTCGCACAAGGACCGCACTGACCACTTCGTCAACAACCCCAAGGTATAAGTACAAGATATCACCAGGCTCCGGTCTTGTCAACACCAAGTCAGAAGATAAATAGGCCTTTAGGCCCGCGAACACCTCTTCACATTCTGCCGTCCACCCGAAGACAGCTTTCTTGCGTATAACCTTGAAAAAGGGGAGGCATCTCTCGCCTTGCTTAGAGATAAACAGTCCCAGAGCGATAACACGCCCGGTTAGCTTTTGTATCTCCTTTACAGTTTGAGGGGATATCATGTCTTGGATAGCTTTGATCTTTGACGGGTTGGGTTGAATGCCCTTTTGACTGACCACGTAACCCAAAAATTTGCCGTTTGAAAGGCAAACATGCACTTTCGAGGGTTCAGCTTCATTTGATATCGCTTCATCACTTTGAAGACTTCCGCCAGATCAGACAAGTGATCTTTGAAACATCGGCTTTTAACCAATATGTCGTCGACATACGCCTCCACATTTTGCCCTATTTGCTTTTCAAAGACTTGGTTTGCCATTCGCTGGAAGGTGGCTCTAGCATTTTTCAACCCAAAAGGCATCACCGTGTAGTAATAAGTGGCCTTCGGAGTGATGAAGGCAGTTTTCTCTTCATCCTCGCGGGCCATGGGGATTTGATGGTACCCCGAGTTGGCATCTAACGAGCTCAAGTATGCGTACCCGGCAGCCTGATCGACTAGCTGATCGATCCGAGGGAGTGGGTAACAGTCTTTGAGGCAAGTGTCATTCAAATATGTGAAGTCAATGCACATGCGCCACTCTCCGCTGGGCTTGGGAACCAGGACAGGGTTAGCCAACCAGGTGGGATATTGCACTTCTCGAATAAAGCCAGCGTTGAGAAGTTTTGCAACTTCCCTTTCGACAGCCATTGCTTTTTCGGCAGAGAAAGCACGTTGTTTCTGCTGGACCGGTTTTGCGTCGGGGTTGACATTGAGTCGATGTTCCGCCACCTCTCGCGAGATACCAGGCATGTCAGAGGGTTTCCATGCAAACTCCCCTTTGCATTTGTTCAATAACTGGGCTAACTGAAAGTTTTCCACCACAGTGAGGTTATCGCTAACCAAGAATAGGGCCTCATCTATCCCGTTAACGGGAACGTGAGTCATTTTATCCATGGGCTGAGTGTGTTTCTCATTATTTTGTTCATATGGATCCACCGTCACGCATACGAACCTATCGCAACTCTTCTGAGTCATGAGCAGGTAGCATTCAGCCGCCAACTTCTGATTTCACCGGATTGAAACCACACCATCCCAGGAGGGATACTTCAACTTCAGGTATTTTTGCGATATCGTTGCTTCGAAACGGTTGAGGAACGGCCACCCCAATATGGCGTTATAAGGCAGATTTAGATCCACTACCAAGAATAAAAGTTCCTCCGACCGTTTGGAGGTATCTTCCTTGAAATACACAGGCAAAGTGGTTACTCCAGTCACTGGAATGGGGACTCTGTCTACTCCAATAATGGGTTTTTTACAGGGCGTAAGCTCATTGTCAGGACGCTTCATGAGATTGTAAGCTTCCGGTGAAAACAAGTTCATGGCGCTTCCGTTGTCAACTAGAGTCCTTCTAACTCCATGGCTAGCGATAATGGGCGTAACTACTAACGCATCATTATGTGGATATACCACGCCTTTCTTATCCTCTTCATAAAAGGATAATATCATACGATCCAGGGCGCTTATCGCCTCGCTCTTGATCGACATGCTCGCTCGCTTCCGCTTATCCCCTGACGCGGGTGCCAGCTGTGCGGACTCATCCAAATAAGGTGTGCCTCCGGCAATGATGTTGATGATGGGTACATCTTCGTCGTTAATCGTGAGAGTTTCTCTATCTCTTCCTGCAAGACCTGCGTCGTTGCCTAGGACACGGGAAGGCGTCGGTCTGTCGTCAGCTACTCTGTTTGCTGAATTATTCTTAACCTCTTCTCGTATTTTGATAGCGAATTCTCCCAGATAACCTTCTTCAACTAGGCGCTCTATTGCTAATTTGAGCTCTCTACACACTTCTGTAGAGTGCCCTTTGGCCTTGTGAAATTTGCAGTAAGCGTTTTCTCTTCTTCCCAAGGTTACCCCCGGCCTCACAGGGGCTGGATAACGGATGGGTAGATTCCGCTGTTCCACTATCGCTAGTATTTCTTCCCTGGGTAAGATGAAAGAAGGAAGGTCTGAGTCATGTACTCGTCTCTTAGGGGGATCTCCCTGTCGCTGTGCTGAGGAATCACCAGACCTTCCCTTTGAGGAGTTGCCTCTCTTCCGATTAGAGGTCCTGGGAATGTGATCCTTTCGCTGAGCGTAATCGTCGATGAACCGATCTTCGAAAGTAGTGGGAATATGAGCGTTATGGACTGGAGGCATAGCTGGCAGCATGTTTCGAATCATGTCCCTATTCTCTTCCTCTTCCATCCTCGCATAATTGTGGGCTTTCAGCCTTAACGCATCTAAGGTTGCGGGTGGGTCAACCATTAAAGCTTCTCTAAGCTTTCCATAGCAACTGTTTTGTTTTAAGGCTTCGATGGCAAAATCAACCGTTACACCTGGCGTTAGCGACATCTCGGTGTCGAAATAATGAAGGAAACTCCTCAAGGATTCCTGAGGTTTTCTGTGCAGGTCGAACAAGGCAGCAGCAGACTTCCTGATAGGGACTGCGATACTGAATCGACTCCTGAATTTAGATTCCAACTGCGAGAAGCTGTCAATAGACCCACCCGGAAGACCTTCAAACCATAAGCGCGCGACCCCTGACAAGGTCATTACAAATATCTGACACAAAGCAGCGTCATTGTGGGTCTGAAATTGTACAAAGTCCTTCACCTTGTTAAGGTGAGAGATGGGATCTCTAGTGCCGTCATAGGGTTCTGAGGGGAGCTTCACATGTCGATTGACTCTGTGACGCCTTATGCGCAGGCTAAAGGGGTGGCCAGAAGTATCATCAAGAATCTCACGCGCACGTCGAGATGGGGATACCTCAAAATGATGCCTGCGATCTCGCGGATTTCTATACGATGTCGCCTTGGAGAGGGGTTGCGACTCCTCGGCGAGCGAGTTCGATGTCTCCTACTGCTGGATCTTTCACTCCTTCCAGGAGACATATCTCTATCGTTTTCATCCCTCCTACCATCCCAAGGACCTCTGTCCTCGTCACGCCATTGTCGTCCCTCTTGAGGGATAAGAAGTAAAGGCGTCTATGGCACGTACGGCTCCACTGTCCTATGAGTAAATTGTACAAGGTTGACTGGCGCATTCAACGCAGGCAACGTTGGAGGGGAGCTCGCCTGCAACGGGGACGACAATGGTCATTCCACGATGATAGGTGGAGTAAAAACAAACTGGGACGGGATGCCAGATCCAGAAGCGCTAGGCGTGAATCTAGTAGCCAATTCCGTTAAATGGTCCAACTGGGAATGAAGGGCTGAAATCGAGCTCGCGAAAGGGTTATTCGCGCTGTCTATCACGGGTCCCCTTGACTGAGGAGTAAAATGACTGGACCCCGTTATTTAGGATAAAGGAGTGTGTGGCTGGGACATAAACGTTCCCGCTGCTTGTTCAGGGGAAAGATCTGACATTCCTGGAGGAATTTCTTGCACCGAGGTGGAAGCACCAGACGTGGCGAAAGCGAAAAGTCATCTGCGAGTATCAAATGGAAGGCTAGAGGACTGAGTCAACGGCGGATCTGAATCAGAAGCCATAATCTTCTAATTCCCAGAAGAACAGAGCTTGGCTATTAAGGATGCTCACTTAATTAGAACCAAAGCTCTCAATTAAAGCACCAATTTGATAAGATTTGATTGTCTGTGGGAGCGGGGTAGGGATTATGACTGTCTGGAATCACTGTTGCGGCAGTCCGTCGTACCTGCAAAGTGCTGGAGGGGGGGCTCCGGCGTAGACACTCCAATGCTTAAGTTAGTATGGCTGAGCAATTTGGCAGAGATTTTGGTAGAGAATCCCCTCTTACCTTTGATCTAGAAATGAGTGGTATTTATAAGCAAAAGAATGGATGTTACCCTGGGATGGGCGTTATCGTGGGGAGATAATGCCCGGGATGACGTCAGCACGCGTCAGCAGGATAGGATATCGCTGGTGAGATATCGCCCGTTAGAGGTTGTCGGGGCGGCCTGGGATAGGATGACGTCGTGTGGGTCCCCCCCCCCCACCGCGCTGATGTCGACCATCCCAGGATTCCTCTGCCTAACGCGGGCGGCAGCCGGGGCGTTGACGTCAGTCAAGGTCTACAGGGACCTGGCTTTGACTTTGGATGAGAAGACAGATATACCCTTGGTGTTTCATCAATTGTTATCAGCTGTTGAATATCATCAAGGGCATGACATTGATACCTGCACCCAAATCACACATAGCTTTGCCAATATCAAGAGCACTAATTTTACAAGGAATTATAAACATACCTTCGTCTTTGCACTTCGGGCGCCACATGTATGTGTACTAGTCACTCAGGTTGACATTGCGAACTTGACCTTGTGCTGCGCTACCCGCATTCGACCGAGTGACTAAACACCTAGCTCTATTTGTGAGTGTGAGCGCAAACACCATATCTTGTGAGGATTGCTGGTAGACGGCCTAGGTGTGGAAAAGTCTCTCCTCTAGGGTCGTTATCCTTTTGGTTTGATGCAGCTGTATGTCTAGGGGGAGTTATGCAGTAGTAAGGCATATTTGTGGAATTGATTGTTTTTGTTAAGATGCAGGAGGTTGACTATTTGTGGACTGACTAGGGGGGTTTCGTTGGATTAAGGCAGAGACGTTAACTCCAACACTAATCTTGTTGACTCCTGCAATTCTGCATTTGTTAGTACATAAAGATTTCAAGAATTTAGCATATCGAGGGACGTTCTTTATGGCCTGCAGCAAAGGGATGTTAACTTGAATTTTATTAAACATGTCAAAATTTTCACGATCCTCTTTGTCCTTCTTAGATTTTACCAGACGTTGTGGGAAAGGTGGCTCGAGAATTTTATGAATGTACTCCTATGTAAATTCAGCTTCTTTCTCAGCATCCTTTGTGGGGTTTTTTGGGTGGTGGATACGTTGTTCCTTCTCAGCTTGCTCTTTAGCACCTTTGGTGATAAGCTCCGTCTCAGGCAAGTCAACATCTGGGGCTGGAGGTTTGCAGGAGGGTAATTCAGTCCCACTGCGAAGGTTCGATCTGGACTGGTTAGCCTGAAGCCATATTTTGAAGCATTCCTGTGATGGTGGTGAGTTAAGTAAACCAAATATACTATTATATTTTCTAATCTTTCTACGAAACTCTTTCGCTTCTTCCGATTGTGACGTATAAATAAGGGGATGTATAAAATGATGTAAATTTGTTGGGTTGTCTATCTATTGTACTTGATTTTGCAGTTGTTGGTCATCTCTTTTCTAGCAATGCTTTACCTTTTAGTGCTACTGCACCTAGGCTTTTACATTCAAAGGCATGGTTTATATAAAAAATAAAAATTAAGAATGTATAAAGGAATAAGAGGCACCAATACATACTGCATGATTCCAAAAATAATAGCATCGATGCACATATATATGGGAGATGGGATGATAGTAGTAGTACATAGATGAATTAAAACAAAGCCCAAAACTCTTTATCACACTCTGTTCCTTCCTTCAAAATTTAGATGCATACCCGTTAAAGAACTTGCTAAACCATTAGGATTATGTTCTTATAGAGTTTGTTGTTCATCCGTATAAATCTCATATAAAGAATCCCTTATTCTAAACTATATATATGTAGTTGTTCAAACAATTTCGACAATCATAAATACATACACATATAGATCAAACTAAACAAATACACACATATATATAGGACTCAAACTAATTAAATATATAATTCATATAATAAATATATAATTCATACCTTGAACTTTTGAAATACTCCATGAAGAAATGATGTTGTTCAATAAAGGTCTATGTAAGGGTCTATGTCCGACAATTAATTAAGAAATTAACCTACAATCAATACATTGGAGTTAAATATATAAATTCGAAAGCAATATAATTAAAAGTAGATTAATAAATATATATATATAGGAATCGAACTAAAGAAACCGAAACAAAATATTACTCAATGGAAAAAAACAATAGCCCATATATATGGGAGATGGGATGATAGTAGTAGTACATAGATGAATTAAAACAAAGCCCAAAACTCTTTATCACACTTTGTTCTTTCCTTCAAAATTTAGATGCATACCCGTTAAAGAACCTCAAAATAATCAAGCAAAAGCTCTATTCGGTTATCAATTACTAATCAAAATCGATTCGGTTCTAATCAAGTTTTTGCCATGGCTTTGAAGAATCACATTGTAGCAATCTTTGACAATGGTGATTCTTCAGGCTTTGAAAATTGACAATCGTCTACAATTCGAAGAGAGAGGAGTTTAATAGGTTATTTTTTAAAACTCAAAATAAAACCACAAAAGTATAAATTTTAAAAATAAAAAAATCATAAAACACAAATTGAATGTACAGGTGGGATGAAATTGATTCGTCAAAGTGCCGCATGATTGGCAATAGTAATTTCATGGTCAATAATCAATAAACAAAAAAACAGTCAGACATCTAGATTAAGAAATATATCAAAATTAGAGGCAGTCGTTGGCTTTTTTTATTGGATGAATTGCAAGTATGGGTGCTATTGTTATGGCTGGAGTTTTGGGTATCTACAGATTGATCATTGTTGTGATCATCAGTACTGGAATTAACCCTAAGGCTAAGTTGCATGATTAAACAGTAATTAAGAAGATTAATTTTTTAATTAATTAAAAATATTCGTACCGAAGAGCAACAGAGCCAGGTCTGTATCTGTGTGGCTTCTCACCCCTCCACTCGTAGGGGCCGACTTCCGTCTATATGCAACAACAACCTTAAAAATCAGAGACAAAATCAACAAATAACTTAATAGGTAGGTTAATTAATTGAATAACTAAATTAATTAAAATATATTTACTAAATTATTGTTTAAAAGTCTATTACACTCCTAAGTTTTTTAATAATTTAAGGGTATAATAGTAATTTAAAGAAATAAGGTCCTTTCGTGCTTTTTATATAGTATAGATTAGGGAGTGGTGAGGTTGATCTGTGTAGTTTAATGGGATGATTCTTCTAGTGCTTCTGCAGTTCTGCTACAACTAGAATTTTGCAAGCAAATTTGATATTGTTGTTGTTTCATGATTGTTTTGAAATGAGAAGAATTTTTTTAACTCTAGTGTGTTGTTTTTTCTGGGTAATATAATTTGGTTGAAGCTTTTAGAAAGAAAAGTAAAGAAAATAGCCAACAAGGCTGTTGAGAGACCAATTCTAATTTTTCTTCTTTCCATCAAACGATCACAATTAGCTTCAAGAAATCTTGGCCACGTGCCAGAAAAGGGCACAGGAAATAACGGTACAGAAGATGTTAACGACATACAATTTGAATGTGAGGGATCTGGGTGCCTAAGGGGCTATTTCATAACGGAATTAATTTCGTTCGGAGTTAATTCTATTTTCCAAAATTTTCCATCTGGAGTTATTTCCAGAATTATTTCTGTTTTCTAAAATTTTGTTTCACAGCTACAGTACGTTTTCTGTTTTCCAGCCTTCATTTTCCAACTTTAGAAAACTCGAAATCGTATTCACCTAACAACTATTTCTTACTTTTTTGAAGAAAAAAAACTATTAATATTGTTAAATCAATTTTATTTTTAAAAAATAATGCTAATGTTATTTTTTTGTTAAAATTAATAAACTAAATAGTAGCCCATTTTAAGTTTATTAAAGATCAAATATCAGTATGGTAAACATATTCATGCCGCACTTCCACTTGCTCCCGACTCGACTCGTCCTTGCGCTCCTTCCTGTGCCAGCGGTGAGAATAGCAGACTCCAGGAAGTGGTCGGACAGAGAAAACAGAAAAAATTGGATTTGGATGTTGGTTGTGTTAGCCCAAGGGGTACTTTGAACCTATTTTGATGATGTAATGACACATAAATTAATTAGATTGCTAATTCAATTTTAAGTGAGAGTGTAATTTCAGTTTGCGATCAAGACTTCAAATGAGCAACAATTCAATAAATCGCGAACGTGAAGATCAAGTGTTTGAACTTAATTTATGTAAGTATGATTCAATCTAACACTTGATTTATGTTCATTATACCTCAAGAAATGTGTTCCAAAAGGTTTTGTGCGAAGACAAGTTTTAGAACTCAAGATATGGAAGGTTTAGTTCCTGGCGGCATACCGCCTGGAAGGAGTGGTGTCTGGCGGCATACCGCTAGACTCGGCGAATTTAATTGTTTCCGAAGCGAAGCTAGCGGCATACCGCCCCAGAGGTTTCGTTTCTGGCGGCATACCGCCAGAGCCCAGGAAGACGCGCCAACAGCTATTTTCTCCACTTCCAACGGCTAGTTTTGAGCCCATACTCCCTTGTCCGACCTTCTACACCTTCCTACCTATAAATACTCATCCCATATGAGTTTAAACAGAAGGAGAAAGCTCTTACAAACCTCAAAACACAAAATCACATTTACAAACTCAAAGAATCAACATTCTCATTTATGCAAGCTTCTCTTCAAGGAATTCAAATATTCTTGCATACAATTCTGGGTTTCTTTGGCTTTCTTCTTGAGGTAACTTTGAACATTTATTGGTGTTGATTTGCAATCATATATTTATTTATCTTGTACACCAATTTGTTTGTTGCAATTACATTGATTTTAATTGTGAAGGTTTGAAAAGTGTACCTAACACTTTTGGGTAAAGGGTAGTGTTCTCATCCCATTGAAAGAGAACTTAGGTTGTGGTTGAGCCTTGTGAAAACCATTGGTTGTAGTTAAGCCTTAGAAAACTACTTGATAGGTTGTGGTTGAGCCTAGGAAAACCAATAGGTTGTTAGTGAGCCTTGGAAACTAATTGTAAGGTTGTTGGTGAGCCAAGTAAAACCAATTGTAAGGTTGTGAGCTGCACCTTTAAAAGCTCAAGTGAATAGCAAGGATTGCATTCGAAAATCCTAAGAGGAGGACTCTTAGGTAGTGGAGTACAATTCAGTTGTGAATTGGAACCACTATACATATTGTGTTTGCTATTCTACTCTTATCTTGTGCAGATTTTTGAAGAGCCTATTCACCCCCCCCCTCTAGGCCATTTATTGATTTATCAATTGGTAGCGGAGCAAGGTCACTTGGAACAAGGTTTAACAACCTCAAGTGAAAGATTCAAATGGATAGAGGAGGAATTTCCAGCACTCAAGATAGAGGAGCATTCAATCAACCACCTTACCTTGATGGCAACAATTATCTTCATTGGAAGATTAAGATGAAGACCTTCATTACTTCCCTCAATTGTGAAATGTGGGATTGTGTTGAGAAAGGCTTTGTGGCTCCAACTGAACCTTCCGGTATAGATGGAAGCACAAGGATTCTTGACTTTGAAAGATGGAGTAATGCTCAAAAGACAAGGAAAACCATGGAAGCAAAAGCCATGTATGCTCTTCAAGTTTCTATCTCTTTCGGTGAGTTCAATCGCATCAGCTCTTGCAAAACAGCAAAGCATATTTGGGATACTTTGGAGATGGCGCATGAAGGTACTGCTCAAGTTCGTGATCTCCGTTTGGATCAACTCAAAACTGAATATGAATTATTCAAGATGATGCAAGGAGAGTCTATCTATGATCTTAGCACAAGATTGCAAAATCTGTGCAGTGCCATGGATAATCTTGGATTGACTCAAAGCGATTCAGAAATGGTGAGGAAACTTCTAAGCATTCTTCCAAGCAAATGGGTAGCAATCAAGACCACCATCAAGCAAAAGGAAGTGAGGCCTTCATACACTCAGCTTGTAAGCTCTCTCACAGCTTTTGAGCATGAGTTGGGCTTGTATAATTTGGAAGAAGGGAACACAAAAGAAAAGAAGACCATTGCCCTTGCAAGCAAGCTGATTGCAGAAGAAGATGATGAGACTATGGCATTCTTCACAAGAAAATTCCAAAATCAGTGGAAGAGTAACCCCAAGAAGAATAAATTTAAAGGTGAGTCTTCTAACCATTCTAAATTTAATTCTAATACTGATGTTGTGTGCTTTGAGTGTGACAAACCAGGACATATTAGAACGGATTGTCCTAGGCTTGAAAAGAAGAAGAGATATGAAAAGCACAGCTCAAAGAATAAGAAGGATGGAAAGAAACATCATAGGAGAGCATTTAAAGCAACCTCCACTTGGAGTGATGAGGATGGAACATCAAGTAATGATTCATCGGAATCCTCATCCGGAGATGAAGTAGCAAACTTGTGTCTTATGGCACAAAGTGATGATGAGGTAAGTTCTTGCAACTCTTCTATTGATGAACGTGATTATGATGAATTGCTTGAAACTTATAATCAACTAGTTGAATATTCCAAAAGCATGTTGAAGAAAAAGACTAGTCTTGCTAAGGAACTAGAAATCATTAAGGATGAGATTAGTAGACTAGAAGAGCTAAACAAAGATTTGACAAATAAAAATAAATTGCTTGATATTGCTTGTGGTAAGCTTAAGGAGGAAAATGGTAAATGTGTGCAATGTAAAGATTCTTCTAAAGAAATCTTAGTGTTAGAAGAAAAGATTAAAACTCTTGAGAACACATTAGCCAAATACATGCAAAGTAACCTTAGTCATCATAAATGCATGAATGATCAAAAGAGACATGGTGATATACATGGAATTGGTTTTAATTCTTCCACAAGCATGAACAATGGTAAAACTGTTTTTGTCAAAGCAAACTCTTCTAACAAGCATGCTAGTTCATCTTATTGCCATGGTAGTTCATCAAAATGGCATGATAAATCCTCAAACGTTGTTCACAAATCTTCATATGCTAGACCTATTTATAAATGTAGCTATTGCAGAAAATTTGGTCACTTATCTTACTATTGCTACATTCGAAGAGGATTTGTAAGTTGGAAACAAACTTGGGTACCAAAGGGTACATGTGCAAATGAGAAAGGACCCAAACATGTTTGGGTTCCTAGAACTAACTAATTTGTGTTTGTAGGAATGTCGGAAACCCAATGGAGCAAAATGGTATTTGGATAGCGGGTGTTCACGACATATGACGGGTGACAAGTCAAAATTCACTCATTTGGAAAAGAAAGACAAAGGAGGTGTGACATTTGGAGATAACCAAAAACGCAAGGTTTTAGGCATCGGTAAAGTTGGTCACTCACCTTCTATTGACAATGTGTTGTTTGTGCATGGTCTGAAATTTAATCTTTTGAGCATAAGTCAATTATGTGATAGAGAATTATTTGTCATTTTTACTTGTACTCATTGTGAAGTTAGGAACATACACACACAAGCACTTGTTTTTATTGGTAATAGAGTTGGTAATATTTACATGATTGATTTGAATGATATTTCTAATGATGACCATACTTGTTTAAGTGCTTTAGTAGATAATTCCTCAATATGGCATAGGAGACTTGTGCATGTAGGAATGGACCATATTGCAAAGCTTTCTAGGAAGGAGCTAGTACGTGGATTACCTAAGCTGAAATTTGAGATGAAGGGTTTGTGTGATGCATGCCAATATGGGAAGCAAATCAAAAGCTCATTCAAATCCATAAAGACCGTATCCACTTCAAGGCCACTTCAACTTCTTCACCTTGACCTATTTGGACCAATGAGGACAGCTAGTTTGGGTGGTAAGAAATATTGTTTTGTAATTGTGGATGATTATTCTAGATTTACTTGGGTTCTATTTTTGTCTCATAAGCATGATGCATGTGATAACTTCAAAAGACTTTGCTATAAAATTCAAATTGAAAAAGGTTTCAAGATTTCCAAAATAAGAAGTGATCATGGTGGTGAATTTGAAAATAGCATGTTTCAAGATTTTTGCAATGAAAATGGTATTGATCATAATTTTTCATGTCCTCGAACTCCTCAACAAAATGGGGTAGTTGAAAGGAAAAATAGATCATTGCAAGAAGCGGCTAGGACTCTTTTAAATGAACACTCTTTGCCAAAATATTTTTGGGCCGAAGCCGTAAGTACCGCATGTTATATTTTAAATCGTGTCTTAATTCGTCCTTTATTGAATAAAACTTGTTATGAATTATGGCATGATAGAAAACCCACCATTGCACATCTTAGAGTTTTTGGTTGCAAATGCTTTGTTTTAAATATCAAAGACAATTTGGGAAAGTTTGATGCAAAGTCGGATGAAGGTATCTTTCTTGGTTATTCTACTTCTAGCAAAGCTTATAGAGTTTATAATAAAAGAACTCTAGTTGTAGAAGAATCCATGCATATTGCTTTTGATGAAACTAATCCTTTTGAGAGTGAGAAAAAGATAGCTAGTGATGATGTTGATGAATTTGGAAGTCTTCAAGCTTATCCTCCTACGACGATTCTTGACGATCCAAAGGACAACACACCACCTCTAGCAAATCCAGAAATTCAAAAGGAAAAAGAACCGGAAGAAGAGGTCCTTGAGAATGCAAATGATGAAGTTAATCAAAATGATCAAGGCCCCTCAAGTTCTAGACCTTGGAAAATGTTGAATGCCCATCCACAAGAACAAATCATAGGTAATTTGAATGGCAAAGGTATGACTACTCGTTCTTCTTTTAGAAATATGTGTGATCATCAAGCTTTTGTGTCTCAATTTGAGCCTAAAAAGTTTGATGAGGCTTCGCATGATGAACATTGGATGATTGCCATGCAAGAGGAACTAAATCAATTTGATCGTAATAATGTTTGGAAATTAGTTCCTAGGCCTAGCAACCATACTATTATTGGCACCAAGTGGGTTTTTCGAAACAAACTTGATGAATCGGGAAATGTTGTTAGAAATAAAGCTAGATTGGTAGCCCAAGGGTACAATCAACAAGAAGGTATCGATTATGATGAAACATTTGCCCCGGTTGCTAGACTTGAAGCCATTCGCATGTTGTTAGCTTTTGCATGTTATAAGAATATGAGTTTATATCAAATGGATGTGAAAAGTGCATTTTTAAATGGTTTCATCATGGAAGAAGTATATGTTAAACAACCTCCCGGTTTTGAAGATCATAAATTTCCTAACCATGTGTTTAAATTGGAAAAGGCTTTATATGGTCTTAAGCAAGCTCCTAGAGCTTGGTATGATCGTTTAAGTCAATTTTTATTGAAAAATGGTTTTATAATGGGAAAGATTGATTCTACACTCTTTACTAAACATGATGGTAAACATTTGATAATTGTGCAAATTTATGTTGATGATATCATTTTTGGTGCTACTAACGTCTCTTTGTGCAAGGACTTTGAAAAATGTATGCATAGCGAATTTGAGATGAGCATGATGGGAGAATTGACATTCTTCCTTGGACTTCAAATTCGACAATCTCAAGATGGCATTTTTATCAATCAAGCAAAGTATGTCAAGGATCTCCTCACCAAATATGGATATGAAAATATCAAGGAGAGTCCTATTCCTCTTAGCCCTACCAACAATCTAGACAAAGATGAAGATGGTAAAGATGTAGACATTACTCTTTATCGAGGTATGATTGGTAGTCTTTTATATTTAACAGCAAGTAGACCGGATATAATGTTTAGTGTTTGTCTATTTGCTCGTTATCAATCTTGTCCTAAAGAGTCCCATTTGTGCGCATTGAAAAGAATTTTCAGATATTTGAAAGGCACATCTAAACTTGGACTGTGGTATCCGAAAGGAACTAGCATTGCTCTAGTTGGCTATTCCGATTCTGATTTTGCAGGATGTAGAATTGATAGGAAAAGCACTAGTGGTACATGTCATTTCTTAGGTCAAGCTTTGGTTTCTTGGTCAAGTAAGAAGCAAAACTCAGTTGCAACTTCCACTACGGAAGCTGAATATATTGCATGTGGTTCTTGTGTAGCTCAAGTTTTGTGGATGAAGCAAACCTTAGAGGATTATAATCTAAAGTTTACTAACATTCCTATTTATTGTGATAGCACAAGTGCACTAAGATTGGTCAAGAATCCTATTTGTCATTCACGGACTAAGCATATTGATTTGAGACATCATTTTATCCGTGATCATTTAGCTAAAGGTGATATTTCGCTTGAATTTGTTGGTACTAACAGTCAACTTGCAGATATTTTTACTAAGCCTCTAGCAAGAGATCGTTTTGTGGAGCTAAGACATGAAATCGGCATATGTTATCCGTTTTGAATATATCTTCATTTGGTATTCCTAAACTCCATGTTATGCTGTATATTTTTTTTTTTGATTTTGTGTGATTTGTAATGTTCATTTTTGTTTGCACTCTAGTTCAATTTAGTTGATAATGTGCATTTCGTTTTTGCTTGCTCCTTTATTTACTTCTTGTATGATCTTGAGTGACTTTCCTTATTTTATTTACCCTTTTTTGTGATGACAAAGGGGGAGAATAAGTTAAGGAGGAGAAGTCATGGGGGAGAATATGTTAAGGGGAAGTAAGTAAGTTTAAGTTTGGGGAGAATTGTGAAATGTTTATTTGAGCAAGCTTATCTACTTTGTCATGCTTCTTGTACAACTAACGTTTGATGTAGGGGGAGCATTGAGGCTCTTTATGCTATTGACATAGGGGGAGCATTTATGACAAAGATATAGGGGGAGTATTATCTAAAACTCTTCTCTCTTACATTCCTACTTAAAATTATGTGCTTATTTTGTTTTAATTAATTTGTGGTTGTCATCATCAAAAAGGGGGAGATTGTTAGCCCAAGGGGTACTTTGAACCTATTTTGATGATGTAATGACACATAAATTAATTAGATTGCTAATTCAATTTTAAGTGAGAGTGTAATTTCAGTTTGCGATCAAGACTTCAAATGAGCAACAATTCAATAAATCGCGAACGTGAAGATCAAGTGTTTGAACTTAATTTATGTAAGTATGATTCAATCTAACACTTGATTTATGTTCATTATACCTCAAGAAATGTGTTCCAAAAGGTTTTGTGCGAAGACAAGTTTTAGAACTCAAGATATGGAAGGTTTAGTTCCTGGCGGCATACCGCCTGGAAGGAGTGGTGTCTGGCGGCATACCGCTAGACTCGGCGAATTTAATTGTTTCCGAAGCGAAGCTAGCGGCATACCGCCCCAGAGGTTTCGTTTCTGGCGGCATACCGCCAGAGCCCAGGAAGACGCGCCAACAGCTATTTTCTCCACTTCCAACGGCTAGTTTTGAGCCCATACTCCCTTGTCCGACCTTCTACACCTTCCTACCTATAAATACTCATCCCATATGAGTTTAAACAGAAGGAGAAAGCTCTTACAAACCTCAAAACACAAAATCACATTTACAAACTCAAAGAATCAACATTCTCATTTATGCAAGCTTCTCTTCAAGGAATTCAAATATTCTTGCATACAATTCTGGGTTTCTTTGGCTTTCTTCTTGAGGTAACTTTGAACATTTATTGGTGTTGATTTGCAATCATATATTTATTTATCTTGTACACCAATTTGTTTGTTGCAATTACATTGATTTTAATTGTGAAGGTTTGAAAAGTGTACCTAACACTTTTGGGTAAAGGGTAGTGTTCTCATCCCATTGAAAGAGAACTTAGGTTGTGGTTGAGCCTTGTGAAAACCATTGGTTGTAGTTAAGCCTTAGAAAACTACTTGATAGGTTGTGGTTGAGCCTAGGAAAACCAATAGGTTGTTAGTGAGCCTTGGAAACTAATTGTAAGGTTGTTGGTGAGCCAAGTAAAACCAATTGTAAGGTTGTGAGCTGCACCTTTAAAAGCTCAAGTGAATAGCAAGGATTGCATTCGAAAATCCTAAGAGGAGGACTCTTAGGTAGTGGAGTACAATTCAGTTGTGAATTGGAACCACTATACATATTGTGTTTGCTATTCTACTCTTATCCTTGCGCTCCTTCCTGTGCCAGCGGTGAGAATAGCAGACTCCAGGAAGTGGTCGGACAGAGAAAACAGAAAAAATTGGATTTGGATGTTGGTTGTTGGTTGTGTCGGACAGAGAAATAAAAAAACAGAAGAATAGGTATTATAAATGCAAAAATGAGTTGTTTATTAGTTGTCACCATTATGTTACTTTATTATTTTGTCACCATGTATGTAATAATTCAATTGCTCTGCAAAGGATACACGTTCACTCTTTCACTCTTTGTTGCCAGACCGTGCAGTTACTTTATTATTTTATCACCACTATGTATGCAATAATTCAATTGCTCTACTCTTTCATGACAATAAAGTAGACTTTCAATTATTTGATATTAGGAGGGAGTGAGTGAGTCCTATGTGTATCTATTAATTTTATTTTTTTTAAACGAGAAATTATTAAATATATTCGTTACATATAAGTGTAACTTTAATATGAGCTCATTTAATTGATTTTTTAAAATTAAAAGTGAATTCATATTTATTAATTTGCAAAATCAAAATGAGAAAAGTGACCGAACATTAGTTAGTTAAATCATAATTAATTAAACCATTGGTGTGCCACGTACCATGAAATTTCTTATAACACGGTTGGTTATTGAATTTTACTCGTATGATTTTAATTAGGAGTATTAGTTAGTTAAATATCAATTATGAAGTATTTTTATTACAACTTGTATCAATCTACATATTAATTATCAAAATTACGAGGGTAGACATGTCTAAAATAACATTATTATTTTTTAGATTAACAATATGAATTTATTGAACTAAGTAATAAAAAAAATTTTAAAAAAATTGGAAAATGTTTTCCAAATGGTAATATTTCCGAAAATTTTCCATTTTTGGAAAATTTTCTTTGTGAAACAGATTTTGGAAATAATTCCAGTTTTGGAAAATTTTCAGAAAATTCTCCGTAACTAAACAACCCCTAAATGTCTAACGGCATAAATGTTGATTGTCAAAGTGTTTAACGGTGCAAATGTTGAGTGCCAAAATCTTTTTTATGTAGTTCAAATATGCCTTATAATTTGTTTCACAAAAGCTTTTCACGAAGCAACATAGGCATTGCAAATTCTTGATCACATTTTATTTTCTGACAGCCATGGATGTTACCATTGTAAGTTAATTAAACATCTGAAATGAGATAAAAAAAAAGAGTTTTTGCATCTAGTAAATCTTTTTATGGCAAACGAATATTGAACAAGAGAAATATGGTTGTCTAGAAAAAAAAAGGGTTAGAGAAGAGACAATGTGATTTTAGAAAGCGAGGGGAAGTTTTTGCTTTCGCGAATAGGTCAGAGAGATAATATATTTTCTCCTTTTATTTGCCAAGATTCATTATCTTCTTTTTTCTTGATTGGCTTAGAGATTCTTGTGTTAGCCCTTGGTAGGCTTTTTTTAGATTTTTTTTTAATATGAAACTTGAAATTATCTTTAAGAAGAAGAGTTATTGTAGTAAGTAGAGTCCCTATAAATAAGGGAAGCAAGGTCATTAGGCGGGTTAAACGCCCAATAGTGAGGGCGTTGTTTGTCTCTAGGGGCCCTCGCCACCAGATACGCTATTGAGTTTTCCTTTTGACTAATTCTAACAAAGAAGATCATATCTAAAAACCTTGTTCCGACTTTTTAGCTATTCAAAGTATATATTATACTCCCTCCGTCCATTTATATTGGACGCGAGGGAGCTGGGCGTTGGTATTAAAGCAGCTGACTGTGTCAGCTGCCATCAGTTTTTGTCTGTGGGCTCCACAGACAAAACTGAATTTTTTTTGGTTTTTTTAAAATATAGTTGCACTGTTTATTTTGCCCAGCCCATACTGTAGTGTTTATTTTGCCCAGCCCATGGAATTAAATTGATTTATCAATTAATTCCTGTGCACCCGCCCAAGACAGTGGCGGCAAAGTCCAAAATTTGGAATAAAATACAAACGTACTTTTCCTTCCCTCCTTAACAATAAATTCATGCAGTGCTCTTAGTTGTCTTCAGAATAAATTAAATCAACCAAACAACATCTTCTTTTATTTTACCATTTAATCGATGGAGTCCTCAAGTCTTGATAATGATTCTCGTTCCAGCGATTGTCAAGGGCTGGAGGAGATCGCAGAAAATGAGACTGTATTTTTCTCACCCCAAAACCCTCTAATTACGGACCATGATCAACTTCAAACAAATGTTGACTCCCCGAACCATGATCAACTTCATACAAGCGTTGACATCCCTGACTTAAATGAGAGGCCTCGAACAGGTAAATTTTTTCGTCAATTCTGAAATTGTATTGAATCATGTGTAAATGCAGTTTGCTTTTCATTTGTACGTGCAGCGAAGGGGAAAGAACTTACTAGAGCTGAACGTCTGGAGGTCATACAGTTATTGTTGGTGAAGAGTACGGATGGGGTGTTGAAAAGAGGAGTAACAAAAGATGTTGCTACCCAAGTTGGGGTTGGGATTCGAACCATTCAAAGGATATGGAAGTGTGCAAGGGAATCAGGAAACAACTGTCCTGACAAATTAAGAGTAAAAAATGGTGGCAAAAAATGAATCGAAATTGATTTAGAATTGATACGAAGCATTCCTTTGGGACAGAGGACAACAATAAGGTCACTTGCTTTCACCCTTGGTGTTTCGAAATCATTTGTACATATGAAGTTGAAAGAAGGAGTCATAAAGCGTCATTCGAATGCCATCAAACCCACGTTGACTGCAGACAACCACATTAGCAGAATGAGTCACTGTCTTGGTAGTTTGGAGCCATCGTCGTTACCTCATGAACCAACTTTCAGGCGGATGGATAATATAGTGCACATCGATGAAAAGTGGTTCTACCTCACCAAGAAGTCTCAGACATATTACTTGCTACACGACGAAAAAGATCCTGTAAGAACAACCCAATCCTCTCATTTCATACCTAAGGTTATGTTCTTAGTTGCAGTTGCGAGGCCAAGGTTTGACTCTGACGGTTTATGCACATTTGATGGAAAGATTGGGATTTTCCCCTTAGTTCATTCAGTGGCTGCCTTAAGGTCGAGCCAGAACAGGCCTCGCGGTACAATTGAGATCAAGCCTATTGCTAATATAACGAGGGATGTAATCAGAGAATTTATGATATCTAAAGTGTTGCCTGCGTTAGCATCAAAGTGGCCAAGGGATAGTATTAACGATGCTATATACATTCAACAGGACAATGCCAGAAGTCATATTCATGTTGACGATGCTGAATTTTTAGGTGCAATACATTCTAGTGGATTGCACGTTTCACTCATATGTCAACCCCCTAATTCTCCCGATCTAAATGTCTTAGATCTTGGTTTTTTTAGAGCAATACAGTCATTGCAGAGCAAGGTGTGTGCAAAAACCATTGCGCAATTGATTGGAGCAGTTGAGCAGGCATTTGAGGAATTTTCAGTTAAGAAGTGCAACAATGTGTTCTTAACATTACAAGGGTGTATGATTGAAATTCTCAAGTGTCATGGATCCAATAACTACAAGATTCCACACATGAATAAGGATCGAATGGAGAGACAGGGCGCTTTACCATCATCATTAAGTTGTTCTCCAGAAATTGTGGCTGATGCAGTCGTTCATCTATATACTTAAGAACTCAGGAAATAACTTCATTGTTCAGGAGTGGTTGTGTAATGTATATTCATTTTGGGTAAGAATAGGTTGTAGTAGTAAGAAACATTCAATCCTCTGTTATGCTTATTTTAGAGGATCGAATGTTTTTTGGACAAGTTTTAGTTAATTTGATTATATCCATTTTAATTGAAGCTGAAATCGGAATCAGGCAACTTGCTTATTCAACTTGCTATTCATGGTTATTTTGGATACTAATTCAGTTATTTTCGTTATTTTGGACACTAGTTTAGTTAATTTGGACAATAATTTAGTTATTTTGGACACTAATTCCGTCAACTTTGATGTAGTTATTCAACCGAAAATAACTTTGATGTAGTTATTCAACCGAAAATAAATTCGCTACATGTAGATTGCACAAAATCTTTATTTTATTGCACCAAAATGTGCTAGACAACATCAGTATACAAAATGTAGTTTAATCAACAACTAAAAATAACAGTACATGGACATCACTTTACATCAGCCTACAATTTACACTGATGTTTAAAAAAAGGAACACCATTTGAAGCACCAAATGCGTCTGTAAATAGCATGTTCTTTCTTCCACGCAACCTTCAAGTATCAATCCTCACCCTCGCATCCGAAGACCTCATCACATGCAAGGAAAAATAGGAAAAAAAATGATTAAAAATTGTTGGATTAAAGTAATAAAGCTGTGACAGTTTGAGTAAATTAAAGGGGTAGCAGCAGTGTTGTCACACCTCCTAAATGTATGAGCCTTCACAGTTGGAGTAAAGAAGGAGGAGAGGTAGTGTTGTCACTGCTCCTACATGCATGAGCAGTGACAGTTTGAGTGAAGTGATGAGATGCAGAGGAGTTGTCAACTCTCCTAAATGCATGTGAAGAAGGGTTGGCCAAGTGCTATATAAGAAGGTGTCCCTCACAAACATTGAAGCACACTTAAACAACGAAACCAAGCATAAACGTCACTCAACCAATGAATGGTGAAGAAAGCACTTACATTCTGAATATTTCAGGGGCACTAGAAGCTCAACTCAATGAACACAGCATTGATTTCGATAGGAAAGTACTACAACTAGAGCAACAGATGAGAAGGATGAAGGCTGTGTACCGTAGGTTGAAGAAGATCCGCGATTTGAATAGGTTTGAAGGAGATAAAGCTCCAAGTCATGCAGAAATCATCCTGCGCACCAGCGACGCTCTTCTTTCTTTGGCCAAAATGATATCCATGCTGGAGGCAGAGAGGGAAGGTATCAACATTTGCATCAACGCAGTTGAAAAAACAACTAGGTATGCCAACAAGTTTGCCAACAAAATTACAGGAATCCCACAAATTAACTAAATGCAGATATGTAGTGGATCCTAGGTGTGCTGTCCTTTCGGATCCAATAACTATCCTATGTGTTATATTTCCTACTTCAATAAACTTGTGTTCTGTTTTCCTACTGCAGTAACTCATGTGTTATGTTTTCCTACTTATGTAGATAAGCTATGCCTCATCAAACCAATCACATAACATAACATAAACCCAAATTGTGTGCACTTAATCAAGAGATATAGATTCCTTATGTTACAATTGGAAAGATTATATACACATGAGGCATTATTTAGAGTATTTATTTTAGATAGGTCTTAGATTAGAACCTGAAAAACTTTATGCATGGCTTCGATTTGCTTCCTATACCTGAAAAGGACTCCATTTCTGTTGCAACAAATTAATTAAGTCCTCTCAGTTACCATTTGATTAATTTATTAACCTTTGAATTCTAACACAGCACGAACAACAACAACTCCGTGAATAAAATTTCTCTAATCCTATACACAGCTATGGATTGGAAGTATAAGTTCAGAAATCAACCAGCAGCGAGCGAAACTGACACATAGGACCATTGATAGCATCATCATTTCTCTAATCCTATACACAACAATTTTCAGAGAAATCCACTCCCCAAAGTTCATATTGTTGATACTTATGTGTTTAGTAAAGCACGTAACAAGTTAACAGTGCACATCATTAATCATGATCCATTTATAACCACTTTGGCATGATATGAATATAAGAGGCCTTTACCTGAGTCTGCATGTCATCCCCAGTCACAATGTTTCCAACTGTCCGTAGGGCAGGAACAAGCGCTGTAGGAGATGGATGCCTGAAATAGTATGTTTTCGGCTATCAACTTTATGCTTATCAAAACAAGTAAAATCATAAACAATGGAATCAGAAAGCAAATTACCCACATTAATAGTTCAACAAGTCTGGGACAAACACCTGCCTCAATCACAGCTTGGATTTTGTCATTTGTACCGTCAGAAAGATAGGAGAGTGCCCAGCAAGCATCAGTTAGGACTTCTTCATCAGTTGAATGCACAAGGCGTTCAAGCGCTGGAAGTGCTGGCCTCACCTGCACATCAAATTTTGGTCCCCTCAAATAACATCAACAGCTTCTTCCTCGATGACGTCGACGACAACTTACCCATCACGAACAAAAACCCTTACACCAGATCTGACAAAACCCAGCACGATCAAAAATCCAGCAGGAACTCCCATTGCGCTCCAATCTCGCAGATCTGTCAAAACCCACCACGAACAAAAACCCTTACACCAATAACCAGTGAAATGCCAGAATAAGGACAATCACAAGAATCAAAAAACAGAATGCGCTGGAGATTAAAATCGAGAGGACTTACCAGATATTACTCCAAATCAAACCCTAAGTTCTAATCGCAAAAACCATCTCATTCCTACAAATCAAACCCTAACTTCTAATCGCAAATTCTTCCCTTCCTTGTAAACGATCCTTCTCTCCTTTCAGCCGAAATTAACACCAAAAAACCCTAATTTTGGCCCATGACCGTGCTTTTCGTCAAGCCTCAATTAATTATTTCAACTCAGTTTTTTTTTCTTGACAATTTGGAGAAGAGGATGAGAACGATTGAGGAGAGAAGGAGAAGATGGAGACTGTTTGCGATTGTCTGCAACCCTGAACATATGTCCCCAAGCGTCATTCAACTTTTCCAATTTTGCCCATGCTGGACAGCTTGCTCAAGCGTTGAATGACGCGTCGGTTGAGGGGTTTTTTGTCAAAACCAGCCCTTAAGTTGACCCAGATGCCAAAGGCGTCTATTGCTATTTGGACAGAGTTTTTGCCCTAAAACGTCCAATACATAAGGACAGAGGGAGTATATATTTAATGCTAGCAATTCAGCGCATTAAATAGAAACAATTATGCATGATTTGACAGTCAAATTTTTTTAAGTATTTGTCAAGCCACTATGTTATTATTAGAGATTTGTATCTACTTATTGGGAAATGAGTATTAGGCAATATACAGCGACTTAACTTTGAATATGACAAGTCGTTATCTTTAATAATGAATAATACATAAAGCTAATTTTACTTAAAAGCGCTATTAAAATTGATTGGTTTTTCACTTCTCCGAGTAAATTAAACATTGTTAATTTAGTCGTGCTTCCTAAATTCTTTTTATATTTGTTAGGGCCTTTTAACAAACAAAATGAAATAAAATTATTAGGGCATGCATTATCACATGCGTAATCAAAAGCAACTTATTAAATATTTAAAGTTATAGTTTAAACTTGAATTTAATTTTTAATATTTTAATAATAATAAATAATACTATAATTATTTTTTATAAAAAAAGTAACCTGTGAATCAAAATGTTTTGAGTAAATATACTTTTTTGATGGCATGGTAAAAGAAAGTGTAATTTGGTCACCCGTAGAAATTTCTCCATATCACGTGCGGGCACGAAGCAGCGGATGGTCAAAGAACTCATACCGCCCGGCAAAATCCGCAGATGAAAACCCCAAATCCAAAATGCCACGCACCAAACCCTAATCAAGCGAAACGCCTCTTTCCATCCATGAACGCCATGAATTCCGTTCCCCAACAAGAACAAGACCAAGACCAAGACCAAGACCAAGACCAAGAACAGGAGCAACAACCCATCACCGCTGTGAAGAAGACAAGGGACATGCCCAACCTATCTGAATGCCACTCTTGTGGGTTCCGCATCGATACCTCCTCTGGTAAGAACAACAGACTCCAACCTCTTTACAGCGAATGGCGCATTGTTCTTCTTTGTAGAAAATGCATTTTCCAAGTTGAGTCCTCTATCATTTGCTCTTACTGTTTCAAACAATCAAATACCAACAATTCTCTCCATTGTTCCCAATGTGTCCACATTGTACACAAAACTTGCTATTATGAGCACTCCACCATGCCTCCATGGTCTTATTTCTCGAGTTCTTGTTCTCAGTCGTGGGTTTGTTTGGATTGTTGGGTGCCCAAATCTATAGCTGTGAGAAGGGAACTAAGAGCTAGGCGTCGTAAATTAGTGAATGTGGTTAGAGGTGCCAATTGCGAAGTGGAAAAGAAGGTTGAGTTGGCTTCTAAGGCTCGAGAATTGGCTATTGCTAAAGCTTTGGTGGCTCGCAGGGCTGCAGAGTTAGTGAGGGGTGCACTGGACTTTGTTGCTGATTGTGGCAGAATGGATTCTAATGATGATGAAGGTAATGAATTGGCTCTTCGGTTGAATCAAGCTGTGAATGGTGGGACAGGGATTTTGAAGGATTTTTCCTCAGTCAATTCAAGTTGTTTAACTTTTGGGAGAACGGTGGAGAATAATGGCCGCCCCTTTTCCAACCCTGTTGTTTGTCGAAAGCTGGAGTGTTCACCTGGCAAACTTGCTTCTTACCCTTTGGTTTATACAAGGATGAGACATAGGCCAGCCTTCTATCCTTTGGTGTATACAAGGATGAAGCGGAATGCAAAGGACAGGAAGAGATTTGCTTTTTACCCTTTGGTTTATACGAGAATGAGGCGGAATGCTATAGGTGGGAATGTGGATTTGTGCATGGAAGGGGCAGGAAGCTGTTCCAACAAGTTGATAAACTTGACTGGGGATGACGAGTCCCAGTCTTGTAGGGATGGAGATGAGTCTACAGCAGCTGAAGATGACATATCAAATGAAAATCATGATCGCTATTTGATCAAGTATTCCAGGAGGAAATTAAATGAGGGGCAATTTTTTTCAAATTGGCCTCGGCTTCTTTATGATGGTTTGCAGCATGAGACACAACCTTCAGGAGCTGAATTGCTGTTTCGTTGTTCCAAGGAATCAGTAACATTTTCTGGTTCTTCACTACAGTCTTGTACCTTTTCTCTGCAGGCTTGTGCTTCTTCAAGTGGATTATATCAGGGCTAGACTTGAAGGGAGCTGCATAACTGGTACTGAAAATATTCTAGTCTTGTTCAGTTTTGTCTTTTATAGTATGAGGTTTAATTGTACATGATCTAGTGTGTTTTGCCAGTCCCATCTCCTATTTATCTTTTTTATGCCATGCTTCCAATAATAAAATCAAATTGGAAATATACAATTTATACTCTGATATAGTTTTTGCACTATGACAGCGAGATCAAAATGAAATCAGATATAATTCGTTCTTAGAATTAGTTTCGATTAAGTTCTAATGACTTCATTAAAACAAGTGAATTAGGAGGAAACCATACTGTCTGATGTGAGTGGATAGTTATATGGGTGGTTCTGGAATGCAAGAGCATTGGCCAAATATTTTCATAGGCGTCTCCAAAGGTTCTAACTTTGTGCTAAAAAAATCATATAAAGAAGTTTGAGAAGGCAAATGTGACTAGAGAGTAAGAGACTTAAAAGTTTTTTTAGGATGCTAGGGAAAAAAGAGAGAAGATATTGCATCGGCATTGGAGAGGGTACTTGTAGATTAAGAATACCATAAAGGGAAAATAAGTCATGTCTATTAAGCTAGCTAAGCCTAATAGGGGAAAAAGGAAAAACACTCACCAAAAAAAAGACTGTAGCTGTTGTGCCGCCTAACAGTCTGTAATGCTACTTTAATGACCTGTACTGCTGTTACTTGCATCACAGTAGTGGCATAAAATAAAATATTGAATGCCAGATTTTCCTCAAGAAATGACAATTCCATTCTAGAACAACTGTTTTTAATGCCCTGCTGAGGAATGCTTTGGCTATGGAGGAAGATGGATGGGCATGGGCTAATGTTCAGTGGTATGTGTGCTGGTAGTAATTAGGAGTTTGATGATGCATTTTCTGGTAAGACTTATCTTCTAAAGGACTATGTTGGTAGAGTTCTGTTTTGCTGTGAATCAGGACTGTTTGCCTGACAAGGAGAGGAGGACAACAGTTGAAGTCATTTGCATGAGTCAATGTGTTGTTTGGAATATTGAGTATAATGACGATTTTGGAGCGTGGTGGATGATGATATGTCATAGTGGGACTTGTATAGATTTTTGTTCAGTTGGCTTGGACGAATAATTAGTAGATAAATAGGCACTGAAATGGCGAAATTGATATGGAAATAGGCCCATGTATTTGTCCAAAATATGCAGAACTCATGTTACTTTATTTTGGTTATAGAATGGGAAAAACTCATGTTTTGGCCCATGTATTTGTCCAAAACATGCAATTTAGCCCCTATATCAAAGTACATGCAGTAAATTGAACCCTCCTCTTCATTATTGTTCTCCTCTTTTGAACAAACCTTATAAGGTGCAATTTATTGGGTATTTCTTTTTTTTCCAATTGCAATTAAAATTCGTCAATAGGGCCAATTGATCTAATTGGACAAACATAAGGTGCTATTTGTACTTTTTTTCATGCAGGGGCTAAATTACATATTTTAAACAAAATGTTAGTAATTTGTGAAACAGAGGTTAAATTAATTGGTCAGATAACTTGGATCCATGGTTGTTCTTGCTGAATGTGACGTGAATCTAATCAGGGATGCTATTTCGTACGTTGGCAATGTTAGTTTTTACTTATTCAATTTTGGGGGGTAAATGGATTCGTGGAATTGCTTTCTCTAACCACAAACATCTTTATATCTTTGAATGCTATTTGAACAGGTTCAATGACGGGTCTTCTGGTTGTTTGATTTCGTGAATGCTTTTGCCAAAAATTATTCTTAATTGTTAGGTACTATGATATTAGTTCATGTTCCTCTCGATTTAGGAAGGTGGGACATTAAAGGAACTTGACATGACTAGTAGTAGGATGGAACAAGGTCCAATGATGTAATAGTAAGGTAAATGGTGTAAAGTTTTTGCCTTTGAATCCTGCAAAGCTTCTTGCGGTTCTTCTTTGTCATCATGTGGTAGGTGTTGCAACCCTCCCCCTTGTGTTACTGGCAAGTTCCTCCCTTTTTGTTTTTCTTGCCATAGATGAGAATTCAACTAGGTGACTCAAACTCGATGTCTAGGTCTCTTTGCTTTGCAGTATGCACCGCTGAGCTACAGGCCTACAAGCTCATTGGTTACTGGCAGCCTCCCCTTCTTTTTGTTTAATTTCCAGTGGAATGTTGAAGTGAGTCCTTTGTATTTACTTATTGTTACAAAAGGAATTCATGTAAACTTTGCTTTATCAATAGAATTATGATGGCTGGCAATACCAGTGAGTAAAAATCTTGGTACAGCGGCATTTATCTGTAGAAGATTCGTCTTTAGAAGATGATATCATATGCTTTGTAGTATACATATCAATTCTGTTCATGAAGCAACATTTTTGTTGTTTCTACCAATAAGTACAGCAATTGATTGAATGAAATATTAAATTCGTTCACCTTAAGTGTTGGAGGTACTGCTAATGTTGAGTTATAAGGAGCATAGTAATTATAAAGTTTGGATCACTGCATCATAAACTCGCATTGTCATGTAAAATTCAAGAGGAAAATTACATCTAATGTGTGACTTATGTTCCCTTGCGTAAAACTAGATATGCGCACTTAGTGGATGTTATTTGAAGTCTGGAGTTACATGTCATGGGAGTGATAATGTTCAACTAATTATAGCTCTAAGCTTTTCAACAGTTAGTATTTTGTGTTTAAGCTAGCAGCCGAATTTCTTGGTGTTTATACTAGTGCTTGTGGGTATCCCAGTGGACCCAGTCTTCTTCGTTTCCATCATGGTGGTGGAGGCTTGCTTTCTCTTGGATACTCAGATACGCCGCTTATTTGGCAAGTTTAAAGTATTGTATACAGTGATTGGATGTGGGGGAGGAGGTTGACCAAGGCTGAATAATGGGGAATAAAGGGTTGATGGTTAAAGCTTTTCTAACCAATATGCAGGTATTTTTCAAATCCTTCATTGACTGGAACTTTACCGTAATCATTGTTCCTTGAAATACTGGAAACTTTTACAAAGTTGAATATGTGTTGGACAGTGTATTGGTGTACAAAAACCGACCCAAACCAGGAACCGAATTGGAACCGCACCGAATCGGTTCGAATCGTTGATTTTTTTTTGAACCGTAAGACTGAATCGAACCGAAATTTTCGGTTTGGTCCAGTTTTCTAATTCTAAAATCCGTAAACCGAACTGTAAAACAGGGAGAACTGATTCATATATATATGCACTATGATATTAAAATTTAAATTTGGTGTAATGGTTAATTCTTCACAGCATCTTAATGGGGAGAAGTTCAAATCCCCTTGACCCTCACTTTTTGTTTCTTTCTTTTTTTCTTCTAAACTTAACTTCTCATCTTTCTTTTTTCCTTTTAAACTTAATTAAAATTCCTCATTTTTTTCTTTTATTTGTTATTTTAAATAGAAAATTTTATTAAGGAAGTTATATAAAAATTATTATGAGGAAAAAATATTTTCTCCCTAGTAACTGGTAAGAACCAAGAAATAGAAAATTTTAATCATTTTTCTTTTTTTCCTTTTAAACTTAACTAAAAATCCTCATTTTTTTATTTGTTATTTTAAATATAAAATTTTATTAAGGAAGTTGTATAAGAATTATTACGTGGAAAAAACTATATTATTGTAAATTGTACTCCCTCCGGATTATGAAAAACGACGTTTTTCCTTGGACTCAAATAATTGACGTCCACCCTTTCCCAAGACAAAATTCCTTTATGTTGACAAGAGTACCCCTGTCCATCCTCAATGTCCAAAGCAAGCCAATAACTCTCTCTCTCTTCGTTTGTCATTCCTTCATCCTCTTTTCTCCGATTTCAATTTCCCTTGGGTTCTAATTATTGGGTCTTTTGGCAGCCCGCATATAGTGATTTTATATGTGTTGGTTTTGATTTGGATGAGGCTAATTTTGGTGATTGATTTGGATTAATTGAGAGGGTGGCAGTGACGGTGGTGAGTGGTGCCGGCGGTGTGGCTGGCTCGGGTGAGATGGATCGGGCTGGGTTTTTGGTGATGGCAGTGGTTTGGCCGACGGTGGTGTGGCTGACGGCTACGGCGGCGATGGGTGGTTGCGGAATCGGAATTGGAGGAGGAGAATCTGACACTGAAGGCTAAGCAATTGAAATCGGAATTGGAATTGAAATTGCTGTGGATTGGAATCGAAAGGCTAAGCAATAGGAGGAGAATCGGAATTAATTTGGTAGGAGATTTGGAATCGGAATTGGAATTGAAATTGCTGTGGATTGGAATCGGAATTGAATTTGGTTTTGGCAGAGGATGATTTTGGTGGATTTGTGATGGCTAAGCAGAGGGGCAAAATGGTTATTGCACAGGCCATACAGTGCAGGCCTAAAATTCTGTGTCAAAGTGTACAACGTCGTTTTTCATAATCCGGAGGGAGTAATAGTCATGTCATCAGTTAACTATATGTATAAACTAAGACCATTAATTATTAATGATACGGCATATACTAGTAATATTACCATTAATCTTTACTCTAATACATAATTATTAAGGTATATTGTAGATATATGTTTATTGTTCAGTATTTTACTTAATAAAAAGAAAATGATGTCAATTGTCATAAAAAATGTAATGACTAATTAGATGACAATTAAAATAATGAATTTACATAATAGTTAATGGACATTTATGATTTAGATTTATGGTATCTATATTTCAATATCATTATTTACTTGAATTAATTGTTTAGAGGTTTAGGATTTAAATTTAAATTGTATTAGTGTGTTACACAGTACATGAGTATAACTAATTAACTATTGTATTGTTCAAGGATATTTTGAAGCTCTAAATATAAGTGATCTAATCTTATTTTCATATGAAGCATGATTATACTTGAAAATTCTTCATGTGTATATGTTAAGCTCGTTATGAAACACGATACTTCTTGACTAGATATTTGTTAAATATATTCATTACATTTCAATCTATTAATAATTCATTACATTTCAATATATTAATACTTATTATTTATTAATATTTAGAGCCACTTTAAATTTTTATATGTTTTGTATCATAAAATTTAAAGATTTATCATACTAAAATATCTTTATAATATTAGGTTATTATTTATAAATTGGGAAATTAAAGTATTATTTTAAAAAAAAAATTAAAACTGTGTTTAACAACTAAACGGTGTTGTTTTGTCAATGGATGTTGTATATTAGTATATAGATAAAACTTTCACATTGATCACAACATTTGTGGTAGCGTAGTGGCAACTGACAAGTTATTTGCCCCCTTTTACCAACGCAAACGGGTTCAAAGGCTGAAGGACCATGGGTGATGTGGCGAAATCTTTGCGTGTCACGCTGCCCAGATTAAAAAAAAACCAAACGAGTTAGAACTGGAACCAGAACCGAACCAAAAAAATAAAATCGAATCGAACCAAACCGATAGTAACAATTCAGATCATTAAATTCCGATTCGATCTGATTCCAGCTCAAAAATCGAACCGAACCGAACCGTGTACACCCCCTATTATCAGGAATGTGCCTTTCAAGTTCTACTACTAGCACTACTCTACTGGCTTGGTGTACAAGGTACGTAATATCAATCAGCTCAGCTTTTTCCTACACCTCGTAGTTAGTGTATGAAAAAAAGAGATAATTAGGGAGGAAGTGGTGGTGGTGGTGACTGGTGGCCCTTTCTTGGCATTACTAAATAGAGGAGTGAGTGGTTTTCGTGTGGCCGCCACACGAAGATGCACTAATTTATTTGGAACAAACCATCACTTGCCTTGTCTGCTCCTTTCACTCTGTTTTTATTATAGATTTTTCAGGTGGTTTCCGCGTGGATGCCACACTCCCCATATTAGTTTATTTGCTACTATATATATGATCTACTTTCTTTGCTTTGGTGGGATATATGCATTCTCCCTGATCTTTATCCAGTGCTTTCCAGCTCATCAGCTGTCGGTATATTATAATGTTTTGCTGTTCAATCTGTTAGACCCACTATAGTTTTTCTTTTTCTTTCCTTTCTGGGTGTTGTTCTCGATTCTATCTATTAGTAAGAATACTAATTTTATTCGAGCATGGCTGTCAGCGTGGCATTAGCAACCCACAAAAGAATATGGGATGACAAACAATGTCATTTTCTTAACTAACATCTGATTTTGTGGCCAGACTGTCAAGGGATTCACAATATTAACATTGATGAGCAATCTCATTCTCATCAATCTTCCTAGGTAGCTGACAATCGGTTACGTATAGCCAAGTTGATCAAGAAACTGCACGATCCATTTGAAACGCAAAAGCTGTTTGTTTGTGACAGGTGATGAGAAAAAAAAAAGTGTGCTGTGTCAATGTGTAGATAGAATATATGATCAAAACTAGACGCAACGAGTAAAAGGCAATAGAAACTGGAAAAGTACCGGGAGATTGGTAGGAATAAGAAACGATTTCTAGCAGACATGAAATGCTGACCAAAAAAAAGTAGACTTGAAATGACTTAATACCACATTTTGAGTCGTAAATCTTTTACGATGGACTGAGTTTCTACTAGTAAATTTGTTCCAGTAAATTTGGACCAGCCTAACAACCAATTCACTATAGATTAGTATAAAATTTAAACCTAGCTCTAATCTATTTGGGTAATTATTAATTAAGCCACTCCCATCTTGTCTTATTTTCCTAATGGAGCTATTCGAATTTATCTATGATCCTATCGATGCTTAATTAGCTTACGAACTTTTGACTTTGTCGATTAAAAACTTAAATAACCACTTCATAATACATGAATTTACATATGGTGGCTACCTAGAGACCTAATGGTCCAAGTATATCTACTACTATGCCTAGCACATGGACAGATCCGAGTACTAGACCGGGTAGCATCTAGCACATGCACACATCCGAGTACCAGGCTACGGCCATATCTAAGCCCATGTACTCATCATTGCTGATGATAATTTTGGTATTTGTACTTATATGAAAAATGTAAATTTAGTAACTTTGTTGAAAAAAATGTCAAAATATAGTATATATACTCGTTAAAAATGACAATTTTGATACATGTACTTTCTATAAGTAATATATAATTGAAGTAGAATACATATGCGCACACACAACGGGTATAAATTTTTCTTTTCTTTTTCGCATCTTGCAAGTGTCCTCTCAAGTGAGATCTAGTCATATTTCAGTTCTATCGGATCTCCTAAAGAGTGATGACTCTCTCAGCATAGTTGTCTCCATTTCGAAGACTCGAGTTCAAGACCTTAATTAAGAGTGTGGACAAATCTTTTATTTTACCGCAACTATATATATATATATATATATATAATTATCTTTTCTTTTCTTTTGTTTTCATTACACGAACACTTTTTTTCTTTTAGGTACAAACAAAGAACATTTTTTGTTGTTTTGCCATTGTTTAATGGATTTTCTTTCTCATCTATAAAGTATAACCACAAACACGAGAAGAAGGTGATACTCATCTCCTATATAAATGGCAAAGAGGCGTGTGCTCTCCACAAGCAAATATCCACAAGCAATCTAATTCCACTTCTCTCAATTTAATTTCACAAATATATTTCTAACTATAATTACGACGTTTCCTCCATGGCTACTCCCACACCAAATGAACGACAACCATCTTCCAATACCAACCATGTGGTAGTAGAAATCCTCAAGCCCGCCGCTGCCTACGACGACAAGGAGTTCGATTACACCCAAAGAGGCCAATGGCTTCGGGCTGCTTCCCTCGGCGCCAACGACGGCCTCGTCTCCGTCGCATCCCTCATGATGGGTGTCGGCGCCGTCAAGCAAGACGTCAAAGCCATGCTCCTCGCCGGCTTTGCAGGGCTGGTGGCCGGCGCGTGTAGCATGGCGATTGGCGAGTTTGTGTCCGTCTACACGCAGCTGGACGTCGAGCGAGCTGGTCAGCTGAAGAGGGCGGCTGCAGCAGTGGCGGGGAATGCCGGAGGAGCTGGCAGTGGTGATGATAAGGAGGAGCAGCTTCCTAATCCGGTGCAGGCTGCTATGGCATCCGCGCTTGCATTTTCAGTTGGCGCGATGGTGCCGCTGGTGGCGGCTGTTTTTATAAAGGACTATAAGGTGAGGTTGGCGGTGGTGTCGTTGGTGGTGACACTGGCGCTGGTGGTGTTTGGAGCGGCTGGGGCGGTGCTGGGGAAGAGTCCGGTGGGGAAGTCTTGCTGTAGGGTGGTGATTGGAGGGTGGTTGGCTATGGCAATCACTTTTGGACTCACAAGGTTAATCGGTGCAAGCGGACTGTAGAAACTTGTCCATCACGGAACTGAGCTCTCGAGTTTTAAAAGTGTCAAAGTTTCATTAATTTGCTAATAAACCTATTCTCGATCGGAGCTATTGGACCAATTTGTTATGTTGTAATTTTGTAAATGTTTCACTTCATTAATCCATGGTAACCATTAATTGTGGACGTCAAATTTGCTGTATAATTACCTCATCACTTCTTGTTTTAAGTTTTAATTTTAATTAGTACTCTTGTGAATGCATATTTCTTAAACTTAATTAATATCCTTTTCTCCCTCATGTTTAACATTTTACAATTAATATTGTCCTAATAAACTTTTATATATATATGGTTGTTTTCAAATATTAATTTTATTATAATAACATGGTTATAATGTGGTTATTTGAGTTGTAATATCGTTGAATAGATCTAATGACTAATTAATGATCTTACATTCATAAGATTTATATTATTAAGTAAATCTAATAGCTAGTTAATGATACGTTATTTAATTTAAAGTAACGTTACGTCACCTTAGAAATCATCAATCGTTAGAATATATATTTTTTATTTTTGTGTGTTTTATTCATGACTTGTATCAATTATCTTGCATTTCTACTGACTATAACTTTGAATCTCATGCTGCTTTGGATTGGATTAAGAAAAAGTAAAAACGTTTCTAATAAAATATTTTGTTAATTTTGAAAAAAAAAAACTGTAGTGATGAATCGAGCAAAAGGCAAATGAAATTAACCTGCCGTTAATCGAGCAAAAGGCAAATGTTTTTTTCCCCTCCGAATATAAGTAAAAAACATGGCTCGTAATAATCTATCTAATGAAGTAGACCCCAAATTCAGGAGTGCATTTGTTAATTTTATAATATTAGTAAAATATTTTATAATTTAAATATATCTTATTTGGTCATTAGAGAATTTCTTAAAGGTTATGAGTTATACTATTTGTAAACTAATAAAAAGATAAATCTACAAATGTCCACGACACAACTTATTTCTTTTAATAAAATATTTTACCATGTTCTATAATTTGTCCAAATAAAACTTTATTAGTAGAAATTTCTATTTATTTTGTAAATAAATGGTAATTAAGATAGTCAAAACATTTATTTATTTATTTTGGATTATGGTTTCAGAAATTGAACTAAGATAGTGAGCTTACTTTAAATTAAAATTAACTAAGATCAAATAAATTATGGGGTATATTGGGGTAAGTGAGTTACTTACTCTTCTTAAAACTTATTTTTTATTATTTTAATATAAACTATTCACTTATTCTTATAACTTTTATTATCTTTTTAAAAAAAAAAAAGATAATAATTTAACAATGATTCACGTGATAAACTAATTAAAATACTCAATGTTTACATATTTTATATTATATTAAATAAAGGAATGGAATGATATTTAGGAGGTGCAACACTATATGACATGGGGTACAATAAAAGATTTATTACTCGTATGATATAGTGTGTGTATATATAGTGTAAGGCGATGGTATGAAATGCGCATTACATATAATAATAATAATTGGAGGCATGCAATTTGCTTCCTTATCCTAAAAAAGTATAGCTTTCAACTTTTTTCGTGTGGATGCCACACTCCACGATCCATAATTATATGTAATGCGCATTTCATACTATCGCTTTACGGGGAAATTAGTCCTTACTTAGGCAATCTGTTTAAAAAGAAGAAAAAATTAGGGGCAAAATTGTCTCAAATAGTGACTATTCCGACCGCTTTAAGATACGTACCGGAACAGTAAAAACAAATCCTAAAACGACTATTGTTTTGCCCCGGAAGGAGTATATAATTAACTTGTAAATAATTAATTACTTAAATTCATATACGATACCCTAAACCCGAAAACTCATAGTCTAAACCTAAATCTTACATCCATACCTTAAATTTCAGACCTTAGGTTAATCCCGTTGAAACATTTGGCTCCAATTTATCGACGAAAACAAAAGTGCAAAAAAAGAATATTTTTTACAGGAAAGAAAAAAAAGTATCAACTTTTAATTTATATCTTTAATTAGGCTTTAACATCAACTATTTTATTACTAATTATTGGTACAAATTAATCACTTTTAATTTTTTTATTTCTTCGTTACTATCCTTATCAATATTTTCGCATATATTCCACCAAAATTTAATAAATAACTAAAAAATAATGGAGAAATAAAATAATAAAAATAGTGTAATTTGTACTAATAATACGTAACAAAGTAATTGATGTTAAAGCCTAAAGATATAAATAAAAAAGTTTACGGACCAAAATATTAATAAATAAACAAAGAGAGTCGACGTGACTTGACCGAGGGAGAAATTGGTGGCAAAATCGCAAAATTGGTGGCATATTTGAGAAAAAGAAGATACTTGGTAGAAAAATTAAACTTCTCCCTAAATAAAATAAATAAATTTGAATGCACTCCTAAGGCACTTTTTTATTTCTCGGAGAGGAATCTTGAGTTTTCTTTAATTTTTAATTTATTTAAGAATATTAATTATTATTCTTAAATTAATATTAATTAATTAAGAATTGATAAAGAATTGAACCAAGAATTATTTAAGTATCTTAATGTCCTCTCTACTGAGATTAAAATCATTTGAGTACTGTCGGTAGACCTGCTAATTGGACAGGTCGGGTCGGGCTTGGGACTAATTTTGCTAAACCCTCTTAATTTTGCTAAAATTACATAACCCAAACCCGACCCTCTTACTAAACGGGCCACTTACAAGCCTAACGGGCCAACCCGTTTAATTTTATGAAATTTAAAAAAATGACAATTTTTGTATATCATGCTAGAGATTTTAAATCAAAATATTTAGAGAAGCTGAGTTTCATAAATTCAAAATAATAAACTGAGTGCTTTAGTCTTACAATTCAATTGATACTTAATCAATAATGACAAGTATATTGTTATTCTCCCTATAACTCATGACCGACTTATGAAATAGAATAAAATAAAAAAGTATCAAACTCAACGGGATAATCCTGAAATCTAGGGAGTGCATGACATTGATAATAGAAACTCATCTCACGACTTTACAATTCATTTATTTATTTAGAAATTAGAAGTTATCATATTAGATTATATATTTATATGTATATATAATGAATAATTATGTGACATGGTCTTGGCCGGTATGGGTCTAAAATTTGGAGGCCCAAACCCGTCCATTTATATTAAACCCAAGCTGACCCTACGGAATTCGCCGCCGGGGACGAAATCAGAATCCTACCGCACTGCACCTAACTCGAAGACTATTAAAATTAAGGGGTAATGACATTTTACACCCTATACTCGACCGAAATTGACATTTTACACCTCTAACGGAAAAAAGAGTCATAATAAACCCTCTACTCGTCAAAATTGACATTTTACACCCTCCGTTAATATGTGGTTGTTAAATGCTGACGTGGAATTTATTTTTGAATTTTTTTCCTTTCATTAAATATGTGTCTTTCCTGTAAGCATTTCCACCTCAGAAAATAATTAAAAAATATAAAAAAATAATAAAATATTTTCTTTTTACTTTCATCTTCCTTATACTCCCCCTAACTCCTCCTCCTCTCTTATACCTCTTCTTCCTCATCCAACCACCAACCCTTTCCCTTCTCCATCTTGCACTGACATTAGGAGAACCAAATTGTGGCTACTCTTTCTGGCGAGACGAGGAGGACAAAGCGGCGGAGATTTCTTCAGGCGAGGAGGACGAAGCGGCGGCTATTCCTTTAGGCGAGGCAAGGAGGAAGAAGGTAACGGGTTGGGTGTTCGGGTTATTGTTGGGTGTTGCGGTTTGGGTGTTCGTTTCTCTATGTTTATTTTTTTCTAATTTGGTCTCAGTGTCTAGGGAAATAAATGGTATTGGTAGTAAGGCCTGAAACTGACAATGAAATCGATGGGGTAGTTTATGGTGAATGAGTAGTTGTTGGGTCTGAAACTGGTAATGATGAGGACGAGACAGTAGTACATGGTGAAATTGGTGGGATAGTTAATGGTGAGGGAGTAGCAGGTGAATCTGAATCTGATAATGATGGGGATGAGGAGCATGAAGAAGATGATGAAGTGGAGATTGACTACTGGGTTCATGTGGAAGGGGCTAGTGACAATGACGATGATGAATTACAAAGGATAAGACAGGTAGTCAGGGAAATTAAAAAAAATAAGAGAGGTGAATTTGACAGTAGGCCAACTAATGGGTCTGACCCTAGTGACTTGGGTGATGGTCCTGAAAATGTAGAATGCTCTCATGGGGAGGGAAACTTGAATTTTAGGGGGGGGTAATATGCCGAACAATATTGGAATTTGTGGAACATGTTTAGATGAAGGTAAAGAGTTTGTATTTTCTAATGATGATGAAGAGTTTGCCACTGATAGCGAGGATGAGGATAATGTGAAAAGGGGAACCAATCCTGAAAGAAAGAAGTATGATCCAAATACTGTAGTACCGCATTTTGACTTGCACATGATATTTCTGAATAATAAACAGTTTAAAAAGGCAGTTGTTAAGCATGCTGTGTTAGGGAAAAGAGATGTTAGGTTTTAGAAAGATGAAAAACATAGATGCAGGGCTGTTTGTAGAGACTCAGATTGTGCATGGAGAATTTTGTGCAGTATAGATGGCGCTACTAAGAGGTGGGTTGTGAAAATATTTTGGGGTACACATACTTGTGAGCAACAACTTAATGTGTCCTTATTCAAATACAAGGTCATAGCTGAGTATTTGAAGAATGATGTGGGGAGACTTTCGTTGAAAATGAATAATGATGATATGAGGAAACATGTCAAAAGTAAATTAGGTTTGGATATTACTATGAGACAGTGTAGGTGTGCCAGAAAGGTGTTGAACAACTATTACCTTGGTGAGCCAATGCAAGAGTTCTCTTACATTTTTTTTGGATATTTTATATTAAATTAATTACATTAATTATATGATTTACTTACATCATTTTTTCTATTACATTTTTTTGGATTTTATAAATTAATTATATTATTTATTGGAATTTTAAATTAATTAAACTAATTGTATTATTTTTCTGTAATTTTTACATTAAATTAATTATATTTTTTATGGATATTTTATATTAAATTAATTATATTATTTTTCTGAATTTTTAAATTAATTAAAACATTTTTTTCAAGATTAATTACATTTTTCTTCTGGATTTTTCAAATTAATTACACTATTTTTCTATATTTTTAAATTAATTACATTATTTTTATGGATTAATTAAATTAATTGTATTATTTTTCTGTAATTTTTACATTAAATTAATTACATTTTTTCTGGATATTTTTTATTAAATTAATTAAATTATTTTTTTGAATTTAAATTGATTACATTTTTTTGGATATTTTACATAAAATTAATTACATTATTTTTCTGAATTTTTAAATTAATCAACGCATTTTTGCTAGATTATTTACATTTTTTCAGGATATTTGATTGACGCTAAATTCCATGTGTTTTTACCGCTTTAAACTACTTTGTTTATGGTAAAAACAATCTCTTTCACGTCAATTTGCTGTCTTTTGAAGAAAGTCTTGGGCTAGATGAGATTTGGAGGAAACGGATGCCTTGAGCGATAATGCGGCAATCTTGGCCGCAGGCTTGGCCAAGATTGCAGAGATAGAGGCGTGCTGATCATGGATTCACGGAGGATGCGCTTGGATTGAGAAGCCAGCTGGCTGATTGCGTCCATTTGAATGATTCTCGGATGTAATCTTTTTGAACAAGAAACAAATCTGTTTAGATAATTGCTTTATTTTATTTCCCGTTTCGAATTCAAACAAATTGGGATTCTTATCCCTATCCTTTAGGTATTTTGAAGTTTAGAATTTGGAAAGAAACGTGATTGGTGGGGACGCTAACCTTGTTAAAGGTTAGTGAAGGCTGTCAATCACGACATCTTCTTCCTTCTTCTTTTCTTCTAGTTATTGTAAAAAACTTGCTGTGTTAATTCCTTTAGGAATATCGCATTTAATTCCATCTTTTATGTTCATCAATTATTTCTTCCTTTTCTTGATTATTATGTCTAGTAGCTAAACACCAAATTCTTAGTAAGGGTTGAGTGAGTATACTTGTTTGATTCATAAGACCGATCTGTTCTTAATATCCTCTCATCGTAATTGATTCAAGGCCTGTTTTAACAAACCGGTTCCAATCTTAGGTAAGACGATGAATCTGCAGCCAGTCACGAAGGGGACGAGTGAAACTGGAGTGACATAAGTAGGCAGCTAGCTTCGCGGAGGTTAGTGGACTTGAAGCAATATAGGCCTAACCAGATTGACAACCTAGGGCTCCGAGTTGGGAGTAGCTTGGCCTAGACTCTGTTTTTCCCTACGCCATTGAGAAAACGCATGTGCCTCAAGCCAGCAGCTAATTGGATAAACCCTTTAACCAGCAAAGTGTCCACTGGCTAGGATCACTTGGAAAGTAGTTCCTCCCAGGTGGTTTCAATAGGAGGAGAGCAGGATTGGAAAGGAGTTCCTCCCAATCTATAGCAGAGTTATGAAAGAGAAGGAGAAAATCTAAGGTCAATGATCGAATAAACAAGTAAAGTGCTCACGAATTCGCCCTTACCAGGAATCTACCTCACATCAGTTCGCAACCAACCTCCATCTGCAATCTTAGCTAAGATCACCTTTTGCTTAAGATTGCTTTTATTAGTGCTTGCTTTGTTTACTTTAATTGCAGGAACAAAACCCCCTCAACTCCAGTGACGAGGAAGTCGAGTCAAGACTACGAAACCCCAATAAGATCTCTATGGACGAACCTCTTATCATGACCTACGAGTCCCTTGTGGACGAGTGATAAGTTGTATTCCTACCTCATTTCTATATCTTTTTTACAACTAAATTTGATGCCCTCAACACGCAATCAATATTTTACATTAAATTAATTACATTTTTTCGGATATTTTACATTAAATTAATTAAATCATTTTTGCAAGATTAATTACATTTTTCTTCTGGATTTTTCAAATTAATTACACTATTTTTCTATATTTTAAAATTAATTACATTATTTTTCTTATTTAATTACATTATTTTTATGGATTAATTAAATTAATTGTATTATTTTCTGTAATTTTTACATTAAATTAATTACATTTTTTTGGATATTTTACATTAAATTAATTAAATTATTTTTCTGAATTTAAATTAATTACATTATTTTTCTAGAATTTTTAAATTAATTACATTATTTTTCTATATTTTTAAATTAATTACATTATTTTTATGGATTAATTAAATTAATTGTATTATTTTTATGTATTTGTTACATTAAATTAATTACATTATTTTTTCTGGATATTTTATATTAAATTAATTATATTATTTTTCTGAATTTTTTTAAATGAATTACTTTTTTTTTATTTAAATTATTTTTTAATTGCATTATGTTTCTGTATTAAATTAGTTAATTTTTTAAAAAGAATTTAAATTAATTATATTATTTTTCTGAATTTTTAAATTAATTATTTTATTTTTTATTTTTTATATTTTTTTAAATTAATTTATGAGGTGGAAATGTTTATAGGGATGACACATATGTAATGAAAGGAAAAAAATTCAAAAATAAAATCCACGTCAGCATTTAACAGCCACGTGTTAACGGAGGGTGTAAAATATCAGTTTTGGAGAGTAGAGGATTTATTATGACTCTTTTTTCCGTTAGAGGTGTAAAATGTCAATTTCGGTCGAGTACAGGATGTAAAATGTCATTACCCCTAAAATTAAATAATGTATTAAAAAGAGTAAATAATAAATGGACAGACGGAACTGTCGAGTTTGTCTCATTTGTCCGCGTGTAGAACAGGATGGGTTTGACCCGTCCCGTTTATTAAATGAGACTAAAATTATTGTCCATATCCAGTCTAAAATTGGACGAACGGAACATGTATATGGACAATAATATCCCATATTGCCACTCCTAATTTACACTCCCAAAATTTATATTAACACCCTCACTTTTAATAATTTAAGGGCATGCGTGCAATCGCAGAGAAGGGATGAATTTATAAATTTAACAATAAATTGAGGATGGAAGCAAATATTTATTGATGAACCGGAAATATCTCATGACGGCAGTTTCATACTCCACAAAATATTTTTACTTCTTTACTCTTGATTATACTTAAAATGAGTCACTATTTTTATACCATAAGTGTTTATTTCCACACTAAAAAATTTAATTTATCTCTATTTTGGTTTAAAATTAATGTTTTTATTGTAGTGTTTTTTGTTTTTAAAAAATGAGAGAAAAATGAAAATTAATAAAGAAATTCTTCTTTACCCATTTAAATTTATGAGTAAAAATGGCAAAAGAAATATAATAAATTAAATTCATAGTGTGAAAATAAGTGTAGAAATAAAGGTTCTTTATAATATAAATACATTAAATAAACTGAAATTTCAAAATATGAAATTACAATCTAAAAGACTACTAATAAAGAAAACGAGTCATACATGGTTGTGTATGACAGAATTTAGTAAAAGATGATAGGCAGAATATTATTTTGTTAATTTTTGTGTTAGAGAACGGAGGCCTAACGCCTATGAAATGGTAACGGGTTCACCATACCACCAAAAATAGTAGCACGTACTTAAATATCCGCCTTTACGCAACATAAAGCAAATAGAAAGAGCCACCGTTCCGTTATTTCCGATATATGTACTCTCCTCACATTAATAGGTACTCCCCCTCAACCCTATATGGATGTGAGAATATGCAGAGATGCAACCAGAAGTGCGATATAAACAGTCAAGCAATGCATCAAAAAAATAATTAACAGAACACTATTACAGTTGAACTAAAAAAAGGCCAAGACAAACAAAAGTGAGAAGCTAAAATGTTGATACTAAGAAAACACTAGTGCTGAAAAAATAATTTCCCAGATCGGAGAAGAGTTGGATGCTCCACATGGTGCCAACAAACAGGCAAAAAAGAGGTAACAAAAGTTGATGCTAGATAAAAATATTTCCGAGAGCAAAACAACTAATCTTTGAATCCAGATTTTGACAGAATATGGTTGAATAAAACAATCATTGAGAAATTGACAACTACTTGAAAACTCATGCCACATTGTGAAAATAGCTTAAAAGCAACAAGTATAGAGATGCACAACTTATGAACACGCAGAAAGGACACATGCAGCTCCGCTAAGATCTTTACAACGTGCACCATTCTAAGCACACAAGTTGATTGTTTTCAGCAGAATATTACCATTCCAAGAGCCAGACCCAAGACTATTTTCCGTTGGACACTTCCGCAAAGGGACTAGGGAAACAGCAACCTTCCAGCCATTTGGCAAAAAGAGAACCATTATAGAACCACACATGCATAGAGAAACAGGCTTAGAAAAAAGAATCCTCAACCCAACGGACAGCAGTTTCAGAACTCATGAAGAGCTTCCAAACAACCAGTCACATTTACGGGCAGTGAAAATCTTCCACCAGTGCACCAAGTAGAACATGTGCATTGGGTTAAATTGTACATGCCTTGTTGCGATCCAAAAGACTCAGTCATAATTTTTAAGTTTAAAAAACGATCCAATTAGCAACAAAGAAAGCCAATCACGTATCCAAAAAGACCACAAATTGCCACGCATCCTGCCAAAAGGTCAACAATATTAATAAAGCACGAAAATTAAACCAAGAGCTAGCAGACAGCCAGTGTAAGAAAAGTAAAAATTACCCGCTTATTTCCTGTATAACTAGTAAGATACTAGAAAGAGGTAATGAAACGGTGATTTACGAATAAGACAGCTTCTGACTCTCAAATGAGAAGTAGATTCCCAATGGTGGACCCTCAGTTTCAGTCCTCCAAAACACATCCAATATTGAGTGAACAAACTGGGCAGCAATTATGGTTTCACAACTAGGTTATCCTTAGGAGTCACAAGAAACCCGAGCAGCAATTATGGCATTCAAAGAGAACAAGACCCAACTCGAATGTGCATGTCAAGCAAGCAAAAGATCCATCATACCAAAACATTGAAGTCAGCATTTTAGGAACACAAAAACAGTCGAATAGTTGTGCCAAGTTTCACACTATGATAAAACTGATCACTAGATTGATCCCGCAAGACAAAGTTGGAGTAACACATCTGTAACAATGGACTTCAATGCTTTGAAGGGAGCAACAGCAACACTTCCAGTTCCTCAACTGCGGCAGGACAAATATATATTTAATTAGATCAACTTTTACTCTTTGTACCCACCACTAGTACCACACTCAGTGAGCAAAACATGAAATATTCAGTGATAAGTAGCATACCATAGTATTCTATCCTCAACGTATACCTCCCCCACCACGACGTTCATACGGTCCGGAACGGTCACGGTCACGTCGATCAGCTCCTCCACTCCCACGACCCCCAGAATCCCGACTGCGCCCACCAAATCGGTCTCCATTTCTATCAGGACCATAACCACTACCACCTCCTCCACCTCCACCACTGTACCTATCATCCCTACCACCACCATACCTTCCACCACCTCTTGCCCCCCCTTCACTTGGACACTCCCTAGCAAAATGTCCAGGCTTACCACACTTGAAGCAGTCTCCACCACCTCCAGATCCACGCCCGCCTCCACCACCTCCATAGTCACGACCCCTGTCACGATCACGATCACGCCCACGGTCCCGGTCCCGGTCTCGGTCCCGGCTGCGATCATCGTCACGGTCTCGGCTGGAACCTTGCTGAGGCTGAGCTTTATCAACAGTAATAGATCGGCCATCTAAATCCATTCCATGCATTGCATCAATAGCTTCTTCCATTGCCTTCTTGTCATCAAAAGTAACAAACCCAAATCCACGAGAGCGCCCAGAGTATTTGTCAACAACCACCTAAAGCAATGGAAGAAGAAGTTGCATAAATCCCACTGATTACAGAAAATTAAAGTTAAACCTAATTCATCAGCTCCTTCAAATGCTCATCAGAGCAAGGCTTTTATAGATATAACAGACATCAATAAATGCAGCATGAGGAAACTTCAGTGATAATCATTAGTAGGTCTCAGGCTCAGTACTCTATAACTAGTGAAACTGGCGAAGACTATGAATCCAATAGCAAAAGAAAACACATATTTATTAGTAACTAAATCATATAAATGGTAATGAAGCAATGGTAGCGAGGGAAGAGCTTCATGATAAAATAAAACACACCTAAAAATGAAGTCAGGCCCAGAGACAGGACTGAATCAGATACAAGTTAGACTAAATATGTACAAATTGAGTACCAAATAACACATAACACAATTAACAACACACAACAAAACAAAGAAGTAAGAGAGATGGAAATTACCTTGGCCTCAAGGAGATGCCCAAACTTTTCAAAAGCATCTTTGAGACCTCTATCAGATGTAGACCATGATAGGCCTCCTATAAAACACCGATACTCTAAGTCTTCAGACATTGCTTGGAAACTGCACATACACAACAAAAAATAAGGTAGCTGTAACAAAGTCTGTTTAACATAGCTCAAAGACTGAGAGAGAAAAAGAAAACACAACTTAATTCTCAAGCTCAACAAAATTCTTTAACAAGTTCTTCTTCCATATAACTAATAGAACTGAATCGGAAATCACTAGATCTCAAAATCAACAAAAAACCCATGTACAGTACTTGGAAAGTAAGAAAGAAAACGATCTGATGGCATTAACGGGTATCAAAGCTACAAGAAATACTTGAAAAGACACAGATTATGAATGAACAGAAAAGGTGGCAGCAGCGAAGATGGAATCGTGATTACCTGAAACTTGAAAAAGAAAGAGAAGTCGCGTTTCCACAAAACCCTAGTAGTAGGAGTGAATGGGATTAGGTTGGAAGGAGCGAGTTGGGGATGTGTATTATATATAGGTAGAAAGTAGAAACGCAGGCCCAAGTCCACTAGTGGCACTAAATAGTAAATTAGTCATATGCCAAGTCCATAACCGTCTTTTAAACTACACCCTACAAATGTGTTATTGTGGCTGTTTGGGGTTTGGGGTTGGGTACCCAACCCAACATTTGCCAACCCAAAATGAAATTTTGGTGTTTGTTAAACACCATTCCCGAAATGAAAAAGTGGGTTTTTGGGTGGGGAAATGAGAAAAGTAGGGGGTGAGGGAATGGAGCAAAATGCTCCATTCTGGAAATGAAACTCCATTTGGCCTTCTCTCTCTTTTTCTTTTTCTTTTTCATTTCATTTTAATTTTTTTACGTTATATAACCAACAAAATAAATTAAAAACTACCCTAATAAAATCTCTATTTCAAGATAAGTAATTCTAAATCCATTTTTCCTATTTTTATTAATTTTTTGAAAATGGGTTTAAGTTGCCAATGTGATTCACACTAGGCACTTTTTCCTTGGCGTGATCACGCCAAGCCCTTAGCGTGATCACGCCAAGCCTTAGCGTGATCACGTCAAGGATTTTTCTCTCCTCCAACAAAATTGTAAAAAATCTAAAAAAAATGTAAAAATTCACGAAAAAATGTAATTAACCTAAAAATCAAGAAACATTGTAAAAAATTCCAAGAATTCACAAAAAAATTGATTTAATTATGGACAGAAGGGGCTTTTTGCCCGAAAACAATAGTCTAGGGGGGTGAATTTCAAAAAATGAAGTTCAGGGGAGGTTTTTGATTTTCGACGATAGTTCAGGGGTGGTAAAAACTATTTCCCCTATATAAAATCGTGATTTCCTTCTTCTTCTTCACTTTTTCCAGAAATTTCTCTCTCCTCCAACCCGACCCTTTCACCTCCAAAATCGATTTTCTTCTTCGAATCTCCCCCAAATCTTCTCCGAATCCTCTCAAATTTTGACCACACCTTCCCTACATCCATTCCAACAAAACCCATCAATTTATTTCGACATCCATCCGTAAAATCACTCTCAATTTATTTCGGCACAATGTCTTATTTATGGTATATAGATCAATTTTATTAGATGTTAGATTATAAATAAATTGATTAAAAATATATATAAAGATAAAAAAATAAAAAAAATTCAAACACTTAAAATGAATTATGCCCTTTATGGTCATTTTACATCTAAATCATAGTTTTGGAAAACTGGACTACCAAACAGCACCCTCCATTTCCCAGATATCGTTTTCCCACTGAATTTTTACAATTTTACCAAACAGCACCCTCCATTTCCCAGATGTTGTTTTCCCACTGAACATTTCCTCACTGACCATTTCCCCACTAAACTGGACTGCCAAACAGAGCCAATTATCGTATGATACCCGACTTATTTTTCAGAATTTTTTACAGTAATTGAAGAAATTTTTTTATATAAAAAAAATACGTTTAAACTTATTTACTATAATATGGTAAATAAGAGAAATATGGAGCAGATGAGTGAAAAACATAAAACTAGAAAACCATGTCTCCTTTTTCATTCTAATCCATATATATTTAGGTAGTATTTAGTTCACAGAAAGTTATTTTCCTTTAAAATCACTCTCCTAGTTTCCCGGGAGAATGATACTTGAGAAAATGATTAAGAGAAATGGCTCATCTGCTCTTTTACTAGAACTCCTATTCTAGAATCCACATATTTTTTATTTATGGTTTCTCATGTTCTTAAAATCATGCATGAAAGTGAGTTAATTCGTCACAGCTTGCTTCTTGCTATTAAGTTTACTTCAACCTTAAGGATGGCTCATCTGAGTTGGGTTGAGTGCCTGTTTATAATTTATAAGTATTCTTTCGTGCATTGGCCTGTGGATCTGATCAATGCAGCCCAACTACAAATTTCTATACACTTGTGCTATTTCCCGTGGTGTACAAAGTCTGTTTTTCACGTGCTATATTGGACAGAAAGGATGATTTTAAAAATAAATGCTCTTCACTTTTGCTCTTTGCAGCTTTCATCATTAATCCTGAGGAGGGGATTGAGTCCAGAACTGTCTTTGTGACAAATGTAATAGTGACAAGTTTCCGTTATCGTTCTTCTTCTCTGTGTTTGTATGCTTATTGAGATCATTCAGTTGCATTGCAAATTCTTTTGCCAATACATAAAGCAATAGTAGATTTATACTTTGCAAGCTATAGAGATCTTGTAATTTGCTTTGTTATTTTAAAAAAAAAATCTTATGGTTTTCTGATAATTATACTCTAAAGCTTTTAGTGGCTTTCCCAACAAGATGACTAAAATAACTTGTCCTGCTTCTTTCCTTCAAAAAGTTCTCATGGATCACACAATTCTTATATGAATTGTCAATGTCTAGAGCGTAGGGCTGAAATGAGATCCCAAAACAGGTTAGGCTAAAGTCGTCATCATTCCTTCCTAATAAAGTATTTTTTGAGCGGTTAATATATACCTAGTTACACTTCAACTTCTACATATCTTAGACATCCTATAACTTTCAAGTCATCATTGCTGGTTTCATTGCTACTAATGCAAGGGTAAGTTCCAAGTGTAATTACTTTTTTTTAGAGAAGATACAAATGTTAATAGTTTATATCATCAGAGGAACAAGTTGGGCAGAGGTTGAAGAGCTTCTCGGGCTTAATCATTAGTTAGTATGCTACTGTATAGTACTATCCTAAAATCATGCTAGCTCTGGAGCTGAATTTTGTGGTCAGGTTACGGATTGTTTATCTGTTACATTTAAAGGACATTTTACCTTGTTTAGATTACTACAGCCAGACAACACTTGTCATTTTCTGAGGTGAGTTGGATAGGTTGATGTGTATGTTGGGGCGTTGTTTAAATCTATATGGTTGCCAGTGCTCTGGAGCCAGTTAAGATTGAATGCAAGTGCTTGCCTTCAGTTCATCACCAGAATTTAAGCTACTTACTTTTAGATGCAGGATACCATTGAAACTGGCTCATCTAACCTGGCAACCATATAGATTTGAACAACGCCCCAACATACATTTTAATGGGAAATTCAACACAATACGCAGCAATAATAATTTTCCCTACTTGCTGGAATCTATGAGGAGCAATAATAAATTAATGGCAGCAGCAAATATATCACACACACACAAAGAGACGGCGATTTTAATGTGGAAAACCTTCTCAATGCGAGAAGTAAAAATCACGGGTACAAGCCAGTCAATCAAGCTCCACTATGATCAAAGTCAACATATAAGAGAGTCTCAAATCACAGCACAATCGTGCTCAACAACTAGGCAATCAACCTAACAAGAAGTATGAAAAATAGAGAACCAAAGGAAAAAGGTACAAAACTAGATTTCCCGTAGCTACTGACGGGACTCTATATCTCCACTAAGATATCTTCTCACAAATCCAACCGTTCAGATTTAATAACCAGATGTTATGAACCTGCTGTCCAAATTTAAGCCTGATCCGACGGTGAACGAAGTCACAGCGACGATTCTACCGAAGCTGCGCAGAGTTTGGCGAAAATCTGTTTTTCTCCCATTCTCTCTCACGTTTTCTTTCTTTCTTTTTCTCTTAATTGAAACTCTCTTACAATACCCTAATCTGACTCCTTCTAATAGAGTGGACTTGCTCCACGTGGGCTTTTCTCTACATAGGAAGGGAGCCCAAACCCAACATATCTCCCCCTCACAACTATGTGGAGATGACCGCTAAACCGACGATCTCACAACAAGTTTCAAACTTGCATCTCAGTAACGCCTTAGTCATCATATCAGCACCATTATTATCTGTATGAACTTTGGCCAATTCTAACAACCTAGCATCCAATACATTACGTATCCAATGATACCTCACATCAATATGTTTGGATCTAGAGTGAAAAGTTGAATTCTTACCAAGATGAATTGCACTCTGACTATCACAAAATAGCATGTATTTATCCTGGACAAAACCAAGCTCCTGCAAGAATTTCTTCAACCAAAGCAACTCCTTGCATGCTTCTGTAATGGCAATGAACTCTGCCTCAGTAGTGGACAATGCAACACACTTTTGCAATCTAGATTGCCATGCCACAGCTCCCCCTGCAAACTTAATCAAATAACCCGAAGTGGACTTTCTGGAATCAATCTCTCCAGCCATATCAGAATCAGTATAGCCCACAAGGATAAGCTTATCACCTCCAAAACAAAGCCTCAAGCTAGTAGTACCACAAAGATACCTCAAAATCCATTTCACAGCATTCCAATGCTCTCTACCTGGATTTGACAGAAATCTACTGACTATACCAACAACATGTGCAATATCTGGTCTTGTACACACCATTGCATACATCAAACTACCCACAGCAGATGCATAAGGAACCCGTTGCATATCTAGTCTCTCAGCTTCATTTGAAGGACTCTGTTTAGCACTCAATTTAAAATGAGTGGCAAGAGGAGTGCTTACCGCCTTAACATTTTCCATCTGGAACTTCTGTAGCACTCTTTTGACATAGTGTTCCTGTGACAGGCAAAGTTTTTTCTCCTTCCTATCACGCATGATTCTTATACCAAGAATCTGATTAGCAGCTCCCATGTCTTTCATGGCAAATGACTCGCCCAATTGATTCTTTAACCTGTTAATCATGGAAATATCTTTCCCAACAATGAGCATGTCATCAACATACAATAACAGGATAATGAAATCATCATCGGAAAACCTTTTAATAAAGACACAGTGATCAGAAGTAGTCTTCTTGTAGCCTTGCTCAGACATAACAGACTCAAACTTCTTGTACCACTGTCGCGGAGCTTGCTTCAACCCATATAGGCTCTTTCTCAACCTGCACACATAGTCTTCCTTGCCTTCAGCATAAAAACCATTAGGTTGATTCATGTAAATTTCTTCCTCCAAATCACCATGAAGGAAAGCAGTCTTTACATCCATTTGCTCTACCTCCAGATCAAAAGTAGCAGCCAACCTCAACACGGTTCTAATGGATGACATCTTCACCACAGGAGAAAAAATCTCTTTGAAATCAACACCCTTTCTCTGTCTGAAACCTTTCACCACTAATCTGGCTTTATACCTCGGAGATGCTGAGTTACTTTCTTGCTTCACCCTGTAAATCCACCTGTTTTCCAAAGCCTTCTTGCCTTTTGGCAATTTCACCAAGTCAAATGTGTGATTATAATGCAAAGACTTCATTTCATCTTGCATTGCATCCAGTCACTTCTTCTTTTCTTGACTCTCCATGGCCTCATGATAACACTCAAGTTCACCTCCATCTGTCAAGGTAACATATTCATCAGAAGAATACCTAGTAGATGGCTTCCTCTGTCTAGTAGACCTCCAAGGTTGAACTTGAGGTAGTTCAGGAGCATCACCAAGATTTTCATCTTGTGGCATCTCATGTTCCTCTTCAGAATCATCAATAGGAACATCTAAAACATCTCCAAAATGCTGATCACCAACATAGCCATGTTGCTCACCATTCTGAACATTATTCTCAGCAGCATCCAGATCATGGTTAGGCGTCTGAACTGGATCAATATCAGACAGACTACTATCTTTCTCAAGTGTAGTCTTCTCCATCTTATCAATGTCTTCAATGGTTTGGTCTTCCATGAACTTCACATCACGACTTCTGACAAGCTTCTTCTCAATAGGATCATACAACCTGTAACCAAACTCATCTTCACCATATCCAATAAAGATACACTGCCTCGTCTTCGCATCTAACTTGGATCTCTCATCCTTTGGCACATGCACAAATGCCTTACAACCGAAGACGCGCAAATGATCATATCTGGCATTCTTGCCAAACCAAATTTTGTCTGGCACTTCAGCATTCAGGGAAACTGCAGGACTGAGATTAATAACATGCATTGCCGTGTACAATGCCTCACCCCATAAATGCTTAGGTAACTTAGCTTCAGAAAGCATACACCTAACTCTCTCAATCAAAGTCCTGTTCATCCTCTCCGCTAAACCATTCAGTTGAGGAGTTTTGGGAGGAGTCTTTTCATGTCTAATACCCTGCTGCTTGCAATAACTATCAAATGGTCCACAATACTCACCACCATTGTTAGAACGAATACATTTCAACTTCTTACCTGACTGTCTCTCAACCAAAACCTGGAATTGTTTGAACTTATCCAGCACTTGGTCCTTTGTCTTCAATGCATAGACCCAAAGCTTCCTGGAGCAATCATCAATAAAGGTAACAAAGTAAAGTGCACCACCAAATGACTTTACCTTTAACGGACCACAAACATCAGAATGCACCAATTCAAGCAACTCTGACTTTCTTGAGGGAGGATGCTTCTTAAATGATACTCTGGTCTGCTTACCAGCCATGCAATGAGAACATTTCTCCAACTCAACACTCTTCAATCCCGGAAGCACATCCTTTTTAGCTAAACAATTCAACCCCTTTTCACTGATATGACTAAGCCTTCGGTGCCACAAAGAAGCCTCTATATCCATGGCATTCACACCGTCTTTAGCAACCAAAGCTTTTGTCCAATACAGTTTCCTAACTTTCTCCCCTCTGGCCACAACCAAGTTACCTCTGGTGAGTTTCCATTTTCCAGAACCAAAGTGATTATCATAACCACCATCATCAAGAATCTGCACAGAGATCAAATTAAAACGGACATTTGGAGCATGTTTGACTCCTCTAAGCAACAACTGCACTCCCATGTTAGTTTGCAGGCAAACATCACCAATACCAACTACCTTAGCTACATCATCATTACCCATCTTCAACACTCCAAAATCACCAGAAGTGTAAGATGTGAAGAACTCCTTCCTCGGTGTAACATGCAGCGTAGCAGCACTATCAATTACCCACATGCTCTCATCTGATACAAGATTAACTGAATCATGGTCACGGAGAATAACAAGATCATCACAGGAAGCCACAGTAACACGATCATCATCACCATGATCCTTCTCTTTCGGCTTACCCTCATTGTCTTTTCTCTCCTTTTTCCATTGAAAAATAATTCTTTTGAATGTGCCCTGTTTTGTGACAATAATGACACTCCACATTCTTGTATCTGGACTTGGACTTACTTCTGCTCTTATCCCTACCACCTTTCGGTTCCTTTCTCTGACTTCTCCCCCTATTTTCAGTAACAAGTACCTCGGAATGAGATGAAGTACCCTGTGCCTTCCTTCTCATCTCCTCATTAAGAACACTTCCCTTTACATTTTGCAAAGAGACAACACCATCGAAAGCTGAATTCGTAATTGAAACCCGAAATGTTTCCTAAGAATCTGGTAGAGTATTCAGTAGCCATAGTCCTAAGACTTCATCATCAAACTTGATACTCATTCCTGACAATTGATCTAGAAGTCCTTGAAAATCATTCAAGTGATCTGAAATGGAAGTCCCCTCCTTGTACCTCAAATTCATCAAAGAATTCAACAAATACAATTTATTATTCCCTGATTTAGAAGCATACAAAGATTCAATTGTCTTCCACAAGGATGCTGCATGTTCCTCATTATCAATGTGATTATAAACATTGTCATCTACATACTGCCGAATAAAACTACAAACCTGTTGATGCTTAAAATTCCAATCTGCATCAGTCATGGATTCCGACTTCTCAGTAGCAAACACAGGAAGATGCAACTTTTTCACAAATAACAGATCTTTCATTTTTCCCTCCCACAAGTGATAATTAGTTCCATTCAAACTCAACATTCTATTTGTATTTGCCTCCATCATTCAAGCAAGTCAAATAACCTTAAACCAAAAGCTCCGCTACCACTCTAATAGGAAATCCAACACAATAAACAGCAATAATAATTTCTCCTACTTGCTGGAATCTATGAGGAGCAATAACAAATTAATGGCAGCAGCAAATATATCATACACACACAAAGAGACGACGATTTTAACGTGGAAAACCTTCTCAATGCGAGAAGTAAAAACCACGGGCACAAGCCAGTCAATCAAGCTCCACTATGATCAAAGTCAGCGTACAAGAGAGTCTCAAATCACAGCACAATCGTGCTCAACAACTAGGCAATCAACCTAACAAGAAGTATGAAAAATAGAGAACCAAAGGAAAAAGGTAAAAAACTAGATTTCCCGTAGCTACTAATGGGACTCGATTTCTCCACTCAGATATCTTCTCACAAAACCAACCGTTCAGATTGAATAACCAGATGTTATGAACCTTTTGTCCAAATTTCAGCCTGATCCGACGGTGAACAAAGTCACAGAGACGATTCTACCGAAGCTGCGCAGAGTTTGGCGAAAATCTATTTTTCTCCCTTCTCTCTCACGTTTTCTTTCTTTCTTTTTCTCTTAATTGAAACTCTCTTACAATACCCTAATCTGACTCCTTCTAATAGAGTGAGCTTGCTCCATATGGGCTTTTCTCCACATAGGAAGGGAGCCCAAACCCAACACATTTAATGGTTCTTTAGCCTTATATTTAATCTGCGAGATCTCATGATACATGAATGATATAAATACACCTACCAGTATGGTGTATAGAGTTTGTGTCAGACATGGAGATTGTTAGAATGCAAAGTGAGAGTCATATTTGGATTTTTCTTATGCGATGTTTTCACCAGATAAGGTGGCTTCCGGCGTAGGAAACAATCTCTTTTTGATTGTTGCATCATTCAGTAAAGTTAGGAGATTGGAGCTGCCAACTTCCTGTACCCCTAAGTAGTTTGAAGTGTTGGGGTTAATTCCAATCGACAATCAATTTTGCGCAGCAAACAATCTTATCCCAAGAATCAATAACCCCTAGCTATCAAACCAATCAAAAACAATAAAAAATAACACAGATTTTTAACGTGGAAAACCTCAACAGGTAAAAAACCACAGGACCAAACCAGTCAATCCACTATATGATGATCACTGTGTACAACCAAGCAAAATCCCTATCTCAACTATAGGAATTATCTGACATACACCACTATCACCAATAGTACCAATCAAACAATCCAATCAATCAATCCGAGAAAAACAAGAGATATGAGAATAGAGAACCAAAACCAGATTTTCACTACTTCAATCGGGACAGGATTTATACCACCTCGGACAACTTATCACCGATCTAACCGTTCAGATTGAAGAACCAGAAGTCTCGCACCTGCTGTCCAAATTTCATCCCGATCCAACGGTGAACGAAGTCGCTGCGATGATTCTCCCGCAGCTGCACAAAGTTTGGAGAAAATCTATTTTCTCTCCTCTCTCACAGGATACTCAACAGTAACCCTCTCACAATCTTTCAGGATGCTCAACAGCAACCCTAATTAATTCTCTTGTCTCTCTTGCCTCACAACCTAAGCCACCACTCACCTTTTATAATGGTTTGCAATTGCAAACCTAATTGTACTAGGTGTAGGAAACATAAACCACCTCTAACTCTCTTTCTTTTTCTTTCTTGAACTAAATTAAACAATTACATATGACACCAATTGGGCTAGGCCCACAACAAATCTCTCCTTTAGCCAATATGAGTTGGACTCCAACAATTCTCCCCCTCCAGCTCATATCACGGGGGAACCACCAATCTTCATGCAATCTAAGTAGGAGTCAAGTTTGCTTTCTCACCGGTCAGGACCGCAAAGCTAACTCTTCTCCTAGGTAACTCTACCTGGCCATCACAATCATTCAATCCTTTGTAAGTACCTTGTACTTTACTCTTAACCGCGGTTCCAATCAATCGGTAAACATTATTGGAAGCAAGCTCCCCCTTCATGATTACAATTGCTCCTTTGCTTACCCTCATCAATCTGTCTCTCGCTACGTATCTATACCCGCGAGAATCCAATCTTCCAAGAGAGATTAAATTTCTTTTCAACTTCGGCACATATCTCACATTGCCGAGAGTTCTCACCAATCCATCATGCATCTTGATCTTCACATTGCCAATGCATTCAACCTCTAGTTTTTCGTTATTGGCCAATGTGACAGATTTATCATCACAATCACCAAATGTACTAAAAAATTCTTTGTTAGCACAATTATGAAAAGAACATGCAGAATCTAAAATCCAGGAATCTCTTACATGTTCCTCACTTTTCTGCACTACCAACAATTCAACATCATCATCCTGAATAGTTGCAGTATCACCAATCTTTTCTTTATCCTTCTGCAGTTCTTTCAAATCAGTCATCATCTTCTGATAGTATGCTTTGATGTGACCCTTCTGGTGGCAATAGTAGCACTCTTTCTCACTATAGTCTGCCCTTGGTCTTGAACTGGATCTGTTTCTTCCATAGCTGGAAGAAGCACCTCTTCCTCTATTTCTACCACGTTGATCCCGTCCACTCGATGACCCTTCTGAAATCATTAGTTTGTCACTACTATTCTTGTTCTCCACTCCTAACAACTTCTCATTATCTATTAGGAAAGTCGTCACATCCTCTTTCTTCAAACTTGTCTTCCCTGCTGTAAGGGACTGCACCAGTGACTTGTATGATACAGGCAATGAAGAAAGAAGAAGTATCGCCTGCTCTTCATCTCCTACATTGTCCCCTGTATTAAGCACTTTCGTCAACACCCGATTGAAATCCGATAAGTGCTTATGGATGCTCATACTTTCATCCATCTTCAACGAATACAAGTCCAACTTTAGACTAAGTTTGTTTGTCACAGACTTGGAAGTATAAACACTTTCTAGCTTCTCCCACATTTCTTTTGGTGTTTGCTCCCCCATCACAACATACTTTATTGATGGAGCTAAGGCAAGCCTGATCTGACTCGTCGCCTTTTTCAGGATAGTTGCCCAATCACCATCTTTCATTCCTTCTGGCTTCTTATCACCAAGAGCGACTTCAAGATCCTTCATAGTCAACAAATCCATCACAGTTGTCTGCCACACTACGAAATCATTATGTCCATCAAAAGGCTCAATCTTTGCACTGTCGGTCATCTTTCAAACCTTAAGCTCCGCTACCAGTTGTTGGGGTTAATTCCAATCGACAATCAATTTTGCGCAACAAAAAATCTTATCCCAAGAATCAATAACCCCTAGCTATCAAACCAATCAAAAGCAATCAAAAATAACACAAAGATTTTTAACATGGAAAACCTCAACAGGTAAAAAACCACAGGACCAAACCAGTCAATCCACTATATGATGATCAATGTGTACAACCAAGAAAAATCCCTATCTCAACTATAGGAATTATCTGACATACACCACTATCACCAATAGTACCAATCAAACAATCCAATCAATCAATCCGAGAAAAACAAGAGATATGAGAATAGAGAATCAAAACTAGATTTTTACTGCTTCAATCGGGACATGATTTCTACCACCTCGGACAACTTCTCACCGATCCAACCGTTCAGATTGAAGAACAAGAAGTCTCGCACCTTCTGTCCAAATTTCACCCCGATCCAACAGTGAACGAAGTCGCTGCGACGATTCTCTTGCAGCTGCACAGAGTTTGGCGAAAATCTATTTTCTCTCTTCTCTCTCATAGGATGCTCAACAGCAACCCTCTCACAATCTCTCAGGATGCTCAACAACAACCCTAATTAATTCTCTTGTCTCTCTTGCCTCACAACCTAAGCCACCACTCACCTTTTATAATGGTTTGCAATTGCAAACCTAATTGCACTAGGTGTAGGAAACCTAAACCACCTCTAACTCTCTTTTTTTTTCTTTCTTGACCTAAATCAAACAATTACATATGACACCAATTGGGTTAGGCCCACAACAAATCTCTCATTTAGCCAATATGAGCTGGACTCCAACATGAAGGTCTGCTATAGACGCAGGAATCAGAAAACTGAAGATGCTGAATTGTGTTAATGGTAAGTTTTGTTAGAGCAAGTTCAAATATTAATTTACTAATGTAATATTAGTGCAATTATCTAGTGATGCTTTTGTGTACTTGGTAGAGGAAGCAGCATTTTAGGTGTTCACCTTCCACTGGGAAAGTGATTGCCTACCTGTCAAGTTTGAAGATCTAATCATAGATTTTGATGCATTTTTTTTTGGAGTAACTTGTATTTGACTAGCTTTGGACGGGCTTGGCAGATTTTAATGATAGGAATGCATTAAATGGATGCAATCACCGTGTTATGCATGAAATTTGCTGGATTCAATTTTCATTAGATTTTAGAAAACCATTTAGTTTCTAATCTGCTATTTGAGCAGCCCCCTCTATTTCCACTGTTAATGATCCAAAATGCACTAGTGAGTCTTGATTCTTCCAACATGGTGGCTAATAAAAAAACGTGCTTTTTTTTATGTTTTCTTAATCAGATGCATATTGCTGCTACCAAAGAAGCGTTAAGCTATTACTTTAACAAGTGTGGTAATGTTGTCAGAGTTATTAAATTGACAATTGCTGATGGTGCTCACCACAAAGGGTACGCCATTGAGCTACATAGCTGCCCTTAGTGCATGGGTAGTTTTATATAGACATTGTTCTGTTGAAAGTCAAAATAATGCAAACAAGTTTTCTCGCAGGGCTGCCTATGTCACTTTCAGCAGCAACAAGTCAGAAGAAAAAGCATTGGCACTGAGTGGAACCTTGTTCTTTACCAAGATTATACGGGTAGGTAATCAAAGCTACTTCAATCAAATGTTGGTGCCTTGTTATTATTATGAATGTGTATCTTCCAATTTAGATTGCAGTTGGCTAATAATTATTTTTCACCTTATGTCACCAACATTTTTTCAAATAAACGATTTTGGAGTTAGTTCAATTTAAGGAAAACTGATCCAAGATATCTCTATGGGATAAGTAGAGAACTTCAAATTCAGCTATGTTTGCACAAAACTGACATGTCTCTGCCCCTGCATATTTGGCTGATACAAGATCATTGCCATTGCAAAATTTTGACCTTGGCCAGCATTGATTAGTGCTCTCGCAGCTTATTTCTTGTTATTCTTTACCCATCTATTGTGAACATGCAGTCTGAACTAAACGATGTCTATATAACTAACATTGCAAGGAACCTTGTCACAGGACTGTTTTGATTATTTCTTCTGTTTAGTTTGGATATGCTATAAGATTAGTTAGTAATAACTTGTGAGTTTAGAAACAAGTATCGGTGGTTATGAACTTACATTAGAAGCTACCACAAAATCTAGGACAGACCACTTGTTGGTACTCCAAAATCATACCATTCTGGAAACTGCAAATTCAAAATTCAATCCATGCATGTAAGATATAAAGGATGGCTGTCTACACAAACACCATTTTGTCTATTGTGAAACAATTCTTTCATTCGTCTTACTATTGGTTGTTACATTATTCAGGTGAGAAAGGCCGGAAAGCGACCAGCATAGTTCCGCATGCATGCATCATGGTGGAAGGTAAGAAGCAAAGACGCCAGTAAGGCTTTTCCATCAATCGTGCTGAGAGGGCACGTATGATCTAGTTATATATACTTTAGTTTAGGACAACAGCAATAGTAGCAACTGAAGCATTTGAAGCACTTAACCAGCTGAAAAGTCTTTTCACAGTGTGAGTTAAATGCATGGTGAGGCAAGTTGAGCTTGTGCTTGTAGAAAGGAGTTCCAGTGCTTCTAACCGTTGTCAATATACAGACAGACCAAAAAGGTAAAGGACATGTAAAGATAGATGTCTTTACTTGATGAAATATAGAATAGATAGCGATCCAACGATTCCCAGGCTGAGTTTCTTTTATAATCAAATCATCTTGGTAGCATCCAGGGTTAGAAACATGTCTGCTCTTTCATTAGAAATTATTATTTTATTATAAAAAAGCTAAAATGTAATACGTTAGTATAATAGGTTCTAAGTCTTAATTTTTTTAGAAATATTATTAATTTTTTTTATCTTAATATATGTATGCAATATAGTAAAAAGTTGCAAAATAATTAATTATAATAATTGAAAGAATAAAAAAATTAATAATTAAAATATACCATAATAGAATAGAAGGTTTTGATTTGTTTATTAGATTATTTTAATATATTAAACTTTTTAGTGTATTATTAAAATTTTGTACGTAATATAATTTTCAATTAAAAAATAATAAATCGCAGAAATAGTTAAATTAAATGACTAATAAGATCTAAGTGCAAGATAAATAAACTTGGTAAATAAATACACCTTGATTAATATCCATTAATTACTATTTTTTTTATTAAAATAAATATTTTTTTATTATAAATGTGAAAATAAATAGAATAAACATCTAATGATAAAAATGACATTAAAGTATTTTAGTTTCATTGTATAAATTAATTGGTTGATTAAATTGACCTATTAATAATTGATAGTTTTTTATTTGGAAATGTCATATGTCAATTTTATATTAACTATCAAATGTGTGTCAAAATTATATTAATTTTGGTTTTGCATCAATTTTACATTATATATAAATTAGCTTTTATCAATATCAATATGGGACTATGTGTGCCTCTATTTCCACGCTAAAATAATTTATTTATACACTATAAATTTAATTTCTTAATTTTTTTTGTTATTTTTTCTCATTATTTTTTAATGGGTAAAGAAGAGTATTTTTTATTAATTTTTATTTTTCCATCCTACATTTTTTAAAGACAAAAACACTACAACAAAAATATTAATTTAAGAAAAAATAGAGACAAATTAAACTTTGTTTGAAAATAGACACTTATGGTGTGGAAATAGTAGCTTCCTATCAAAATAGTAGCTTCTTTTTGTGTCATTTTGAGTAGGGATGGCAATGAGATAGATAATAATAGATACCCATACCAACCATATTCATTAATTATCCATTTATAATATTTATTGATAAATGGTATGTATATGGATATGAATATTTGTTATCCACAGTAAATGGTATGAAAATGATTTTGCATGTTTAATTATCCACATTATTCGTTATCTACATATATTTATTATGCTCGGAGCTAAAATATATAATATATGGTGGGATAATATGTTAATGGATATATTTAATTTGTTATGTAATTCAAGAAAAATCTTGACTAAAAGAAATTAAAAAATTTATTAAATATTTAACATTAGTGTAAAGAACAACACAGTTTTAGCAAGTTGAAAGTTTGCAACCATATGACATGACCCACCCAACCTAGTGAAAATGAATTCTCAAGCGACATTAAGTGTGTGCGATTTGGAAAAGGATGAAGAAGCAAGCATAGTAACTCAAGTATGATTGTTTGCAATTTGTACTTTATACGCTCCCAGCAACCTTGCTCTGCGTAGTAAGACCTCCTGAGGTGTATTCACCACCAAATTAAATACTTAGCGTTCCAAATTGCCCACAAGAGGGAGACCACCACCTCCACCACAGAAGTTGGACTCGTGTCTTTCAGATAGACAAGCCAATCCCAAAGCTTTGTAATAGGCGAATACATATACTATTCGCAACCGTAGAGTGTAAGAACATGTGATCCACTGTCTCAGCATCCTACTGACAGCAAGGGCACCCCTCCACTCCAATTATGCATTTTTTCAGAACATTCTCCTTTGTTAGGAGATCATTATGAACTAGCCTCCAGATGAAAATTTTGAACTTCGGGGGGACGCTGAGCTACCAGAGGAAGGACCACCAAAACTCGATGAAATCCTATTGGGCGCCTCCCATCAAATCCGACAGTAACCTATGATAGCCACTTCTTACCAAATATTCCCCCGAGATTGTATATCGCTAGACTATTTTATCTGGTGGATGAAAACAACTAATTGGCATTGATAGGATAACATTGTTTTCCTTAGTCTCAAACATCTCCCGGACTAACTCCACCTTCCACCTCCCCAACTCATGATCCATAAGCTCGTTAACCGTCGCGTCGGATTGTAAACGAGTAATCGGGGATTGAACCATCCCTGTCACAGAGCTCGACACCCACAGATCACCCCAGATTCATATCCGCTCATCATTTCCCACTCACCAAAGGCATCTTGACTTGGCAAAAAGCTCTTCCAAATATAGCTTGAACGAGAGCCCAAGGCAGCACCCAAAAAATCACATGAGGGGAAATACTTGGCCTTTAAAGCCCCCGTTAGCAGGGAGTTCGGGTATTGGATAATCCTCCAACCTTACTTGGCCAACATTGCCAGATTAAACTCCCTCAATTTACGAAACCCCAAACCTCCTGCCTTTTTTGACTTACATAAGACTTCCTAAGAGACCTAGCTGACCTTGTGACTGTCCTCACCTCTTCCCCACTAGTATTGCCTCATAGCTCACTCCATCTCCTCACAAATTCCACGTGGTAGCTCAAAACAACTCATCAAATACGTGGGGATAACTTGCGCCACTATCTTAAGCAACACTTCCTTCCCTGCCTGTGACAGGGTCTTCTCCTTCCACCCATTCAATCTCTTGCATAGCCGATCCCGGACATTGCTGAACAGTGCCTTCTTTGATCGACCGAAGCCTACCGGGAGACCAAGATACTTCGAATGATGGCTCACCATCTTCACTCGAAGGCGACGTTGTATTGTCTGCCTAGCTTCACCGCTCACATTCCTGCTAAACACCACGTCAGACTTGTCTAGGTTAACCATTTGCCTCGATGCCTCCTCATACCTCTCCAATATACAAGCTATAACATCCGCCTCCCTAGGAACAACCCTTGCAAAAATCAGACTATCATCAACATAAAATAAATGGCTCACCGAAGGCCCCTCCAAACTCACCAAAATTCCATGTAAGTGATTTCCCCGATTAGCCTCCCTTAACATTGCTGATAATCCTTCCGTACACAGAATAAGCAGATAAGGGGAAATCGGGTCACCCTATCTGAGTCCTCTCTCTAGTCGAAAGATTGGGCCGGGACACCCCTCTATTAAAACAGAGTATGAGACCATAGAGACACATCCCATAATAAAGTCCACCCTGTTACTACCCGATTTTTGACTCACTTTATGTTTATCGCATTATTATCCCATTTAAATCGAAATTCTATCGATTTTCTAGGGGTGTCAAAACGGGACCGGTCCCGTTGACCCGTCCCGGACCCAAGGTCTCGGGTCGGGTCTGGGACCAATTTTTGGTCCCGTTTTAGGTCGGGACCGGGTCTGGTCCCGTCCCGAAAAATCTCGGGACTGCCGGGTCGGGACCGGGTCTGGACCCGGCTAAATTATAAAAAAAACCCTAAGATTTTAATTTCCAATTTTACACTCATCGCCTCTCAATCTCATCATCGTTTCCCAACTTTCCCTTCCACCACGCCGCACACATCGCCTCTCATCGCCGGATTGACGCTGGTTTCACTTCCACCACGTCGTTGCCGCCTCTCATCGCCGGATTGACGCTGTTTTCCCTTCCACCACGCCGCCGCCGCCTCTCATCGCCTCTCTTCGCAGGATTGACGCCGGTTTCACTTCCACCAGGACCACCACGCCGCTGCTGCCTCTCATCGCCAATCCGAAGCTGTCACTAACCGTAAGTAAATAAAAACCTAGATTACTAATTTTTTTTCCTAGATAAGTTTTTCTCCCCTGCAAAAAAATCTTGCATTTTCTTTTCCTTTTTTTTTCCGCAAACAACATTTCTTGTTTGCAATCTTTGGTCAAACAAAAGCTATATTGTTTGTTTGTTTGTTCTCTACCGATTTGGGATTTGTATTTTCCCGAACTAGCATTAATAAATCCTGATTTGGGGAGGTATACGAATTTGTCATCATTTTGTGTCTCTGGCTTTGTTGGGTTTATTATAGTCCTTGTGTGCTTAGAAGGGAAGAACCCTGATATGATGCCTTTTTATGCATGTTTTTCCCTCTTTTAGGTCTAATTTCACACTTGATACTACTAATTTGGCTTGTTTTCCAACCATTTTGTAGATGTGGACTAAAGGGAGAAACTTGCTGAAAAGCGCGCCATTTGGATGCATTTTTGTTGATCTTTCATCGTCGAGCCCTAGACGCGTTTTGTCGTTGAGACCTACCTTCGGGACTTAGACGAGATCTTGTGTCTAGGCCTAGACGAAGCACGTGCGTGTTTCTTTCCGAATGACGCTTGGCCGAAGATGCTAAAAAGATTCTAGCGGGATTCCATGACCAAATCATCCAGCTCATCAGAGAATATTCCTCTATACCATTTTGTCCCCTAGTGGGGTTGTTAGGCTATATATAGAACCTTAACTTTAGGTTAAAAGGGAGGCTACTCTTTAGTATATTTTTCATCTTTTTAGGGTTTTCAATCATTGTAGCCACCTCTCTAACATTGGGATTTGTTCTTCCTTTATTTTTCCAGAAATTGGAGCCCCAAGCTCCAATTAGTTTTTAATCCAGATTTTCATTTTCGTCTGCACCTCTTCTCTGTTTATGTTGCTTTCTCCATCTATCTTGTGCATGATTTCCAGCATGAGTGGCTAAATCTCTTAGTCTTGGCAGGGGTGTTTTAAGGATTGCAAGAGGATAGTTGGGAGGTCAAAGTGTTCTTAAAACATGTTGATTGTTGTATCCGCTTTCTTGCCATTTCATTGTCATTTCGTGTGAGATTTGTTGGTAGTTTGATCACCTATTTGCATGTTTCTCATGAATATTGTCATTTCCATGGTAATAACTAACGTGAGGCCATGGAATAGAGTAGGCACCTGGTCTAGAGTCATCATGTCGTTTGGTCCAATCTGGCTAGGGCAAGAAACCGGTTAGGGCAGACTTCTCAGTGTCTACCCCTAGACGTGTCTTCTCTCCACTTCACGGGCCTGTGTGTATGACCCATAAGCGTACCTTGGGCATAGTGTCACGGCCACTCCCATAAGCGTACCTTGGGAGTGACTTCTCTTAAGAAGAGAAGTAGGGAATCCACGTGAAAACAGGGTTCCTATAGCACGTCTATGGCGTGAACGCAGTCTATCCTTGCACCGATGACCGACTAGACCTCGACGCAATCCGCCGTCTACCCCCTGCTAAGATTTCTCCTTTTATCTGATTTATTATCTTTACTTACTCTGTTATTATCTTTATTACACTTGTTAGTCTTTACCATTTTTATTGATATTCTCTTGCTTTATTTTTGTTCCCTTTTATTTAATTATTTCGTTTGTCTATTATTACTTGTTATTTGCATTTTTATTCTCTGTCTCAACCTCAACTGCCATCGTTGGCTAGATTCATCTAGACCAACCAAACCCCCCCCCCCCCCCCCCCCCCCCCTTTGTGTTACTTTTATGTCTGTTGCATTTTCATCCTCATCATACATTTAGGGCAAGATTAAATTTAGTCCTTCATTTTCCCTGTGGTTCGACCCTGACTTGCCGCTATATACATTAATTTGTGCATCTAGCCTATTAGGATTATATTATATTACTTTTGACGCGCGTTTCGACGACGCGTCAAATTTTGGCGCCATTGCCGGGGATAGTGTTTACGGACTAATTTTCTTTCTTTTACTTGTATGACCAGGAGATCTGCACCAGACCTTCTACCCCTCGACCACGAACTCACGAAGACAGAGAGAGAATTTCGGAGACAGGCCGGAGCAACCTCTAGAAGAGTAATTCCCCGTCCTGCCCTCGACAGTCAAACCTCTAGTCAGACCGGTCCCGACAATCATCTTCATCCCGACCTCGACAACCCAGTAGTTGTCTACCCCGAGATACTCAATATGGCAGACCGTCCTAATATCGACAATCCTCCGCAGACCATTGAGGACCTCAATGGTGCCCCCGAAACACCCAACACTTGTATCGTTTGACCCACTGTTCCTCATGATTGGACGCTCAAGTCCGCAGTCATGCACCATCTACCCCTCTTCCATGGTGTTCCAAAGGAAAATCCTCACCGCCATCTTCAGCAATTGCACTCTATTTGCGACGCCATGAAGCCAGCCAATGTCAGTATTGAGCACGCCAAGCTCCGAGCCTTCATGTGGTCTTTGAAAGATGATGCCCTAGACTGGTTCTATGATCTACCCCCAAACTCCATCAATTCTTGGGCTGAAATGTCAAAATCCTTCACCGAAAAATATTACCCATCAGAAATGGCTAATGTAACTCGCAAGCAATTGGTGTCTATAGTCCAGAGGAAAGAAGAAGATTTTGGTCAGTACCATGAGCGCTACAAAAAGATGCAAGCTATGTGCCCCTCACACAACCTTACCGAGCACGCCCTCATCCAATATTTTTGTGAAGGTCTCAAAGCTCGTGACAAGGCCTTGCTCAATGCCGCTGCTGGTGGTGCTATCACCAAACTCACCCCTGTAGCCGCGAAGGCCACCATAGAGTTAATGGCAAGAAATTGCATACCCGAGGAAAGTAATCATCCAGGGCAAGATGCCCAAGTAGCCGCGATGCAGACCCAATTGACCGCTATGATGGGCATGCTTCAGAACATGACCCCCGGACAGACAGTTCAGGTCAAGACCTGTCAGATTTGCAACATGTCTGATCATCCGACGGATGCGTGCCCTCATATCCCTGATGAGATCCAAAGTATCAACGCCATGGGAAATTACAATCAAGCCCCATACGGACAGAATTACAATCAGGTGTGGAGACCACCAAACTCTGGTTGGGTCAGCCATCAACAAGCGTCTGGACCAGGACAACTAACGCAGCACAATCAGTACATGAATTAGGCCCAGCCACCTTTCAACGCCCAAAACTTCAAGCCTAGATCTACCCACCCCAACAACCAACAGTCTTTCTATCAGCCCAATCAGGGCCAGACCTCCAATTCTTCTGCCCCACCGGTTGATGAGGTAGCTCACTATAGGAACGTCATCACTGATCTACAAAAACAAATGAGCGTCATGTCTGATCTACAAAAGCAAATGAGCATCATGGCCGCGGACATGAAAGAATTGAAAAACAAGGGCAGGTTGCCGCCCCAAACCAAGGCAAATCCAAAACACGAAGCGTGTGCTATGACGCTCCGTAGCGGTCTGGAGCTACCAACTCGAGAGCATCCTGGCCTAGACGAAGGTCCAGTAGTCGAGACCGAAATCTTGCCCAAGAAAGTACCCAAGGCCAAGTTCATTGGGCCTAAACTCCCGGAAGTGATGGAGGACCGCATTAGATCTCCACGAGGGATGGCTCCACGAGGTGACACAAGCCCACAAGAATTCACCCAAGAGTATATACACAAGATCCTCGAGCCGCCCTTTCCTCAAAGGCTCGTCAAGACCAAGAAGAAGGAAGACGATAGCGAAATCCTTGATATGTTCAGAAAAGTCATCGTCAATATCCCACTTCTCCAGGCCATCAAAAATGTGCCTCGCTATGCCAAGTTCCTGAAAACGCTCTGCACCAACAAATGTAACTTGACAGGGGTAAACAAGATAAGTGTGGGGGTCCAGGTCTCCGCTCTTATCCAGCAAAAGATCCCTCCAAAATGCAGTGACCGGGGCATGTTTGTTATCCCTTGCACCATTGGGACAGTCAACATAGGAAAAGCTATATGTGACCTAGGGGCCGACATTAACGTCATGCCCTTGACGATCTTCATCAGTCTAGGCCTGGGACCCCTCGAACCAACCCAACTTGTTATCCAGTTGGCTGATCGCTCCATAATCCGCCCTGAAGGTGTGATTAAGGACGTCTTGGTCCAAGTAGGCGACTTCCTATTTCCCGCAGACTTCTATGTCCTTGCAATGGAGAACGAAGAATCCGCTAAAGCCACAGATGTTCTTCTAGGGCGACCGTTTCTAGCTACAGCCAGGGCGAAGATAGACGTTCACGATGCATCTATTTCTCTTGAGTTTGATGGGGAAATCATCAAGTTCAAAATGATGGATGCCATGCAATACCCCTCCGATTTTGCCTCTGATCTCTCTTGTGTGAATTTTGTTGATGTGATTGACCCTCTAGTCGATAAAGTTGCTGACTTAAATTATTTTGAACCCTTACAGGTTGCCCTAGATTGGAGCATCACGCCAGCAACATTGGACGTCTTGGCCTCGACGATCAATATTCCTCCGGAGTTGCATACCATCGTTGCAGCCCTAGAGGAAAAGCCTCTTGACGCCTCCCTTCAAACTGATATCTCTCCTTATCACGGTCAGCACACCAAACTACCTCCATCCCTTGTGCGGGCGCCTATTCTTGAGTTGAAAGCTCTTCCAGCCCATCTCAAATACGCCTATCTAGGTGCAGACGACTCTCTCCCAGTTATTATCTCCAATAAGTTGAATGATTCTGAAGAATCTGAGTTGATTTCCCTGCTCAAAGAGTTCAAGTCAGCCATAGGGTGGACTATTGCCGATATCAAAGGGTTATCTCCAGATCTATGCACCCATCGGATCCATCTTAAGGACGCAAGTAAAATGGTCCGCCAGCCACAGCGACGCCTGAATCCCCCAATGATGGAGGTGGTGAAAACAGAAATATTGAAACTCTTGGATGCGGGTGTGATCTACCCCATTTCGGACAGCCCTTGGGTAAGCCCCGTCCAGGTCGTGCCAAAGAAATCCGGAATCACAATTATAACTGGCCAAGACGGAGAATTGATCCCGACCCGAATTCAGAACGGTTGGAGAGTGTGTATTGATTATCGACGTCTGAATGCAGCCACCCGGAAAGATTATTTCCCCCTCCCGTTTATTGATCAGATGCTAGAGCGCCTCGCGGGAAAGACCCATTACTGTTGTCTAGACGGATATTCCGGTTTTCACCAAATCCCAGTTGCCCTAGACGACCAGGAGAAAACCACCTTCACCTGCCCCTTTGGCACTTTTGCATATCGAAGAATGCTGTTCGGACTTTGCAACGCCCCAGCCACTTTTCAGCGATGCATGATCAGTATATTCTCCGAATTCGTCGAAGAATGCATCGAAGTCTTCATGGACGATTTCACCGTCTATGGCAATTCCTTCTCTGAATGCTTGTCCAGCCTGCGAAAAATTCTTCAACATTGCGTCGAGACCAATCTGGTTCTTAACTTCGAGAAATGTCACTTTATGGTAGACCACGGCCTCATCTTGGGCCACATAGTCTCCATCAAAGGCATCGAGGTCGACAAAGCAAAAATCGAAGTGATTGAGTCATTGCCCTATCCTACATGCGTCCGAGACATCCGTTCCTTTCTAGGGCATGCCGGCTTTTATAGGAGGTTCATTAAAGATTTCTCAAAAATCAGCCAACCAATGTGTCGTCTATTGCAGAAAGATGTTGATTTTGTATTTGATGACAAGTGCAAGTCAGCATTTGACTCTCTCAAAGCCCAACTGACGTCTGCACCTATTATTAGAGCCCCCGACTGGTCCCTTCCCTTTGAAATCATGTGCGACGCCAGCAATCATGCTCTTGGAGCCGTCTTGGGGCAGACGAAGGACAAAGAACACTATGTGATTTATTATGCTTCCAAATTACTTGATCCTGCCCAACAAAACTACACAGTCACCGAAAGAGAACTCTTGGCTGTTGTTTATGCCCTAGACAAATTTCGTCAGTACCTCTTGGGCACTCACGTCATCGTCTACACCGACCATTCTGCCCTTAGGTGCCTCCTGACGAAGGTAGATGCTAAACCACGCCTTATCCGTTGGATCTTGCTCCTCCAAGAGTTTCATCTCCTCATCAAGGACAAGAAAGGTGCAGAGAATGTGGTCGCAGACTATTTGAGTAGACTTCCTGCCCAAGATGATAATTCACTCGTGCCAATCAGGGATGTTTTCCCTGACGAGCGTCTCTGTCTTGCCCAAGCTGTCCAATTTCCATGGTTCACGGATATTGCAAATTTTTGTGCTACAGGCTCTTTCCCCGCGGATGCATCACCTAGCGAACGCACCAGAATTCGGAAGCAAGCGAAATACTACATCTGGGACAACCCCTACTTATGGAAACATTGCTCCGACCAAGTGGTTAGGCGTTGCGTGAATCTTGAGGAAGTGCCCTCAATCTTGAAGTTTTGTCACTCTTCCGTAGAGGGAGACCATTTTGGTACCAAAAAGACCGCAATGAAAGTTCTCGAAGCCGGATTCTTTTAGCCATCCCTATTTCGTGATTGTTATATGTATTGTGCGTCTTGCCCTAGATGCCAAGCTACAGGGAATATTGGTGCACGCAACCAGATGCCCTTGACAGGTATCATCTCCTGCGAGATCTTCGATATCTGGGGTATTGACTTCATGGGGCCATTTCTGAATTCTTTCGGCAACACCTACATTCTCCTTGCCGTCGACTATGTTTCTAAGTGGGTCGAGGCCAAGGCAACCAAGACGGATGACTCAAAAGTGGTTGTCGAGTTTCTACGCTCCAATATTTTCAATCGATTCGGCACCCCACGCGCCTTAATCAGTGACCAGGGCACCCATTTTTGCAACCGAATCGTCTACTCTCTCCTCCATAAGTACGGAGAGACTCATCGCGTCTCCACCACTTATCACCCCCAGACGAATGGGCAAGCTGAAATTTCCAATCGAGAAATCAAAGCAATTCTTGAAAAGACGGTCAATCCGTCACGGAAGGATTGGAGCACTAAACTTGGAGATGCTCTTTGGGCTTACAGGACCGCTTTCAAAACCCCAATCGGGATGACTCCTTATCGACTTGTCTATGGCAAGCCGTGTCATTTGCCAGTGGAGATTGAGCATAAAGCTTTTTGGGCTATCAAGCAGGTCAATACAGATCTTGACCAAGCCGGCCAAAACCGTCGTTTGCAAATCCAAGAATTGGAGGAATTAAGAGATGATGCCTACGAGAATGCCCTCATCTACAAAAACAAGACAAAAGTTCAACACGATAAGCTTCTTGTTCCCAAATCATTTGCTGTGGGACAGAAAGTCCTATTATACAACTCTCATTTGCGTTTGTTTGCAGGAAAATTGAAATCCAAGTGGACAGGTCCCTATCTAGTTACCACGGTTTATGATCATGGAGCGGTCGAGATCCAGAGCCTAGACACGGGCGTCGCTTTCAAAGTAAACGGTCATCGCTTGAAGCCATTCTATGAAGGTTTCAAACCCTTCACGACCGATGAAATGAGGGTGGCAGACCCACCGGTCTTACCCTAGACGCATACCATCGTCCAGGCCTGGACGAAAAAGATGGCCGGTCAAGGAGGCATTCCATGCGCCTCATTTAATTTTTTTCCCTCGAATCCCTTTCTTTTAATAATTAATTAATTATTTTCATTATTTATTTCTTTACTTAGTTTTTATTATTATTTCCTGTTTTATTTGGTTTATTTAGGCATCCCTTTCCATTTTTCCTTGTTTCATTTAGTTTTTATTATTAATTTTTTTCCCCTTTTGCTTCTTTCTCCCGCTTCTTCCTTTTCCTTTTCAAAATTTGAAGCAAAATTTTCCCTTTTTTTTTGTTTTGTAGGTTGCCACCGCGTCCAACCAGAGCGTGCCACGTGGCGAAGCCTTGTCCGCAATCCGCGTCGTCCTCTCAAGTGGCGACACACGTCACGCAATCCACGAGGGCGAATCAGCGCGCGCCACGCATCTTCAACGCATCATCCAGCCAGTCAATGCGTCATCACCCCGCAATCCGCCTTGGCCAATGACGCGGTGGCACGTGTCGCGCAATCCCCCTCTCCAGCCAACGCGCGACACGCGTCCTTCCCTTATCCTTATCCGCAATCCGTGTCGTCCAATCACGGTGCGCCACGTGTACACAATCCGCGGCCTCCAACCCCTCAGCGCCACGCGTCTTCAACGGTCATAAGCCAGTCAACGCGTTATCTTCGCGCAATCCGCGTAGACCAACCAGAGAGCGCCACGCGTCCTACGTCATCCAGCATCACCGCGTCCTCCCTTGGCGATCCGCGTCTCAACGCGTAGGCTAATCAACGCGTGCCACGTGTCTTCAACGTCAGCGTGTCTTCCCCTGTGGCGATCCGCGTCTCACTCCCTCACCTAACCGTCGAGTGCCATGTGTCAGCCCTCCAATCCCTCAGCGCCACGTGTCATGGACGCTCCCTCAGCCTCACTTATCCATTTTTTTTTCTTTCCTTGTTTCCTTTAGCCCTTTCCAACGTTCTCCCATGTCCCTTTCACCTTCACTCCATCTTCTTCCCTTGAAACCCTAGCCACACACTCACCATGTCCCCCAAAAGACCCCCAAGAATTAAAATGATGGCCCACAAAATCGGGACCACCAGCCGCAAACCCACTCCCGCCCGAAAAAACCCCTCACCCACCAGCTCATTGTCCGCATCGCCGTCAGCCGCCGATTCCGGCCAATCCCACTCTTGCCACACCGACTTAGGGCTGGAAAATGAGGAAACCTCCGACCATCAGCCTCCGTCCGATGAAGACTTAGAAGTCACCGGGTCTACGCCGGCGACCTCCACTATTACTAGATCCGGTCGGTCGGTCCCTAAGATCCCGGACCTCAACATCTACAAGTCGGCGGCACCGATGACTGAGCCGGCAATAACCACCGAAGAGGAAGCCGCGGCAGGGGAAGAGGAAAAAATAATCTTGGTGATGAGGAAGCCTAAACCACCTCTGTCCGTCAAGGTTGAGGAGGCTACCATCGACGCCGGCGAACCATCTGCTCCGGTGAGTAAGAAAAGAAAGGCCATTGAGACGGAAAAAGGCAAAGCAAAGGCCACCACCAGATCTACAAAACCTCGCGCCACTTCGCCCGCACCAGCTTCAGATCAGGTTACATCTGAACTCGCCGACCTTAAGGGTTGGCTCACTTTTGATGATAAACACTCTCTTGATAGACTTGTTACTTTTAACTCGAAAGGTGTTAGCCCATGCGCGCGCCTTGATCTTGTGTTTTTGGACAAAATGGGTATAGGCTCTCGAGTTCGAGAGCTTGTAAAAGGTATTGGGTGGGAAGCTTTGTTCTTCCTGGAGCACCCGACCTTTTCCGAGCTCTCACTTGAGTTCTATTCCACATTTTGGCTTGCTTCGGACCAATTCAAGCCTAAGGGCAAGACTGGTCCGTGCCTATCAGCCCCCGATATTGTCCATTTTAGGCTGATGGGAAAATGGCGTAAGATGTCTGTCGATAAGCTGAATTGTGTGTTGGGTGCTGTGAGTGTTGATGAGCTAGAGTCTTCTTTGTATAGATCTGCCCATACCATGTATCCTACTGATTTTGATGCTGATGCTACCTTTCAGGAGCTGACCGGCAAGGCAAATGTCGAGTTTAGCCCTAAACTTGCCAAAGGACATGAACTTTCTGACCCTGCTCTGAGGATCTTGCATCGATATTTGGCCTTTACTTACTCGGGCAGGCCCCATTCTTCTGGCCAGTTATCGATGCAAGAGCTGTTTTTCTTGTGGTGTATGAAGCATACGATTAGGCTTAATCTTGGGTTTTGGTTTGCTACTGCTGTTTCGTCTGTTCAGGCCATACCTCGTAGTCCTGTTATGGGGTCATTGGTCACTAGTATTGCTATAAACGATAAATTTTTTAATTTGGTTTTGCCTTGTAGCAATCTGTCTGCACCTGTTGATTTTAAAATGCTAGATCCCAAGACCCTCGATCAGATGGGTCATTTGTGTGTCTCACAGCGTATATTGTAGTTTAGTACACGTTGTACGCAGGTGAAAGATCAAGCATTCGGCACTAAGCACCAAGGAAACTTCATGTATCCGACTGATGCCCAAGCCGAGCATCCCGGCCAAACTAGCTCTGCCCCAGACGCTCCGACCAGTCCCGGCCAAGATGATCCACCTAGTGCTCCATCAGCCCAGGATGTTCCTCCTGCCCTCCTTGGCGTCATATCAGAGACAAATATCCTCCTCCGGTCCATTTTGAAGCAACTACAAGATTTGACCACGGAAGTTGCTAGGCGCAACCTCCCGCCTATGTAGCGTTTCCAGACTATGTCCCCATCGCCTTAGGGCAATCCGCCACATTCCCCTACCCCTTCCCCCTGAACTCTTTTTATATTCTGAACTCTTATATGTGTCTTGTGCGCCTCTCTCGCATTGAGGACAATGCGAAGCCTCAGTGTGGGGGAGGGTTTATGTGTTTGTGTGATATGTTAGTATATATATGTTTGACTGCATGCGTTGTATATATTTTTGATCGCATGCTTTGTGAAAAAAATTTCGGATTTTCACCTTAAAGGATTTTGATAACATGTTAGCACTGCCCAGTTTTAAAACCCCCGAGTATGGACACACACTTCTGACTTGTGCACATGAAATAAACTGCCTTTCATGTTGGTCTTGCCCTAGATCTTGCATGCTTTGCCTGTTAGCTCTTATAACCTACATTTGCACTAAACATCAGCAACTATTTATAGCACTTTGTGAGCATTTGAGCCTAAACAGTCTTATTTTTCATGTGTGATTCAATGCTTAGCTAGACACTCAACTAAGTTTGCATGAGACCCCTGGGTATGGACACCATCAGTCTTAGGAAAACAACAAAAAAACGGAAAAAAATGAAATTTGCATCTTTGTTTTCGTTTCTTTTTCTTTCTATCATCCCTCTCTTTTTCTTCATTTATCCCTCGACCCCCTTTTTCGTTTAGCCCCCGACATCTCATTCCCTTCTCATTTTTCTCTCTTCTTTATCCACTTGTTCTAACTTTCCTTGCCCCTTTTTCCTTGGCAGGTGAGCGGTATTTGTCAGAGGTGGCGGGCTAGATGATTAGCAAAGCCAAAGTGTGGGGGAGACTGACAAGAAGGTGTAGATGCCGAAAAAGGTCTAGGGCAAAGTCATCAAGCCCTAGCCGAAGTAAGTTGGAAAAAACTCGAGCTAACTCAATCTTCATCAGCCGAAGTTTGTCGAATTCGTTTTCATCTTTAAAAAAAAAAATAAAAAAAAAAAAATAAAAAAATTTCAAAACCAGAAATAAAGCAAAGAAAAGAAAGTCTTATCTGGTTTCAAAATAAAAGAGGAAAGAAAAACGAAAGAAGGCAAATGTGCGAACAAAAAAAATGAAGTATTGTCAGCATGGCTCCCAAGAGAAGAACTCCCCCAGACGAAGAACTTCGTCTAGCCCTCGACTGTCTGCCCTTGACGGATACTGCCTCACCGTTTCATCTCCATCCGGTTTTTTCGTTCTATTCTCCTTCTCTTTTCCTTCCTCTTTGTGCTCTTTGTATATAATCTATCCTTTTGCTTTTCCTATTTTCTTTCTTTCTTTCTTTCCCTTTTCTCTCCATATTCTTCATATTCTCTATACACCTTTCCTTTCAATCCTTTTTTATGGTGCAAAGTTCATTTCTGATTGTTGATTGCCTAAGCATGTGGATTTTAACTCGGGTTGATGTGCAAACTATGTTGTGTGTCTTGTTAATTTGCATATTTGAGTGATGATACACCGAGCCTAGTTGAGTGTGAGTGTAAACACTTACCCTGGTGAGGATTGCTGATGCCAAGTCTGATGTGGTAAAGTTTCTTCATTAGGGTCGTTATCCTAATGATTTGATGCAGAGTTAGCTAGGCGGAGTATATCTTGACATGGTTAGGGCTGATTGTTTGGTTTGTTAATTCTTGTGCTATGGTTGGTTGTGTTTGTCTGTGTCTTGGGGTGTGTTTTCCTTTTTGATTGCTCGAGGGCGAGCAATGGGCAGTGTGGGGGAATTTGATATGATGCCTTTTTATGCATGTTTTTCCCTCTTTTAGGTCTAATTTCACACTTGATACTACTAATTTGGCTTGTTTTCCAACCATTTTGTAGATGTGGACTAAAGGGAGAAACTTGCTGAAAAGCGCGCCATTTGGATGCATTTTTGTTGATCTTTCATCGTCGAGCCCTAGACGCGTTTTGTCGTTGAGACCTACCTTCGGGACTTAGACGAGATCTTGTGTCTAGGCCTAGACGAAGCACGTGCGTGTTTCTTTCTGAATGACGCTTGGCCGAAGATGCTAAAAAGATTCTAGCGGGATTCCATGACCAAATCATCCAGCTCATCAGAGAATATTCCTCTATACCATTTTGTCCCCTAGTGGGGTTGTTAGGCTATATATAGAACCTTAACTTTAGGTTAAAAGGGAGGCTACTCTTTAGTATATTTTTCATCTTTTTAGGGTTTTCAATCATTGTAGCCACCTCTCTAACATTGGGATTTGTTCTTCCTTTATTTTTCCAGAAATTGGAGCCCCAAGCTCCAATTAGTTTTTAATCCAGATTTTCATTTTCGTCTGCACCTCTTCTCTGTTTATGTTGCTTTCTCCATCTATCTTGTGCATGATTTCCAGCATGAGTGGCTAAATCTCTTAGTCTTGGCAGGGGTGTTTTAAGGATTGCAAGAGGATAGTTGGGAGGTCAAAGTGTTCTTAAAACGTGTTCATTGTTGTATCCGCTTTCTTGCCATTTCATTGTCATTTCGTGTGAGATTTGTTGGTAGTTTGATCACCTATTTGCATGTTTCTCATGAATATTGTCATTTCCACGGTAATAACTAACGTGAGGCCATGGAATAGAGTAGGCACCTGGTCCAGAGTCATCATGTCGTTTGGTCCAATCTGGCTAGGGCAAGAAACCGGTTAGGGCAGACTTCTCATTGTCTACCCCTAGACGTGTCTTCTCTCCACTTCACGGGCCTGTGTGTATGACCCATAAGCGTACCTTGGGCACAGTGTCACGGCCACTCCCATAAGCGTACCTTGGGAGTGACTTCTCTTAAGAAGAGAAGTAGGGAATCCACGTGAAAACAGGGTTCCTATAGCACGTCTATGGCGTGAACGCAGTCTATCCTTGCACCGATGACCGACTAGACCTCGACGCAATCCGCCGTCTACCCCCTGCTAAGATTTCTCCTTTTATCTGATTTATTATCTTTACTTACTCTGTTATTATCTTTATTACACTTGTTAGTCTTTACCATTTTTATTGATATTCTCTTGCTTTATTTTTGTTCCCTTTTATTTAATTATTTCATTTGTCTATTATTACTTGTTATTTGCATTTTTATTCTCTGTCTCAACCTCAACTGCCATCGTTGGATAGATTCATCTAGACCAACCAAAACCCCCCCCCCCTTTGTGTTACTTTTATGTCTGTTGCATTTTCATCCTCATCATACATTTAGGGCAAGATTAAATTTAGTCCTTCATTTTCCCTGTGGTTCGACCCTGACTTGCCGCTATATACATTAATTTGTGCATCTAGCCTATCAGGATTATATTCTATTACTTTTGACGCGCGTTTCGACGGCGCGTCAAACCCATTTGAGATTTTAGGGAAAAGTTTGGTTTTTGAAGTTATTTTGCGAAAACTGGTCCCAATTTGGAGGCTGAAGCTGGTTCTTATCGTCGAAACCCAACAATTCTAAAAGATAGTGGTATGCTGATATATATATGAATTATTAGCTTGTTGTGAATGCTTTCTTCATGATTTTTGCCATGTCTAGGTTATCTTATCGTGAGTGTTTTCCTACATTTTGTTGTTGATTGTATAATTAGTGTAGTCGCTAACTTGGTTTTGTTTGCTGCCCATGATGTGTTACTAATATACAATTTTTTCCCGAATGTAGATGGAAACTAACAGTGACTTGGAAGCTAATGAGGCCAATATACTAATAGAGGAGGAAAGGGATGACATAGAAGATACCCGAATAGATGGTGTTCCACCTACAGATGAAGAAGAAAACAATGATTGTCCAAATGCAAGTACAACTACAACAACTGCAACAAGTAATAAAAGGAAGAAAACTCACACCTCAAAGTGGTGGGAGTTTTTTGATTTTGTACCGCCTACTGAAAGTGACAGTCGTAGCTGGTCGAAATGCAAGAAGTGTGGATCAAGGTACGAGTACAAGTCTACTAATGGAACTAACAGCATGAAAAAGCATCATCGAGTTTGTCAATAAATTGGTCAACACGAATCAGGTCAGTCTCAAATAGTAGGACCATATGCACAATTGAGTCATCTCGTTAGGCCTGATTTTGATAGTGCTGTTTTTAGAGAGTTGTTGGCACAATGTGTTATCAAGCATGATCTTCCCTTTCAATTTACTAAGTGGGAGGGTGTAAGAACCCTTTTTCGTTATCTCCGGGGGCAAGATTTTAGTGTTTGTTCTAGAAATACATGTAGAACTGATGTGGTTAAAATGTATAAGAGGGAGAAGAGTAAAATTTTAGCCATGTTGCAACTAGCACCGGGTAAGATTAGCTTTACTTCTGACTGTTGGACCTCTATTACAACCGAAGGATATATTACTTTGACTGCCCATTTTATTGATAGAGAGTGGAAGATTCATAAGAGACTTTTAAACTTTAGTTATATGCCACCTCCTCACAATGGTGTATGTTTATCTCAAAAACTCTTATCATGTTTGACTGCTTGGGGGGTAGACAAAAGAGTTATGGCAATGACTTTGGATAATGCTACTTCTAATGACTCATGTATTGATTTGTTAATTGAAAAGTTGAGGAATAGAGGAGTGGTGTTTGGTAATGAAGATTATGTTCACATTCGATGTTGTGCACATATAATTAATCTTTATGTTCAAGATGGTTTGAAAGAAAAAGTAGTTGATCCTGCTGTAAAGAAAGTTAGAGAAAGTGTCAAGTATGTGAAAGGATCTCAAGCTAGGAAGAATTTTTTTTAGAATGTGTTGCTGATTGTTCAATTGATGGTAAAAGAAGTTTGAGTCAAGATGTTCCAACTAGGTAGAATTCAACCTATCTCATGCTTGAGAGTGCTCTTTACTACCGTCGGGCTTTGACAACTTTAGCGTTGATTGATACAAATTTCACATTTTGTTGTCCATCAAGAATTGAATGGGATATTGTAGAGAAGGTGTCTAAGTTCCTGGGTGTCTTTTATGATATGACTGTTCTTTTCTCGGGAACTAAATAGCCAACTGCAAATCTGTACTTCCCGGCTGTATTTGATGCTTATATGACTTTGACAGAAGCAATGAGTAGTGATGATGAGTTTATGAGGACCATGACAGCACCTATGTATGCAAAATTTAACAAGTATTGGGGGGATTTTAGCGAGATTTTAGCTTTTGCAGTCATTTTAGATCCCCGATACAAATTTACTTTTGTTGAGTGGTGCTTTAAAAAGGTTTATGGTGAGTATATTGGGCCTTCTAAGGCTAACTCTCTAAAGGAAAAGTTGGTACTACTTTTCATGGAGTATGCTACACAACCTACAAGTTCATCTCAAAGTGCATCGACTTCCTCATCAATTGATCATCCTTCCTCATCCACTTCAATGTCTCAAGCAATGGAAGTCCTTCCTAGACATACTACTACTAGATTAATGGTATGTTATATATAAATTTATTTGAAATGTATGCTTTAATTTGGTTTAGTTTTGTTTAAATATGTGTTTGATAAATTTATTTCTTTTATAGGAATTTGATGCGATTGACATGGATGGTATGCCTCAAAAGTCGAAGCTTGACCAATATTTGGATGATCAAAGGATTGATAGGAGAATTCCTTTGGATATTTTAGAGTTTTGGAAGTCTAGTCAGTTTCGATTTCCTGGAGTTGCTGCAATGGCTCGTGATATTCTTGCCATTCCGATTTCAACCGTAGCTTCTAAGAGTGCATTTTGCAATGGTGGTAGAGTACTTGATCAATATAGAAGTGCACTTTTACCGGAAATTGTTGAGACTCTAATTTGCACTAGGGATTGGTTGTATGGAGTTGAAGGTAATCTTGTTTTAATATGTTTAAGTTAATTATTCGTTGCGTATTACTCATTTATAATTATGTGTTTGTGCTATGTTTGTGCAGATGTGAAAAATAAGTTCGACAATCTTTGTTTAAATGTGATGGAATTAGAGGTCGAAGGTGGTGGAGACATTGGAGAGAATTGAGAGTAGCCGCTGATTTGATGTCTTTAATATTGCTGTTTTGGATCTTTATTCCTGTGTTGATTGCTATTTTGGATCTTTATTCCTGTGTTGATTTGGATGTCTTTGATATTGCTGTTTTGGATGTTTATTCCTGTGTTGATTCAGATGTTTTTGAATTGATATTGCTCGGTAGTGGCAGAAGGATTATATGTATGTGTGCTATGTTATTGAATCTTGATGGTATGGTTAATTATATGATTATTACTTGGCAGTGGTAGTATTGATGCCATGGTATGGTTAATTATATGATTATTATGGTTGATTATCATTTTTGTAGAAGGTTTTTTCCAGGTTTTAAAAAAAAAAAAAAAAAAATTTGGACCTGGATTCTTATACGGGCCGGGACCGGGACCAGAAATTGGTCCGGTTTTTTTTCGGGACCGGGTCTGGTCCCGACCGTATTTCTTCGGGTTTGCCGGGTCCGGGTCGGAACCGGTCCTGCAGTCCAGTTTTGACACCCCTACGATTTTCGATCTTTGGCTATTTATTTTAATATTTCGTACCATTTTGTGTCTTTTTAATTTTTCAAGTTTTTATTTTCTTTTCTTTCGAACTTCTATCGGTCCTGAATAAATTTCATCGGGTCGTGGATCGAACGTATTCTTTCTGTAATTGAAATTATCTACTATTATTTTCGTTCACGCCATCTCATTTTGTTTTATTCAATTTACTTCGCTATAGCATTTATTTTTTTTCGAACTTTTAAGTATTTCCAGCGAGTAAATTCGAACCATAAATCGAACTTTTCTTTATTTATTGATTATTATTTATTTTGCTTCATTTTATTGCATGTTTTAGTATTTTTGGTTCGGGATTTAATTCATTTCAAGCAAGATTCCTCGTGTTGATAGTTCGAACCAATTAAATAAATATTAAATATATTTCAAAAGTCAACCCACCTCAACCATTGATCAAAATTGACCCTTTCTTTTCTCCTCATCCAACGGCCAAGGATTTAAGCTCTTTGGTGCATGCATGGCTCTGACACCAAATGCAAATGCATATTCGTTTTGCCTTTTTTTCACCACCTCACTCCATTTTGCGTTTTTTCTGCCGCTCTTCATCTGCATGATTATTTTTTCCCTTGTTCACAACCGACTTAACTCCCTATAAATAGTAAGCAAGCTTCCTCATTTCTCGGCACCAACACAAAGACAAATACACACAACAAAAATTCTCATGTTCTCTCTCTCGGCAACCACCAAGCACCAAGGCAAGAAATTCCTTTTCCCTTTTATTCCTGACATTTAAACCCATTGCTTGCTCTAAGGTGTTTTACCTTGTTTTTCCTTTTTGTATTTTTTCCCTCGTTCCCTTGCCGCTGCTGCCGGAGTTATTGCCGTCACCTTGCTGTTGCTGGTGGTTGCCGCCGGAGCTGCCTTCGCCTTGCTACTACTGGTGGTTGCCGCCGGAGCTGCTGCGTTGCTGCGCTCCACTACTGCTACTGTGTTGGAGGTCGGAGGAAGAAGATGATGAACAACATCATCTATTTGGTCATGGGCTGTGCATGGCTGACCCAAGTAAAAGAAAAGCTGGGCCGCTGGCCTAGTAAAGGAAAGAAAGGAGAAGAAAGCTTGGCGTTGTGCGCCAAGCGTGAGGAAAGCTGGGCCGCACAGGCCCAGCATGAGGGAGAGGTGGCTCTCGGCCCAGTCTTGGGCCCTGCTGATGGCCCATTCCCAGCCCAGTGGGCCGGGTCAAATTTTCTGGCCCATTGTTTTCCCGCATTGCGTGTACTATCTATTTATTTTATTTTTTTCGCACCCATGTACTATTTATTTATTTTCATTCTCGTACTGTTTATTTATTTTCTGTATGCCTGTATGCTTGTATTGTTTATTCATTATGCTCCCGCATGTTTAATTATCCTGCTTGCGCTCAATCATCAACATTAATTATTTCGCATGCATACATCATTTCGCGTGCCAACTAATTGTATGTTTATACCGTAATTAATTATATTTGCATGCTATCACATGTTTAAATTAATTATTTCGCTTACGTTTAATGGTTAAGTCATTTATGTCGTTTAATAATTTTGATATCAATTAGTCACATGCTCGAACCATGTAATTAATTACTTTTGCATGCTTTTAAACATTTAAATAATTATTCTACTCGTATTTAGTTATCAAAAAATTAATTACTTTGCCTGCGTATGATAAATGTGTATTTGTGTGCTTGTATTATTGTTCGAATGTTTGTAAAATCTGTATACTTAAATAATCATTTTTGCGCATATAATATCGATCACTAATGCACAAAATGTTCGTCGTAAAAAAGGAAAACTGCCCGTTCCTTCCTCCAAATAAACATGTTCACCTTTCTCACATTTTTTCTTATAAATATGTATGAGTAATCCGGAATTGTTAAACCTTAATCCGTTGGGCATGATCATATAAATTAGGACTTTTTATTTTTCAAACATGATTAAACACCTCCTTATCCGGTAACCTTTTTAGGATGTGATTCGGGTGCTTAACACCTTCCCGAGTCCATAAATTGACCCCGAACTACTATTCTCGGGTTTAGACCCTTTTTTTATTTTTTTTATTTTTATGCCATGACTTTAGGTTCCCTAAACCTAGAAACAAAATTAGGGTGGCGACTTCATTACATTGTGTGAGATGAGTCCAATTTCGTCTCACATCTAGTCCCAAACTCGCGTCGCATTTGGATAAAATCCAAAAAGGGGGTGCGACAGTTTGGCGACTCCACTAGGGACCAATAGGGTCGAAGCCAGAATTTTTTTGAGGTGTTTGTCTCTTTTAATAAATTGTTGAACTTGTTTTTTTGCCCTGATTAATTATTTTTCATGTATTTATTTTCTTGATAAATTGTCATTTTTTTCCGTGTACATGATTAATTATTTTGCATGTATTTACTTGCTAAATTGTTGTATTCTTGTATATTTTTTTATGCATGATTATTATTCATATATTTATTCGCTTTGATAAATTGCTGTATTTTTTATGCATGACTAATGATTTATTAATTACTTTGATAAACTGTCATTCATATGCATTTCATGCATAATGCCCTATCACTGGGCCTTTTTCCAAATAGAAATAGGTGGGTACTAGTGAGGCCCTGGGGCACGTGTCCCGGGTAGTTTTCATGAACCCCAAACTCAGACTCGAACCCCTAAATGGGTGAGCGCCTAGAACTTTTGATGGTTCGACAGGAAATCATCCATTTACTGAGGGACCATTTTTATGGTATCGTCCGGGAACCTTCCAGCCAGTTAGAAGTAGTAGGTATCACCCCAACATATGCATCATATTGAAATGCGTATATTGTGACTTTGTTTCATTTTTTTTCATATGATTTCTTAAAGTTTTCCACACCTACAATTGATTTCGCAATCTCTCAACATTTACAATTGTTTTCCTATGTTTACATTTTTTTTCGCAAATTTTTCCACATTAAACATTTACAAATTTTTCCTCTAATTTTCTACATTTACAATTTTTTTCCACAAATTTTTTTTTCCTGTTTACAAATTTTTCCCTAATTCTTCCACATTTACAAAATAATTCGTAAATTCTCCACATGGCAAATGTCTTCACTAATTTTTCACGTTTTCAAAATTTTTCGCAGTCTTGCACGGGTATCAAATTTTCCCGGAAATTTTCCACGTGTACAATTTTATTCGCAATCTGGCTCGTGTATCAAAAAAATTCGCAAATTTTTCCGTGTTCAAATTTTCCCTCAACTTTTCCCTGTTTGCAACTTTCTCCGCATTTTTTCCATGTTTGCGATTTTTATTGCCATTATTATCCATATTTTACTCTCCTGATTTATTAAATCCTTATCTTAATTTTCCATCTATTCAAGATTTAGATGCTACTGATTCATTTCTTTTCTTTCCTACTTACAGGACTAAGGCGTGAAAGGAAGCTTCGCCATAGTCGAGCCTATGCCTATAAATAAGGGCGTTTCGTGGGAGGCAACTCACATGTTCTTTTCAAATATTTGAATTTTTGTCATATTCAATTTTTAATTCTGGAATTTTGGATATCCTTCCCTCTAGACTTATTATTACCTCTTTATTTCAGGTACAATGAGACTTGTAAACTGGGGGGCAAGTAGGTGAATGATGACTAGGAAAAGTCAATAATCGAGCACATTTTCACCGGGGGGCAAGGCCTTAGGAGCGGTAATTCACCACAAAGAACTCATTACGTCCATCCTACCCTTGCCTTCAGACCATCGCTATAGTAGGTGTAGGGGAACCCTCCTCCTATCAACTCTTGAGCTATCCTCCTCGGGAAGTCTCACCATCAAAATATTACTGTCACTAAGTGCCCTTTGGAAGCAGATCTTCATCTTGGTGAAAAAAAAAACATAACAATGATAGATATACGTTCTTCAGGGGTCCTAATCCACTACAACGACATTTACAAGGCCCTCAATTACAAATTCAAAATTCAAACATGGTCAAATCTCTCATGTTTTGAATTTGAGCACCATATGCGGACACGATACTGTAAAAATCAGTCCTCTGACTAGTGAGCAGAGATGTTGATGGGATTGCATTCACATGTTTTATCCGCAATCCCATGCTGCAAAAGCCGAAGTGTTTGAGCCTCCCTACAAAGAAACGATTGGTTAGCTTCCCCAATGGCAACCTGAATCTCCAGTTAACCAAGAATCCTCTTCCATCACTCAAAAATGATGTTCAAGCCATACCTCTTGAACGAATCAAATCATCGGCAAGTTGGTTATTCCCCAGCATAGAAGATGTCTTCCCGCTGAGAGCAGACCAGGAAAGATTTTAAGATGGTTCTTCATCTGCTACAATGAGCTGGCCTCCTTGCAGAAGATACTGCATTTGCAAACAACCAGTCTCAAGCTATGATGGAACCGTTAGAAATGTTTGTAGTAACACTATCATCCAATTTTAGTGCGGATGATGCTGGATCAGAATCATACAGCCGATTCCTTGCTGGGGAACCTGTCAAGTCATTTAGTTGCCGCTTGCTGTACACACATCTAGAGAAGTCCACTTTCTTCTCTGCCTCTTTAAATTTTTGTACAATTATTCTGCATTCATTCCTGCATTGGGGGAAATTCTTTTAAATTGTTCATAAATTTTCGTGAGAGATCATGCCCTCACGTTTTGTCTTTAAAATTGTTCAAATTTGTTGAACTTTATAATTGTGAATAAGATTTTTGATAAAATCCACACTACCTTCAATTTTTTTCAAACCTTCCTTAAATTGAGCATGTTCAACATGTTACTGCATCAAGGATAACTTGTGCATCCATTCGAAATTATATGACATGCATGATCTCGCCTGCTAGCTCTTATATCCGCAACATGCTTTAGATGTAAGCAGTCACAAACATATCCCTGTGAGCATTTTGGTCCTTTACGCCTTATTTCTTTCATGAGTGCAAATGCTAAACTAAATGCTAGTTGGATTTGCATAATATCCAGGGTACATGCACCATTAGACATGGGATACTAGTAAGATGACATTGGACTTTGTTCTTTGCTTCTACATTTCTTTTGTCTTCTCAAACTATTAAACACTCATTCTTGCTCATTGTTCAATTCATCTCTTTCATAAGCCACTTGTAAAATCTTTCATTTTCACTTGAACTCCCTTAATAATGAGCGGTACTCGACTGAGATTGGTGCACATCAAACTTGGTTTACGCGAGAGGGATTGAGAAATTTTTTAGGATACTTGATGGTCAACGCCGAAAGAAGTCCAAAAAAATCAAGACTTGAAGGCCTCTGCCAAAGACAAGAATGATGACAAACTAGATAAAAAATTGTACTTGTTTTGCTAAAAAAAAAAAAAAAAAAGAAAGAAAAAGAAAAAATTAATAAAAAGGTTCAAAGAACACAACAAAACAAAAGTATAAGCGAGTGCAAAAAGGGGCCCCAGGGTCAGCTCTAAACAATCCATCGAAAAGTCGCCCCCGTGAAAATCCAAGAACTTGGCCACTTTGCCCTCAAAATGGTCAAAAAAAAGGAAAAGAGATCATCCCCAGCAAAGATCAAAAATTCGGGCACTTTGCCCTCAAAATGGTCTAAAAAAGGAAAAGAGATCATCCCCAACAAAGATCAAAAATTCGAGTACTTTGCCCTTAAAATGGTCTCAAAAAGGAAAGGAGATCAACCTCAGTGAAAATTGCAAATTTGGGCACAGTGCCCTCAAGACGAACAAGAAAGAGAATCCCCATGAAGATTCAAGGACGGATGCGTTTCGCCGACAACAAAAATGATCTCAAAAAGGAAAAGAGATCATCTCCAGCGAAAGTCGAAGAAGATGTGTGCTTTGCCTTCGCAGCAACCTTAGTTGAGCATTGCTCATTAAAACCTTTTTTTCTTTCTGCTAAAAAACAACTTTCTTGCTAAACAGATTCTTTCTTCCCATCTTCTTTCTTCCTATCCACTTTATTTCTTTTCTCTTGCAAAGTCTTTTTGATAAACATTAAGGCAATCCTAAGGGCATTGCTGTAATTATGACCCCTGCCGAAGAGGGAGTCCCATGAGCATTGTCGGACATCTTAGCTATTGCTACCAGACCTTGAAACGTTTACTGGGATGGTCGACATCAGCGGGGGGGGGGGGGAGGTCTCACGCGTCTCTTAACGCACGACATTATCCCATCCCAGGGACCTATAGAGATATCGCCCCCAACATGATCGTAGGTATCGCCCCCGGTACCCTCCTCGGAGACATCAACCTTGACGTTACCTCAGGTATCGTTGATGACGTCGGGTTGAGGTATCGCCCGTGACGTCATCAGGAGCGACGTCTCACCTGGATATCGTCCTTATGCCCAGCTATCGCCTCCAGTGGCCTACAAATACCCCATAATGAAAATCATCAAGTAAGCCAGAATTCACATACTAGAACCGCTGCTATTTTTGAACCACTTGCTGACTTAAGCATTGGAGTGTCTACGCCGGAGCCCCCTCCGGCGCCTTGCAGGTGAGTTCGACGGCAACTACAACAACTCCGACCAAGGGAAGTCAACCCCCCGATCGTATAAGAGCTAAAATCTTAACAAATTGGTGCTTTCATTGAGAGCCTTGGTGTATTAAGTGAGCATCCTTAATAGCCAAGCTCTGTTCTACCCAGAGATCGGAACAATCATGACTTCTGAGTCGGAGCGGACGCGACCTCCATCTTCTAATGTTCCCTTCTCGATTCGCAGACAATTATTCCCTTTTGCTACTACTGAACTTTCTGGGACAGCGCAACAAATCATTTCAGAATCCCTAAACCCTTTGATCAGGTCTGCAGGGGAAGTCCTTTCCTCGCAGGCGACCGTGTCGTTGTCCCAAATGGCGGGATCCAGCTTCTCTACTCCTGCTTCGAGGGGTGATAGCACGTTTCATGATCATGATTTTACCTTCTTTTCTAGCCCTTTCGGGGGCTCGAAGTCGCCATTTGACCCTCATTTCACTCTTATTTGCAGATTAGCATCAAAGGAGGGAAAAAGGCCGAAAAGAAGCGATTTTAGAGCATTTCTGAGGACTTCCATTTTTCAGGCCTAGAAGAAAGAATGTTGTCAATGCCTCGACGCGAACCAGACCAGTGCGCTGTCTCAAGGCCTCGACAGTTCTGAGCCTTCTTCCAATGAAAGCATCTTCTGAGATCCGCACGGAATCCCAGGCGTTTCCAGAAGGCATCAGGCGTGTCAGGGATCCCAGAATATTCCTTTTGCAAGGACATGTGCTGTCACGCCCTCATTGTCCTTAGCTGTTTTTGTCTCCTAGCTAGTTTAGGCTAAATAAGCATAGTTTTAGGGTTTTTGTAAGGACGACTGTTCCAAGGATAATTTCTTACATTAGTTTCAGTGTTTATTTTCTGGGGATCATCTCCTCTTCTCGATCAAGAGCAGCCATTGTCAACAACTTTCCTCTTCGATTATTAATTAATCTATCGGTTTACTCTACTCCCTTTTTACTTTCTTTGTTTTATCATTGTACCTACTGTTTATATTATAGTATGAGTAGCTAAATACCCCTTTCTTGGTGAAGGGTGTTCCACGGGTTGTAGGGTTCGGCTAAGAGGTCTAATGCATGCTTAACATATTCTTTTGTGACACATAACTGTCTTCCGATTTAATTACATGCTTGTCTAGAAATGTTAAGAGCTTGATCATCTTTTAGTATTTCTGCATGAGTAACGTCATATTCCAGGGTTATAACTGACGCGAAGCCCTGGAGTTAGAGCAGGCACCTAGGGGAGGCAGCACGAGAGGCCTCACCTAGGGGTAAACAGTTATCTAGGGTATGCGATACGAGTCTGACAAGCTGAGCTATCGCGCCCTAGATCTATCTTACCTCTCCTTCATGGGCATTCTGAATTTAGCCTCCCTACTTCGAGCCGTGACAGGCCGGACGGTCAAGGCTACCTTTTGATGACAAGGAACGTAGCTGGGAGGATGGCTGAACGTCAAGGTCACCCCATATGTGGAAACGGGGGGGGGGGGTGACTTTTATCTACGAAGGTAAGCAGGGGATGCGGTGTGGAAACGCGGTCCCTATAGCAGATCTGCACATGAGTCTGGAAAACTTCTGCACCGATGACTAGCCGACCTAAAAACAACCCAAGGGAGCACCTTTCGCTAAGATCTCGTCTCATTTGATTAATATCCTTTTCATTACTTTTCCTGCATTCGATCTGTCTACATCTCTTGCTCTGGATTACAATTTACATCTCTGGGCCTGGATTACGATTTACTTTCGTGCCCTAGATAAGTACTTTTCAATTCTGCTTTGTTAGCTCCCCTACTCTGCGTTGATTAATTTATTAATCAACATAAAACCCCCCCTTTTATTGTTACTTTGGTTAGATCTGTTGCATATTGCCTTGTCATACTTGTTCACTAGCAATTCATTCCTTCAATCTCTGCGGTTCGACCCTGTCTTGCTCTATACACATTAATTTGTGCATTTAGGCATCAGGATAAATTTAAGTATATTTGAGTGACGATCAAATTTTGGCGTCGTTGTCGGGGATTGAACGGTACTGATTTTGTTTTGTTTTTCTTGTATGACCAGGAGATCTGCCCCCGATCTACTCCCTCTAGACCTCGAGTTGACCAGAACGGAAAGAGGACTTCGTAAGCAAGCTCAAGGGACATCTGCTCATCATAGAGTGATCCCTCATCCTGCCCTCGACGGTTCCCCTTCTAATCTGGCTGACCAGGAACATCAGCTTTTCTTAGACCTGACCTTTCTCCATCGTGATCCCCAAAACCCCATACCAGACCACTTTAATTTTCCAGCAATGGATGACCTAGCCAACAATGACAACCGTAACAACCGTGAAAACCACGAAGATCCACCACCACCCCAGACCAGCAAACCATCGACAATTTCCATGCAACCCCCGATATGGCCAGTAGCTGCATTGACTGGCCCAATGTCCCTAATGACTGGACTCTGAAGTCCGTCGTGCTTCATCATCTGCCTACTTTTCGAGGGGTAGCCAAGGAAAATGCTCTTCGCCATCTCCAACAGCTCTACTCTATTTGCGAGGCCATGAAACCTGCCAACGTTAGTATTGAGCAAGCCAAGTTTCGCGCATTCCAGTGGTCTCTCAAAGATGATGCCCTAGATTGGTATTACGACCTTCCCGCAAGATCTATTCGTTCTTGGGCGGACATGTCAAAAATCTTCACTGAGAAGTATTACCCGACTTCTATCTCAAATACCACGCGCAAGCAACTCGTCTCCATTGTTCAGAAGAAAGAAGAGACTCTAGCCCAGTACTATGAGAGATTTCAGAAAATACAATCGAGTTGCCCAGCCCACAATCTTACCGAGCACGCTCTGGTTCAATATTTTTGTGAAGGCCTCAAGGCTCAGGATAAGGCGCTGCTTAACGCAGCCGCCAATGGATCCTTGACTGCTCTAACTCCAAGAGCCGCACGAGCAACGATAGAGCTCATGGCTAAGAACACCTCTGACGACCTTGCCAACAATCCAGGCCAGGATGTCCAAGTAGCTGCTCTTCAGAACCAGATATCTTCTCTCACAGGAATGTTCCAAAACTTCATAACAGCACAACCCGCACCTGTCAAGGCCTGCCAGATATGCAATTTCGTGGATCACCCCACTGATGCATGTCCTCATATTCCGGAGGAAATACAAGTGAATGCTGCTGGCCAATTTATTCCAGTCTCTTACGTTCAGACTTACAATCAAGGCTGGAAACAACCAAATCCAGGATGGGTCCCTAACACTCAGCTTTCGGGACCTAGCCATCCACAGCATCAGAACCCCTATGGAAATCCCCCTCCTAATATGCCAAATTTCAGACCTCGACCCACATTTCACCATAACCAGTATCAACGCCAACCTCCTCAGGATCAGACCTTCGTCCATCCTCCAGACCAAACTTTTATCCAGCCCCCGACTGCTGAAATGCCTAAGAATCCCGAGCAGAAGAAAGAAATAGATGAACTTAAGAAGCAAATGAGTGCCCTGACTGCCAAATTGCAAGAGTTGACTAATCATGACAGACTGCCACCTCAGACAGAAGCAAATCCCAAGCACAATGTCTGCGCTTTGACTTTGCGCAGTGGAACAACTTTGAACCCACTAGAGCTTCCAGCCCAAGATATTGAAAATTCTCCAGAGGCCGAAATCCGGCCTAAACCTAGAACGAAGCTCCCCAAGGTCCCTAGATTCGTGGAAGTTAAAGAAGACAGAATCCGCTCCCCCAGAGGCTCACCACGGAATGACCCCAACCCACCAGAATTTACTCAAGAATACATTCATAAGATTCTCGAGCCCCCATTCCCTCACAGATTGGTCAAGACCAAGAAAGATAAGGAGGATCGCGATATCTTTGAAATGTTCAGTAAAGTGGTTGTCAACATCCCTCTTCTCCAGGCCGTGAAAAATGTCCCTCGCTATGCCAAATTCCTGAAGCAATTATGAACGAACAAAAACAAGTTTGCCGAAGTTAACAAGATCAGCGTAGGGGCCAACGCGTCTGCACATATCCAGCGTCGGATCCCTCCGAAATGCAAAGATCAGGGCATGTTCATAATCCCTTGCCGAATCGGAACAGTTGATATTGGCAAGGCCATGTGTGACCTTGGAGCAGGAATTAATGTCATGCCCTTGATAATCTACCACAGTCTAGGCCTCGAGCCTCTCGTGCCTACAGACCTCGCCATCCAACTTACTGACCGCTCTATCATCTACCTCGAGGGGATAATCAAGGATGTCTTGGTCCAAGTAGGGGAATTCTTGTTCCCTGCTGACTTTTATGTGATTGCAATGGAGAACGAAGACTCCACCAAATCCACAGACGTTCTTCTAGGCCGCCCATTTCTGGCCACAGCCCGAGCAAAGATTGATGTTCACGATGCCACCATCTCCCTCGAATTTGATGGAGAGATCTTCAAATTCAATATGCTAGAGGCTATGCGATACCCATCTAAATTTTCTAGTGTGAATTATGTTGATATTGTTGACCCCCTTGTGGGGGAAATTGATGAAATATATTCTACTGACCCCTTGCAATTTGCCCTTGACAGGAGTCTGACGCCAGCTCTTCTAGATGTCATGGCCTCGACTCTTCCTATCCCATCTAAATTACACTCTTTCGTCGTTGACCTTGAAGAATGCGCTGTTGCTCAGTATGAGTCTCCGAATCAGTCTCCCGAATATCCGGGCCATGCTAAGTTATTTCCCTCTATTGATCAGGCTCCAGCCCTAGATCTGAAGCCACTGCCTACTCACTTGAAATATGCTTATCTAGGCCCCGATAACTCTTACCTGTCATTATCTCCAACAAGCTCGAAGACCTCGAGGAGTCCAAGCTCATTTCCTTGCTAAGGAACTTCAGGCAAGCCATAGGATGGACCATTGCGGACATTAAGGGCTTGTCTCCAGCATTATGCACTCATCACATTCACCTAGAAGACACGAGCAAGACCATTCACCAGCCATATGATGGAAGTGGTGAAGAAAGAGATTCTCAAGTTGTTAGATGTGGGAGTTATCTACCCCATCTCAGATAGCCCTTGGGTCAGCCCTATCCAGGTCGTGCCCAAGAAAAAAGTCATAACTATCACCGTCGGTCAAGATGGCGAATCCATTCCTACCCGGATCCAGAATGGGTGGAGAGTGTGTATTGACTACCGCCGGCTAAATTCTGCTACCAGGAAAGATCATTTTCCCCTGCCCTTCATCGATCAGATGCTAGAACGTCTCGCCGGTAAAACCCATTATTGTTGTCTAGACGGTTACTCCGGATTCCATCAAATCCCAGTTGCTCCTGAAGACCAGGAAAAGACAACCTTTTCCTGCCCTTTCGGGACCTTCGCGTATAGACGCATGCCCTTCGGTCTATGCAACGCCCCTGCCACTTCCAACGTTGTATGGTCAGCATTTTCTCTGAATTAGTTGAAGATGGAATCGAAGTCTTCATGGACGACTTCACCGTCTATGGAAACTCTTTTGAAGAATGCATGAACAATCTAAAAAGATGCCTAGAGCGCTGCATTGAGACGAATCTCGTCCTGAATTTTGAAAAATGTCACTTTATGGTGGATTGAGCCCTGGTGCTTGGTCATGTTATCTCGGCCAAGGGAATTAAGGTTGACAAAGCCAAGATAGAAGTAATAGAATCCATGCCCTACCCATCTTGTATCCGCGATGTGAGATCTTTTCTAGGCCATGCCGGTTTCTACCGAAGGTTCATTAAGGACTTTTCCAAGATTGCCCAACTCATGTGTCACTTGCTCCAGAAGGATGTGTCCTTTGATTTTAGCGAGGCCTGCAAAACCGCTTTTGAACTTCTCAAGAACAAACTTATCTCGGCCCCGATTATTCGAGCCCCCGACTCGACACTACCTTTCGAGGTCATGTGTGATGCCAGTAATCAGGCCCTAGGCGCCGTTTTGTGTCAGAAGAAAGATAAAGAGACCCATGTCATCTATTATGCTTCTAAGCTGCTAGACCCGTCCCAGCAGAACTACACTACGACAGAGAAAGAACTTCTGGCCGTAGTCTATGCCCTAGAAAAGTTCAGACAATATCTGCTAGGCACTCATGTCCTCATCTACTCTGACCATTCTGCCCTTCGGTGTTTGTTGACCAAAGTCGATGCCAAACCTCGGCTTATTCGTTGGATCTTGCTCCTACAAGAATTCAATATGGCTATCAAAGAGAAGGCCAGAAAAGAAAACCTTGTGGCCGATCACTTGAGTAGACTTCCAGCCCAGGAAGATAATTCGCGTGAGCCAATCCGAGATACTTTTCCAGACGAGCAATTATGTCTAGTCCAAGCTGTTTATTCCCCATGGTTTTTCGATATTGCAAACTTTTGTGCTACATGCACTTACCCGGCTGATGCCACTCCCTCCGAATGCAATAGAATCAGAAGACAAGCAAAATACTACATATGGGACAGCCCCTACCTATGGAAGCACTGTTCGGATCAGCTCATTCGTAGATGTGTAACCATGGACGAGGTGCCCTCGATCCTTAAATTCTGCCACTCAGAAGGAGGCCATTTCGTGGCCAAGAAAACTACCCTAAAAGTTCTAGAAGCTGGTCTGTACTGGCCCACCATTTTCAAGGATAGTTACATGTTTTGTGCTTCATGCCCCCGATGTCAGGCCACTGGAAATATCGGGGCCAGGAATCAGATGCCCTTGACAAACATTATCGCTTGCGAGATCTTTGATATCTGGGGTATAGACTTCATGGGCCCTTTTCCCAATTCCTTTGGTAACATCTACATCCTTCTAGCCGTCGATTATGTCTCTAAATGGGTCAAAGCCAAGGCTACTCGAACGGACGATTCCAAGGTGGTCGTGAATTTCCTCCGCACCAATATCTTCAACCGGTTCGGTACACCTAGAGCACTGATCAGCGATAGGGGTGCCCACTTTTACAACCGAGTTGTGTCCTCTCTTTTGACAAAGTATGGAGTCCACCATAGAACATCCACTGCTTATCATCCTCAGACTAACGGTCAAGCCGAGGTCTCGAACCGTGAGATCAAGTCCATTCTTGAGAAGACCGTTAACCAGTCCAGAAAGGATTGGAGTTTGAAATTGGGTGATGCTCTCTGGGCCTATCGTACAGCTTTCAAGACCCCGATAGGGATGACCCCTTACAGACTTGTTTATGGGAAGCCGTGCCATCTCCTAGTGGAGATAGAGCACAAGCCTTTTTGGGCTATCAGAAAAGTGAACACAGATCTAGGCCTCGCTAACCAACATAGGCGCTTGCAAATTCAAGAGCTAGAGGAGCTGAGGGATGATGCTTATGAGAACGCCCTGCTCTATAAGGGCAAGACAAAAGCTTATCATGACAGGCACCTTCGTCCCAAAACGTTCTCAGTTGGACAGCAAGTCTTGTTGTACAACTCACGACTGCGACTCTTTGCTGGGAAGCTGAAATCCAAATGGTCAGGACCTTTCATGGTCACGACAGTCTACACCCATGGCAGTTGAAATCCAGAACCCGGTCACAGGAATCATCTTCAAAGTCAGTGGACAGAGACTGAAGCCCTTCTATGAAGGTTTCCAGCCCTCGGTTGTTGAGGAGGCTATGGTGGAGGACCCACTTGTCCAGACCTAGAGTATCAAAGCACGTCGAGGTCCCGACGAGTAACTGGACCACGTTGGAGGCATTTGATATGCCATCTGTATCCTTTCTCTCTCCCTTATCTTCTCTGCAACTTTTCAGATTCTTTGATTTTTGTTGATTTTATTTCCATGATTTATTCCTTGTATATATCCCTTACCTTTCCCTTTCCCTATGATTTTATTCCTTTTAATTAACATTAACTCACCTTTATTCTCTCTTTTTGTCCGTATCTTAAATGTACCAACTGCCATTTTGAAATTTAAAAGTTGCTATCCTTTTTGGGCAGTTGGGATACGCGTGGGTCATCGTGCTCCACGCCCAGGGTGCCACGTAGCCTGTCAAGCCGCAGAAAATACAGACCTCATCAATGAAAAAGCTGCGCCATTTATTGCCAGCTGTGATTTCCACTCTCTCTCCCACGCTCTCACAAAATTTTCACTCATATCACTTTCAACCCTATCACTTTCACCTCTCTCCCTCACCAAACACGCAACCCTATCCTATCTTCACTCCCATCTCCATTACTGCCATCTCTCTCACTCCACTCACCATCAATGGCACCAAAAACAAAGAGACCAGCCCGCAAAAATGTTGCCGGACCTAAGCCGGTGGACACTTCGAGCCCCGTTCCTTCCAGATCTAGATCCCAGTCAGCTACACCAAACTCGGCTTCATATAAAATAGTCACACCACCGTCTGTCAAGCCACGACCCATTCCCTCTCCTACGGCGGTCTCACCCACAACCGTGGAGCAGATCAGAGAGTTTACCCCGGTGGAGGACGATATAGAAGTCACAGGCTCCGTTCCTCCGACCATGACAACCACTAGAGGCGGCCGTATGGTGAAGCTCCCTCCTGGATCGTCCACGGCCAAGCCCAAATCTAAAAAGCTCTCTATATCGGCCAAGCAGTCCCCCCTAAATGCGGCCGTTGATCGTTTCCTATCTCCTCAGCCTGCCTTAACGGTGGAGGAGGTCCTCCAGGACATCCTAGTCTCAGACGAAGAAGCCGAGGTCATGGAAGACCAAGCAGAGACGGGTATTGGCCAGGAGGATGAGGTTATGGAGGAGGGAACGGGAGAAAGTGGAGAAGTTGAGGGAGACGAAGAGGAGGAAGATCTCGAGGCCCAGAAAGCAGCCGCGGCAAGATCAGCGGCGAAGAAGGGGAAGTCCAAAGCTGAAGCCAAGCCAGCTGCAGTCAATACACCGGTGAGTCTCAAGAGGAAGCTTTCAGCCACCACTGCCGGCAAGCCCTCGAGCTCCAAGAAGCTTCGGGCCCCTGAAACAGATGAGGATGTCGAGGTCGAGACCCCAGCGCCTTCATCTATCCCCAGATCCGGCTCACAACAGGTGACTTCTGACCTTTCTTCACCCCATGAATGGATTGTCTTTAATGATAAACCTTCTCTTGACAAGTTAACTTTGCTGAATTCCAAGGGCGTTAGCTCATGTACGCGCCTGGATTTTGAATTTCTTGCTAAGATGGGCATTGAGTCCAGGATCAGAGATTATGTGACCAACATTGGTTGGGAATCTCTGTTCTATTTAGAGCACCCGACCTTTGTCGAGCTTTCCCATGAATTTTTTACTACTTTTTGGGTAGATGGCACTTTTAGGCCCAAGGGTAAGGTCGGTCCAAATTCCTCTACCCCTGGTTTGATCAATTTTAGACTAGCCACCAAATGGGAGCATCTGACACTGGGTGAATTTAATTGTTGGTTGGGATTTGTCACTAAGGATGAACTAAACACCTCTCTATACAAGAATGCCCTTACTGTTATCCCGTCTATTTTTTATGCCACTGCTGCTTTTTGGGAGCTAACCAATAAGCCTACTGTTAAGTATGACCCTAAGGGTAGTAAAGCCCATGAAATTGTTGACCCTGCATTGCGTATCCTGCACCGGTATCTAGCCCTCACCTTTTCAGCAAGATTTGGTTCCTCGGGACAGATATCTGTGCAAGAAATTTTCTTTTTATGGTGCATGAAACACAAACGAAGGGTCAATCTAGGTTTTTGGGTAGCTTCGGGTGTCTTGCATGTATTAAATGGTGGCCGTGGGCCTATTTTTGGATCCCTTATCTCCCTGTTTGCTGTAAAAATACGTAACATTGACCTGGCTGCTAGTAACCTTTCCGAGCCCCTGGCATTCAAGGATTTGGATATCCGAACCTTGGATGTCATGGGCCATTTATGTCTCTCACGTGGTGTGTTGAGCTTTTATCCAGGTTATGCCCCAGCAGCGGAGAAGGTTTTCGGGACCAAGAATGACGGTATCTTTGAATATCCAGATCTTTCGGACCCCCGCTCCAATGTCATTCCTCCAGCCCCCGAAAAGCAAGTGCCCCAAACAGAAGCAGCTCGACAAGGCCAGAATACTGCATCAGGAAGCCAGCCCCCGACTCCTCTCATCGTCTATGACCCGACCCAGACGAGGCTTCTCCAGCTTATCTTGCGGGAACTTCAGGCTTTGACGGTTGATGTTGCCCGCAGAAATTTGCCACCCCAGTAACCCACCCCCGAACAATTTCATCTCTCCAGCCCCCAAAAGGGGCACTAAACAATTTTACTGTTTTTACTTTGTACTGTACTTATATTTCTTGAACTCCTTTTTATACTCTCCCCGCATTGAGGACAATGCGCTGCCTAAGTGTGGGGAGGGAGTTATTTATGCATTTTGCCTGTGTGATTGCATGTTTATTTTTACGTTTGCTGCATGATTGCATGATCTTCGGATTTTATTTTTAGCCATGCTAGGAAAATTTTCCTGATATCAATTTTCAAACCCTCATTTTTGGCATGTGTTTTTCAACTTTCGATGCATAAAAGAAGCATGACATCCATAGCACCTACGCCTGAACATGCATTTTTAGACCTGCTAGCCCTTATATCTATATCTAGGCCACGACACCAGTAGTCATAATTTGATCCCGTGAGCATATTTGAACTTCATGCCTTTTATTTTTGAGAAAAATGCTTAGCTAGGCACAGTCTAAGTTTGCATGATATACCTGGGTATAGTCACTGTTAGGACATGGGAAAGCTTAGAAATGACAGAAAACTTCGCATCAATGTCTCTTTCCTTCTTTTCTCCCATCTCTCTCTCTTTTCCTTTCGAGCCCCCGACATTCCCCTTCTTTTCATACTCTTTCCTAACCATTCGCCTTTTCTTGATCTTTTTCCTTGGCAGGTGAGGTAGCAATTATTGAGGGTAACGTCGAGGGCTAGACACCTAAAGTGAGCAGGTGAGTTTAAGTGTGGGGAAGGAAGACAAAAGCAAAAGACTTCAGAGCAAAAAGCAGGAATCTAGGGCAAGATAAGCAAAAGCTCGAGAGAGTTTCGAGCCCTAGACCATTCATACAATTTGAGCCCCTGAAACATTCAAGTGTGGGCACCGAACGTCCAAGTAAAAGCATCCGCATTCGAAGCTTCAATAAGAAGACTTTCCTGGCCCCGAAAGAAGACCCCTGTCTAGCCCCCGAATCACCTCGTGCCCTCGATGAAAGCTGCCTCGCCACTTCGCTTTTTCCCAGCCAAGGGATCCAACCAGGTTTTGCCTAGTTCTTTCTTTTCTTTCCTTCTTTTCTCCCCTCATTTCTCTTCTGTTCATCTCCTACTCCTCTCTTCCACCTTTCTAGCTCTTTCGATCCCGTTTCTTTCTTCTTGCTGATGCGATGTTTTCCCGATTGTTGATTGCCCATGCATGTGTTCTACAATACTCGGATTGACGTGCAAACCATGCCTGTGTTGTGTTATTTGCATTCATGAGTGCTAGCCTAAACACATATTTTATTCTGAGTATGAGTGCAAATACACATCTTTGTGAGGACTTCTGGTGACTAGGCTAGATATGGAAAAGTCTGGTTGATAGGGTCGTTATTCTATCAGCCGGATGTAGGTGTTTTTTAGGTCTAGATGTGTTCTGGTTGGGTGTAGTTTGTAGGATGGTGTGCCAATTCTAGGTGTTGGAAGTTGATTATGTATGTATAGGAATGAGGTGACTTTTCAATTTTGTTTATGCTCGAGGGCGAGCATAGGGGCAGTGTGGGGATGTTTGATAGCACGTTTCATGATCATGATTTTACCTTCTTTTCTAGCCCTTTCGGAGGCTCGAAGTCGCCATTTGACCCTCATTTCACTCTTATTTGCAGATTAGCATCAAAGGAGGGAAAAGGCCGAAAAGAAGCGATTTTAGAGCATTTCTGAGGACTTCCATTTTTCAGGCCTAGAAGAAAGAATGTTGTCAAGGCCTCAACGCGAACCAGACCAGTGCGTTGTCTCAAGGCCTCGACAGTTCTGAGCCTTCTTCCAATGAAAGCATCTTCTGAGATCCGCACGGAATCCCAGGTGTTTCCAGAAGGCATCAGGCGTGTCAGGGATCCCAGAATATTCCTTTTGCAAGGACATGTGTTGTCACGCCCTCATTGCCCTTAGCTGTTTTTGTCTCCTAGCTAGTTTAGGCTATATAAGCATAGTTTTAGGGTTTTTGTAAGGACGGTTGTTCCAAGGATAATTTCTTACATTAGTTTCAGTGTTTATTTTCTGGGGATCATCTCCTCTTCTCGATCAAGAGCAACCATTGTCAACAACTTTCCTCTTCGATTATTAATTAATCTATCAGTTTACTCTACTCTCTTTTTACTTTCTTTGTTTTATCATTGTACCTACTGTTTATATTATAGTATGAGTAGCTAAATACCCCTTTCTTGGTGAAGGGTGTTCCACGGGTTGTAGGGTTAAGCTAAGAGGTCTAATGCATGCTTAACATATTCTTTTGTGACACATAACTGTCTACCGATTTAATTACATGCTTGTCTAGAAATGTTAAGAGCTTGATCATCTTTTAGTATTTCTGCATGAGTAACGTCATATTCCAGGGTTATAACTGACGCGAAGCCCTGGAGTTAGAGCAGGCACCTAGGGGAGGCAGCGCGAGAGGCCTCACCTAGGGGTAAACAGTTATCTAGGGTATGCGATACGAGTCTGACAAGCTGAGCTATCGCGCCCTAGATCTGTCTTACCTCTCCTTCATGGGCGTTCTGAATTTAGCCTCCCTACTTCGAGCTGTGACAGGCCGGACGGTCAAGGCTACCTTTTGATGAGAAGGAGGGTAGCTGGGAGGATGGTTGAACGTCAAGGTCACCCCATATGTGGAAACGGGGGGGGGGGGGGGGGGGGTTGACTTTTATCTACGAAGGTAAGCAGGGGATGCGGTGTGGAAACGCGGTCCCTATAGCAGATCTGCACATGAGTCTGGAAAACTTCTGCACCGATGACTAGCCGACCTAGAAAACAACCCAAGGGAGCACATTTCGCTAAGATCTCGTCTCATTTGATTAATATCCTTTTCATTACTTTTCCTGCATTCGATTTGTCTACATCTCTTGCTCTGGATTACAATTTACATCTCTGGGCCTGGATTACGATTTACTTTCGTGCCCTAGATAAGTACTTTTCAATTCTGCTTTGTTAGCTCCCCTACTCTGCGTTGATTAATTTATTAATCAACATAAAACCCCCCTTTTATTGTTACTTTGGTTAGATCTGTTGCATATTGCCTTGTCATACTTGTTCACTAGCAATTCATTCCTTCAATCTCTGCGGTTCGACCCTGTCTTGCTCTATACACATTAATTTGTGCATTTAGGCATCAGGATAAATTTAAGTATATTTGAGTGACGATCAAGGGGATTTGTGTTAAATAGTACAGAACACCCTTTTGCAAGTGAAATAGCGACCCTTCGTTCTCGGTTGGACTATTTGACTGAAATGGCTGCCAGAATGACACCTGAAATCTCCGGATCGAGTGTACCTCCCCGTGTCATGTTCACACCATCTATTGTCACTGAGCTTGTCACCATCATTACAGGGAAATCTCCGACCAACTTTATCCGTAGCTGATCCCCCGATTAATTTTGTGCAGCTCACTCAAGGACGAGTGGAACCTTATGTGCCGCAAGTGCCTCTAGGTCCCATCCCTCTAGGTCCCATCCTTCTGGAGGATCGGCACCTGGAAGAGGCCAGAAACCGTTGGGACGGTCGAAGGGAAGGAGCGAATAGGGATTTGTCCCCTGAGCGCAGTGAAAGATCCAGCAGTAGGAGATATCGAACTCGCTCGCCCAGAAGCCACAGTCGGTCTCCTAGGCGACATCCCATGCCAGATCCACAGAATCGGAGGCGTCCTGCGGAAATGTCTCCCCCACGCTAGGAGCGTGAAATTCTTGATGACACATCAGGTCATCCATTTAGTCGTCGTATAAGACACCATAAGGTCAGTCGACATGTGAAGCTTCCCACTGAGACTTATAACGGCACCAGAGATCCCATTTCGCACATCAATAAGGTGAAGGATTTCGTGCAGTTTCAGACGCACAGTGATGCGGTGTTATGCCAAATATTTGTTATGACATTATCAGGAGTCGCGCGCCTTTGGTTCGAGGGCCTTCCCGGCGGATCTATTAGCAATTTCGTACAGTCGGAATCCAAGTTCCGGAGCCGTTTCAGCACAGCAATTCCAATCAGGAAATCTGCCACCGCGTTATTCGACCTACGTCGAAGGCCTCAGGAAACTCTGAAGGAATTTCTTAGTCAATTTGATCTGGAAATGTCACTAACGCTGGGCGTTACCATTGATTTTGCTATAGAGGCCTTGAAGAGGAACTGCCGTTATAGTAAATTGAGAGATGCACTAATGGTGGACCCTCCAGCGACTCTGGACGCTTTAAGACTTAAAGCCCATAATTACGCGAAAATAGAAGAAGAGGAAAATATAGATAGAACCTATGGCATGCCACCTGAGGCACCTCTAATTCCAAACGCTCCTGCAAATACCATTCTTGATGACCGCCTCACCGACGAGTATGCTCGGCGGAAAGATCATATTCCCAAAACCTCCAGTGGGCGGAAAGGTAACACTTTAAAGGGAAAGCCTGGCAGTTCCCCATCTCAGCGCCAAGGAGATTCCTCTAAAAGTCGGGCATACGATCCTGATTTCCCTTCCCTTAGTCTACCAAGGGCAGAGATTTTGGCGATAGTGGAACAACGAAACCTTCCCATCCGGTACCCTGCGCCCGTCAAGCCCGGAGTACTCCTAGGGAGAAGAGAAAATGCTTATTGTAAGTTCCATAAAGCCAGGGGGCATTCTACAGAAGTATGCAGGGACTTAAAATCAGCAATAGAACGTTTGGTGGAGGAAGGTTACTTGGGAGAATTCACAACCAAAGTAAGAGAAGACACCAGAAATAATTCCATGAAAAGGGTCACAGATGACCGACAAGTATCCCCTCGCGTCCCACAAAAGGATAATGCTCTCAGAGGAAGAGGTGAGGAAACGTTCGCAATAGATGACGAGGGCTTCCCTATGATTAACATCATAGCAGGAGGGACTCCTTACATGGATGAACCAGAACTACCGACGACGGCGTTAGGAGAAAAACGCAAGTGAGATGGCGTGACAAAGAAGGGTGAAACGATAAGCGTTCTAGATCGCATGGTGTTAGCCTTCTCCGAAGAGGACGAGAAAGGCGTTGTCTATCCACATAATGATGCGTTGGTGGTTACGCCCATCATTGCCAGTCACGGAGTCAGAAGAACTCTCATAGATAACGGAAGTGCAGTAAACCTCTTCTCGTTGGAGGCGTACAATCTCATGAAACGGCCCGACAACGAATTGATACCTTGCAAGAAAACCATAATTGGGGTGGACGGGATCCCAATCCCAGTTACAGGGATAACCACTCTGCCCGTATACTTCAGAGAAGACACCTCCAAGCGATCAGAGGATCTGTTATTCCTTGTCGTGGACCTAAACTAGCCCTACAATGTTATACTCGGACGACCTTTTCTCAACCGCTTTGGAACGGTAATATCTCAGAAGCATTTGAAGATGAAATACCCCTCCTGGGACGGAGTGGTAGCGATAAAGGGCAATCAAAAATTGGCGGTCGAATGTTACCTGCTCATGACTCAAAAGAGTTGTGATAGGTATGTATGTATAACAGCGGACCCATATGAACAAGGCGATGAGAAGCGCGCTCAACCCCTTGACAAAATGGTGCCTGTACCGGTAATCGACATAGAAAAAGCAGACTTCCTTGTCAGCGAAAGGCTCAGTTCAGAAGAAAACCTTCAGTTGGCCCGGTTATTGAACAAGTGTCGAGGAGAATTTGCATGGAAACCCGCAGACATGCCGGGCATATCTCAAGAAATAGCCGAGCACCGACTCAACGTTAACCTTGGCGCTAAACCGATCCAGCAAAAGCGGCGCGCGTTCTCTAAGAAAAAAGCCCGCGAAGTTCAGTATCCCACCTAGTTAGCCAACCCAGTCCTCGTCCCTAAGTCCAATAGAGACTGGCGTATGTGTATCAACTTCACCAATTTGAACGATGCCTGTCCCAAGGACTGCTACCCGCTTCCCCGCATTGACCAATTAGTCGATCAGACTGCCGGGTACGCATATTTGAGTTCACTTGACGCCAACTCCGGATATCACCAAATTCCCATGGCCATTGAAGATGAAGAGAAGACTGCCTTCATCACTCCTACGACCACTTACTGTTATACGACGATGCCATTTGGGCTAAAGAATGCGGGGGCGACGTTCCAACGTATGGCAAACAAGATATTCGAAGAACAAATAGGGAGAAATGTGGAAGCCTACGTTGACGATATACTGGTAAAAAGCGCTAGCTTTCAGGATCACTTGCGGGATCTAAAGGAAGTCTTTGACGTGATGAAACGGCACAGCATGAAACTGAACCCCCAGAAATGCATGTTCGCGTTTCAAACCGGAAAATTCCTGGGCTACGTGGTCAGCCAAAAAGGAATTCAGCCTAATCCGTCAAAGATTAAAGCCATACAAGACATGATATCTCCAAGAACTGTTAAGGAAGTACAAAGGCTAACAGGGCGCGTTATCGCCCTAGGGTGCTTTATTTCCAAACAAGGCGAGAAGTGTCTTCCTTTTTTCAAAGTCATACACAAGAAAGCATCCTTTGGGTGGACCCCGGAATGTGAAGAGGCGTTTGTTAGCCTAAAAGATTACCTATCGCCCGATCTGCTGCTGACCAGGCCAGAACTAGGTGATACTTTGTACCTATATCTCGGCGCTGCTGACGAAGTGGTCAGCGCCATCCTCGTTCGCGACGATAGCCACACACACCGCCCCGTGTATTTCGTGAGTCATGTTCTGAAGGATGCAGAGTTGCGATACGCCCGAATTGAGAAAAAAATGTTCGCGCTAATACAAGCCACTCGAAAAATGGACAGATACTTCCCGTCTTTTTCCGTTATCGTACTTACAGATCAACCGCTGAAAAGGATATTTTGAAAACCTGAGTCCTCGGGAAGAATGCTAATCTGGGCTCTTGAACTCGAACAATACGGGCTAAGGTATCAGTCTCGGCCATCTGTAAAGGCTCAAATCTTGGCAGATTTTACAGCGGAATGCACCTTTACGGAAGATCCGTTAATAGACGTACCCGAAGAGGAATGGCATGATTTGGATCTCCCGTTCCCAGAGACTTATACGGACCTCTGGATCATTCATGTAGACGGGGCTAAAAATCAAGAATCGGCTAGAGTAGGAATCTTTATAAATGGGCCGAACGATATGCGAATACAATACACTATCCGAATCCTGCAGCCATTATCCAATAATGCGGCAGAATATGAGGCGTTACTGGCCAGACTCCCGATAGGGAGAAGCCTTTCATCTAAAGGTAGGCACGATACCGGAAGAATAGGAGACCTGCGTCTGAAAATTTGCGATGATTCCAAACTAGTGATCGACCAGGTCTTGGGGCGCTCTCAAGCTCGGGAGCCCATCATGGTCCAGTATCACGCTAAAGTGATGCGGGAGCTATTAGAAATAAAGAAAGAAGGCATGCAAGTCAGTTTTGAGCACATTCCCCGAGAGGACAACGCCGAAGCTGACAACCTTGCCAAGCTGGCTGCAAACCCAGAAGCATCCATACCCAAAGGCGTGTATTACCGAGAATTACCTGTACCCTCCTTCATGGAAGAGCAAGCATCTTTGTGTGTGGAAGAACTCGAGAACGACTGGCGAGTCCCCATAATCAAATACTTAAAACGCGAAGAACTGCTTGAGAATATCGCTGAAAAGAAAAAAGTGCTGAGACAGGCAGCTCGCTGTACATATTATGACGGGGACCTGGTCCGAAGATGCTTTTCGCACCCAGCGGCCAAATGCATAACGGAACAAGAAGGTCTTCACACGTTACGCGAAATTCATGATGGGATATGAGGTATGCATGTATCGGGCGGCACCCTGGCTGCACAAGTCTTCAGATCTGGATTCTATTGGCCCACTATACGGAAAGATTGCCACGACTATGTGCAAACTTGCCCGAAATGTCACGAGTTCTCTAAAATTCCTCGACGTCCCGCCACTGAAATATCCGAGATCATCGCCCCTTGTCCTTTTTCTAAATGGGGGATCGATATCCTGGGTCCGTTTCCAAAGGCAAGGTCCCAACTAAAATTTGTAATAGTGGCAGTGGACTACTTTACGAAGTGGGCGGAGGCTGAAGCGGTCGCCAACATCACGGCGGAAAAAACTTGGCATTTCTTCAAGCACCAAGTTATCATGAGCTTTGGCGTACCTCGTATCCTAATCAGCGATAACGGGACACAGTTCACCAGCCAATTCTTCAAAGACCAATGCTCAGAATTCGGGATAGAGCAACGATTCTCTTCCGTGGCTCACCCCCAAACCAATGGACAGGCAGAAGTGACAAATCGGAGCATCCTCAGTGGCATTAAGAAAAATCTGGAGGGATCTAAAAAGAAATGGGCTGACGAGCTGCCATACGTGATGTGGGCGTACCGCATGACCGTTAAAACTAGTAAGGGAGAAACACCTTTTGCATTGGCCTTCGGTACCGAGGTTGTTACGCCGGTAGAAATCGGGACCATGAGCCTGCGAGTGGCCCACTTCCGTGAGGAGCTGAATGAGGAAAGGTTACGAGCTAACCTTGACGCGTTACCGGAGGTCCGAGTAGAAACCCTCTTGAAAACGCAACACTACAAACGAAAGATGGCCCGTTACCATAACAGGCGCGTCAAAGAACGGTTGCTAAAGGCAGGCGACCTGGTGCTTAGAGACAAACGAGCGGCTGGTCAACGTATAGGGAAGCTCAGCCCAAACTGGGATGGACCATATCGCGTTACCCGAGTTATCGGAAAAGGAGCCTATCATCTGGAGACGCTCGATGGTACTCCCCTATCTAACTCTTGGAATATTGCTCGTTTGAAATTATATTATCCTAGACCTTGAACTATCTGCACCTTTGACTGATGCCAACCCTAACCTTAGCTAACGCTCCATAAGAGAGCTTCCTTGGGTGTTTGTGGTTGTTTTTTGTGCAGATAGAAAAGGGGGCACCTGGGAGTGAAAAGTCATATCCTTGTGAATGTCGGTCCTGATCAGATGGCTCACTAAGTGAGGGCACAACCCAGGATGCCTTGAACTAGCGTTGGGATTGAAAGATCCCGAGCACCCCCGGGGAGTGAAAAGTCCTATCCTTGTGAATGCCGGTACTGATCAGATGGCTCACTAAGTGAGGGCACAACCCGGGAATCCCTGGGAGTGAAAAGTCATTTTCTTGTAATGACCGTTCTCATGGAGACGACCCATCAAGACAAGGCACGCCCCAAGGAAATAGTAACTCCGTTCTAGAAATGAAAAGTCCCCTCTTAGTGACCGGACTAGTGTAGTGGGTCCACTAAGTAAGGACATGATTCTAGATGCGAGGACAACGCTTGAAAGTGAAAATTCCTATCCGTGTGACGGCCTGTCCCAATCCGACGGCTCACTAAGTGAGGGCACTTTCCAGGCCAATCGTGGAAAGATGGAAACGCAAAAATCACGAAATTCCAGCTAGTAACTAGAAGTGTAATCCCTAGTGAAGTAGAGCTGACGGAAAAAGCGATTCATGCAGTTTCCATACTAATGCCCTATGACGGTAGCGGAAAGGCTCCTACGGGTAATTACTGTCTCTTGTAACCCGTTATGCTACTGATGGTTTACAATTGAGAATGTGCAGAATACCTTTCGAGTAGCGGAAAGATTGATGACTGCACAAGCGGCAATACTATGAGGCTCGCCGGGAAAACTAATCCTATATTGACCTCAGCGATATCTGTTGATAAAACGCTACGAGCCTGCTCGAGAAAATAAACATATTATATCGCCCGGATGGTAGCGATGCATGGGAATTCCAGAAGGCAAAAGCTAAAGAAAGAGAAAAGGCAGCAGCAAAGATATAAACTGTTTAAATGCACAAAGGTGCCTTAGAGAGGTCACAAGTTCCAAAGACCAAAACAATAATGCCGCGAAGGTAAAAAACAAAAAGCACGATGGCTGCAGAAGAGGCGGCAAAGCTTGGGAATGTGTCAACCCTCGGGGTTCCTCCGTTTCCAACCCTCCGCCTTAGCTCGGTGAAAACCCACTTCATTAAGGTCGGCAGACTTCTGTTTGAAGGCCTTTGTGACCTCGTCGCCTTTGTACGCATCTGCTCCATGGACCTCTTCAAAGCATTCAACCAAGATAGTGGCCGTCCGCTCGACGTGCCACAGGCTCTTATCAGCTGAGTCCTCCGCCAGAGCGACTCTCTCTTCTTCCAAGGCAGTTTTCTCCCTCGCCAAGGATAACTTCTCTCCTTCCAGTACGGCATTCTTTGCATCAAGGGTGGACACCTGCCCCGACAGCTCCTGCTGAGCTACTAACAAGCGGGTGCATTCCTCCAGCAACTTATTCTTCTCATTTCGCTCTCGCGAAAGTTCAGAAAGGGACGCAGTAAGAGAAGCAGCCTGACGCTGTGCGTGCTCTGTCCAGTAGTGAAATTTCACAAAGTTGGAAAAGAGATTAGAGCGTAGCGAATTCGCTTTATCATCATCTGCCTGCAAGAGGAAGGCTTCCCGCTCAGCGGCGGTCGACAGTATTTGGGCTGCCAGGAAAGCCGAAACCTCAACTGAACCATCGCCCCCAAGAGCCGCTAAGCCTGTGTTGCAAAAATCATATAAGCCCACTTGGTGAGTCACAGTACCAGGCACACTCGAGGAACTCAGGTCCGCAGCATAGTTGAAGGTGGAAGCCCCTTCGCCACAACATTGCCATAAAGGAATGCTTGAGGGCACAAAGGCCAGAGGGATAGGAGGGTGGACTTGAGAAGAAGAACCCCCTTGGACGGAATAGGAACCGTGAGGGTGGTAGCCCGAAAAGTCCTGTAAACCTTCTTGATAGCCCGAGTCAGGACCATATGCATGAACAGGCCCACCGAAGGAATTGGGTGAAGCCCCGAAAGTCTCAGCCGTACCCATGTTCACTAAAAACCCAGAAGGGTGAGTCTGGGGAGCATCCATAGAAACAAAGGTGTTGTCCGGTCTGACTTCCGTCTCGGCAACAGTAGAAGATAAGCTTCCACCCTCACCCTCCGGTCGGGATCTCTTCTTAGAGCCAACCAGCACATAACCCATGTCCATCTCGCCTAGGGGGGACGCAGAAGTAGAAACAGCGGCAGTATCCTGCAAGGAACCCAACAGAAACAATGATAAGAGAAACAGGTAACTAATGCCTAACATCAAGGTATAACGTATCATGGATAAAAAGCACACTGACAACAGTTGTGTCAAGAGGAGGCGCTTCGGAAGAAGCCGCCGTGTCTGGAGAAGGAGGAAGAGCAGCAACACTCCTTGTTCTTCTCTTCTTTTTTCCTTTGTCAGGAACCCTAGGGGCTTTAGAAGGAGACGGCCGAGCAGAAGGGGCAGCGATGGTTACAATAGGAATACCCGAAGGGATATTGGTATTCCCCTCACCGGCTAAGGAAGAAGATACTTGAGCAAGGCTCACGGAAATAGCAGGTAGAACAGTGGAGTTATCAGCAGCTTCCGTAGAGATGGCCTTCTCTTTTTCTTCTCTTTCCTAGGCCCTTTTCAGTCGCCTCCTAACGCTTTCAGGCTTGTAGTCGGGATCTGTCGCTGCATGATGACAAAATAACGTTAGCATTAGTATCAGTGATAGTAAAGAAGGAAGCGACTCGACACTCACGTCTAACGCAGGCCTTCATATCGACTCTGCACGCCACATAGCGGATATGAACGCTGATTTCCAGTTGAAGAAGTTTGTCTAACCAGCCTTGTTCGCGCTGAGGAAGAGTCTCCGGTCGACCCCAGACGTTGTCCTTGACGTCTTGGTTAAACCCAGACCGCCACCAGGAACCGGGGTCTTCAGGAAGATCTATCACAAAGAACTCTTTCTTCCAAGCATCGACAGAGGACTCAATGTGGAGAAGTTTCCAAGTGAAGGACTTGAGTGAGTCATCGTCATAATGGGGCGATATCGTTATCACTCCCCGACACTTCATCAGCTTAAAAACTAATTTAAGCAGTAAAAGAGAAGGGGAAGTGATCCCCTTATATTTACAAATTTCTAAGAAGGCATAAACGCAGCAGTACGCATTTGGAGCTAATTGAACAGGATTCAAATCGCAGACAATGAGCAACTGTTTTATGAAAGAGTTGATGGGAAGCTGGAAACCATAACGGAACATTTGTGTGTACAAGACCCTACACTTGCCCGTCAAAATGATATTCAAGCGTACCGACTCAGGGGCAACGGTGGCCTTATAACCATCAGGGATAACAGCATTATGTGCGGCTAAATGCTCACTAAGAGCGACCTCAGAGGTGATACTACTAACTGTAACATCCATCTTTTTCTCATCGGCCGATCTCGACTCAGAACGGCGAGTCTTAGCCATGGCGGAAATAAAAAAGTAAAGATGAAGAAGACAACGAAAGAAAATAGGAGCTACCTTTAGAGAGAAAGCGCTTCGAGAACCTTGAACGGTGGAAAGAAAATAAGACGGCTAGAGAAAATATGAAGAAAGCAGAACGGTAAAAATAAGCAAAAGAAAATAAGTATTGGGTTTTATAACCCTAGCAGCCAAAGAAACGACAGACGTTGCAGTCGTTGCGTGAGAGGATCACAAGGAAAAGACTCAAGCAATGAGTACAATTCTAGAAGAGCGCGGCAACGCTTCGATTTTGCTAAAATTATAGAGCACGCTAGCCCATGGCGCCATAAAAAATGGACACGTGTGTCTATGCCAAGATGACTTTTCTCCCGCATTTATGAGAAGATCGTAAGCATTAAATGCTCTGAAAAGAAGGGATTTTTTAAAAATAAGACAAGAGCGATACTACACTAGAGAAGATAACGCGGAATGGCGTTAACCAAGTCGGTAGCCTCCGGGATAACGGGGAAAAGCAAAGCAGAGATTATTTAAAAATGAAGTGCAAATATCATTTCGCGCGGAAAGGCGTTATTACAATACAAGAAAAAGTGAATAAATGGGAAAATCTTCCCAGAGAATCAGCCTTGACCAGTCGATGGCCGGCACAGATATCGCTGCCACCATTCGCATACTCCTCCCCGAGAGAGAGAAAATCTCCCTCGCCTTCGCCTAAATCCTTTATCTTCTTGGAAGTATAATCAGACAGCTTGGTCAAGTCAATAGTTCCCTGGCGATAGAGATCTTTAAAGCCAGCGATACAGACCTCCGTAGTCTTCTTTTTCCACCAAGCTATCCTCGAAGGTACTTTGGCCAAATCCGCATCACGGGACAATATCTCTTCACGAAGGAGAGAGTTCCTTTTGTCGGCCGCCACTAGTTCCGCCTCCAATAGCTCCACTTTAGCCTTCCCTTTGGATCTTTCTCATGCGAGATCGGCGCGGCACTCGTTCAACTCTGCCCAGATACGATCATGAAGCTTGGACAGCTCTGTTACCTTCGCCAAAGCGGCATCTAATTGTTCCGTCGAATCGGGAGAGCGTCGAACCTTGCCGCTCTGATCCTCGAGAAAATAGTTCAGCTCGCGAAAGCTAGCCAGCATATCGTTCAGGAGGCGTGTATGTTGAACTTCAGGAGGGCGCTGCAGGAACTCTTCCTTGTCCTTCGAAGAACTGAACATCTGGCCCACTATGCTCCCTACCGGCTCATCTCGCGATAGCGGATCTGATATCCCTAAAGTACAAAGCCCGTCAGTACCGAAGGACGACAGATCCAGCTGAAACGCAGCATCTCCTTGAAGTCCTTGAGGAGAAAGGTTGGCGATAAAGGGAGGAGAGCAACTCTTTACGGAATTACCAACGCCCGAGATCGACGAAAGGAATAAAGGCTGAGGTTTCTTCGGGACAGGATTAGGAGAAACATTTGGGTTTGAAACCGGCACGGACACGTCCGGGATACAGGAAGAAATCGGAGAATCAGGACCACCGGATGGCAAAGGTGGGTCCACCGCCGCGGAAACCTCATCAGTTTTGGAAAGAACAACGGAAGGTGCCATGATAACCTCCGCCACTTGCGAGGTACTCGCGATAGGACAAGTGTCGACCTTAGTGGGGGGAACTGCATTAACTCCCTTCAAAGGAGGAATGGGGGGACCAGTTTTTTCTTTCCGGATTTTCTTTTTGAGATGCTCCGTTTCGGCAGCCATATCCTCACTATTGTCCTCTGATGACTCCGCCACTGGATCATTTTTCCTCGCCCTGAGCTTCATCCATTGGGCAAGGGCGGCGTGACGCAGTTCGGAACCAGTATCCATACTCTCGCTATCGCTGTCAATCGATTCAGTCACAGGACGACTCGAAGACACTCCCCCACCCCGAAGGGGCAACCAATTCTCAAGAAAACGAGAAGATTGGGCGGAAACGTTGCGCGCTACGACAGTCTTAATCCTTTTTTTTCTCGGCGGGATAATTGGATGGCTGGAACTTTCGGGCGGGGGAGAAGGAGGTAACGTCTGAAGCGGTACCACATTTAGAGGAGTGTTATTTCCACCAGAAGAACAACCCTCCGCGCTGCCTGTCAACGAAATATATTAATATAGCAAGTCAAGTGAAGCGATAACGCGGCAAAAGAAAAACTCACTAACGACACATTCTTTCAAGGGTTTGAACCGAGCAAATTCCCGAATGCGGAAAGGCCCTTCTATCTCTAACAGAGCAGAAACATGGGACACATCGGTGCTGGACAGCACTTCTGGATTTTTCCAATCGGCATTAACAATCTTTTGATTAAAGCCTCCGCGCCACCAGTGGGACGGCAGTCGAAGGGTAAAGAAGCCATTCTTCCAATTATCCACGTTTTCTTCAAAACCTTGGAAGTTCCGCCAGAAAAATCGCACGACGCCGTCATTCCATCTAGGAGTGATATCCACCAAGCAGGCACGACAACTCAACTTGAAAAATGTACCGAACAGATCAAGGGATGGAGTGAAAATACGCTTCATCTCGCATGACCGAAGGAATGCATAAATCCCACACCAGGAAGGCGGAGTTATTTGAACCGGATTGAGATCGTAGTGGTCTAGCAGCTTCATCAGAGAAGTATGAAGTGGGAGATGAAACCCATAGAGGAACATCTTGAAGTAAACCAGCCGAAATGTTCCCCACATGGCGTCATGAAGCCGAATATCTTTCGTAGGGATATATGGGCGACAGCCCAAGGGGAAGGTGATACCGTTCTCCTCTAACTCCGCCCTCAAAACTTCATTACAATCGAAAATACTACGAGCTCTCCTAGCCTCGAGATCTATGGGATTTCCGACTCTCGCAGAAGCTCCAATATGAGATATAAGGAATTGGGAAAATAAACTACGGCAAAAGAGAGACAAAATACCTGGAAGGGGTAGCCAGAGAACAGACCGTCGTCATCGGCGAGCAGTTGTGAAGACTCTCCTCGAGCAAGAAGAAACACAGGAGAGAGAGAAAGTGTGAAAATTTGCAGAATATTAGCAAAAATGATAAAAGAGAGTAGGGTTTTCCCTTATAAAGGTTCAACTTGAAGAAGAAGACAGCCTGTAGAATTAAAATACGTGCGGAGCAGAAAGAGACGCATGGAAAGTCATTTATGTCTTTCAGAAAAGATGGTTATTGACTAGAAATCCAACGACAGTTGCACTCAGCCACTGATCCCCCTCTGCGATAACCCTTGACGTTCGAAGAAGTGAGTTAAAAAGGCGATAGGGGAACAAAAGAAAAGGGAAGATTATCTTATTCATTTTCGAAAAGCCATACGACATCTACAAAGGGACGAGACATTTTAAACTAATCGCCCTCAGACCAAGAGATACCATAGCAATAAACTACATCATCATCCGAGAGCGATGGCTCCCTGTTAAAGGGAGGGAAAGGCTCTTCCTTCCTCTTTCCTACGTATATCGATGATCGATCGGGCTCCTCTTCTGTGGTCGACATCGCCGTTTCAGCGCTCACGGAGGGGAAAGTTATTTCTGGCAAGACACGGGGAGGAAGAGAGGGTTCATCCCCCTTTTCAACAGAAGGGGCATGATACTTGAAAAGCGGTGCAGACACTTTTGAGGCATTTTTCCTCTGTCTCTTGCGTCCCCGCCGGCAAACAAACGGCCTCCACGGAGGCGACGGAGGAGGGTTGTCTGAGTCCGGTGAAGTCGGAGGAATTGGCGGAGAATCCCGCGCCGCTGTATCCAAAAAATAAGAGTCAGCCATGAGATCACAGGCGATCTGCCAAGAGGAAAAATAAATAAGAAGATGAACAGAAAGGAGGGAAAGGATCCCTTTAAATAGCCAAAAGAGGGGGAAAAGCTTTTGATCTCCCAACATGACTTTTGAGAACTGACACGCGTACAACCTGGAGTACGAATCTAGATTTACAGTCACGCCTGTTGAAATCTCCCCCAGATCGAGGAAAACCGAAAATTAGCCCAATCGGTGGACAAGGAGGTGGCGGCACAGAATTAATGTGGAACGGTTAGTGGGGAAACCGTCCAGTGACTGACTCATTTTCAGTTGGGCTAAGAATACCTCCAATCGAAAAAAGACAAAGGACGCATTAAAGAAGAAGAATAGTGATTAAGGGCACAACGAAAGCAGTTTATTTATTATGGCCTAATGGTCGAAAGGTACAGCCGCATAACTAGGAGAAAAGAAAAAAAGACTCAAAAGGAGCCACCGCCGTCAGGCATCAGAGCCAGCGTCCTCGGGAACTTCGGGAATGTCTCTCAGAGAGTCCATGACCAGAGTCAGGTCAGCAGAAGTGACCCTCATCCCCTTCAAGCAACACCCCAGCATGTCCTTGCACTGCTGCAGCATGGCGATTACCACCTGAATCCGAGCGATGGAGGTGGCCAGCCTCGACACGCTCTCTAAAGGACTAAAATCCTCCAGAGACGTGGCTCCCAGCCTGGAATGGAGTGGGGTCAGCATCCCTTGCAGCTCCAGGATGTCCTCGGAAGTCTTGACCAGCATGTTCTCCAAGAACCCGACGTCACCATCATTGAGGTTCTTGAGAGTGTGGCCCTTGGAAAGGAGAAAAATTTTAGTCAAATGATCCATGATGCGAATTGCCAAAGATGAGGAGAGCGTGGGAGGAGAAAACCCCCTGATTTATAGGCTCCGAGAAAAGGGCCTTGGGAAAAAAGGAGGTCCTCAAAAGACGAGCCGTCCCGTTACCCTCGAAGGCCGATGGACCTGAAATGGAAATGAAGGTCGACGTTCGTATACTACCAACGATGCAGACATTCGACAGGGTACGAGATAGAATCCTGAAAAATACCAAAAGGCACGATATTACGGGTGGCCATGAAGTAAAAGCCATACGGTTGTCGGTATCCACAGTATAAGGCCACGTCGATGTCGCAGGTAGCCCTAGCAGCATAAAGCCTCGTAGATATCGCGGGTATCTAGTGGTATAAAGCCGCGCAAATCGTAGGCAGCTGATGGCATAAAACCGCGTCAATATCGTTGTTTCCTTAAGCGGAAAGGAAAGACAGAGCCCGCGTTCTTTCAAAATCCCTGTAAGTACAAAGTTTATTAATTCGTCCATGAATACCTATCTCCTCTATATGTTTGCAGTTTACCCAAAAGGATTGATGAACCCGGGACGTATGCTAGCCTATGATATGACCTGGTCGCAATCCGCGGCGGTGTCGAAAGTGGCCCGATAGCAGCTCGCCTACGGCACGAACAAATTTACAACCTTCTCAGCCCTGCTGATGGATCAGGCAAAATAATATCGCTAGGCGAAAGCGACGCCTTAACGGCTACAGGCGGGATAGTGGCGTCTCTCGCTGGTTCCTTGATAACCTGTGAGGGCAGGACCCACACCTAAGATTCCAGACATGGACAGGGAATGACAGCCCTTGGTAAACACTCGGGCTCGTTTTCAGTTGGGCTTATGATAAACATTAAGGCAATCCTAAGGGCATTGTTGTAATTATGACCCCTGCCGAAGAGGGAGTCCCACGAGCCTTGTCGGACATCTAAGCTATCGCTACCAGACCTTGAAGCGTTTACTGGGATGGTCGACATCAGCGGGGGGGGGGAGGTCTCACGCGTCTCTTAACGCACGGCATCATCCCATCCCAGGGACCTATAGAGATATCGCCCCCAACATGATCGTAGGTATCGCCCCCGGTACCCTCCTCGGAGACATCAACCTTGACGTTACCTCAGGTATCGCTGATGACGTCGGGTTGAGGTATCGCCCGTGACGTCATCAGGAGCGACGTCTCACCTGGATATCGCCCTTATGCCCAGCTATCGCCTCCAGTGGCCTACAAATACCCCATAATGAAAATCATCAAGTAAGCCAGAATTCACTTACTAGAACCGCTGCTATTTTTGAACCACTTACTGACTTAAACATCGGAGTGTCTACGCCGGAGCCTCCCCTCCGGCGACTTGCAGGTGAGTTCGACGGCAACTAAAGCAACTCCGACCAAGGGAAGTCAACCCCCCGATCGCATAAGAGCTAAAATCTTAACACTTTTTGATTATTATAAGGCCCATGCATGTGCATCTTCATTTGAAGTTTATTCACTCGGATTGACATTGTAAATCTGATTTTGCACTATGTTTGTTGCATTTTTATGAGTGCAAACACGTAGCCTTCTGGAGTGTGAGCGCAAACACCAATGTCCAGTGAGGATTACTTATGTCTACATGTTGTGGGAAAGTCTTATCCTTGAGGCCGTTATCTCCTGGGCAAGATGCAGATGCTTTTCTAGGCTTGTATCAAGCATGCTCATATGACAGAAAATTGGATGACATGTTCTCCACAAATGCATAAACTTGTTGAACCTTCTCTTGATAGGGAAGTTGTTTTCATCTTGACAAAATACTGGTGGCAAACCTTAGGGTAGTGTGGGAGTACTTTCCTATACAGTATATAGGATTTGATCTCATTATTTTCCCATTTATCAATTGCTCTCTCTCCTTTACTTCCATCCACTACTGCTTCGTGTTTGTTTCCTCCCTCTTTGCAGGATACAGATGCTTTAGTGGAATCTCTGCCAACAAATCCATCCACGCCCTCCGAATGGAATACGTTACCACTCCCCATTTAACTTCCTGCGACAGGATCACGCTCCTCCACTATCATCAACATCCGACGGGCAGCAGCGTCCGGAAGGATTTTCAACAGAAAGTAGGGTCCGAGTGGAGTTTTCATTCTCAATTTTTGCATCAACCTCCCAGTGGGCTGCAGCGTCCGAATGGAGTTTTCATTTCAAGAACATCTCGGCGGGCAGCAGCGTCCGAGTGGATTTTTCACCTCCTCCCTCACTGCTAGAAAAGATCCTCATCCCTCACTACTAGAGAAGATCATCCTCCTCACCATCAGAGATCAGCCTCCTCGCTATCAGAGATTGTCCTCACTATCAGAAATCCACATCCAATCGTGTTGTGTGGTGACGTGGTCACCTACTTCCAATGTTGTGCGACGACGTGGTCGTCCACATCTAATTATGTGGTATAATGACGTGTTCACTCACTTCCAATCGTGTTGTGCGGCGACGTGGTTGTCCACATCCAGATCTTCCCCCACTATCCGAGCATTCGAATGGAGTACGTTACCACTCCTTAATCAACTTCGTGTGGGATCACACTCCCTCACTTTTTCAATGCGGTGGCTTCCAACCACTCACAAATGCGGTGGCTTCCAACCACTCACCAATGCGGTGGCTTTCAACCACTCACCAATGTGGTGGCCTTCAACCACTCACCAATGCGGTGGCCTCCAACCACTCACCAATGCGGTAGCTTCCAACCACTCACCAATGCGGTGGCCTTCAACCACTCACAAAGTCTATCACAAATGCGGTGGCTTTCAACCACTTATGTGGTGGCTTCCAACCACTTTCTATTTCAAATTCGCATGGTAAGTTCGCGCAACGGACTACGAGTGCTACCCTCGACGCTGCTGAATTTACTTTCCTGCATAAACAGCGACGGACTACGAGTGCTACCCTTGATGGAGCCAAGCGAGATTCCTCGTGTTGATAGTTCGAACCAATTAAATAAATATTAAATATATTTCAAAAGTCAACCCACCTCAACCATTGATCAAAATTGACCCTTTCTTTTCTCCTCATCTAACGGCCAAGGATTTAAGCACTTTGGTGCATGCATGGCTCTGACACCAAATGCAAATGCATATTCGTTTTGCCTTTTTTTCACCACCTTACTCCATTTTGCGTTTTTTCTGCTGCTCTTCATCTGCATGATTATTTTTTCCCTTGCTCACCACCGACTTAAATCCTTATAAATAGTAAGCAAGCTTCCTCATTTCTCGGCACCAACACAAAGACAAATACACACAACAAAAATTCTCATGTTCTCTCTCTCGGCAACCACCAAGCACCAAGGCAAGAAATTCCTTTTCCCTTTTATTCCTGACATTTAAACCCATCGCTTGCTCTAAGGTGTTTTACCTTGTTTTTCCTTTTTGTATTTTTTTTCCCTCATTCCCTTGCCGTTGCTGCCGGAGTTATTGTCGTCGCCTTGCTGCTGGTGGTGGTTGCCGCCGGAGCTACCTTCGCCTTGCTGCTGCTGGTGGTTGCCGCCGGAGCTGCTGCGTTGCTGCACTCCACTACTGCTATTGTGTTGGAGGTCGGAGGAAGAAGATGATGAACAACATCATCTATTTGGTCATGGGCTGTGCACGGCTGGCCCAAGTAAAAGAAAAGCTGGGCCAGCGAAAGGAGAAGAAAGCTTGGCGTTGTGCGCCAAGCGTGAGGAAAGCTGGGCCGCGCAGGCCCAGCGTGAGGGAGAGGAGGGTTTGGCTCTCGGCCCAGTCTTGGGCCCTGCTGATGGCCCATTCCCAGCCTAGTGGGCCGGGTCAAATTTTCTGGCCCATCGTTTTCCCGCATTGCGTGTACTATTTATTTTTATTTTTTTCGCACCCATGTACTATTTATTTATTTTCGTTCTCGTACTGTTTATTTATTTTCTGTATGCCTGTATGCTTGTATTGTTTATTCATTATGCTCCCGCATGTTTAATTATCCTGCTTGTGCTCAATTATCAACATTAATTATTTCGCATGCATACATCATTTCGCGTGCCAACTAATTGTATGGTTATACTGTAATTAATTATATTTGCATGCTATCACATGTTTAAATTAATTATTTCGCTTACGTTTAATGGTTAAGCCATTTATGTCGTTTAATAATTTTGATATCAATTAGTCACATGCTCGAACCATGTAATTAATTACTTTTGCATGCTTTTAAACATTTAAATAATTATTCTACTCGTATTTAGTTATCAAAAAATTAATTACTTTGCCTGCGTATGATAAATGTGTATTTGCGTGCTTGTATTATTGTTCGAATGTTTGTAAAATCCGTATACTTAAATAATTATTTTTGCGCATATAATATCGATCACTAATGCACAAAATGTTTGTCGTAAAAAAGGGAAACTGCCCGTTCCTTCCTCCAAATAAACATGTTCACCTTTCTCACACTTTTTCTTATAAATATGTATGAATAATCTGGAATTGTTAAACCTTAATCCGTTGGGCATGATCACCTAAATTAGGACTTTTTATTTTTCAAACATGATTAAACACCTCCTTATCCGGTAACCTTTTTAGGATGTGACTCGAGTGCCTAACACCTTCTCGAGTCCATAAATTGACCCCGAACCACTATTCTCGGGTTCAGACCCTTTTTGCATTTATTTTATTTTTATGCCATGACTTTAGGTTCCCTAAACCTAGAAAAAAAATTAGGGTGGCGCTCATTACATTGTGTGAGATGAGTCCGATTTCGTCTCACATCTAGTCCCAAACCCGCGTCGTATTAGGATAAAATCCAAAAAGGGGGTGCGACACACCCAGCCATGATCAAACCCAGCTTGCGCAAGATATGACTAAGGTAGCTCCATTCCACCCTATCATACGCTTTACTCATATTCAGCTTCAGATTCATCCAGGCTCTCATTGTCCACTTAGTCTGTATAGCATAAAACACTTCTTACGCTAGACACACATTGTCAGTAATTGATCTATTCAAGACAAAAGTGCTCTGATTCTCTGAAACAATAACAGGAAGAAAAAGCTTCAGCCCATTAGCCAAAACCTTAGTTACAAGTTTAAAAATGACATTACACAAACTAATGGGTCTAAACTGAGAGCAATCTAAAGGATTAGCGACCTTAGGAATCAAAGAAATAAAGGTATGATTCAGATCCGAAGGATCATCGGCATGATTAAGAATGTTAAGAACAACCAAACAAATAGAATCTCCTACTAGATTCTAAACTTTCTGATAAAAAAGAGGTGGCATACCATTAGGACCATACATTTTTTTTTTGGTTTCATATGCTTTAGGGCTGAAAAGACCTCCTCCTTAGTGTAGGGGGTGTTAGGTTTTCATTCATTGCGAGAGTTACAATTGGGCTCACTAGTCGAAGCTCATTCGTTATATCCACTAGACCAATCGATGTAAAAAACTTGAAATATTCTATGAAAATAGACCCAACAACTCCTAAATCCTCATATCAGACCCCCAGCTCATCATTAATTCCTCAAATTCGGTTCTTCTTCTGATAAGATTTGATTGTCTGTGGGAGCGGGGTAGGGATTATGACTGTCTGGAATCACTGTTGCGGCAGTCCGTCGTACCTGCAAAGCGCCAGAGGGAGGGCTCCAGCGTAGACACTCCGATGCTTAAGTTAGTATGGCTGTGCAATTTGGCAGAGATTTTTGGTAGAGAATCCCCTCTTACCTTTGATCTAGAAATGAGTGGTATTTATAGGCAAAAGAATGGATGTTACCCTGGGGTGGGCGTTATCGCAGGGAGATAACGCCCGGGATGACGTCAGCACGCGTCAGCAAGATAGGATATCGCTGGTGAGATATCTCCCGTTAGATGTTGTTGGGGCTGCCTGGGATAGGATGACGCCGTGTGGGTCCCCCCCCCGCTGATGTCGACCATCCCAGGATTCCTCGGCCTAACGCGGGCGGCAGCCGGGGCGTTGACGCCAGTCAAGGTCTACAGGGACCTGGCTTTGACTTTGGGTGAGAAGACAGATATACCCTTGGTGTTTCATCAATTGTTATCATAAGCCCAAATGAAAACGAGCCCGAGTGTTCACCAAGGGCTTCCTTCCCTGGCATCTGGAGGAATGTTACTCCTCTTGCGCCGCGTTAGATTCGTGAGAATCTCTGAGTTTTTTTGATTCCTTCGTTAGTTCCTTTGTGCTGGATATGCGATAGCGAAGTGGATAACGGGAACTGATCTCCTGCGGTAACGATCGGTCACAGAGAGGGCGCTCATATGATTAACATCGTCATGGTAGAGCTTTCCTGCATTATCCCTTCAGAGCTCCGAATATCATTCTGAAAGCGATATTGTCTTGTTTTTCCTGCACATTCTCAAATGTGGTTTTGTTAGTGAAAATATCATGCAACGATAGATGTAAGTTACCCTTACTCCCTCAGAGGCATTCACTCGCCAATATCGGGGGGTCGTTGCTGTCGCTTTTTCCATCCAAGCTCGTTGGATTCCAGTTTTCTATGTGTCGCCTGTAACATTGATGAGGTCTTACACCATGAACTACCTACAATTTGTGCGGTCTTACGTCGTAGCTACCGGTAATATTGACACGATTTTACGCTACTCGGAGCTACCTGTAATATTGACTCGATTTTACGCTGTGGGCCACCTACAAATTGTGAGGTCTTACGTTCTTTTGAGTTTCAATCCATACTCCACTTGAGTATCGCGGGCGTTCATCAGGAGTTCCGTGTTAATCCTTTCCCCTGGCTGCTCCGGGATAACGGGACGACTCAATTTTCGAAGCGCGCGCCTTGGTACGCATCTATAAATGCGATCCTTTTTTCCAGTGTCGACTCTTCACACTCTCTCTGCTTCTCATTTTCCATTTCTTCATGGACAATCTCACTAGAAACTTTCTGATTTTCAAAGCCTTAACCCTCAAGAATCCCACTGAGGGTGACGTCAGCTTCCTAGAGAACATGCTGACGAAGACTGGTGAGGACATGCTGGAACTTCGGGGAATGATAACCCCCATTCAGGCCAGGATCGGGGCCACTACCATAGAGGACTTCAATCCTATCAGGAATGTCTCCAAGTTGGCTGTTGCCGCCTGTCGCATCGAGGTAGCCATCGCCATGCTGCAATAGAGGAAGGATCTTTTGAACTGCTGCTTGAAGAGCATGAGAAGCACCTCTTCGGAGCTGACTTATGTGGTGGACGCCTTGAGGGACATCCCCACTCTGCTGGTGGATGACGACAATGACGCCGGGTCTCGGGCTTGAAGGCTTACCGCTGTGCCTTCTTTTTTGTTTTTCCTTTATATGTATTATGTATGCGAACGTATATCTAGGCTGTTAGGCCATAATGAAACTTATTTTCATCATTGGGCTTGCAATTTCTTTTCTTCTTTTTAGGGCGTTAGCCCTTGCTTCAGTTGAGGGTTGTGCCAGCCCAACTGAAAACGAGTCTGCTATTGGCCAAATTTCTGCTGCATTTATTCTTCTTTATCTGTCAGGTGGCGACGGTGTTCTGGCGAACCGTTCTGTACTAATCATGCGCCGCTTCTTTGGCAATAACTGATTGGGCGATTTTTCTGTGCTTCTTGATTATCGAGAAATCCCAACAGGCGTGATCAAAGAATTTTGATTTTGCCATTATGGTTGATCTTCTCGAGATGCATTAAATTATCCTTCTCTCACTTGTGAAAAATTTGAAGAGTCTCACCACTTTAACTATTTATGGGGAGTTCTTCTTCTTTTTCCTGTTCATCTTCTTCTTCATATTTTCCTGCTACTGCTGATTTTCACCTCTCATGGTTGATTCACATGATCAGGTTTCCGATGAGCGAGAATCTCGTCCGACCCCTCCAACTACACTGGATTCCGACAATCCTCCTTCGCCGCCGTACCGGAAGAGGCGATTGCCTCGCCGCGGTGGTCAGAAAAGGTCGAAGAAGAGAGCAACTTCTAAGACTACTGGCTGGTTTTCTTCTTTTTCAGCCCCTCCATCTTGTGAGGGCAAAGAATTGTTTCCTCCTGCTGATTGGTTTGAGGAGTGGATTCCCCCTTTCTCTCTCTAGATTTTTTCTTCAAAGGAAGTCACGACCATCGTTCGCCGGCGTCGACGGTTTTATCCACCGCCTTCTATTCAAGGTACTTCACTTCTTTTTCCTCAGATTTTCTTCTTGCCAATTCATTATGAGTACATCTAGGATACCCAAGGATTCTCAGTGGCCTCTGGCCATAAATAGGTCTTTGAGGAGTCTCCAGCGGCCCATAGATTTAGAAATAAAAAAAACACCCAGTATTTGTGTTGATCAAGCGGTATTGGAGGCAGAGCTAGAGGAAAACAGTATCTTTTTCCCCCCTGGTTACTCCGTTAGAATTCCTGATGCCGGTCATCGGCTCCATGACCCTCTATCGGGGGGCGATATGATGATATATTTTAACATGTTCCTCTACGGCTTTCGCTTTCCCATCCACGAGGCGGTGAAGGGATTATTAGTTCGATATGACATTAACCCGGCTCAGATTACGCCTCATTCTTGGTGTGGGATTCATGCCTTCATTCGTATTTGCGAGTTGCGGGGTATCCTTATCCCGTCCGTCAATTTATTCCGTAATTTCTTTAGTTTTAGGTGCCGCAACTGTGTGGTAGATATCACTCCAAGATGGAATGACGCGTTGGTGCAGTCATTCTGGCAGAAATTCCAGGGCTTCGAAGAGACGGTGGCCGATTGGAAGAGCGGTTTCTTCATCGTGAAGTTGCCTTTCCACCCTTGGCCCAGGGGTTTCAATCAGTGTCTCGATGATTCCATTTGGACAAACCCGTCAACCGTGTCCAAGGAAGAACTTCGACAAACGAACATGTTGCTAGAATTGAGCTCGTCCTTTCACATTCGAGAGTTTCCTTGTACAGGCTTATAGAGAAGTGTACTATAAGTAAGTTCCTTTTCCTTCGTTATCGCTTCGACTTATTCACTGTTCTGATATGCCTTGTTGGCAGGTGATGCTGGAAATCAACCGTCGAGCGACTTTCCCCTGAACGTGATGCCGCTTCAATCACTACCGTCATCTCCTTCACCTGAGAGTTCCAGTCACCCTGCCGCTCCACCAAAAAGAAAAATATTCAAAACTGTTGCCAAGCATGGCACCTCCGACCGTACCTCCCGTTTTCTCGAGAACTGGTTACCCATTCGGAAAGGAGTGACTCTGAACCGTCCCAAGACTGAAGTAACTGACAGCGGCAACGAGGACATGGATACCGACTCTAGGCTTCGTCATGCTTCCGCCGCTCAGCGGAAGAAGCTAAGAATGGGAAATAGCAACCCAGTAGCTGAGGTTGCTTTGAAGAAGGCAAACGAAACTCCTGCTACTGGAGCTAACGCTCTTGATGGTGCGAGTACCTCCAAAATGGCGGCGGCAGCTGAGGCGTCAATCGACATTCCTCCTGATACTCTTGAGGCTCCGCCAGAGGTCAACCTTCCTCCTCCAACTGCCGCTCCTGACTCTCCTATCTCTTCTTGCATCTCTGATGTCGCTGCACTGAATCTTGAGCCTGCCGCTACTCCTGACCCTCTAATAAATGGCTTTCTGCCATTATTCTGCACTTCTATCTCAAGAGTCGGTGGTTCCGCCGAAAATCGCTCTCCTCCCTTTACTGCCAATCTGTCCCCTCAAGGTCCTCAATGAGCCACTTCTTATCGCTTGGATATGTCTAACTTTGGCACCAGCGGACTCCGCGCACTGGGAATATCGGACCCGCTATCGCGAAGCGAGCTAGTGGGTTCGATAGTAGGTGCAATATTTGGCTCTCCTGAAGATAGGGAGGAGATGTCAGAGCTTCCTCTGGAGGTTCATCGCGAACGCACTTTGAATGATGTGTTGGCTAGTTTTCGCATACTGAATTACTTTCTCAATATCCATGGTGACAAGGTTCGAGGCTCCCCTTCTAAGGTGACGGAACTGACGCAACTCCAGGGCGATACCCAGGCAGAGCTTAACGACTGCCGCGCTGAATTGTCCATAGAGAAGTCGATAGGGAAAGCCAAGATAGAGCTTCTGGAGGTAGAACTGGTAGCTGCCGACAGAAGAAACTCTCTCCTTCATGAAGAGATATCGGCCCACGACGCGAAGCTAGCGAAGGTGCCCAATGAGATATCGCGGTGGAAAGATAAGGCGATATAGGCCTTTGCCGCTGATAACAATTGATATACCCCCAGGGCATTTTAGTCCGGGCAGGGGGTGCGTCATCTTCAGCTACTGTAGGGCCCGCCTGGCCTCTTGCTAGTCCTGCTACCGGGGGGTGGTCGACGTCAGCGGGGGGGGCCCATCCAACACGATATGGCGCTTATTCCCACACCCGGTACGCCATAAGTATTGACATCCCAAGACAGCACTCCCGACCAAATATCCTATAAATACCCCCTCCTAGGTAGAAAAGGAGGAGGACTCTCTCTCTCTACTCTCTCTCACTACTACTCCTACATACCCCTTATATTTCGCTACTTATACTGACTTGATCGTCGGAGTACCTGCGCTGGGGACCCCCTCCGGCGCCTTGCAGGTGTAGCGGCGGCGAGGACCACTCCCTCAGAGGTGAATATCGCCAAGATTCTTCCTACCCCGGGTATAATCGAATCATATTTTATCAAATGGTGCTTTCGTTGAGAGTATTTAGATCGTCAAGTGAGTTCCTTGAGATCTGAAGGCTCTCCTCTCCATATACATGTTTATTATTTTCCATTGCCGCCGCTGGTTTTTCTGGTAATGGGTTCACCATGTGGTTTTAGCCTGGATCCGATGATATGAGTTTGAATGGTCATTCTATTGTTAGAAGGCAAAAAGATCAGATCTGGAAAATGGGGATCCAAGAATTTATTGTTATTTGTTCAAAAGAAAAACCAGATCTGAAAAAAAAGAAAGAAAAAGAGGGAGAGAAGTCATGATTATCTTCGTCAAAATCAAGATCTCTGCCAAGGATCATTTTACTTTTGGAAAATGGGTTTTGAATTTAGAGACCCATCCTCATTTCTTCAACCTGAGGCGGCCAATCACCACCGAGTATGATTATGGAACAAATCATCTTGTTGTGCTCACTGTCATTAATTATCTTCTCATTTGATTTTACTGGGATCATCATCATCTTGTTTGAGGCACGTACTCCGATAACAAATGTTGCTGGAAAGGAGAAGATGAATAGTAAGTTGTGCCAAATTAATTATAATGGCAATTTGTGAAGCAATCATATATATTTTAAAGCATGACATGTGAGCTTCTGGGAAAAAGACGAAACTGTGATAGGAGCTTCCTCCGTGATAGGGGCTGCCTCCGTGTTAGGAGCTTCCTCCGTGTTAGGAGCTTCCTCCGTGATAGGAGCTTCCTCCGTGTTATGAGCTTCCTCCGTGATAGGAGCTTCCTCCGTGATAGGAGCTTCCTCTGTGTTAGGAGCTTCCTCCGTGATAGGGGCTTCCTCCGTGATAGGAGCTTCCTCCGTGATAGGGGCTTCCTCCGTGATAGGAGCTTCCTCCGTGTTATGAGCTTCCTTCGTGTTAGGAGCTGCCTCCGTGATAGGGGCTTCCTCCGTGATAGGGGCTTCCTCCGTGATAGGAGCTTCCTCCGTGTTATGAGCTTCCTCCGTGATAGGAGCTTCCTCCGTGATAGGAGCTTCCTCCGTGATAGGAGCTTCCTCTGTGTTAGGAGCTTCCTCCGTGATAGGGGCTTCCTCCGTGATAGGAGCTTCCTCCGTGTTATGAGCTTCCTCCGTGTTAGGAGCTGCCTCCGTGATAGGAGCTTCCTCCGTGATAGGAGCTTCCTCCGTGTTATGAGCTTCCTCCGTGATAGGAGCTTCCTCCGTGATAGGAGCTTCCTCTGTGTTAGGAGCTTCCTCCGTGATAGGGGCTTCCTCCGTGATAGGAGCTTCCTCCGTGTTATGAGGTTCCTCCGTGTTAGGAGCTGCCTCCGTGATAGGAGCTTCCTCCGTGATAGGAGCTTCCTCCGTGTTATGAGCTTCCTCCGTGTTATGAGCTTCCTCCGTGTTAGGAGCTTCCTCCGTGTTATGAGCTTCCTCCGTGATAGGAGCTTCCTCCGTGATAGGAGCTTCCTCTGTGTTAGGAGCTTCCTCCGTGATAGGGGCTTCCTCCGTGATAGGAGCTTCCTCCGTGTTAGGAGCTTCCTCCGTGTTAGGAGCTTCCTCCGTGTTATGAGCTTCCTCCGTGATAGGGGCTGCCTCCATGATAGGAGCTTCCTCCGTGATAGGGGCTTCCTCCGTGATAGGAGCTTCCTCCGTGTTATGAGCTTCCTCCGTGTTAGGAGCTGTCTCCGTGATAGGGGCTTCCTCCGTGATAGGAGCTTCCTCCGTGATAGGGGCTTCCTCCGTGATAGGGGCTGCCTCCGTGATAGGGGCTTCCTCCGTGATAGGAGCTTCCTCCATGTTATGAGCTTCCTCAGCGATAAGAGCTTCCTCCGTGGTAGGAGCTTCCTCCGTGTTATCAGCTGCCTCCGCGTTAGCTGAAGTTTCCGCACATATTGAGTTTACGGAAAAAATCATATCTTATTCATACGTGCTCGGAATTTCCTGGATAATAGCTCGATTTGAAGATAGTTTAAAGGGCTATAATTCTCATGAAGACATCTAAGTGAGATATCGGCGTTTAGCAGGCACGATTGAGCCTCAAAGTGACGCCACTGATTGCAGCCTAGTCCTGCTTTATATCTGGTCATTTATCATGACGGTGGGTGAGATAAATGATAATTTAGAATATTATCTGGCGGGTGAATATCTACCCCGGATGAATATTGATATGACTTATCGGGTGAATATCTACCCCGTTTGAAGAGCCCTCATAATGTCATGAGGTCAGTCTCTCATCACCGAAAAAGGTCTCCAACGACATGTCATTCTCCTTCGTAAAGGCAAGGAGTGGAGCGAGAATTAAACAACGGCCGAGTTCCTTGTTTATTCCCCTAAGGTATCGCTATCACCTTTAAGATTATCATTTTCCCCTTCTTAGAGGAAGCTAACCGAAGTTAGCAAACTCTGTTACTGTTAGTGTATTTGTACAGCTAACAATGCAGGTACTCAAGTGGAGTACAGACTGAAATCTTGGGGAATGTGAAAGCGTGCAATATTGCGGGTAGCTACGGCATAAAACCGCACAATTTGTAGGTGGCCTATAGTGTAAAGCCGCGTCAATATTGTAGGTAGCTCCGAGCAGCGTAAAACCACGAAAATATTGCAGGTAGCTATGGTGTAAAACCGCACAAATTGTAGGTAGCTTATGGCGTAAAGCCGCGTCAATATTGCAGGCGGCTTACAGCAAAGCTGGATCCAACGAGCTTGGATGGAAAAAGTGACATCAACAACACCCCGATATGCGCGGGTGAAAGCTTCTAAGGGTAACTAGTACTTGTCATTACATGTTATTTTTACTAACCTGGCAAGACAACATTTGAGAATGCGCAGGAAAGTCGATGAAATATCGAAATAGCGAAGAGACTAACGCCCACAAAGGCAGCGAGATTACGCAAAAATTTATTACTGCCTACGGGGTATCTCTTGTCATTAGCGAGGGAATACATTCTCAGTGATGGGAGCAATGGTACACCATCTTATTTGTGACATCTCCTTCCCAGTGCTGAAATGCGCATTCTTAGTCATGTCGCGATATCAAGAAGAATACCTTGTTATTATTATCTGCCCATGATTTGGCTGACTACATGGTGGTCTCGTGATGACACCATCTTCATCAGCAAGCTATGACATTGCTTTGCTACAGTGTTGCGTCCCCGTCAGCGTTATCTGTTCGGGTTCACCGTCAGCGTTATCTGTTCGGGTTACCATCAGCGTTATCTGTTCGGGTTCACAGTCAGCGTTATCTGTTCGGGTTCGCCGTCAGCGTTATCTGTTCGGGTTCGCCGTCAGCGTTATCTGTTCGGGTTCGCCGTCAGCGTTATCTGTTCAGGTTACCGTCAGCGTTATCTGTTCGGGTTCACCGTCAGCGTTATCTGTTCGGGTTCGCCGTCAGCATTATTAGTTCTGGCTTATCGCCAGAATTATCAGTTCTGATTTATGACCAGCGTTATCGCCACGACATCACCGCTATCAACTTGGTCGATATCCTTTCTGTGGCCAATAGTTCTCGAAAGCGTTCGGTTCGCGTTGCCTGCTTTGCTGTCGTATATCTGGTACAAAGATACCGAGTTCTGATAGATATCGGGAATGAAAATACATTGCTTGAATGCCAGAAGAGTCAGAGAAACTCGAAAATCCTCATGAACCTACCGCGTCGTGAAGGAAATACTACTCCTCTAGAAGTCGAGAATGAAGCCCTTGGTAAACACTCGGGCTCGTTTTCAGTTGGGCTTATGATAACAATTGATATACCCCCAGGGCATTTTAGTCCGGGCAGGGGGTGCGTCATCTTCAGCTACTGTAGGGCCCGCCTGGCCTCTTGCTAGTCCTGCTACCGGGGGGTGGTCGACGTCAGCGGGGGGGGGCCCATCCAACACGATATGGCGCTTATTCCCACACCCGGTACGCCATAAGTATTGACATCCCAAGACAGCACTCCCGACCAAATATCCTATAAATACCCCCTCCTAGGTAGAAAAGGAGGAGGACTCTCTCTCTCTACTCTCTCTCACTACTACTCCTACATACCCCTTATATTTCGCTACTTATACTGACTTGATCGTCGGAGTACCTACGCCGGGGACCCCCTCCGGCGCCTTGCAGGTGTAGCGGCGGCGAGGACCACCCCCTCAGAGGTGAATATCGCCAAGATTCTTCCTACCCCGGGTATAATCGAATCATATTTTATCAGCCGCCGGATTCCTAGATTATTACCGTAGCGAGGCTTTTGATCCTGCCAAGATACCTGACTACGCCTTCGAGAGGTTGAAGGATGTAGATGTCGGGGGCAACAAAGGAGTTCTTCCGTGATGGGCATAAGGCAGCGCTTGAGAGTGCTTTATTTTTTCTTCCAACATTAGTTTCATTTGGCTTGTAATAATTGATAACGCTTGCATAATAACGATTGTCATTCCGCTCTGGATAACAATTAATTTGCTTTTCGGCGTTATCTCGTTGATTACGTCATCACTCTTGGCCTCTTTCTGATAAAGTAACTCTGCTTTTTTGGAGAATTTAATGCTCAGGATCCCCTCATTAATGTGAGCGAGGGATCAGGATGGTTCAGAGACACGTGTCTGCTCATCAGGACGCTAGGGCTAGCGTGATTTGATAGGATCAAAGCGTCTTCTCTCCTTTCTAGGGTTGTACTCATTACTTAAGCCTGTCACGCGCGTGGCAACTGTTCCAGCACTCATTTCTCTTAGCCTCTTAGGGTTATAAAACCCAACACTTTATTTCTTTTTTCCACTTTCGATAATCTGTTTCTCTGCATCTTCTCGAATCGTCTTGCGTTTCTGGTTTTCATCTCCTGGGTACTTTGATTTTCTTCTCAAAAAAGGTACTTCTTTATTCCCTTTGCTATCTTCTTCATCTTTTTATTTTCTTTTTCCACCATGGCAAAAAGAAAAACTCGTGCTTCTGGGTCTAAATCAATTGATGAAGAAAAAATAGAGACCATAGCCAGTACTATTACTTCTTCTACCATTCTCGATAAGCATTTGTCCGATCACGGTGCCACCCTCCCTGAGGGCTTCAAGGCTTCTGTCGCCCCTGAGTCTTTACGCCTGAACATTGTTCTGACCGGCAAACGCAGAATCCTATACGCCCAGATGTTCCGTTATGGTTTCTGGTTTCCGGTTGACCCATTTATCCAAGAGTTGCTTACTTCTCTGGATCTGAACTCTGTTCAACTGGCTCCAAATGCCTACTGTGGCATTTATGCATTTTTAGAACTCTGCAAGTACAAGGAAATTACATCTCCTTCCCTTGCATTACTCAAGTCTTTATTTAAGATGTATAACCATCGGGGTGTGATAGCGATATCACCCCGTTATGATGACGATTCGCTCAAGAACTTCACCTGGAAACTCCTCCATTTAGAGTCTTCCATCGATAAATGGAAAGAGCAGTTTTTTGTTGTTGAGACTCCCGAGCTTCCGGATCCATAGTGGCGGTCTGGTTTCAACCAGGGCGTCAAGGATAGCGCTTGGCGCCGGGAGGCTCTTGACGAGACAGAACAAGGCTGGTTTGATAAGTTACTCAAACTGAAAATCAGCGTTCACACCCGCCTTCTGGCCTGCGGGACCGATATCCAAGCCTGCATTAGACGTGAGTATCGCGTCATTTTTTAGTTTTCGGCATCAGTACTAACGCTAACACTGTCTCGTGCTTTTGCAGCAACCGACCCCGAGTATATCCCCGAGAGCGTTAGGAGACGTTTAAGGAGGCTTCACCAAAGAGAGGCGGTTAATCAAACGGTCACGGCTGTCAATATCGCCAGTACTTCTGTTGTTCCTCCTGCTACCACCTCGATTCCTCACACGTCTTCTGCTTCAATTGACGAGGAAACCGACACCATTCCTGTTGGTATTCCTATCATATCGATCACTGCTCTTCCTGTTCGGCCAGCTGCTCCCAAGGCTTCCGCTAAAGGAAAGAAGAAAAGGAAGACAAGGAGCGTTGCCACCCTCCAGCCACCGATTTCGCCTTCTTCGGACGCGGCCGGCTCTTCGGAAGCACCTACCGCTGAGACGGTAACTGCTACTGCTCCCCGATACCTTTTGTGCTATTTTTTCAATGTCTTTCTGTATTTTCTTTTGTTTTTGATTGTTTTTCTTCATAGGTTACTTCTGGTGCCTCTACTCCTTCACTGTCGTGAGGCAATATGGACTTGAGGCGTATCCTGACTCAACCAAGGAAGAAGCAGAGGTCCAATGGAGCAGGCACAAGCCTGTCCTCGAGTCAGGTTGATGTCGGGGAGAGGCATCAAATTTTCCTTGACTCTTCCGCGCCTCCCCCGGGCCAGACCGCTAGCATTTTTGAGAACGTGACCATGCCTGGGCCTTTTGAGACTTCTCCGTCTTCGTTTGGCTCGGAAATGCCTCATTTTTCCTCTAACATGGTCTATAACGACGAGCTGTCGGGTTTTTGCTCTTATCAGTCTCAGGAAACATTCGTGCCCCAGGGAGGTTCCACTTCTAACCAGCCTCCCTCTCCTCCCGCCGTAGTCTTTGTTCCTTCCAATGCTTCCGCGCTTAAGCGCTATGGTGAGGGGACGATAGTGTCCAATCTTCTGGCAAACGTAAGCTCATATAACGCCACTGGGCCTATCACTCATCAAGTGGATATGACTATGCTGTGTAGTGCAGGAATCGTGGCCATGGGAGGTGATAACTCGGCTGTCACCGCTTCATTCTTGGTTGCTCATATGCTAACGTCTCCTGAAGAACGGAGCACTTTTGCTGCTGAGGGAGACGGAGAGCAAGCTGACCTGTTGCGCTCTAACCTTTTCACTGGTTTCCTTCGGTTTCATCACTATACCGAGCGCATCTCACGAAAGGCGGCTGACCTTGCCGCTTCCGCAGCCAAGCTTTCATAGGAACAAGAGGAGAAACAGAGGATGCTGGAAGAGTAAGACAGGTGCATAAAGGCCCTAGAGGCAGTCAAAGAGGAAGCAAGAGAGGCGAAGGAACAGTTGGCCGCTTCTAACGCTGCTCTTACAGTTGAACGGTCAAAGAGTATTGCTCTCGAGGGAGAGAAAGCAGCCTTAGCGGAAGAGAAAACAGCTTTGATAGAAGAGAAAATGGCGTTTGAGGCGAAGACAGCAATCAAGTGTCGTTGGTATGTTGAAAAGACCGCTTCTATCATGGCTAATTATTTTGTGGAGATTCACAGGGAAGAATTTTAAGACGGTGACACTGTTTCTAACGCCTTTTTTAAGAATTCTTCCGATCTTAATGACGAGGGCTTCCGCTTGGCCAGATCGAATGGCTATCCAGAGCAAGGGATTTCAGAAGATCAGCAGTAGGCAGGGTATTATCGCCCCCTTCATTTTGTGGGGATTGAGCGTCATCCTTTTTGTTCATCCTTTGTGTATTTTTGTGACCCTTCATGGGTATTTGAACAATGAAGCTTCTATGATGTTAACTTTCGTTGGTGCCGTTTTCCTTTCCTGTATTTCTTTTTCTTTGAATTTTTCGTAGCACGGTCGTCGCGCCCTTATCATCCTGATCATGTTAACGGACTTTGCCAGGTTCGACTTAACCACTGCTCGGCCCCATCAGAGAGGGCACTCCAGAAAAAGAAGCATTCTTCCTTCTTCCCTTGATTAAAAGAGACAACGAACAGGGTCTTTGGGCCCTATTTTTCAAACCATGTTAAAATTGGCGCGATTTTCTTTACGTCCATTTTGTTGATGAGTTGCGCAATCCTTTTATCGCCTCGAGTGTCACGATCTCCATCAATCAGAGATATCCTGCACACTCTCAATTAATATCTGTTAGTAAGAGATATGCGATAACAGATGCAAGTTTCCCGTAAGAGCCATTCCGCCACCATTCTAGGGTACAGGTGTCACTCGTTATCGCTTTCTCAACTAGCTCACTTCACCAGGGATTCCGCATCTGGTTACTCGCTGGGATTTTGTGATTTTTTGTATTTCCACGATCGACCGGAAAGTGCCTCTTCCTAGTGAGTCATCTGATCAGGACAGGCTATCACAAGGTTAGGATTTTTCACTTTCGGTATTATCCTCGCATCCCGGAATCGTGCCCTTCCTTAGTGAGCCGCCTACATCAGCCCGGTCACAAGGATAGGATTTTCATTTCCAAGATGGAGTTGCTATCTCCCGGAGGTGTGCCTTACCTTAATGAGTTGTCTCTGCGAGAACAGTTGATATAAGGGTCGGGCTTTTACCTCCAGGGATACCGGGGCGTGCCTCATCTTAGTGAGTCATCTGATCAGGACCGACCATCACAAGGATAGGACTTTTCACTCCCGGGAATGTCGGGGCGTGCCTCATCTTATGGCCCACACGTAGCTACCACAAGGATAGGACTTTTCACTCTCAACGCTAAATATTAGGTGTGCCAGGGCGTGCCCTCACTTAGTGAGTCATCTGATCAGGACCGACCATCACAAGGATAGGACTTTTCACTCCTGGCAACCTCTTTTTTCGTTTTTCTTTCATCGTCTGCACACACACACGTAGCCACAAAGCACAAGAAAGCTCATTACTCGAGCGTTAGCATGGGTTAGGGCTAGCGTTAGTAAAAGGTGCAGAGATAAATCAAAGTCTAGCATGATATAATTTCAAACGAGCGATATTCCAGGAGTTAGGTAAGGGGGTACCGTCGAGTGTCTCCAGATGGTACGCTCCTCTCCCGACAACACGGGTAACGCGGTACGACCCTTCCCAGTTCAGACTGAGCTTTCCCCGGTGTTGACTAGTCACTCGTTGATCCCTGAGTACCAGGTCACCTTCTTTTAGAAGTCGTTCTTTGACGCGCCTATTGTGATAACGCGCCATCTTTTGCTTATAATGCATCATTTTCAGGAGAGCTTCCTCTTGCAATTCGGGAAGCGCGTCGAGATTCGCACGCAGCCTTTCCTCATTCAGCTCTTCCCTAAAGTAGGGTACCCGTAGGCTCATGGTTCCAATTTCCATAGGCGTGACAGTCTCAGTACCGAAAGCCAGAGTGAAGGGTGTCTCTCCTGTGTTGGTTTTCGTAGTCATGTGATATGCCCACATCACATACGGCAACTCATCTGCCCACTTCTTTTTGGATCCTTCTAGGTTCTTCTTAACACCGTTAAGGATGGCTCGGTTTGTCACCTCGGCCTGACCATTGGTTTGTGGATGAGCCACGGAAGAGAATCTTTGCTCGATTCCGAACTCCGCACATTGTTCTTTAAAGAATTAGCTGGTGAATTGCGGTCCGTTATCGCTGACTAGTACGCGAGGAACTTCGAAGTGCATGATAACTTGGTGTTTGAAGAAACGCCAGATTTTTTCTGTCATGATGTTGGCAACTGCCTCAGCTTCCGCCCATTTGGTAAAATAGTCTACCGCCATGACTACAAATTTTAACTGGGACCTCGCCTTCGGAAATGGCCCGAGGATGTCAATTCCCCATTTCGCGAAAGGACAAAGAGCAATGAGGTCATAAATTTTTGTGGCGGGTTTGCACGTAATCATGGCAGTCTTTTCGGATAGTGGGCCAATAGAACCCCAATCTAAAGACCTGCGCAGCCAAGGTTCCGCCGGATGCATGTATGCCGCAAATTCCTTCGTGGATTTTGCGGAGGGTATGAAGGCCCTCTTGTTTCGTTATGCATCTGGCAGCCGGATGAGAGAAACACCTCCGCATCAGTTCCCCGTTAAAATACGTGCACCGCGCCGCTTGCTTTAGCACTTTCTTCTTCTCAGCGTTATCCGCAGGCAGTTGTTCTTCCATAAAGGAAGGTACGGGTATCTCTCGGTAATACACCCCTTTCGGTATGGACGCTTTCGGATTTGCTGCGAGTTTGGCAAGGTTATCCGCCTCAGCGTTATCCTCTCGAGGAATGTGCTCGAAGCTGACTTGTATGTCGTTTTTCTTTATTTCTATCAACTCGCACTTTACCTTAGCAAGGTATTGCTATGATGGGCTCCCTAGCCTGAGAATGTCCCAGCACTTGGTCTATTATCAGCTTGGAGTCTCCACAGACTTTCAGCCGCAAGTCTCCCAACCTCCATGAGTCATGTATTCCCTTTATAGAGATGCTCTTTCCTATCCTAAGCCCGGCTAATAGCGCTTCGTACTCTGCAGTGTTGTTGGACAACGACTGTAGGATTCGGATGGCATATCGCACATGGATGTCATGAGGCCCTCTCATGAAGATTCCAGCCCCGGCAAGCTCTTGATTTTTGGCACCATCTACGTGTATGACCCACAGGTCGGTGTAGGTTTCAGGGAAGGGGAGATGCAACTCTTCTTTTTCCTTTTCAGTCAACTCTGTTAGTGGATCCGGCGTGAAGGTGCATTCCGTGATAAAGTCTGCTAGAATTTGAGCCTTCACAGACGGTCAGGATCGATAATGCAACCCATATTGTTCAAGCTCGATGGCCCAAGTCAGCATTCTCCCTGAGGATTCGGGTTTCCAAAATATCCTTTTTAAAGGTTGGTCCATCAGCACGATGACGGTATGAGCTTGAAAATATCGACTCATTTTCCGTGTGGCTTGTATCAATGCGAATGCTATTTTCTCAATACGGGCATATCTCAGCTCGGCATCCATCAAGATGTGACTCACAAAGTATACAGGGCGGTGCGTGTGATTGTCATCTCGCACAAGGACCGCACTGACCACTTCGTCAGCAACCCCAAGGTATAAGTACAAGATATCGCCAGCTCCGGTCTTGTCAACACCAAGTCAGAAGATAAATAGGCCTTTAGGCCCACGAACGCCTCTTCGCATTCTGTCGTCCTTCCAAAGATAGCTTTCTTGCGTATGACCTTGAAAAAGGGGAGGCACCTCTCGCCTTGCTTAGAGATAAACCGTCCCAGAGTGATAACACGCTCGGTTAGCTTCTGTATCTCCTTTACAGTTTGAGGGGATATCATGTCTTGGATAGCTTTGATCTTTGACGGGTTGGGTTGAATGCCCTTTTGACTGACCACGTAACCCAAAAATTTGCCCGTTTGAAAGGCAAACATGCACTTTCGAGGGTTCAGCTTCATTTGATATCGCTTCATCACTTTGAAGACTTCCGCCAGATCAGACAAGTGATCTTTGAAGCTTCGACTTTTAACCAGTATGTCGTCGACATACGCCTCCACATTTTGCCCTATCTGCTTTTCAAAGACTTGGTTTGCTATTCGCTGGAAGGTGGCTCCAGTGTTTTTCAACCCAAAAGGCATCGTCGTGTAGCAATAAGTGGCCTTCGGAGTGATGAAGGCAGTTTTCTCTTCGTCCTCGCGGGCCATGGGGATTTGATGGTACCCCGAGTTGGCATCTAACGAGCTCAAGTATGCGTACCCGGAAGCCTGATCGACTAGCTGATCGATCTGAGGGAGTGGGTAACAGTCTTTAGGGCAAGCGTCATTCAAATCTATGAAGTCAATGCACATGCGCCACTCTTCGCTGGGCTTGGGAACCAGGACAGGGTTAGCCAACCAGGTGGGATATTGCACTTCTCGAATAAAGCCTACGTTGAGAAGTTTTGCAACTTCCCTTTCGACAGCCATTGCTTTTTCGGCAGAGAAAGCACGTCGTTTCTGCTGGACCAGTTTTGCGTCGGGGTTGACATTGAGTCGATGTTCCGCCACCTCTCGCGAGATACCAGGCATATCAGATGGTTTCCATGCAAACTCTCCTTTGTATTTATTCAACAGTTGGGCTAACTGAAAGTTTTCCTCTGGGCTGAGGTTATCGCTAACTAGAAATACGGCCCCGTCCACCCCGTTAATTGGGACGTGATTCATTTTGTCTACGGGCTGAGTGCGTTTCTCATCATTTTTTTCATATGGATTAACTGTCACGCATACATACCTATCGCAACTCTTCTGAGTCATGAGCAGGTAGCATTCAGCCTCTAACTTCTGATTACCCCGAATTGAGACCGCACCGTCGCAGGATGGATATTTCAACTTCAGGTATTTTTGCGATATCGCTGCTCCGAAACGGTTGAGGAATGGTCACCCCAATATGGTGTTATAAGGCAGATTTAGATCCACCACCAAGAATAAAAGTTCCTCCGACCGTTTGGAGGTATCTTCCTTGAAATACACAGGCAAAGTGGTTACTCCAGTCACTGGAATGGGGACTCCGTCTACTCCGATAATAGGTTTTTTACAGGGTGTAAGCTCGTTGGTAGGACGCTTCATGAGATTGTAAGCTTCTAGTGAAAACAAGTTCACGACGCTTCCGTTGTCAACTAGAGTCCTTCTAACTCCATGGCTAGCGATAATGAGCGTAACTACTAACACATCATTATGTGGATATACCACGCCTTTCCCATCCTCTTCAGAAAAGGATAATATCATATGATCCAGGGCACTTATCGCCTCGCTCTTGATCGACATGCTCGCTCGCTTCTGCTTATCCCCTGACGCGGGTGCCAGCTGTGCGGACTCATCCAAATAAGGTGTGCCTCCCGCAATGATGTTGATGATGGGTACATCTTCGTCGTTAATCGTGAGAGTTTCTCTATCTCTTCTTGCAAGACCTGCGTCATTGCCTAGGACACGGGAAGGTGTCGGTCTGCCGTCGGCTACTCTGTTTGCTGAGTTATTCTTAGCCTCTTCTCGTGTTTTGATAGCGAATTCTCCCAGATAACCTTCTTCAACTAGGCGCTCTATTGCTAATTTGAGCTCTCTACATACTTTCGTAGAGTGCCCCTTGGCCTTGTGAAATTTGCAGTAAGCATTTTCTCTTCTTCCCAAGGTTACCCCCGGCCTCACAGGGGCTGGATAACGGATGGGTAGATTCCGCTGTTCCACTATCGCTAGTATTTCTGCCCTGGGTAAGATGAATGAAGGAAGATCTGAGTCATGTACTCGTCCCTTAGGGGGATCTCCCTGTCGCTGCGCTGAGGAATCACCAGACCTTCCCTTTGAGGAGTTGCCTCTCCTCCGGTTAGAGGTCCTGGGAATGTGATCTTTTCGCTGAGCGTAATCGTCGATGAACCGATCTTCGGTAGTAGTGGGAATGGAGGCATAGCTGGCAGCATGTTTTGAATCATGTCCCTATTCTCTTCCTCTTCCATCCTCGCATAATTGTGGGCTTTCAGCCTTAACGCATCTAAGGTTGCGGGTGGGTCAACCATTAAAGCTTCTCTAAGTTTTCCATAACAACAATTTCGCTTTAAGGCTTCGATGGCGAAATCAACCGTTACACCTGGCGTTAGCGACATCTCGGTGGCGAAATAATGAAGGAAACTCCTCAAGGATTCCTGTGCAGGTCAAACAAGGCAGCAGTAGACTTCCTGATAGGGACTGCGGTACTGAATCGACTCCTGAATTTAGATTCCAACTGCGAGAAGCTGTCAATAGACCCACCCGGAAGACCTTCAAACCATAAGCGCGTGACCCCTGACAAAGTCATTACAAATATCTGACAAAAACCAACGTCATTGTGGGTCTGAAATTGTACAAAGTCCTTCACCTTGTTAAGGTGAGAGATGGGATCTCTAGTGCCGTCATAGGATTCTAAGGGGAGCTTCACATGTCGACTGACTCTGTGACGCCTTATGCCCAGGCTAAAGGGGTAGCCAGAAGTATCATCAAGAATCTCACGCGCATGCCGAGGTAGGGATACCTCCAAATGATGTCTGCGATCTCGCGGATTTCTATCACGATGTCGCCTTGGAGAGGGGCTGCGACTCCTCGGCGAGCGAGTTCGATGTCTCCTACTGCTGGACCTTTCACTCCCTCCAGGAGACATCTCTATCGTTTTCATCCCTCCTACCATCCCAACGACCTCTGTCCTCGTCACGCCATTGCCGTCCCTCTTGAGGGATAGGAAGTAAAGGCGTATGTGGTACGTACGGCTCCACTTTCCTATGAGCAAATTGTACAAGGCTGACTGACGCATTCAACGCAGGCAGCGTTGGAGGGGCACTCGCCTGCAACGGGGACGACAACGGTCGTTCCGCGATGATAGGTGGAGTAAAAACAAACTGGGACGGGACGCCTGATCTAGAAGCGCTAGGCGTGAATCTAGTGGCCAATTCCATTAAATGGTCCAACTGGGCACGAAGGGCTGAAATAGAGCTCGCGAAGGGTTATTCGCGCCGTCTATCACGGATCCCCTTGACTGAGGAGTAAAATGACTGGACCCCGCTATTTGGGATAAAGGAGTATGTGGCTGGGACACAAACGTTCCCGCTGCTTGTTCAGGGGAAAGATCTGACATTCCTGGAGGAATTTCTTGCACCGAGGTGGAAGCACCAGACGTGGCGAAAGCGAAAAGTCGCCTGCGGGTATCAAATGGAAGGCTAGAGGACTGAGTCAACGGCGGATCTGAATCAGAAGCCATAATCTTCCAATTCCCAGAAGAACAGAGCTTGGCTATTAAGGATGCTCACTTAATTAGAACCAAAGCTCTCAATGAAAGCACCAATTTGATAAGATTTGATTGTTTGTGGGAGCGGGGTAGGGATTATGACTGTCTGGAATCACTGTTGCGGTAGTCCGTCGTACCTGCAAAGCGCCGGAGGGGGGCTTCGGCGTAGACACTCTGATGCTTAAGTTAGTATGGCTGTGCAATTTGGCAGAGATTTTTAGTAAAGAATCCCCTCTTACCTTTGATCTATAAATGAGTGGTATTTATAGGCAAAAGAATGGATGTTACCCTGGGGTGGGCGTTATCGCGGGGAGATAACGCCCGGGATGACGTCAGCACGCGTCAGCAGGATAGGATATCGCTGGTGAGATATCGCCCGTTAGAGGTTGTCGAGGTTGCCTGGGATAGGATGATGCCGTGTGCCCCCCCCCCCCCCCCCCCCCCCCCGCCCCCCGCTGATGTCGACCATCCCAGGATTCCTCGGCCTAACCCGGGGCGTTGACGCCAGTCAAGGTCTACAGGGACCTGGCTTTGACTTTGGGTGAGAAGACAGATATACCCTTGGTGTTTCATCAATTGTTATCATCTTCCATCGTTGGCTGGTGCGCTCATGGAAGAAACTAGTATTTTTATCCCCTGCTTCTAACCATAACACCCTAGACCTTTGTTGCCATATAATCTCCTCCCTATGAATCAACTCCTCTTACTCCTTAGAGACCCATTAAATCTCCTCTTGGATCTAATCCGACACTAGTAACTATTGCAACCAACTAAGCCTTTCCCTCTATGTCCTAATCCGCTTCGGGATAGAGCCAAAAGGTGCTCTACTCCACTCTGTCAAAGACTCCCCAAACTATCGTAATCTATCTGTTATAGAAAGATTACACGCCTGAGAGACAAATGATGTCCAAGCTTCCTCCACCACATCCCCACACCCATCGTCCCTCAACCATACCGCCTCAAACCTATATCATTTCCCTCTCCGTCGGTCCAACTTCACCCGTCTCAATTGTAGAAGTAGTGGACAATGATCTGAAATAAAATGAGGCAAATGATATAGACTGCTGTCTGAGAAAATGTCCCTCCATTCCTGCGAACACACACCCTTATCTATCCTTTCCAAAATTAATCTTGGCCCGCGCCGATTATTACACCATGTGTACGAAACCCCCTTATACCCTAAATCCTGCAGACCACAATCATCCAAGACATGGCGAAAAGCAACCATGGTCGATAGGGGTTTAACTTGTCACCCATATTTCTCCTTTGATCATAAGATCTCATTAAAATCCCCCATACACACCCAAGGAAGGTGACTTATGCCCTTAAGAGATCAAATTAGCTCATAAGTTTTGTGTTTATCTTCCAAAGTGTGCCAACCATACAAACTAGAAAACCTCCAATAAAACAAAGGGAAATTCTTTTCATTTATTTTAACGCCAATACAATGCAAACTTAAAGTAAGAAATGAAATATTAAGAGAATCATCCCATAAAAGTGCCATACCACCCCTCCTATTAGGGCCAACACAATCCACCCCAATAACATACTGAAAACCCCACTTTTTATTGAAATTCCTAATCTCTAATATTTTCAACTTTGTCTCGCATAAAAAATACCAAAGAGGGAGCTTCAAGCTTTAAGAGCTTAGAAAGAATGGCCACTATTGACTGGTTCCCAAGCCCTAGACAGTTCCAGGCCAAAATACTTATGTTTGTAGGTGGGGTTGCCCTGCAACCTCCGCCTCTAGTTCAGAAAGAGATCCCTCTCCGCGCGATTTCTTTGGAGTACCCGTAACTCCATACTCAACTTGAACATCAGTCAACCCGTCAAAAAGTCTCTTCTTACCTGTACCTCCCCCTTTCTTGGACAAAGTACACTTCTTCTTCCTTGTATACTGAATAGGTGGGCCTAAAGAAGTGAAAGCAAAGACACCCTGGTTCTTATTTGTAACGTTCCCAGCAGCAATCGATATGTCCCCATGTACTACTCCATATTCCTTTTAGAAACTCTAGTTTTTCCTAGGTATCCTTCGCTTTACGCACTGCCAAGACCCTATCTGCAACCCTCCTACCAGCTACCAACTGCTCCTTAGTCACATGTGGCTTATTAGTCCTTCCCTCCTCAAACTCCCGCTACGTCACTAGGCTACCCAAAATGGAATCTTGACTCTGCTCAGTGCTAGAAGTTTGGTGGCTATAAGTAGGGATCAGATCCAGGGACTCTAGGTTACATTGAATGACCGGTGGACTTGACAAAACAGCTTGGGCTACGACATCTGAGGGTGATGGAGGATGCGAACTCAGACCCTGAGGCGAAGGAGTGTATGGGACCAGCTTAAAACCTTGTTGGTGTAAATCGGGAGACACCGAACCAAATCCAGGAGGAGTAATGAGTAGCCCATCAACACATGCTACCAACCCATGAGGAGTGGGGCGCGACCCAGGAAGAGAAGGGCGCAACCGAGATGGAGGAGAGGGACACGACCCATGCGCCAAGACACGTGGCCCAAACAGCACAAGGCACGACACAAATGCATTAGGACGCGACCCAACTGACTTTGAACGCATCCCAGACGGCGCAAGATGTGACGCGAGACACGGCCCAAGAGACGCGGGCCACGCAGTACAAGATCCATGAGGCATCCTGCGAGGCCTAGCCGAGGAAGTAGATCAACCCACCATCGCAGCCCGCAACCCAGCAGCAGCCACACACGACCCATCGTTAGCAGCCTATGGCTAAGCGCCTAGCAAACCACAATAACACCTGGAATGGGACTCGACCCACCCTCACCCAACCCATCTTCTTCCAGAAAAAATCCTTGTTTAAATACAACCTCTATAACTGACTCTACCAACCTTTTGGACATAATTACCACTCTAAATTAAATCACCATTCAATTTTCCATAACTCCCTCCAATAATTAGTGACCTCACCTTGCCCAATAATTGCTCAATTAACTCAGAATCTTTCCCCCCATCATTGTTCACATTCTTTCCGTTACGACATTCAAACCCATCGTCAATTAAGGGACAATAACTCCCTGTAATAGCTGCCACATGCCTCATGGCAGCCATGGATGAAGACTCCAAGCTTGTATGACCTCTACTCGAAACCACTTGCTCGCCGAAAAAATCAAGGCGTTTTGGCCTCAACGAAGGAGACACCTTACGATCCGATAAACCCGCATCCCCGTGGCTACTACTTCCAGAACTCCCATGACCCTCAAGCTTGTAATGAACCAGTTGATCCGCGAACACTCTCAGTTCCACATCATATGGCAACTCAACCATCTCATTTGCCCCAGCCAAATTCCATCCGACACAATTTTTATGAATATGCCCCATTAGACCACAATAATAACAGTAAATGGGAAATTTCTCATACTAAAACTACAGAGTGATCACAGATCCTATATCTACCTCAAAAGGCAAACAGACAATAAGTGGGGACTCTACACACAATTTGGCTTGAAATTTCACAAAATCTCAATAGCCCCGTAAATCTGAGTCACACCGAGACAAACACAACTCCCATCATAGATGCAATACCCCTAATATTCTCTCTAGTTTAAAGATTAAACTGAAGATCAAAGAAACATATGGTAAAATATACCTCATTGAATTCAATTTTGGAAAACTGAGCAGCACCATCAACAATTTCCAACACCAACAGTCGATTGTCAAATAGCCATGGCGAACCCTCCACCACCCTCTGATGATCTCGCTCCGATGCAAACTGGAACAAGAACAAGTTCTTATCGATTTATGTCTATTCAAACTTACCAAACGACATCCAAATAGTTTTCATAACAGCAAAAAAATGATGGGACGTTAACCATTCGCTCGCTAGCGACCCGCCCCAACAACATCTTCTCACCCTCGCCAATTTCTGATGACCTTAACACAAATGACGCAACCCCGCCACCCACCACTGATTTTCCTTTGCCTCCCATTGACAAAAATGAAGTTAAGGTGTCCATACTCATATAATATTTCGAGAAGTGTAGACAAAAATCCTGTAAAATATACTCCCTCCGTCCCACAAAGGATGACTTCCTCGCATCCCAATATTCAGTGGGGAACGCATATCGAGGAGACCGGATGAGGCACTATTTGACCCCAAAAAAATCCGAATTTTTTTTTGAACGTACGTTAATCCTTAACGTACTTCCCAGAAAAAATTAGGGGCAAAATTGTCTCAAATAGGTCGTCTGCCGGCCGTTTTAAGATACGTGCCGAAACAGTAAAAGCAAAAGCTAAAACGTCATCCTTTGTGGGACGGAGGGAGTAACAAAAACAACAAAATTCACTCCACTAAGACCTACTTGTAAGCACAAGACAAAAATTTAAAGAGGAAAAATCATCCCTAAAAAAAACAAAAGGGATTTGGGGCAAGAATTTAGATGCAGAAGAGAGAGAGAAATTAGGGAGAATTTTCTATTAGGACCCACAATTAGGGAAACAAATCCCTTTAATCACACAACTCTTTAATTGACGCCAACAACACAATTCAAAAATATGAATTCTACCAGCTAGACACCCATCCTTAACTGCAGAAATTTCAAGCTTCAATCTTACCGAAAGAAAAGAATAGTTAGTGGTATAAATATGGTTTGATATAATGTAAAAATAAGTGGTAAGGATGTGAATATAAATATAGTGAAAATTAGATAGTATGAATATGATTTAAATAAATACTGTGGATATCCATACCATTCTTATCTCTAATCGGAGGATATCTCTAATGCTTCTAAGCGGGAATGGGTGGGAAACAGAGCATTTTTTTCGTTGACCCGTTTTTGACTGTGCTGACCCTTTTGCCCTTCCTCTTTTTCTTTCTTTTTCTTTGATGTCATTTTGTCCTCTCTTTTTTTACAATAACTTTATACTCCAATTTTCTTAATATAGTTGCTTTTATGTTATTGACCCCACGAAGCGATACAAAAAAAAATTCTTAGTTGGATGATTTACATACGTAAATATTGCAACTAAAAAATAAATATAAATCTACGAAGCGAAATCAAGAAAAATTAGTTCTTAATCTAGTCCCGCAACGTGGGGTCAATAGCATACCAGCTATGTTATTATGTAAACATAACTATGATAGTTTATTTATAATTAACATAATTTAATAAGTTAGACATAAATGACATATGGTAGGCCAAAAATACCAGTCAATGTATGTTTGGGTAAGAATAAGATTCTGGTCGGATTCTTGTAACTTATTAGGTCTATTTGGAATGTACAAAAACCGAATCGAACTGGAACTGGAAATAATTTGATCCATTTTTTATTTTTTTTTTAAACAATGTTATAATAGTTAAAATATAAATTTTTTTTTTTAATTTTGAGAAAATTGAATCCCGAGTTTTCTTCTTCTTTAACAACCATTTTTTTATTATCATATTTAGAGACTTGTGTAAAATTATCCGGTGTAACTTTCTAAAACCAACCAAACATGATAAAATTAAAAATTTAACATTTCAGATCTACTTTCACCTCACATTTCGAGAATCAAACGGACCCAAAATATAAAAATGTTAATTTTTTTTTATAATTTTCTTATCAATAAATGGCGCTCATATTGTTAACAGAGGTTTGGGAAGTAAATAGGGTGAAAACAAAGTTGGTTTATAATTCACGTTTGTATTCGAGCTTTGCAGTAATCAACTGCTTTAAAAAAATTTGAATTACCGGATTTCACACTCTAACACAGTGGAATATCGATTAGTGTAACTCGAAAAATAATGCATTATATAAAAAAACAAAAACAAAAAAAAAAATGAGGTTTGGGATTTTGTTGACGGGTTTAGGGTTTTGCCTCTCGTAGCCTGCTCCTACAAACAAAGGAGGATGAGAAACAGATGTAATAATAATACCAAGTGAAACAATAACAGTAATTGGCAACTACCAAGAAGAAGAATAAGAAGAAGACGGCGTAGAAGATGTGGTATCTGTGCGTGTTTTATCACAGACTCCTAGATTACAGGAAAGCAGAAGTAGAGTCTCTAGCGGAGCTGTTTGGTTTCACTGAGCCATTGGAATGGAAGCTTCCCCTACATCACCACCCCGATTCTCCTTTCCATTTCGTCAATCTCCCTTCTGAAGATGTCGCTAGAAGCGTCGCCAATAGAAGTTAGTTTCTTTCTTTTTATTTTCAGGAATTTGTTTGTTTGTTTGGAATTGAAAGAGAAAATGAAAGTACTAATTTGAATGTGAATGTGGCAGGTATACTTGTTAAGGGAATGTATGAGCTTTGGGGTGAAGGAAGCAGCTATGAGGAACTGGAGGAAGCAATTAAGTGTTACCCAGATGACAGAAAGTCACCTTTCTTAGGTTTTGATACTACATTCAAGATCACCGTCGACAGCTTTGGAAAAGTGATGAGTTTCCAGGATCAGAATGACCGCATTAAGTCGCTTTCTTATATCCCTTTCAAGGTCTGTTGCTTTCTTTCTTTCCCTTTCTTGATTTCCCATTTTGTGATTGATAAAACAACTTTACCTACTGAATTTGAGGGTCTGCTTGTGTTTGCGATTTTGAATGCGTCTACATATGCATTGGAAATACTGAATAGAGAACCATCAATGCAACTCTCATAAAACACAGAATTAATTCACCTATTCCTTGTCTTTTGATATCTGTGGTGTATCTGTTCCACTTGCAAGGCAAAAGAACCAGATATGGTGTATTTGGTTTTGCTTTGTAACTTTCTGCTTAATGCCTGAGAGAGCATATGAATGTCAAATGTTGTTGTCATTTGTCTTAACTGCCAAAATTTAAGTATTAAATCCCTTGGCCTGTCCATGTCACTGATGTTTGATTGTCTGCCACAGTATTTTTTAGTTTTGAAATGAATGATACTGTCTGCTGGTTCTGTAATTGCTCTTCTGTTTATGTTTTATCTTGTATTAACTTGTCATGGGCCTTTTTCCACAGTTTATCAACTATCACATGCATTGTTCCTGAATGTCTCTCACCGCAGTGGGCATCTCTTTTAGGGGATTTACCCATTGAAGATGATTGTTTCTTCAATTGGTTTAACATTAAGAAAACATTTTTATTGTATTTATCTATTGATGTTTTGGATAGCGAGTACAGTTTGGGATCACTATGTCTGTGACTCACGCCTTAATCAAATTTTATATTCATTTGTTGACAACAGGGTCGAGTTAATTTGAAAAACCCAGACCACATTTTCTGGCTCATTGAGACTGATGACTATGGAGTCAATAATGGGCTGCCACCAGTTGCACAAAGAAGAATCTTTTTTGGTCGAGAGGTTGGTGGTGCCGACAGGAAGCTCTTGCCTACTTACCAGTTAAAAAGCAGAAAATATCTTGGGCCAACAGCCATGGATGCTGAAATGGCTTTCTTAATGGCCAACCAAGCATTGGTCATGCCTGGGAAACTTGTCTATGACCCTTTTGTTGGCACTGGAAGCATTCTCGTTGCTGCAGCTCACTTTGGGGCAATGACAATGGTTTGATTTGCTTCTGTTTCACCAGGATTTATTTTACATCTTTTACCCCGTATTCAGTATTATTAATGGATGTAACTTTTTCAGGGTGCTGACATCGATATTCGGGTAGTACGTGATGGACGTGGCCCTGACTGTAATGTCTGGACCAATTTCAAGCAGGTGAATGTAAATATATGACATTTAAGAGTTGTTTTATGGTTCTTGGAAATTCTTATTAAGTCCTTGTCCATCATCATTAACTGATTGTTTCAAAACTGTCATTGAATTTTTTCCTGTTAACTGCACAAGATTTTTTCCTGTTAACTGATTGCATTTTTGCAGTATGGGTTACCTATGCCTATTGCTCTTTTGAGGGCAGATAATAATCTTCCTCCTTGGCGTCATGGATTAAAAGAGGTAACTTTTTAAAACGTTTCCACCTATTTGCTGGGTATATTGGTTGCTTTTCCGCCTTTATTTAGTTTTCCACTTGAAGTTTAGAGATGCATGCTTGAATTGGCATTTCTGTCTGGTGTATTGAATGCTTATTTATTTAATCTTTATTAAATTGGTAGTTTATGTTAATGGGTGGAATCTTGTGGAATTGGATGTACTGTGGTTGTCTTTGATGGAGAGCCCATATCCAATGAATCCAACAGTCTGTCAGAACTATTGCCAAGTTTTTTCTTATCTAGCTAATGAAAGATTTGATTTATATAAACACACTCGTCACTTGATTGACCTTTGTGTCATGCATTTCCTTACTTATGTATTCTTGCACATCAGTTGTTTCATCTGTTTTGACTGAGTAGAATCACTGCAGGGTTCTTTTTTGTACTACAGTAAAGCTCCTTTAGATCATTTTGTGAGTTTGCCTCAGGAGCGTGATTTCACTTTTGGTCCTTTATGCTAACGATTGTCTGATTTTTTATTCTTGATTCAATTTTAAACTATGTCTGCTTAACAGCGGTGGTGGATTTAAAGTTTTTTTTACAGTAGTTTGCCAACTGAATTTTCTGTTTGTTTGTTATGGATAATGTTTGCGGAATAACTTTATTTCAAGTCTCTGAAAATAAATGGGAGTTATATTTTGATTTGTGTTTTGTATGTGTTCATTAGGTGTTTGATGCCATAGTTTGCGACCCTCCTTATGGTGTTCGTGCTGGGGGCCGCAAGTCTGGTGGTCGAAAATTGCTGAAGGGAGTTGTGGGTCCTTACACTGTTCCTGACGAGAAAAGAAATGACCATATACCTTCGACTGGATCCTACTGCTTAGCTGAGTGTGTGCATGATTTGCTTGACCTAGCTGCTAGGATGCTAATAATGGGTGGCAGGCTTGTATACTTTTATCCAGTTTTAAGAGAAGAAGGTGCGGAAAATCGTTTTCCTGAGCACCCATGTTTCCGATTGATTGCTTCTTCTGAACAGATCTTAAGTTCACGATACAGCCGGGTATTATTAACCATGGTGAAGATCGGTTTGTACACAGACGAAATAGAACAGGAAGCCAAGACAAAACATTTGGAGTTCAAGGAGAACCATCTGAAGTGGTTAGAAGAAGGTAATCTTCATTCTTCTGTGTTTAGTCCAGCCGATGTTCAATCTGCAGCTGGTGATTCGAAATCGTGGAAAGAAATGAAACCGAAGTACAGAGGAAAATACGTGTAGTCTTTCTCACTGCACCTTTGTGTATTAGGTATGCCGGCATCAGACACCAAGGAAGATTATATATTTTTGTCCACCCTTGTATCTTTTATTCAAGGAGGGAGTTGCAGTGATAATTATACTGAATGCTTATATTGCACTTCTTATCATTATTAGTATTATTAGTTTTTGTTTTTATTTTGGATTTAGAATTTTTTTAGGAATTGGTTCTTTTTCTTTTGAAAAAACCATTCTGACTATTTCAAACTCAGGCAGAACTTCAGAGGACAATAAAACTTTCTCAACTTTTAATCGTCAATGTTGCTGAAATCAGAAGAATGTGAATAGATAGTCTTAAATGTCAGCATTTGAGAGTAATTTCAACTAAAAATTACTTGGTCATCAGAATTGTACCGATAGATTCAACCTATCTAGAGATTAGGATTTTGATTTGGTTCATTTATCTATTACTTTTGGTACTAACGTGGTAAAAACAATTCACCTCACCGGTTTGACTGAATTACCCAACTTTTTATGTTTTTTGGAAACGGTGGAATTTTCTTTGACCAATTGACCATTGAAAAGGTCAAACCTACATGGAAACAGTACGCCAATCACTGTATGCCAAGTGGCACATTATCTCCCTCATGAATTTCCTAATGCTGAGGCTACCATAACGGGGCGACATGTTTGATTGGAAGGCTGCGATCCTCCGGTCCTGTCCAGAATTGGAATACACACAAGAGACAGGGAATGAAAAAAGAAAAAGGGGAGAAAAAACATACACAACAAGAAAACACAGAAGAAAGAGAGAGCTAGGCATCTTTCTTTCTTCTTCTTCTCAATCATTTTCTTCCCCTGATTTCCTAATTAAGGTTGTCAATTTGCACAATTCCATGGCAATATTATTAATCTTCAATAAAAAATCTTAACACTCAAAGCCAAGAAAGAGGGAAAAAAAACCCTGAATTCATTGTTTTCAGTATCTCCTAATAGGTATGTATTTTAATTGCTAATTCTTAACTCAATAATTATCCGTAGATGATATAGTATATCATCACTGATTTAATTCGAGTCTCGCCTCAACTTATAAAATAAAAACCTATTTTTTCAAATTTTAGTTTTTGTTTCAGGGTTGTATTACCCAATTAGCCAATTTTTATAACCAAATAAATAAAAGAAATCATGGCGCCAAGCAAGATCAGGCGAGCTCTAGGCGCGGTAAAAGACCAAACCAGCATAGGGTTAGCCAAAGTTGGGAACAGCACATCCTTGTCCGACCTCGAGGTTGCCATCGTGAAAGCCACGCGCCATGAAGAAACCCCAGCCGAGGAACGACACATCCGCGAAATCCTCAGCCTCACTTCCTACGCGCGCACCTACGTCAGCGCGTGCGTCAACACCCTCGCCAGGCGCCTCAACAAGACCAAGAACTGGACCGTCGCCTTAAAAACCCTCATCTTGATCCAACGCCTGCTCGTCGAAGGCGACCCCGCCTACGAGCAGGAGATTTTCTTCGCCACGCGCCGCGGCACGCGCCTCCTCAACCTGTCCGACTTCCGGGACAAGTCCAACTCGAATTCGTGGGATTACTCGGCTTTCGTGAGGACGTACGCGCTGTATCTGGATGAGAAGCTTGAGTACAAGATGCAGGGGCGGCGTGGGAAGCGGAGCATGTTTGGCTTCGTCGACGAAGATGAGGAGGATCCGACGGCGTTGGCGGTGGCTGGAGCTGGAGCGGGAGCGGTTGTTTGTGTGCGAACCACGCCGCTTCGCGACATGAAAACTGAACGCATCTTCTCTCGAGTTCAACATTTGCAGCAGCTCCTCGAACGATTCTTAGCCTGCCGCCCAACAGGTTCTTAAATTCTTCCCCCTCTCTGTTGAATATTTTTTGGATTTTGATTCTGCATTAGCAATTTAAAGCATGATTTAGGTATTGAAAATGGAGAGTACAAATGGGCTTATAGCAAAATTTGGTTCTCATTCTTGAATTTCTGCCATTTTTGTTTCTGTATTGGAACAGGTGGAGCGAGACACAACAGGGTTGTAATTGTGGCTCTATATCCTGTTGTCAAAGAAAGTTTCCAATATTACTATGAAATAACGGATATAGTAGGGATCCTAATCGAGCGTTTCATGGAGCTAGAGATTCAGGATTCTGTTAAGGTTTATGATATCTTCTGCCGAGTCTCCAAGCAATTAGATGAGCTTGACAGTTTCTACAGCTGGACCAAGAGCATAGGCATTGCGCGCAGCTCAGAGTACCCTGACATCGAGAAGATCACTCAGAAGAAGCTTGACCTTATGGACGACTTCATTCGAGACAAGTCTGTGTTAACGCAGACCCAACCTACGAGTCCCAGAGGGACAGAAGAAATGGATGAGAGGAAAGAAAATGACGAGACTGATATGAATGCCATCAAGGCATTGCCTGCTCCTGAGGAGGTCACTGAGGCCCCTGTGGTGGAAGTGAAAGAGGAACCAAAGGAAGAGGAGGAGAACAAGCAATTGGTTGTGGTCACACAACAAGAGGGTGATTTGTTGAACTTGGGGGATTACGCGGTGTCCAGCAAAGACCACGCGAATCAAGTGGCATTAGCTTTGTTTGATGGCGAACCAGCAGCTGCATCGAACACAGCTGCTGGTCCAAATTGGGAAGCGTTTAGCGATGACACAGCGGATTGGGAAACCGCATTGATTCAATCGGCTAGCAATCTGTCCGGTGGTCATAGAGCCTCGCTGCCTGGTGGGTTTAATATGATGTTGCTGGATGGAATGTATAAGCAGGGGACAACAACCGCGGCAATGTCTGCTGTTGGGTTGGGAGCGAGTGGAAGTGCAAGTAGTGTGGCACTCGGGTCCGCTGGAAGGCCAGCGATGTTGGCATTGCCCGCACCTCCAACAGCCGATGGAAGCGCTACAACTTCAGGGAACGTAGATCCATTCGCAGCTTCGCTGGCGATTGCGCCGCCTGCATACGTGCAAATGTTGGAGATGGAGAAGAAGCAGAAGTTGTTGATTGACGAGCAGATGATGTGGCAGCAGTATGCAAGAGATGGGATGCATGGACAGGTTGGATTGGCAAAGCTACAACAACCCAATGATTACACTATGCATGGAGGTTACACAAGAGGCTATTAAATTAAGTCTGAAAGCTAATTGTTTTTATTTCAGAATCTTTTTGATCTCTTCTTTTTTGTTATACCATTTGTTTTCTGTTGAAACAAGTGAACTAAAACAGGGAACAAACAATTGCTCTGCTCATACTGAATTAACAATTGACTTTGTAACTATTTAATTAACAGTTCCAAACATAATTGCAATTAGTATTTCTATAATAATATAATAAGTCACACCACTCTCTACAAAAAGACATTTGATTCATAAACTTCGAAATTAGATGAATAAAGTTTGACATAAAGCATTGAAGCTAAAAGATAAGAGGAGCAACCAGCGGGAACCAATATAGCCCATAAAAACCTATGCCGGAGTTTCTTTAACCTTAGCATTTTTTCTTAAGGTAGTTCCGTGGAGAGTGATTTCTAAAAAAAGTTATATTATTTTGTTTGGTTGATGGCCATAAAATACGAGGAATGTTAATTAAAAAAAAATAGATATCTAAATATCACCCTTGGTCTAATGATGAAGTACTTTCCCTTTTGTGCCACCAGATTAGGAATAAAATCCCATGACTCCGAAAAGTTCATCATATGTGCAGAGCATTTGTGACAAGGTATTAATTTTTCATCGCAAATGAGTAAATGTTTCGACGAAAATCCATCGAAATGCTAATTAAGAAAAAACAAATATGTATTTTAAAAATTATAATTATTTATAAAAAAAGTAATGTCATAATTATTAAAATATAAAAAAAAAATTAAGTTTGAGAAAATTAGATTCTCGATCTTTTTTTAAAGAATTATTTTTCTTTTTTTATTACCTTATCGGAAGACTTGAGAATATGAGATTCAGGTAAATGTGATCCCAAAACAAACCAAACACAGTAAAATAGAGAATCTAACATTTCATACCTATTTCCTCCGGTATTTCGAGAACCAAACATCGTCGAAATCTCCATAGAATCCTTAAACTAACAAAATTATTAGCGGCGCAAAAGAAACCTACTACCTTGCACCAAGCACGACAACGGGTGTGACGTATGTGCCTGCCCTCTCCTATTTCAATATCAGCCGAAGCTTTTAAGTGAAATGAAATGAAATGAACCCTTGCAACTTGCAAGATAGTTTATACCAAACAACACTTCAAGTGAAATGAATTGAACTATTGCAGGAGTTTAACCAAACAGCTCCTATGGGATCTTGCAAAGATTTACTTTTGGGGGAAAGTTCAATTTTATCCTATAGGTATTTACGTTTTCATCGCAGGTCCTTTAAGTACTAAACTCATCACTATAACTCCAAATATTTTTTACCTTTTACGATTTAAGTTTGACATTAACTTCTAAGTGATTTTCTGCTAGTTTTTTCTTACTTATTTTAGTTAGTGACTTCTTTTTCTTAAAAAAAATGTATAAAAAATTAAAAGAAAATAAAGAAATTTTAAAAATAATTTCGAACCAAATTATTATTAACCAATAAAAAGAAAAGAAAAGAAAAGAAAAGAAAAGAAAAGAAAAGAAAGAGTACTTACTGACATTTACTCACACGAGTGTTCGAATTTCGTAAAGCGTGTGAATGCTTGCATCATCCATGATTCTATGCTTCACTAAGCACAACCCATTTAATATATATACTGGACCTTTTTTCTCCTGTAAAAAATAAAAATAGGAAAAAATCCTTTTGGGTTTGCGTAAATGTGCCCACTTGCCAAGTAGCAAAATGCCAAATCCAATACGAACGGCCTGAAAAAGGATGACGCATGAGAATGAATGATTCCAATTCCACAGCAGCAGTACTTACTACCTGCAGTGCTAACTGGGCTCCACCTTTCTTCTTCTTATGTCGGGGGTTCTGGGCGGCTCGGTTTTTCTAATAAGCTGAATTGCAATTCGAATTTGAGTCTATAATCTAAAATGAAAGAGAACCTCAAATATAAATACGGAGATTGACATGTAGGTCAACCTGTGACATGGCACTCATGCAAAGCAGCCAATTTTAAAGCTGGCGGCCACACTTCTTTTTAGATGTACGATCCAAATGGGATAGTTAATGTACATTATAATCCATTTAGCACTTTATTACATAACCATTATACTCTCTCCAATCAAATCCAATTCAACACCAAAATGAACCCATTTCCTTAGCAAACTAGTCAACAATTTTATCAATTTACTCATCTTTTATCCAATTATAAGTAAAATTTGACTCTAACCGTCAAAATTAAGTTTTAATCAATATTTTGATTATCGAGGATTAAGTTTGAATTATACCTATTTTCAACCAATTAAAAATAATATAAATTAGATTAACTTAAATCAGTATAAAACGTGCAATTACCTCAAGATAATTAATTTACTAATTGTTACTCACACACAAAAAAGTGCTAAAGGGAAATATTAAAGTAAGAAATATTTGTTAAATTAACAATTAGCAAATTGCCCCAAATTAAAATTAAATAAAAAAATCTCTCACTCTGACATTAAAGGACCTTAATAATATAGTAAAAATCTCATGCAACAACGTGGTGGGGCGCTTGCTTTCATATTATTCATCAATGTCCCTATATATATACTTGACGCAATAGAAGTAATAATTCATTAATTCTAATCTAATCGGGCAAACATTTAAAAAAAGAAAAGCAAAATGTGAAGAATTACACTTGTTGCCAATATCAACACAAAATCACAATTATTTTTCCCTATTTTTCTCTTACATCCATAGGAATTCTGTAAGCTACATAAATTATACCAGTAGTTTTGAAATAGTTTTTTTAAATATATATATATATATTCTATAACAATTCAGAATAGAATAATATATTTCAAATCAATTATATAGTGTTGCCTTAAACAAAAATTAATCACCCACCTGTGTGATTGATTGAAATAGATTTTTTTTATTCTGTATTAATTGAAAAACAGAATACTTATTTCAACCAATCACACGGTGTTGCCATAAAAAAATTAATCACACAATGTCAAACATTTTGCTACATACATTAAGTAGTAATGTTGTATCTCTACACCTCGACTACTAATTAGGATCGCAATTAATTAGTAGTTTGATCAATCGAAGTGATTAGGCAGACTTATTTCATCAAAATCATCCAATGATAAGAAAACTTCATCCAAGCATGACAGTTCTTTTCCATCATCATCATCATTACAATTTCGTTCATAAACTCGGCAGACTACCCATTTATTGTCCTGAAAAATATAATCAAACACCGAAGTTAAAACAAATAGCATTATATGCTCAAGTTAATTTATTGTGTATAGAGAAATTATTATTTGTTTAATTGAGCTAATTCACTACAAATATGATTAAGCGGCTTACAAACATTTTTTTTCTCTCAAACAAAATATTATTTTTACTTTTGATGGAATCACTAATATTAATTAACTAATTCAGGGATTAGTAGTAGTTAACACTAATAATAAAGAATTTGGCAAGCTTACTAATTTAGGACGGGACGATCTGGATTTGGACGATGATCTGCTACTAGAAGAAGAAGAAGATGCTCCATCGGAGAGTCGATATTCTTCCATAATCCAATCCGTTTTGTTGCCTTCTCCATCGTAAAACACCAAATATTTCTTGAAGCCCACTCTCTTCTTGTTGCCACTCGTCACCACTGGCTCCTCAATCCCTATTGGCGTCCAATATCCGCTACCTGTCACCCGATTTTGTGCTCTTCGACTATAAAAATACCATTGTTGACCCTCCGCCAATGCTTTGCCTACACGTGTGTATATTTTACATAATTAGTTCTTTTGTTTTCCAGTTTTTTGGGATACTAATTTCATTCAACCACACTTTAATAGTCGCAGTTGCATTTCTCCGGTATGAAAAAAAAGAAGAGGAGGGGAAAAATAAAAGAAAGAATACCATCAAGTTCCCATGGATCATAAGGGTAGAGATCAAGATCGGGGATGATATCAGGGTGGCAAGGCAAGAGGGAGGAAGCCTTACGTTGAAGAAAATGAACTACAAGGTCTTCATCACTTGGATCGAATCGAAACCCAGGAGGAAGTTGCCCACCATTTGCCATATACTATTTGATATGATATTTACGTGTAAGTGCGCGTGCTTTTTTTTTGTCTTGTATGATAAAAGATAAAAAAAGAAAAAAGAAATATATAGCTAACTAGCAATCAAATTAACAAAATACTAATTAGAAGGAGATTATATATAGAGAATAGTGTGTAATGTATATATGAGAAATGGGGCCGGATTACATCAAGGTGGATATTGGTGGGGATGAATGTGTGGAGGGTATTTATAGAGAGTGGTGGGAGAGTAAATATTTATATAAGAGGAGGAGAGAGAAAGTGAGATGAAGATGAAGTGACTTGAAAAGGAAGGAATAGAGTGCGCAGGCGTATTCAATGGCATTTCTTGAAATGGGATTGGGAGGATTGGGAGAGTGGAATATGCAAATATTGCAAGTGGGGAAAGTACTGATTTATCGAAGTGGGGGAGAGAGAGATACAGATAGAGTAGTGCAAAATATTAATGGAGTGCTCATCTCATGTAGTTTGATGAGTTTCACGCTTCCCCCCTCTAATTCTATAATACATATACACATTGGGTATTATTTTAACAAGATAATTTCATTTCATCCTCTGTTCTGAATAGGATGTGGTTTTAGAATCATGTGTTCTTTTTTTTTTAAATGACATCTTTTTGTAGAACATAAAGAGTATTATCTGCTAAAGTACGATAATAAATCATATTCACATCGTATTGTTGGTTCTTTAAAAACTAAATGTTTCCAATAGATAGTTTCTCCATATATGAGAATCAAACTAGCGACCTCTAATTAGTTAAGAGATCTCCTCTATATCTAACCATAATTTTTAAAAGAGACGTCGTTCGGTTTGTAACTAAGTGTGAACCCCATTTCTTTTTACTTTCCCTTATTTTTTATGTATTTTTTTATAATATTTTTAGATTTCTTTCAAGTCTCTTCCTTATTGGATCATATTCCTACTCGTGGTTGTGGTTAGAGAATATCTAAACTAACATGTTGATGGAGTCACAAATTTGATCATATTAGCGCTTCATATTTTTATTGCATCCAAATTTTCTCATGACTTTCGAGCTCTACTCTATGATTTTGCATATTTTTGAAACTGTATTGCATTAATTTTAAAGAGGTAGATAAAATTTAAGATTTAGTTTAAAAATTATTACCAAGTAACCTAAAATATGACTATAAAAACCCTCTTAACAAGTCCTATAATTTTGAATGATTGTTCACATTGGATCGACTCTTTAATTAATGATCTATAAAAAAGTTTCTTTTTTTTTTAAAAAAAAATTACGACTCTTTGATAACGAAAGAGTGTCAAACGTGATCAATGTGATAAGGATAAGGTTAATCAAATTATTTTAGTTTGATTTATTAAGTATAGTGAATCCAGGTCCACTCTGGATTAATCAGACGCTGAATGAATAAGCAACTGATACTAAATGTTTTGACAGAAAAAACAAGTATAGTGAACATAAAGGGAAGTTCAGCATTTCTATAGTGTCATCACTGTTGAAATGAGTCAATGACATTTTGTCTTCTTTTTTCTAAATAATTATTTATTGCTTAGTTTAGTGCATATATTTTTTTTAAAAATTTCAATTAAATTTGTAAATGATTAATTGAGTCTTCGTATTTGTAAAATATTTCTAATCAAATTTCTTCAATTATGGAATCTCATATTTTAAAATTTGGTTCAACTAAATTTATAATGATTGATCTTACCTCTATTATAATGTTTAACTTAATTCTAGTATTAATAAAAACAATTCAATCAAAATATAGAAATTCATATTTTTTTATGTGTATGTAAATTTAGTCCAATTTATCTATATAGTTAGACATTCTAATATTTTTTTATATAATTCATTATGAATGATTAATTTCAATTCTTAACTCAGATGAGCTCAATATATATATATATATATAATATGGTACATTAATAGAGTAAAAGTCAACGCGTTGGATACCAAAATTCGGCCAAATATTTGTTTTACACAGGTAAATCTCATTGCCTATGGAGTAAAAAAGAAAAGGAGAACTGAACTTGAATGGAAGCGGCTAAAAGAAACCTTCCATGTTTTTTTTTGAGTGCTAGATTTTTAACTGAAACTAATCTCATTTAAATTGTGTGGAGTACCTAGCAGGTAGTAATTTGATTGGCCGTTAATATTATCAAAATTAATAAAAAAATATAGTTTGAAACAGTCCACAAATGAATTATAGATACAAAATAAAATCAACTTTTTTCCCGATAAGCTAAATAATATCAACTTTATACTATTTTGAATATATCACAAATTTAGCTTGGGGGAGCTGGTTGGCGAAACTAATGAGAGAAATTTTCCATCTTCATATTTTATTTTAGGAAAAAACAGACCTTGACTTTTTATGATATGATTTTTTTTTTCACTCTCAAATCAAACCCTAATTTTAAAACCTAGATAAATAGGCCCCCAATTTTATGCTCCATCATACACGTTTACCCTAACTAATTCATTGTTATTCAATCATGCCCCCGTACTCCTAATTTTCCAACCATCTCCATTAACGTCGTCTGAAAGTTGCCATTTATTTCCGTTTGGTGGGAATTTATTGGGACTATAGTGCTCAATTCTAATTTTTTTAGTATTAGAATATATAATATTACATCTCGTATTCAAGAATCGACCACCGTCATCGTCAACACCGCTTGACTCTCTGCCACCGCTACTTGTTTTTATGGTAGGCATCTTGTCAAAACAATCAATTTTCTTTCCTTCAGTCCCCTAAATCCCGTTGGATCCCTATTTCAAAACAAAGCTCAAAATCCCCAATTTCTTAAATCCTAAATACATAACCCATTTTCTATGATATAAATGGGATATGTCCATTGTTTTTAATCGTTGGAGTTTCTTTTTTTTTTCTATCATAAAAATGATAGTGTTTCTTCAGTAGGTGGGAGTCAAATAGGAATAAACGGCAACTTTCGGACGGTGTTAATGGAGATGGTTGGAAAGTTAGAAAGTACAAAAGTGTGATTGAATAACCACGAAGTAGTTAGGAGTAAACATGCGTGACGAAGCATAGAGTTATGGGTTTATTTGTTTAGTCGTTAAAGTTAGGGTCTGATTTGAAAATGGGAGAAAAAATCTAAATATAATACGACTTTTTTCCCTTTATTTTATATACTCCCTCCGTTCCACTTTACCTGTCACTTTTTTGCGGATTGTTACTATTTGGGGTATTTGTCATTTTATCTTTTTCGAAGCATATATTTTGTTCAAATGATAATTTTTTTTTTTGAATCAATCCAATTTGATGATGGTGTGATAATTTCAGTGGAAATTATAAAAAAAAATGAAACAGTGAGGAATAAAATAAGTCCGTAAATCAACGGCTTACGCTTTTCTACTATTCTAAAAAGTCAATTAAAGTGGAACGGATGGAGTACTTAATAGTACTATAGATATAAATAAAATGTTTAAATTTATTAGGAAAAATAGAGAAAGAAGTTGATGTGGGCTTTACATAATGTCGGTCATTCTCACTTTTATGAAAAGAACAAAAAAGAAGAAGATGAAGGGTTGGTCTTAAATCTTTTAATAGTACAAAAATACAAATCTTTGAAGGTTGCGTTTCAAAGAATTATTTCTTCATTTATAAAAAAATAAAAAAAGATGAGAATGGTGTGGGTCATCATCATACCTCATGCTTATATCATGCAGTTGCTGGCATCCAACGTGGCAGGGAGGAATGTGCGTTTGGTCGTGGACCATGTGTGAACAAAATGAGAGGGGCCCACGTTAGGGAGAGTGCTTATGTACCCAATAATTATATTTTTTATTTGTGTGGTGAGTATTTGATTTTTTATTTCCACATGCATCTCTCCTAGTCTTGTCCTAACTCCTAGTAGCTACAACAAGTGTAATCATAATCAATCCAAAAAATGTAGAATGCAATCAACCAGTTTCTTAGGTTATCAGGGAGTTCTGTTCAACTTCAACTGATTTTGTTGGCTAACCATAAGCCTCAATCGATGATGCGTCTCCCATGATTCTCTTTCTCCCTGTTCTCTTCCGTCTCTTTTATTAATTATTATTATTACATTAAAAATCGAACTCGTTATAAAAATAATATGTATTAACACATGATACATATAATTTAAATATTTAAATGTCTCTCCTCAATTTAAATATTATTAGTATTAATTTAGGTACATATAAAAGCAAATGTTGAGAGAATAATTATTCATTCCAGTGTTTTTGGAACCGGACCGGATAACGAACCGGAAATGAAAATTTCATGGTTCGACCGGGTTCAACCGGAAAAAACCGGATTGAACCATTGGACCGTTTTGAACCGGACGCATATCGAACCGTTCAATCTTAGATAATTTAACCGGATTGAACCGGCTGGTTTTTTAGTTCTGATGGGCTGACCCATGCCTGTAATGGGCCGGCCCATCAAATGACCCATGCCTGTAATGGGCCGGCCCATCAAATTCTAAAAAAAAAAAAAAACCAAAACCAAAACGGCGTCGTTTTGGCCAAATAATTTTTTCCATTTTTTTTAAAAAAATAAAAATAAAAATATTAAAAAATTAAAACGACGCCGTTTTGGATTTTGGGTTCAAAACGGCGTCGTTTTGCATTGAACCAGCCGGGTTGCTATCGAACCGGCCGGTTCACCGGTTGTCAAAAAACCGGCCGGTTCGTCCGGTCCAACCCGGGTCACGTGCATTTCGGTCCGATAGGTCGAATCAGACCGGAAACCTAAAAAATCCGGTTGAACCGGACCGAACCGGTCGGTCCGGTCCGGTTCCAAAAACACTGATTCATTCCATTCATGTTTTTGTCTATTATTTAATTTTATAGTGCTAAATATGTCTTTGATGTAATTGTAATAGTCAATTTATCAAGTTATTTTAAACCACTATTACGCTATTTCCGATATATAGGTATGACGGGTCACTATGCAACGAGGGTCAATATTGTTATGTAACATTGTTATATACCAATATGACTGTTATTTGATATTTACACTGATACAACTTTTTTTATGTATATAAAAAAAATATATTCCAAACTTTCTAGGTGTCTACTTTGCCATATTGAAAAGAAAATATTCTTATTTAAGTAAAAATGATGCATCTCTTAGCATAGTTTAATGTTTTTATCATAATTCTTTTTTTATAGGAGAAGGGTGGATTTAAATTTGGGTCCGAGTTTCTACTAGTACTTTTATCACCAGTAAGACAACTAATAAACTACATACCTATTGATAATATGTAATGTTTTGCAAATTTTTGGTTGAAATTTTCTAAATAATACTCCCTCCTTATTACAAAGAAAGTCGTTTACTATTCCGACGCGTATTTCAAGGCAGCCGGAATAGTAGCTATATGACCCAAAAAAATTCCGAATTTTTTTTTCAACATACGTGAAGGATTAATATACGTTGTGTAAAAATTTTGGAATTTTTCGAGGTCATATAGCTACTATTCAGGCCGCCTTAAAATACGCGCCGGAATAGTAAACGACGTTCTTTGTAATAAGGAGGGAGTAATAAAAAAATCGAATAAAAAATGATTGATTTTCTTCTACGTACCATGTTAATATTTTAATTTTATATCTGTAATAGACTTATAGTATAATAAAATCTTAAATATAATTGAGTTAAATTAAATAAATAAATTTTATTTAAGAATAAAGTATTGTTTCTCTTACTTTTTCGTTGGATTTCTGAGTATAGAATAAACACGAGAATGTTATTTTTATGGGAATTTTAAATATCAACTAAACATAATATATAATCTAATATTCTCAACAATCACTATCATGTGAATCACTCACCCACAAAAAATGATTCTCAAAATGAATAATTTTTTGTTACTTTTAAATGGTAACTAATTTCTCTGCCGTAACGAAAGTTACTGAATTATAAGATGAGAGAATTAAAAAAATTCAGAAATAGGACTCCTATAAGCAAACAACAAACCGTCATAACAAGGTACTACTACATCAAGAATGTTTTCTTATTTCATTGTTCTTTCGTGAGGTTCAATCCTTTTGTACGTGAAATTTAACTATTTTAGCAGTGAGATTTAATCCTTCTCTTTATGTTCCTTTGTGGTTCGAATCCGTAAAATATTTACAAATGATGGAATCTCACAACAAAGTTAATATAATCACTGCAAATAAAAATCCTACTATAATCGGGGGGAATATTCGTATTCTCTTTTTATTTTAAAAAATTGAATAAAATTATACTCCCTCCGTCCTTAAATAAACGACGTTTTGAATATTAAGATGGTTCTTAAGATAATAATTAGTTTGGAGAAACCGAGTCACTTTATGACTATACTATCCCTGATATCTTGCAGTATTTACCAAAATGCCATTAGCTTAAGTGGTAGCTTCATGGCTTGAGTGTGGGCTGCAAAAATGGCCCAAATTTTTCTAGATTTTATCCTCATCCTTCAACCTTATCCTCATCCTTCAACCCAACCTTCAATCTTATCCTCATCCTCTATTTCTTAACATCAATAATGTAATTCCTAGTTGAAAATATCCCTTTCTGATTACGATCCTTAATACCCATTTGAATATCAAACCCAACCAACACAAAGACACAATAAAAAATTCCAACCAACACAACATTAGAGTCTGCTTGAGGTTTTGAGATTTGAGATTTTTTCGATTTCAGTTCCTCCATGACAACCATGGTTGGCGCCATCTTGCATCAGAGGAGTGAACCGAGTTTCTTGAGCCGAGGACCCGCCGGCGGCTAGCCAAGGAAAGCAGAGGGGGATTGTTGTTGGGGAGCATGAGTTGGGGGCTAAGGAGGGTCTATGTAAAGTAAGAAGACTTAATTCAGTGAAAACTTTTCGTGTTATTCAATGAGAGACATGGCTCAATATATAGCCGATGTCTGTTACAGAGGATCTCAGTCAAACTGACTTGAGCTAAACAATAGCCACTACTAACAACTACAAACAGAATGCTAACAACCCTACTAAATAGGTGCTTATTTAAATAAATCAAACTAAGTCTTAAAGACTCGGACAATAACAAACAGCAGCTCCTTTCATAACCTCCCTTAAGCTGATGTTGTGAAACTCATTAGCTTAAATCTTCAATGTCACACATTCCTAGTGAAGCTCGCAGTTTCTGGAAGGCTTCTACCTTGAGTGGTTTGGTCATTATATCTGCAACCTGATCTTCACTTGGACAATGGACTAGAGAAATTATCCCTTCTTTTGACAAGCTCCTTAGGAAATGAAACCTAACATCTATATGTTTGCTTCGACCATGCATCACAGGATTTTTTGAAAGCTTGATAGTGGAACTATTGTCACAATTTATGTTTGTGTATTTTTCTACTTCATGGTTGATTTCTTTGAGTATCCTCTTCATCCAGATGGCGTGACAGACACATACAACAGCTGCTACGAACTCTGCTTCTGTGGTAGAGAGTGTGACTATGGGTTGTTTCTTCGAGCTCCAGGCAACCGCTCCTGAACTGAGTAGGAAAGCATAACCACTCGTGCTCTTTCTATCTTCACTATCTCCAGCGTAGTCACTGTCAGTATATGCTTCTAACTCCAGATCACTACTCTTCTTATAGAAAATTCCCATACTCATTGTACCTTTAAGATACCTGAGAACTCTCTTTGCAATTTGCAAATGAAGTTCAGTTAGCTTTCCCATATACCTTCTTAGCAGACTTGTAGCATACATTAAATCAGGGCTCGTGTATGTAAGATACATAAGACTTCCTACAATTTGTTTTAGTAAGTCTCATCTACTAGTACCCCTTTTGTATCTCCATGAATCTTCATACCTGGCACAGTGGGATTCTTGACGGAATTACTCTCCAATATTTCAAATCTCCTTAGAACTTCTTCTGCGTATCTTCTCTGGCAGATGAAGATACCTTCCTTCCTTTGTAAAACTTCAATACCCAAGAAATAGCTCATGCTTCCCAAGTCTGACATGTCAAATTCCCTCATCATTGAGCCTTTAAATTCCATCATTAAAGGCTCATCATCTCCAGTGAAAATCAAGTCATCCACATAGACACTAACAATTATGATTTTACCTTCTCTGCTTCTTTTGGTGAAGAGGGTTGATAAGATTCAAACTTCTGGATGATCGGGGTGAGGATTGCGGCTGCTCGGAGTCACTGTAGTTGTCGTCGAGTGTACCTGCAAGGCGCCGGAGGGGGGGCTCCGGCGTAGACACTCCGATGCTTAAGTTAGTATGGCTGTACAAAATGGCAGGGGTCCGAGTAGCGATCTTAGGCTTACCGTTTATCTTTGAATGGTGGGGTATTTATAGACAGGGCGTGGGAGTTACCTCTAGGGGAGAGGGCGTTATCCAGGAGCGATAACGCCCCCAGTGACGTCATGGCTGACCTGGGATGGGATATCACCGTGCGTGTGGACAGATGACGCGTGAGAACCCCTCTCCCCGCGCTGATGTCGACCATCCCAGGGTTCTTCTCTCGATGAGGGGCGACAACCTCCGCGGTAGGCGCCCAATAGGTACCGCTGTGTCCGGCCTTAACGAAGGGGTAATGACGGAAACACCCCTAAAATTGTCTTGATTGTTATCACAAGCCCAACTGAAAATGAGCCCGAGTGTTTACCAAGGGCTGACGCTTCCTTTTGCTCCTACCGTCCTGCATCGGTTAACGGGATGACTCGATCTTCGAGGGACACGTGTCCTCATCTGCCCCTCCTCTGGGGACCTATAAATTTGAAATTTCTCCTCGCAAATTTCACTTCTCTTTAGCATTTCTCTTGGCATTTTCATCATGGACGAACTAACAAGAAACTTCTTGCTTTCCAAAGCCCACACCCTGAAGAATCTCACTGAGGCGGACATTGGTTTCCTGGAAACTATAACGAGGAAGACTTCTGAGGATGTCATGGAACTCCAGGGGATGATGACCCCCCTTCTGTCCAAGCAGCTTGGGACTTCCGTGGAGGACTTCAGCCCCCTAGAGAGTGTTACTAAGTTGGCCGCCACCATCTCTCGCATCGAGGTGGTGATCACCATGTTGCGGTACCGAAAAGACTTGCTGGGGTGCTGCCTGAAGGGGATGAAGGCTTGTTCTTCTGAGCTGACTATGGTTGCTGATGCCCTGAGGGAGGTCCCAGTGGTGCCAGGGGAGGACGACGCAGGGTCCAATGCCTGACCGCTTGTTGCCGTCGTCATGTCCCTTTTGTATGCTTTCTTTTGTGTACTTAGATGTATGCCTCGGGCCGTTAGGCCATAAATAAATAAAATGCCTTTCTGTTATTCCGCTTGTGATTTTTCTCTTTTTTCGCAATACGTTAACCGACGCTTCAGTTGAGGGCCACATCAACCAAACTGAAAACGAGTCTGTCATTGGTTGGACTTCTGCAGCACTCGCTTCGCCAAGGGGTGACGGTTATTCTCGCGAACCGTTGCACATTAATTTCACACCGTCCCTTCAGTATCAACTGATTGGGCAGTTTTTTTGGCATCTCTCGATCGATGAAAAATTTCGACAGGCGTGATCACAGGATCCGATTGTGCCATTAAGATCGTTCACCTCAAAGCGCATTGATTTCTCTCAAAGGTCGTGCGGGAAGGTAGGAAGGCTTTCTTGCTTCGACTATTTAAGGGGATCCTTTCTTCTTTTTCCTGCTCATCTCCTTCTTTGTACTTCTTCGTTGAGATTATCTAAGATTTTATGACTGATTCATATTTCCTGAATGCCCTCGAGCGTGAGTCTCCCCCGACTCCTCCAACGTCGCCAGATTTTGACAATCCTCCTTCGTCGTCGGATTTTGACGATCCTCCTTCGTCGTGTCTGAGAAGGCGACCTGCCCGATGGAAGGGTCGTAAGAGGCCGAAGAAGGAGGCTTCAGGGACAGACAACGTGCCGTTTGACCTCTATGTCTCCATTATTCGAAGGGGCGATGAATTATTTCCTCATATCGGTCGCTTCATAGAAAGGGGGTCCTCCAGCGATATCGGTGTCAAGATAGCAGCTCCTACCGCTAAGAGGGAGTCAAGTCCTCCAAAGCCTGACCCAGAGAAGAAAGTTGATGAGCATTTCCCTTTCGCTGACGAGGAGTTTCCATCCTCAGATGGTGATAACTCCTACTGACCTTCTTACTGGCTTGACGAGGATTAGTCTTTAGATGCCATGCATGTTGTAGATGTCGTATGGCTTTTCATGAATAAGATGACGCTTTCTGTTTTCCTCCCTTCTTAGTCACGCGTTCATGTTAGCTCTACCAACCGTCGGGTGGTTAACGCTGCGAGATTGGTTGCCGCTGGATGTAACCGTTTCTCCAACTTCCATTTGTCAACTGCCCTCCTTTAAAGATATAAATGTTTGGCCATAAATATCTTTCGGAGGTCTTTCCACGTGTCACTTTCCACTTTGTACATGTTCTGTCATCATAGGTTGTTCGATTCTCGAGTTTGACCTTTAAAAGGAAGCGACTGTTCTCTTCTCACTTTCACTCGCGTTTCAAATTTTCTCATCATTCTCTCTCTCTGTTTCTTCTTTTGCTCGAAGGAGTTTACCTCAACCGTTCGTCGGCGTCGGCGGCCTATTCACTACTTCCTTCTTCAAGGTATTTTGCTCCATCTTCTTCAGATTTTCTTCATTATGCGTATGACTAGAGATCACAGGGGGTCTTCAGAGACTTTTAGATCTAGAAGTCGAGAGAACACCCAGTCTTTTTACTTGCGAGGCAGTTCTAAAAGCCGAGTTGGAGGGTAATGGTATCTTCTTTCCCCCTGATTATTCCGTTAAGGTTCCTGAGGCTGGTCTGTGACTTCATGACCCCCTATGGAAAAACTATAGAATGGTCTATTTTAAGATGTTCCTTTATGGTTTTCATTTCCCCATTCATATTTCTGTAAAAAAGTTGTTGTGTGAATATGATATTAACCCGACTCAGATAACCCCTTCTTCCTGGTGCGGGATTTACGCCTTTCTTCGCGCTTGCGAGTTGCAACGTATCTTTACTCCGTCCATCAATCTATTCCGTAGATTTTTTAGCTGTAGATGTCGCAATTGTTTGGTCGATATCATCCCAAGGTGGAATGATGCATTCGTTCAGCCATTCTAGCAGAGGTTTCAGGGCTTCGAGGAGACTGTGGCTGACTGGAAAAGTGGCTTCTTCATTGTGGGGCTGCCTTTCATTCCGTGGCCTAGAGGCTTCAATCGAGGACTTATCGGCTCCATTTGGGAAAACCCAGTAGTGTTGTCTAAGGGGGAGTTAGCTCATGCTAACGTCTTGCTAAAGATAAATATATCATTCCGCATTCGAGAGTTTGCCTTGTACAGGCGCATGGAAGAGTGTATTATAGGTGAGTTTTTCTCTCTCTGCGTTATCTCTTTGACTTGTTCGCGGTTCTAATATATCTTATTGGCAGATGACATTGAGGGTCAACCGCCTAGGGGGGATAACCCTCCTTTAAACGTGTTGTCGCTCCAAACGCTACCGGTCTCTCCACTACCTAAGGATTCCAGCCATCAAACCATTCCACCTAACAAGAGGAGAACTAAGACAGTCGCTGGGGGAGGGCGCGGTATTTCGGCTTGAGCCTCCCGTTTCCTTGACAATTGGATGCCGGTTCGGGACAAAGGAGTAACTTTGGGTCAGCCCACAATTAGGATAATCGACAGCGATAGCGAGGGTATGGATATCGACACCGAGCTTCGCCATGCTTCCTCAACTCAACGGAAGAAGCTCAGAGTGGGGGAAAATGATTCTGCTGCTGAGATTCCTTCAAGGAAAGTTGACGAAACCCCTTCCGTGGGGATTGATGTTTCTACTGTGGCGAGTACTTCCCAAACGGCAAAGGTTACGGAAGTGGCACCTGTCATTCCTCGCAAGGTTACTGAAACTCCACCGACAACAGATTCACTTCCGTCGGCTATCGTTCCTGATTCTCCTATTTCCTCTTGCATTCCTGACGTGATGGCGTCAGCTCCCAATTCAAACGTACTTCCCGATCCACCGACGGGAGATCCCCCGCCGTTGTTCCTTACTTCCATTTCGGGTCTCGACGGTTCCGCCAAGGGTTCCGCTCCCTCTATTATCGCCAATTTTTCTCCTCAGGGTCCCCAAGGAGTTCCTTCTTTTCATTTGGACTTATCAACTCTCGGTACCAGCGGGTTTCGAGCCTTAGGCGTGTCGGACCCGTTATCGCGGGATCAGCCAACAGCCTTTCTGGCGGGTGAGATATTTGGCTCGCCTGAGGACGAAAGGAATTGTTGCGGCTTCCTCCCGATATTCAGCACGCGCATATCCTGAACGATGCCTTGGCCGGCTTCCGTAAGATGCATTACTTCCTCAAAGCTCATGGAGATAAGCTTCGAGGTTCACCTAGTTCGAAAGAGCAACTGGATGCCGCTTTAACTAAAGTGAGGGAGTTGACGCGACTTCAGAATCGCACCTTGGCAGAGTTGAATGATCACCGTGCTGAACTTGCAAGGGAGAAATCCAAAGGGAAAGCCAAAGTTGAGTTCCTAGAAGCTGAGTTGGTGGCGGCTAAGGCTGAGTTGGTTGCCGCTGACAAGAAAAACTCTCTTCTTCGTGAAGAGATATCATCTCGCGATGCGGATCTGGCAAAGGTTCCTTCGAAAATACGCTAGTGGAAGAAAAAGACCATGTGGGCCTTCTCCGCCGGGTTCACGGATTACTATCGCAGCGGGTCTTTTGATCCTGACAGGATAGTTGATTATGCTTCTGAGAAGATGAATGAGATAGACGGGAGCCAAAAGAGTTTTCTTTCTTCAGGAGAGGAAGAGGGGGATGGTGGCAACGAGACTCCCCCATAATCGGATGGTGCCGACGCCGCGGGGATTTTGAAAACTCCACCTGTTCTTAAGATCACATTTCTTCTTTCATTCTGAACATTGATGCCATTTGCCTTGTAATATTTGTTGTGGAATAACGCTTGGGATTCTTCTTTAAATAACGATCGGTTTTCTACCGCGATATCTTTCTCTTTTTGCTTTGTCTTGATGACGCGTCATTTGGGCTAACGCTGAAGTGCGCTATCTTGGCAACCGCGCTATCGTGCCTGTCTCGATTTGAAAATTGATCCTGCTTTTCAGAGCATTAAATGCTCAATATCTCTTCATTAATGCAGGAGAGAAGTCATGACGATCCTGATACACGTGTCTATTTGAGGGTGCGCTAGGGGTTGGCGTGCCCTAGGAACCAGTGAGATTGAAGCGTCTTCTCGCTTCCCTAGAATCATAATCATTGCTCGTGTCTTTTCTTCATAGCGCGTCACACACGCGACGACTGTTGCATCAGTCATTTTATTCAACTGCTAAGATTATAAAACCCAACATAAGTTTCTTTTTTCCTCTTTTGTCATTCTATTTTTGCCTCTCCTTCTCAAGCCGTTTTGCATTTCTTCTTTCCACCATCTGGGCGTTCTGGGTTTCTCTTCCACAAAGGTATTTCTATCATCATCTGTCATCTTCTTCATTCTTTCTTTATTTTCGCTATGGCTAGGACTCGTCGTTCTCAAACCAAATCTGTAGATGAGGAAAAAATTGATAATACTGCTACCACCCTTACTTCCCCAACCATACTTCAAGATCATTTAGCCATAAACAAAGCCCGTATTCCTGATGATTATAAGGTTTTTGTTGCTTCTAATTCACTCCGTCTTAATAGTGTGATGCCTGGCAACAGTAGGATCCTGTATGCTAAGATGTTTAGCTACGGCTTCCGACTTCCCCTTGACTCTTTCATCGAAGAGTTGTTGTTATCTCTAGATGTGAATCTTGTCCAGTTAACCCCCAACGCATATTGCTGCGTTTACGCGTTTTTGGAACTTTGTAAATACAAGGGGATCGATTCCCCTTCCCTATTATTACTTAAGTCCCTTTTTCAACTGTATAACCGTAGGGGTGTGTTAGCGATATCGCCCCGTTATGGCGATGACTCGCTTAAACCCTTCACTTGGAAGCTTCTACACCTTGAGTCTTCCATTGAAGAATGGAAAGAGGAATTTTTTGTTGTCGAACTGCCTAGCCCTTAATGGTGGACCGGTTTTAACCAAGATGTCAGGGATAGTGCCTGGGGTCAGCGGGAGGCTCTTCCTACGGCTGAGCAAGGCTGGTTTGACAAGCTGCTCGAGTTGGATATCTACATTCATACTCGCAATCTTGCTTGCGGGATTGACATTCGGGCATGTATTACCAGTGAGTGTTTGCATCTCTGTCTTTATTACTTCAGGCAATACTAACGCTAACGTTGTACCGCATTTGCGCAGGGCTTAAAGAAGGTCAGAAGCCTGAAAACGTTAGGAGACTAGAGAGAAGGGCTTTACAGCGGGAGGCCGCTGCCGCTGATAACCCGGTCGTTCCGCCTACTATGACCGCAGATCCCGTCCAAACGCCTTCTTCTTCAGTTGGCGAGGGTACTGCCGCCGTTCCTATTTCTTTTCCCACTGTGACAATTGTCGTTGCTCCCGCTCAGGCGTCCTCTTCCCGAGCTCCTCCAAAAAAGAGAAAGAAAAGGACCAGGCGTGTTGCCAACCTTATTCCTCCTTTGCACGCGGGAGCTCCCTCAGAGGTGCCAGTTAGTAATACTGCCACTGTACGTGTTTCTTTTGTGGTTATGTTATCTCTCTTTTTGTCCCTTAACGTTTCTTAGCATTTTCTTTCTTCTGCTTTTTTATTTTTCTTCATGTTCTTCATTGCAGACTATCACTGCTACCCCTACTCAATTACCACCGTCAGGCGACATGAACCTATCCCACGTGTTTCAGTGTCCCAATAAGAGACAACGGCTTGACGGGGAAACCTCGGGTCCGTCAACGGGTCCCACTATTAATGAGGGAGAGAATGTCGCCGCTTTCGATTTGATGACGCCCCCTGGCGATCAGTCTACTGGCCCATTGGGAGCTATGGACCCTTCGCTTAATTTCCTCGGCCCGTCACCTCGTGGTTCTTTCTTTGACGGAATGGGCTTTACTAAGGGTTTGACAGGGGGTGGCCTTTCGACCTTTCAGTCTTTTGGTTCTTTTGGACTTCCAGGGGAGACATCCTCTAGCCAGCCTCCTTCTCCCCCCTCACTTCATTTCGTGCCTTCCACTGCCTCGATGTATCGTTCCGATGGGGTTACCGTTCCTCACCTCCGGGCTAATGTGAGTTCAATATCCGGGTCTGGTCCCGTTACCCATCAAATTGACTTGGGTAACCTGCGGAGGACCGGGTTTGCGGCCGCCGAGGGGGGGGGGGAGTTCCACAGGAGTTGCCTCTTTTTTAGCCTCTCATGCGTTATCGTCCCCTGAGGAGGAGGAGATGTTTCTTTCTCGGACCAGTGATGAGCAAGTGGCTCTTTTGCGCTCTACCATATTTTCTACTTTCTCTCATCTTCACTACTGGTCCCGGTATATGTGCGTCAAGTTGCTTCTCTCACTTCCGTCTCAGATGGGCTTCATGATGCTCATCGTCAGCTCTCCGAAGAACTTGCTAAGGAGCGGGAGGTTCGTCGTCAGCTTGCCGAGGAGCTTGCTAAGGAGCGGGAAGAAAAGAAGCAGCTAACAGAGAATTGCCGAAAGTTGGTGGTGGGCTTGGCAACAGCCAAGAAGGACTCAAGGGATGCCGCGGAGTGAGAGATCACTAGGGTAACTGATCTTAACTGTGTTCTAGCGGCAGAGAGAGCTAGGAGTGCCGCACTGAAGGGGGAGGCGGCAGCAAAGAAGAAGTGGTATATTGAGACGACCGCCCGCATCATGTCTCAGTGTTTCGTGGAAATTCACGGGGAGGAAGTGTATGGTGGTGACGCTCTTTCTGACGCCTTTCTCAAGAAGTCAAACGTTCTCGTAGAAGATCGTTTCGACTGCGTGGGAACGGGAGGTGGCGAGGGACAAGGAGATAGTGATGCTGCCGCGCAGTAGGCCTTTTGTCACCCTTTTTTGTATGTCGAGTGGTGCCCATTTTATTCTTCACTCTTAGGGGCCTTGTCTTTTGTAACCCTTTTGGGGATTTTTTGAACAATTATCGCACATATATATATTCCATCTGCTATTTTCTTTATGTCTGATCTCTCCACCCCACCTCTTTTTTCTCTGAGTTCCTGCGATCGGTAGGTCATGCGACATTATCGTCTGCACGGGCGCCAATATTTGTATTGTCTCCACCACGTCCCTGCTCACTCTCAATTATTGCTATAAAGCATCTGTAAAATAACAACACGTAACAACGAACGTTAGTTATCGCTCGTCCGCGTCGCTTCTATCGCTTTCTCAACCAGCCATCTTCACCAGGGATTCCCTATCTGGTTACTCGCTGGGATTTAGCGATTTCTTTCCGCGTTTCCAAATTCCCACGATCAACCTGGGGCGTGCCTCATCTTAGTGAGTCGTCGGATCAATACTGGCCGTCACAAGGATAGGACTTTTCACTCCCAGGCGTTGACCTCGCATCCCTGGAATCGTGCCTCGTCTTAGTGAGCCGTCTGTATTAGCCCGGTTATCACAAGGATAGGATTTTCACTTCCGGAATGGAGTTACTATCTCCCTGGGGCGCGTCTTATCTTAGCGAGTCGTCTCCATGAGCACAGTCAGCGTAAGGATAAGACTTTTCACTCCCAGGGATGCCGGGAGGTACCTCATTTTAGTGGGTCATCTATGTTATCCCGGTTTACCACAAGGATAGGACTTTTCACTCCCGGGGGTGTTGGGACGTGCCTCGTCTTAATGGCCCACCTATATTAGCGTGGTTACCACAAGGATAGGATTTTTCACTCCTAATCACTAAATTTTAGGTATGCCAGGGCGTGCCTCGTCTTAGTGAGTCGTCTGATCAGAACCGACCGTCACAAGGATAGGACTTTTCACTCCTGGCACCCTTTATCATCTGCACACAATCAGCCACAAACACACAAGAATATTCTCTATTCGAGCGTTAGCATGAGTTAGGGCTGGCGGTAGCAAACGTGCAGAGATATATTAAATTTTAGCATGGTATAATTTCAAACGAGCTATATTCCAGGAGTTAGGTAATGGAGTACCGTCAAGCGTTTCTAGGTGGTACGCCCCCTTTCCGATGACGCGGGTAACGCGGTATGGCCCGTCCCAGTTTGGACTGAGTTTTCCCATGCGTTGACAAGCCGTTCGTTTGTCTCTAAGTACCAGATCACCTGCTTTCAACAATCGCTCTTTGACGCGCCTATTGTGATATCGCGTCATTTTTTGTTTGTAGTGTGACGTTTTCAGAAGGGTTTCCTCCTGCAGTTCTGGTAACGCGTCGAGGTTCGCTCGCAACCTTTCCTCGTTCAGTTCCTCCCTGGAGTACGCCACTCGCATGCTTACGGTGCCGATTTCCACCGGTGTGACGGCCTCAGTGTCGAACACTAACGCGAAGGGAGTTTCTCTAGTGCTGGTTTTAACGGTCATGCGATACGCCCACATCATAAATGACAGTTCTTCTGCCCATTTCTTTTTGGACCCTTCCAAGTTTTTCTTGATACCGCTAAGAATACTTCAGTTCGTCACTTCCGCTTGACCATTGGTCTGCGGGTGATCCACGAAGGAGAATCTTTGCTCGATCTAGAATTTCGCGCATTGGTCTCTAAAGAATCAGCTGGTGAATTGCGTCCCTTTATCGCTAACAAGCACACGGGGTACCCCAAACCGCATGATAACTTAGTGTTTAAAGAAACGCCAAATTTTTTTCGTTGTGATATTGGCCACTACTTCTACTTCTGCCCATTTGGTGAAGCAATCCACCACCACGACCACAAGTTTTAGCTGGGACCTTGCCTTTGGGAACGGGCCTAGAACATCTATTCCCCATTTCGCAAAAGGACAAGGGGCCACAATTTTGGAAATTTCTGTGGCGGGTTGTCGCGAAATCTTGGAGAACTCCTGACATTTCTGACAGGTTCGCACGTAGTTATGACAATCTCTATGAATAGTGGGCCAGTAATATCCTAACCTGAATATTTGTGCGGCTAAGGTACCGCCAGAGGTGTGCATGCTACAAATCCCTTCATGAATTTCACGTAGGTGTGAAGACCCTCTTGTTCTGTTATGCACTTGGCGGCTGGGTGGGAAAAATATTTCCGCACTAATTCCCCGTCATAATACGCACACCGTGCTGCTTGTTTCAGCACCTTCTTCTCCGCGTTATCTACAGGTAAATCATCGTGTTTTAAGTACTTTATGACGGGAATTCGCTAGTCATTTTTGATTTCTTCAACGCAAAGCGATGCTTGTTCCTCCATGAAAGAAGGCACGAATATTTCTTGATAATATATGCCCTTAGGTATGGACGCTTCCGGGTTTGCTGCAAGTTTAGCGAGGTTGTCTGGCTCGGCGTTATCCTCTTGAGGGATGTGCTCAAAGCTAACCCGCATGCCGCTTATCTTTATTTCCAGCAACTCGCGTTTCACCTTGGTGAGATATTGAATCATGATGGGCTCTCTGGCTTGAGAGTGCCCCAAGACCTGGTCTATTATCAACTTGAAATCTCCGCAGATCTTTAGCCGCAAGTCTCCCATCATTCCCGCATCGTGTATAGCTTTATCGGAGAAACTTATTCCTATTCTGAGTCCAGCTAATAGCGCTTCGTATTCCGCCGCATTATTGGATAACGACTGCAATATTCTAATGGTGTATCGTATGTGCACATCACGCGGCCCGATTATGAAGATTCCCGCTCCAGCTAGTTCTTGATTCTTGGCTCCATCCACGTGGATGACCCATAAGTCAGTGTAGGTTTCCGGGAATGGGAGATCCAAGTTATCCTTTTCCTCCTCGGTTAGATCTGTCAGCGGGTCTTCTATAAAAGTACACTCAGCTATGAAGTGTGCTAGGACTTGGGCTTTCACGGAGGGTCAATTTTTGTACCGAAGCCCGTACTGCTCAAGTTCAATGGCCCAAATTAGCATTCTTCCCGAAGACTCAAGTTTTCTGAATATTCTTTTCAAAGGTTTGTCAGTAAGCACGATAATGGGATGAGCCTGGAAATATCTGTCCATTTTCCTTGTGGCTTGGATTAGCGCAAACGCTATCTTCTTAATGCGAGCGTATCACAGCTCAACATCTTTCAAAACATGACTTACGAAGTAGACAGGGTGGTGCAGGTGATTGTCATCTCAAACGAGGACAACACTGACCACTTCCTCTCTTGCCTTAGTGGCAAATTCTCCGAGGTAACCTTCCTCCACTAGACGCTCTATCGCCAACTTTAATTCTCTGAATATATCCGTAGAGTGTCCCTTAGCTTTGTGAAACTTGCAGAAGGCATTTTCCCTTCCTCCCATGATTACTCCAGGCTTCACGGGGACTGGGTAATGAATGGGTAGGTTCCGCTGTTCCACAATTGCTAATATTTTGGCTCTTGGTAAAATGAGGGAAGGAAGGCCTGGATCGTAAATTCGGCCTTTGGGAGGATCCCCTTGCCACCGAGTGGGGGAGTTGCTATATTTTCCCTTCGAGGAGTTGCCTCTTCGCCGATTGGAGGTCTTGAGAATGTGATCTTTTCGCTTGGCGTAATCATCAACAAAGCGGTCATCAGAGGCGGTAGCGATAGGAACATTGGGGCTTGAGGCGCGTCTTGTGGTGTGTTCCGGGTTTTGTCCCTGTTTTCTTCTTCTTCCATTCTTGCATAATTATGGGCTTTCAGCCTTAACGCGTCCAGAGTTACCAGGGGGTCCACCATTAACGTCTCTCTCAGCTTCCCGTAGCGGTAGTTCTATTTCAAGGCCTCTATATCGAAATCAATGGTAACGCCCGACGTTAACGACATCTCCATGTCGAAGCGACTAAGGAAATCTTTCAAAGATTCCTGAGGCTTTTTGTGAATATCGAATAAAGCTGCGGCGGATTTCCTGATGGGGACCGCGGTACTGAATCGGCTTCGAAATTTAGATTCCAGCTGTGAGAAGCTGTCAATAGATCTGCCAGGAAGACCTTCAAACCAGAGGCGTGCAACTCCTGACAATGTCATAACAAATATTTGGCACAAAGCTGCATCGCTGTGAGTTTGAAATTGTACAAAGTCCTTCACCTTGTTAAGGTGAGAAATGGGATCTCTGGTACCGTCGTAGGACTCTGTGGGGAGTTTCACGTGTCGGCTGACCCTGTGACGTCTTATACGATGGTTGAACGGGTGACCTAAGGTGTCGTCAAGGATTTCACGCGTATGGCGAGGGGGAGACGCTTCCAAATGACGCCTCCGATTTCGCAGATCCGGAGTGGGATGTCGCCTTGGAGACTGGCTGCGGCTCCTTAGCGAGTGGGTTCGTTGTCTTCTGCTACTGGATCTCTCACTACGCTCAGGGGATACATTTCTATCCACTTCCTCTCGTCGACCATCCCAACGGTCTCTATACTCGTCGAGCCGTCTTTATCCTTGAGGGACGGGAATTTACGGCACTTGTGGCACGTAAGGCTCTATTTGTCCCTGAGCGAGTCACACAAGGCTGATTGGTGTATCTGTCGCGGGCAAGGTTAACGAAATATTTCTGTGTTGCAAAGTCGATAAGGGTCATTCGGTGACAATAGATGATGTAAAAATAGCCTGGGGAGGAACACTCGACCTAGAAGCATCTGGCGTGATCCTTGTAGCCAGCTCAGTCAAGTAATCCAGCCGAGCACGAAGGGCAGATATTTCACTCACGAGGGGGTTGCTTACACTGTCAAGCGTGAATCCCCTAGAAGGAGGAGTAGAAAAATTGGGTCCCACCATCTGAGATAGAGGGATGTTCATCTGGGAGGAAGGCGTTCCTCCTACTGACCTAAAGGAGAGGTCTGAAGACTCCCGGGTAATTTCCTGCATTATAGTAGAATCATCAGCAGTGGCGAAAGGAAAGAGTTGCCTACGGATCGCAAAGGGAATGCTAGAGGATGGAGGTTGTATGGACTCCAAATCAGAAGCCATGATCGTTCCGATCTTCTAAGAAAGACAGAGCTTGGCTATTAAGGACACTCACTTAATAAACCAAAGCTCTCAATGAAAGCACCAGTTTGATAAGATTCGAACTTTTGGATGATAGGGATGAGGATTGCGGCTGCTCGGAGTCACTGTAGTTGCCGTCGAGTGTACCTGCAAGGCGCCGGAGGGGGAGCTCCGGCGTAGACACTCCGATGCTTAAGTTAGTATGGTTGTACGAAATGGCAGGGGTCCTAGTAGCGATCTTAGGCTTACCTTTTGTCTTTGAATGGTGGGGTATTTATAGACAGGGCGCGGGCGTTACCTCTAGGGGAGAGGGCGTTATCCAGGAGCGATAACGCCCTCAGTGACGTCATGATAGGCAACGCCAAGTGACGTCATGGCTGACCTGGGATGGGATATCGTCGTGCGTGTGGACAGATGATGTGTGAGCCTCCCCCCCTCCCGCGCTGATGTCGACCATCCCAGGATTCTTCTCTCGATGAGGGACAACCTCCGTGGTAGGCGCCCAATAGGTACCGCCGTGTCCGGCCTTAACGAAGGGGTAATGATGGAAACGCCCCTAAAATTGTCTTGATTGTTATCAAGGGTTTGCTCACTTTGACAGCCTTGAAATACCTCCTTGATGAAGTGCTCTTTAATTCGACTGAACCAAGCTCTTGGGGCTTGTTTTAGTCCATACAAAGCCTTGTGCAGTTGATATACCAAGTGTTCATTCCCTTTCTTCTCATAGCCTCTTGGTTGAGCAACATACACTTGCTCACTTAATTGACCATGCAAAAATGTTGACTTCACATCCAGTTGGTAAATCTTCCATCCTTTGTGTGCTGCTACTGCAATCACCATCCTCACTGTGTTTAGCCTAGCCACTGGAGCATAAACTTCTGAGTAGTTAATACCTTGTATCTGAGAGTATCCCTTAGCTACTAGGCGAGCTTTATGCTTTGTGATTCTGCCACCTTTATCTCGCTTGGTCTTGAATATCCACTTAACACCAATCTTCTTGGCGCCAATGGGTAGTTTAGTTAGAGACCATGTGTTGTTCTTCTCTAAAGAACTGATTTCACTGTCCATGGCTTGCTTCTATTTCTGTTCTTTCATAGCATCGTCAAAATGAATTGGATCTTCAGTTCCTGCTTCTTGCACCATGTCAGCTTCATCATCATCAGATAAGGAGTCTCCACTCACAAAGTCATTCACCCAAATAGGAATTCTTCTTTCTTTTCTCTCATTTTGTGGCTCTCTGCTCTCAGTTTGTGGCTCTCCATTGCTCTCAGTTTGTGGCTCCCTATTCTCAGTTTGTGGCTCTCTCTCACTACTCTCTGCAGGTACTGAATTTTCCTCACCAGTACCTCCCTCAAACTCGCCAGCACCTCCCTCAAACGCACTCATATTCTCAACTCCTCCCTCAATTTGTGTTTTCTCTCCCCATTCTATACCTGAACTCACCCCAGTTGCATAATCTTTTCCCCAATCCCACTGTTTACTCTCTTCAAATACCACATCCCGACTAACAATAATTTTGTTTGTGGTAACATTGAACAGTCTGTATCCCTTGGTATTTTCACTTACTCCTAAGAAAACACAAATTGAACTTTTATTGTCTAATTTACCTCGTTTGACATCTGAAATATGAGCATGAGCAATGCAGCCCCATACTCTGAAGTGATCCACATTTGGTTTGATTCCACTCCAAGCCTCTTGAGGTGTTGCATCTTTGACTACCAAGGTGGGACTTCGATTGAGAACATGGAAGGTCTAGTTCACTGCTTCAGGCTAGAAGGATTTTGGGATCCCCTTTGCAGATAATAAGGCGCGCACTAAATTCTTAACTCTCATGTTCTTCCTCTCTGCTACTCCATTTTGATGGGGTGTGTAGGCATTAGTGAGCTGCCTTCGAATCCCATTCTCCTTACAGAAGTTGTCAAAACTAGTGGAAGTGTATTCACCTCCTCGATCTGTTCGAAGACATTTGAGCACTGCACCTGCTTCTTTCTCCACCAAATTTTTGAATATTTTGAAGCAACTTAGAGCTTCTGATTTCTCAGCTATCAAATAAGCCTATGCTTTGCGACTGAAGTCATCAATGAAGGTGAGAAAATACCTTTTCCCACTATTGGATATTGGAGTTATAAGACCACAAATGTTTGAATGGACTAACTCCAGAGGTTGAGTAGCTCTCCAGGAGGACTGTTTGGGAATGACATTTCTCGTCTGCTTTCCATTGAAGCAATCCACACAAGTGACAGTGGAGGCTGGAAATTTTGGAAGGCCATACACCATGTCTTTGTATTGCAGTGTGCGAAGTCCCTTATAGCTCAGATGCCCATATCTTTGATGCCAAAGCTTTGACAAATCATCACCATGTGTTGTGTCTCCCTGCTCTTTTCCTCTTACAGTCCACGTGCACCTAGTGGCTCAGACACAATGAGATACATCCTATTTGCACTCATAATGGATTGTACAATTAATCCCTTTTGAGGATGATAAATATTGCATTTTCCATCTTGAAATAGTACTGCCAAACCTTTCTCCTGAAGTTGACCAACACTGAGCAAATTATTTTTGAGTTCAGGAACATAGTAGACATCTCCTATACTGTACAATGCTCCTCCTACACCCAGCTTGATGGTTCCTTTCCCAGCAACCTTTATCTTGTCATTGTTTCCCAACTTAACAGAATGAGAGAATGTAATATCCAAGCTTGAAAACATACCTCTGTCACTGCACATGTGATTAGAGCATCCTGAATCAACAAACCAAATGTCCCTTTTCCCATAATCTCCTACATAGGCCATTAGTAGGAGTTCATCCTCTTCAGCTTCTGCATAATTTGCCTCCTTGCTCCACATAGGACACTCAAACTTAAAGTGTCCTAGTTTGTGACACTTGAAACATTCAACTGTCTTCTTGTTGAAGGTAGATCTTCCTCCACTTTGACCACGTCCATGTGAAGATCCTCTGCCCCTGCCTCTTCCAGAGTTTGTTCTCTCCTCTACTTTCAGTGCTTGCTCCTCATCTCCTCCCTTGACTCGATTGAATTTCTGTTCGTGCATAACAAGTGAACTTTGAAGTTCGTCGATGGAGATATCATCAGTATCCTTTGATTCCTCAATGGAAACCACCACGTACGTGAACTGATCTATCAGAGTTCACAGTATCTTCTCTACAATCTTGGAATTTGGCATATCTTCCCCATTGTTGCGCAACTTGTTGCTTACTACCAATACTCTTGCAAAGTAATTGGTAATGTTTTCTCCAGTCTTCATCTCCAAGATCTCAAACTCTCGCCTCAGAGTGTTGCGAAGAGATTTCTTGACCTTCTCGTTCCCTCCAAACTTCCCCTTCAGGGAGTCCCAGACTATTTTGGACGTACTCCTGTCCAAAATTTGCTCGAACACAGATCTGTCAATTGCTTGGTACAAATAGTGCTTGACTTGATAGTCTTTTGTTCTGATCTCTTCCAATTGATTTTTCTGCACCTCTGTCAACAATGCTTCATCTCTTGGTTCTTTGAATCCGGCTTCTACCAAGCTCCAGAGACCTTTTGCCCTTAGCAAGTTCTCCATTAATTCACTCCAATGGTCATAATGACCATCAAATTGAGGGATCTTTGTGAGACTCTTTTCTTCACTCATTCTCACGTGTTTGATCTCTCACAAGGCTGCAGCCTATTTTTTCCTCTCTGTGTTTAAAGGCTCCGCTACCAAATGTAAAGTAAGAAGACTTAATTCAGTGAAAACTTTCCGTGTTATTCAATGAGAGACATGGCTCAATATATAGCCGATGTCTGTTACAGAGGATCTCAGTCAAACTGAATTGAGCTAAACAATAGCCACTACTAACAACTGCAAATAGAATGCTAACAACCTACTAAATAGGTGCTTATTTAAATAAATCAGACTAAGTCCTAAAGACTCAGACAATAACAAACAGCAACTCCTTTTAGTCTGAATGGTCTTGGATTTCATGGAAGAGCATAAGAGCAGAGAGGGATTGAGTGGGGATTGAGTGAGTGTGTACGGAGGATGATGATTATCATGGTGTTGGATGATTTGGGACCTATTGGCTGTTTGGTTGGCTTCTAAAATGGCTTTCTTTCTAAGGAGAGGACGCAACGATGGCTGACCCGAGCCACTGCCATCATCGACTGCAAAAAGCAGAAACAAGGGCAGGATAGTAAAATCAAGCGGGCGAAAGCGAGAACGATAATGATTTTAGGACAGAGAGAAAATCCTAAAATGTCATTTATTGACGGACATAGAGAGTATTAGGTTGGCTGTGTTATGGCAAAAAAACCTTTTTTTGTGTTCGTACTATTTTATATTAACTCCAACAATATTATCTATTACGAGAAGTCACTCTTATTCTTTTTTTTACGGCTCTTATCAACGTATTTGGATGGCATGATCCCTTAAGATTCGATTTGAGTGAAATTCTAATTTTGTGAGTCTTATGAATGTTAGCTTTCTAGGTGTAAAATTGAATTCTCACGGCCCACTCAAAATAAGATTTCTATACAAAATCAAATCGTATCTAAAGAGGTCGAATTTGTGGTGATTTACTGTGCACTTGAGAGCATTCCAAGAAAGAAAAACTTACACCTTTTGCTCCACTCATTTTTAAAATCCTTATCGTTTGTTAAGCAGTCATAAATCGACAACAATAAGAATGAACATACCGTATGCTCATCCAATCTCATTCTTATTGCTATCTGCCTCTCTTCCGGTTATAGATTTTATTTATAAATTCTATGCTCATTTTCGTTCTCATTCCTAATTGATACCAAACATGCTCATAAATTATAGTAGAGAATGAAATTTTACATCCATTCGAGCACATACCAAACGTAGCCATACATGTGATGCAATTTTATACCCATTCTCGTTCATTTATGTTTGGTTATCAAACAAGTCGCTATGACACATTGTCACTATTTCTTTTTTGTCAAAGATCATCTTCGACCCTTTCATAACCATGACCATCCATCTTCATCATATCTCCTCCTTCTTTTCTTTTTTGAAAAATATTTATTATGCTTTTTAAAAACTAGATCTTAACAACCCAATCCCTAATTCCTATTCATATGATATTATAATATCCTTAACTTTAGAAACTGAAGATGGCGTAGTGTTTCAAGTATTTTGAAAGGTATTTTGTAATGACTAAGCCAACATATCTACTACGTTACCTCACGACTCAAGACGACCTCAAATCTGAGATCATAACCTAGTCGCATACAACAAAATTAAACTAAAATAAACCAACAAGTAATACATATCTATGCACAACCTTATCAACAAACACAATATCATTAATGTCATAAAAATGATCATTTAACATTAATCTTGTATTACCACAATAACATAAAACCGTAAGTAACAACTTTTCATCTTATTATTTTAGGAAATAAAAAAGCAACAATATTGCAGTTGAACTCAAAAAATTCCCACGTATTTTCTAAATCAAACTGCTCGTAGTTCTCGCACATTGTATCAATACACAGTAAAATCGCATATCCCACATTTCCACATAATTTGTCAGATAATTAATAATTCATTCGTATGTTTAATCATGCCAACAAGTACAAATTCAACCATTTTCATCACTAACTAGTTAAATCATAGTATCATGAGTTTCGTCTTCCACGATAAGCTATGAATCTAACTATGAAACAATAATTTTATCAAAGGATCCAAAACGAAGGGTTCATGTGGGACCTCAAAGTAAACTATGAGACCGACCATGAAGAACTGGACGAAAATAACATCAAGATTTCTCTTCTCCTCCAACTCGAAAATAAGACCAAAGACTCAATGATTTGATCTAAACACACCCAAATAACTCATCTTTCTACTCCAATTCAACATCTTCTTTTATTATAATTTCCCTAATTGTCTACCCTTACCCAGAATCAAACAACAAATTCATGAAATTTCAAGTCTCAATCTACAATTTCAAAGCATGAATGTGAGGATTAAACGTAAAATCTCATTTCCATGGAGAATTGAGTTGCATGCATCATTTTGTTTGGGGATTGATTAATCTAACCATAATTGATTTAAATTACCACATCAATTTCACTATCAATCACCATCTATGCAATTTTCATCATCAATTTAAATACCAAGGAGCATAGAACACAAAATAAGAGATGGGTAGAAGAATTGAACAATTAATATAAAATTGGCGTAGTTTCTAACCTTGATCAAGCTTGAATTTCACTCCCCTTTCTTCCACCACCACATAATGAGCTAGTTTTTCTTTTCTTTCTAGAGTGAGACAAGAGAGAAAGAGTGAGCAAGGTTGTCAAGAGCTAAGTATAAATAGACAAAGTTATTAGAAATCGCTAGTTAATCTTATCCTTATTTATTTAACAATTCCTTCATTGTTAGTCATTTATCCCACTAACACAAATTGTATAGTTTCAATCCTCCTACAAGTTCCTCAACAGATTAAATTATAATTTAATTCTTAATAATTTTTTGACTCGTATTAATTTAGATATACTAACTAAGTGACTGAATTTAGGGCATTACATATTTACTTCTCGAGGGTCTCTCTCTTAGAAGCAAGGAGAGGATATATAGGAGAAATTATTGGGTGTTCTGGGGATGCCAACTCAAAAGTGAAAGTTGGCATACCCACCCAGTAATTAATAGACATGTGTCTACTCTTTCCCCACATCAGATAAAAATTAAAACTTTTTATTTTAAACCTCTCTCTTTTCTAATCTTTCTTTCTTCTTTCTTCTATGTTCTAGACAAGAAGAACATAGAAGAGGCAGCGGTGAAGGTAGAATCGGAACCAACGGAGGCACGGTGAGGCTGGTGATGGGTAAATTTGGGCCGGGAATTGAATTGGGACGGTGACGTTGGGGTTTGAATCGGTACAATGGAGGTTTGTTCGGGATTGATTTGGGAGTTGGGTGTGGAGGTGGCTGGGATTTGGTGGTTTTGGTGATCAGGCTTGACAGTGGTGGATGTGGATGAACAGAAATGGTTGAGGTTGGGCGGTGGTGATGGGTTGTTCGGTGGATTGGTGGCTGTTTGGGTTGAATCGGAGACGAGTAGTGACTGGTGGGATTGGAATCAGATCTCTCGATGGTGATTTGGTATGGATGATAATGATGTTGGATTTATGATGGGTGATTAAATTGGTTTTGGATTTTTAGGTTAGGTGAAGGAGAGGGAGAAGAAGCAGTGATGAAGATGGCAGTGATGGCGACGGAGGAGGAGCGTGGTTGCGAAGAGAGATAGTGGTGGTGTGGCTGGCGACGATGGTGGTACTGGTCTGCGGCGATTGAGGGAGATGAGAGTGTTTCGGCGAGGATGAGGAGATGGTGGTCGGAGGCATGAGATTGAGGCCGATGAGGGTCTATTTGTGGGTGTGGCTGGTCGGCGGTGGGAGATGGCCGATGAGGGTGCGTGATTGGGTTATTTCCTTGTTTGCTGTTGCGAGAAGAGAAGGAAAGGAGGAAAAACAATCTTCAATGACATGTACACAAAATATACAAGTGTCACTCTGCGATTTGTCAAGGTATGCCAACTTTCACTTTTGAGTTGGCATCCTCGAAACACCCAATAATTTCTCGATATATAGACCGTCGTGGGAGTGCAGAAGTATCCTGGAAGGGAAAGGTGTCTTAAGTTCAGGGCTAAGGTGGAATCTAGACAATGGGAAAGCATTAGGGTTTTTCAAGACAGATAGACCCCTCATTCTTCTAATTTCAATGTCTTCCCTGTCGCTAGTTTTTTTGAGCCAAATGATTTGCGAGTCTCAAGTCTAGACAACGGGATATGGATGTTCTGAACGACCTGATGTCGGAGGGATCAAAGCTAGTGATTTCAAATATTCCTATTGGGCTGCCACATGTAGTGGATAAGAGGATTTTACATCATTAGTCTACTGGTGTGTTTGATGTTAAGTCCTGCTATCATATGTTAAGGAAGGAAAAGAAATCGCCGAGTCCCAAATCATTGACATCAGATATTTTTAACGATAGGGGGCAATTAAACAATAATAAATAAGTTTAGAAGGGTCATCAAATAAAAAAATAGTCCAAGCGGGTGATTAATTAAACATTAAAATTCATGATTTTTTATAGCTTTTACATGTTTATATATATAAGTACGTACTTTGACATATTTTTTCCTTTGGTAAATATATATTTATTTCCATTTATATATACATCGCATATCTATACTTATATATACATGTTTGCGTTAAATAGCAGGTGAGATCAATAGAGCTTTCTTTTCCTTATTATTTTTGTCTTGATAAGGTTTTTTTCCATTTTTAGTTATACAAGGAAATAGATGATTATATCTAGTAATATTATATTTACCTTTTTTGTATAAATTTATTTATTGGATGAACAAAAAAAGAAAAAAAATAATCCAAGAGGGTGATTAATTAAAACATTAAAATCTAGGATTTGTTTTTAGCTTTTACACATTTTGAAAGTATTTTTTATGCCAATTTGGAAGAAAAAAATTGTGAATTTTTTAAAACATTAGGCATGTGGATTTGCATTAATTTACCAAATAAATTCTTCCATTGCGCATTTTATTTATCTTAATAATAAACCCAACATTTTTAACAAAGATGAAATTACATAATTGACACTAATAAAAATAAACGATTCTTTCTTTTAAATAATCACCACCAGCTTTTTGATAGCTAGATGAGCTTATATTTTGTGGACAAATATATGCAAAAAAAAATGTAAATCTATTTAGACTTTCAAGAAACACATTAATTAACATTAACAAAAAAAATTTTTTCCTTTTTTTGTTCATCCAATAAACAAATTTATACAAAAGGATAAACACAATATTACTAGAGATAATCATTTAGTTTCTTGTATATCAAAAAATGCAAGAAACCTTATCAAGTAAAAATAAAAGCTCAATTAATCTCACTATTTAACACAAACAAGTATATATATATATATATGTATGTATCGATATGCGATATATACAAAGGGAAATAAATATATGTTTACCATAGAAAAAAATATGACAAAGCACGTACTCGTATATACAAACGCGTAAAAGTTATAAAAAAAACTCATGGGTTTTAATGTTTAATTAATCACCCCTTAGACTATTTTTTTGTTTAATGATAAAGTTATTTATTCTTGTTTAGTTACCCCTTATTGTTGAAAAAAGTTGCCACGTCTTCGTTGACGTGACAACTTTTTTTAATGCAGTTTATGACATGTCAGATATTTTTAACGGTAGGGGGGTAATTAAACAAGAATAAATAAGTTTAGGAGTGTCATTAAACAAAAAAATAATCTAGGGGTGATTGATTAAAACATTAAAGTTCAGAGTTATTTTTTAGCTTTATCCCGTTTTATTAAATATCTTATTTATGCAATATTATTTTTAACTCTATTAAATTTTAAAATAAGTTAAAAATATTCATTTTGTATTATATTTAAAATAATTAAATCATTATTATTATTTAAGGATAAAGTAGTAATGTTTCTTATTTTCCTTTAGGATTCCCGAGTATACAACACACAAAAATAATATTTTCTTGTGAATCTTAAATGATAACCAAACGTAAAAAACTAACATTCCCTTCAATCACTCTCCCAGGTATCACTCTTCCAGGAGAGTGATTTCAAAAGGGAAAATAACATTCCATCAACCATACGTAGCTTACAGGTTAGCTATTCGAAACAATTAACACGAGATCACTTTTGAAAGGGCTAAATGACTTAAAACCCCCATGTACTTTAATGTTTTGTTTCATTACCCTTCTGTACTAATTGTTTGTTTAATAACCCCTCTACTTAGTCTTTTTTATTTAATTACCTCCTACCGTTACAGAATGCAGATCTGTCACATTTTTCTGACCTATCCCCCTCTCAAGTCTAGGGGTGGGCAAACGGGTATTTTCGGGTATTTCAAAAATACCTGTACCTAGAAAAAAAAATTGGGTATTCCGAATTCCAAAAGATATTTCCCGACACCGAATTCCAAAAATTCTTTCCTAAGAATCCCAACCCCGAATTTCTAAAATTTATAATTGTTGGAATTCTCGGATACCTGAAATTCCGACAACTAATATCCTACCCTAAGTTGCAATTTTGCACCAATCAATAACTACCTACAACAATTTACAATTTTGGACCAATCAATCAACAACAACAATCCGAAGTACACAATCCAAATTAAACATACAAATTTAATTGAAACCAACAAATCAACTATTGTTGCTACCTAATTTTGAATTTTTAAATGAAATATTTCGTATTTCTTGTCATCAATTTCTTAGAAATCTTACTCATATTTATTTTCATCAATCTGATGTTTATTTTTATGTTTCATGTCATTTAAATTTTATTCCATACTTTTTTCACATTTTCACTGCTTTTCCCGTTCGAGCTCATAATCGGTTCGGAGTAAAATTCTCGAAACCAAGGATCGAACAATTTCGCTCAGTAGATGCTTATTTTTTATTATTTTTCTAACACGCGCTTTCTCATTGCGCTTCGTGCAATCTTAATTTTAGCATTTTCTTTCTATTCGAACTTTTGTTGTTTTAGCGAAATTTTATCAAGCGATACGGCGGACTTTTCGTCGCTCACTGTATGCTAAATATTTCAGCTTATTTTATTATACGTTTTAACATTTTCGGTTCGAGTTTATATTCATTTTCTCGCAAAATTGCTCGTACCATCGCCTTGAACTGAATAGTTAAATAATAAATCAAGCTTTGCATCTCTACCATTGATCTAGTTGACTTTTGAAGGTCAACCAAGATCAATGGCCCTCCTATTTTCCACGTAGGCATGCATCTTCTTTATTTGGTTCATGCATGAACCCAGGAGAGCACCAACCGTCTTACTGTTCTTCCCTTGCTCCTCACGTTCGTCCTCGATCCTTCCCCGGCCAAGATCAGCACCATGTCATGTCAGTCCACTGTTCTCTCAGCCACCTCACCTCATCTCCACCGCCTCAAACAACTATAAATAGCTGCCTCATGCATGCGATTAAAAAACAAAAAAAAATAAAGACACGAGCTCACCAACACACGCCCTCTCTCAATATCATGCTATCTCTCGCTCTCTCACAATTTTCATCGTGCTTAGTTGCTCCAGCAAGCAAGCTAATAGCTCCGACAAGCAATCAAGTAGACAGCCGCAAGCAAGCCAAAAATAAGGTTTCATTAATTTTCCCTTCCGTCTTTGATTAGTCAATTAATTGTTTAAACCTGTTCTAATCACCTTCGTTTCCAGTTAATTTCACTTTGCTCGCTTAAATTTAACTGCTTACTATCTTATTTAATTAATAGCTTGATTTTATTTTAATTATGTTCGTATTTTAATTCCCGAAATTGCTTGTGGTCTGTGGATGAACTTGCACTATTTTTGGTCGGTGTGCTCGCTGTTGGTATGAGGAGCGTTTTGATCGGGTTCAGCCGCTGGTTGGTGGTCGGCGATGGCGCAGTGGTGGCCGGCAGTGGGACAAGGCGAGAGGAAGAAGATGACACTGTTCAGTGTCTTGGAGGAAAGAAAGCACGCGGGCTAGGCCTCGCGTGCGTGGTGTTGGGCCGGCGCTGTGCGCCTGGCCCAGGCGAGGGAGAAGCTGGACCTGCTCAGGCCCAGCGCGGGAAAGGGAAAGAGAAGGGCCAGCAGCCTGCTGGTGGGGCCAGCCGTGGGCCTGCTAGGGCCCATTCCCGGCCCAGTGGGCCGGGCCCAACTTTTCAGCCCGTCGTTTTTTATTATTTATATTTTATTTCAGTAATTTTATTTGTATTGTTTGTACTATTTATTTATTTCCGCACTTGTACCGTTATTTATTTTTCGCATGTTTGTTTATTTTCGTACATTATGCATGATAATTATTCTGCACGTGTAAAAACAATCATTGGTGCTCGCATACAAAAGAAAGTGTCAAACGTTTATCCTCTCGTGCCAATAACTCCGATAAAAAGGGTATATCCGCCCGATACCCTTCCCAAGTAAACGTTTCTTCCCTTTTATTTATTCACGCTTTTTGCGCATATACGCCCGAATGTATAAATATATATAAATGTCAGAATTTAATCCACATGTTGGGCATGATCACTAAATTAGGACTTTTTCAAACATGATTTAAACACCTCTTTCTCCGGTAACCTTTTTAGGATGAGACTCGCGTGCCTAACACCTTCCCGAGCCCATAATGCGACCCTGAACCGTTGTTCTCGGGTTCAGACCCACTTTGCCTTAGATTTTTATTTTTTATGCATGACAAATAGGTTCCGTAAACCTAAAAACAAAATAGGGTGGCGACTTCATTGCATTATGAGAGATGAGTCCGATTTCCTCTCACATCTAGTCCCAAACTTGCGTCGCATTAGGATAAAATTCCAAAAAGGGGGTGCGACATCTCCCACTTTTTTGTATTCCACTTCTTCCTCTCGCTTTGTCCCACTCCCGGCCACCACTGCGCCACCGCCGACCACCAACCAGCGGCTGAACCCGATCAAAACGCTCCTCATACCAACAACGAGCACACCGACCAAAAACTGTGCAAGTTCATCCACATACCACAAGCAATTTTGGGAATTAAAATACGAACATAATTAAACTAAAATCAAGCTATTAATTCAATAAGATAGTAAGCAGTTAAATTTAAGCGAGCAAAGTGAAATTAACTGGAAACGAAGGTGATTAGAACAGGTTTAAATAATTAATTAACTAATCAAAGACGGAAGGGAAAATTAATGAAACCTTATTTTTGGCTTGCTTGCGGCTGGCTACTTGCTTGCTTGCCGGAGCTATTAGCTTGCTTGTTGGAGCAACTAAGCACGATGAAAATTGTGAGAGAGCGAGAGATAGCGTGATAACAAGAGAGGGCGTGTGTTGGTGAGCTCGTGTCTTTGTTTTTTAATCGCATGCATGAGGCAGCTATTTATAGCTGTTTGAGGCGGTGGAGATGAGGTGAGGTGGCCGAGAGAACAGTGGACTGATATGACATGGTGCTGATATTGGCCGGGGAAGGATCGAGGACGAACGTGAGGAGCAAGGGAAGAACAGTAAGGCGGTTGGTGCTCTCCTGGGTTCATACATGAACCAAATAAAGAAGATGCATGCCTACGTGGAAAATAGGAGGGCCATTGATCTTGGTTGACCTTCAAAAGTCAACTAGATCAATGGTAGAGATGCAAAGCTTGATTTATTATTTAACTATTCAGTTCAAGGCAATGGTACGAGCAATTTTGCGAGAAAATGAATATAAACTCGAACCGAAAATGTTAAAACGTATAATAAAACAAGCTGAAATATTTAGCATACAGTGAGTGACGAAAAGTTCACCGTATCGCTTGATAAAATTTCGCTAAAACAGCAAAAGTTCAAACAGAAAGAAAATGCTAAAATTAAGATTGCACGAAGCGCAATGAGATAGCGCGTGTTAGAAAAATAATAAAAAATAAGCGGTTACTGAGCGAAATTGTTCGATCCTTAGTTTCGAGAATTTTACTCGGAACTGATTATGAGCTCGAACGGGAAAAGCAGTGAAAATGTGAAAAAAGTATAGAATAAAATTTAAATGACATGAAACGAAAAAATAAACATCAGATTGACGAAAATAAACATGAGTAAGATTTTTAAGAAATTGATGACAAGAAATACGAAATATTTCATTTAAAAATCCATAATCGGGTAGCAACAACTACCACAATCCAAGAACCTTCCACTTACAAATCATAATTGAAACTAGATCTAAAGCTAGATCTCCACACCCAAACCATAATTGAAACCAAATCTACGACACCTGCTATGATTTAAAGGGATTTAGGAACGGAGGAAGTGGTGGCGGTTGCACCAGCAGCGGCGGCGATGGGTTCAGCTATTTCTGGTGGTGGTGATGTTCGTAAGAGTAGAGAGAGAGAGGGTTGTCAGTGATGGGGATGGTGATGGTGATGGAAGAGGAGGGAGTGAGGAAGAGAGGGAGCGATAGTGAGATTGAAGATTGGTGGTGTTGGGTTATGGCGTGGTTCTTGGCAGAGAGGGAGATGGTAAGATTGAAGGTGAGGGAGAGCGTTGGGAGACTTGTTTTGTGTGGGTGGTAGAAAATGAGAGAGTGAAAGGATAAGGTGAGAATTGGAATTAAGGAAAATTTTTAAAAATTTCGGGTTTCCGAAATATCTTTATTGGATCCCGTTCCGTTCCGAAATTAATTTTGGGTATTACCTTTCCGATACCCGAAATTTCCGATCCAAAATAAAAAAATCCAGACGAAAAGTTAGAATTTCAGGTATCAAAATTTTTGACCACTCAAGTCGCTATAATTGCATAAATACCCTCACCCCTTCTCCTTCTTCCTCCTCATCGTCCCCAATCCTTAAAAAATTACAAAAACATTGTGCCTCGTTGTCGACACCGTCCATAACATGGTGTAAGCTAAAATAGCAAACTAAAGAAAAAACAAAAACTAAACAATGGCCTGTCACTTTTCACCCTATTCCTCTTTACCAATCAGGAATAAAAAGTATTCACCCACGTTGCAAGTCCATAGACCTAGATACCAAAAATGCAAAAAATAGAAGGTTTGGGGTTGGACCTGTCTTTCCAATTCAAATGCTAAGGGACTGTTTATTTTTCTTGTGCACAGTATTTTTGTAATTTTTTAGGGATTGGGGACGATGAGGAGGAAGAAGGAGAACAGATGAGGGTATTTATGTAATTATAACGACTTGAGGAGGGATAGGTCAGAAAAATGTGTTAACGTGACAAAATTGTGCTGACGTGGTGATTTTTTTCATGGAAAACGTGACAGATCAACATTTCGTAATGGTAGGGGATAATTAAACAAAAAAGACTAAGTACAGGGGAGGTAATTAAACAAACAATTAGTACAGGAGTTAATTAAACAAAATATTAAAATACAGGGAATTTAAGTCGTTAAATCCTTTTGAAAATTGAAAGTGACGTTCAAATGGTTATTGCTCAGGTAAATAACCCAGGAGTTTGTTAAAATTGGGAACTCTTTTCTGAATTCTCCTGCAACATTTGAGATGCTCCAATCCTAATTAGTTTTTTACTTTCAATTTCCGAGAATGTAATAAATTATTTGATTTGTTAGCAAAAGAGAGGGTAAGGATTGTGTTAATTTTTAGGACCTCCTTAATAACGAACACTTTGTTTTCTTGATTTTTTTTTTTAAGCAGAAGAATATATATATTTATAAAAGAATGGTCATGAAGGACATGGCAAAACGAACCAAGATTACAACAGCGCGGAAAAAAAAAACCAGCAGCTGCAGACGCCTCACACCCGGAATAGAACACTAGATCTCGATCCCAAAACAAACAACCAAACTGGACAAAAGCACAAAGAGAACATCACCTCACTCAGAAAAACAGATAGGACATCGAAAACCATCAACCAGGATTGAAAACCAAAGAAAAAATGGGCACAAAAAGATACAGAAACTGACAAAAGCCACATTAAAGGCCACATATCCAAGCAGAAGACTACATCATATCAGACAGGCTGTAAGCGAAGGAGTGGTTTTTGCTCTTCAGCCACCAATGCCATACCGAGAAAATCATCTGGATACACCCAAACTCCGCAAACTCCCTTTGTCTAAATATAATGTCGTTTCGCTGCTTCCATATAGACCAAATGATCGCATAGAACAGAGTAATCCACTTCTCCCTAACCTGCTTGCCAACAGACGGAATAATATTCGCCCAAGATTGCCAAAGATCAGATATATCCCGCGGCTGACACCACTTCACACAAAGCCACCTTTGTTTTCTTGATTGGGATCGTCGCCGCTGAGTTAATACATTCCCTAGTTCCAGATACTTGTGATTTTATTTAGTCAGTGCCAAATATTTTTTTATTTAATATTTTTATCAGTTTTAAATATTTTATTCGTTAGTTCAATATAATCTTAACTGTTAAAAAAAACGTTAATGAAGACAAATTTTGTTAGATTTTATTATTTTAATTTTTTTTTGACAATCGGTCCCGGACGTCAGAAAATATTTTTAAAAGATATAGGAAATTAATAAAAATCTAATAAAATAGGAAAAATATTTTTAAAAATTAGAAAAATTAAAAAAAATAAATGTAAAACTTGATAATTCATTTCAAAATTAAAGAAAACTAAAAATTAAAACAAATATGAAAATGTAAAAAAATCATTAAAATATAAAAATGATTTCTTTTATTATTGGGGAGCCATATATATCATGATGATGTGCCAAATTAAATTAAAATATATACTAATATAATAGCTAGTAACAATGTATTGGGACTAGGGAAATGTCACCCCTCTCTAAGGAAATAAACAAAACTATCCTGCATCAAAGTTGTTAGACTTCCAACAATAAAACCAACTAAAATTTCGATCCAAATCCATGCTCAAGTAAGGAAAAGTGGAGTCAAGAACCTTCAACCAAGTATAGAGGTATGACAAATACCTATGACTGACACGAGTCAGGTTGAACAAATCTTGCTTAAACACCCCTTGTTATGTTCGAGCCAAATAGATCAAATAATCGCACATTAAATCGCCACCCAAATTTGCGTTTGCCCCTTTGAAAGGTGATGTTGAACATCCCGCCAACTCATCACCATTGAGTTTAAAGAATTCGGCCTTGCACCCTGCAATCTGCACCAAGACCAGAATTGATCCCACACCCCTTTCATCATTTGTCAAGACAAAAACAAATAGTTCATGGTTTCCATAGACTAGTGATAATGATAAGCACCGGGTAGGTTGAATTATGTCTTATGATACCTGGACCGAGGTAGATTGCTCCTCATATGCTCGAGCTGTAGGTCTTTCTCATTCGTTCTGCAAGTACCTGAAAAGGACGCCAGGGTAGCCCCCAGCATATACACTCCGACGATCATATCAGTCGGGAGTCATCACGAGTATATAGTAGAATATACTGTAGTTATAGAACGAGCTTGAAGTTTAAGCTTACCTCTGAGGTAATTACCGTTATGCATTTATTATTTAGTTTGGCTTTGCTACTGTTCATTGTTACCTCTTTCCCTGGATCATGCCTAAGCATCCAGTATGATGGCGTTTGACGAGACCGATAGCATGTTCCCGTTAGAGGGTATTATCCCGATAGCTCTCTTCCCGTTAGATTGTGGATCCGGTAGGATGTGGGAGCCCGTAGCTTGGGCCGGAGGGTGGAGCGGCCCGTTTGATGGAGCGGCCGGAAGATAGTTCGTGCCCGATAGCTTGATTACCTTACGCGGTGATGATCATGATGAAGTATTGGTCCAGTGAAGACCGACCCAATGATAGTGATGATCGTGAAGGTGGTCGACTGGTCGACTACGAAGGTAGAATCGATGGGCCCTCTTCCCGTTAGATTGTATTATTGATGGTGTTGATGAGCGCAGCCGTGGAGGCCCTTGGAGGTGGATCGGAGCACATGGCAGTAAGTTGAAGGTGACGTTGATGATGATCCTGGCGTTGATGCTCCTTGTGATGTGGAGTGGATATCCATAATAGATGAGTATTCTTCTTGACGTAGAGGTGGTGATGATCATGATGTTGATCCATGGTGAGAGTAGAGGTAGAACCGAGCCCCCTCTTCTCTGTCCCTGTTCCTCCTTTTATAGAAGATGGTCAAGCTATAGCGCAGAGTACGAAAAGGTCCCTAGAGAGTAAATACAATAATGCCCTCTAAGTATAATCTTGTATTATCAACTAGGTTGCACAAAGTAAAATTAGCATTGGATGTCTCCAATAGACCCCTATGGCATAAGAAAGCTCCGGTAGCTAGTCACCTTCCCTTGGATTGCAAGCCACCCAAAAATTTGGATTTGATGCGTAACCATCGGTACCCAAACATTTCCAAGATTAGAGTCGAGATTAGTACTTTTTTAATTTTTCTAATTTTTAAAATATTTTTCCTATTTTATTTGATTTTTCTTAATTTTATATATTTTTAAAAATATTTTCCCTATTTTATTAGATTTTTTGAATATTTTTAAAAATATTTTTCAACTTTATTAGATTTTTTTTAATTTTCTATATATTTTTTTAAAAAATTTCTAACGTGTGACCCGATTGTCAGAAAAAATTATTAAAATACGTTAACGTTTTTTTTAACAATTTGGACTATATTGAACTAACAGATAAAACGATTGGGACCGATAAAAATAAAAAAAAATGTTTGAGACTCTCTAAAATAAAATGACAAATATTTGAGATCGGGGGTATATTAACCCGTCGCCTGCTAATATGTGTTTTGATAAAATAAAATAAAAGAGTAGTGCCGAAGGTACTAACATTTTTACTAACTTTTATATTAAAAATATACGTATCATATTCACATTCACCCTGTTAGTTATTTATTTAAATAAAAATAATAATATAACCTTATTAGAAAGAGATAAATTTCAATTATATTTTGATACATCAATTAGTACAATATCGCAAATATACAATGAGACATAATTCTCCAACTAACACCTCCTCACTAAAAAAAAAATGCATTGATTGTACGACGCGTCAAACGATTTGTAATTCGTATTTACGATGATGTCCTTGCAAAACAAAAAACTCTAGGCGGGGTTTGTTTCGTGGATAACGATTCTTTTATTATTTTTATCAGTAGATAACATTTTTTTCTGAAGCAGAGTCATCCGTCATCCACACTCCACTAACTCCTCTAAAACCCTCCAAAAAACAAAATCAAAATGGAGAGAGACGAAAGATCAATGCAAGAGCAATGGTGGTTGTACGAAGCTTACAACGAGCTGCACGGTCTGGCGCAGGAGCTCAAGACCCCATTCGACGTGCCGGCGGTGCTGGTGGTGGGCCACCAGACCGACGGCAAGAGCGCCCTTGTCGAGGCCCTCATGGGCTTCCAATTCAACCACGTCGGCGGCGGCACCAAAACCCGCCGCCCCATCACCCTCCACATGAAGTACGACCCTCAATGCGACCTCCCCGCCTGCCATCTCGTCTCCGACGAAGACCCCAACTCCGCCCATCAGAAATCTCTCCCCGAAATTCAGCAATTCATCGAATCGGAGAACATGAGGCTTGAGCGTGAGTCCTCTTGCCAATTCTCCGCCAAGGAAATCATTATCAGAGTGGAATATAAGCATTGCCCAAACCTTACCATTATCGACACTCCTGGTCTCATTGCTCCTGCTCCTGCTCGCAAGAATCAAGCATTGCAGAGTCAAGCTCGTGCGGTGGAGTCTCTTGTGCGAGCCAAAATGCAGCATAAGGAGTTCATTATCTTGTGCCTTGAAGATTGCAGTGACTGGAGTAATGCGAGCACCAGAAGGGTTGTTATGCAAGTATGTTCCTTCCCTATTTCTTTTCTCTGCCTTTTTCTAGTTCCTAAATTACAGAATTTGGAATTTCATGTTTTTGTTTTATTCTTGTATTTGGATACAGGTTGATCCTGAGCTTTCAAGGACTGTTATTGTTTCGACCAAGCTCGACACTAAGATACCTCAGTTTGCTCGGGCATCTGATGTTGGAGTTTTCCTTTCACCGCCTGCTCATACACTTGATGGCTTCATATTGGGTGATTCTCCCTTTTTTACTTCCGTGCCTTCGGGAAGAGTTGGTTGTGCCCATGATTCAGTTTACCAGTCAAATGATGAGTTTAAGCAGGTTTGTCCCTTCCAATTAATGCTGAATATTCCCTTATCAACTATGCTTTCCCTTAATAGTAGCTTATTAATTTGGAGGATCAGACAACTTACACTTGATGAAAATGAGGAAGAAATATTTTGCTGCTAAATGATGTAAATTACTTGGGATTACTGTATCAGATGTGATCAGTGCAGTTCATGTTGTTGGCCGCTAGTTGTTTTCAAAAGGCATTAATTTCTCAGAAAAACTTCTGATGATTTTGCTGTCTGGATCGATTTACTCTTTGTCTACCAGTTTCTAGTGTATATAAATTCCGCTTTCTTGGTAAAAAAATCTGAGGGAAAGTATCTCTTATTGAAGTATTTCACTTCCGTGAATACATTCCTGATTTAGATTTATTAATTTGTATAAAAGGAGGAAACGTTTTTCTTGTTTCAAATAGATTTATAGTCTCTTTCCCATTCTCTACCCATCCATCGTGTGCATGTTCAATTGAGATTAGTTCTTTGGGTAACCCTGGACTGGAAGATTTGTTTGAGAATCAGTTACTGTTACTTGCTTCCAGTTAACGTGTAAAACTACCATTCTATAATTGATTGAAGTTTTAGTATAAATACAGTTACTGATAATTGCAATTTGTTTTCCTTTGTGAATTTAAGAATAACTACAGCTTCCATTCTTGAAGGAGGGAATGCTTTATGAAGCTAGGGCCGCAAAATGGAAGTGTGTGATGATGATGTGGAGCAGTTAGTGGAGAATCTAAAGAACACTAAAGAGCAGTTATGGGAAAAAAATGAGAAAATATTATGGTGATGGTCAAGTGACCTTGGATGAAACAAGACATGAATAACTAGGAGAAGCTTTAAGCATCTTGTAGGAAATTTGATTCATAAAATGTGGATGTTTTACTACATATAGCTCTTGAAGATGTCTATAAATTTCTAATACAAAGGCTATGTATTTGAGAATAATTATGAGGATTTGAGTTGAATGAACATGAAGAGAGCTAGATTAGGGCTCATGGGAGTGATGCAGTGAATTTATTTTAAGGAACTAGATCGGTGAGCTTAGGAAAGTGAACAAAGTATTTTCTGGAGTTTCTTTCCTTGAGGGTTTTCCTAGATTGAATTCAAGTGGCAACAAAAGAAGTGCAAGCCTTGGTATTACGTACGTTAGAGATCAATTTCAAGGTAAGTGATGTAGGTACCAAAGATTTTTGAATCTGTGGACTTGTTAAAGTGAAATGTGAACCATGCTTGACATGTGGGTTTTATTTTAGCGGAGATTTTGAGATTGCTAGTTAAATTAAGCTTAAACATTATCTTATTGTCCTTTTTCACAAGTTAACCATTCATCTTTGTACCATTGAATCCTGTTTTACTGTGAAGATTCTATATCCTATAGCGTTATTGTTTATCCAACACCTTTTTGTAGGCCATTTCCTTAAGAGAGATGGAAGACGTCACATTGTTGGAGGACAAGCTAGGCCGCCCATTATCCATGCAAGAAAGAAGTAAAATAGGGGTTAGCAAGCTAAGGTCATTCTTGGAAGAGTTGCTACGGAAAAGGTACACCCAGCCGTTAAAAGCTCCTCTTATTCAGATGATACCATAGGCCTCTCAGACCTCTGTTAATTTTTCTCTTCCTGAAAAGCATTGTTAACCTTGTGTTCTGCAATGAAATTTGTGAACTTTATACTTCCTAGGTACATGGATAGTGTTCCTTTTATCATTCCACTTCTTGAAAAGGAATATCGCAGCACAACAAGAAGACTGGGTGAAATAAACAAGGAACTCAGGTCTGCTGGTTACATTACAATACATATGGTACCCTGAGGGGGTTTTGATGGTGTTAAATTCTCAATTATAATTAAGTTGAAATGGCCTTGAATAACTTTTTTTCTGGATGCTCTGTTTTCCATTATCATATTTGTCTATTATTTTTTTCCTTTCAATGGTGATTTTAGTATTTTTCCATACAGCACTATGGATGTGGTAAAATTGAAGGAGAAAGGGAAAGAATTTCACGATCTATTCTTGACAAAGGTTTCTTCCATCTCTTTTGTTTTGTACTGCCAGACCACACACATAAACACAGCAAGATGGTTTATTATTAGTGCTTCGATGTTAAATTTGCTTGCTTTTGCACCCTGACTAGATTTTGCTTTACATTGTCAGTTGTCATTGCTGTTGAAAGGATCAGTTGTTGCACCTCCTGATAAATTTGGTAAATCATTTAGTATTTCTTAGCGCATAGAACTTCAGTATGTAGTCGATTCTAGTTTACTGTCTTATTTCCTTGCTAATTAAATTTAGTGAATCTTAAATCAAATCCATTGAAGATAGGCGAATACAGTCTTGCATCATGCTGGGTTGCATGTGTGTGTATTGTGAAAGGCACTACAAATTGAAACGTTGATGAAAGAATGTGCACATTGAAATTACATAATACACAGATTCAAATGAAGCAATACCATTGGCTTGCTAAATTCTGTTAAGTATAAATTATAATGTCATGCCTACACAATTGAGACAAGAAACAAATAGGACAAAAAGAAAATGCATGGTGAGGTGAGGTGATCCATCAAAATTTCTTGTTGCATTTCTGAAGCAGGATAGCCTTGCTTTGGCACTGCAAGACAAAGATGAGGGGTCTGATAGTTGGTCAACTGCAGGATAAAACATGAGAAATTAAAGGAAGAAGGGTTATGTTATTCCAATTATCAACTATGTTAAAATTGGGGATAGGTTGAGAGTGAGTTAAGGTAAGAAAATCAGAGCTAATGAGACTTTTCTTGACTGCAGTGTACTTAGGGTTTATTTCCTTAGTCATTGAAATTAACTAATCTGTTATGTCCCTCGTGTTATTTTTCATTGTTGAGTTACCCCTATTTAATGTCATTTTGGATAACAAATGCTGCTGCTATGTTTCTTGCAGGTGAAACCCTACAAGATGAGAGGAATAATGGAGGGGCATTTGCTGGTACCGATGGTCATCAGTTCCCACAAAAGTTGATACCTGTGAGATTCTTAGATACAATATTAATTTGAAGAAACCTTAAACATGATACTGTGTTCCCGAAGAAATTGTCTTGTTTCGCTTTTGTACACTGGTTAAGAATTGTAGATTCATTGCACAATCCGTTCATACTTTTTAATAGAAAAACTAACTATTGACCATTTTAATTAGACAAATAAGTTGGGATAGACATATTCTCTAGGATTAGAGTGCATTAATGTATATATTTATTTAGGGAATCGGCCCTATGCTTGCGCTGTTTAATCCTTCAGGGGAGAAAAAACAATAAATGCACCCATTTGGGTTTTCTTGTATGGTTCCATCCTACTTTTTTTCTTTCTTTGGCAATTCCTACTTGGGGCTATGTTCTGCATTAGGTTTGTCTATTGAGAAATACAGATAACCTGATGTGAGAAGCTTTACGTTTATTTTTACCTTCTATAATTGTGCTTTTGATATTTTTCTAACTGGTAGTAGTGTTCCAGCATAACTTTTTCGTCATGGATTCATGTAGTGTCTTCTGGATACAGAGAATTCAAGCCTCCTAGCGTCTTAAGTAAAATATAGAACTTTTTTGCTTGTAGAATGCAGGGATGCGCCTTTACGGGGGTGCACAATATCATCGTGCCATGGCAGAGTTTCGATTTGTTGTTGGGGCAATCAAATGTCCACAAATCACACGTGAAGAAATCGTTAATGCATGTGGTGTTGAAGATATCCATGATGGGACCAACTACTCTAGGTATTTTTGAAATTCGATTAGATGATAAACTTACTTGCAATTTATTGGGAGTTATGCAATCTTCTTCCTTTATAGTTTCCCTCATCTCTTTTCCCCATTTTGATTTCAGGACAGCTTGTGTAATAGCTGTTGCAAAGGCTCGTGATACATTTGAACCTTTTCTTCATCAGGTTATGGAAATGTTTTATCGTGATATCCTATTTTTTCTGCTATCCACCCACTCTCTTGTGTTATTGACTTATCTTACTGAACTAATATCCTTCTCCTAGTACAGTTAGGCTGTAGGCTCTTGCATGTCCTGAAGAGATTGCTTCCAATCTCTGTCTATCTCCTTCAGGTGTAGTTATGTTTGTCATCCTCTCTTTTTAGAACCTTCTCTATCATCATCTTATTGATTATTTCATTCCCACCAAAATGGGTTTGTTACAGAAAGATGGCGAGTATCTAAGTGGCCATGATGTCTTTCTTAGGCGTGTAGCTGTAGCCTTCAACAACTTTGCTGAATCTACTGAAGGAGCTTGCCGTGACAAGTAAATTCCTGCCTCTATTACATCAGTTACTTACCTTATTCTTATTTATTTTTCTTACATTTATTCTTGCATGAACCCATGTTGCATGTTGTTTACCTTCGTCTTGTCCAAATACATGCAAAGGAATTTTAGACTTTACTCTGCAAAGGGAATCACTGTTGGAAACACACGCCTCTGTCCCCCAATCCCCAAAAGGAAGAAATCAAAGAGAGGTTATGCCTCTTTGATCGTTCCTAGTAGACTTAGATGCAAATGATGTGTTTTCCTAGACCCAGGCGATACAATACATACTTATTGGATATGAGGTACAATCTTTCTTATTGATTGCCACTGCCATTTTGCTACATACATCCTCTTACTGCTCATGGTGGTACTTTTGTACAGTCATTGACATTACCCCTCTGTAACTTTAAATTTGCTTTCTCTGGCTACTCAATCTACCACCCTGGTGCTAATATTCCTCACCACATTTATTCACATTGCCTAACCTTATTACACCATACTTGAAAACCACACAGCCCCACTACCTCACAAGTTCCTCAGCTGCCACTTCTGTACTCCTCTCATGCCTCTCTGACTGGTTCTCCTTAGTTCATTATTGATTGTACGCAGCACTAAATCAATCACATACTATTAAGAACTCATTTTTCTTCAAACGGCATATGAAAGTGATCGAGGTATCAACCCTGGTATCCCTGTATCTAACATGCAAAATACTTCTACAATCATGTACCCCTCTTTTACCAAACTTAGCGTAAAAGAATGACCCAGACATATAATATTCAGCCCTTGTACCTCCAAGCCATTCTTGCAGGTCATTCCAATTCCATTGAGATGTGCTTTTCCTAGTACAGAAGCTCATGAAACGATAGTCTTGAGATAAAAAGGAAATAAGAGGGTTGAGTTTTGGAACTGTGATCTCTGCGGATTCAGAGAGCTGACCTGTAGATTACTGGCAACTACGTGTGATGTTCAGATGAACATGGAAATCATAAACCTCGTCTATAGTGTTTGATACAGCATTTGATTGAAAGCCAAAGCATTTTTAAGTTTCAGAAGATGCCCAAATCTAATGTGGATAATCATAAAATTAATCTAGAACACTGGGAAAAGAAAATACTATGCAACACCTTCTGAGTCTTACAAGTTTGACTATCACCATGCTTATTGTTTTTTGTTTTATAAATCCTGGGAGAATTATTTCAAACTACATTGGAAATGGACTGGTCTCTAGTTTAATGTGCTTTAATATACTTGTATTTTTATATTATTATTACTGTAAATCCTGAGAATAGTGATAAAATAATACATTTGAGGTGCACTTATTGTTGTGCTGTATCCATGACTTTTACCATTCTCTCCTCTTCTTGTACCAAAGCTCATGCTTAAAATTCAATGACTCTTTTTTCCTTTTGAAAGAATCTTATTTGATCCTTATTTCAGTTTTGCCCACTTTAACTTATACAAGTATATATGGTTAGTATTGGACTATCTGAAAATTGTTGTTTAATATTTGCTGCAGATGTATGGAGGATTTAATTAGCACCACACGCTACGTGACGTGGTCCCTTCACAATAAGGTTGAACATGGTTGACGTTCTCGCATTCTAGTTTCTTTTTTATCCCAACGCTATTTATAGTGTTTCTTATTTTTACTTTGAGGTAATAGCATTTTATGGCTCAACATTTTTTTTTTACTCTGAAAAATAACAGAACTGTACCTTGAGTTGCAATGAGAAGGGAAATTATGTTTCCCATGTTAGCGTCATTCTTTCTGTCTACTCGTATCAAATTCTTTGAACTTATAGGTGCGTTGTTTGGTTTGTTGGTGAATTTGACTTCCCTGTTGTCTTCTCTATCGATGTTGATTCACAGAACAGGGCAGGGTTACGCCAATTCTTAGATTCCTTTGGTGGAACAGAGCAGCATGCTGTGGGAGGTAATCCTATGGCTTCTGGTCTTCCCCAGGATTCATCTCTGGGATCTGTTGCCAATGAGAAGCACGATAATAAGTCAAAAGCAGATGTCAAGCTCAGCCATTTGGGAGGCAATGACTCAGGCTCTTCCATTCAGACATCTGAAACGAGGCTTGCTGATCTTCTGGACAATACCCTTTGGAACCGGAGACTTGCCCCTTCATCTGAAAGAATTGTCTATGCTCTAGTGCAGCAGATATTCCATGGCATAAGAGAGTACTTCTTGGCCTCTGCTGAGCTCAAGGTTTGAACATCTTCCTCAAATACTGTACTACAAGTTCCATAACTGGTGGCTGCATAGGCAGTATGCAATGGCCTCCTCATTATGTTATGCTCCATTGTTTTTCTACTTGCTTTTGCATGACATTATTGTATCCATCTTTTCAGTTTAATTATTTTCCTCAACATTATTTCTTCCTGTTAGTTTTACCATTTGTCCGTCTACAATACAAGCGTTAGCTCCCCGTTGTCTTGTATTTCTTTTATCCCTCACAGTTTGCAACTGTCTTTGGCAGTTCAATTGTTTTCTTTTGATGCCCGTCGTGGACAAGTTACCAGTGCTTCTTCGGCAAGACCTAGAATCTGCATTTGAAGATGATTTAGATGATGTTTTTGACATCACTAACCTGCGACATTCAATTGAGCAACGGAAACAAGCTACGGAAATGGATCTCAAAAGGGTTCTCTTTTTTGTTCCCATTATTTTCCATTTTTAAAACTTATCTGCTGCTTCTTGTATATCAATCTTACTTGTTGAATGTGGTGATGGTTTTCAGATAATCAGGCTCAAGGACAAGTTTAGGTTGATACATGAGCAACTTAATCTCCACCAACTCAAGGGGCTGCAACTGTGATTCTTGAACCAAAAGTGAAACAGAGGACGTTAAGTTTGGTAGATAGGTGAGCTAATGCAGAACTTTTTAACTTGTTCTTTGTCATAAAAATCCATGTTTTTACTATCGCGGTAATCGTCAGACATCCTCTATAAAAATCTTTGTACATTGGTACTGTAAAACATCTAGTTATTTTCGATTAAGTTTAAGTTATGTGTTTTTTTGTTTTCCCCGTTCTCCTGTCCTCTCTCTCTCCTCAGGTAAGTCTCTCTCTCTATTCGGGATGGGATACCAATTTTGGTTTCACTCCATTTTTCAGGCTTGAACTTAAGATCTGAGTTTGAGTGAACGAATTCCTAACCATTAGACCACTGTCGAAGTTAATGTTTGGCATTCTGGTTTGGTACCAGAAAGTTAGTTTTCAAAACCAAAATGCCAAAAAAGGTGTTTGGTAACACCATTTCAAACTGGGATTCAGTTTGCAAACCAGCAAAATTGTTGGAAATAGCACTGGTGGGATTTGCTCCAGCTCCAAAACCATAGTTTTGGAAAAACATGGGAAGGAGATTCCTGATTTTAAGTAGACAAAAATGTCCTTAAAGCTTGAAAGAATTGCAATTATACCCGATATATATTTATATGTTCTTCCTCATTTTTCCAAATTCTCTTTCTCCTCCAACCGCACTCCCTCCTCTCCAAATCAATTTCTTCATTTTCTACTCAAATTCTACCCAAATTCTCTCAAAATTTCACCGATCAATCTTTACATCTATACAAACAAAACCCATTACTCGTCTTCACCTCCGTTAGACCCTTTGCTCCCGCCACCGTTGCCAATCCACCTCTGCCACCGTTCACAAGCCACCTCTGTTTCCCATATCAACTATCATCCTTCACCACTAACAGCGCGACCTAGATTTTTGAATTGAGGAGGGGGACATCGGTGGTGGTGGTGGAGGGGGGAGTTTGTTAGGGGAGGCGATGAGAGAGGCGTAATCGGGGATTTCAGGAGGTTCGCCTTGGTCGGAGCGGGGAGGGAAGTCGATGTGAGCGGTACTGGAACTGCAGGAGGAGCAAATTTCGTCGTTCACAACCAGAACAACAAACGATTTGGCTTCCTTCTTAATGGATTTGGAAATTTGTTAATGAATTTGGAAATTTTCAATCTGGATGTCTGTATTTTTTAATTTTCTAAAATGGTTGCTAGAGGAGAATCTTCAAGTTGCACGGGTAAGCGTCTCTTTGTTTTCAAAGAGTAAGTTGGTTTTGGAGTATTCACAGCAGCGGTTCGATGGAAGTCTTGAAAAAAGAATAAGTTTGATCGTTTTGGAGTATGCCTAGCAGTTGTTCCTCTTAGGCTACTACTATTATTGTTCTTCAATAATAATAGGCTTCCTTGCTTTTGGTTCACATCTTTTTCCTTGAATCTACTGCTGTTGTTGTTGTTGTTGTTGTTGTTGAATAAAATTTAGATTTTCGTGGGAAAAATATACTACAAACATATACTATATAACTATATATATCGAACTTCAATAAAAAAAACCTCAATTTTGAATCTCTGCCCCTTCTTCAGTTCAATTCGCCCAGCTGGCAGTGTTTTAAAAACCGGACTGACCCGATGGTCGGACCGGTGAACCAAGAAGAATTTTGGTTCGGTTCAACTATCTGACCGAAATTGCACTCTGACTAGAAAAAACCGGTTGGATCAAACCGACGAACCCGGTCGGTTTTTATAAAACCAGTGACCCGACCGACCTATTATCAAACTGGCCGATCCTCTCTTCTTCCCATCTCAAACAATTGAATTCCAGCTCCTAAAAATTAAACACATATTTTTTCACTCTAATAACCCAAGCATTCAAGAAAACCCATCTAGTAAAACCAGTTATCTTCTTGATTAGTCGTCAAGAATCCACTACATTGATCTCCGGGAAATGATATTTGCAGCAACAAGAACAAGAACAAGAATAGGAGAAGGACGATGGTGCGGTGTTTACCAGTCTTGGTGGGAGGGAAAAAAGGGAAGGCTTCTCCGCCCATTTCCGAGAAGATAAAGAGATGATGAAAAGAAAGGGAAAAAAAGGGAGAGAGTGGATGCGGCTGTGTTGAGAATGAGATGAAGAGATAGAGATGCTTTTTAATTAGATGTAGCGTTTTTCTTTCTTTCTTTTTTTTTTCTTTTTTTTAAAATGAGGATAAAGTAAAAAATGGGCTAAGAGTCCAAAAACTAGCATGCATGAGTTGGGCAAAATAATTTTTCATTGTATAAATGGGTAAAAATTATTTTTATAGAAGATAAATTAAAATTTTGAACTATGTATTTTAATAATTTAAGTGTGTTTGAACTTTGAATATCATTTCATTTGAATGTTGGATTGTTTATTTATTTTTAACTTTTGATCTACTTGATATTTTATTGTGATATATTATAAAATGCTACATTCATTAGACAGAAAATCAGCTGGTTAAATCCAGTTTAATTATCTAAAATTGAACGGTTCGATGTGTGAACGATCCGGAATGATCCAACGGGTCAATCCGGTTGAACTAGGTCGAACTTCGGTTGAACCCGATTCAAACCGGTCCAACGGGTCATTCTTTAAAACACTGTTGTCTGGTCATGAAAACATAGCTTACAAGTTATATGGGTTGTGTTCAAAAGCCTTGGAAAGTTCGATTTAATCATGTTTATCGAGAAACAAATTTAGTTCCGATAAATTAACTAGCATAGTTTTCTCAATCAATGCATTACACTTGATATCCTGAGATTACTGCTAGTGTCATTTTGAAATTCCTTGGAGACAACCCGAGCATGATCGTCAAACTCTTACGAATTTACGAGTTTACAATATTATCTTGACAAAACGTGCTGTATCGGAAAGAAACTATTTTCTTAGCAAACTTTGACTAACTCACGTAAAAATTCATAGAATCAGTAAAGTCTTTGGGAACCAATTTTGCCGAGTCTACTTTACCTCATTTGTTAAGTCTTTGGGAGCTAAAAGTGGTCCAAGTTGGAGACTTGGAGCAATAGACTCACTTCTTATATTAATGTGGACTCTTGTTTAGAGTGGACTTAAATACAATTTTTTGTGTAAAAAATAAAAAATAAATAAAAAATAATTTTTTCCTCTAGTTTCTACCACTGCGTGTAGGGGTGTTCATTGGTTAGTACCATAATATTTTGGTAAAAAATACTTGATATTTAGTATTTAGTATACTATACTAAATTATTAAATTATCAAAATAATTTCGGTATGATATATGGTAATACTGAATGTGGAATCAAAGTGTAAGCTGGAAAATCATTCACTCAAATGGTGGTAGACCTAGAGGTGATGAGATGACTAATGAGGTTTTGGTCGGCGTTGCTGTTGCGGTTTGAGAGGGGTGGGGGTTGAGGGTTGCTGTTGCGGTTTGAGAGGGGATGAATTGTTTATTATGTAAATTTTTGGTCTTTTTCAATTATCCAATCCTTTTTGATTTTTTCTCTATTATTTTCACAACCTGGCCCGTGTCAAAATAGGTTTGTGGTGTTTGTCCACTGTCCACGATTTCTCTCTTTTTAAATTTTACATAATAAATACTCCCTCCGGTCCGAAATAAACGTCGTTTTAGCTTTTACTTTTACTGTTTCGGCACGTATCTTAAAACGGTCGGCAGACGGCCTATTTGAGACAATTTTGCCCCTAATTTTTTCTGGGAAGTACGTTAAGGATTAACGTACGTTCAAAAAAAAAATCGGATTTTTTGGGGGTCAAATAGTGCCTCATCCGGCTTTCTCGATATGTGTTCCCTACTGAATATTGGGATTCGAGGAAGACATTTAATTTGGACCGGAGGGAGTATATAATATGAAAAAGACAGTACGATAATACCAAGCTGTAACTTACTGTACCGTATCGAATAAAATTCGGTCAATAGACGATAATATCTTAATAGAGAAAATGAAAAAATTTATCGACAGAATAGAGCAAACTTCAGCTTGATAGTTCCCTACACAATTCTAACAGCGTGTAGAAGTTGAAGGTGTTTTTAGCTTATATGATACATTGGTTGATCACTTGTTTATTATAAATTTTGTTGCTTTGTGTTTAATAGTATAAATTTGTAAATTGATTTTATGTTGCTTCGGACATGTAAACTAATTGTTTATATATTTAAATATTATTATTTCAACTATGTATCATGGTTCTTGTGTTTGAACTTTAGATTATGGGATGTCAATTATATATGTTTTTTAATAATTAAATAATTAGTAAAAAAATGTAGGAAGATTTAAATAAAAATTATACGAGATCGCTGGTATTGTAATTAATTACATTTTTAAAAGTGCCATCAAATTCCTTACAAAATGCTATTTTTTACTATTTATAAAAATGTCTAATACCCACGTGAAGTCGTAGCACAACTAATTAGTGCATACAATCTTTACGACATCAATGGTATTGTAATGATAATTAATATGTAAACAATTTTTCAAAAAGAGAAAGTTATCTGATACGTATCGGAACAGAACATGTAAATAATTTGATACTGTTTGAAAAGCGTCATCAAATATCCTTAAAAATGTGTTTTTGATAATTTCTATATACATTTAAAAAAAGGTTTTATACGTATCGAACGAGTATAAGTATCGGATACAAGTTTGCCATTGATACGTGAAGGATCATGACTGCATTCTATTGATATTCTACTATTGATCTTCTAAATTAGGAAAACTTGAGAAAGGAAGTTTTCCTTTTTTTTTCCATTGAAATTAAAGCCTTCATGTATATAAAGAGCATGACTCCCTCTTAAGATCATTCATGATGTGTCTCATGGTTTTCCCCAGGTTGAGATAAATATGTCGCATAGATTAATGAGTCATTACACATCAAAGTTATCTCATCAGATCAGCGATGTACCAGATATTATAAGTTTTGATAGAGGTAATATAATTCATTTAATTATTTGATTGTAATCGCTTACCATTTATTTATACATTTTAAGTTCAATTTTTTTAGTTAATTATAATATATTTATATTTTACCAATATATTGTTTACAGGACAATGGAGAAGGCTGTGCATTTTAATGGTGGTGTGTTTCATGCAGGCGGATGTGGTAAACATATACTTTCCCTGTGTTGCATTTAAACTATAAATAAATAAATAAATAAAAAAGTGTTAATAATTTAATTTTATCAATAAAATGAATCGAGCATATCACTCACACTCATAAAATTAATTATAATAAATGGTGGATACTATTATTATTATTATTATAGATATTGATGTCACTAATTTCTTTTCTTTTTCATGTTTTTGGTTAACGTAACAGTCCACACTTTGTTATCCTACTTATGCTCAACCGAGACTATGTCCACCAACGCTACCGCTAGCAGCCGCTGGTTGGATTTGGGTTCAACTTCATATAATTGGTTGAAATATATTATTTGATCGATAACAGTATAAATTCGGCCCATAAAAATTATTTCAACAAATTTATCTTCGATTATTTGAGATTGTATTAATTTAGGGTCGACTCAATCCATCAAAAAATGTTTTAAGTAATTGAAATTGTACGTGAGACTGTCTTTTTTAGGACGATTTTAAGTATTTTTAATCTATTTTCAGCTTAGAGAAAAATAAATAAATTAGAAAAGGTGAGCGAATGTATACTGATGTATCTGAAAATAAATCTCGGTATGAATAAAAAACGTATCTCGGTATTATTATTGTTATTATTATTATCCTTCTTCTATATAAAGAAAAACCCCAAATCTCCAGTGATGATGTAGCTTTCGGCCAAGACAGAAAAAAAAAAAATCTTTTGCTCTTTCTTTTTTCTTTTTTTCTTTGAAATTTTTATTCATCCATTATTTCATTCTCTGTATTCAAGAACTATTCCAATCAAACCCCTAATTGTTAACTTAGTCTTTATATTCACAAAAATAAATAGTCAAACCTCTAGATAATTAATTTAATCCCCATATTTATAAAATATTTTCATTCGAACCCCCTGCATTTATGGAATCTCATATTTTTTCTGGGTTTGTAAGTTTTGTCTAAGGTAATTACTCTTTCAAATGATTTTTATATAATTTACTGTGAATGATTAACCAAATAATTCCTGATTGATTTTCCCTCTATTACTTAATAATTAATTTAATCTTCGTATTTAGAAAAAAATATCAATTTTTTTATTGAGAAAAATCATTAGAAATCTTCATCTTTACATTTATAAAATTTCATATTTCTTCGGATGTTATAAATTTTGTGCAACTAAAACCTACGTAGTTACTTCTAAAAAAACATACAGTTGACAATGGATAATTCGTCAAATTCTGTTGATTGAATGTTTAATTCTCATATTTTTACTGTCTAATTACTTGTAAAATTGGGCGTAAAACTATTGATATCTGCGAATTCCTCTCATTTGTGCAGAACCACTTGGGGGAGCGACAAAGGACGCCAGCATCAGCGAAGCTAACATTCAAAATTGTCTTGGCCGTCTTCTTGGCCAAGACGGCGGCCAAGACAGTAGCGAGAGAGACAGGCTGCAGTAGGAGACTTGGAGCAAGCGTGGAGATGAAGGACGGCGGTTGCATTGGTAGCGAGATAGAAGGGATTTACGATAACAATCGAAGACTTAAGCAAGAATTCTTATCTGGATCTCCCTCTTAAACAATATTTGATTTTCCCACAAACATTATTTTTATTCTTAGCGTTATCTTTCTATTTTAAAAGATATTGAGATAGAGTAGGACTAGGAGGGCAGTTGGTATTAAAACTGATAGAAACCCTTTTGGAAAGGGACTACTCGATCTCTCTCTCGGAACACCATTATTACTTTTGAAACATTGCTTTGTAATTTTCTAGTTCTGAAATTTACGGATTTCATACTTTTATGCAATTAATTGAATTACTTTCCTCCATGTCTAAGTTTGGCTAAACACCAATTCTTGGTAAGAGCTTAAGAGTTATGTTTCTTATACATTCGTGAGATCTAATTTGTTCTTAATAATTTTCATCTTTGCAATTATTTATTTTCTGGATTAACATTTCACTTTCATGCTAGGTTTAGATCTGATCGGTCTTAAACACTAACTTGAATAGTTGCAGTCAACCTAGAACGGGACGGATGAACACGAAATCGGATAGGTATTAAGTGGACAACTAGTACTCATGATGGGCTAGAGAAAACAAGTAATATAACCCAGGCCCGATTGACAACTGAGGGTCTCGAGTTGGAGGTAAACTTGAGTTAGGTGTTGTCTTCCCCTATGCTTTATGATAACGATCACGCACAGACGGATCACGTCACTTTAACAACCAAATTAGTAAACCCTTTTAACCGGCAAGGTTAAAATTGTCTAGTAGGGGTGTTCCTCTAGGTAATTTGATATAGGAGGGAAGTAGGAATACTAAAGTATCCTTGTATTCTATAACATGCAGTAAAGAAGAAGATAAATATCACTATATCAATGATCGAATTATAAAACAACATAGCTCACCCAAGTACCTTTACTGGGAACTCTCACATCTCGGTTTTCACCCTAGCTCATCCTTCTGGGCTCTGACCAAGACACATCTACTCGTCTTATTTCAATTCTTTCCTTATTTCGTTCTAAAACCAACCAAAATCCAATCTGTGACTTAGAGTCATCCAATCTGCAAATCCCTTGTGGGTCGTATTAAGTTGTAATTTATAATTATTTTTTACGCTACCGACAAGTGATCATGCGTGCTTAAAATTGCCTAATTAAACTTACGACTATTATTATTATTTTTGGATTCACTTTCTTTTCTAAAATAATTATTTAATAATTAATTTAGTTACATACTCTAGTGGTTATTTGTTGTCTACTAACAAAATATTCTAATTCTTATTTAAGGTGAATGGGACAATTCCTTATGAAACTATTCTCTTTTCAGAATTTACATAAAGCTGTCACTAATTTTATCCCAAAAGATTGCAAACAAACAAATTGAATAAGATCAATTAAACCTTAGCAACGACCTTGTCTCTGAGCAAAGCTTCTACAGCTTTTCTTCCCGAGACCAGAGCACCATCAAAAGTTGCAGAAGTGATGTGATCACCACACAACTTACACAAGTATACACCCGACCCCACCCGGGGATTTTTCATCAAATCACTAGGTGGACATTGGTTCGGTTGTGCAAACCCGATCCGGTACGTCCTCAAGTGCTTCCAAGACCCAACAATCGAGCTTCCAAACCACTCGGAAACCTCCCGAACCACCTTTTCTGTCAGATCAGCATCGGAAATACCTTCAAACAACCCGATCAACGACACCGAGACCAATGCCTTACCAGGTGGGGCGTACGATGGAGCAACATTGCTTGCAAAAAACATGTTATTTACAATCCCCTTGCCCGAACCGTTAAGAAACAGAACCGGTTCCTTCACAGGTATTTGACCATGATCCGCAGAGAAATACAAACAAACTGAGCTCCGACCCGGCTTTCTTTGAACCGGCTGTTTCGGATTAAAACTGCTCAAAATCTTATCAACCACCGGTTCTTCCACAGCCACAATTACTCCAAACTCGCTCTGCAAGATTTCCCCATTCTCCAATCGGACGCAGGGTGACCCGTTTCGGTCATCCGAATCAACAGAAACGACTCTGGTGTTCAACAGAATTGAATCCGGTGGCAGCGCAGCCGCCAATTGGTTAGGAATGGCGCAAATTCCGGCGGCGGGAAGGGTGTTGTCGCCGAGAGCCAAAACCTTGAAGACGAAATTGAACAATTTTGAAGTGGTTCCGAGCTCCGAATCAAAAAATATTCCCCCAAAGAAGGGGCGGAAGAAACGATCCACCATGGAATCGGAAAACCCAATTTTCCTGAGCAGATCAATGGTGGGGATTTCATCATTGGCACCCAAGATTTCATGGTCCGATTTCGTCAAAACACCAAACCTAGTGGATGCGATGAGCAGCTTATCGAGAAGGGAGCCGACTGGGTTGGCTAGGGATGTGATGGCGTCGGTGAAGTGGCGTAGAGGGTCAGCGACGGTGTGGAATTGGCCGTCGACGTAGATTCTGGCGCCGGAGTAGAATTTCTGGAGATTCAATGCCGGGTAATTGAGAAGTTTTGGGGCTTCTGGGTAGGCGGTGATGAAGATTTGGAAGCCTCGGTCTAGGAGGAAGCCATCGACGAAGTCGGTTCTGACACAGCCGCCGACGGCGTCGGAAGCTTCTAGGAGGAGGAAGGGGATGTCGTCGGAGTTGAGGCGGGTGGCGGCGGCTAGACCGGCAAGACCAGCTCCGATGACGATGACACCAGTTTTTTTGTGGTGAGGGGATTGGGATTTTGGGGAAAGCTGATTGGTAGCGGAAGATGATTGGACGAGGATGGGTTTTAGTCTAAAACGGCAGTCGTTTTTGGGCGATGAGTTAGAGGAGGAGAAGGGAGGGAAATGAGTGAGACTGATGAGAGTTGTCATTAGCTTCTTTTTTTTCCAAATTTCCTTACAGAAGAAATGGCGTATCCATTTTATTTTTGGACCCATATGGCTTATCCATTTGGGTAGCTACAATGTGGTGTACGTGATATCCTTTGACAAATGGGCAAATCTTTTAATTTTAATACATTTTGAACACTTCTAACTACCAGCTGCTAACAAAAGCAACATCACGAAAGCAAGAGATGATGCATGTCCGCAGGTGAGGAAGAAGAATATTCTCGTTCAATGTTTGATGGTTTAAGGTCTGAACAACAACAAATGGATTCATATTACAGTAGGTTTTTGAGGTTTGACTTTAGCAACAAGAAACGGGTAGAAGCAAATTTAGAGGGAAATAATGTAGCTGTCTTTGAGAACGGGATCGACAATGATACGAGGGCTGAAAAATTCGTGTTTGGAGTACCGGCGGTGGGAGAAGTGGCTAGTGAACTTGCTGGGACTGTCACTACTTTTCCGGTCATGACGCCCTGCTATTCTTACAAGTTATCTGGATGTAGTGAGATTGTCAAACTAGGTTTTGAAGCTTACACGAAGTCTCAAAGAGTCTACGACGACAGGTACCCTAAGATAATTAGGTTTTGGATTGAACCCCTTCCACTAATGATAAATGCTAACGATTTTTTTTTTCTTTACATCTTTTTTCTTAGTATTCACAGTTCAAGCACTAAAAACAAAGGGCATCTCTATCTGTATTCATTCCATCCTACAATACCAAATGAAATCTCCACCCAACAATCTCTCTTACAGACACACTCAACATGCAGCTCCTCCACTAAACTGTTCGATACTGACTGCGCTACTTACCTTTTTGCTGGCCTAAGTACCCTCGAGTCAATCTTTCGATGTTGTCTTCTTAGGTTCTTGTCCATTGTCCCCCACAAGTTTCCTCATATTCAGTTGAATGTCTCCACAGACTCCCCACTAGACTAATATTCTCTAACAAGTATAACACCAGATGCAAATTTGGTGTATGGCCTCTGGACATGCAGAAACTTTTGCCTATCACCCTGATAATACATAAAGAGAACCGAAAGATGTCACTACCGACAGAGGAGATATAACCGATAGAAAGGGTACTGCTGGTAGGAAGGCTCAATACCGATAGCACATAAGGCCAACCTCACATAGGTGGAGGAATCACCAGGGGGCGCCACGTGTCCCGACAGCCTTACGCAAGTTCATGCCTATAAATACCGCACAGAGGAATGAGGTAAAGGATCTCTCTGACGAGTCCCCACTTGATACTATTCCTTACTGACTTAATCTTCGGAGCTTCTACGCCGGAGCCAGCCTCCGGCACATTGCAGGTACTCCAGATCTCACTTCAGACGGGTCTTGACCACAAACACCCCCTTCCCCCATCAGAGACTATCATTTGGTGCTCTCGTTGAGAGTCTGGATCTCTTTTGAGTGAGCAGGCCTCAAAGATCCAAGCTCCCTCGATTTTCTCATGACTAGCAATCCAGAAATTCCTACGGGCTCACCAGCCAGCGCATTTGAAGTATTCCTGGCGTCGCGCGACGTCCTCACCTCCGCACCCTTAGCAACTCCTGGTGGAACCAGTCCTTTCCCAGAAAACCATACCCATCCTCCTGGCCCCAGCCGCGCTCGCACAGCAGTCGCTGCCAATCGTCGTCTCGACTTTGTAAGTCCTGAAATTACATTTCCATCCCTACAAATTCCCAGTACAAGTCTAAGCAACACGTGGGCTCCCTTAGGCTACCCTCCAAACTGCTATCCTAACCTGAACAACAACCTTCCTAATATTACGACACCCTTGCCAAATCTCGCCTATCCTCCTTTAGAATCAAATTTGATCCTGCAGCAAAGGGTGAACTATCTTATGAATATCCTCTCCACCAGCGTGCCTATGCCAATGAATCCAATATCCCTTTTACAGCCAACACCACTCCCACTATTTCCGATGGGAACGCTTCCTGCAGGGCAAAATCATCCGATACCCTCACATGTCATGAGCACAGCACCGGTAGGGAGTCAGCATCAACACGCCCAAAATGTACCAACGGGTGGAATAAATCTCAGAGCCCAAGAAGGATATTTGGACAACATGGGGGAAAGTCAGCATAATGCTCGCAATGACGAAAAATCACAGGCAACGAGACGAGAGCACCGGAGGAGTCGAGAGAGGTCGCCAACTCGACTCCGCTCGTTAGCGAAGCGACGGCCTAAGCAAGATCACCAGGAAAAATCCAACTCTATCGGGACAGCCCACCGTCACACCGACAAAGATAACAACCCAAAAAGTCCCTTGACTTTTAGGGTACGGAGGTATCAAGTAAGTCGACGGCTGAAATTACCAACGGATGTTTATGCTGGCCTATCGAATCCCGTCACACACGTGACCCGGGTGAAAAATCACGTGGCATTCCAGACACGAAGGGATGAAGCTTTATGTCAGATATTTATCCTTACTCTATCGGGAGTAGCGAGCACCTGGTTCAAAGCTCTACAAGCGGGCTCAATAAACGATTTTTCACAATTTGAAGAAAAATTCCTAGGAAGATTCAGCACCTACATTCCATTAAAAAAATCATGTGCCGCCTTGTTTGACGTAATACGAAAACAAGACGAGTCCCTCCTAGCCTATTTAGACCGATTCAACCTAGAGCTCGGCCAAACTACTGATACTACGATTGACTTTGCTGTGGCGGCCTTGAAAAAGAATTGTGGTTATGAAAAACTCGAAGATCTACTCACGGTGGACCCTCCGAAGACACTAGACCTCTTGAGGGTCAAGGCGCATAATTACTCAAAAATGGAGGAGGCCGATTATCAGAAAAGGAGACCGAAGGAGCAAGACTCCCGAAAGACAACGGCCCTACCAAACCCTCCCCGTGAACACCCGGTAGAGTCCGCTCCCAGGAAGATGACAAAAAGGATTGATCCCCGATTGGCCAGACTAACGGATCTAAACTTCAGGACGACACCACTAACCATCCCAAGGGCAGAAATCTTGGCCATCGTAGAAAGCAGGGGTCTACCAATACGATTTCCCAACAACAGAGCTGGGGCGTACATGGGCGATAGAGAGGACATGTACTGCCGCTTTCACAAAGCAAACAGTCACAGCACGGAGGGGTACAGAGTATTAAAAGCGGCGATAGAAAAACTCATCGTGGAGGGATACTTAGGGGAATATGCCGTTGGAGCACGAAGAAACGATTGTAGTATCCAAACAAACAATGAAGGAGCCAGAGACAGAATAAGAGCCACCGGAGTCAACACAATCGCCGTGCCCAGAGAAGAAAGCAAAGAGTCACTAGGAGTGGATCAAGATGGTTGCCTGTTGATCAACTTAATTGACTGAGGAACGCAAGGTTTAGAGAAACCACCGAAAGGGGAAAAACGCAAAGCAAGGACACTGACGGAAGAATACGGTTATGGGCCCCTAGACCGAATGACGATATCCTTTTCCGAAGAAGACATGCAAGGTGTGACGTACCCCCAAAATGATGCTTTAGTACTGACAGCCTACATCGGGGCCCACGGAGTAAGGAGGACTCTAATCGGCAACGGAAGTGCAGTAAACATCCTCTCTCTCACAGCATATGAACTAATGCGGAGGCCGGACACAGAGCTAACACCCTGTCAAAAGCCCATCATAGGGGTGGATGGAATACCAGTGCCGATAGCTGGAATAATCTACCTTCCCGTTCACTTCCGTGAAGACGAAGCAAAAAGGACCGAAAGACAGTTGTTCATGGTGGTCGATCTTAACCTACCATACAACGTTATCCTGGGTCGGCCATTCTTAAATACATTCGGGGGAATCACTTCCCAAAAGCATCTGAGATTGAAATTTCCATCCTGGGAAGGAATCGTCACCATCAAAGGCGATCAGAAATCCGCGGCCGAATGCTATTTCACCATGACCGCCGGTCAATGCGATCAATACGTCTGCATCACCACCGATCCCTTCGATCAGCGAGATGAAAATCAAACAGCACCTCTGGAACGAATGATCCCCATACCAGTGGAAGGGGTCCCTATCGGCAAATTTCTAATTAGCGAGAATCTTGACCAAAAGGAGAGAGAGCAACTATCAAAGCTACTCAACAAGTATAAACAAGAATTCTCATGGAAAGCAACAGACATGCCGGGCATCCGGAGGGAAGTAGCAGAACATCATCTCAATATCAATCCCCAAGCAAGACCTGTCTAGTAGAGGAGACGATCTTTCTCAAAGGAAAAAACAGCAGCCATAGAGCGAGAGGTAGCCAGACTGTTGCGAGCAAACTTCATCCGGGAAGTCCAGTACCCCCCTTGGTTGTCCAACCCAGTTGTAGTCCCAAAACCTAACGGGGAATGGAGGATGTGCATAGATTTCACATCACTAAACGAAGCTTGTCCAAAAGACTATTATCCCCTCCCGCGGATAGAACAGCTGGTAGATCAGACATCAGGGTATGAGTACCTGAGCTCCTTAGACGCAAACTCAGGCTACCATCAAATTCCCATGGCAATAGAAGACGAAGAGAAGACAGCTTTTATCACACCGGAGGCCACCTATTGTTACAGAGCTATGCCATTCTTCAAACTACTTCGGAAGAATGCTCCTTTCGGGTGGACGGAAGAATGCGAAAGATCCTTCTCAGACTTGAAGGAATATCTTACCTCTGATCTTTTACTAACTCGTCCAGAGCCAGGGGACACTTTATACCTATACTTAGGTGTCGCAGAGGAAGTGGTGAGCGTCGTTCTAGTGCGTGACGAAGATAATCTCCACAAGCCCATCTATTTCATCAGCCGTATTTTGAAGGATGCTGAAACAAGGTACAACCACATAGAGAAAATCGCATATGCATTGATACAGGCTTCCCGGAAGATGGGACGGTATTTCCAAGCCCATTCGGTAATCGTCTTGACCAACCAGCCCTTACGCCGAATCTTCAAGAAGCCAGAGACATCCGGAAGAATGGTCATCTGGGCCATCGAATTAGGACAGCACGGCTTGCAATATCATTCCAGACCCTCCGTCAAAGCACAACCACTAGCAGACTTTATTGCAGAATGTACGTTCCCAGAAAACCCAAGGACAGACGAATTCCTACCAGATCAACCTCAAACAAACCTCAAAAGAGCGGACATTCCCTACCCCGAAACATCCGCAGACAGTTGGATCATCCATGTAGACGGCGCAAAAAACCAAGACTCAGCCGGGGCGGGAATAGTTGCATCCGGTCCAGTAGGGGTGGTAATAAGATACGCCGTGAGAATATTACAACCTTTGTCAAACAACGCAGCCGAATACGAAGCCCTCCTAGCTGGTCTGCGAATAGGGGAGAATTTATGCTCTAACGGAACGCAGGACCGAGAAGACTCGGAAGGCACACAATTGGAAATCCGTGGGGACTCAAAATTGGTCGTAGACCAAGTTCACGGTAGGTCGCAAGCTAAAGACCCGACGATGATTCGTTATCTAGCTAAAGTCCAGCGCCTTCTATCGGAAATCAAGAATAAAGGCGTAAGGATAACAATTACACACGTCCCTAGGGAGGAGAATACTCAGGCCGACGAAATCGCGAAGCTCGCTGCAGATTGTAGTGCTCAGATCCCCAAGGATGTCCTTCTGGAAGAAAAAATAGTACCCTCTTTCATGGAGGAGCAACTCTCCTTATATATAAGCAATGAAGAAACCGACTGGCGGATTCCTATAGTTGAGTATCTAAAAAACGATAAGCTCCCAGAAGATCCAACGGAAAAAAGGAAAATCCTTAAGCGAGCGGATAGGTGCACCCTCTACGGAGAGGATCTCATTCGTCGCTCCTTTTCCCATCCGGCATCAAAATGCATCTCCGAAGAAGAAGGACACTACACACTCCGAGAAATCCACGAAGGCATATGTGGAATGCACACTTCGGGGGGAACAATGGCGGCACAAGTACTACGTTCGGGATTCTATTGGCCAAGCATCCAAAAAGACTGCGATACCTTCGTAAAAACATGCCACAAATGCCAAGAATTCGGACGCATTCCCCGACAGCCGGCCACCGAAATATCCGGACTCATAAGCCCGTGCCCTTTTGCCATGTGGGGCATTGACATTATGGGGCCATTCCCGGTGGCATACCCCCAGTTGGAATACGTCATCGTAGCAGTAGATTACTTCACTAAATGGGCGGAGGCTGAAGCCGTGTCTACCATCACCGCAGAAAAAACATGGCAGTTCTTCAAAAATCAAGTAATCATACGTTTTGGGATTCCACGAATCCTAGTAAGCGATAACGGCACGCAGTTCACCAGCGCATTTTTTGACGATCGCTGCAGGGAGATGGGAATTGAAGAACGATTCTCCTCAGTAGCCCACCCACAGACAAACGGGCAGACAGAGGTCACTAATCGAACTATCTTAAGCGGTATCAAAAGAAATTTGGAAGGTGCAAGGAAGAAATGGGCAGAAGAGTTACCATACGTAATATGGGCCAACCGAATGACGACCAAAGTCAGCACCGGAGAAACACCGTTCGCTCTTGCATACGGAACAGAGGCCATCACCCCGGTTGAGCTCGGAGCACTAAGCCTCCGGATTGAATATTTTAACGAGGAACAGAACGAGGACCGGCTGCGAGAACAGTTGGACCTACTACCAGAATTACAAGAAGAAACGATGCTGAGGGTATTACATTACAAACGAAAAATGGCTAAATACCACAATCGCCGCGTAAGGGAGAGACTCCTAAAGACAAACGACCTTGTTTTAAGAAATCGAAAAGCTGCTGGACAAAAGATCAAGAAACTGTGTCCCAACTGGGACGGACCCTATCGGGTGACTCGAGTCATTGGAAGGGGAGCATACCACCTCGAACAACTCAACGGTACTCCACTTCCGAACTCTTGGAATATCACAAATTTTAAATTATATCACAGCAGGGCCCATGTACTGTTTACCATAGAGTAAGAATTATCTCGACTGAGCTTTCCAGAATCAAATAAAATCACGTTTCATCATCGTTATCAAGATTAAAACACTACTAGCAAGGAAATTCCCGTCTGCCATATCCGGTTCCTTCTAACGGATGAACGACAGACGGATGGGGTCTCCACGAGTCCATATCCGGTTCCTTCAAATGGATAGATGGATAGTGGAAGCCACCGGGTTTCCCCAAGATTCTACGGGGGGAAATTAGCAAGGAAATTCCCGTCTGCCATATCCGGTTCCTTCTAACGGATGAACGACAGACGGATGGGGTATCCACGAGTCCATGTCCGGTTCCTTCAAACGGATAGATGGATAGTGGAAGCCACCGGGTTTCCCCAAGATTCTAAGGGGGGAAATTAGCAAGGAAATTCCCGTCTGCCATATCCGGTTCCTTCTAACGGATGAACGACAAACGGATGGGGTATCCACGAGTCCATGTCCGGTTCCTTCAAACGGATAGATGGATAGTGGAAGCTACTGGGTTTCCCCAAGATTCTACGGGGGGAAATTAGCAAGGAAATTCCCGTCTGCCATATCCGGTTCCTTCTAACGGATGAACGACAGACGGATGGGGTCTCCACGAGTCCATGTCCGGTTCCTTCAAACGGATAGATGGATAGTGGAAGCCACCGGGTTTCCCCAAGATACTACGGGGGGGGAATTAGCAAGGAACAAGGGATCTAAGAAAGAACCATCCAAACTTATTTTATTAAAATACCATACGACATCTACATGATAAGAAAGCAAGAAATCTATTCATCACCATCAACACGAGGAATTAGCCCCAAAGCCAGAGCCACATACTCAAGCTCAGTTCGAACCGGGGAAACACTCTGCAAGCAGCTCTCCAGAAAAAGTTTCTTGCTCCGAAGCTGGTTGATCACGACCCGAATATGAAGAAGACTGGAACAAACACCAGAAAGCATCTTAACAACATTGGCATCATCCTCCGTCACGGCATCCCTTTTGGCCACCAATGGGATTGCCATCTCTTCTAAATAGCCTATCTCCGCCTCGGTAGTACGAATCATGTCACGAACCATGGCAGCGTCACGAATGGAATTCCTCTTCATCCCAGTAATTTGGTACAGAAACGATCCAAGGGTTTGCTCGTCCATAGTAAAGAAAGAGAAGATAAACGGGGGCAACAAAGAAAAAATATATGCTAGGATCTGCCCACAAAGAGCCAATTTATAGAAGCATAAGAGCACAAAAGACAAAACACAACAATTATGGCAAGACATTGAAAAGACGCGACAAATAAAAGCTGGCACGGAAAAGACGCAACAATTAAAAGCTCACATTGAAAACACGCGACCATGGAAAAGACGCGACCTTGAGATAACCAAGGCGCAATAAATACAGCTGACTGGCAGCATGAAAAGAAGCAACAAAAGATGCGCTGAAAAAAGATGGGATACGATAAGACTTATCACAAACTACCAAAGTTCTCCCTTTCATCCTTAGCACAGATAAAACAAACACAAAATATACGATAGACAACAAAATCCGGAAGATAAACTGTCCATTACATAAACATCCACAAATTCTTCAACCACTGGTGGGAGTGCGCTCTTCATTTCCCGGAGGAATCTGATTGGAGTCGGTACCAAGAGGATTGCTCTCTTCATTTTCATTAGGGCCCGGAGGAGCTTGATTCTCATCCGTCGCTTCTACCTCATCATCACTAGGAACACCAAACTTACTTTCATCAATCAGAGACATGTGCTTAGCAACGAAGGGCTCCATCGCATCCGGATCAAGTTCTCCCACACCCTTATAATCCACAAGGGCATCCATCACTGCATCAAGAGTGCGATCTCGCCACCAGGAAGACCTTTTAGGAACAGTCGCCAATTCCTTCTTTTGTGCCACTACCTCAGCTTGAAAGACGGAGGACCTGTCTTTTTCAGCGACCAATTCGGATTTCAGAAGAGCCACCTCAGCCTTTTCCCGAGACAAATCCGATTGAAGACGGTTGTTTAACTCTAAAAGTTCTCCAGACTTCTCCTTTTCAGCGCTCAAAACCCGTGCCGACTCCCCCCGCAAATCGCTTAGGGCCTTCTGAAGCTCCTCCATTTTCTTATTAAGCTCAGCATTCTCACCCTCAACACGTTTACACTCCGCGACCGCACGAACACCCTTCGCATGTTCCTCTGCCAGGCGACTAGTAGCTCTCCTTAGCATCCTATCGGACGATTCCGTCAGATACTGGAACTGACAGAAAGCACCAAACAGACTGCCCCGAACATTACCATACTGAGTACTGAGAGCCATCTGATTAAAAAGTTCCCTATCGGCTGGACAAGTAACCATCTCTGCAAACAAAGCAGACATATGACCAAGACGAGCAGAAGGATCGGCCACACCCAGAGACTGACAACCTTCGAACCCCAGATTCCCCATATTCAACCGACAGGTTGGCGCACCACTAGGAGAAGGGCCGAGTTGTGCGACTAAGTTAGGAGTTGGACCTCGAACCTGATAACTGGAGGTAAAGGAATAACTCGTCGGAGGCCCAGGAATGAAGTAGACCTCAGGAACAGGGGCAGACAGCGAAGGATTAGGATCAGCAATGGCAGACAACAGCATATTCGTCTGGGTCTCGGAGGAGGAAGGGCCCGAACGGACTCCATCGTCACCACCTTGGGGAGGTCCATCCGGCGAAGGCATAGGAGGCAGCGACCCTGGTGCAACCGTACCCGATAGATTAGCAACCGGGCCCCCGAAAGATATCGGAAAATCAGTTCTTGGAGGACCCATCGGTGCGTCTCTTAGCAGATCTGAGACACGGGGGACTTCTTCACCACTCAGGTCCACGTGAAAGGGAGACGAGGTCGGAACTGAATGTGTGACTACTAGACCGGTAAAGGAACCCTCCCCATCCTTCTTTCTCTTGTCCGCTCTTTCAAGTGCCTTGAGGGCCCTCTTGCGAAATCTCAAAGGTTCCATGTCAGCAGCAATCGTAGGAATCTCATAAACAGCTGGAGGAAACTCAGGGGCAGACGCAGTCAACGGAACTATTCGATCCCGAATGGATGCTAATTCCCGTACGCGAGAGGGTTCACCGGCAGCTTTCCTCTTTTTCGTGGGTTTGGGTAGAGGTGCGTCTTCAGAAGTTTTTTTTCCTTTTCGCAAGCACTCTGGGAGCCAACCGGGTTTGACAACTGCAAACAGAACAACGACATCAGAGTTAGCATAATCAAAGAGGAACAACGCATTATGACTTACCTGTTTTACACTCTTCTAAGGGAAGCCCGACGGCAAGCTTCCGACAAACGAAAGCGTACTCTAGAGTAAGCAGCGTGCTTAGTTTGTCACGTTCCTCATCAGCCAACTCCTCATAAGAAGGCCTCACCCAATCCGTCTCCAAAACATCCCGATTGAAACCATTATGCCACCAGGGGCTTGGAAGAGTCACTACAAAAAATCTCTCCTTCCATTCATGGACGGACGACTCGATCCCTTGGAATTTCCAAAGAAAAGGCTTACAGCTTTCATCCCTCCATCGGGGAGCGAAAGAAGCCATACTCCTCCGCAGTTGAAAATTAAAAAGGTATTTAAACAACCCAAGGGTTAATCCCTTGACGCCTAGGATGTCACAAATCCGGATGAAGGCACCGATAACTGACTAAGAATTGGGGGTGATTTGGGCAGGATTTAAATTATATTTGATAAGCAGAGCGTTAACCAACGGCCGAAGGGGAAATTGAAAGCCATACTGAAACATCATCGTATACATTACCCTACTATTCCCAGGCAAACAACTATTCAACCTAACATCATAAGAAGCTAAAGATGGCTTTACATTCTTAGGAATATATGCACAAAACTTCATCAACTCATCATACAACTCTCCCTCATTGGTTATTTCGGTAGGGGTATCCTCAACCTCTAGTTCAGTCTGATTCTTGGGTCTTATCCTAAGTTTGGCACGAGGAGGCATGTTGAAGCCAAGAGAAACGATAGACTACAGAAGGGAGCCGGAGAATACCTGGAACGAGGTGCCGGTGTCGGAAAAGGGGAGTAACGACCAGATCGCCTGAAGCGGAAAACGGAAAACCCAGAAACAAAGCGGTGGCCGAAGAAGAGGAAGCAAGCAAAAGAGAAGTAGGTCAGTAGTTTTTGAAAAATTTGACAAATAAAGGAATGCATGCGAGAAGGCAAGAGGATCCATTTATAGGCCCAAACCTCGTATCTCGCAAAACAAAACAACCTACCGGGATTTGACACGTGGAAAGGGTCCTCTTCCCCATCGAGGCGACGCGCCCCCTCACTCTGACAAACGGGCAGGCTTTTGTAACAAACGAGGCAAAGGTCAAAATGTCGCATCCATCTAAACGGTCGTAAAGAAGCCACGTCACCTTAGAGGATCAGAGGCAATCCAACGCAATCATCGTGCCGCATGCAACATTTAATGAGACTCAGAATCATTAAATATATTTCAAACCACTCAGACCATCCCACCGGTAACCTTGGATCATAACCCGATAGATTATAAAAATATACGAAAGGAAGGAAAAGCATCCAGTGAAATCCGGTATAACGACAGCCAGCCACGACGCAGCCTTTGGTAAAGCACTAGGGCTCGTTTTTTGGTGGGCTCCAATACGACAGACCTATAAAAATACACGAAAGGAAGGAAAGACATCCAGTGAATCCCGACAGGACTAGCAAAACGACGAAGCCCTTGGTAAACACTCGGGCTCGTTTTTTGGTGGGCTTCTGATAATACATAAAGAGAACCGAAAGATGTCACTACCGACAGAGGAGATATAACCGATAGAAAGGGTACTGCTGGTAGGAAGGCTCAATACCGATAGCACATAAGGCCAACCTCACATAGGTGGAGGAATCACCAGGGGGTGCCACGTGTCCCGACAGCCTTACGCAAGTTCATGCCTATAAATACCGCACAGAGGAATGAGGTAAAGGATCTCTCTGACGAGTCCCCACTTGATACTATTCCTTACTGACTTAATCTTCGGAGCTTCTACGCCGGAGCCAACCTCCGGCACATTGCAGGTACTCCAAATCTCACTTCAGACGGGCCTTTGACCACAAACACCCCCTTCCCCATCAGAGACTATCACACCCCAAATTGTAGTCGTAATTGGCTAAAGCCTATTGACAAAGCATGAGGTGGAGTGGGGAAAGAAGGGTGTACTAATACTTGCATGAAGACAAGGCTTACAATTAAAAACCAGATGTATACTGTTTTGCCTCCCAGCCCTTAAATCTACTTGGAAACAGAATGTTCCATTAAATGTATACGACGAGTCTAAAATCAATTGGGAAAACATAGCTCGTCATCTTAAATACCAATCAACATGTTGACAATGATGTCATGCATAAACTCTTACGCAAGTGATGGCTGGTGGCAATAGCAGGAAGGATACTTGCATTGCATTCTTATCAATAATCTATGTGCAGATCTACTACCAACTAAACAACAAACAATCAAAAATTAACTGAGACATTGCTAGGAAAAAGTAATTCTGTGCACATGTGCATGTCAGCTGAACAAATGAGAGTAAGAAAACATGTTTACTGCAAGGAAGAATCCATGCATGCCTCCTAGCTAGTCAACTGTAACTACGTACGTACGTAACCGCAGTTATATATATGTTTGTAACTGCTATCTATAGTAATTCTAATGCTATTGAAACTGCACACAAGTGTATTAGCAGAGTTGATGGGCTAGCTAAGTAACAACTTGCCACCATATTAGTCAAAATGGCAAAGGATTTGACCAAAACCAAATTATGTTCCTGAGAAGGATATAGAATATACCTTGTTCCAAGTGTAAAGCTTAAGCAATGTCATGGAAAGAGGAGGCATCTTCACTGGAAATGAGTTGACTCATCAGGAGAAAATTCATCAAACACAGGCCATCTCTTCCTGGTGGTTGGACCATAGAGAACACTGTGAATATAAGCATCGATATCTTCCCTTGATTGGCATTTTTCAGTCTGAGAAGTCACAACAACCTGAATGCCATCATCCTGTGGCGACCAGTAGTCCACGCTGGATGAGGGAGAGACACACAACCAAGAGTCATCAGGCTTAATGTTGGCAATTAGGCTTTTGTCAGAGTGCTTTGCTTTTGTAGGGACAGAGGCCGAGCCAAAGCACTCAGAAGTAGTGATTGGTGTTACAGAGTTGATGCTGAATTGTTCAGGTTTGATGGATATGGTGGGGCTGATGCTTGTGTGTTCATATACAGTAGGAGAGGCAGCACGGCTCACAGCAACTGCAGCTTTTTTCGTGACAGGAGGAATGATACGGAATTTCGGGATATAGGGGGATGACCTGGTAGTGCAAGACTTGTTGCTGCAAGTATTTCCCTAAAAATAGCAAATAAATGCAATGCCCCATCTTAGTTTGTTGATGAATGCCAGAACTAGTACCAAATATACACACTGAAATGCAGGGAATAGTGTTAAACCTCAGCTCTGTTCTTGGTAGTGAAAAGAGATGGACGAAGCTCCTCTTTTCCGTGTGCATACTGCATACAATGAATTTACAGCCAAAACACCACAAGAAAATTTCATTGAGCAAAATTAAGCACTCCAGCCAATGATCATAGCCAATTCACCATATAATGCCTAAGAAGATAAAAAACAATCCATATCATAGAAATCCATGGATAAGCGTGTCGATCACATAATGTAACAAAACACAACCAAACCCTAATATGAACAACATAAAATAAAATTCAAGTGAAGGTGGAGCATCTGATTAATATACATAATTCCACTTAAGGGATCCTAAACTGATATAGAGATTAAGAGTGTAAGAGAGAAAGACCTGGCAATTAGAAGCAAGGCGGCAGTAGTCAAAATCCTCCCAGGAACGGCAGAGCTCCGTCTTGTTACTTTTGGAAAGCTTAAACGCAGGAGAGGAAACGGACTCAGGCGAGAGAAATAGAACCTCATCCATCACAAGACCGTCATCTTCCATCTTGACATTCTCCACAGCAGACAACGGCGACAGCGACTTCCTGAAGCTTCCAGAATAACTTCCACTGGTGCCGCTGCTGGTGCTGCAGCTCCTAGCGAAGGGAGGAGAGTATTGGTCGGGGGATCCGACTGGCGATGGCGATCCGGCGCGCAAGTACCTGAGGAGCGGTGAATTGACGCTGATGGGAGAAACGATGTAGTTTGGGGACTTGATTTTGGTGATCCTTCTTGTGTTGCCGGAATCCATCATGAACAGTTTCTGCAATCGACGTTCGTAGCTCAGTCTCATCAATTTTTATGCTCCAAAAGCAGATAATAAATTTGATTTTACTCCATTTTTTTAAGAAATTCAAAATTCCCGCGTAAAACCAGGAATTCCAACTGTTTACGGAATGGACAATTAGGGTAAAAGAAGAAGAAAGGAAAGAACGCAGCTCAAAATTGAACAAGAGAAACACGATTCATATCATAAACGGAGAGAAATTGCAGATGTAAAAGAGATTTACGAGCATGAGAGGAAGTTGGAGGAGATCATGACGCACCAGAAGAAGAAGGTCAAGTTGCAATTTGGACTGAGCTGAATCTGAAACGATTGCCTCTGCTTTGCAGAATTTACTTCTGTTATTTCCCAAATTAGAAGTGCTCTAGATTATTATTAGTAGTAGTATTATCTTTTCTCCTATCTTTTTTTCTTTTTAAAGATCTGCATTTGTCAACTTCACACGATTTGTCTACTACTACCTTTTTAGCTAATGCTTAGGTTGTACATGATATAGTATAATATTGGTTTGTTCGATCTTTCTATATGAAGTAATTGTCGGATGTGAGCGCTTTCAGCGAAAGCTAAATAAACAATATACAATATGGGACACGCTTTTGCAAGGACGCACCTGAAATGTCGCTCTGTAGACATGAACAATGTGAATATCCCGGTGCTTGTCAACTATTAGCCGAATAAACTCAACGAATAAACTCAATGAGAGTCCTATGCATTGGAGTAGATAGGGAACTAACTAAAAGGTGTTGCACCGTAAGAACCTAAAAAGGAGTTCGGAGTTCCAGATGTTTTGACATTGAATAGAAAGAGATCCAGGAAACAAGGAATACTACGAATTTACAACAAATTGCAGCATATCATTTGTTTACAGCAGCAGTAAGCATAATAAGTGGCTTATGCGTTGTTCTGGGAATGATTTTGGAGGCTTATTTTAATGCCCAAACCATAAAAGTACAAGAATCATAGTACACATTCCACACTACCGTACAAGAATAAACATTATCAACCAACTATACAAAGTACACCAAGCAGGAACCACACACTATGCACAATTTCATGGAGCAATGAAAAATCACCTACTTCCCAAAATCAATTTCTAGACCTTGGGATCCACCGCCAGCTTCAAATCCCACCTATCGCATTCTTCAGATTCCCGCCAAACAATGACATGAGGCCGCCACCATGGACCCTTCCCTCAGGAACAATGTAATCAAGACAGTTTCTCTCACCGCTGCTGCCAATGCCATCACCTCCACCGCGCCCATTGCCGTGTCCCTCTTGCTTCTCAGCACTCAAGAAAGTAGAATATGATGAGGACTTCATAGACAGAGGAACCAAGACCTGTGGTGGTATGAGATGTAGTCGTGGTGCTGATCGCTTTTCAAGGGAATCAATGCAGTCAGAGACGGCGCTAACTCCAGAGGAAGAATAAGTGTTGTCAACGCTGCTACCTGCTGTTGATACAAGGTCATGGAATAGTTTTGGTCCAATCATACCACTCTTGTTTGCCCCACGCTCCTGGAGCATGCTGCTGTGTGCAGCACATAGACCACTCTTGCCCCTTGCGAATTTCTCGCATTTTCCCTCCCCCCAACTGCATCTCTTGCCTCCACCATGGGCCTTGCAGAAATCGGTGCTCCCTTGGGCACTCTTTCCACAGTTCTCAAATTTGCAGCGCTTACCTCCCCCATGCCTAACACAGCAATCAGTACGTCCGCGTGCACTCTTTGTGCAGCCTGGCACAACACACCTCTTCCCACCACCATGGGCAACACAAAAGTTTGTGCCACCATGAACACTTTTTGGACAAATCCCACCACCATCATGGAAGCACCTTTTTCCACCACCATGTCCCTTGCACAACGGCGTGCTCCCTTCAGCACCTTTGTTGCATCCTGCAAATATGCAACGTTTGCCACCACCATGAGCCTTGCAAAATAAGGTACTCCCCTGAGCACCTTTTATGCAGCCTTGGTATTGGCACCGGCGTCCACCCCCATGAGATATGCATAAACCAGCCTGTCCTTCTGCACTGCGTGTGCAGCCATCAATCTGGCACCTCTTTCCCCCACCATGCTTAATGCAAAGCCCAGACTTGCCCCGTGCAGCCTTAGTACATCCCCCCAGAAATCCGCATCTTCTGCCACCCCCATGTGCTATGCAATAATCCGTCTTCCCTTCAGCACTCTTAGTGCAGCCTAAGTGTTGACATCTCTTTCCTCCACCATGGGCCTTACAGTAGGCGGTTCGACTCTCTGCACCCTTGTTGCAACCTGGTTTTTGGCATCTCTGTCCGCCCCCATGCCCAATACAGAGACCTGATGCACCGCGAGCTCCCTTTGAACAACCTAAGAACTTGCATTTCTTTGGATTGCTAGTTCTGTGGTCCGTAGATGTGGCTGTAGTTGCCTGCTCAGAAATAGAGCCAATTGAGAAATCTGTAGTGGCAGATGGTTCATGGGACAGCTGCAACTGGTGATGAGAATCGGACCCAAACTTGAGAATATTTTCTGTCTGCACTGAAACTTTTCCAACATCCATTCTTGGAGCCAAAAGAAGCGATGGCATATAGCCACCAGATGTTTTCGCTGAAGTTGAACCCTCGTCAACTACTGGAATCAAGAACCCATCATGATCACTAGAAATATGGTTCATCATAAGATCATCAAGATTAGTGCCCGAAAGTGAACAGTCAAGCCCACTAAAGGATTCATTGGTGCCTCTAGAAAGGCCAAGTTTTAGGATCGCAACACCCTCAGATGGCAACCCCTGTGGTAAAATGGCACTGGTAGAAGACCCTTTGCCCTTATTAACACCAGCAGCAGAATAAGCACTTGCTGTCGGGCCCAATCCAAGGACCAATTTGCAGCCATCATCATGGCTACAGGAGAAATCAACCCCCGCATTGGCTTCAGTACTTCTAAGTCTGTTTGAATTACTGCCTCCATAGCCAAGGCAATCTAAGCGTAATGTAGTATCACCAAAGTGGTCACATTTTGTGAACTCCCCATAATGAGGAAAATGCACAACCTTATTGTTAAGATCCATTCTCCAAAAGTAGTGAACTATACAGCACCAAGGAACAAGCACTACCAACAACTTGAACAATTTTCAACACATACTACTCACAACTATATACATCAGGAAAAAATGGAAAATCCCAAGAAGCTACACCCACCACTTACAAAGCCTGGTGTGTCTAACCTGTCCATTTTGTAAGTCTCTATAACAGCAGCAGAGTAGCAATGGAAATATTTTGGGATTTCACTGATATCTCACAACGTTTCTGGGATAAAAACCTTTAATTAGTACAGTCAAGATCGACCCGTATAGATCTTCAGAGCCCCTTATGCCCCTTCCTTGTAAATTCTTTAGCTTCATTAACCTGTCAAAGGAAAGTGGAGTTACAGCTTTTAAATGATTACAGAATAAGTTCAAAAGGAAACAGTGTTCTAGCCAAAGATGGAAACCAAAATCAGATGCAAGTACAGGCAATTCATGAGTTCACAAGAACAATAGTGGCAAAATATACAGAGAGGAAAATATATCATTGCAACAGATCCTCCAGAGGAAAATTGCACAACTTAAGATGAGTTAAATTGTAAAATATAAGAATTTTGAAAGCAAATCATCAAAAATTGTGCATGTAGAAATTTATTACAGGGAGGAGAATAGCCCATCAAAGCGAAAGCACAAAATTACAGTCATTACTCGGACAAAATTATCATCTCCAGCAAGTATCTGATTCATCCAGGCGTCCAAGTTTACTGGATGAATAACAACTTAAGATGAGTTAAATTGTTTGTAGATAAGCCATAAATGAAGATTCAAAAAAAAAACCTTTGAAACATTAAGCAACAATCACAAAACCAATTCAGAAACAGATATTCCTAGGACAGATGTCATTTTAGCGGGCAACAGTTATCTTGGTTTAAAATGTTCACTTCTTTCAATTAGCTCTTACCCTGTGAAAAGGAATAATGAATTAATAATACAACTTTAAAGTATAAATCAAGGTCCTCTATCAAAAATGAAGTAAAAATAAAAACAGAAAACATTAAGGTCTCATAATGTAATCAGTATTTGTAAAAAAGAAGAAGATTTATCTGTGATCCTAGTAAAGAAACAATTTCCTAACAAAAGCAATAGAATAGAAGATCTAAGATAGGAAAAGACACTGAATGAGCATGAAGCCCGGAAGACTTCTCTCATGCTAATTGCTACCCATCATAACAAAGGATAGACCATAAGCACCTATATGCATTGATTAGCTTGTATTCATAACTCCAAAACCTCAATTGCCAATCAAATGGAGTTATCTAACCAGTAGATACTGCCAGACATGCCAACCAGATCGTTAATAAATAGCAACACCAAAAAATTCAAACACAAACAAATTTCATCATGACTGCGTAGATACTATAGCCACACATTGCATGCAAGTACGATTAAGCTTACAAGTATTTACACAAGGAGATGATAAGAAATATGTTTGAGACTCCGATGAAGCCAATTCTCTACAGAACCAAAAATCTATTAAACAAATATTGCACCCCAAACGCATTACAGAACAGGAAAGAAAAGCACAACGAATTCATGTCAAAGTCTAGATCTACACTAATAATCTTGCATTTCAGTATGAGAGAATATAATAGCATCATGATTAAACCATACCACAAACTAGCAAAGCAAACCTAAACATAGTAAACTACAAACACAAAACCAATCACATCAAAAGAAACCCAATATCATTTGTTCACTAAAGAATTCAATTATCCAAAAAAAAAAAACAAAGCATAAGGTATAAGTAAATTCAGCCCAACGAGCATATCATCCTCACACCCAAAGAAGAAAGGAAACTAGAAAAAGAAAAAGCATATAAAACAATAACATTTTTTTCTCTTTCTTTTTTAGGAGAGAACACGAGACAGGAACAGATTCACATCTGAAAAGGTAATGAAAAAGAAAGAGAAACCTGAATATAACAACAACGAATATGGGATTTGTTCAATCATGGATTGTAAATAACTAGATATTATATATATATACATAGAATCAAGTGAACAATTGAAAAAATAAACAGCAGGAAGTCACTGAAACAGAAGAGGGGAAAGCATATCTAAGAGTAAAAATAGCAGAATTGGCAGCAGAAACAGGCAAACATAAATGTGAAATTGGAGATTTGACAGCTAAAAATGGAAGTCAATGTAGCGAAGCGAATGAGTAAAATAAAAAGGAGGAGAAGGGAAGGAGATATACCGTTAAGACGGCGGCAGATAGGGCAGATACGGAGGTAGGAAACGGATCTGAGAAGAAGAGAGGGCAAAGACATGGGTGGCCTGGATTGGAGACAGAGAAGAGCCGAAATGGTAAATCGCTTACCAATAATGAAAAGAAGAGAGAGTAAATGAATCGGCAAATGTGACAAATGGAGAAAAAGCCAAAAGAGATGCACTGTTTGGTGAGCTCCAATGTCCAATGATATCGAAGGGAAAACATCTTATATACATCCCTCACTTGAGCTCTCTGTTTCAATTTGGTCCTCCAATAAAATCTCTCGAGTAAACGCGTATGACCATTTTTTTTAACTATGCAGTATCATGCGATATCTCCTGTAAATGACCCGTGTTGATTAGTCTAACTCGTAAAACAAATTATAATTGAGTTTGATGTGATTAATAAGGTCATTTGTTGTCAATTCATTTTTTTATAATTTATTTTCGTTTAGTTTGATAAATTTATTTTTGTATCATTGGAAATTAATAATTAGAACAAAAAAATTATCAACTATTAATAGGTTATTAATCAATTAATTTATTTATACAATGAAAGAAAAAAACTTAATGTTAATTTTATCATTACTCAATATTTATTCTATATATTTTCACGTTTATAATCTTAAATTATTTTATCAGTAAAATAAAATAAATACTAATAGAAAAGTTATTTATTTTCATTAATTGAAAAATAAAACTAAGTAGATTATAAAATAATATATAGTGATTAATGAATATTAATCAAGGCGTTACCATTAACCAATTTTGTTCATTTTGTACTTAAATATTATTAATTATTTAATTTATAACTATTATTGTAATTGATTATCTTTTTAATTGAGATTATACATACTTATACTAACAATATACAAATATATATATATATATATAAGAAAATCTATAAAAAATCAAAACCTCTTTGTACTATGCTATCATTTAATTAACCCTATTAATTTTTATAATTAATTATTTTACAATTGATTATATTGCATACATATATTAAGAGATAAATAAAATAATATTTCTAAAAAATTAGACTTGATTTATTTTGCTAACTATATGTTGTAATTACATGAAATTTTATACTATAAAAAGTTTACTAATAAAATAATAACACACTAAGCGCGGGAACGAAATTAATTAGTAATTAAATCTCATGAATAATCTTTGTTACCGAGTGCTTGACCTTGGCATATATGAAACTAGATTTATGTAGCGTATTGTGATGGTCACATTAGTTATTGATTTTTAAAATAATATCAAATTAATTTATTTTTCTAAAATAGATTCTTTTTAGAAAAATTACTTAATACTCAAGCAATAAAAATATAAATTATAATTTGTAAACTTTGAAATGATAGACTAATAATTTCATTATTAACTCTATTGGTTGTTTTAGTGGTGTTATAAGTATAAAAACACCCACGTACATTTTCATGATTATTATATATTCATTTACAAACGGACAAGACTGAAGTGCTCAAAAAGGTGCTAATTAGAAACACACCCACTATTCCACTGTCGGAGCCTTCTTCTTAATTTTCCTATTAATACGTACTTAAATTGATAGTAGCATAGCAAAACAATAACAAAGCAAAAGCTGCGATATGGATGCCCAAAAGATGGTGGTCGTCGCCTTTGCTCTCCCTGCAGCCTCTGCGGTGGAAGATTTCATCACTCGCAGAGCATACGGTCGAGGATCTTGTTAAGAGTGGCCATCAATGCCGTCGCTAACTTTCACAAAACCATCATCTCAAACCCAATTCTTGAGGTGGCACTGCTTACGGTTGGCGGTAGAACCAACTGTGGGGAAAGTTGCTACCGAGGTGCCTGCCATAAGAAAGGCTGTAGGTGCAGAAAATACCACATATGCCAAAGCGATAATGTAGACGAAGAGGCTAATCTCGTTGCGTTCTCCAGTAAAAGTTTTGGTGGTCTTGCTAATTAATCAAGAACGATCGATGCGTCATGCATGTGCCGATTGAGAATTTGAGATTGATTAATGATTTAACTTGATCACTATATATATGTGTTGTATGAATTGTTGTTGTAAAAAAAAATCCAATTATATGTCCAATTTAAATTTTTAAGAAAGTTAGTTGGTATTTTATACTTAATTACTCTTAAATTATCTCTTTAATTGGCTAGTTTTGTACTTTAATTAATAGATTAAATGGTTAAATCGTCATACTATATACACGACTAATTATCAGAAAATGATTATTTTAGTATTTTAAATATAGTTAAAAAATCATCATTTTAAATACGAGAGAGCATTTGTTTAATTAATTAAATGTTTCTTTCTACTCTAATTATTCCTATATAATGTTCGTTTAAATAAATTGTAGTAGCCTATTAAAAAAAAATTCAAGGTCCATTTTGCAAGTATTAAGACTATAAGAGCCCAAGTTGAAATTTTTATAAACTTTAAATAAATTTTTTTTTTGGGTGTAGTTTAACATTATGTATTTTTTCTTCTTGGCTTTTCAATAATATATTGCATAGGGATTGGCTCCTGGGGGAAACTAGTGGCCAAGGCCAACTTGCCGTGGCGTGAGTGTCAAGTGCGGTGCCCACGTCGTTATCATCGTCGTCAAAGCATATACGCACAATAACCTAACATTCATCATAGTAAAATGTCACAATTAATTAAGAGATTTTTAGTTCGAGTTTTGAAAATAAAATAAAATTATTTTAAGAGAATTATATTTTTTAACGATTCAACAATATTCAAATAAATTAATTTCAATTGAAAGGATAGTCGGAAAAGATCTAAAGTAATACTATTACTACCTGTACAAAACAACAAAATAAATAATTTAAGGAAAAAACAGGGATAACCTTATACTCTCCAATTTTGACAGCTAGCACTTTCTACTAATTTTGACACCCAAAAAATAATTTAAGGAAAAAACAGGGATAACCTTATACTCTCAAATTTTGACAGCTAGCACTGTCTACTAATTTTGACACCCAAAACCTTATGGTATTCAATTTATAACACCAGATAACCTTCCACCCATATCTCCCATTAAATGTTGACTTGGCTGTTAATTAGGAATAAAAAAAACAGTTTTTACATCTTAAGTGGGCCCACGAGATTTTAAATGAACTAAAAAATGAAAGAAAACTTCCCTGCTTCATGTCTTCTACTGGAGAAGCTATAAATTACTCCCGATTTTTCACCTCAGCATTTATAAAAAAATTGCTCAACTAATAAAGTTGTTATATGTAGATAGTGAATAATTACACATAATAAGATTGACAAAATTTAAAATTTAAAAATTCTAAAAACTAATGGTGAGCAAACCCTTAATAGACTTGCTTATATTTAACCACCCACTAATAATATGACATTATTTTATTGATTAAATGATCCTTATATACACACTGAGATAAAAAGTCAGAAATAATATATAATTTCTCTCAACCGATCTAATTATCTCCTTCCTCTCGAAATACAAACCCCAAATATCACAATAGCAAAATAAAATCAAGAGTACTTCATTCAAAATGCTACTAACTTGTTTTAGTTTAGGAAGGATTTAAAAATATTACGAATGTTACCATTAAAAGTTAGTATGTTAATTTAAATAATTTTTAATTGTTAAGTAAATTTAAATGTTTTGTATTGCATGTGTCCTTTTTTCCCTTTCAGATTGTAAAGTTAATCACGTTTAAATATTATTATATAATAAATAAAAATAACTATTATAATGTGATTTTTCTTATTTCTAAAATTTGAACTCAAAATTTCAATTAAGATAAAGAAATCGATGAATTAAAAATAACTAATTTTTGTTTTTTTGAATGTGATCCCACTCACAAACATGCAAAAGTTATTAAAAATGTAGAAGCAATATAAAAAATATTACTCCGAGTAATTTTATAAAACCCTGCCTTAGAGTAATTTTATAATTTTGAATACTGAATGCATAAATAATTATTACTTGGAAAGAAAAAGGAAAAGAGGAGGAAAATAGGTGGGTGAATAATAATTCGGGTAAAAAAAATGCGAGATATTACATTACATTTTTTATAAAAAAAAACAAAAATTAGAGAGGTGGCGGCTCGGCCACGAGGCCACTTTTCCACTGCCAGTTCGCTGCGTCCAACCAACGGACGTTAGATTCAAGGGAATCTTTTACAATTTGACAACACGTGGGGTTTGCCTATTAGGTGTGATTCCGCGGAATCCAAAGTGCTAATTAACTTTAATGAAAACATATGTTAGGTCCGTTGCTCCCTTGCGCGCTTCCACTTGCTTTTGCTGAGGTAAAGCAATATTCAATTCATCATCCATCAAGGTGATATAAAAAATTTAGAAAAAATATCTGTTGACACGGCTATCGCTATAGTGTCAGTGTTTGTAAACAGTAGAGTCCGGTTTACCCCCAAAGTTTCAAGCTTAGTCCCACTTAATCCCTGAAGTTTACAAAATTAGTAAAAAATTAAACTAGTCATGCATTCAATAAAAAAAAATTAAAAATATAAAATCACAAATAAGAAGTAACATATTGACTCCCTTTACATATCGAATGTTTACACTTAAATTGGACAAAAATACTTTTTATGAAAAAACTAGAAGAAAAAGAACTAGCAAAACAAGATAAGAAACGCTCGAGTAAATTAAAAAAGATAACAATACTAAATAATATAGTGATTGAACATTAATTTCTCATACTTTTACTGTCTAATTACTTGTACATTGGACAGTAAAGCTATTAATTTCTATGAATTCTCCCTACTTTTTCAGAAATTACTTGGAGGATGACAAAAAGGAGAACATCACCTGCGGAGCACAAAATCAGACATTCAAATCTATCTTGGTCGTGGGCTTGACCAAGACAATCGCGATGGAGATAAACTGCAGTAGGAGACTTGAGGACGCGAGATGGCAGTTGCAGTGGCTGCGAAATTTGAGGTATTTGCGATTACAACTGGAAGACTCCCTCTTGAACAATATTTGATCTTTCTCAAACAATTATCTTTATTTTTATTTTTCTTTTATCTTTATAATTTTATTTTAAGAGTTTGAGATAGAGTAGGACTAGGAAATAACTTATGTGAAAAGCTGTTAAAAGCCCTTGTGGATGGGGACTTCTGAGCTCCCTCTCACGTAGAATACCATTCAGATATTGCTTTGTAAGTTTCCAGTTTGGGATTTACATATTTATTTTCTTTTATGCAATCAATAAATTCATTTTCCTCCATAAATATGTCCGGTTAAATACCTGTTCTTAGTAAAGGCTGTTGAGCCAATTTTCTTATGCTTCGTGAAATCTAAGTATTCTTAATAATCTTTATCTCTGTAATTATTTATTTTATGGTTTAACAAAGTATTTTCTTGTTAAAGTTTAGAATTGATCACTCTTAGATTTTAGCTGAGAAGTTGCAACCAACCTAGAAGGGGACGAGCGAAACTGGATAGGCCAAGTGGACAACTAGACCTCGAGATAGGCTAGAGAAAATGAATAATATAACTCAAAACCGATTGACAACCGAGGGCCTTAATTGCGAGGTAAACATGAGTTAGGTGTTGTCTTCCCTTACGTCATTGATGACGATTGTGCTACCTTTCAATCTAATCAAGCCATCAACCAAGGTAGTAAACCCTTTAACCAGCAAGGTGCTATTTGGTTAAGATTGTGTAGGTGCTATTTGGTTAAGATTGTCTAGTAGGGAGTAACCGCTAGGGAATTTGATAAATGAGGGAAGTGGGAGTGTACAAGAGTCCTTGCATTCCATAGCAACGCTATAGAGACGAAGATGAACATCATTGAATCAGTGATCGAAGCATAAGAAACGCAGCTTTCAAAACGCCCTTACCAGGAATTTCCATCCTCTGAATTTCCAATCCAGCTATTTTGTCATGGGCAAGCCCATTTTATTGTTTAAATTGTTGTTCTTTTATTTTCAGTTTCAGAATCAAACAAATCAGCTTAGTGACAAAGAGGTTAACCCAAAAACTACACACCCGAAGAGTCTCTGTGGATGATCCTCTTACCACCATCTGCAAGCCCTTTGTGGGTCGTGATAAGTTGTAACTCATTCTCATTTTATAATTATTTTTTATGCCTTCGGTGGGCAATCAAATTTTGGCATCGTTGTGTTGGGATTCTAATTGTGTTTGTAGTTTTTGTTTTTTTTTGTTGATGACTAGGTCCTCAAAAGCATAATTAATCCCATACAATCCAGAGCTCACTAGGACCGAGACATATATCAGGAAGAAAGCAAAAAGGAAGATACAAGAAGTAACATAATCATAAGCTTCTAGTTCACAGTCAAATTCTAACTCTAATAACGAGCTTGGCCAAGCCAGAGGCCAAGAAGAAGAAATCCAGAATATGGCAGCCAGACTATAAGAGAAAACCTTGAGGCAGCTAAACAGAGGAGTTGAATAGGAAACCTACTAATGCATCTAGCTTGCTCCTGTACAACATGATTGGTCTATAAAGACCAACATAATATCCAACCTCATGAAGTTCCACGGGCACTCAAATGAGAACCTTTATACTCATCTAAGGAACCTCCATCTGGAATGTGATACCTTGAAGCCGCCCAACGTTTCCATCGAGAGAGCCAAGTTAAAGGCATTTCCATGGTCCCTTGAGGACTCAACAAAAAATTAGTTCTATAGTTTTCCCCACAACACGATTACAACATGGGTTGAAATGTCATTGGTCTTCCTCAATAAATACTGGAATGCCAGCAAAGCAGGGGTCGCGAGAAAAAAATTGGTTGTTGTCCAACAAAGGAGCAATAAGAGCCTTGGTGAGTATCACCAATGGTTCAAGGATTTGCAAGACATATGCCCTACACACGGAGTGACACCCCAAGCCCTTGTCCAGTATTTCTATGACGGTATGAACCAGAAGGATAAGGACCGAGTGGATGCCACAGCTGGAGGAGCCTTACAGGATCTCACACCCACTAGAGCCCAAATATTGCTCTAAACAATGGCTGACAACTGCCATAACAGTGCATCCGCCGAGAGAAATTATATTCCTTTCAGTTTAAATTCAAATAATTTTGAACAAAAACTCTCTGAAATATCTAGCATGCTTCATAATCTTTCTGCAGGTGTACCAGTGCAGGCAGCAGCTTAGAACATATGGCTATGGTATGTCGAGTGTGCTAACAACAAGACCACCCGATACACAGTTGCTACATGGTGCAGCAACCGGGTGATCCAGCTCAGGTTAATGCAACTTATGGGTACAATCAGAACTAGTTCCCTCATGAAAGCAACCGGTACTTCTAGAGGAGCCACCCAAATCTGAGATCGCAACAAGATCCACCTCAACAAGGACAAGGATAGATGAGTCATCCAAACCAACCTCAGCAATGGCCAATCAATTTCTAACATTTTATGCCTCGACCCCCACAAAACCAAGTTTCTGTGCCACAACTACCACCTGCACCCCAGCCTCTAAAGATCACTGGCGTGCCGATAGAGGAGACCCTTTAGAAGTTCATACAGGCAACCCAGTCCAGCCTAGCAGAGATGCAGAAAGAGATGACCCAGCTGGCCTAGAAATAGCCAGACAACTAGGGGAAACTGCCCTCCACTACAGTAGATAACCTGAAGTACAACGTGAGTGCTATTAACCTGAGGAGTGACAGTATCCTACCAGAGAGGCAGGGTGTAAAGATAGACTAAGAGATCCAAGTGCAGACGCTGGGGGAAGATGAGAAAGAGATCCAAGCAGAAAATGTCTTGACCAAGCAAGAGGCCAAGAAGAATGCTAAGGAGATACCGATAGAAGAAACTGTCTTGGCCAAGCCTGTGACCAAGATAAATTAGAAGGCCACAATCCAGCAGGAAGAGATAGAAATTCCACCCCCTTTTCCTCCCAGATCCTCTAAGACAAAAAAAGAGGAAGAGGAAAAAGAATTTATAAACATTTTTGGAAAAATTATTGTGAATATTCCTATGCTTGATTTGATTGCTAAAGTACCTTCTTATGTTAAATTTCTTAAGGAGTTGTGTACTAACAAGAAAAAACTTACAGGTATTGAAAGGATTAATTTTAATCAAAATGTTTTTGCAGTTTTACAGGCTAAGCTTCCCGAGAAGTGCAAGGACTAGGGCACTTTTGCAATCTATTGCTACCCGAATTTTGACTAACGTCATAACTTTTTTCGTTTTATTGCATGTCGCATTAATAACCCGTTTATGTAAAATTTCAATCGATTTTTGATCAAGGACTATTTGTTTTAATATTTTACGTCATTTCACGTCTTTTGATTTTTTCGTATTCTTCTCGTATTTTCGACTAAACCGTATTTTCGGTTTTCGTCAACGCATTTACGTATTTTTGTATTTACTGCATTTAATAGCTCCTCTAGGTCAAATTTCTGTCGATTTTTGGTCCTAGGCTAGTTTGTTTAATATTCCGTGTCATTTCGTGCCTTCTCATTTTTTTGTACTTTCGACTGTCTTTACGCGAACTTCTATCGGTCTCGAGTAAGTTTCCCGGGACCGTGGGTCGAACGCGTAATTTCTTTAATTGATAATTACGTACTATTTTTTCCTTTCACGCCACCTCGTTCAGTTTCGTTCAATTTTTGTCACAAGGACATTTATTTTGCGTTCGAACGTTTCGACATTTCCGAAAGAGAAAATAAATACGTTAACTCAAACTTCTCGTTTATTTACTGTACACTAGTTTTCTTGTCTTATTTTTCTACACGTTGTGGTTTTCTGGGCTCGAATATATTTTCACTTTCGTACGAATTCGCTCGTACCAAAATATCCCGTTCGTATCCAAATTCATGCATTAATGACAATTAATGCATGAATATCCAAATTTACCTCACATTTCTTCCTAGCTAGGTTTGCCGACTGTAATTTCATCATCACCAAACATCCCATCGGCAATCCCTAGCCACACAAGCCCAAACTTGGCCTCCACTCCGGCCACTGTTCATCCCTCCACGCCTTCGCCGATTCCCAGCCACAAGCTCCCTCCAAACCGACTCAACCTTTCTCTATAAATAGACACCTTCAAGCAATGAATTAGCGGCACCAAAATCTCCTCTTAATACCTATTTCTTGCACTACCTTCTTGGCAAAAGATCTCTCCTAGACAAGTAAGCTCTCTCTCTCTCTCTAGCTTCTCTTTAATTTTCGTTTTGTCTCTAAAGCATGAAATAAATTGCTAGAACTTGCCTCACATGCTTAGTTTACATGCTAATTTCATTTCCCTTGCTTCAATTTAATTGCTTGCTTGCTCTAGATAATTAATAGCAATATATGCATGTTAAATGGTTTAATTATTCCATGAGAAATTGCTACTATTTTTGAGTTGTTTGGCTAGCTATTTTTGTTGCTTTGATCTACTATCATGCTATGATAATTATTGGGGCTGTTTCGGGTAAGTTTTATTGAGTTGGTTGAGTTTGGTTTTTGGCCATGGTGGTCTGCGTGGTAGAGAAGAAGAAGAAAGGAAGAAGAAAAGGGTAAGCGGGAAAGAAAAAGAAAAAGAAAGGTGGTGGGCTTTGGCCCATTTTGTTTTAAATTAAGCCAAGCCCATTTTTTAATGCCCAAAATTCCTATGTGGGGCCCGATCCGTTCATTTTTTGTCGAAAATTATGCAAAATGTTCGTATGCTTTTATAACATGTTTAAGTTAATTAAAATGTTCACATGCTTTGATAACATGTTTAAATTAATTAAAATATTCGTATGCTTTTATTTTCGTGTTTAAATGATATTAAAATGCTTGTATGTTTAAATGACGTATTTAAATCGTATGGATTATTCGTATGTTTTTTATGCTTTGTTTAAATCGTATGAAATACTCGTATGCTCACATGAAATAAATCGATTTCTTATTTGCTATGTTCATTCGATTGCTTGCTTGCTAATTAAGTGTGTGCATGCGCTTTTTATTATTTATTGTCCTTGAATTGTTACTAACACTCTCGCTTTGTAGGTTAGACTTTAAACCTTTGCGCAAAAGTACGTTTCATCTCATTTTATTTAATTTGATGTTTTCCGTAATATTATTTGCATGCATTTTGCCCAAAAAACTCGAAATCTAAGGATGGGCCTAGGTCAACCCATTAGAATTGCATTATGTCCATGCATTCGTACATAATGAATGATCGTTAATTGTTTTTGCGTTTATGTGATAATATATGTTTGCTAAACTTGTTGTAATAATTAATTGCTTATTCCACTTGTTGTAATAATTAATTGCTTATTTCACTTGTTGTAATAATTAATTAGTTATTTCACTTGTTGTAATAATTAGCTTAGATAGTTATTCCGACCTCCAATTTGTAATAATTAGATAAATAGTTATTATTTTGAATTGTGGTTCGTAATAATTAGGTAAGTAGTTAAAAATCGTGTATGTTTGTATACCTAAGTATTTATGTCAATTGTCGTTAATCGTGGTTTTGAAGAGATGGATCGATCGGGGTTCATCCGAAAGGTAAGTTTACCTTAAAACTTCCCCTTGTATGTTTAGTTGAATGCTAAAAACCGAACCGAATGCATGACTCCCTATTAAGCATTAGAACCACCCTATGCGTATGCATGACATATAGAATTGCTAAAACAATTAAAATCAATCTCACATGTATACCATGTTTATAACACTTGTCTTTTATACCATGAGATCAATTGTTTCTTTGTTAAATGCTACGCATGATGGCTTCAAAGGCCATGCCAACCATATATGCATACATTAATCGGTACGATGCTAGTTTTACTATGATAGAATCACGTAGTAAATAAATAAGTCATGCATGGCCCAATGATAAGGGGGGAACGTCCGCTCTAGCATCGAGAAAAAATGGTAACCCCATCCCTCGAACCCAAACGGAAATAACAAGTCCCGAATGCTAAGATGTAACGTCACCTTTAAGGGCCCCAAATTACATGTTTAAAATATTCTCAAAACACCTCACATACCGGTAACCTTTTTTTAAGGATGTGACTTGGGTGCCTAACACCTTCCCAAGTCCATAAATACGACCTCGAACCGTTGTTCTTTGGTTTAGACCATTGTGCCTTAGTTTGTTTATTTTAATGCCATGACGATTAGGTTCCCTAAACCTTAGAAAATTAGGGTGGCGACTTCATTTTGCATGATGCTAAGACAAGTCCAACGCTTGTCTCGCATTGTGGCACGTCCCAAACCTTTACTTATTTTCAACGAAAAGGGGGTGCGACACAATCCCATGTAAGATAGGCAATAAGACAGTGGAAAGATCCCTCTGCTATTTAGGAGTGGGAATTAACGTGATATCTCTAAGTGAGTATGAGACATTATAGATGGGAACAATGAGGGATACCACGGTGGTAATTCAGCTGGCAGACAGGTCATTAATTCATCCGAAGGGAGTAGTGGAAGATGTCCTTGTTCAGGTCAACAATTTTATTTACCCTGTCAATTTTTATATTGTTGAATTGAACACTGATCTTCCTTCGAGCTCTACTGATGTTCTTTTAGTAGGCCATTTCTAAGGACAACGAAGGCAAAAATAGATGTATACGAGGGTAGCCTTACCTTGGAGTTTGATGGTAGGGTTATTAAATTCAACATGTATGTGAGACTTAAATACCCTAACGAGACGCATAGTGTCAATTTCCTTGACATTTTGGACCCTATCATTGAAGAAATGTTTGATATCTCCACTAACAACCCTCTTGAGCATGTTTTGAGCAGGGGAATATCAAACAAAAAAGCTGAAGAAGATGGAGGAAAAGATCGTAGTTCAGAAGGAACTTCAAGAGATAGTGGCAGACCTGAATGAAACTAATTCTCATACTAATGTTGCAAATTGCCAAGCATTGCAGACCACTGACTCTAAACTTTTACCCTCTATTATGCAGGCATCAAAGATAGAGTTGAAGGCCCTACCAGATAACCTTAAATACGCCTTTCTTGGCCAAGCCAATAGCCTACCCATGATCATCTCTAGCAAACTAGCAAAAGATGAGGAGGATAAATTAGTAGCTGTGCTGAAGAAGCACAAAGAGGCTATAGGCTGGACGATGGCGGATATTAAGGGAATATCCTCCACCATATGTACCCACAAAATACACGTGGAAGAGGATAAGAAGTCCATCAGGCAGCCCCAAAGGAAGTTGTCAAGAAAGAAATAATTAAGTTACTTGATGTTGGGGTTATTTACCCAATTTCTGACAGCTCTTAGGTCTCTCCTGTGCAGGTGGTACCCAAGAAAATAGGCATCACAGTGATTGAAGGAGATGATGGAACAAAAAGGACAACCCGAGTACAAAATGGATGGCGAGTCTGCATAGACTACCGAAGGCTGAACACAGTGACAAGAAAAGATCACTTCCCACTGCCTTTCATTGACCAAATGGTAGAGAGGCTGACTGGAAAATCACATTACTATTTTCTAGATGGGTATTCAGGTTTTCACCAGATCCCGGTGGCACCCGAGGATCAAGAGAAAACAACCTTCACCTGCCCATTTGGGACATTCGCCTACAAACGCATGCCATTTGGGTTGTGCAACGCACCTGCAACGTTCCAAATGTGTATGCTAAGCCTCTTTTCTGAATACGAGGAGAAGAGCATTGAAGTGTTCATGGATGACTTCACCGTGTATAGTGATAACTTTGATCAATGTCTCTTTAATATGAAAAACATTCTTAAGAGGTGTATTGATACATGTTTGGTTCTTGATTTTGAAAAATGTCATTTCATGGTTGACCAAGACATTGTCCTTGGCCACATAGTGTCAAAAAAGGGAATATAAGTGGACCAAGACAAGATAGATATTATAAAAAATTTACCTTACCCCTCATGCTTGCATGAGGTCAGAAGTTCTTAGCCATGCTGGTTTTTATCACAGGTTCATTAAAGATTTCTCAAAGATTGCGGAGCCAATGTGTAGATTGTTGCAGAATGACGTAGAGTTCAAATTCGATGAACTTTGTCAGAAGACCTTTGAGGAGCTGAAGGAGAGGCTGATTTCAGCACCAATCATATTTGCACCAGACTGGAGCTTGCCCTTTGAATTGATGTGCGATGCAAGCAACACATCTGTTGGTGTTGTTCTTGGGTAGAAAAAGGGTAGAGATCCACATGTGATCTACTACGCCTCCAAAATGCTAGATGAGGCCCAGAAGAATTACACGACAACTGAAAAAGAACTTTTTGCAATAATTTTTGACCTTGAAAAATTCAGATCTTATTTATTAGGAACAAAAGTTATTGTATATTCTGACTATGCAGCATTAAAATTCCTCTTGTCCAAGCAAGAGGCCAAGCCCAGACTGATACGATGGATTCTTCTCTTACAGGAATTTGACTTAGATATTAAAGACAAGAAGGGAAGGAAAAATCTTATAGCTTACCACCTCAGTAGATGTCTGACAAAGGAAAATCCAGAGCTGGTGAGAGGAGTTTCTGGATGAACACCTTTTCTTGGTCCAGACAATAAGGCCCTAGTACGCAACAATTGTAAATTTCCTAACCACAGGCAATGATATAGCGTATTTTAGTCATGTTTTCCTCTGTATTTATGGGCTTATCTTGGGCATGATTATGCTAATTTTCCTTTGAATTCGTACTTTTTGCAGATCTGAGCTCGAAGAGGAAAAGATACCAAAATACGCCCTTTTGTGGAATTCTGCTATGGATCTCAAAGCGTCGAGGCCTTGCTATTCCTCCTCTCGTCGAGCCCTTGATGTCAGTCGCATTGTCTTGCTCAAGACTCCTGTTTTTGTCATCCAGAGCCGTATTTTGCCCCAAGCTCGTTGCCGCACGCGCAGACTTCTCCTTAAGGACGCGCGCAACAAGATTCTAGCGGGATTCCTCCCCAGAGTCCTTTTGGCTACCCTAGGAATATTCCTTTAGGGCGTCCTACCTCTTTTGTCCCTTTCTCCTAGCTGTCTCTTGTCTTCTAGTAAGTTGTGAGAGTATTTAAACAGTAGTTGTAGGGATTTTAGGACATCACCACTTATTATTAGATCATAGTATCATTTTGGGAGCAGCCGCCCATCTTCTCCTTGGGATTTGTCACTCCCACTTTCTTGTAGCCGTCGCCGATATTACTCTCTAAACTGGAGCTTTAACTCCGGCCGGTATTTAATATTATCACTTTTTCCTTTCATTTCTCTTCTCTTATATGCTCTCCCTTAATTCTGTTTTTTTATTGATTAATATGTGTGGCTAAGTTCTTAAGCTTAGCAAGGGTATTTTAAGGGTTGTATGAGGTAGTCTCGAGACCAAACTGTTTTTAATATACTCCTTTCGCTATATTTATTCTCTTGCCATTTTAATGCTAGATCTAGATGGTTTTGTTAGGAGCTTGATCACGTTTTAATTTACTATCCTAGATCTTCGTCATTTCTTTGGTTATAACTAACGCGAAGCCTTAGAATAGAGTAGACACTAGATGGATTGTCATTAGCTTGGTCCGTTATATCTAGGGCAAATAATATGTCCATTTGGTACTTTTGCTTATCGGAGAATGCCCTTTGGTTTGTGTAATGACCCCGCTATCTTTCAGCGATGCATGATGAGCATCTTTTCGGAATTCGTCGAGAAGGGCATCGAGGTCTTTATGGATGACTTTACTATCTATGGCAACTCCTTTGCCGAATGTCTGACCAATTTGAAGAAAATCCTACAACACTGCATCAAGACCAATTTGGTCCTGAACTTCGAGAAATGTCATTTTATGGTCGATCAAGGCCTCGTCTTGGGTCATATTATTTCCAGCAGAGGCATTGAAGTAGATAAGGTGAAGATTGAAGTCATCGAGTCTCTGCCCTATCCCTCTTGTGTCAAAGATGTTCGTTCCTTTCTAGGGCACGCTGGTTTCTATAGACGCTTTATCAAGGATTTTTCAAAAATCACTCAACCCATGTGTCGTCTACTTCAGAAGGACATGGAATTTATATTTGACAACGATTGTAAAAATTCATTTGATTTGCTCAAGACTAAACTCATCTCAGCTCCTATCATTCGATCCCCCGATTGGTCCATCCCATTCGAGATCATGTGCGATGCTAGCAATCATGCCCTCGGCACCGTTTTGGGTCAAAAGAAGGATAAGGAGACGCATGTCATCTATTATGCCTCTAAGTTATTAGATCCAGCCCAGCAGAATTACACGACCACGAATAAAGAACTCTTGGCAGTTGTCTATGCCCTCGACAAATTCAGGCAGTACCTCTTAGGCACGCACGTTATCATGTACTCATATCATTCAGCCCTTATATGCTTATTGACGAAGGCTGACGCTAAGCCTCGCCTCATTCGGTGGATCTTGTTGCTACAAGAATTTGATATCTTGATCAAAGACAAAAAATAAAGAGAAAATCTGGTGGCGGATCATCTAAGCAGACTTCCAGCCTAAGAGGACGATTCGCAAGTACCTATCCGCGATACTTTTCCTGATGAACGCTTATGTCTTGCCCACGCTGTTCATTTCCCATGGTTATCTGATATAGCCAATTTCCTCACCACTGGATCTTTCTCTGCCGATTCCTCACCATTCGAAAGACAACGAATTCGGAAGCAATCGAAGTATTATGTCTGGGACAACCCCTATCTATGGAAATATTATTCCGATCAACTCATCAGGAGGTGCATCACAATGGACGAAGTGCCCTCGATCTTGAGGTTTTGCCACTCCTCGACAGAAGGTGGTCATTTTGCGTCAAAGAAAACAACCATGAAAGTCCTTGAAGCTGGTCTTTACAGGCCAACCATTTTCAAAGACAGTTATATGTATTGCGCATCATGCCCTCGATGTCAGGCAATGGGCAATATAGGCACTCGGAACCAGATGCCACTGACCAACATTATTTCTTGTGAAATTTTCGACATTTGGGGCATAGACTTCATAGGCCTGTTCCCAAATTCCTTTAGCAACATCTATATCTTGCTGGCCATCGACTACGTTTCCAAGTGGGTCGAGGCCAAGGCAATAAAAACAGATGACTCCAAAGTGGTCGCGAATTTCCTGCGCACAAATATCTTCAATCGATTTAGTACCCCTCGAGCCCTCATCAGTGATCGTGGTATATATTTTTGCAATCGGGTTATCTATTCTCTCCTCAACAAATATGGAGTCACACATCAGATCTCGACAGCTTACCACCCCTAGACTAATGGGCAAGCTGAAGTTTCCAACAGAGAGATCAAGTCCATTCTCGAGAAAACAGTCAACCAATCTCGAAAGGATTGGAGCTCAAAATTGGATGACGCTCTCTGGGCCTACAAGACAACTTTCAAGACCCCGATCGGGATGACCCCTTACAGACTGGTCTATGGAAAACCATGCCATCTCCCTGTTGAGATTGAACACAAAGCCTTTTGGGCAATCAAAAAAGTTAACATGGATCTCGGAGAGGCAGGTGCACACCGTCGTTTGCAAATTCAAGAACTTGAGGAACTTCACGATGACGCCTATGAGAACACCCTTATCTACAAGGGCAAGACAAAGGCCTATCATGCTTAGTTGCTCTTGCCCAAGTCTTTTGTTGTTGGTCAAAAATTTCTTTTCTACAACTCTCGTTTGAGACTTTTTGCAGGAAAGCTAAAATCCAAGTGGACAGGCCCCTACAGGGTCATAACCGTTTTTTACCATGGAGCAGTCGAGATCCAGAGCATGGAGTCAGACACGATTTTTAAAGTGAATGGGCATCGCCTGAAACCCTTCTATAAAGGATTCAAGCCCGTTATAACATAAGAAGAAGAGGTGGTCAACCCACCCGTCCAGCTCTAGACAGCTGGTGAACGTCTAGTCATGGACGATAAAGTCGGCCACCTGAGGCAACGCTCCACGTTTGATTTAATTCGCCTCCCGCCCTTTTCATTAATTGCAAAAACTTTTATTTCTTCCGTTGATTAATCCTTTTTCTTTTCATTAAATAGTTGTCTATATTAATTAGGTTGTTTGTTTGTTTGTTTCTTTTATTTAATGTGTCTCTCTTTCCTATATTAACCACCCACTAATCTTCTCCCTATTTATTGCTCTTGTCTCCCTTCTTTATTATTTTAGTTTTATTCCTTAATTATCCCATCTTTATCCCCTCTTTTTGTTCCTATCCTTTTCCTAACACCCCTTTTCAAAATTTGAAAAGGGATTACTTTTGGCAGTTGGGATACGCAAGCGACAGCTCCCGTCCTCTCCCCACGCGCCACGTCAGCAGCAATGACAGAATCAAATCCCTCTGGCAGCGTGATTCTCGCTCTCCGTCCTTTCCACTTTTCCACGATTTCCCTTTTCTCACGCCCTTCCTTATCACTGTCAGTCATCATCTTCCTCACACATCATCTCTATCTCTCTCTCTCTCCCTCAAGCAAATATGCCACCTTCACCTTCACCTTCACCAACTCAAACCCTAATCGCATCCTCTCACCGCCATGACAAGAACAAAGCGCGTGGCTCACAAAAAGACTTCGGGTGTTAAGCCTTCAACTCTCCCTCACAGTCCCGTCACTTCATCATCATCTCCCTCGCACGCATCTTTCAAGTCTCTCTCCAACACTCCCCCCTCAAACACAAACCCTAACCCCAAAATACCCACCACACAGCCCACAGAAAACACACCGACTTTCCATCCCCCAACCAGTCCTCCCACCGCGCAACCTAGTTCGGTTGAGGACGACATCGTCATCACTGGTTCGGTTCCAGCCACGTCCACCATGACTAGATCTGGACGTGTGTCTAGACAGCCACTAGAGCCCACCACTACCAGCTCCAAACCATCCAAGAAACCCTCTCCGTCAGCAGCCCGAAAACTGACGGTGGAGGACGTGCTGAAAGAAGTCCTGGTGTCGGACTCGGGCGAGTGGGATGACGACGCGCCCGCTGACAAAGAGGTAGAAGAAGAGGCCAAGCCTAGTGACGTCGGTGACGAACAGACTGGCGAGAGTGAGGACGACGCTGATGAGGAGGTAGATGGAGATGACGGCGAGGAAGCCGATGAGGAGCGAGTAGAGAGAGAGGCCGCGGAGAAAGCCGAGAGAGAGCAAGAAGCCGCCGCTAAGCAGGCGACACAAAAGGGAAAAGCTAAGACTTCGGCCAGAGCGAAGCTGGTGGTGGAGCCAGAAACTCCAGCCGACCATAAGGGAAAGAGCTCGACAGCGAGCAGGGGCAAAGTTCAGGCCTCTACATCCAAGAAATCCAAAGGTCCCGAGGAGCAACTTCCCGTCGAGGGCATGACACCGACCACAACGTCTACCCCTCGATCATCATCCCAGGTTCCCTCTGATCTTTCCTCTTTAAAAGGATGGTTGAAATTCCATGATAAAGCATCTCTTGATAAGTTGCATTCTTTTCACCACAAAGGCGTTAGCCCCTGCGCGTACCTAGATATAGATTTCTTAGCTTACATGCATGTAGGGCCTCGGGTGCGAGAGCTCGTGAAGCATATTGGGTGGGAAGCTCTGTTCTTCCCAGAATACCCAACATTCCTCGAGCTTTCCCTCAAATTCTTTACTTCTTTTTGGATTGTGCCTGATTTTTTTAAACCAAAAGATAAATCTGCCCCCAACTTGTCTTCCCTTGATGCTATAAACTTTAGATTGATGAATGAGTGGTCTGTCTTGTCCATTGATGCTTTTAATTGCTTGCTTGATTTTATGACTGCCTCTGAATTGAAAACCCCTAAGTATAGAAATGCTTTGACCTCTTACCCTTCCAACTTTGATGCAACTGTAGCCTTTCGGGAGCTGAGCAGCGATTCCAATGCCGAATTTAGCCCCCGAACCTCTAAGGGCCATGAGATTCAGGACCCTTGTTTGTGCATCTTGCATCGTTGCCTGGCCCTTACCTTCGCAGGTAAGAATCATAACTCGGGTCAGCTATCATTGTAAGAATTATTTTTCTTATGGTGCATGTTGCATGGGTATAGAGTCAATTTAGGGTACTGGGTTGCGACTGCTATTACTAGCATTCAAAACAATTCTCGCAACCCAGCTTTTTGTTCACTTGTTACTCTACTCGCTGTTAATCATCATGGCCTCAATCTGCAAAAGCATTCTTCACTTACCCCTGTTGCATTTAAATTATTGGACCCCCGAACCCTTGATGGGATGGGGCATCTTTGTATCTCATGGGGTGTGTTGAGTTTTAGTGCAGGTTTGACACCCTATAAGGAGCAAGTTTTTGGGACCAAGTATGTAGGCGACTTCACATTTCCAGCAACAGAGCAACCGCCGAAGCAGCCTCGTCCTGCCGAAGCCGGTTCCTCTCGGTCATCTGATGCAATTCTAGCAACCAAGCCCTCAACCCTGACCCTTGTTCGTGACCCCGCGCTTGAGCGTATTCTCCAGTCCATCCTCATCGAGCTTCAGGCCTTGACGGGTGAAGTTGCGAGGCGCAACCTTCCGCCCTCTTGATTTCCCCCCTAAATAATTATCTTGCCCTTGGGGAGGGCCCCAAACATTTTCACCTTTATTTTCCTGCTGTACCTTTTTTTTATTCTTTGTGAACTTTTGTTTGTGCCCTTCCCGCATTGAGGACAATGCGCTGCCTAAGTGTGGGGAGGGATTTAATTGCTTGCATGTTTATTTCTCTACTTCTGCATGTATGAGTGTTTATTTCCTTGTCTGTTGCATGATTGCATGTTTTGTGTTTTTATTTTTATTTTCGGTTTTTCGGATTTTATTTTTGAGGTTTTTGCCAAAAGATCGCACTGTCAGTTTTAAAACCCCCATGCATGAATGAAATGCTGATCTGTGGATAGATAAACTATCTGGCATCGCATCTTGACCTAGTCATGCATGTTCTGCCTGTTATTCCTTATATTTGCATTGTGGCCTAGATGCCAACAATCGCTAAAAGCACCCTAGTGAGCACTTTGAGCTTCCATGCCATATTTTCTTTCATGTGAGAATAGGATGCTTAGTTAGGCACTAACTGGACTTGCATGGTATCCCTAGGTATAGGCACCATTAGACATGGGAAAGCTTCAAAATGACAAAAGTCTTCGCATCAATGTCTTCTTTTCTTTCTTTTTTCTCTTTTTATCATCTTACCCTCGATATTCTCCTACCCTTCTCTTTTATTTCTACCTCCCGACCACTTGAGCTTACTTCTTTTGATCTTTTTCCTTGGGAGGTAAGCAACAATCGTTGAGGGTAGTGTCGAGGGCTAGACACGTGGAAGGAAGCACAGAAACGGACAAGTGTGGGGATATTTGCCAAGCTAAGGCTCAGGTGCAGAATACAGATCTAGGTCAAGACAACAGAAACATCATCATGCCCTAGCAGTACATCAAAGGAAAGAGCCCCCCCTCAAAAGCCCAAGTATGGGGAAGCCGAGAAGTGAGCAGTAGTGCTAAAAGCAGGTCTAGGGCAAGACACCCCAAAAGTCTCCTGCTCTAGATGAATCAATAGAATCCCACAAAGGTTTGTGCCCCCTCCTTAAAAGAAAAGAAAAGAAAAGAAAAATATAGAATAAAAATAAAAGGAGGGGACAAAATGCGAACAAAAGAATTTACTGCCAGAGCCACATTAGAAGAGAGCTTCCTGCGCTTCCTATGGATCTCAAAGCGTTGAGGCCTTGTTGTTCCTCCTCTCGTCGAGCCCTTGATGCCAATCGCGTTGTCTTGCTCATGACTCCCGTTTTAGTCATTCAGAGTCGTATTTTGCCCCAAGCTCGCTGCCGCACGTGTAGACGTCTCCTTAAGGAAGCGCGCAACAAGTTTCTAGCATGATTCCTCCCCATATTCCTTTTGGCTACCCTAGGAATATTCCTTTAGGGCGCCCTCCCTCTTTTGTCCCTTTCTCCTATTTGTCCCTTGTCTTCTAGTAAGTTGTGAGAGTATTTAAACAGTAGTTGTAGGGTTTTTAGGGGATCACCACTTATTATTAGATCATAGTATCATTTTGGGAGCAACCGCCCATCTTCTTCTTGGGATTTGTCACTCCCACTTTCTTGTAGCCGTCGCCTGCATTACTCTTTAAACCGGAGCTTTAGCTCCGACTGATATTTAATATTATTGATTTTTCCTTTCATTTCTCTTCTCTTATATGCTCTCCCTTAATTCTGTTTTGCTATTGATTAATATGTGTGGCTAAGTTCTTAAGCTTAGCAAGGGTATTTTAAGGGTTGCATGAGGTAGTCTCGAGACTAAACTGTTTTTAATTTACTCCCTTCGCTATATTTATTCTCTTGCCGTTTTAATGCCTAAACGTACTTGGCCTCTATAGCACGTCTGTAGTATGAGAGTGGACTATCTTTGCGTCGATGACGGACAAGACCTCGATGCAACCCGAGAAAATACCTTTGCTAAGATTTCTCTTTATCTGATTTTAACTCACTTTCGCTTTGCCTGCTTTGCTTATGACTGCTAATTCCTTTATTTTATTATTTACATCTTTGTTAGCTATTCTGCCCTTGGCATCTCTAGTCGGCTTATTCGACCCTCAAAATCCCCCCTGTGTTACCTTTTTTATGCATTTCTCTCTGTCATACGTCTAGGATAAGATTTTGTACTTCAATCTCTCTCTGTGGATCGACCCTGTTATCACTGTATGCAAATTAATTTGTGTATCTAGGCCTAAGGTTTTAATATTATTTTTGACTTATTTCGACGGCTAGTTAGGCAAACACCATGAGGATTTGCCAACTCAAGAAAAGGTAAAAATTAAACATGACAGTAAGTATTATATTTGGGATGAACCCTATCTATGGAGGGTAGGATCAGATCAGTTACTTAGGAGGTGTGTCCCTCATAACGAAATCCCTTCCGTCTTGAACTTCTGTCATTCACATACATACGGTGGACATTTTGGGCTAGAAGGACAACCCTAAAAATTCTTGAGTCTGGTTTCTATTGGCCAACTATCTTTCAAGATAGTTTTCTCTTTTGAAAAATGTGTCCCGAGTGATACGATCCTAGCCCAATCGCACGCACAACGCGCACACGCCTTGCGACCAAGGTCAATCGAATGAATACCTCAAGCCAAAGACGTTGCGAGGTAGATAGTGAGGTTAATACAACCTCTAGACATAGAGGCAAGGTAGGAGACGCTTCTGGATCAATCTTCTAGGCGAAGGATGACATGGAGGCTCTTAGCGTAAGGTTTAGCATCCACCCGAGCCAAGTCATAGAAGAAAGACTTCAATCGATGATCCAAAGTAAATACAAGACCTATTGGTGTCTTAGGAAGATCGTGGCAAAGTTTGAAGACATTTGGATGAGCCAAACTCAAGAAGGCTCGAGATGACATTCTCGCACGCAGGACTTCTAGGAGCAGACGCAACAGGCGACTTTGTCCAAACCCAGTCAGACCTACAGAATTCAGAATCATACGATCGACCTTTTTACTGAAACTTCAAGATGTTAGAAAGCTTTTGACAAATTTTCAGCTCAAACGCATATTTTCGTTGACAACAGTCCTACATAGACTAGGACTCTCGAACGCGGTAGTAGTTTTTGTCCGAGCCAGTTCGGACCTTGATAACTATCGATACCACAGAAGCGACATCTCCATTACCCCGCCGGGTGACCCGGCCAACATACTGTACCCGCCGCGGGAGACAAGACCCCGTTCTTACCGCCCTTAGCCTGGCGACCGACCCTGGGATGGTCGACATCAGCGGGGGGGCTCTCATGCGGCATCCGTACGACGACATCCCATCCCAGGTCATCCATGATGTCACTCCGCATGATGTCATCCCATATGACATCACTCAATGCCACCCCAGTGGCATCTATCACCCCAGCGACACCTACCAGGGACTATTCCCACCCCCTGTCGGTACACTCTTTCCTTTGCCTATAAATACCCCCACATTTTCAGACAAGGGGGTAAGCCTAAGATAGCGTACTGAACCCCTGCCATTTTGACTACCTGCACTGACTTTGGCATCGGAGTGTTTGCGCCGGAGACCCCCTCTGACGCTTTACAGGTGATGAAGACCCCAGTAGAGTGTTCCCGACCAGCCCAGATCAAGCCGATCCTGCTCAGTATCCCCCGGACTCTTATCAAGTGGTGCTTTCATTGAGAGCTTTGGTTAATTAAGTGAGTTTTCCTTAGTAAACAAGCTCTGTTCTTTCTGAGAGTCGAAGGATCATGGCTTCAGATTCAGAATCCACACCCCCTCATACTCGTGGGGTTCAAGCGCGTAGGGAACTTTTTTCCACGTCTTCGTCAAGTACATGTCACATCACGTGAAACTTCCTCTGTGCAGACAGACTTTCTTTTCGGGCTGACAGCTGGCACCCCGTTTTCTCAAACGGGTACCCCGTTTCTGCAAATGGGTTCCCTTATTTCCTCAATGGGTGCCACGTTTTCCCACACGGGCGGATCCAGTCACTCCGCCCCTCCGCTTGTAAGTTCTAGGATGGATGACCCTACTACTCCCTCCATAAGCTCGATGCTAGCTCTTCGTGCCCACATGGACTATTTAATTAGGATGGCCGCAGGCCCCACTTCTAGTACCGCGACATCAGGTGTGTCTCCTCGAGTTATTTTCACTCCGTCTATTATCTCTGATCAACCAGTATCGCCTCGTCGCCAGGAGAGTGTCCCTCTGACCTCACCTGCGATAAGCATGCTATTCAGCTTTGCGCGATTGGCAGACGGACAGGAGGAGCACTACATACCGCGGATGCCGCGGATTCCTGTCTCTCAAGTGGAGCGACCGGTAGACGAATACAGATAGCGTTGGGACGGTAGGAGAGAGGGAGCCGGTAGAGAGGTATCTATGGAGTGGAGTAAGAGATCAGGCAGTAGGAGGCGTCGAACCCGTTCGCCTAGGAGTCGCAGCCGGTCTCTCAGGCAGCAGCGCACCCCGGAGCTTCGAGGGCACCGGCGACGCCTGGACATGTCTCCTCCTCGTCATGATCGTGAGATTTTGGATGACACCGCCGGTCATCTTTTCACCCACCGTGTAAGGCACCACAGGGTCAGCCGACATGTTAAGCTTCCCACGGAATCATACGATGGCACCAAAGACCCCATCTCGCATCTTAATAAGGTGAAGGATTTCGTCCAGTTTCAAATGCACAACGACGCGGCGTTGTGTCAAATATTTGTTATGACATTGTCAGGAGTAGCCCGGCTCTGGTTTGAAGGACTTCCTGCTCGATCAATTGATAGTTTCCCGCAGCTAGAGGCCAAGTTTAAGAGTCACTTTAGCACAGCTATCCCCATTCGAAAGTCCGCAGCAGCCTTGTTTGATATATGTAGAAAACCAGAAGAGTCTTTGAATAGTTATCTTGGTCGTTTTGATATGGAAATGTCGTTAACTCCTGGTATTACTATTGATTTTGCCATAAAAGCTTTGAAGCGGAATTGTGGATATGGGAAGCTGAGAGATACGCTGATGGTGGACCCCCCCAACGACTTTAGACGCGTTAAGGTTGAAGGCTCACAATTATGCGAGAATGGAAGAAGAGGAATATAGAAACAGGATACGGGATGCGCCCCAGAACGCCCCTCCTGCTCCCACGGCTCAAGGCAGTATGACCCACGACACCCGTCCGGGTGACGAATACACCCAGCGGAAAGATTACATTCCCAAGGCGTCGAATCGCCAGAAGGGTAATTACTCTAGAGGAAGGGGCGGCGGTCTGAATGTTCAGTGACAAGGGGATCCCCCTAAGGGTCGAATGTACGATCCCGACCTTCCTCCCCTTACACTCCCACGAGCGGAAATCTTAGCCATCATTTAGCAGCAGAACCTGCCTATCCGCTATCCAGCCCATGTGAAGCCAGGGGTGGTCATGAGAGGAAGGGAAAACACTTTTTGTAAATTCCATAAGGTTAAGGGGCATTCTACAGAGGCATGCAGGGAATTGAAGTTAGCAATAAAGTGCCTGTTGGAAGAAGGCTATCTTGGAGAATTCGCCACTCGTATGAGAGAAGAAACCAGGAGCGACCCTCTGCACGGGGCGTTAGGTGACCATCAATTGCCTCCTCCCCTTGGGAGCAGCGGGACTTCTGAGGCCAAGGGAAAAGAAGCGCTAATGATGTATGACGAGGACATCCCCATCATTAACATTATCGATGGGGGCGCGTCGTTCCTGGATGAGATTACTCCAGCAACACTCGCGGCAAGAGAGAAGCGGAAACGGGAAAGCCAGCCTGTAAAAAAAGGAGTGATCGATGCACTGGACAGGATGGTAATATTTTTTTCGGAAGAAGATGAGAAGGGCGTTGTCTTCCCTCATAACGACGCGCTAGTAGTCACACCGGTTGTTGGGAGCCATGGGGTACGAAGGACCCTCATTGATAACGGCAGTGCGGTAAACTTATTTTCGTTGGAAGCCTATAATCTCATGAAACGCCCTGCCGGTGAACTGGCGCATTGCAAGAAACCAATTATTGGAGTGGACGACATCCCTATACCTGTAATTGGAGTCACAACGCTGCCTGTGTATTTTAGAGAAGACGCGTCGAAACGATCAGAAGAGTTAATGTTCTTGGTTGTGGATCTCATCCTACCGTATAATGCCATTCTAGGGCGGCCATTCCTCAATCATTTCGGGGCGGCGGTATCTCAGAAACACCTCAGGATGAAATACCCCTCTTGGGAAGGGGTAGTATCTGATAAGATCCGAGATCTCTTCTGGTCGGAAACGGCTGCAACAGCTAGTCGGATGGGAAGCGATCGGCGTCGGAGGTACCTGCAAAGCGCCGGAGGGGGACTCCGGCGTAGACACTCCGATGCTTAAGTCAGTTCGAGTTTTCAGAATGGTAGAGGTTCTCCAAGATGATCTCGATCTTACCTTCTGTTTGGAATTCGTGGGGGTATTTATAGGCTTAAGATGGCGATACCTTACAGCGATAGGGGTAGGCAACGTTTGTAACCATCGCTTCGGGCGATATCAGTTCCGTCATTGGGGCGATAATCATGTAGGGTCTATCGGGAGCGATATCCTCCTTGGTCCCCTAGGATGGGATGACGCCGTGCGCATAAAGGTGCATGAGATCCCCCCCCGCTGAAGTCGACCATCCTAGGAGACTTCCGCTGGCAAGGGCGATAGGCAGATGTCTCCGAGAAGCTTATAGAACTTCGTCCAAGATAGATACCATAGTTGCCGTGTAGCTGTCAGGAGCGCTCTAATTGTTATCATAAGCCCAACTGAAAACTAGCCCGGGTGTTCACCAAGGGCTATCCATGTCTGCCATCTTAGATATGAGTAGATTCCTTCGTGAGGTGATATCTCCACAGGGCGTCTGAGCCCCCCCGTTGCTCAGCGCTGCTCAATTTTAGTGTCGAGTCCGAACTTGGATCCGTAAATTTCCATCGCTCAGATTAACCTCATCCTTTGTTTAAGATCCGTCTCCCTGAGACGTTAAGAATTCTTACTAAGAAACCGCTATCGCTTTCATGGTTCAGAGGTCGTTTCTTTCGCTCGGCGATATTAGTCTACTTGGCTTCTTTGGCAAGGCTTGTGAAGCTTTAGCTTCGTTCGAGTCATAGAAGGACCGTTGACGGGTTACTCACGACACCGTCAAGGGTATTCAACCAGATCATGCCAGGGAGCGGCGTATATTCCAGGTCTGCTATCCTTTTAAGTGTACTGCAAAGACACAGAGGAGATAGATATCTATATAGAAGTTAGCAAACTTCATACTTACAGAGGTTCGAAGTCACGTGAGCCCCCTTTATGCTTCACATCCGAGAAAACAGCGATATCGACGCGGCTTTACGCCATCAGCTTCCTTATGATTAGCACGGCTTCACACCACCAGACGCCTATGATGCCAGCGCGGTTTTACGCATCTAGGGCCACCTGTGACATCAACGCGGCCTTATACTGTGGATACCGGTAACCTTATGGTTTTAGCGTCAGGACTACCAGTGATATCGTGTTTATCGGCGTTTTTTCAGACTCTGTTTCGTACTCCTTCCCATATACATATCGCAGACAGCGTACAATCGTCACCTTTTCCTTCCGTTTCAGGCCTATCGGTCCTTGAGGCTTATCGGGATGGCTCGTCTTTTAAAGATCTTATTTTCTTCTCTTTTTCCATGGCCTCCCTCCGTTGGAGCCTATAAATCGAAGAGCTTTCTCCACCCACGTTCTCCTCACCTTTATCAGTCAGTATTATGGATCACTTGACCAAGAATTTTCTTCTTTCTAAGGGCCACTCTCTTAAGAATCTCAATGATGGTGACATCGGGTTCCTGGAGAATATGATAGTCAAGACCTCTGAGGATATCCTGGAGCTGCAAGGGATGCTGACCCCACTTCATTCTAGGCTGGGAGCTATCTCCCTGGAGGATTTCAGTCCCTTGGAGAGCGTGTCGAAGCTGACCGCCTCCATCGCTCGGATCCAGGTGGTGATTGCCATGCTGTAACAGCGCAAGGACATGTTGGGGTGCTGCCTGAAGGGGATGAGGGCCACTTCCCATGATCTTGTCCTGGTCATGGATTCCTTGAGGGACCTTCCTGAGGTGCCCGAGGATGCTGGTTCTGACGCCTGATAACGGTGGCTCCCTTTGGGCCTTTTTCTTTTCCTCTTGCCTTGTAAATGTATCTTTCGGCCGGTAGGCCATAATAAATAAATTGTTTCAATCATTCCGCCTTGTAACTGTTCTTCCTCTTTGCTGCGCCCTTCGTCGTTTTCCAATGAAGATATTCTTAGCCCAACTGAAAACTGTCTGGCTACTGGGCGGTTTTCTGTTGGTCGTTCTATATTAACTCAGCGCCGTCCCCATTGTAACAACTGATTGGGGGATATATTCTTGATTAGCGTGAGATTTCAACAGGCGTGACTGCAAATCTATGCTTGCACTTCAGACTGTACACGTGCCAATCCTCAAGAGTCGGGTTGGGTGATCGAAGAGTCCCTCCTACTCTTTTCCCCGCTATTTAATGGGACGATTCTTTTTTCATTTTCGTCTATTTTTTTTTTCTTCGTTTTTCTTCGCAACGATCTCATGGCTGATTCTTATTTGTTAGATACGGCTTCGAGAGACTCGCCACCAACTCCCCCGACTACTCCTGATACGGATAATCCTCCTGCCACACCCCCTTGGAGACTGGTCGTCCGCCGGCGGAGTCGCAAGAGGCGGAGAAAAGAAGCTGCTAGGCAAAGGAAAGGGGCTGCCAAGGCTTCTAAGTCATTTTTCGACTCTCTGGCTTCGTCGACTCGAGAGGAGAAAAAACCGTCTCCCCCTCCGCAGGAATCGCCTCCGTGGGCTCCCTCTGCTTGTTCGGCCGCCGGGGCAGTATCGCCAGGCGTTAAGGAGGAGTCACCCAAGTTGACTTCTGCCGCTGGAAAGGAGGTCGGTGAACTTTCATTCTGGGGTGGCGATCATGGAGACGACGTGGTCTACTGCTACGACATTACTTGGTCCGACGGTGAAGAGTAGAGCCTAACCCTTCTTTTTGTAGATGCCGTATGGCCTTCCTCATAATAATGAATGATGGTTTTACTTCCTTTTTGCTTCTCATCGCTTACTTATTGTTCTTTCTGAGCGTTCCGGGTTATCGCGGAAGCGTCCCTTTCGCTACGGGTAACTGCCTTCAACTTCTAATCGGTAACTGTCTTCTTTCAGAAGGCACAAATGACTATCCACGTGTCTTTTTCTGTTCTACACGTGTTTCATTTTTACAGGCTGTCTCTTCTTTAGGCTTTTCCTTTATAAGGAAATCATCTCTCTCTTTTACTGCTTTTGCTAATATTTTGAGTTTTTGCACATTTTCTCTCTCTTCTGCACTTCTTTTCTTCGAGAGGTTTTACCGCGACCGCTCACTGGTGCTGGCGACCGGCTCACTGGCTTTTTGCTCCAGGTATTTACTCCTTCTACCGCCGTAGATTTACTTTCCCTGTCCCTTATGTCTTCAACTGTTGAAAACCCCATAGATCCCGAAGCTAGGAGAACTCGCAGCATATTCAATTGTAATGAGGTTTTGAGGGTTGAATTAGAGGAGAGTGGTATTACTTTTCCCACGGGCTATCGCCCTTTTGTCTCTTTGAAGGACACTCGGCTGCCTGACGCCATGTGGGGAACATTCCGGTTAGTTTATTTCAAGATGTTTACTTACGGATTCCGTTTCCCACTCCATACTTCTCTGTTGAAACTGCTAGATCATTATGACCTTAATCCCGTCCAGATTACTCCACCCTCTTGGTGTGGTATTTACGCTTTCCTTCATTCGTGCGAGATGAAGCGTATATTTGCTCCATCGCTTGATCTATTCCGCACGTTCTTTGTCTTGAGTTGTCGCAACTGCCTGGTAGATATTACCCCCAGATGGGATGATGTCATTGTGCAACTGTTCTGGCGGAACTTTCAAGGTTTTGAGGAACACGTAGATGACTGGAAGTCTGGCTTTTTCACCCTCCGTTTGCCGTCACGACTCTGGCGCGGGGGTTTCAATCGAAAAATCAATAGTGGCGTTTGGAAAAGACCGGACGCGCTGTCAAGCCAGGATGTTTCCAACGTTAGCGCCTTGTTAGAAATAGAAGGGTCTTTCCGTATCCGGGAGTTTGCTCGGTTCAGGCCCTTGTCAGAGTGCGTTGTGGGTGAGTTCCCTTTTTCTTCTTTATCGCTTCAATCTTCTTAATTTGCTAATATGTTTTGTTGGCAGGTAACGCTGAGAGTAGTTCTTCTGGGGAAAGTGACGCCCCTTTGAACGTAACACCTCTCCAGTCGCTGCCTCCTTCTCCTTCGCCTGAAAATTCCCGCCGCCCACCCATTCCGCCTGGAAGGGAAGGGACTAAAACCGTCACAACTCGCAGAGCCTCCACTCGACCTTCTTGTTTCCTTGAAAATTGGCTTCCGTCCCGTGGCAAGAGGGTAGCTCAAGGCGATCCTGTGTTTGAGAAAATCGACAGCGATAGCGAGAGCATGGATACTGGTCCTGAATTACGTCATGCTACTATTGCCCAAAGGATGAAACTTAGGTCGAGGAGGAATGATGACACGGCGGAATCGGCTGAGGACGATAGCGAAGAAATTGCAGAAGAGACGGAGCGTCTCGTAAAGAAGGTTCGCACAGAGAAAACTAACCCCCCAGTTCCCCCTTTGAAGGGAGTTAACGCGGTCCCCCTCGAGAATATTAACGCTTCTCATGCCGCGAGTACTTCGCAAGTGGTGAAAGATATCAAAGCTATCAGGGTGTCTTCCGCCGTTTCTATCGAAAACAATGAGACCTCGGCAGCCGCGACCTCTCCTTTGTCGTCGGGCCATCCTGCTTCCCCGATAGGTTCTTTTATCCCAGAGGCAACCCTACCGGTCTCGAATGTAAGCGTTCCTCCTGAATTTCTCCCACGGAAGCCTCATCTTTTGTTTCTGTCTTCAATTTCGGGCGTTGGTGATTGTGCAAAAAGTTGTTCCCCTCCTTATATCGCCAACCTTTCTCCTCAGAGGTCCCAGGGCCCCACTGGATATCAGCTGGATTTGTCCTCTTTCGGCACTGACGGGCTTCGTGCCTTAGGAATATCGGATCCGTTATCGCGAGAAGAGTCCGTGGGTCCCATAGTGGGACAGATGTTTACTTCTTCCAAGGACAGGGAAGAGTTTTTACAGCATGCTCCCGAGACACGACAGTCACACATCATGAACGACATGCTGGCTAGCTTTCGGAAATTTCATTATTTTCTTGAAGACCAGCGTAACAAAACTCGACCCTCTTCGGATTTGCAGGAACAATTAGACGCGGCCTTGGCGAAGGCGAAGGAGCTATCGCAGTTGCAAGAACGAACTCGGGCGGAGTTGGAGGATTGTCGCGCTGAACTTTCTCGGGAGAAGTCGAAGGGGAAAGCGAGAGCAGAGCTAATGGAGGCGGAACTGGTGGTGGCTGATAAAAAGAACGTCTTCCTCCGTGAAGAGTTGTCATCTCGTGATGCCGATTTGGCCAAAGTTCCTTCGAGGATAGCCTGGTGGAAGAATAAGACCATCGAGGTTTGTATCGCAGGATTTATGGATCTCCATATCCGAGGCGCCGTCGATTCATCCATGCTGGCCGATTACGCTTCCCAAAAAATTAAAGATCTTAGTGAAGGCGAAAGGGGTTTTCCTTCTTCTGGGGAAAAGCAAGGGAATGATGACGGCGAGGCATGCGATGACTCTTAATTGATCCATTGAAGAACATTGCTATTTGTTTTCCATGTCTTGTAATAACGTCCTATCTCGCGGCGATATCGGTACCTTGCTCTTCGGGCGATATCTTATTTTATTTCGCTCTCTTGTACTGTCTTGAGAACTGTTCTTTTATTCAACGCCGATTTGCATCATTTCCTTTCTTGTGATATCGCTTTTGCTTTTTATCAAAAAGTCACATCTACTTTTCAGAGCATTTAATGCTCGCGACCCTTCCGTCGGTGCGCGGGAAAAGTCATGATGGTGCAGACACACGTGTTCGTTTCTTCTGCCGCTTCACCTTAGCGTGTTTAGAAATTTTAACAAGATCGAAGCGTTTGTCGCGCTTCTTCTAGAGTCGTACTCATTGCTTGAGTCTTATCCCTCATGCCGCTTCGACACAACGACTGCAGCATCCGTCGTTTCCTTTTAATTACTAGGGTTATAAACCCTCTTTATTTCTTCCCTTTTCTTTTTCACTCCACTTTTTCATATTATCTCTCGGCCGTCTTGTCCTTCTCACCTCCATTCAAGGCTTTCAAAGTTCTTTCCTTTCAAAGGTATTTCCCTTCTTTTCCCTCGTCTTCTTCATTTCTATTTCCTTAGTCCTGCCATGGCAAAGACTCGCCGTTCTGAGTCAAAATCCATCGATGAGAAGAAAATGGATACCACGGTCAGTGTTATTACCACGGAGGCCATTCTCCAGGAGCATTTGGCTACTCACGGTGCCGTTATTCCTGACGGTTACCAAGCTGTTGTTGCCCCTGGGTCAGTTCGTTTAAACAGCGTTCTGACCGGCAATCAAAGGGTCTTATATGCCCAGATGTTTCGCTACAGTTTTCGGCTCCCTATCGATTCTTTCGTCAAGGGTTTGCTTATTGCTGGCAATTTCAATCCTGCCCAGTTAGCCCCAAATGCATATTGCTGTGTTTATGCTTTTTTGGAACTCTGTAGATATAAGGGGATCACTTCCCCTTCTCTTTTGTTGCTTAGATCCCTTTTTAAATTGATGAAGTGCCGGGGTGTGATAACCATATCGCCTCGCTTTGACGATGATTCTCTCAAGTCTTTTACTTGGAAGTTGCTCCATATTGAGTCTTCTGTTGAGGCTTGGAAAAAGGAGTTCTTTCTGATAAATCTTCCTGACGCTCCTGGTCCCGAGTGGCGTTCTGGGTTCAACCAGGACGTCCAAGATGGCATTTGGAGTCGACCAGGGACACTTCCCGCTCGTGAACAAGGATGGTTAAACACCTTACTCCAACTGGAGATCAGCGTTCATATTCGACTCACGGCCTGTAGAATGGCCATTCAGGAGTGCGTTAGACGTGAGTATCGCGCTACCTTTCCCTTTCATCACTGATACTAACGCTGACGTTATTTTGTGATTTTGCAGCGACGGATCCTGATTATAAACCCGAAAGCGTAAGAAGACGCTTAAGGAGAGCTCAGAATAGAGAAGAAAGGGAAAAGCTCGATTCAGAGGCCACTGATAATCCTTCTGAGCTTCCGGCTACTTCCGCGAATCTCGCTCAAGTATCCTCCTCCTCAGTTGGCGAAGGGGATACTGACATCCCTGAAGGTGTTCCCATCGTGACCGTTGCTGCTCCCTCGTCTTCTCAGGCCCCTAAGGCCATTGCCAGAGGAAAAAAGAAGAAAAGAACACGGAGTATCGCCACTCTTACTCCTTCTCCCGACGCTGCGGGTTCTTCTGAGGCACCACCTTCCCTCAACACCGCTACCGTAAGCGTTTTTTTTTTTGTCGCGATATATTGTGCCTCAATATCTGTCGTCATTTGATCTATTTTTCTTTTTTCTCAATTTGTACTCCTTGCAGGAGACCGTTGTAGTTACTGCTTCCGCTCCTTCAGGCGATATGAATCTCACTTATGTGCTGAGGGGTTCCGCGAAGAGGGCCCGGATAGAAGGCGAGGATGAGAACATACCCTCCTCTAACATCGCGGGGGAAGGTGGTTCCGTTAACGTTCCTAATTCCGCAGTGGTTCCTCCAGGTGGACATTCCGCGGAAGTTTTGGGGAACCTAGGAGGTGCGGACCCCTTTGGTGCTTCGCCCAGTTCCTTTGGTGGGCCTGTGCATCATTATTCCTCTTCTTTAGGCTATCAAGACGTCTTACAGGACCTTTCGGGCTATCAGCCTCATGGTACCTTCCTGCCCCCGGGCAGTTCTTCTTCACAGGTTCGCGCCCCTGGTCCTCTGGCTTTCGTTCCCTCTAGCGTTCCTTGGCGGCAACGCTATAATGAAGTCGGAACCTCTTTCAATTTTGTGGCGGATCTTTGTCCATTAAACGGGCTCGGCGAAGTGACCCATCAGGTTGAGTTGTTCGACTTCCGTGCCCGTGGTTTGGCAGCCATCGGGGGCGATGGTTCAGATGAGGTTTCTGCCCTGCTGGCTTCTCAAATTCTGGCCTCATCTGCAGAACGGGAAACTTTCCTTTCCCAGGCGGAAGATGACAAAGTGAACTCCTTCCGTGCTAGCCTTTTCTCCAATATGATGAAATTTCACTACTGGGCGGAGGAGGTGAAGCATCAGACAGTTTCCCTCCGTTCTGTTTCGGCGGAGCTGTCCAAGGAGCAAGATGAAAGGAAAAAGGTGTTGGCAGATCGTTCCAAGATACTGCTGGCTCATCACGATTTACAGAAACAGCATTCCGCTCTGGAAACAGCTTTGTCAGAGGAACAGGCCAAAGTGACTGCTTTGGAGAATGAGAAGTCCTCTTTAGAAAAGGAGAAGGCAGCTTTGGCGGAAGAGTTAGTCGATATGGGATGGTGGCATGCTGAACAGACCGCCCGTGTTCTAGTTAAGTGTTTCGAAGAAATTCATGGGGTGGATGCGTACAAGGGCGAAGATGTCGCGAAAGCCTTTCTACAGAGTTCTGCCCATATCAACGAGGCAGGCTATCGCCAGGCCAAGGCAGCGGGCTGGAAACGAAAAGACCCCGAGAGCTGATATGTCGCGATATTTTGCCGTTCCCTCCAGCGATCAAATATCGCTTGGCTTTTGTCTTTTGTCTTTGCGGCATAATTATTTTGAACATTGAATCTTTGTAAATCCTTGAGATGCCTTTAATATTTCTAGACAATCCCTTTATCGATATTCCTTTTTTATTTTTCTCATCGCGAGACTTCTCTCGTCACTGGGGTTGCCTTATCCTCACGGTGCGTTTACTTTCTTGAGCAGATCCTTGGTATTTATACCAAGATGACCAAGATCTATGTCGGGTTGGCCTTTCGATAAGCCTATCGGTATCATGACCACCGCTCCTTCCGCTGCTCAGAAGTATTCTGCACATTTCTAATTGTAGATCATCAGTAACAAAACGAGATTTGAGAGATAGTGATTACCCGTAGGAGCCTGTTCGCTGCCATCATTAGGCTTTATCGCGGAACGCGTTTCGAATCGCGTTTTCCCTCAGCTCTATACTTCGCCAGGGATTACTCATCCGGTTACTAGCTAGAATTACGCGATCCTTCACGTTTCCCTTATCTCTCGTTCGGCCTTTCTAAGTGCCTCATCTCGTGAGCTGTCGGATCGGGACTACTATCACAAGGCTAGGGAATTTTCACTTTTATAGGCGTTGTCCTCTCGTTTAGAACCGTGTCCTTACTTAATGGTTTAGCTGAACCAGCCCGACCGTTAAGATAGGATTCTTGTTTCTAAATAGAGTTTCTAACTCTTTGGGGCGTGTCTTGTCTTGATGTACCGTCTCCACGAGATCGGTTATCATTAAAGAACTTTTCACTCCCAAAGATACCGGGCAGTGCCCTCACTTAGTGAGCCATCTGATCAAGATCGGTCATCACAAGGATAGGACTTTTCACCCCCGGGGACGTCAAGGATCTTTCAATCCGACGCTAATCAAGGATACACTGGGGTCGTGCCCTCACTTAGTGGGCCATCTGATCAAGACCGACCATCACAAGGATAGGACTTTTCACTCCCAGGGTACCCCCATTTTTACCTGCACAAAAGCAACCACAAACCCACGAAAACTCTCCTATTGAGCGTTAGCCACGGTTAGGGTCGTTATAATCCAAATAGTGCAGATAAAATTAAACTCTAGGATAATATAACTTCAAACGAGCGATATTCCAGGAGTTGGATAAGGGCGTACCGTCAAGTGTCTCCAGGCGATAGGCCCCTCTTCCGACAACGTGGGTTACGCGATACGGTCCTTCCCAGTTAGGACTAAGCTTTCCCATACGTTGTCCGGTTGCTCGCCTGTCTCGGAGCACCAGGTCACCGTTTTTCAACAATCGCTCTTTGACCTGCCTGTTATGATAACGGGCCATTTTTCTTTTGTAGTGTTGCGTTTTCAGTAGGACTTCTTCTCGAACCTCTGGTAACGCGTCCAGGTTAGCACGTAACCGTTCCTCGTTCAGTTCCTCACGAAAGTGAGCCACCCGTAGGCTCATGGCCCCAATTTCCACTGGCGTAACGGCTTCAGTTCCAAAAGCCAAAGCGAAAGGCGTTTCTCCAGTGCTAACTTTTACGGTCATGCAGTATGCCCACATCACGTATGGCAATTCATCAGCCCACTTCTTCTTAGACCCCTCTAGGTTTTTCTTAATACCGCTGAGGATGCTCCTATTAGTTACCTCTGCCTGTCAGTTGGTTTGTGGGTGAGCCACGGAAGAGAATCTCTGCTCAATCCCGAATTCTGAGCATTGGTCTTTGAAGAATTGGCTGGTGAACTGGGTCCCGTTATCGCTGACAAGGATACGAGGCACCCCGAATCTCATGATAACTTGATGTTTGAAAAAATGCCATGTTTTTTCTGCCGTGATTGTGGCAACCGCTTCAGCTTCCGCCCACTTCGTAAAATAGTCCACAACCACTATCACAAATTTCAGTTGGGACCTTGCCTTTGGAAATGGACCCAGGATGTCAATCCCCCATTTGGCAAAAGGACAAGGGGCGATGATTTCCGATATTTCCGTGGCTGGACGTCGAGGAATTCTAGCAAATTCCTGACATTTGGGGCAAGCTTGTACATAATCGTGGCAATTCCTTCGTATGGTGGGCCAGTAGAATCCTGATCTGAAAACTTGTGACGCCATGGTGCCGCCTGACGCGTGCATTCCGCATATCCCTTCATGGATTTCGCGTAAGGTGTGAAGGCCCTCTTGTTCGGTTATACATTTGGCGGCGGGGTGAGAAAAACATCTTCGAATTAGATCCCCGTTATAGTACGTGCAACGAGCAGCCTGTCTTAGCACTTTCATCTTTTCAGCGTTACCGTCAGGCAGCTCTTCGTGCATCAGGTATTTTATTACCGGAATCCGCCAATCATTCTCGAGCTCATTCACACACAAAGAGGCTTGTTCCTCCATGAAGGACGGCACCGATAGCTCACGATAATACACATCTTTAGGTATAGATGCTTCAGGATTCGCGGCCAGCTTGGCAAGGTAATCGGCTTCAGCATTTTCCTCTCGGGGAACGTGCTCGAAGCTGACTTGCATGCCCTCTTTCTTTATTTCCACTAGTTCTCGCGTTACCTTAGAGAGGTACTGCACCATAATAGGTTCTCGAGCCTGAGAGTGTCCTGAGACCTGGTCAATTATCAGTTTGGAGTCTCCACAAATTTTTAGACGCAGATCTCCTGTTTGGCCGGTATCGCGCCTTCCCTTGGAAGAAAACTCTCTTCCTATTCTGAGTCCAGCTAGCAACGCCTCATATTCGGCTGCGTTATTGGACAAAGGCTGCAAGATTCGAATAGCATACCGTATATGCATATCGTGCGGCCCATTTATGAAGACTCCAGCCCCCGCCAGTTCTTGGTTTTGGCTCCGTCCACATGAACGATCCAAAGATCCGTATATGTTTCTGAGAACGGGAGATCCATATCGTTCCATTCCGCTTCAGGTACACCACTCAAAGGGTCCTCTGTGAAAGTACACTCCGCTATAAAATCAGCAAGGACCTGAGCCTTTACGGATGGCCGGGACTGGTACCTCAAACCATATTGTTCGAGTTCTAGGGCCCAGATCAGCATTCTTCCTGAAGATTCAGGCTTTCGAAATATCCTCTTCAAGGGTTGGTCTGTAAGTACAACGATAGGATAAGACTGGAAGTATCGGTCCATCTTGCGGGCGGCTTGTATAAGGGCGAACGCTATTTTCTCAATACGAGCATATCGCAGTTCCGCGTCCTTTAAGACATGACTCACGAAGTAAACTGGGCGATGAGTGTGGTTATCGTCACGAATAAGGACGGCGCTGACCACTTCGTCCGCCGCGCCCAAGTACAAGTACAGGGTATCGCCGGATTCGGGCCTTGTCAATAATAAATCGGATGATAAATAGTCCTTTAAGTCCACAAATGCTTGCTCACATTCTGGGGTCCACCCGAACGTGGCTTTCCGTCGTATGACTTTGAAAAAAGGGAGGCACTTTTCTCCTTGCTTGGAGACGAATCGTCCCAGAGCGATAACGCGCCCCGTTAGCCTTTGCACTTCCTTAACGGTTCTCGGCGATATCATATCATGTATAGCTTTAACCTTGGAAGGATTAGGCTGGATACCTTTCTGGCTAACTACGTAGCCCAAGAACTTACCCGTCTGAAATGCAAACATGCACTTCCGGGGGTTTAGCTTCATGGGATACATTTTCATCACATCAAAAACTTCCTTTAGGTCCTGCAGGTGATCATGAAAATTCGCACTCTTCACCAGTATGTCGTCAACATATGCTTCCACATTTCTCCCTATTTGTTCCTCAAAAATCTTATTTGCCATTCGCTGAAACGTGGCCCCCGCGTTCTTTAGTCCAAATGGCATCGCTGTGTAACAATACGTGGCTTTAGGAGTAAGGAAGGCGGTCTTCTCCTCATCCTCTAGGGCCATAGGGATTTGATGATATCCGGAATTGGCGTCCAATGAGCTTAGATATGCGTACCCAGCGGTTTGATCAACCAACTGATCTATGCGAGGAAGCGGGTAGCAATCCTTAGGACAAGCATCGTTCAAATCGGTGAAGTCAATGCACATACGCCAGTCTCCATTGGGTTTAGGAACAAGAACCGGGTTGGCTAACCAAGTGGGATACTGTACTTCGCGAATGAAACCCGCGTTAAGGAGCTTTACAACCTCCTTTTCCACAGCCGACGCTTTTTTGGTGGAGAACGCCCGTCGTTTTTGCTGAACTGGCTTGGCGTCAGGGTCAACGTTAAGCCTGTGCTCGGCTATTTCTCGTGATATACCTGGCATATCGGCGGGCTTCCATGCGAAATTTCCTTGGCATTTGTTCAGCAGCCGTGCCAGTTGAAGATTTTCCGCTGGGCTGAGCTTATCGCTGACCAGGAAGCTGGCTCCCTCTTTGCCTATCACTGATACGGGTACCATCTTGTCAAGGGGTTGAGCGCGCTTTTCATCACCCTGCTCGTAGGGGTCTGCCGCTATACACACGTATCTATCGCAGCTTGTCTGAGTCATGAGCGAATAGCATTCTGCCGCCAGTTTCTGATCACCTTTTATCGATACCACCCCGTCCCAGGAGGGGTATTTCATCTTTAGATGTTTTTGTGATATCGCCGCTCCGAAGCGATTGAGGAAAGGCTGTCCGAGTATGACGTTATAGGGCAGATTCAGATCCACAACAAGGAACAACAAATTCTCTGACCGTTTGTAAGTGTCTTCTCGGAAGTATACGGGTAAGGTGATTACTCCCGTAACAGGGATAGGGGTCCCATCCACTCCGACTATGGGTCTCTTACTAGGCGTTAACTCATCGTGGGGGCGTTTCATGAGATTGTAAGCTTCCAGCGAAAAAAGGTTCACGGCACTCCCGTTGTCCACAAGAGTCCTTCTTATACCATGACTGGCGATGACAGGTGTGACTACCAAGGCGTCATTATGGGGATAGATAACGCCTTTTTCATCCTCTTTTGAAAAGGATAAGATCATGCGATCAAGTATGTCTATCGCTCCACCTTTCTTTGTCATGCCGTCTCGCGTACGCTTTTCCCCTTTCGCCACCATCGACTGTTCTGATTCATCTGCGTAGGGGATCCCTCCCGCTATGATATTGATTATGGGGATGTCGTCGCCATCTATCGCGAAGGTTTCCCCACCCTTTCCTTTGGGAGCGTTATCCGGCTGTGGGACTGGAGGGGGCCTTGGTCGTTCGTCTGCCGCTCTTCTTATCGGATTGTTTCGGGCATCTTCCCTTACTTGAGTCGCAAATTCTCCCAGATATCCTTCCTCCACCAAGCGTTCTATCGCCCACTTTAATTCTCTACAAGCCTCTGTGGAATGTCCTCTGGCTTTATGGAATTTACAGTAAGCGTTTTCTCTTTTGCCTAAAAGCACTCCAGGTTTCGTGGGTGCAGGATAACGGATAGGAAGATTTCGTTGTTCCGCTATCGCCAAGATCTCCGCTCTTGGTACATTCAAGGAGGGAAAATCCGGATCATACGCCCGATTTTTGTTAGCGTTCCCTTGACGCTGATGAGGGGAACTACCTTGTTTTCCTTTCGAGGAATTTCCTTTTTGCTTATCGTAGGTCTTTGGGATGTAATCTTTCCGTCGAGCGTAATCATCAGTGTAATGATCGTCAACCAGAGGATTTGCGGGAGCGGCAGGGATGTGAGGTGCCCCAGGCGGCATATTAAATGTTCTATTTCTATTTTCTTCTTCTTCCATTTTCGCATAATTATGGGCTTTAAGTCTTAGTGCGTCCAAGGATATTGGAGGATCCACCATCAATGCATCTTTCAGTTTTCCATAGTGGCAGTTTCTTTTCAGAGCTTCTATGGCGAAATCAATAGTAACGCCCGGCGTTAATGACATTTCCAGATCGAATCGGCTGAGAAATTCTTTCAATGTCTCTTGGGGCTTCCGCTGTATGTCAAATAACGCTGCGGCAGATTTCCGAATTGGAATTGCTGTACTAAATCTGCTCCGAAATTTGGATTCCAACTGTGCGAAATTACTAATGGATCCGCCAGGAAGACCTTCAAACCAAAGACGAGCAACTCCCGATAAGGTCATAACAAATATCTGACATAAAGCCGCATCACTGTGGGTTTGAAACTGGACGAAATCCTTCACTTTGTTGATGTGCGAAATAGGATCTTTAGTACCATCATAAGTATCAGCGGGAAGCTTCACTCGCCTGCTGACCCTGTGACGTCTTACACGACGACTGAAAGGGTGACCTGAGGTATCATCAAGAATCTCACGCGCATGACGTGGGGGAGATATGTCTCCTTGTCGCCCTCCTTCCCTTGGTTCAGGTATATGATGTCGCCTGGGAGACCGACTGCGACTCCTGGGAGAACGACTTCGATATCTTCTGCTACTGGATCTTTCACTGTACACGGGAGATAAACTCCTGTTTGTTCCTTCCCTCCGTCCGGCCCAACGGTTCCTCAACGCCTCAAGCTGCCTGTCTTCCTGCAGAAGAAGTCTTTGCGGCATTTGTGGTACATAAGCCTCTACTCCTCCTTGAGTGAGCTGTACATGACCAACCGGGGGATTTCCTGCGGATAAAGGCACTTGGGGGTTCTCTGGAAACAACGGGGGCAGAGGTCGATCAGCAACAATAGATGGTGTGAACATGACGCGAGGAGGAACGCTAGATCCAGAAGCACCAGGCGTGACTCTTGTGGCCATTTCAGTCAAATATTCCAAGCGGGAACTAAGGGCCGCTATTTCCATAGCAAAGGGATTTTCATTGTTAAGCACAGATCCTTCTAAAAGAGGAGTGTAAAGATCAGATCCCACCGTCTGTGATGAAGAAATGACCGTCTGTGAGGAGATAGATCCTCCGGCGATCCCGACCGAGAGGTCCAGAGGTCCCGAGATAGTCGATTGCGTCGTCATAGAGAGATCAGCAGTAGCAAAAGGAAATAACCGCCTGCGAGTTGAGAAAGGAATATTAGAAAATGTAGACCGGTCTGGCTCCGATCTGGCTGTCATAACCGTTCCGATCTCCCAACTAAACGGAGCTTGGCTATTAAGGACGCTCACTTAATACACCAAAGCTCTCAATGAAAGCACCATTTGATAAGATCCGAGATCTCTTCTGGTCGGAAACGGCTGCAGCAGCTAGTCGGATGGGAAGCGATCGGCGTCGGAGGTACCTGCAAAGCGCCGGAGGGGGACTCCGGCGTAGACACTCCGATGCTTAAGTCAGTTCGAGTTTTCAGAATGGTAGAGGTTCTCCAAGATGATCTCGATCTTACCTTCTGTTTGGAATTCGTGGGGGTATTTATAGGCTTAAGATGGCGATACCTTACAGCGATAGGGGTAGGCAACGTTTGTAACCATCGCTTCAGGCGATATCAGTTCCGTCATTGGGGCGATAATCATGTAGGGTCTATCGGGAGCGATATCCTCCTTGGTCCCCTAGGATGGGATGACGCCGTGCGCATAAAGGTGCATGAGATCCCCCCCCGCTGAAGTCGACCATCCTAGGAGACTTCCGCTGGCAAGGGCGATAGGCAGATGTCTCCGAGAAGCTTATAGAACTTCGTCCAAGATAGATACCATAGTTGCCGTGTAGCCGTCAGGAGCGCTCTAATTGTTATCAGTATCGATCAAGGGTGATCAAAAGCTAGTTGTCGAGTGTTATTCACTCATGATCCAAAAAAGCTGTGATCAATATGTGTGTGTGGCAGCGGATCCTTATGAGCAAAGGGATGGAAGGCGAACCCAGCCAGTGGATATGGTGTCCATCCCCGTCCAAGGCAATGATAAGGTGAGCTTCCAGGCCAGTGACAAGTTGACCCTTGAGGAGAGAGCACAATTAGCCCGGCTGTTGAATAAATGCAAAGGAGAGTTCGCGTGGAAACCAGCAGACATGCCTGGCGTGTCTAGGGAAGTGGGTGAGCACCGACTCAACGTTGACCCGCGCGCCACGCCAGTTCAACAGAAGCAGCGAGCATTCTCCATGGAAAAGTCGGTGGTGATTGATAAGGAGGTAGTGAAACTGCTAAACGCAGGATTCATCCGAGAAGTTCAATACCCCACTTGGTTAGCCAACCCCGTCTTGGTCCGCAAGCCCAACGGAGACTGGCGCATGTGCATTGATTTCACTAACTTGAATGACGCTTATCCTAAGGACTGTTATCCGCTCCCTCAGATTGATCAGCTGGTCGATCAAGCGGTAGGGTACGCATATTTGAGTTCTTTGGATGCCAATTCTGGATATCATCAAATTCCTATGGCCAAGGAAGATGAGGAAAAGACGACATTTATAACTCCGAAGGCCACCTACTCCTACATGGCAATGCCGTTTGGCTTAAAGAATGCAGGGGCGACCTTCCAGAGTATGGCCAACAAAGTGTTTGAAAAGCAAATCGGGAGAAATGTAGAAGCGTACGTAGATGATGTATTGGTCAAGAGCAGAAGTTTCAGTGACCATCTGGCCGATTTGCAGGAAGTGTTTGATACATTGAGGAAGTACCAGATAAAGTTGAACCCCCGCAAGTGCGCGTTTGTATTTCAAACGGGAAAATTCTTGGGGTATGTGGTAAGCCAAAAGGGCATCCAGTCGAACCCGTCAAAGATTAAGGCTATCCATGATATGGTATCACCGCGAACTCTCCAGGAAGTTCAGATGTTAACAGGACGTGTCATTGCTCTGGGGTGGTTCATCTCTAAGCAGGGCGAGAAGTGCTTGCCGTTCTTTAAAGTCATACGTAAGAAAGCTTCTTTCGGATGGACACAAGAGTGCGAAGAGGCGTTCGTGGGTTTGAAAATATACTTGTCGTCCGACTTGGTACTAACATGACCGGAGCCAGGCGACACCCTATTCTTATACCTTGGCGTCGCAGATGAAGTGGTCAGTGCCGTTTTGGTCCGGGAGGATAATCACGCCCACCACCCCGTTTTCTTTGTTAGCCATGTGTTAAAAGATGCTGAGGTGCGATACACCCACATTGAAAAGGTGGCATTCGCCCTGCTACAGTCCACACGGAAGATGGACAGGTACTTCCAGGCCCATCCAGTCATCGTGCTCACGGATCAGCCTTTGAGAATAATTCTTAGGAAACCAGAATCCTCGGGGAGGATGTTGATTTGGTCAATTGAGCTGGAATAATATGGATTACAGTACAAAGCTCGGCCATCCGTAAAAGCTCAGGTTTTGGCAGATTTTATCGCCGAGTGTACATTTACTGGGGACAAGACGGCAGAGCCGCTCGAGAAGAAAGAAAGTGATGCAAAGATCCCACCCTCAGAGGCCCCCGCGGACGTATGGGTCATCTATATGGATGGCGCCAAAAATCAAGAGCTGGCGGGAGCTGGCATATACATGATCGGGCCATATAATGTGCAGGTGCGGCACGCCATTAGAATCCTACAACCATTGTCCAACAACGCAGCAGAGTATGAAGCGTTATTGGCGGGGCTTAGAGTAGGAAGAAGCCTCTTCGCTAAAACTGAGAACGACCTGGTAGCAGAAGCCCCACGGTTGAAAATACGAGGGGACTCCAAGTTGATAATTGATCAAGTCTTGGGACATTCCCAAGCTAGAGAACCGATCATGGCGCAATACCTCTCGAAAGTGAAAAGGGAATTGGCAGAAATGGAACAAAGCGGCGTGTGTGTTACTTTCGAACACATTCCGCGGGAGGACAATACCGAGGCGGATAATCTTGCCAAGGCGGCAGCTAATCAGGAGGCTGTCATACCAGAAGGCGTCTACTATGAGGAAAGGTCATTACCGTCCTTCATGGAGGAACAACTGTCGCTATGTGTGGAGGAGATTGAAAAGGACTGGAGGGTCCCTGTGATAAATTTTTTGAAGCACGATGAGTTGCCAAGCGACAGTACAGAGAAGAAAAAAGTGCTGAAGCAAGCAGCAAGGTGCACTTATTATGATGGGGAGTTAATTCGGAGATATTTCTCGCACCCAGCCGCAAAATGTATAACGGAACAAGAAGGCCTCCATACCCTGCGCGAGATTCATGAAGGCATCTGCGGCATGCACGTGTCGGGTGGTACCATGGCCGCGCAGGTGTTCCGGTCAGGATTCTATTGGCCCACTATTCGCAGGGATTGCAACAACTTCGTGCAATCATGCCATAAGTGTCAAGAATTTGCCAAAATCCCTCGACGACCCGCCACTGAAATATCTCAGATCGTGGCGCCTTGTCCTTTTGCCAAGTGGGGAATCGATATTTTAGGCCCTTTTCCTAAGGCCAGGTCTCAACTGAAATTTGTAATTGTGACAGTGGACTACTTTACCAAATGGGCAGAAGTGGAAGCGGTAGCCAGTATTACGACGGAGAAGGTATGGCACTTCTTTAAGCACAAAGTGATCATGCGTTTCGGGGTGCCTCGCGTGCTAGTTAGTGACAACGGGGCACAGTTTACCAGCCGCTTCTTCAAAGAGCAATGTAAAGAATTCCAGATCAAACAGAGGTTTTCCTCTGTGGCCCATCCTCAGACTAACGGCCAGGCGGAGGTAACCAACAGAAGTATACTGAGCGGTATTAAGAAAAATCTTGAGGGGTCGAAAAAGAAGTGGCCAGACGAGCTACCCTATGTAATGTGGGCTTACCGCATGACCGTCAAAATTAGTACGGGGGAAACGCCCATTGCGATGGCCTTTGGTACTGAAGCAGTAACGCCTGTCGAAATTGGCACCCTAAGCTTAAGGGTGGAACATTTCAAGGAGGAGTTAAACGAGGAAAGGTTACGTGCTAACCTTGATATGCTGCCTGAGGCGCGCTGATCGTCACTCAAATATACTTAAATTTATCCTGATGCCTAAATGCACAAATTAATGTGTATAGAGCAAGACAGGGTTGAACCGCAGAGATTGAAGGAATGAATTGCTAGTGAACAAGTATGACAAGGCAATATGCAACAGATCTAACCAAAGTAACAATAAAGGGGGGGGGGGGGGGGGGGTTTATGTTGATTAATAGTGCTCCCTTGGGTTGAAAAGTAGAATTGAAAAGTACTTATCTAGGGCACGAAAGTAAATCGTAATCCAGGGCAAGAGATGTAAATTGTAATCCAGAGCAAGAGATGTAAACAGATCGAATGCAGGAAAAGTAATGAAAAGGATATTAATCAAATAAGACGAGATCTTAGCGAAAGGTGCTCCCTTGGGTTGTTTTCTAGGTCGGCTATTCATCGGTGCAGAGGTTTTCCAGACTCATGTGCAGATCTGCTATAGGGACCGCGTTTCCACACCGCATCCCCTGCTTACCTTCGTAGATAAAAGTCACCCCCCGTTTCCACATATGGGGTGACCTTGACGTTCAGCCATCCTCTCAGCTACCTTCCTTGTCATCAAAAGGTAGCCTTGACCGTCCGGCCTGTCACGGGCTCGAAGTAGGGAGGCTAAATTCAGAACGCCCATGAAGGAGAGGTAAGACAGATCTAGGGCGCGATAGCTCAGCTTGTCAGACTCGTATCGCATACCCTAGATAATTGTTTACCCCTAGGTGAGGCCTCTCGCGATGCCTCCCCTAGGTGCCTGCTCTATCTCCAGGGCTTCGCGTTAGTTATAACCCTGGAATATGACGTTACTCATGCAGAAATACTAAAAGATGATCAAGCTCTTAACATTTCTAGACAAGCATGTAATTAAATCGGTAGACAGTTATGTGTCACAAAAGAATATGTTAAGCATGCATTAGACCTCTTAGCCGAACCCTACAACCCATGGAACACCCTTCACCAAGAAAGGGGTATTTAGCTACTCATACTATAATATAAACAGTAGGTAGATATAGTCATACAATGATAAAACAAAGAAAGTAAAAAGGGAGTAGAGTAAACCGATAGATTAATTAATAATCGAAGAGGAAAGTTGTTGACAATGGCTGCTCTTGATCTAGAAGAGGAGATGATCCCCAGAAAATAAACACTGAAACTAATGTAAGAAATTATCCTCGGAACAGCCGTCCTTACAAAAACCCTAAAACTATGCTTATATAGCCTAAACTAGCTAGGAGACAAAAATAGCTAAGGGTAATGAGGGCGTGACAACACATGTCCTTGCAAAAGGAATATTCTGGGATCCCTGACACGCCTGATGCCTTCTGGAAATGCCTGGGATTCTGTGCGGATCTCAGAAGATGCTTTCTTTGGAAGAAGGCTCAGAACTGTCGAAGCCTTGAGACTGCGCACTGGTCTGGTTCGCGTCGAGGCCTTGACAACATTCTTTCTTCTAGGCCTGGAAAATGGAAGTCCTCAGAAATGCTCTAAAATCGCTTCTTTTCGGCCTTTTCCCTCCTTTGATGTTGATCTGCAAATAAGAGTGAAATGAGGGTCAAATGGCGACTTCGAGCCCCCGAAAGGGCTAGAAAAGAAGGTAAAATCATGATCATGAAATGTGCTATCAAACATCCCCACACTGCCCCTATGGTCGCCCTCGAGCATAAACAAAATTGGAAAGTCACCTCATTCCTAAACATACATAATCAACTTCCAACACCTAGAATTGGCACGCCATCCTACAAGCTACACCCGACCATAACACATCCAGACCTAGAAAACACCTGCATCCGGCTGATAGAATAACGACCCTATCAACCAGACTTTTCTATATCTAGCCTAGTCACCAGCAGTCCTCACAAAGATGTGTATTTGCACTCATACTCAGAATAAAATATATGTTTAGGCTGCCACTCATGAATGCAAATAACACAACACGGGCATGGTTTGCACGTCAATCCGAGTACTGTAGAATACATGCATGGGCAATCAACAATCGAAAAAGCATCGCATCAGCAAGAAGAAAGAAACGGGATCGAAAGAGCTAGAAAGGTGGAAGAGAGGAGTAGGAGATGAGCAGAAGAGAAATGAGGGGAGAAAAGAAGGAAGGAAAGAAAGAACCAGGCAAAACCTAGTTGGATCCCTTGGCTAGGAAAAAGCGAAGTGGCGAGGCAGCTTTCATCGAGGGCACGAGATGATTCGGGGGCTAGACATAGGTCTTCTTTCGGGGGCAGGAAAAGTCTTCTCATTGAGGCTTCGGATGCGGATGCTTTTACTTGGACGTTCGGTGCCCTTCTCCTCTTATTTTGAGATTTAAATGTTTTTTTTTCTTAGAGTAAACCGGAGAGGGCACGAGATGATTCTACCAGGGCGCGAAACTTTTGATCTTCCACTCAGCGCTCGCCCTTGATCTGCTTCCAGCATCGATGGTGACTTCTTTTTCGCTTCCCCACACTTGAATGTTTCAAGGGCTCGAAGTGTATGAATGGTCTAGGGCTCGAAACTTCTTTCGAGCTTTTACTTTTCTTGACCTAGATTCCTGCTTTTTGCTCTGAAGTCTTTTGCTTTTGTCTTCCTTCCCCACACTTAAACTCGTCTGCTCACTTTAGGTGTCTAGCCTTCGACGTTACCCTCAATAATTGCTACCTCACCTGCCAAGGAAAAAGATCAAGAAAAGGCAAATGGTTAGGAAAGAGTATGAAAAGAAGGGGAATGTCGGGGGCTCGAAAAGAAAAGAGAGAGAGATGGGAGAAAAGAAGGAAAGAGACATTGATGTGAAGTTTTCTGTCATTTCTAAGCTTTCCCATGTCCTAACAGTGACTATACCCAGGGATATCATGCAAACCTAGACTGTGCATAGCTAAGCATTTTTCTAAAAAATAAAAGGCATGAAGCTCAAATATGCTCACGGGATCAAATTATGACTACTGGTGTCGTGGCCTAGATATAGATATAAGGGCTAGCAGGTCTAAAAATGCATGTTCAGGCGTAGGTGCTATGGATGCCATGCTTCTTCTATGCATCGAAAGTTGAAAAACACATGCCAAAAATGAGGGTTTGAAAATTGATAGCGGGAAAATTTTCCTAGCATGGCTAAAAATAAAATCCGAAGATCATGCAATCATGCAGTAAACGTAAAAATAAACATGCAATCACATAGGCAAAACGCATAAATAACTCCCTCCCTACACTTAGGCAGCGCAGAGTATAAAAAGGAGTTCAAGAAATATAAGTACAGTACAAAGTAAAAAAATAGTAAAATTGTTTAGTGCCCCTTTCGGGGGCTGGAGAGATGAAATTGTTCGGGGCTGGGTTACTGGGGTGGCAAATTTCTGCTGGCAACTTCAGCCGTCAAAGCCTGAAGTTCCCGCAGGATAAGCTAGAGAAGTCTCGTCTGGGTCGGGTCATAGATGATGAGAGGAGTCGGGGGCTGGCTTCCTGATGCCGCATTCTGGCCTTGTCGAGCTGCTTCTGTTTGGGGCACTTACTTTTTGGGGGCTGGAGGAACGACATTGGAGCGGGGGTCCGAAAGATCTGGATAGTCAAAGATGCCGCCATTCTTGGTCCCGAAAACCTTCTCCGCTGCTGGGGCACAACCTGGATAAAAACTCAACACACCACGTGAGAGACATAAATGGCCCATGACATCCAAGGTTCGGATATCCAAATCCTTGAATGCTAGGGGCTCAGAAAGGTTACTAGCAGCCAGGTCAATGTTACGCATTTTCACAGCAAACAGAGAGATAAAGGATCCAAAAATAGGCCCACGACCACCATTTAATACATGCAAAACACCCGAAGCTACCCAAAAACATAGATTGACCCTACGTTTGTGTTTCATGCACCATAGAAAGAAAATTTCCTGCACAGATATCTGTCCCAAGGAACCAAATCTTGCTGAAAAGGTGAGGGCTAGATACCGGTGTAGGATACGCAATGCAGGGTCAATAATTTAATGGGCTTTACTACCCTTAGGGTCATACTTAACAGTAGGCTTATTGGTTAGCTCCCGAAAAGCAGCAGTGGCATCAAAAATAGACGGGATAACAGTAAGGGCATCCTTGTATAGAGGGGTGTTTAGTTCATCCTTAGTGAAAAATCCTAACCAGCAATTAAATTCACCCAGTGTCAGATGCTCCCATTTGGTGGCTAGTATAAAATTGATCAAACCAGGGGTAGAGGAATTTGGACCGACCTTACCCTTGGGCATAAAAGTGCCATCTACCCAAAAAGTAGTAAAAAATTCAAGGGAAAGCTCGACAAAGCTCGGGTGCTCCAAATAGAACAGAGATTCCCAACCAATGTTGGTCACATACTCTCTGATCCTGGACTCAATGCCCATCTTAGCAAGAAATTCAAAATCCAGGCGCGCACATGAGCTAACGCCCTTGGAATTCAGCAAAGTTAACTTGTCAAGAGAAGGTTTATCATTAAAGACAATCCATTCATGGGGCGAAGAAAGGTCAGAAGTCACCTGTTGTGAGCCGGATCTGGGGATAGATGAAGACGCTGGGGTCTCGACCTCGACATCCTCATCTGTTTCGGGGGCCCGAAGCTTCTTGGAGCTCGAGGGCTTACCGACAGTGGTGGCTGAAAGCTTCCTCTTGAGACTCACCGGTGTATCGACTGCAGCTGGCTTGGCTTCAGCTTTGGACTTCCCTTTCTTCGTCGCTGATCTTGCCGCGGCTGCTTTCTGGGCCTCGAGATCTTCCTCCTCTTCGTCTCCCTCAACTTCTCCACTTTCTCCCATTCCCTCCTCCATAACCTCATCCTCCTGGTCAATACCCGTCTCTGCTTGGTCCTCCATGACCTCGGCTTCTTCGTCAGAGACTAGGATGTCCTTGAGGACCTCCTCCACCGTTAAGGCAGGCTGAGGAGATAGGAAACGGTCGACAACCGCGTCAAGGGGGGACTGCTTGGCTGATGTAGAGAGCTTTTTGGACTTGGACTTGGCCGTGGATGATCTAGGAGGGATCTTCACCGTACGGCCGCCTCTAGTGGTTGTCATGGTCGGAGGAACGGAACCCGTGACTTCTATATCGTCCTCCACCGGGGTAAACTCTCTAATCTGCTCCACGGTTGTGGGTGAGACCGCCGTAGGAGAGGGAATGGGTCGTGGCTTGACAGACGGTGGGGTGACTGTTTTGTATGAAGCCGAGTTTGGTGTGGCTGACTAGGATCTAGATCTGGAAGGAACGGGGCTCGAAGTGTCCACCGGCTTAGGTCCGGCAGCATTTTTGCAGGCTGGTCTTTTTGTTTTTGGTGCCATTGATGGTGAGTGGAGTGAGAGAGATGGCTGTAATGGGGATGGGAGTGAAGAGAGGATAGGGTTGCGTGTTTGGTGAGGGAGAGAGGTGAAAGTGATAGGTTTGAAAGTGATATGAGTGAAAATTTTGTGGGAGCGTGGGAGAGAGAGTGGAAATCACAGCTGGCAATAAATGGCGCAGCTTTTTCATTGATGAGGCCTGCATTTTCTGCGACTTGACAGGCTACGTGGCACCCTGGGCGTGGAGCACGATGACCCACGCGTATCCCAACTGCCCAAAAAGGATAGCAACTTTTAAATTTCAAAATGGCAGTTGGTACATTTAAGATACGGACAAAAAGAGAGAATAAAGGCGAGTTAATGCTAATTAAAAGGAATAAAATCGTAGGGAAAGGGAAAGGGAAAGGTAAGGGATATATACAAGGAATAAATCATGGAAATAAAATCAACTAAAATAAGAGAATCCGAAAAGTTGCAGAGAAGATAAGGGAGAGAGAAAGGATACAGATGGCATATCAAATGCCTCCAACGTGGTCCATTTACTCGTCGGGACCTCGACGTGCTTTGATACTCTAGGTCTGGACATGTGGGTCCTCCACCATAGCCTCCTCAATAACCGAGGGCTGGAAACCTTCATAGAAGGGCTTCAGTCTCTGCCCACTGACTTTGAAGATGATTCCTGTGACCGGGTTTTGCATTTCAACTACCCCATGGGTGTAGATTGTCGTGACCACGAAAGGTCCTGACCATTTGGATTTCAGCTTCCCAGCAAAGAGTCGCAGTCGTGAGTTGTACAACAAGACTTGCTGTCCAACTGAGAATGTTTTGGGACGAAGGTGCCTGTCATGATAAGCTTTTGACTTGCCCTTATAGAGCAGGGCGTTCTCATAAGCATCATCCCTCAACTCCTCTAGCTCTTGAATTTGCAAGCGCCTATGTTGGTCAGCGAGGCCTAGATCTGTAATCACTTTTCTGATAGCCCAAAAAGCCTTGTGCTCTATCTCCACTGGGAGATGGCACGACTTCCCATAAACAAGTCTGTAAGGGGTCATTCCTATCGGGGTCTTGAAAGCTGTACGATAGGCCCAGAGAGCATCACCCAATTTCAAACTCCAATCCTTCCTGGACTGGTTAACGGTCTTCTCAAGAATGGACTTGATCTCACGGTTCGAGACCTCTGCTTGACCGTTAGTCTGAGGGTGATAAACAGTGGATGTTCTATGGTGGACTCCATACTTTGTCAAAAGAGAGGACACAACACGGTTGCAAAAGTGGGCACCCCTATCGCTGATCAATGCTCTAGGTGTACCGAACCGGTTGAAGATATTGGTGCGGAGGAAATTCGCGACCACCTTGGAATCGTCCGTTCGAGTAGCCTTGGCCTCGACCCATTTAGAGACATAATCGACGGCCAGAAGGATGTAGATGTTGCCAAAGGAATTGGGAAAAGGGCCCATGAAGTCTATACCCCAGATATCAAAGATCTCGCAAGCGATAATGTTTGTCAAGGGCATCTGATTCCTGGCCCCGATATTTCCAGTGGCCTGACATCGGGGGCACGAAGCACAAAACATGTAACTATCCTTGAAAATGGTGGGCCAGTACAGACCAGCTTCCAGCACCTTCAGGGCAGTTTTCTTGGCCGCGAAATGGCCTCCTTCTGAATGGCAAAATTTAAGGATCGAGGGCACCTCATCCATGGTCACACATCTACGAATGATCTGATCCGAACAGTGCTTCCATAGGTAGGGACTGTCCCATATGTAGTATTTTGCTTGTCTTCTGATTCTATTGCATTCGGAGGGAGTGGCATCAGCTGGGTAAGTGCCTGTAGCACAAAAGTTTGCAATATCGGAAAACCATGGGGAATAAATAGCTTGGGCTAGACATAATTGCTCGTCTGGAAAAGTATCTCGGATTGGCTCACGCGAATTATCTTCCTGGGTTGGAAGTCTACTCAAGTGATCGGCTACAAGGTTTTCTTTTCCGGCCTTATCCTTGATAGCTATATTGAATTCTTGTAGGAGCAAGATCCAAGGAATAAGCCGAGGTTTGGCATCGGCTTTGGTCAACAAACACCGAAGGGCAGAATGGTCAGAGTAGATGAGAATATGAGTGCCTAGCAGATATTGTCTGAACTTGTCTAGGGCATAGACAACGGCAAGAAGTTCTTTCTCTGTGGTAGTGTAGTTCTGCTGGGACGGGTCTAGCAGCTTGGAAGCATAATAGATGACATGGGTCTCTTTATCCTTCTTCTGACCCAAAACGGCGCCTAGGGCCTGATTACTGGCATCACACATGACCTCGAAAGGTAGTGTCCAGTCGGGGGCTCGAATAATCGGGGTCGAGATAAGTTTGTTCTTGAGAAGTTCAAAAGCGGTTTTGCAGGCCTCGCTAAAATCAAAGGACACGTCCTTCTGGAGCAAGTGACACATGGGTTGGGCAATCTTAGAAAAATCCTTAATGAACCTTCGGTAGAAACCGGTGTGGCCCAAAAAAGATCTCACATCGCGGATACAAGATGGGTAGGGTAGGGATTCTATTACTTCTATCTTGGCTTTGTCAACCTCAATTCCCTTGGCCGAGATAACATGACCAAGCACCAGGGCTCGATCCACCATAAAGTGACATTTTTCAAAATTCAGGACAAGATTCGTCTCAATGCAACGCTCTAGGCACCTTTTTAGATTGTTCATGCATTCTTCAAAAGAGTTTCCATAGACGGTGAAGTCGTCCATGAAGACTTCGATTCCATCTTCAACTAATTCAGAGAAAATGCTAACCATACAACGTTGGAAAGTGGCAGGGGCGTTACACAGACCGAAGGGCATGCGTCTATACGCGAAGGTCCCGAAAGGGCAGGTAAAGGTAGTCTTTTCCTGGTCTTCAGGAGCAACTGGGATCTGATGGAATCTGGAGTAACCGTCTAGACAACAATAATGGGTTTTACCGGCGAGGCGTTCTAGCATCTGATCGATGAAGGGCAGGGGAAAATGATCTTTCCTGGTAGCAGAATTTAGCTGGCGGTAGTCAATACACACTCTCCACCCATTCTGGATCCAGGTAGGAATGGATTCGCCATCTTGACCGATGGTGATAGTTATGCCTGTTTTCTTGGGCACGACCTGGATAGGGCTGACCCAAGGGCTATCTGAGATGGGGTAGATAACTCCCGTATCTAACAACTTGAGAATCTCTTTCTTCACCACTTCCATCATAGGCGGATTAAGTCATCTCTAGGGCTGGCGAATGGTCTTGCTCGCGTCTTCTAGGTGGATGTGATGAGTGCATAATGCTGGAGACAAGCCCTTGATGTCCGCAATGGTCCATCCTATGGCTTGTCTGAAGTTCCTTAGCAAGGAAATGAGCTTGGACTCCTCGAGGTCTTCGAGCTTGTTGGAGATAATGACAGGTAAAGAGTTATCGGGGCCTAGATAAGCATATTTCAAGTGGGTGGGCAGTGGCTTTAGATCTAGGGCTGGAGCCTGATCAATAGAGGGAAATAACTTAGCATGGCCCGGATATTCGGGAGACTGATTCGGAGACTCATACTGAGCAACAACGCATTCTTCAAGGTCAGCGACGACAGAGTGTAATTCAGATGGGATAGGAAGCGTCGAGGCTACGACATCTAGAAGGGCTGGCGTCAGACTCCTGTCAAGGGCAAATTGCAAGGGGTCAGTAGAATATATTTCATCAATTTCCCCCACAAGGGGGTCAACAATATCAACATAATTCACACTAGAAAACTCAGATGGGTATCGCATGGCCTCTAGCATATTGAATTTGATGATCTTTCCATCAAATTCGAGGGAGATGGTGGCATCGTGAACATCAATCTTTGCTCGGGCTGTGGCTAGAAATGGGCGGCCTAGAAGAACATCTGTGGATTTGGTGGAGTCTTCATTCTCCATTGCAATCACATAAAAATCCGCAGGGAACAAGAATTCTCCTACTTGGACCAAGACATCCTTGATTATCCCCTCGGGGTAGATGATAGAGCGGTCAACAAGTTGGATGGCGAGGTCTGTAGGCACGAGAGGCTCGAGGCCTAGACTATGGTAGATTATCAAGGGCATGACATTGATTCCTGCTCCGAGGTCACACATGGCCTTGCCAATATCAACTGTTCCGATTCGGCAAGGGATTATGAACATGCCTTGATCTTTGCATTTTAGAGGGATCCGACGCTGGATATGAGCAGACGCGTTGGCCCCTACGCTAATCTTGTTAACTTCGGTGAACTTATTTTTGTTCGTGCATAATTGCTTCAGGAACTTGGCATAGCGAGGGATATTTTTCACGGCCTGGAGAAGAGGGATGTTGACCACCACTTTACTGAACATTTCAAAGATATCGCGGTCCTCCTTATCTTTCTTGGTCTTGACCAATCTGTGAGGGAACGGGGGCTCGAGAATTTTATGAATGTACTCTTGAGTAAATTCTGGTGGGTTGGGGTCATCCCGTGGTGAACCTCTGGGGGAGCGGATGCTGTCTTCTTTAACTTCCACGAATCTAGAGACCTTGGGGAGCTTCGTTCTAGGTTTAGGCCGGATTTCGGCCTCTGGAGAATTTTCAATATCTTGGGCTGGAAGCTCCGGTGGGTTCAAGTTGTTCCACTGCGCAAAGTTAAAGCGCAGACATTGTGCTTGGGATTTGTTTCTGTCTGAGGTGGCAGTCTGCCATGATTAGTCAACTCTTGCAATTTGGCAGGCAGGGCACTCATTTGCTTCTTAAGTTCATCTATTTCTTTCTGCTGCTCGGGATTCTTAGGCATTTCAGCAGTCGGGGGCTGGACAAAAGTCTGGTCTGGAGGATGGACGAAGGTCTGATCCTGAGGAGGTTGGCGTTGATACTGGTTCTGGTGAAATGTGGGTCGAGGTCTGAAATTTGGCATATTAGGAGGAGGATTTCCATAGGGGTTCTGATGCTGTTGATGGCTAGGTCCCGAAAGCTGAGTGTTAGGGACCCATCCTGGATTTGGTTGTTTCCAGCCTTGATTGTAAGTCTGAGCGTAAGAGACTGGAATAAATTGGCCAGCAACATTCACTTGTATTTCCTCCGGAATATGAGGACATGCATCAGTGGGGTGATCCACGAAATTGCATATCTGGCAGGCCTTGACAGGTGCGGGTTATGCAGTTATGAAGTTTTGGAACATTCCTGTGAGAGAAGATATCTGGTTCTAAAGGGTAGCTACTTGGGCATCTTGGCCTAGATTGTTGGCAAGGTCGTCAGAGGTGTTCTTGGCCATGAGCTCTATCGTTGCTCGTACGGCTCTTGGAGTTAGGGCAGTCAAGTATCCATTGGCGGCTGCGTTAAGCAACGCCTTATCCTGAGCCTTGAGGCCTTCACAAAAATATTGAACCAGAGCGTGCTCGGTGAGATTGTGGGCTGGGCAACTCGATTGCATCTTCTGAAATCTCTCATAGTACTGGGCTAGAGTCTCTTCTTTCTTCTGAACAATGGAGACGAGTTGCTTGCGCATGGTATTGGAGATAGAAGTCGGGTAATACTTCTCAGTGAAGATTTTTGACATGTCCGCCCAAGAACGAATAGATCTTGCGGGAAGTTCGTAATACCAATCTAGAGCATTATCTTTGAGAGACCACTGGAATGCTCGAAGCTTGGCTTGCTCAATACTAACGTTGGCAGGTTTCATGGCCTCGCAAATAGAGTGGAGCTGTTGAAGATGGCGAAGAGCATTTTCCTTGGCTACCCCTCGAAAAGTAGGCAGATGATGAAGTACGGCGGACTTCAGAGTCCAGTCATTAGGAACATTGGGCCAGTCAATGCAGCTACTGGCCATATCGGGGGTTGCATGGAAATTGTCGATGGTTTGTTGGTCTGGGGGTGGTGGTGGATCTTCGTGGTTCTCACGGTTGTTACGGTGGTCATTATTGGCTAGGTCATCCATTGCTGGAAAATTAAAGTGGTCTGGTACGGGGTTTTCGGGATCACGATGAAGAAATGTCAGGTCTAAGAAAAGCTGATGTTCCTGGTCAGCCAGATTAGAAGGGGAACCGTCGAGGGTAGGATGAGGGATCACTCTACGATGAGCAGATGTCCCTTGAGTTTGCTTACAAAGTCCTCTTTCTGTTCTGGTCAACTCGAGGTCTAGAGGGAGTAGATCGAGGGCAGATCTCCTGGTCATACAAGAAAAACAAAACAAAATCAGTACCGTTCAATCCCCGGCAACGGCGCCAAAATTTGATCGTCACTCAAATATACTTAAATTTATCCTGATGCCTAAATGCACAAATTAATGTGTATAGAGCAAGATAGGGTCGAACCGCAGAGATTGAAGGAATGAATTGCTAGTGAACAAGTATGACAAGGCAATATGCAACAGATCTAACCAAAGTAACAATAAAGGGGGGGGGGGGGAGGGGGGGGGGGGGGGGGGGGGGGGGGTTTATGTTGATTAATAAATTAATCAGCGCAGAATAGGGGAGCTAACAAAGCAGAATTGAAAAGTACTTATCTAGGGCAAGAAAGTAAATTGTAATCTAGGGCAAGACATGTAAATTGTAATCCAGAGCAAGAGATGTAAACAGATCGAATGCAGGAAAAGTAATGAAAAGGATATTAATCAAATAAGACGAGATCTTAGCGAAAGGTGCTCCCTTGGGTTGTTTTCTAGGTCGGCTATTCATCGGTGCAGAGGTTTTCCAGACTCATGTGCAGATCTGCTATAGGGACCGCGTTTCCACACCGCATCCCCTGCTTACCTTCGTAGATAAAAGTCACCCCCCGTTTCCACATATGGGGTGACCTTGACGTTCAGCCATCCTCTCAGCTACCTTCCTTGTCATCAAAAGGTAGCCTTGACCGTCCGGCCTGTCACGGGCTCGAAGTAGGGAGGCTAAATTCAGAACGCCCATGAAGGAGAGGTAAGACAGATCTAGGGCGCGATAGCTCAGCTTGTCAGACTCGTATCGCATACCCTAGATAATTGTTTACCCCTAGGTGAGGCCTCTCGCGATGCCTCCCCTAGGTGCCTGCTCTATCTCCAGGGCTTCGCGTCAGTTATAACCCTGGAATATGACGTTACTCATGCAGAAATACTAAAAGATGATCAAGCTCTTAACATTTCTAGACAAGCATGTAATTAAATCGGTAGACAGTTATGTGTCACAAAAGAATATGTTAAGCATGCATTAGACCTCTTAGCCGAACCCTACAACCCGTGGAACACCCTTCACCAAGAAAGGGGTATTTAGCTACTCATACTATAATATAAACAGTAGGTAGATATAGTCATACAATGATAAAACAAAGAAAGTAAAAAGGGAGTAGAGTAAACTGATAGATTAATTAATAATCGAAGAGGAAAGTTGTTGACAATGGCTGCTCTTGATCTAGAAGAGGAGATGATCCCCAGAAAATAAACACTGAAACTAATGTAAGAAATTATCCTTGGAACAACCGTCCTTACAAAAACCCTAAAACTATGCTTATATAGCCTAAACTAGCTAGGAGACAAAAACAGCTAAGGGTAATGAGGGCGTGACAGCACATGTCCTTGCAAAAGGAATATTCTGGGATCCCTGACACGCCTGATGCCTTCTGGAAACGCCTGGGATTCCGTGCGGATCTCAGAAGATGCTTTCTTTGGAAGAAGGCTCAGAACTATCGAGGCCTTGAGACAGCACACTGATCTGGTTCGCGTCGAGGCCTTGACAACATTCTTTCTTCTAGGCCTAGAAAATGGAAGTCCTCAGAAATGCTCTAAAATCGCTTCTTGTTGGCCTTTTCCCTCCTTTGATGCTGATCTGCAAATAAGAGTGAAATGAGGGTCAAATTGCGACTTCGATCCCCCGAAAGGGCTAGAAAAGAAGGTAAAATCATGATCATGAAACGTGCTATCACGCGCGAGGAAGCCCTCTTAAAAATAACGCACTACAAAAGAAGAATGGCGCGGTATCACAACAGACATGTTAAGGAGCGGCTGCTCAAGGCGGGAGACCTCGTGCTCAGGGACAAACAGGCGGCGGGCCAACGAATGTGGAAACTTAGCTCAAGCTGGGAAGGCCCGTACCGCGCCACTCGTGTTATCGGAAAGGGAGCGTATCACCTCGAAACGCTTGACGGTACTCCCTTACCTAACTCTTGGAATATTGCTCGATTAAAATTATATCATGCTAGAATTTGACATGCCGTTGGGCATGGTCTTGAAATAGAAATTGAATTGGTCTTGAAATAGAAATTGAATTTGTCTTGAAATAGAAATTGAAAGTGACATGCCGTTGGGCATGGTCTAGAAATTGAAATGTGACATGCCGTTGAGCATGGTCTAGAAATTGAAATCGACATGCCGTTGGGCATGGTCTAGAAATTGAAATAATGAAAAGTGACATGCCGGTGGCATGGTCTAGAAATTGAAATCGACATGCCGTTGGGCATGGTCTAGAAATTGAAATAATGAAAAGTGACATGCCGGTGGGCATGGTCTAGAAATTGAAATCGACATGCCGTTGGGCATGGTCTAACAATTGTTGTGGAAATATTTCTTGTTCCTTATTGGTTGTCTGTGTAATGTGCAGATAACAAGGAAAGGAGGATGTCGGGGGTGAAAAGTCCTAGCCTTGGGGCAGAACGGGCTAATGCAAATGGGTCGTCAAGACGAGGCACGCCCCGACGATCCTGGAAATATATGGTGGTGGAAGTGAAAAATTCTGGCCTTGTGAGGCCGGCCTTGATCAGGCGGCTCGCTAAGACGAGACACGCTCCAGCACTGTCGGGAGTGAAAATCCTATCCTGGGGAAACCCAGAGAGGGCACGCCCCGACTCCCCTGGGGGTGTAAAGTCCTATCCTTGTGATAGCCCGTGCTCACATAGGCGGATGATCATTAAGTGAGGCACGACCCTAGGGAAGATAAAAACTCCACCTCGTAAGTGAAAATCCTATCCTTACGAGGGTAGCGCTAACATAGGCTCCTCTTAAAGAAGGGGCACGTTCCAAGGTGCGAGGGCAACGCTGAGGAAGTGAAAAGTCCTATCCTCGAGATGGCTGACCCTGATCAGGCGGCGCACTGAGAGAGGGCACTTCTCGGCCGATTGAAGAAATGCGGGAAATCACGGTACCCCAACTAGTAATCGGAAGGGACAAACCCAGTGAAGTTTGGCTGGAAGAGTACGTGACACGAGAGACAACGGGCGAGATCGCGCCAAGTGAGTTGGGGAAATACGCGCCCACACCCCAAGGTAATTAAGATATTTTAGTAGATGTCGCTACTAATGTAAATAATAAATGAAAATGTGCAGAAAATTCGGCACAAGCGATATCTCGGAAGGATCGTGCTAAGTAAGTGAGGAGCGTGCGCGGCAATGGCCCAAGGTAACTAAGGCTTTTCGGGAATATGTTGCTACTAACGAAATTTATAAGTAAAATGTGCAGAAAATTTAGTAAAGTGTCAAAGTGATGGAGCACTTGGAAAATAATGACGCCGCAGAGAGGCTGAGCGTCTAAAGGGGAGATCCAGTCGTCCCAAGCACGGTACGAAATAATGGTAAGGAACGGATCTACCCTATTGCGCGGAGAGAAACGCGCGATGACAGGGCGTGTTGTGACCCCGCAAGGGAAGTTCGAAGGCGCAGGCCACATCAGTTCAACGGTGGCAACCAGTTTTGAAAGAAGGGCTAATAAAAGTAAAGCAAGAAAGATCATCGATAAAGTAAAATGATGGCAAATTGTGCAAACTATTTGTACAAGAGGGGATATTTGTTTAAAAAAAAGGCCCCAAAAACACAAAAAGGACAAAGAAGTCAGGGCGCCCGATGGACAGAAAGAGAAGTGACATTTACGGCCTGGGCATGCGGTTATCCCCCTCGCCATGCCGTGGCCTCTTCGCCTGGCGGTAGCCCTCTTCCGTGAGGAACCTGGACTTCTGCTTGAAGAGGCGGATAATGGCATCAACGTCGAAGAAATTACGGCCGTGACGCTCAATGAAGCAGTCGGCCATGAGGCCTGCAGTTTGTTCTAGAAACCATTTACACTTGTCCGCCGTTTCCTCCGTAAGAGCGGCATTCTTACTTTGCTCCGCTTGAAGGGCGGCATCCCTCATGGCCTGGTGTCCTTTGGCCTCTTCCAACTCTTTCCTCGCAACTCCCAAACTGGCTTCCGCACATTGTCGCTCTTCAACACACTTCCTCAGCTCTTTCTGAGTTTTATGAAGTTCCCTTTGGTACTTGTTGATTTCTTCCAAGAGCTGGTGATTAGTGTTGAGCCATTCCTGGGAGGAAGATTGGAGAGAGCTCATTCATCTCGTCACATTCCTAGACCAGTAATGGAAGCCCTGAAAGCTAGAGAACAGCTGGGTCCTTATCTGCTGTAGTTGCTCGCCCTCGGCAATGGAGAGGAAAGCCTGCTCCTCCTCCTCAACTGACATCAGATGCCCTGCCAGATAGACGGATGTCGCTAGGGAGCTGTCGCCCCCCAATGCTGGGAACCCGCGCTGGCGAATGTTACTTAAATCAACTTGATGGGTGGCGGCTCCGCTAGAGAGTATAGTGCTTAGGTCAGCCACCATGCGCGGAGTGTCCATGGGGGGAAGAGAGGGAGAGACTGTTTGAACAGCAGTAGGAATGAAGAAGACATCAGGAGGGGACGGAGGGGAACGATTAGATGGTCCAGCGTAAATATTGAAACCGCCAGTTTGTAGGGAGGGAAAGTCCTCCTCTGCAAGATCCTCTAGAAAGTCCAAGGGATTGCCAGGTGGAGGAGATGACGCGGCAAAAGAAGAGTGAAGCAGCGCAGAGGTAGCCCCATTCCCTGCCAGACCAGAGCCTTGATTCCCCACCAAGGGGCCGGTATTGGTGACGCCGCCTTGCCTTTCCTGACCAGCGGCAAAGTCGTTCACTGAAGTTGAGTCCTCATTAAGACGCGGTCGCTTGGGGTCAAGAATACCCGACAAATCCATGTCGTCGCGCGAAGGAGTGGCAGAAGAGGCAACAACAGCGGTATCCTACGTGCAAAAGAAATAGGGGAATTAAGAAACGAACAAAAAATATATAGACAGAAAATTTTGTAAAAACCACCTGAACAGGAGGACGGGTAGGAGCGATAACGCGAAGGCGGAGAGTTCTTTTCTTCTTTCTCGCAAGGAGAGGACGAGGAGACGACGCTCGTGTAGGAACAACGCTAGGGGAGGAAGGTTGGCTCAGCAGTTGATGTGGCAGTAGCCTCCGCTCGAGGAAGAGAAGAGGACTCAGGTGCAGAAGTGGACGCGTGCGTGGTGTCAGTCACGGCACCAGCCGAGGCGGCAGAAAGAGCCTTTTTTTCTCTCTTCTGCTGAGCTCTTCTCTCTCTTTTCTTGATGCAATCAGGTTTCCACCCGGCGGGAGGATCTGTAGAGATAAGAAATGAATGTTAGAGTTAGTATTGGCGTGGAACAACGAACAAAGGGACGGTGCTCACTTTGAATGCAACCCTAGATGTCGCCCCGGCACGCGAGTTCGCGAGTGCGAACACCGGGAATCCCCGACAGGTTGAGCGGCTTGTCCAGCCAGCCTTGGTCAACTGGTCCTAACTCTGGCCTGCCACCCCAGGCAGTGTCTCGGACAACGAGATTAAACCCGCTCCGCCACAAAGGCTGGGGCAGATTGATGATGAAGAATCCTCTTTTCCAAGCATCAATAGAAGATTCAAGGAATAACAGCTTCCAGGTAAAGGGGTTTAGAGCTTCAACATCATAGCGAGGCGATATCGCTATGATGTCGTTGTTATGGTGGTATAATTGAAAAAAGGAGCGAAGTAACAAGGAAGGAGATTCATTCCCTATATATCTACAGAGGGCTATAAAAGCATAAATGCCACAGTAGGCGTTCGGATTCAATTGGGCAGCATTCAGATCAAATTCAGAGAATAACTCGGCAATTAAAGGATCTAGAGGCAACCGAAAACCATAATGAAACATTTTGGCATAAAGAACCCTACGGTTGCCAGGTAATTTGCTATTAAGGCGAAGGGACTTTGGGGCAACTTCACTAGAATACCCCTCCAGCTGGTCGAGAGTGGCATTATAGCTCTGCAGGCGCCATCGAAGGACGGCGGTGGAAGCAATGGTGGAAACAGTAGTATCAATATCCCCCTCCCCAGCAGAGCGGGGATAGCGGCGGTTGCGAGCCATGTGTAAGCTTAAAAGAAGAATAGAGAGGAAGGTACCTGTGGTGAGGAGAAGATCGAAGCACCCGGGCAGCGGTGGATCGTAGGAGGGAGAAGAGGAATTGTCTTTTCTTTCTTTTCGTTTTTCAAAAGAGAAGATAACAAGAGATAAAAAGAAAGCACGTGGGGGTTTTATAACCCTAAGGACTAAAGGGAACGACGGGTCAAGCGATCGTGGGGTGTGACGTGTCAAGGGCAAAAAGACGCGGGAAGCGGGTACAACCCCTGAGGAGCGAAAAGACATGCTCAGCCCGCCAGTCCTTTAGCGTTCCCCTTTGATGACACGTGGGCTCAAAGCATCATGACTGTCTCCTCCATATCAAGTAAAAGGAGTCAGAGCATTAAACGCTCTGAAAAGGGCGTAGTCAAACCCGGCGAAAAGGAGCGGCAAGATGTAATGACACGGCATGCAAGAGGCAAAGTGCGAAGAAAATGTAGTCAAGCGGCATGGGATAAAGGGCGACATCGTTAAGAAACACGCATTATTTGGTCAAGATTACAAGATCTGTTAATTATTACAAGCAAGGAGGCGACATCAAATATCCAAACAGGAAAAATAATACAATAAGGGAGTAAGGAAAGAAGCGACACCCCCAATCAAGCGGCATCAAATGGGCCCTTCCCAGGCACTAATCCACTACTCCTCTTCGGAGGAGAGGAAACCCTCTTGGCTCTCGTCAATCTCTTTCATCCTCGCGGAGGCATACCTGGCGACCTCAGCGGGATCAGCGGACCTGCTGCGGTGCTGATCTGTCACCCCAGCGATAAAGGCTTGTTCAGTCTTCTTCTTCCACCAGGTCACTTTCTTGAAAGCTTTCGACAGGTCCGCATCGCGGGAGGATACCTCCTCAAGAAGGAATGAGTTCTTCTTCTTCTCAGCCACCAACTCAGCCTCTAAAGCTTCAACCTGGGCTTTTCCTTTAGACCTTTCCCGAGAAAGGTCAGCGCGGCACTCACGCAGTTCGGCCTGAGCACGTTTGTGGAGTCGCGACAGCTCCTCTACCTTTGCTAGGGCACCAGAGTTTTTAGATTGTGTCCCACGAGCGTTGATGAAGTAATGAAGTTGTCGAAAGGCAGCAAGGCAATTGTTCATGAAGCGCACATACTGAACTTCGGGAGGAAGTTGCAGTAGCCTACTCTCCTCCTCGGAGGCGCGAAACATTTCGTAAGCCAAGATAGTCGTGGGCTGATCTTGCGATAAGGGGTCTGATATACCTAGGGCACGGAACCCGTCAGTCCCAAATTTCGACAGATTTAGCCGGTGAGAGGGGGCCCCTTGAGGCCCGTCACGGGAAAGATCAGCAACAAAGCAAGGGGCAGAGATACCGCCTGAGACCCCGATGTCTCGAATTGAAGTAAGGAACAACGGGCATGGGGACTTCGAGGGAGAGTGAGAAGAGCTCCATGACAGGAGTGGAATTTGCAGCGGATGGTGGCATCGTCGCGGCAGAGGAGGTCTTGTTGGGGGCAGCCAACCCTAGAGTCGAGGAAGCGCCACCCAGTAAAGCGGCACCCTCCACAGTGGTGTCGGGAGAAGCGGCAGTTTGGGAAGCGACAGTATTTGCGGCGTCGCTTGGAGGAGATTGAGCAACTATCTTGGTCACTTGAGCTTCGCTCGCTTCCCTTAGCTTCTTTCGTTGAGCTGAGGAAGCCGGGCGGAGGCTCAATTCCGTGTCCATGTCCTCCATGTCCTCGACTCCGTAGGAGAAAATCTTTGTCTCAGTCACTGGCAAACCAGACCCGGACCTCTTCTTCCGACTGGGTAACCAGTTCTCCACGAAGCGGGAAGTGCGGAGGAGGAACCGCTTTCCCTGGAAAGAATCTCGTCTAAAGCTCTTTTCTTTATGGGCATACGGTGATCAGCTCGAGCCCCAGCGGAAGTAGAGGGAGCAGTCGTTGAAGGGGCGACAACATTGTGAGGAGCGTCACCTTCGGAGAGCGGTCGAGCGATGGTCTCCCCTGCGAAAAGTTATGTTAGTAAACAAAGGGTAAGCAAGGCAGCGGCGAAGCTCAAACGCTCACTTATGGTACACTCAGTTAAAGGCCTGTACAAAGCAAAGTTTAGGATCTTGAAAGAGGACTCCATCTCCAGTAAAGCATTGGCCCGATCCAACTCTTCCTTAGACAGAGGCGCTGGCCTCGCCCAATCAACCACCTCCAGGTTGAAATCAGGACGCCACAGGCGAGAGGGTAATTCGACAACGAAGAAACCGCTCTTCCAGTTCTCGACGTTCCCCTCAAATCCTCCAAATTTCTGCCAGAAAGGCCTTACTAGAGCATCATCCCATCTTGGAATAATATTAATGAATCCGTCGCGAAAAACCAAAGTCAAGAACTTGCGAAATAAAGCAACAGAGGGAGCAAGAATATCTTTTAATTCGCAAGCACGAAGGAAGGTGTAGATGCAGCTCCATGAGGAAGGTGTGATCTGCGCAGGGTTAAGCCCGTGCTCGCGCAACACACGCTCTAGCGTGTCATGAACTGGGAGGCGGAACCCATATTGAAACATTTTAAAATAAAGAATCCTATGAGTTTTCCAGAGCCAGCTATGAAGCCTCATAGTGTCAGAGGAATAGTGGGGCGATAGTGATACGATCCTAGTTCCTTAGGATGCGTAGCACCAAATTTGATCATTGTCAAAGACGGATTTCCCTGCGGAATAATAGAACTCACTTACACAATTTAAGCCTGCTGAACGCTAAGCAACAACCAACCTAAATCCGAACAAGAGAGGGTCCTTGTCGAATCCACTACGCCTATATCCCTGGTGGATATCAACCTAGGGCAGACAACAAGTAGGATGCAATTCCAGAATTTACTTGTATACGACTCAAGTATTGCGGACTCAAGAAGAACAAGGTTCAACCACTTAAACAAGGGGCGGAGATTTGAAAGAGATAGTCTCAATTTATCAAAATAACAGCCAAAGAAATAAGGAGGCCAAGCGGCTCCTTATATAGTATCTTACAAGCAAAACCCTAATTCCAAAATAGGAATATTAAATAAGGTAAAACACCTAACTAATTAATTAATTAAGCAAAAAAAATAGTCAAACGCGTGCCAGCTCCAGGACAAGCGAATCGGATAGGCACCGTTTCCTTCACAGCAGACAGAAACAGTGAAACGGACAGGTGCCGAATCGGGCAGGAGCCGTTTCCAACAAAGAGCAGGCAGGCGCGAAACGGATACGCGGAACGGGCACAGCAAACGGCACGCGCGATAGATGAGTGAAACGGCAACGGGTAGGGAAACGGACAAATGCCGTTTGTGAGAAACAGACAAGTGTCGTTTGAGGGAAACGGTCAAGTGCCGTTTCTAGCAGAATCATCATCGCTTATGGTGAAGGTGAGAAGATTCACCACTCTTGGCGTCTTCTCTCGAAGTGCAACTTTCTCACTTGTCATCTCACACTCCAGCTCCTTGTGAATTAGAGATGACAATCTGTCTTGAAGCTTTTGAGCTCTGGCTCAAGTCATTGGACCAGCTGGCGGTAACGGCACCTGGATGCGTGGATTCGCATCATCCCCTCCCCCTTCGGAAGGATTCGCCCTCGAATCCGAATCGGCATCAGCAGCAAGTCCATGCTCGTCATCTGCATCAAACAAAACTAAGTCAGACACATTGAAAGTAGAGCTAACGGCACCATACTCACTTGGCAACGCCAGTTTATAGGCATTGTTGTTGATCTTCTCAACAATCTGGAACGGTCTGTCTCCTCTAGGAGATAGCTTGCCGCGGCGTTGGTCGGGAAAACGCTCCTTGCGCATATGCAGCCATACCCAATCTCCAACCTGGAACGTTACTAGTCGTCGGCCATCGTTCCGTTTCTGCATAAGCTTCTCATTCATGCGCTCAATGTTCTGTTTTGCCGTAGCATGTAAATGCTTGACAAAATCAGCCTTCTGTGCACCATCTAAACTTACAACATCACTCAAAGGTAAAGGAGTTAAATCCAACACAGTCCTAGGATTAAATCCATAAACAAGTTCAAACGGCGAGTAATGAGTAGTAGAATGAACAGCACGGTTGTAAGCAAATTCGATAAACGGTAAATGATCAACCCAAGTAGAAACATGCTTATGCACTAAGGTGCGCAAAAGGGAACCAAGGGTCCGATTCACCACCTCGGTTTGACCATCCGTTTGTGGGTGATATGATGTAGAATACAACAATTTAGTACCAAGCTTTTTCCACAAGACACGCCAAAAATGGCTAAGAAACTTAGTATCTCTATCACTCACAATAGTCAAAGGAATACCATGTAAACGGACTACTTCACGAAAGAATAAATCAGCAATCTGAGTAGCATCATAAGTAGTAGAACATGGAATAAAATGGGACATTTTTGAAAATTTGTCCACCACAACAAAGACACTATCCTTCCCGTTCTTAGACCGAGGCAGTCCTACGACAAACTCCATGGACAAATCGGTCCAGGGGATGAGAAGGAACAGGTAACGGCATGTATTCTCCAGGACCAGCAGACTTAGACTTGGCTCTACGACAAATTAAACATCTAGCAATAATGCGCACTACATCACGCTTCATGTGAGGCCAATAAAAGTGATCCTGTAACACATCTAACGTCTTAGTCACGCCAAAGTGACCCATTAAACCACCACTATGGGCTTCATGCACAAGTAACTCACGAAGAGAGCAATGAGGAATACACAAGTGTTTGCCCCTAAATAAATATCCTTCATGCTTATAAAATTTAGAACCAGAAATAGAAACGCCATGCACATAAACATCACCAAAATCAGCATCGGCAGCATAGAGTGCTATAATGTGCGAAAATCCAAGTAATTTGGCATTAAGAGAAGTAATTAACGCGTACCTTCGTGATAGTGCATCAACAGCAATATTCTCTTTACCTTGCTTGTATTGAATGTGATAAGGGAAAGCCTCAATAAATTCCATCCAAATGGCATGTCGCCGATTGAGCTTCCCTTGTCCCTTGAGGTACTTCAAGCTCAAATGGTCAGTGTGGATGATGAACTCTCTCGGCATCAGGTAGTGTTGCCATGTCTCCAATGCTCGGACAAGAGCATAGAACTCCTTGTCATACGTCGGATACCTGAGTTGAGCATCCTTGAGATTCTCACTGAAAAAGGCAATCGGTCGTTTCTCCTGCATCAGAACGGCGCCGATTCCTAATCCGCTGGCATCACACTCTATCTCAAATGCCCTGCTGAAGTCGGGTAGTGCTAGCACTGGAGCGGCACAGAGTCGTTCCTTGAGTGTAGCAAACGCCTCCTCCTGCGGCTGTTCCCACCTGAAAACAGCATTCTTCTTTGTTAAATCATTCAGAGGAACAACGATGGTGCTAAAGTCCTTTACAAATCGCCGATAGAAGCTCGCCAACCCATGGAATGATCTCACATCACTAACGGTCTTCGGCGTCGGCCACTCCTGAATCGCGCGGATCTTCTCTTTATCCACTTTAACGCCATCTGCACTCACAATAAAACCAAGAAAGCCAACTTGTTCCATTGCGAAAGAACACTTACTAGGTTTAGCATATAATTTCTGCTCACGAAGTGTTAGAAAAACCTCCCTAAGATGTAAAACATGCTCATCAAATGATTTGCTATAGATTAAAATATCATCAAAATAAACAACAACAAATCTGCCAATTAAGTGCCGAAGTACATGGTACATTAATCTCATAAAGGTGCTAGGAGCATTAGTCAAGCAAAACGGCATAACCATCCATTCATATAAACCATATTTAGTTTTAAAAGCAGTTTTCCATTCATCTCCTTCTTTCATACGAATCTGGTGGTAGCCACTCATTAAATCAATTTTAGAAAATATTCTACTACCACTTAATTCGTCTAACATATCATCTAAACGAGGAATAGGGTGGCGATACTTTACAGTTATTTTGTTGATTGCTCGACAATCAACACACATGCGCCAACTACCATCCTTCTTTGGGACTAGAATAACTGGAACGACACATGGAGATAGGCTCTCCCGGACGTATCCACGCGCAAGCAAATCGTCCACTTGCCGTTGTAGTTCCTTGGTCTCCTCTGGGTTAGTTCGGTAGGCTGGCCGATGAGGAATTGCCGATCTAGGGAAAAAGTCAATCTGATGTTCTATGCCTCGGATCGGAGGCAATCCAAGCGGCATCTCCTCGGGCAGCACATCCCTAAATTCCTGCAAAAGAGAAGAAAGAGCAATCGGAATGGCATGTGACCGTTCCGCGTCATCTGACGTCAAACAATAAGAGCGAAAACGGATTAAGAGAATAGGACGGCTCACGCCAAAACAGTATTTTTGAAAAATCAATGCTCTCTCCACTTCACTCCCCTTGGCATATACACTCAATTTCTTTTTACTTGCCTCTCCTTTTCTCTCAATGCCACTCTCAGCACGCGTACTCTTTTCGTGCGAATGTTTACACTCTCCCTCCGCATGCTTGTTGTTTTCATGCGAATGTTTAAGGCTCACACACTCAGTATTCCTCTCTTCATTCTTCACACTCAAACCTTATTTTTCTCTCGCAAGCTGTTTTGCAATTTCATATTCAGCGTAAGACTTAGCAAGCCATTGCTGATCCTCAAGGACTTCGGCTGGTGTGAGGGGCGCTAAAGTAAACTTCTTACCATCCTTGACCAGCTTATAGAGATTCCGTTTTCCCTCATGGGTCGCGTCTCTGTCAAACTGCCATGGTCTGCCAAGAATGATATGACTCGCTTGCATAGGGACCACATCACAAAGTACTTCATCCTGGTACTTGCCGATACTAAATCTGACAAGCACCTGCCGATTCACCCTGACGCCGGTCCCGTCTGTCATCCAATGAAGCTGATATGGCTTCGGATGTTTTACCGTTGGTAAACCGAGTTTATCGACCATTAACCAACTCGCGCAATTAGTGTAGCTGCCGTTGTCAATGATGATGGAACAACCTTTTTTGTCAATCACACCACGGGTATGGAACAGATTAGTCCGTTGTTCCTCGTCACACACTTCTTCGATGGCCTGTACGCTTAGATTCCGACGTACAACAAGCAACTGAACCTGCTCACCTCTCTGACAGTCAGCATCCGAATCGGCATGACCATCTTCCTCAGTTTCTGATTCCTCTTGCTCATCATCCGATTCTTCCTCTCCATTCGGCCTGATGATGAAAACTCTCTTATTTGGGCATTCCGATTTCTTATGCCCTCGGCCGTTGCACTTGAAACAGACAATATCCTTAGTGGCTGGCCGATCCACAGGTGGAGTATAAGATTTGTTAGTAGCCATTTTGGAAGGGATAACGGCACTAGAGGGGCTCTTTGAAACGGAGCCACCTTTGTCTCCCTTGGACCACGACGGCTTCTTCCAAGATGAGGAATTAGCAGTCGTATAGGAACTCCTAGCTTTCCTACGATGCTTCTCAATCTTTTGAGCCATGTGAAGCATCTCCTCGAGAGTATTGTATTGAGTCAGCTCCAAGGCGTCGGCAATCTCAGCATTCAATCCAGCAATAAACCGAGCCATTGTTACCTCAGGTTCCTCAGTAATCCTTGCTTGAGCTAAAGCAATCTCCATCTCATTAAAATAAGCCCCAACTCCCTTGCTGCCTTGCTTCAAGGTTTGGAGCCGTTAATGAAGCTCACGGTGAAAATGGGTAGGAACAAACCGTTGCCTCATCGCCTGTTTCATCTCACCCCAATCATTAATCGGACCAGCATAAACAGCTACTCTCTTCAGGTTGAACTGCTCCCACCAATGACTAGCATATCCACCGAATTCCACTGCTGCCAGCTTAACCTTTTTACTCTCCGAATAATTGTGGCATAAGAAAATAGCATCTACCTTCCGTTCCCATGTCAAGAAGGTATCAGGGTCGTCAGTACCTTCAAACGGAGGTATTTTTATTTTGATGTTGCTGAGATTAGCATCCAATCGGTCCTCCTCCTGTTCTCTTCTAACACCCCGACCGTCTCTTCTCCCCCTGTGCTGACCATCCCTTGCATTTATCCATCCCTCTCCCCCATCAGGTTCTTCTTCCAGATCAGGACGTGGAATTTGTGGTCCACGTCTAGCAAGTCGCCTGGGAGGAACGAGGGCAAGAGCACGCTGCCGATTCACATCACGTGGTCGACGGGCGTTGTCATCCTCCTCGGACAGATCGGTCAGATGTCCATCACGTTGATCCTGCGCTGCTTTAGGGTTCGGGTTTATAGTGGCCAACGCTTCCACCCGAGCCATCCTTGCATCGGCAGCTAATTGTCATTCAGTCATTGTTCTAAGCTGTTCCGTTATGCCAGCTAACATGGCCGACAAATTGGGTTATTGTACTCCTTCTTGAGACATCTATAAGTTTCCTGAAATTCACAACACAAAAGAAAAGGTAAAATTGCACTAACCTAGCACTCCCTCACGTGTTTACTCTCGTGTTTAAACACTCTAATAAACTCACCCAAAATCCTCTCAAAAACTCCTGCAATTGTTCAAGTGTTTAGTGAGACTCAAGAGTTCAAAGAAAAGCTTCCAAGAAGACTCTCAAAGAAAACCAGCTTCCAACAAACGGTGATACTTGTTATTCGAATAATTGCAAGATCAATCAATTAAACGAATAACAAGTGGAATAGAAAGCAATATTAAGGAATCAAAGAAAAGCTCTATTTGACTCGAAAGGACTCAAATAAAATTAATCTCCAATTCCGATTTCAAACACAATTGGCCTTCAATTCGTTTCCTTGATTAATCGAACTTTTGTGGCGCAAATACTTCTATATATTTTTGTATTTGCAGAATTGAATTCTTCTTTTTTTTTCTTTTTTTTTGACTATGAACACAACTTAGTGTTTTGATCACAACTTTTTATTCTTAACTCTGAATCGACTGATTCTTTTTGATTCGGAAGCCTAACAGGTTCAGCTTTCCAACGAGATCAAAATCGCCAAAATCGGACTTCAATAGCTATATATTAAAATTCAATTTCGACACTGCCTGAATTTTGCACATGTAACGAACCTAGTACAGCAAAGAAATCGGTTTTGAATGGAGTAGAATGAATTACCGATTTCAACGATGAAAACTTGAAACAAATAAAGATACTTACCAATCTTTGAACACCTTAAGCTCCGCTACCAACTGATACGATCCTGGTTCCTTAGGATGTGTAGCACCAAATTTGATCGTTGTCAAAGACGGATTTCCCTGCGGAATAATAGAACTCACTTACACAATTTAAGCCTGCTGAACGCTAAGCAACAGCCAACCTAAATCCGAACAAGAGAGGGTCCTTGTCGAATCCACTACGCCTATATCCCTGGTGGATATCAACCTAGGGCAGACAACAAGTAGGATGCAATTCCAGAATTTACTTGTATACGACTCAAGTATTGCGGACTCAAGAAGAACAAGGTTCAACCACTTGAACAAGGGGCGGAGATTTGAAAGAGATAGTCTCAATTTATCAAAATAACAACCAAAGAAATAAGGAGGCCAAGCGGCTCCTTATATAGTATCTTACAAGAAAAACCCTAATTCCAAAATAGGAATATTAAATAAGGTAAAACACTTAACTAATTAAAACACTTAACTAATTAATTAAAGGGTCTAATTAATTAATTAAGCAAAAAAAAAACAGTCAAACGCGTGCCAGCTCCAGGACAAGCTAATCGGATAGGCACCGTTTCCTTCACAGCAGACAGAAATAGCGAAACAGACAGGTGCCGAATCGGTCAGGAGCCGTCTCCAACAAAGAGCAGGCAGGCGCGAAACGGATACGCGGAACGGGCACAGCAAACGGCACGCGCGATAGATGAGTGAAACGGCAACGGGTAGGGAAACGGACAAATGCCGTTTGTGAGAAACGGACAAGTGCCGTTTGAGGGAAACGGTCAAGTGTCGTTTCTAGCAGAATCATCATCGCTCATGGTGAAGGTGAGAAGATTCACCACTCTTGGCGTCTTCTCTCGAAGTGCAACTTTCTCACTTGTCATCTCACACTCCAGCTCCTTGTGAATGAGAGATGACAATCTGTCTTGAAGCTTTTGAGCTATGGCTCGAGTCATTGGACCAGCTGGCGATAACGGCACCTGGATGCATGGATTCGCATCAGATAGCCGCAGGGGAAGGTAATATTATTGCTTTCCAGTTCGAGGCGTAAGATAGTAGGGCAAGTAAAGATGCTAGGGGTGTTTTCAAGCTCGGGATATCGAGAAATTGGCCTAGGGGTAGCTAAAGAGCTAGATTGAGATCTCGTGCGAGGCATGATAGATAAAGAAGCAAAGGAAAATCAAAAGCAAGATCAAGCAGAATACCTTGAAAGAGAGAAGACTGAAATTAATAGGCGAGTCGTATGGATGCGAACGAGAGAATTTCCTCAGAGCGAGCGTAAAACGAAGAGAGTTCTGAAGTATAAAAAGGAGCAAAAAGGTACGAAGAAGGAGCGTTTTTCCTTTTAAAAGAGACGGTGGAAAAGTCAGACAGAAGGGCAACCTATCACAGCAAGACACGTACGGGACAAATGGGACACGTGGAAAGACCCTGACAGAAACTTAAAGTCAAGCGCTCGCCTTGAATGTCGTAAAAGAAAGACTCGTTAATTACAAAAAACAGCACAAAGATGGTCGTATGAAGCGGTAATTGGTTGTCCAGCGGCAGTTATCCCATAGGGCGGCGATTATAACAAAAGCGAAAAGAAAAAGGCAAATGACATTTTGTTTCATTTCATTCTATCTTATTTATTGAAAGAGAAAGCCAGCGGCATCTACAATAAGTGCGACATCGTCAGTCCTCGTCCGCCCAGTGTATGTCATAGACGTAATCGTAATCCTCCGGAGACGATGGCAACCGACTGTTTTAGAAAGGAAAGGGCTCGCCAATCTCGAAAGGTCTTTTACCAAGCCTAGTCGCGGAACCTGTCGTAGGGGCAGTTTCCTCCTTTGAAGCGGCGTGGGAGCTTTCCTCCAGGGTCGGGGTAACCAGTCCTGGGGCGGCATCTTGCATAGAAGTCCCGTCCTTGGGAAAAGGACAAGGGACGGATGGTGACGCTTCATCCTTTTGCCGCAGCGAAAGGTAGTGAGGTTCAAAGTCGGCAAAGAAGGATTTGAAAGATTATTTCTTTGTTTTCTTCAATCTCTTGCGACCCCGGCACTTTACGGAATGTCTGGCAGGCCTCCAGGGGGGTGAGAGTGGAGGATTGTCGGAGTCGGGAGAAGTTGGAGGGGTCGGAGGAGAATCGCAAGCAGCAGTATACAAAAAACGGGAGTCAGCCATGGAAATATCAGTAAGAGTGAGAAGAAAGAAGAAAAAAGATGAACAGAGAAAGAAAGGAAGAGCCCCATTATATAGCCGAGGTGAGGAAGCGTGCCTGCCTTTTCGCGTATTATCGAGGACAGTTAATGCTATCAGAGATAACGTCTATTGGGGGGAAAGATCTGACTCCGCAACTGTCAAAAGTCTGCACCAGCCAGGAGGCACCGAAATCGGTGTCTAATCCGTTAACACTGAAAAACGGCGCAAAATACATTCATAACGGATGCGATATGGGAAAATCGTCATTATGAGCTAGGTAGGCAAATAAAGTTAATAGGATCCCAAGGGACACCACGCTCACAATTAGTGAGAATAGAAGTTGTTTTCTAAGAAAGACGATATGAGAAAGAAGAAAAACATTGACAGCGCGGCAAGTGAATAAGGGAAAGCATATTTATTTATTTAAAGGGCTCAGCGGCCCGAGATTACAAAAAGGCCTAACGGCCCGGAGTTACAAAAGGTGGCCCCAGAGAAGCACAGAAAGACACGCCGAGAGGATCCCCATCGCTGGTCAGGCATTCGACCCAGCGTCATCATCTTCCCACTCCAGGAAAGGAATTTCCCTCAGGGCATCCGCAAGAGCCGTCAGTTCAGAAGAATAGGCCCTCATGCTCTTCAGGCAGCATCCCGGCAAGTCCTTCCTATGCTGTAGCGTCGTCATCAGCAGCTGAATTTGAGAAACAGCTTCACCGCTTTCTCCACGGGACAAAAATCCTCCAGGGTAACGGCAGCCTGTCTAGCTTACAGGGGAGTCAGCATCCCCTGGAGCTCCAGTATATCCTCCGAGGTCTTAATGCTCAGCGAACCCAGGAAATCGGTGTCTGCCTGAGTTAGGTTCCTCAGGGCATGGGTTTTGGAGAGCAGGAAGTTTTTGGTGACTTCGTCCATGAAAAGAAGAGAGATAAGGAAATTTGAAGAGAGAGGTGAAAAAGCTGTGAGAGTTATGAGGCAAGTGCAAAATGTAAGGCCTATTTATAGACTTCGAAAAAAGGCATTTCGAAGATACACCTTTATCGATCGTCGAGCCCTCATTAGGGCAGAAACCTCTGAAGGGGCAGGACCGGAGACGCTGTGATAGCCCTTGGTAAACACTCGGGCTAGTTTTCGTTTGGGCATATGATAATTATCGATACCACAGAAGCGGCATCTCCACTACCCCGCCGGGTGACCCGACCAACATACTATACCCGCAGCGGGAGACAAGACCCTGTTCTTACTGCCCTTAGCTTGGCGACCGACCTTGGGATGGTCGACATCAGCGGGGGGGCTCTCATGCGGCATCCGCACGGCGACATCCCATCCCAGGTCATCCATGATGTCACTCCGCATGACATCACTCAATGCCACCCCAGCGGCATCTATCACCCCAGCGACACCTACCAGGGACTATTCCCACCCCCTGTCGGTACACTCTTTTCTTTGCCTATAAATACCCCCACCTTTTCAGACAAGGGGGTAAGCCTAAGATAGCGTACTGAACCCCTGCCATTTTGACTACCTGCACTGACTTTGGCATCGGAGTGTTTGCGCCGGAGACCCCCTCTGGCGCTTTGCAGGTGATGAAGACCCCAGTACAGTGTTCCCGACTAGCCCAGATCAAGCCGATCCTGCTCAGTATCCCCCGGACTCTTATCAGACCTGTTCATCCCGGACTAGGAGAAGATCACCTTGCCAACTATATTTGGATGTTATCTTTCGTTTGGGGCATGTTTCAGTCCAATTGGACGAGCGAATCAAAAGTTAGCATGGGTCGACATTATCTTGCGCAAAATGAACGCACAACAATCCGCGAGTGGCAGATTGTGTTGAGCCTTGACGTGATCACGTCAACTCTTGGGATAATCACGCCAAAAACAGAGGCAAGGATAGATCTTCCTGAGGCCTTGACGTGATCACGTCAACTCTTGGCGTGATTATGCCAACGGGTTTTCTGGTTTTCGTCAAAACGGGATTTAGAGTGCTCCGACTTCAAAGATTGCACTAGAGACCATGCCAGCTGTGCAGAGACATATTTTAATTAATTAAATTAGTTTTATATATATTTATAATTAGTTTAATTAATTAATTAATTAGAAGTTCAATTAGAAGTAGGACTTTTAATGTAAGGATTTAAGGAGCCACCCTTTTCTATTGTAACTTACGTTTTCTTTTCAAATAAAATTCATAGAGATTTTTCTCCAATTGTTCATCGCGAACCTTGTCCCTCATTGAGTCTGAACAGTCGATTAGGATAGCAAGTAAAGCACGAAAGTTCATCCCATTGATTCGTAGCTCTAGTTTGGCTAATATAGGACATTAGCGGGGTTAGAGATCGATTCAAGAACCTCACTTGATAAGTTTAGTTTGGCTAATACAAGATATTAACAGGGTTAAACGGTCTGGTTGAGTTTATCTACTTCCGCATCGAAATCCTACCCTAGAACTAGATCAAAATACGTGCTACGAGCCTAAGGTGACCAAGGATCGTATCATCGAGTGTCAAAAAGTGGGTAATATAAGTGTTAAAAATCAAATACCAATGACTTTTATTATTTCATGTGAAATGTTTGATATGTGGGGATTGATTTTATGGGACCTTTCCCAAGTTCTTTTGACAATTGTTATAAACTACTGGTTGTAGATTATGTTTCCAAATGGATAGAGGCCTAAAGCCACTAAAAATGATGATGTTAGAACTATTGTTTCCTTCATCAAATCTAACATTCTCAATAGGTTTGGTGTCCCTAGAGGGATCATTAGTCATTGAAGGAATTGGCAAGCAACAATCTATCACCCACAGATGAATGGCCAGGCGGAAGTGTCAAACCAAGAAGTAAAATCGATCTAGGCCAAGACAGTCAGCCCGAAAAGGCGTGACTCGAGCCAGCGATTGGATGACGCGCTATGGGAATACAGGACAACCTATAAAACGCCAATCAGGATGATGTCGTACAAGCTAGTGTATAGGAAGACCTGTCACCCACCCGTAAAGATGCAGCATAGGGCATACTAGGTAGTCAAGAATTGTAACATGAGCTACGATGAAGCTGGAGAGGCGAGAAAACTACAAATTTATGAGCTAGAGGAGCTGCGCAATCAAGTTATGACAACCAACTCATTCTGAAAACCAGGATCAAGAACTACCATGATAAGAAAATTATGGAAAAACCTCTCCTTGCGGGAGAGAGGGTCCTTCTCTAAAATTATCGATTTAAATTATTTCCTAGTAAGGTTAAAACAAAAAGGGAAAGGCCATATACAGTTGATTGATGGTTTAATTTGCATATTTCTGTCATTTAATTTTGGCAAATTAGATGGCAGAACCACCTAAAATCTCCCTACTTATGCAGATTTGCAAGGAGTTGGCAAGCAAGGAGAAAACATCAACTTTGAACGTGTCCCAGACAAATGACCAATCTTGGCCACAGGCTTGGCCAAGATTGGTCCGATAGAGACAACTGGACTCGAGCTGGAAGATGAAGTCAGCGAGCGAGAAGACTGGAGGATCCTGATCCGATCCTGATTTTGAACATGTTGCTACCCGATTTTGGATTTTAAATTTTTTATTTGTCGCATTTCTATCATCAATTTCCTAAAATCGTGCTTCCATTTATTTACGTCAATCTGATATTTATTTTACGTCTCAAGTCATTTAAATTTTATTTTGTCTCTTTTTCACATTTTTATCACTTTTCCCGTTTGAACCCGTATCGGTTCCCGAGTTAAATTCTCGAAACCAAGGGTCGAACAATTTCGTTCATTAGCTACTTACTTTTTATTATTTCTCTAACTCGTGCTATCTCTTTCCGTTTCGTTCAATTTTTATTGTAGTATTTTATTACGCTCGAACTTTTTTGCTTATAAGTAAATATTTTTTATCTATGTAGCGAACTTTTCATCTCTTACTGTGTGTTAATTAGTTTATTTTATTTTATTCTACGTTTTAACATTTTCGGTTCGAGTTTTTACCCTTTTTTTAGGCAAAATTGCTCGTACCATCCGTTTAAACTGAATAATTAAATGATAAATCAAGATCTCATCTCCACCATTGATCTAGTTTACTTTTTAAAGTCAACCAAAATCAAATGGTGGAGGTAATTAACACGTAGGCATGCATCATTTTCCTTTAGTTCGTACACGAACCCAATCCTCCAACCGCCTTACTGTTCGGCCTCGTCCTTTACTCTCGATCCTTCCCCGGCCATCATCACAACGTCTTGTCATCCTCGGGCACCTCACCTCTCCACTGCCTCAAGCTTCATTAAATGGAAGCTCGGAGCCACAAGAAAAAGGGGTGGGGTGGGGGGGGGGGGGGGGGGCGGAGCACGCAATCGCCGATCACCACTGCCCTCCATCTTCTTTCCACCACCGAGCCGTTGCCTCACCTGACCACCGCCTCCTCGCCGCACTGCTACCTGACCACCGCCTCATCGCCGCTGCTTCGCTCTGTCGCTGCTCGCCTGACCACTGCGTCGCCGGCTCCTCGTCGCCGCTACTGCCTTGCCGCCGCCGCTGTCCTGTCGTGCGTCGCCGCTGCCTGCTTGCTGCCTTGCACCACGCTGCCACAGCCTTGCCTGACCGTTGCATCGCCACTGCGTGCCGCTGCCCTGCCGTACGCCGCCGAGCTGTTGTGCTGCGCTACGTCGCTTAGCCTCACCTCACGTTGCTGTCCTGCATGTCGCTGCCCTGCCGTACGCCGCCGTTGCTGCTGCCATAGCCTGTTGCCGTCGCTGCTGTGCTGGTCCGTTTACTCCTCGGCTGCGCTGCTGTTCTTGTGCTCAAGGAAGAAGACTCGGGCGAAGGAGGGAGATGATGAATAGTGAAGGATGTTTTAATATGGTTGATAGCCAAGCCCAAATTGGAATAAAAAGAAGGGGTGGGCTTGGCTTGGTTTGTTCCAAGCCCAAACGTGGAGAAGAAAGGATGAATGGGCTTAGGCTTGTTTTAATTTAATCATGGGCCCAACTAAAGGCCCAATTTCTAGGCCCAGCGGGCCTAGTCCAATTTATTTCGATCCATCGTATTTATTTTCCTTAACGTTATTTTTCCACACTTGTACTGTTTATTTATTTTTCCGCACTTGTACTGTTTATTTATTTTCCCGCACCTGCATTATTTATTTTCCCGCGCTTGCATTATTTATTTTTCCTGCACTTGTACCGTTTATTTATTTTCCTGCACTCGTACCGTTTATTTACTTTTCGCATACTTGTACTGTTTATTTATTTCTCCACACTTGTACTGTTTATTTATTTTTCGCATGCTTGTACTGTTTATTTATTTATATGCTTGTATGCTTGTACGCTCGTTTATTTTTGCCCGTTATGCATGCTTAGATAATTGTTTTGTTCGTCCAAAGTAATTATTTTTCACTCGCGTGCAGCAAACGTCAAATATTTAATCATTCAACATTCTCCGTGCCGATAACTCCGGTAAAAGAGGGCTAAATCGCCCGTACCCCTTAATCAAGTAAACGTTTCCTCCCTTTTATTTATTCACGCTTTTTCGTATTTACGCTCGTATGCATGACTATTTAAAATTATTAAAATTTAATCCATTGGACATGATTACTAAATTAGGACTTTTTTTCTTTCAAGCATGATTAAACACCTCTTTTATCCGGTAACCTTTTTAGGATGTGACTCGGGTGCCTAACACCTTCCCGAGTCCATAATACGACCCCGAACCGCTGTTCTCGGGTTCAGACCCCTTTTTGGCTTAGTTTTTTTTTTTTTATGCATGACAAATAGGTTCCCTAAACCTAGAAACAGATTAGGGTGGCGACTTTATTACATTATGTGAGATGAGTCCGATTTCGTCTCACATCTAGTCCCAAACCCGTGTCACATTAGGATAAAATCCTAAAAGGGGGTGCGACAGAACAACAAACAATTTATTTTATTTTCCTTTATCTTAATTCTGATTTTGAATAAATATTATGTAATATCTTAGTTTGAAATTTGGATTTGGAATGAAACTGTGGTAGGCGGGGATCTTAGCTTTTGTTTAAAAGCTAGGAAAGCCTGACTATCACGGTTCTTCTTCCATCTCTGGTTTCTCTTGCAAAAACACTTGCTCTGTATTTTTCATTGAGAAAATACAGATTTTAATCTTCAATTTTCATTTCTGAAATATTCATCTCTTTCGTTATGTCGTTTAGTAGCTAAACACCCATTTCTAGTAAGGGCCAACGAGCCATTCCTTGCTTTGTGAGATCATAACAAACTTCATAGCTTCTTAAATCGTAATCATCTCAACCCTTGTTAGAACAAATCGGTCTCCATTAAAGCCAAGGTTTGATCACCTTTAAGTCTTACTGAGGGATTTGCAGTCAGCCGAAGAGGGGACGAATCGAAACTAAATCGGCGGAGTAGACAGCTGATCTCGTGAAGGTTGGTAGGAGTTGAGAGGTATAGGTCTAACCAGACTGACAATCTAGGGCTCCGATAGGGGAGTAGCTTGGCCCAGACATTGTCTTCCCCTATTCCATTGGGATAGCGCAACGATCCAAGACAGCAGTCAACTGGATAAACCCTTTAGCTAGCAAGGTATCCACTGACTAGGATCATCAGAAGAGGGAATACCCGCCAGGTGATTTCAAGAGGAGGGAAGAAGGATCGGAAAGTGTTAAGATTTTATCTCTTATACGATCAGAATGGTGACTTCCGTTGGTTGGAGTTGCTGTAGTTGCCGTCGAACACACCTGCAAGGCGCCGGAGGGGGGGCTCCGGCGTAGACACTCCGATGCTTAAGTTAGTAAGTGGTTCAAAAATAGTAGCGGTTCTAGTAAGTGAATTCTGGCTTACTTGATATTTTTCATTAAGGGGTATTTGTAGGCCACTGGAGGCGATAGCTGGACGTAAGGGCGATATCCAGGTGAGACGTCGCTCCTGATGACGTCACGGGCGATACCTGAACCCGACGTCATCAGCGATACCTGTGGTAACGTCAAGGTTGATGTCTCCGAGAAGGGTACCGGGGGCGATACCTATGATCATGTCGGGGGCGATATCTCTATAGGTCCCTGGGATGGGAGGATGTCGTGCGTTAAGAGATGCGTGAGACCTCCCCCCCCCCCACTGATGTCGACCATCCCAGTAAACCCTTCAAGGTCTGTTAGCGATAGCTTAGATGTCCGACAAGGCTCGTGGGACTCCCTCTTCGGCAGGGGTCATAATTACAGAAATGCCCTTAGGATTGCCTTAATGGTTATCATAAACCCAACTGAAAACGAGCCCGAGTGTTTACCAAGGGCTGTCATTCCCTGTCCATGTCTAGAATCTTAGGTGAGGGTCCGGCCCTCACAGGGTATCAAGGAACCAGCGAGAGACGCCGCTATCCCCCCCGTAGCCGTTAGGGCGTCGCTTTCGCCTAGCGATATTATTCTGCCAGATCCATCAGCAGGGCTTAGAAGGTTGTAAATTTGTTCGTGCCGTAGGAGAGCTGCTGACAGGCCACTTTTGACACCGCCGCGGATTGCGACCAGGTCATACCATAGGCTTGCATACGTTCCGGGTCCATCAATCCTTTTGGGTAAACTGCAAACACATAGAGGAGATAGGTATTCATGGAGAAAATAACAAACTTTGTACTTACAGGGATTTTGAGATAACGCGGGCTCTGTCTTTCCTTTCCGCTTAAGGAAACAGCGATATTGACGCAGTTTTATGCCATCAGCTGCCTACAATTTGTGAGGCTTTATACCACGAGATACCTGCGATATCGACGAGGCTTTACGCTGCTAGGAGCTACCTGCGACATCGACGCGGCCTTATACTGTGGATACCGACAACCGTATGGCTTTTACGTCATGGCCACCCGTAATATCGTGCCTTTTGGCATTTTTCAAGATTCTATCTCGTACCCCGTTGAATATCTGCATCGTTTGTAATATACGAACGTCGACCTTCGTTTCCGTTTCAGGTCCATCGGCCTTCGAGGGTAACGGGATGGCTCGTCTTTTGAGGACCTCATCTTTTTTTTTTTTCAAGGCCCTTTTCTCGGAGCCTATAAATCAGGGGGCTTTCTCCACCCACGCTCTCCTCATCTTAGGCAATTCGCATCATGGATCATTTGACTAAAAAATTTCTCCTTTCCAAGGGCCACACTCTCAAGAACCTCAATGATGGTGACGTCGGGTTCCTAGAGAACATGCTGGTCAAGACTTCCGAGGACATCCTGGAGCTGCAAGGGATGCTGACCCCACTCCATTCCAGGCTGGGAGCCACGTCTCTGGAGGATTTCAGTCCTTTAGAGAGCGTGTCAAGGTTGGCCACCTGAATCGCTCGGATTTAGGTGGTAATCGCCATGCTGCAGCAGCGCAAGAACATGCGGGGGTGCTGCTTGAAGGGGATGAGGGTCACATCTGCTGACCTGACTCTGGTCATGGACTCTCTGAGAGACATTCCCGAAGTTCCCGATGACGCCGGCTCTGATGCCTGATGGTGGTGGCTCCCTTTGAGCTTTTTTTCTTTTCTCCTAGTTATGCGGCTGTACCTTTCGGCCATTAGGCCATAATAAATAAACTGCTTTCGTTGTGCCCTTAATCACTGTTCTTCTTCTTTAATGCGTCCTTTGTCTTTTTTCGATTGGAGGCATTCTCAGCCCAACTGAAAACGAGTCAGTCACTGGACGGTTTCCCCGCTAACCGTTCCGTATTAATTCTGTGCCGCCACCTCCTTGTCCGCCGATTGGGCTAATTTTCAGTTTTCCTCGGTCTGGGGGAGATTTCAACAGGCGTGACTGTAAATCTAGATTTTTACTCCAGGTTGTACGCGTGTCAGTTCTCAAAAGTCGTGTTGGGAAATCCAAAGCTTTTCCCCCTCTTTTGGCTATTTAAAGGGATCCTTTCCCTCCTTTCTGTCCATCTTCTTGTTTATTTTTCCTCTTGGCAGATCGCCCGTGATCTCATGGCTGACTCTTATTTTTTGGATACAGCGGCGCGGGATTCTCCGCCAACTCCTCCAACTTCGCCGGACTCAGACAATCCTCCTCCGTCGCCTCCGTGGAGGCCGTTCGTTCGCCGGCGGGGACTCAAGAGGCAGAGGAAAAATGCCTCAAAAGTGTCTGCACCGCTTTGCAAGTACCATGCCTCTTCTGCTGAAAAGGGGGATGAACCCTCTCTTCCTCCCCGTGTCTTGCCAAAAATAGCTCTCCCCTCCGCGAGCGCTGAAACGGCGATGTCGACCACAAAAGAGGAGCCCAACCGATCACTGATACATGTGGGAAAGAGGAAGGAAGAGCCTTTCCCTTCCTTTAACAGGGAGCCATCACCCTCGGATGATGATGTAGTTTATTGCTATGGTATCTCTTGGTCTGAGAGCGATTAGTTTAGAATGTCTTCGTCTCTTTGTAGATGTCGTATGGCTTTCCGAAAATGAATAAGATAACCTTCCCTTTTCTTTTGTTCCCCTATCGCCTTTCTAATTTACTTCTTCGGATGTCAGGGGTTATCGCCGAGAGAGATCAATGGCTGAGTGCAACTGTCTTTTGATTTCTAGTCAATAACCGTCTTTTCTGAAAGACATAAGTGACTGTCCAGACGTCTCTTTCTGCTCCGCACGTGTTTCAATTTTACAGGCTGTCTTCTTCTTCAAGCTGAACCCTTATAAGGGAAACCCTATTCTCTTTCATCATTTTTGCTAATATTCTGCAATTTTTCACACTTTCTCTTTCTCCTGTGTTTCTTCTTGCTCGAGGAGAGTCTTCACAACTGCTCGCCGGCGACGACGGTCTGTTCTCTGACTACCCCTTCCAGGTATTTTGTCTCTCTCTTGCCGTAGTTTATTTTCCCAATTCCTTATGTCTCATATTGGAGCTTCTGCGAGAGTCGAAAATCCCATAGATCTCGAGGCTAGGAGAGCTCGTAGTATTTTCGATTGTGATGAAGTTTTAAGGGCGGAGTTAGAGGAGAACAGTATCACCTTCCCCTTGGGTTGTCGCCCATATATCCCTACGAAAGATATTCAGCTTCATGACGCCATGTGGGGAACGTTTCGGCTGGTTTACTTCAAGATGTTCCTCTATGGATTTCATCTCCCACTTCATACTTCTCTGATGAAGCTGCTAGACCACTACGATCTCAATCCGGTTAAAATAACTCCGCCTTCCTGGTGTGGGATTTATGCATTCCTTCGGTCATGCGAGATGAAGCGTATTTTCACTCCATCCCTTGATCTGTTCCGTACATTTTTCAAGCTGAGTTGTCGTGCCTGCTTGGTGGATATCACTCCTAGATGGAATGATGCCGTCGTGCGATTTTTCTGGCGGAACTTCCAAGGTTTTGAAGAAAACGTGGATAATTAGAAAAATGGCTTCTTCACCCTTCGACTATCGTCCCGCTGGTGGCGCGGAGGCTTTAATCAAAAGATTGTTAGTGCCGATTGGAAAAACCCAGAAGTGTTGTCCAGCATCGATGTGACCCATGTTTCTGCTCTGTTAGAGATAGAAGGGCCTTTCCGCATTCGGGAATTTGCTCGGTTCAGACCCTTGAAAGAATGTGTCGTTGGTGAGTTTTTCTTTTGCCGCGTTATCGCTTCACTTGACTTGCTATATTAATATATTCCATTGACAGGCAGCGCGGAGGGTTGTTCTTCCAGTGGAAATAACACTCCTCTGAACGTGGTACCGCTTCAGACGTTACCTCCTTCTCCCCCTCCCGAAAGTTCCAGCCATCCAATTATCCCGCCGAGAAAAAGGAGGATTAAGACTGTCACAGCGCGCAACGTTTCCGCCCAATCTTCTCATTTTCTTGAGAATTGGTTGCCACTTCGGGGTAGGGGAGTGTCTTCGAGTCGTCCTGTGACTAAAATGATTGACAGCGATAACGAGAGCATGGATGCTGGTTCCGAACTGCGTCACGCCACCCTTGCCCAACGGATGAAGCTCAGGGCGAGGAAAAATGATCCATTGGCTGAGTCATCCGAGGACAATAGTGAGGATATGGCCGCTGAAACAGAGCGTCTCAAAAAGAAAATCCGGAAAGAAAAAACTGGTCCCCCCATTCCTCCTTTGAAGGGAGTTAACGCAATTCCCCCCACTAAGGTCGACACTTGTCCTATCGCGAGTACCTCGCAAGTGGCGGAGGTTGTCAAGGCACCTTCCGTTGTTCCTTCCAAAACTGGTGAGGTTCCCGCGGCGGTGGACCCACCTTTGCCATCCGGTGGCCCTGATTCTCCGATTTCCTCCTGTATTCCGGACGTGGCCGTGCCGGTTTCAAATCCAAACATTCCTTCTAATCCTGTCTCGAAGAAACCTCAGCCTTTATTCCTTTCGTCGATCTCGGGCGTTGGTAATTCCATAAAGAGTTGCTCTCCTCCCTTTATCGCCAACCTTTCCCCTCAAGGTCTTCAAGGAAATGTTGCGTTTCAGCTGGATCTGTCGTCTTTCGGTACTGACGGGCTTCGTGCTTTAGGGATATCAGATCCGCTATCGCGAGATGAGCCTATAGGGACCATAGTGGGTCAGATGTTCAGTTCTTCGAAGGACAAGGAAAAGTTCCTGTTGCACCCTCCTGAAGTTCAACATTCACGTCTCCTGAATGATATGCTGGCTAGCTTTCGCGAGCTGAACTATTTTCTCGAGGATCAGAGCGGCAAGGTTCGACGCTCTTCCGATTCGACGGAACAATTAGATGCCGCTTTGGCGAAGGTAACAGAGCTGTCCAAGCTTCAAGATCGTACCCGGGCAGAGTTGAACGAGTGCCGCGCCGATCTCGCACGAGAAAGATCCAAAGGGAAAGCTAAAGTGGCGCTACTGGAGGCGGAGCTAGTGGCGGCTGATAAAAGGAACTCTCTCCTTCGTGAAGAGATATTGTCCCGCGATGCGGATTTGGCCAAAGTACCCTCGAGGATAGCTTGGTGGAAAAATAAGGCTATGGAGGTCTGTATCGCTGGCTTTAAAGATCTCTATCGCCAGGGAACTGTTGATTTGACCAAGTTGTCTGATTATACTTCCAAGAAGATAAAGGATTTAGGCGAAGGCGAGGGAGATTTTCTTTCTCTCGGGGAGGAGTAGGCGAATGGTGGCAGCGATATCTGTGCCGGCCATCGACTGGTCAAGGCTGGTCCTCTGGGAAGATTTTCCCATTTATTCACTTTTTCTGTATTGTAATAACGCCTTTCCGTGCGAAACGATATTTGTACTTCATTTTTAGATAATAAATAATCTCTGCTTTGCTTTTCCACGTTATCCCGGAGGATACCGGCTTGGTTAACGCCATTCCGCGTTATCTTCTCTAGTGTAGTATCGCTCTTGTCTTATTTCAAAAAAAAATCCTCTTTTCAGAGCATTTAATGTTTACGATCTTCTCATAGATGCGGGAGAAAAGTCATCCTGGCATAGACACACGTGTCCATTTTTTCTAGCGCCATGGGCTAACGTGCTTTGTAATTTTAGCAAAATCGAAGCGTTGTCGCGCTCTTCTAGAATTGTACTCATTGCTTGAGTCTTTTCCTTGTGATCCTCTCACGCAACGACTGCAACGTCTGTCGTTTCTTTGGCTATTAGGGTTATAAAACCCAATACTTATTTTCTTTTGCTTACTTTTGCCGTTCTGCTTTCTTCATATTTTCTCTAGCCGTCTTATTTTCTTTCCACCGTTCAAGGTTCTCGAAGCACTTTCTTTCTAAAGGTACCTCCTCTTTTCTTTCGTCGTCTTCTTCATCTTTACTTTTTTATTTCTGCCATGGCTAAGACTCGTCGTTCTGAGTCGAGATCTGCCGATGAGAAAAAGATGGATGCTATAGTTAGTAGTATCACCTCTGAGGTCGCACTAAGTGAGCATTTAGCCGCACATAATGCTGTTATCCCTGATGGTTATAAGGCCACTGTTGCCCCTGAGTCGGTACGCTTGAATAGCGTTTTGACGGGCAAGCGTAGGGTCCTGTATACACAAATGTTCCGTTACGGTTTCCAGCTTCCCATCAACTCTTTCATAAAATAGTTGCTCATTGTCTGCGATTTGAATCCTGTTCAATTAGCTCCAAATGCGCATTGCTACGTTTGTGCCTTCTTAGAACTTTGTAAATATAAGGGGATCACTTCCCCTTCTCTTTTACTGGTTAAATCAGTTTTTAAGCTGATGAAGTGTCGGGGAGTGATAACGATATCGCCTCGTTATGACGATGACTCACTCAAGTCCTTCACCTGGAAACTTCTCCATATTGAGTCCTCTGTCGATGCTTGGAAGAAAGAGTTCTTTGTGATAGATCTTCCTGAAGACCCTGGTTCCTGGTAGCGGTCTGGGTTTAACCAAGACGTCAAGGACAATGTCTGGGGTCGGCCGGAGACTCTTCCTCAGCGCGAACAAGGCTGGTTAGACAAACTTCTTCAACTGAAAATCAGCGTTCATATCCGCTATGTGGCGTGCAGAGTCAATATGAAGGACTGCGTTAGACGTGAGTGTCGAGTCACTTCCTTCTTTATTATCACTGGTACTAATGCTAACGTTATTTTGTCATCATACAGCGACAGATCCCAACTACAAGCCTGAAAGCGTTATGAAGCGACTGAAAAGGGCCCAGGAAAGAGAAGAAAAAGAGAAGGCCACCTCTACGGAAGCTGCCGATAACTCCACTGTTCTACCTGCTATTTCCGTGAGCCTTGCTCAAGTATCTTCTTCCTCAGCCGGTGAGGGGAATACCAACATTCCTTCGGGTATTCCTATTGTAACCGTCGCTACCCCTTCTGCTCGGTCTTCTCCTTCTAAAGCCCCTAGGGTTCCTGACAAAGGAAAGAGGAAGAGAAGAACCAGGAGTGTTGCTGCTCTCACTCCTTCTCCAGACGCGGCAGCTTCTTCTAAAGCGCCTCCTCTTGACACAACTGTTGTGAGTGTGCTTTTTATCCATGATACGTTATACCTTGATGTCGGGCGTTGTTTTACCCGTTTCTCTTATCAGTGTTTCTGCTGGGTTCCTTGCAGGATACTGCCGCTGTTTCTACTGTCGCGTCCCCCCTAGGCGAGATGGACATGGGTTATGTGCTGGTTGGCTCGAAGAAGTGATCCCGACCGGAGGGTGACGGTGGAAGCTTATCTTCTACTGTTGCCGAGGCGGAAGTCGGACCGGACAACACCTTTGTTTCTATGGATGCTCCCAGACTCACCCTTCTGGGTTTTTGGTGAACATGGGTACGGCTGAGACTTTCGGGGCTTCACCCAATTCCTTCGGTGGGCCTGTTCATACATATGGTCCTAACTCGGGCTATCAAGAAGGTTTACAGGACTTTTCGGGCTACCACCCTCACGGTTCCTATGCCGTCCAAGGGGGTTCTTCTTCTCAAGTCCACCCTTCTGTCCCTCTGGCCTTTGTGCCCTCAAGCATTCCTTTATCGCAACGTTGTGGCGAAGAGGCCTCCACCTTCGACTATGCTGCGGACCTAAGTTCCTCGAGTGAGCCTGGTACTGTGACTCACCAAGTGGGCTTATATGATTTTCGCAATACAGGCTTAGCGGCTCTTGGGGGCGATGGTTCAGTTGAGGTTTCAGCTTTCTTGGCAGCCCAAATACTATCGACCGCCGCTGAGCGGGAAGCCTTCCTCTCGCAGACAGATGATGATAAGGCGAATTTGCTACGCTCTAATCTCTTTTCCAATTTTGTGAAATTTCACTACTGGACAGAGCACGTACAGCGTCAGGCTGCTTCTCTTACTGCGTCCCTTTCTGAACTTTCGCGAGAGTGAAATGAAAAGAATAAGTTGCTGGAGGAACACACTCGCTTGTTACTAGCTCAGTAGGAGCTGTCGGGGCAAGTGTCCACCCTTAATGCAAACAATGTCGTGCTGGAAGGAGAGAAGTTATCCTTGGCGAGGAAAAAAACTGCCCTAGAGGAAGAGAGAGTCGCTCTAACGGAGGACTCAGCCGATAAGAGCATGTGGCACGTCGAGCGGACGACCACTATCTTGGTTGAATGCTTTGAAGAGGTCCATGGAGCAGATGCGTACAAAGGTGACGAGGTCACAGAGGCCTTCAAACCTTAATGAAGCGGGTTTTCGCCGAGCTAAGGCAGAGGGTTGGAAACGGAGGAACCCCGAGGGTTGACACATTCCCAAGCTTTACCGCCTCTTCTGCAGCCATCGTGCTTTTTGTTTTTTACCTCCGCGGCATTATTGTTTTGGTCTTTGGAACTTGTGACCTCTCTAAGGCACTTTTGTGCATTTAAACAGTTTATATCTTTGTTGCTGCCTTTTCTCTTTCTTTAGCTTTTACCTTCTGAAACTCCCAGGCATCGCTACCATCCAGGCGATATAATATGTTTACTTTCTCGAGCAGGCTCGTAGCTTTTCATCAACAGATATCGCTGAGGTCAGTATAGGGTTAGTTTTCCCGGCGAGCCTCATAGTATTGCCGCTTGTGCAGTCATCAATCTTTCCGCTACTCGAAAGGTATTTTGCACATTCTCAATTGTAAACCATCAGTAGCATAACGGGTTACAAGAGATAGTAATTACCCGTAGGAGCCTTTCCGCTGCCGTCATAGGGTATTAGTATGGAAACTACATGAATCGCTTTTTCCGTCAGCTCTACTTCACTAGGGATTACGCTTCTAGGTACTAGCTGGAATTTTGCAATTTTTGCGTTTCCATCTTTCCACAATCGGCCTGGAAAGTGCCCTCACTTAGTGAGCCGTCGGATCGGGACAGGTCGTCACAAGGATAGGACTTTTTACTTTCAGGCGTTGTCCTCGCGTCTAGAATCATGTCCTTACTTAGTGGACCCACTACACTAGTTCGGTCACTAAGAGGGGACTTTTCATTTCTAGAACGGAGTTACTATTTCCTTGGGGCGTGCCTTGTCTTGATGGGCCGTCTCCACGAGAACGGTCATTACAAGAAAAGGGCTTTTCACTCCCAGGGATTCCCGGGTTGTGCCCTCACTTAGTGAGCCATCTGATCAGGACCGGCATTCACAAAGATAGGTCTTTTCACTCCCCGGGGGCGCTTGGGATCTTTCAATCCCAACGCTAGTTCAAGGCATCCTGGGTCGTGCCCTCACTTAGTGAGCCATCTGATCAGGACCGACATTCACAAGGATAGGACTTTTCACTCCCAGGTGCCCCCTTTTCTATCTGCACAAAAAGCAACCACAAACAACCAAGGAAGCTCTCTCAGGGAGCGTTAGCTAAGGTTAGGATTGACATCAGTCAAAGGTGCAGATAGTTCAAGGTCTAGGATAATATAATTTCAAACGAGCAATATTCCAAGAGTTAGATAGGGGAGTACCATCGAGCGTCTCCAGATGATAGGCTCCTTTTTCGATAACTCGGGTAACGCGATATGGTCCATCCCAGTTTGGGCTGAGCTTCCCCATACGTTGACCAGCCACTCGTTTGTCTCTGAGCACCAGGTCGCCTGCCTTTAGCAACCGTTCTTTGACGCGCTTGCTATGGTAACAGGCCATCTTTCGTTTGTAGTGTTGCATTTTCAGGAGGGTTTCTACTCGGACCTCCGGTAACGCGTCAAGGTTAGCTCGTAACCTTTCCTCATTCAGCTCCTCTCGGAAGTGGGCCACTCGCAGGCTCATGGTACCGATTTCTACCGGCGTAACAGCCTCGGTTCCGAAGGCCAATGCGAAAGGTGTTTCTCCTGTACTGGTTTTAACGGTCATGCGGTACGCCCACATCACGTATGGCAGCTCGTCAGCCCATTTCTTTTTAGACCCCTCAAGATTTTTCTTAATGCCACTGAGGATGCTCCGATTTGTTACTTCTACTTGTTCATTGGTTTGGGGGTGAGCCACGGAAGAGAATCGTTGCTCTATCCCGAATTTCGATCATTGGTCTTTGATGAATTGGCTGGTGAACTGTGCCCCGTTATCGCTGATTAGGATACGGGGTACGCCAAACCTCATGATAACTTGGTGCTTGAAGAAACGCCAAGTTTTTTCCGCTGTGATGTTGGCGACCGCTTCAGCCTCCGCCCACTTCATAAAGTAGTCCACTGCCACTATTACAAATTTTAGTTGGGACCTTGCCTTTGGAAACGGACCCAGGATATCGATCCCCCATTTAGCAAAAGGACAAGGAGCGATGATCTCGGATATTTCAGTGGCGGGACGTCGAGGAATTTTAGAGAACTCCTGACATTTCGGGCAAGTTTGCACATAGTCATGGCAATCTTTCCGGATAGTGGGCCAATAGAATCCAGATCTGAAGACTTGTGCAGCCAGGGTGTCGCCCGATACATGCATACCGCATATCCCTTCATGAATTTTGCGTAACGTGTGAAGACCCTCTTGTTCCGTTATGCATTTGGCCGCTGGGTGCGAAAAGCATCTTCAAACCAGGTCCCCGTCATAATACGTACAGTGAGTTGCCTGTCTCAGCACTCTTTTCTTTTCAGCGATATTCTCAGGCAGTTCTTCGTGTTTTAAGTATTTGATTATGGGGACTCGCCAGTCGTTCTCGAGTTCTTCCACACAGAGAGATGCTTGCTCTTCCATGAAGGAGGGTATAGGTAATTCTCGGTAATACACGCCTTTGGGTATGGATGCTTCTGGGTTTGCAGCCAGCTTGGTAAGGTTGTCAGCTTCGGCGTTGTCCTCTCGGGGAATGTGCTCAAAACTGACTTGCATGCCTTCTTTCTTTATTTCTAATAGCTCCCGCATCACTTTGGCGAGATACTAGACCATAATGGGCTCCCGAGCTTGAGAGCGCCCCAAGACCTGGTCGATCACTAGTTTGGAGTCACCGCAAATTTTCAGACGCAGGTCTCCTGTTCTTCCGGTATCGTGCCTACCTTTGGAAGAAAGGCTTCTCCCTATCCGGAGTCCGGCTAGTAACGCCTCATATTCTGCCGCATTATTGGATAATGGCTGCAGGATTCGGATAGCGTATTGTATTCGCATATCGTTCGGCCCATTTATAAAGATTCCTGCTCCAGCCAATTCTTGATTTTTAGCCCCATCTACATGAATGATCCAGAGGTCCGTATAAGTCTCCGGAAACGGGAGATCCAAATCGCCCCATTCCTCTTCGGGTACGTCTGTTAACGGATCTTCCGTAAAGGTGCATTCCGCTATAAAATCTGCCAAGATTTGAGCCTTTACAGATGGCCGAGACTGATACCACAACCCGTATTGCTCGAGTTCAAGATCCCAGATTAGCATTCTTCCCGAGGACTCAGGCTTTCGAAATATCCTTTTCAGCGGTTGATCTGTAAGTACGATAACGGAAAAGGACTGGAAGTATCTGTCCATTTTTCGAGTGGCTTGTATTAGCGCGAACGCTATTTTCTCAATTCAGGCGTATCGCAACTCTGCATCCTTCAGAACGTGACTCACAAAATACACGGGGTGGTGCGTGTGGCTATCGTCGCGAACGAGGACGGCGCTGACCACTTCGTCAGCAGCGCCGAGATATAGGTACAAAGTATCACCTAGTTCTGGTCTGGTCAGCAGCAGATCGGACGATAGGTAATCTTTTAGGCTAACAAATGCCTTTTCACATTCCGGGGTCCACCCAAAGGATGCTTTCTTGCGTATGACTTTGAAAAAAGGAAGACACTTCTCGCCTTGTTTGGAAATAAAGCGCCCTAGGGCGATAACGCGCCCTGTTAGCCTTTGTACTTCCTTAACGGTTCTTGGAGATATCATGTCTTGTATAGCTTTAATCTTTGACGGATTAGGCTGGATTCCTTTTTGGCTGACCACGTAGCCCAGGAATTTTCCAGTCTGAAACGCGAACATGCATTTCCGGGGGTTCAGTTTCATATTGTGCCGTTTCATCACGTCAAAGACTTCCCTTAGATCCCGCAAGTGATCCTGAAAGCTAGCGCTTTTTACCAGTATATCATCAACGTAGGCTTCCACATTCCTCCCTATTTGTCCTTCGAATATTTTGTTTGCCATACGTTGGAACGTCGCCCCCGCGTTCTTTAGCCCAAATGGCATCGCCGTATAACAATAAGTGGCCGTAGGAGTGATGAAGGCAGTCTTCTCTTCATCTTCAATGGCCATGGGAATTTGGTGATACCCAGAGTTGGCGTCAAGTGAACTCAAATATGTGTACCCGGCAGTCTGATCGACTAATTGGTCAATGCGGGGAAGCGGGTAGCAGTCCTTAGGGCGGGCATCATTCAAATTGGTGAAGTCGATACACATACGCCAGTCTCCATTGGACTTAGGAACGAGGACTGGGTTGGCTAACCAGGTGGGGTACTGAACTTCGCGGATGAAACCAGCGTCAAGGAGCTTCGCTACTTCTTTATCAACAGCTAAGGCTTTTTTCTTAGAGAACGCGCGCCGCTTTTGCTGGATCGGCTTAGCGCCAGGGTCAACGTTGAGTCGGTGCTCGGCTATTTCTCGCGATATACCCAGCATGTCTGCGGGTTTCCATGCAAATTCTCCTCGACACTTGTTCAATAACCGAGCCAACTGAAGGTTTTCTTCTGAATTGAGCCTTTCACTGACAAGGAAGTCTGCTTTTTCTATGCCGATTACCGATACGGGCACCATTTTGTCAAGAGGTTGAGCGCGTTTCTCATCGCCTTGTTCATATGGGTCCGTTGTTATACATACATACCTATCACAACTCTTTTGAGTCATGAGCAGGTAACATTCGGCCGCCAATTTTTGATTGCCCTTTATCGCTACCACTCCGTCCCAAGAGGGGTATTTCATCTTCAAATGCTTCTGAGATATTACCGCTCCGAAGCGGTTGAGAAAAGGTCGTCCGAGTATAACATTGTAGGGCAAGTTTAGGTCCACGAAAAGGAATAACAGATCCTCTGACCGCTTGGAGGTGTCTTCTCTGAAGTATACGGGCAGAGTGGTTATCCCTGTGACTGGGATTGGGATCCCGTCCACCCCAATTATGGGTTTTTTACAAGGTATCAATTCGTTATCGGGCCGTTTCATGAGATTGTAAGCCTCCAACGAGAAGAGGTTTACTGCACTTCCGTTATCTATGAGAGTTCTTCTGACTCCGTGACTGGCAATGATGGGCATAACCACCAGCGCGTCGTTATGCGGATAGACAACGCCTTTCTCGTCTTCCTCGGAGAAGGCTAACAGCATGCGATCTAGAACGCTTATCGTTTCACCTTTCTTTGTCGCGCCATTTCGCTTGCGTTTTTGTCCTAACGCCGTCGTCGGTAGTTCTGGTTCATCCATGTAAGGAGTCCATCCTGCTATGATGTTAATCATAGGGAAGCCCTCATCATCAACTGCGAAAGTTTCCTCACCTCTTCCTCCGAGAGCATTATCCTTTTGTGGGACGCGAGGGGATACCCGTCGGTCATCTGCGACCCTTTTCGTGGGATTATTTCTGGTGTCTTCTCTTACTTTGGTTGCGAATTCTCCCAAGTAACCTTCCTCCACCAAACGTTCTATTGCTGATTTTAAGTCCCTGCATACTTCTGTAAAATGCCCCCTGGCTTTATGGAACTTACAATAAGCATTTTCTCTTCTCCTTAGAAGTACTCCGGGCTTTACGGGCGCAGGGTACCGGATGGGAAGGTTTCGCTGTTCCACTATCGCTAAAATCTCTGCCCTTGGTAGATTAAGGGAAGGGAAATCAGGATCGTATGCCCGACCTTTAGAAGAATCTCCTTGGCGTTGAGATGGGGAACTTGGATTCCAATTGTGCGAAATTGCTAATAGATCCACCGGGAAGGCCCTCGAACCAGAGGCGCGCGACTCCTGATAATGTCATAACAAATATTTGGCATAACACCGCATCACTGTGCGTCTGAAACTGCACAAAATCCTTCACCTTATTGATGTATGAAATGGGATCTCTGGTGCCGTCATAAGTCTTAGTGGGAAGCTTCACATGTCGACTGACCTTATGGCGTCTTATACGACGGCTAAATGGATGACCTGATGTGTCATCAAGAATTTCACGCTCCTGGCGTGGGGGAGACATTTCCGCAGGACGCCTCCGATTCCGTGGATCTGGCGTGGGATGTCGCCTAGGAGACCGACTGTGGCTTCTGGGCGAGCGAGTTCGATATCTCCTACTGCTGGATCTTTCACTGCGCTCAGGAGATAAATCCCTATTCGCTCCTTCCCTTCGACCGTCCCAATGGTTTCTGGCCTCTTCCAGGTGCCGATCCTCCAAAGGGATGGGACCTAGGGGCACTTGCGGCACATAAGGTTCCACTCGTCCTTGAGTGAGCTGCACAAAATTAATCGGGGGATCAGCTACGGATAAAGTTGATCGGAGATTTCCCTGTAATGATGGTGACAAGGGTCGCTCGGTGACAATAGACGGTGTGAACATGACACGGGGAGGGACACTCGATCCGGAGATTTCAGGTGTCATTCTGGCAGCCATTTCAGTCAAATAGTCCAACCGAGAACGAAGGGCCGCTATTTCACTCGCAAAAGGGTGTTCTGTACTATTTAACACAAATCCCATCGAAGCAGGAGTAGAGAAGCTGGATCCCGCCATTTGGGACAACGAAACGGTCGCTTGCGAGGAAAGAGCTTCCCCTGCAGACCTGGTCAAAGGGTTTAGGGATTCTGAACTGATTTGTTGTGTCGTCCCAGAAAGTTCAGCAGTAGCAAAAGGAAATAACTGTCTACGAATCGAGAAAGGAACATTAGAAGATGGAGGTCGCGTCCGCTCCGACTCAGAAGTCATGATTATTCCGATCTCTGAGTTGAACAGGGCTTGACTATTAAGGATGCTCACTTAATACACCAAGACTCTCAATGAAAGCACCAATTTGTTAAGATTTTATCTCTTATACGATCGGAATGGTGACTTCCGTTGGTCGGAGTTGCTGTAGTTGCCGTCGAACACACCTGCAAGGCGCCGGAGGGGGGGCTCCGGCGTAGACACTCCGATGCTTAAGTCAGTAAGTGGTTCAAAAATAGCAGCGGTTCTAGTAAGTGAATTCTGGCTTACTTGATATTTTTCATTAAGGGGTATTTGTAGGCCACTGGAGGCGATAACTGGATGTAAGGGCGATATCCAGGTGAGATGTCGCTCCTGATGACGTCACGGGCGATACCTGAACCCGACGTCATCGGCGATACCTGTGGTAACGTCAAGGTTGATGTCTCCGAGGAGGGTACCAGGGGCGATACCTATGATCATGTCGGGGGCGATATCTATATAGGTCCCTGGGATAGGAGGATGCCGTGCATTAAGAGATGCGTGAGACCTCCCCCCGGCTGATGTCGACCATCCCAGTAAACCCTTCAAGGTTTGGTAGCGATAGCTTAGATGTCCGACAAGGCTCGTGGGACTCCCTCTTCGGCAGGGGTCATAATTACAGAAATACCCTTAGGATTGCCTTAATGGTTTTCAGAAAGGAATTCCTCCCGATCTATAGCAATGTTACGATTCTGAGATGCGAATAACCTTAAGTCTATGATCGAAGCAAGTGAATGAGCGCTCTAATATTGGCCTTACCAGGAATTCTTCTCTATTGTTTTCATCCTTTTAACTCAATATTCTAATCTTGGCCAATTACCTTGATCAAGATCAGTCTTATACAACAATCACCCAATCTTGGCCAATCCTATTGACCAAGATTGCTTTTCTACTTAATTGTTATCTGTTTGTTTTAGTTTCAGGAAAACCCCAAATCAACTCCAGTGATGAGGAAGTCAATCAAGATTACAAATCACAACCAGATCCCTGAGGACGATCCTCTTACCACGATCTACAAATCCTTGTGGATAAGTGATAAGTTGTAACCTATCTCCCACTCATTTTCATATCATTTTTACAACTATATTTGATGCTCTCGGTAGGGAATCAACAATTATTAATGTTTATCCACTTGGTATAGTTGACATAAAGAATGAAAAGATAAGAGATGTATTCAAGGTGTACGGACAACTATTGAAGCCCTTTTTCGAAGGATTTTCAAAAGAGAAGAGAAAGGAGGTAGTGGAGATGCCACCATCCACCGAGTGACACTTACAAGATGGGTCAAGCCTATGACGTTAACTAAGGGCACTACATGGGAGGCAACCCATGCTTTTATTTTCATGCATTTCAATTTTGTTTTCAATTTTCAATTTTTAGATAAACTACGTAAATATTATTCAAACATATCCCGTTGATCTAAGTGGAACTAACTCTGCTTGTTCTCAGGTTAAAATGCAAAGAAGAGCGTAAAATCAAGGATGAAGATTCGGCTTGGCATGTGTCCTGATTGAGAGGTTGACTAAGACGCTTTCCCCGAGCCTGATAAAGCAGCCTCTTCCTCCAGCGCTCCACCATCTTGGGCCACAACCCTTCTTGCCCAACAGCTCACCCTGCAAGAAGCCTTCCTTGCCCAGCAACAAACTCACCACTAGGAAACTAACACCCTCTTGAGGGAGTTCATGACTGGTCTTAATGCCTTATTTCAGTCCATGAAGAGCCTCCATCAGAAAATAAATGCAGTTGCACCTCCAAAACCCCCTCCACCAAGTTAAATGCCCCCAGGTCGTGTCCTTCTTTTTATTTTTCTTTTATTTTCTTTCTTTTGTCCAATACATTTCCTTTTTCAGTTTCATTTTCTTTTTACCTCCAACGCACATTAAGGACAATGTGTCTTCTAGAGTGTGTGGGAGCAAGCATTCTATGTGTAGATGTGTATATATGATTCTGTGTGTTTTCTTTTATTTTTACACTATTTTTATGCATGATTTTTTTTTTAGTTTGTCTTGGCCAAGACACTATAGGATGTCTTTCTTTTTCTAGGATCAGAGGAGTCTTATGCATGTCTTTCAGTTTTGATTTTTTGTGTGTTTTTAGATAGACTGTGTTATTTTTCAAAAATTAGAAATCATCCTGTATTTTAAACATGGATTTCATTTTATAGAAAGTGAGGATGCTTGATTTCATAACTCCATGCCATGCTACCAAGGCATTCTAAGGGGTTAACATTTCCAATACTTGCAAGAGTACGTTTCCTGGTACTCTTTAAACACCCCTCATATGTATAGATTCTTGATATTGGTGCTTAATACCAGGGTTTGCAAGAGGAATATCTAAAATTGTTTTGTCATGACCTTAATTAATAAATGCCCTAGTTACATGGACTGCTAGTTTATTAAATTCTTGCAATGTGTGCTGAGTCTTTTTACTTACTATTGTATGAATGCCTGTGTTCTTTTTCCACCACCTTGCCCTCATCCCAGATGGAGTTGGTGGTTCGGAACTGTGAGACCCCTAGAGATTGTGACTTAAATTTATCTTGGTTAGTTAGATGAGTACTAGTAGATTAGAAGAGGATTAGAAATTTCATTTGGTTCGTGTATAAACTAGTTATTTTTCATAATAATAATAATAATAAATAAAAGTTGAGATAAAGGAAAAGAAAGGAAAAATAAAAAATAAAATAAAATAAAAAAATGGGATAAGGATTAGAGAAAATGAAAAGTGAGATTAGATAAGAAGAAAAGAAAAAGAGGAGAGCGTGGCTTGTTTAGGGAAGGAGAGAGAGAGAGATAAAGGGTAAGAAAGGAAAGAAATAGAAACCGAGAGAGAGGTCGGGAGAGAGAGCAAGAGAAGGTCGAAGCTTTGGTCGAGAAATCAAAGGTTAGAATACTAAAATTTTAATTAAGTATCTTCTATTAATTAAGCTTGAGTTTAGTTAGTAGTTGGGTATGCTATTAATTTCTGGAATTCTTCATCCAAGAATGCGTAAATATCAATTATGGGATTTTGAGATGATTCTCTTTTAATTATTGGTTTCGGTGTTGAGATATCTTATAAGTATTTAAAATTTTGGTCAAATTCGTGTTTAGTTGATCATTGGAGTTTGTCTTTATGAACCATCTGTAATTTTTGGAAAAGATCTTGATAAAGAGTTAAGTTAGGCGGGTGAGAGTCCGAGATGAATACAGGAATCCATTCGAACTCTCATGCCGGTCACACGCTCTAGTTTGGGGTGTGACAGAAACCATCTCTCACTTGTCTTGAAGAAAAATTCTGGTTGTCGGTGTTGTGCTAACCTAAGCAAAGAAAAAGAAAGCAAAATAAAAGAAAAGAAAATATGTTCTGACTATGTGCTGCATTCTACTTCCTGTAATTGCATGCTTGTTTGAGAAATTGCTTGAGAGTTAGCAGTCTATGTAGCAAGGGATTAATGAGAGGACAACTGAAAATGTAATCAAATGTTTTGTTCCAATTGCATGATCCTATCTTTAAGCACCTGATTATGGCACTATATAGATGTAGGATGTTTGGGGTATTGGTTAGGCCATGGTAATGCGGGATAGAGTTGTGGATTGAAGCGTCTGAGCATTCTATGTGATGAGATGGATGATTAAAAATAAACATTTTCTGATTTTTAATTTTTTTGTGATCTTGTTTTTTTTTTTGTTTAAGTGCAGGGGAATTTGATTGAGCATTAATTTCTCATACTTTTACTATTTAATTACTTATAAATTGGGCAGTAAAGCTATTGATTTCTATGGATTCTCCCTACTTTTGCAGAAATTACTTAGAGGATGACAAAAAGGAGAACATCATCTACGGAGCACAAAATCAGACATTCAAATCTTTCTTGGCCGTGGGCATGGCCAAGACAATCGCGACAGAGACAGACTGCAGTAGGAGACTTGAGGACGCGAGATGGCAGTTGCAGTGGCTACGGAATTTGAAGGATTTCGGATCACGACTGGAAGACTCCCTCTTGAACAATATTTGATCTTTCTCAAACAATTATCTTTATCTTTATTTTTCTTTTATCCTTATCATTTATTTTAAGAGTTTGAGATAGAGTAGGACTAGGAAACAACTTATGTGAAAAGTTGTGAAAAGCCCTTGTGGAAGGGGACTTCTGAGCTCTCTCTCACACAGACTACCATTTAGATTTTGCTCTGTAACTTTCCAGTTTGGGATTTACAGATTTATTTTCTTTTATGCAATCAATAAATTCATTTTCCTCCATGAATATGTCCGGCTAAATACTCGTTCTTGGTAAAGGCTGTTGAGCCAAGTTTCTTATGCTTCATGAGATCTAAGTATTCTTAATAATCTTTATCTCTGTAATTATTTATTTTCTGGTTTAACAAATCGCATTCTTGTTAAAGTTTAGAATTGATCACTTTTATATTTTAGCTGGGAAGTTGCAGTCAACCTAGAAGGGGACGAGCGAAACCGGATAGGCCAAGTGGACAACTAGACCTAGAGATAGGCTAGAGAAAATGAATAATATAACTCAGACCCGATTGACAACCGAGGGCCTTAAGTGCGAGTTAAACTTGAGTTAGACGTTGTCTTCCCCTACGCCATTGATGACGATTGTGCTACCTTTCAATCTAATCAAGCTATCAACCAAGGTAGTAAACCCTTTAACCAGCAAGGTGCTATTTGGTTAGGATTGTCTAATAGGGAGTACCCGCTAGGGAATTTGATAAAGGAGGGAAGTAGGAGTGTACAGGAGTCCTTGCATTCCATAGCAACTCTATAGAGACGAAGATGAACATCATTGAATCAATGATCGAAGCATAAGAAACGCAGCTTTCAAAATGACCTTACTAGGAATTTTCATCCTCTGAATTTCCAACCCAATTATTTTGTCTTGGCCAAGCCTATTTTATTGTTTAAATTGTTGTTCTTTTATTTTCAGTTTCAGAATCAAACGAATCAGCTCAGTGACAAGGAAGTCAACCTAAAAACTACGCATCAGAGGAGTCTCTGTGGACGATCCTCTTATCACCATCTGCAAACCCTTTGTGGGTCGTGATAAGTTGTAACTCATTCTCATTTCATACTCATTTTACAACTATTTTTTACGCCTTCAGCAGGCGATAATATAGAAACAAAAAAATTAGTAAAAATTGAAGAGGGACTAAGTGATAAACCAAGAGAAATTAATTTTTTTATTATTATTAAGGAAAGAGAAATTAAAGTACGTTGAATTAGAAAACTAAGATCGACCTAATTAAAATAATAATAATTTTCAATGTTAATTAAAGTTGGGCTTAAAAATAACATTTAGTGTCTATTTATTAAAAATAATGATTACCCCCTACTTAAATTCTTAGATGTTATATATAATGACCTAAACAATAATATAACAAATAATATGATGAATATATAAGCAAATAATATAGATTTAGGAGTGGCACCGCTTAAGAGAGACGGCGAATCAAACAAAACAAAATGCAAAAGTCCCATTGCGGCCTAAAAAAAGCAGCGTACCGCTTAAGAGAGACGACAAAGCACCTACAACCTTTAAATCATTTAAAACATCATCCTAAAGTCAATCAAACCGAAACTACAATATGAGCAGATAAAATTGATCGAACAACCATGCACCGTCTGGGTCAATGCTTAATTGGCTGGGTTAGTCAATCCATGAAACTACGTTATTTTACTCTTTTTTTTAAAAATAAATTACATAAAAATGACACCGTTTTATTTTTTTCTAAAAAAAAAGAAAGTAGAGATTTATTTGATATATTAATTGGGTATGAATTATTATGTTTTTATATTAAAGAAAAAGTCAATATTGTTGGTATATTTATTTTTTATATAAAAAATCAGTCAATTCGATGCGGTTCAACTTTCTAAAACTGAACAATTCATAAATCCGATTAAACCATGTTGAATCAGTACTTCATTCATTTTCGATTCGTTGTCCGATTCGGTTGTGATAACACTGCTCCTACTCACTAAAGCCCAAGTAGCAAAGCAAAAATCCACCCACCAGACCACTATTCAACCAACAACGACCCATCAAATAGCCAGGCCCACTAAACCACACAATCCCTTAGGCCTCAACCATGAGTCACTGTAAAAAAAGTTAAAAAAAATAAATGGGACAATTATTCGTGATTTGGTGTTAGCATGTTTCATCAGGTGCCATTTCTGGCCCAAAAGGCTAAAATACCAGCCCAAGCTTATCAAAACCACACCGAAAAGGGAAAAAACCTCACCGCTAGTGGTTGTTAAAAAGAGAAATTCTAAAATAAAGTGATTATAATGTCGTTATTTAATTTGTAATGTTGTTGAATAGATCGAATTACTAATTAAATAAGACTTATACTATTAAATAAATTTAATGGTTAGAAAGCACCCATTAACCGTTAATGCATGTTTTTTATGACGTAAATTATAAATTCGATTCATGGTAGATTGCTGAAACGACATTACAGCTGCAACTAAAACAATCCTGCCCGTTTAGCCCTTTCCTTTTGTCAATTCAAAACATCCTCATGGGAACATAAATTATTAGAGATTTTAATATTTAATTTTGAATAATTTTGGTCTTTGCATGAAATAATTGAGAAAATGGCTTACAATCCTCTCAACCTATTCATAGCTCAGCTTTCCATTTTGGAAATGCCCTTTTTTTCTGGAATTGGGGCAAAAACTATAAAAAAAGGAAAAGAAAATAAATAACACTTCAGAAGTGTTCAAAGTCCTGCAAATATCAAATCCTCACAGTCAATGAATGTTTCAAGCTTCCAACATGGAGTACATGCTCTCCCAAGGCAACTTTCCTGCTTCCAAGCTCATCTACCACGCTCAAATCCTTGCACACATCCACCTTAAATCTCACCATTGTTTCGGTTTCCGGATTCAGGCTCACCTTCTCAAAGCTCACCAAATGCTTCCGCGGCGAGTTGTGCACTGATGGAGGACTAGAGAACAAGAACACTGTATGGCTTCCGCTCGTCTTCCCCATGTTCTTGACTCTCAAATGTACATCAAAAGCTAAGTTTCCGCAAGTCTGTTCCACGGCGTCAATTGACTTGCATTCTGATGAGCGGCAAGCATGACCTTCTTCTAAGAAAGCAGATACCTGTTTTGGTGCTTGAACAAGCTGATGGTTGAATGGGGAGTAGCTTAGCCCATCCCCAAATGAATAAACAGTTTCTCCGGTGTAGAATCTGTACGTTCGACCAGGGTAGCCAGTGTCAGGATTCGGTCTCATGTTCATGTTAGTCATTGGTACTTTGTCGACATAAGATTGTGGATACCAAGTCATTGGTAGCCTTCCACCTGAAAAACAATGTCATCACTCAGTTAACTCACAATTTCCAAATGTTTAGCCTCTTTTACGACTTGATTCCTAGTCAATGTGGCACCCAAAAAAATAATAAATATTTGTTCAAGAGAGAATCATCATAATTGAGAGATAAAAGAGAGCTTACTTGGGTTGTAATAACCAAAAATAACATCAGCTAGGGCAGCTCCCCCAGCTTCACCGGGATAACCAACCCACAGGATGCTTGTGATTTTCTCGTTAGTTTTCGCGAACGATACATCCATGCCTCCACCAGACATTATTACGAGAATGACAGGACCCTTGGACACATTTGCAACTTCTGTTACCAGAAGCTGCTGCTGTCCAGGAAGAACAATGTTGATCCTATCGCGACTCTCTGTTTCAATTGATTGATCAGCACCCATGACAAGTACAGTAGCATCTGCAGAAGCTGCTATCTTCTTAGCAGCATCTAGCTGGGCACTGCTGCATGAAACATCTGAGCACCCTGGCTGATAAGCTGTTGCAACTGAGGCTGTTAGACCTTGCAAAGGCGTCGTATACTTGCATGGTGTGCCTGCATTTTTTCCAGGATATCAGCAAACAAGCGTAATTTACAGTAAGGGTGATGAATCAACTTTTATAATAGTCAAATCAAGGCGGCAAGAAACTGTTTGCAATTGAGTCATTGCTAAAGCTGACCTTCATAGTTTCCGATCATTGTTTTAGTGACATTGGCATTTGGTCCGATTACTGCCAATGTTTTGATGGCAGTTGGAGATAGAGGCAGTGAGCCTGCTGTGTTTTTTAGCAATACTATCCCTTGCCTTGCTGCTTCACGGGCCAGTTCCTGGTTCGCAGGTGTGCAAACATCTTTCGGACCGAGATTCCCATAGAGTTGCTTTCTAGGATCACCATCAAAGAAACCAAGTCGCATCAAAGTTGCAAAATTGTTTGAGACAGCATTACTGATGGCTGACTCATTCACTAGTCCACCTTTCACTGCAGCTTCTGTATGCTGCCCTAGGAAAGAGCCACAATTGAGATCCAACCCTGCAAATAGAAGCATCTGAGAAATTAGATCTCTATGAAGTCTCTTAGTTCCAACAAATATCAAGCTAAAATAATCCAAATAATTGAAAAATATCCAAAGAGATACTGGATCGAAATGGTACATCAAGTTTGCAAAATCATCAACATCCTCAGAAATCTATGCGAGGGGAATGGAGTTACCAGCCAATAGTGCTTTAGCTGCAGCTTCTTCTGGTGTTTTGGTATAGTGTTGAGAATTGAAGTACACATCTATTGAATCACAGTCAGTAACAATGTATCTGCAGGAAACAGGAAACCCATGAAGAAAGATTCTCTGCTGACTGATAAACTAAAAACAGATACAAACACCCATAATTTTTTATACTAAAATATTTGTAAGAATTCATAAATATACCCATTTAATTTCCATTGGCCTCTGATAATCCCTGAAAGTAGGTCTGGGTCAGCACAGGTAGGCTTACCATTAACCTGGTTGTAAGAACACATGACACTAGCAACATTCCCATCAATAACACAACTCTTGAAAGGTGGTTGAAATGTATCATCCATATCTTGCTGGGTTACCTAACTCATCAAAAACCAAAAAAGGCAAAAAGAATGTGACAAATTCCTAATTCCCACAAACAAAAATGGAAAAATATGTAACATTTTATCAAAAAAATTCATTACCACAGCATTGAAATGATACCGGTCCGTCCCTTTCCAATTATCCAAATCATAGGCAGTGTAGTGTTTACAGCAAGCAGCTACCTTAAGTTTATCTGAGGCACCATCATCACTTTCTTGCAGACCCTTAACATAACCCGACGCGTATTTACTTGAGAGCAATGGATCCTCTCCTGGAGTCTCCTGGCCCCTACCCCATCTAGGATCTCTGAAGATATTAATGTTTGGTGACCAAAATGTCAATCCTGCTAATCCAACATTGTACATAGCCCTAGCTTCGGTTGAAACCACCTGCAAAAACACTTAGCAGACATCATCATCATCATCAATTATTAACCTATTCCTTGACATTTCATTGAAAACATTGTACTGATTTTCTTGCTTTTGCAATGGATTATTCATAATGCAATTTGCAATTTGCAATTTGCAGTATTCTCTCATACACAGAGTGAGCTGGATTCCCACCCAAGTCAAAAATGTGCATTTACAGTTTCCACCTACTTTCCTTTCCTTCCATAATCTTTATAATATTACACAAATCCATCAAACCTACAATTTTTTGCTACATAAGTTCTGTTCTGTAACAGCCACACACACTGGGTGATGTACCTAAATGCAACTGATAAAACTATATAATATTTTTCTTTTTCTTTTTCTAATGCACTTTTAAAGATAATTTTGATTAATATAGAAAATCAAAAAGGACAAATATTCCAGAACAAGGTTTTGCCCATACTATGCTACAATGACACAGTATCGTAAAATGCACTTCATAAGCATTTGCCCAAATTTGGCGCTGTTCTTTCTAGCACTGTGTACCTTATTTTAATAAAGATAAATAAATCAAAGGCAGGCGCCCGTAGAACAAGAAACATGACCATGTTTGAAATACTCACCTCCCTCTTCTTCTTTTATTTATTAATCAATTAGTATTTCCAACAGGAAGAACAACCCAATTTGTCTCACATTTTGGCCTTTTTCATTTCAATGCAAGTCCCAAGATGAATTGTTAAAACAAAAAAATAAGGACAACCCAGATGTTGATTGGTGGGGAAGATACTCAAGAACATTTAAAATCATTGGGAAAAAAGCATAAAAAAGCATAAAGATCCCACCTTTCCAATTGCTTGAAAAAGTGAAGCGTTGAAGGAGGCAGCAGTGGTGATGACCTGAGGAAAACTGGTGGCGCCAGGGACAAGACTGGAGAAATGGGTCCCCGGACCGACGTAGGAAACGCCGTGTAGAGCTTCAGACCACCACTCGTACTTTGGAATCCCGAGCCGACTCACACTCCCTGCGCTGTTCACCAAGAACAGGATTTTCTCCTGCAATGTCAGCCTCCTCACCAGGTCGGATACTCTGTCATTGATCCCCAAGGATGTGTTACAGAACCCAAAACTCCCCAACGACGGGTTGTTTGCAACATCGCAGGCGAAGACTGGGGATGATGACTGAGCGGAGACTTGTTGGGGAAAAGAAATGAAGGAAATGGTGAAGAAGGTGAAACAGAGGAAAACAGAGAGCTGTACTCTGTTTTTTGGGAGGAGAGAGGCCATAGAGATAGAGAGGGTTTTAGCCTTTTAGGTACGATAGGTGGCCTTTGGGTTTTGGGCATGCAAGTTTTAGTTAGGGCGGAATGCTCCTATAGGTAAATTTATAGGAGAAATTAGAGACTAGGAGGGATAGGATGTTGTGTGGTTTTTAGTTTTTGTAATTGTGGCCATCCACACCAAACCCAAAGTAAGCCAACACATGTTGTTTTGTAGCAACCCGTGATTAATACAAAATTGGGACGAGAGAAAGGGATTACTAACTATGAAAGTTAGTTTTTCGTGCTAATAGCCTATTAGTAATAGGGATTGAACGAGACTATTCTAAATCTCGATTTCAAATTTTTTTATCAAGATTATAAATTAAAATGTTCAATTTCACATAGAAATTAAATTTCAGCATGATCCATCAGATGAATTAAACATTGCCATACACTATTTGTTATACTTAGGTGAAAGATGTGTGTGTCAGCATGTGATAATGCATTGGCGAAGTGAGGAGAGCCCTCTAATTTCACTTAGAATTGCTTTTGCTAGAAGCTAGCTTGCTTGTATAAGAAAAAAGAAGAAGGTTGTTGTTGAAGTGGGGCTACTCCTTACCCAACCAAAACTAAAAGCGAATCTAATTTTGGAAGATGTGATGTGGCAAATGCATAAATGTCAAATTTTTCTTTAGATAAATTTGGATGCCAATTATATGCCACTTACGAGAAATTATTTGATAGCAAAAGCAAGAAAAAAGCAAAGAAAATAAACAATATACGCAAATTATTGTACATTGTTCTACCACCTAGTAAGGCTTTAATTAAGCGTCTAACACTTTCTAATAAAAAAAATTAGGATATAGTAATATATACTTTCTCAGTTCTGAAAAAAAGATGTCATTTAAAGTTATATTTTTTGTTCTAAAAAGTATTTTATTTTCACATTATCTAGATGAAAAATGATAGGCTTTTGCAACTCTCTTTTCTGATAAAATGTAATTATATCTTCTTCTTTTTCTTCTAAAAAGTCTAATCTATTAAAATTTTACCCAATCAAAATCACACAGTAATAAAAATACAAGAAGAGAGAATTAATAGTTATTAAAATTTTACCCAATCAAAATCACACAGTAATAAAAATACAAGAAGAGAGAATTAATAGTTACTCTTTCGGAAAGTAATTTTGGGGGAAAATAACATTTCGTTAACCGAACATAATAAAACTAAAAATCTCATTTTTTCGAATCATTTTTTCAATAATTTCGCAAACCAAACACTATTTAAAGGGAATGAAGTAGGAGATTATTTTTTTAGCGGAGAGCAGAGAAATGAAGAGGAATCTAAGACCGAAGAAATGAAGAGGAATCTATTGGTGGAAGAAGGGGTAGAAAGAGCCCGTGATGGTTCGATTTTGTCCTCTTTGGTAAGGAGAAAAGAAGGAAACAACTCAAGAATTTAAGAATTATAATGAAACTACTGAGCTTCATCAATCACGGATGGGATCACTCTGTTCCTCTCGTGAGAAGGAGGGATTCAGATGCTATGAAGGCCTGACTCTATTATCAAGCATCGATCAACTGAGCCAACTAGCATACGTACGTGTAAAAACTCTTATATAGATTAATTTTTTTGCAAAAAATACAGAGAAAATACCCGTGAAGACCAAAAAAAATGATAATAATACTAGAAATAGCGTACATTTAAATAAATAATTCAAAATTATTAAGCATATTGCTATGCATTTGGCAAAATTATTGTGCGTAAAAGTTATTAAAGTGTTTAGTTTAAATATCAGTTTAAAAAAATATAAAATATTTTAAATATTTTATGAAAATTTAGGTACATATGACCACGGTGGTAGTAAGATAAAAAAAAAACCTAAAAAAATTGAATATAACAATAAAATATTTTTTAAATATATTAATAATTAAACAATAAAATAAATATTTTATGTAAAAGTATGTGATTATTATTATTTTATTTTGTTAAATAATTTGAAATTAAAAAATTGTATAAAAACAATCCATGTTTACATAGTTTTGGCAGTATTTTCGGTGCAATTAAAGAAATTAAAAAAAAATCTTGCATAAGAGATAGAAATTTAAAATTAATTATCGTAAATTAATTACCAAATACATCACATATTGCTGATTTTTAATAAATAAATAAATAAAACTATTGTTTATATTAGTAGATCCAAAGTAATGATGGCCCAAAGGAAAGGAATAAAGGATATCAGTAGTTGAGAGTCCTGAAACTAAAAAAAATTGTGTAGATTCCTTCCAATAACGACGTCGTCTAAGGGTTAGTATGTACTCACCAAAATAATCAATTTTCCACCTTTTTATTTTACATTTTACCAGTAATTAATATCTTTCGAGTCTCATTTCAGCTAACCATACTTTATTACTGTCACTAATTATGTTTCTTCAACTAAGTTAGTAAAATGAAAAATAAATAAACTAAATACTCCCTCCGGTTTTTATTTTTATTAATTAACTTTCTGAAATAATAGATAAACTTAAAATAATAATTTTCTGAAATAGTAGTTAATAGTTTTCTTGACTGTAGTTTTCAATTTACCCATTTTTATAGTATAATTACAATAATACTATTGTACCAAATTAATTGGTTGGGTAAAAAAATTAAGACAGGGAAAAAGTCGTAATTATGACTCAAAATAACAGTTAATTTGGACCACGTTTTTAGTAGGAAAATGACAGTTATTAAAAACCAGAGGGAGTATCATATATTTCAAAACAAAAACAAAAGCCTAAGACTATCTTTAGAAAAAGAACGGAGGGGCAACAATTAATGGTATAAAGACATAAAACAACCTTGAACTTTAATGTTATAATTAATCGCAACCCTGAACTATATTTTTGTTTAATTACCCCATGGTCGTTATTATTATTATTCAATCACCCCCTACCGTTAAAAAAATCCGACCTGTCATCAACACCGTTAATTTTTTTGCCACAACAGCTCAATATTACCATGTCAAATTGCCACGGGGTTGCCAAGTTGACGAACAGTGGCAGGTGGACCTGTCACTCCTTTTTTTTTTCTACCTCTACTCACGCACAACAAGTCAACAACCTACCCTTCTCTTCCCTTTCCCTTTCCTTTCTGCAAATCATTGCTTGGTGGGCGGATAAGGGCGCTCAACAGAGAGAGATGGATGGGCGTTAATTGTGGAAATGTCAATGCGGTGATAGAAGTGGATCCAGCAATGGTCAGATTTGTCGATGGAGAAGGTGATGATTCGATGACGGTCAAATCTGGCGACGATGGAAGGGATAGATGGTGGACATGACAACGGGGATGAAGGTGGTGGTGGTGGCGGATGGAAGAGGGAGAGTTGCGGTGGTGGTGGGTGGAGGAGGGAGGTGGTGGTGGTGAACCTGAGGATGGTCGGATCTGGCCTTGTCGGATCCGGCGATGGAGGACGAGAAATAGTGGTCGGATATGGCCTTGTCGGATCAGAGTGATGGTTTAATACTTTTATTACATAAATCATATTCATATCTCATAGGAAACGCATCTGCATCAAAGCAATTGGTGGGCAATGGCAGTTATTACAGCAAAAATGTTGTGCACATCCTTGTTTACCTTGGTCAGTGGTGATTGGCCTCGTTTGAACCTAGCTTCGCAGCAATTGGTCTCCAACGCAGCGTCGTTTGCACCTTGTTCAGCAAATTTATAGTTACCAAAAGACAAGGCTTGAGTGGTGACTGAGCGTCGAACTCGTCAAAAATAAATGAGAATTACAACTCGCTACTAAGAACAAATTGCTTATAAATAGTAGTAAGAGAATCGAACCAAAGAGAGCAATGGTACAATTCTTTGTATGAAATTATGATGACCAATTAACACTTAGGTGAAATATGGGCAAGTGTATTAAATCAGAAGCTGGCATTAAATTCCAAACACAGTTCATAGTATATAGATTGTGCGGGGAAGAAAAGTAGTTCCCACCTAATTTTCTCAACCATAACCCTTACTCTAGCATCCAGTCCTAGGCGATATGTTAAATCATCATCCATGATAAGGTAGGGTCTGATTGAACAGTAGTTCAAATGATAAGCAAGTCTATAACCAAAACGATCTTCATTGAATTCTAGCCATCCCCCATATTGGGAGGCATAAGTAAGGAGTGGAATGTTACCTGACCTAAATTTTGTAAGAGGTTCCACCTGGCAGCGGGATTCAAGTATTCCCATTGGAGCCTTTCCTTCTCGGTGCTTTTGGTCTGAGGAGGAGGAAGGTTCAGCGACGACGGTTGTTGTTGTGGAGATGATTGTAGGAATTGGGGTGTTGGACGCTCGAATGGGAGTATTGGCCAAGATAGATGTTGCCCTAGTCAAGCAAGGCTATGGGAAGTCCATATTGTTGGTGATGTGTCTCTCCATGGATGCACGAATCTCTTGGGATACCAGTGTCCGTATGGTTGGCTGTTCTTCGCCAGATGTTGGTTGCTGGGCTGGAAGGGGACCCAAGATGCCTTCTCTGGTTACTTCTGTTTCCACTGTAGGGATTGGGGTTTGGGAAACTGAACCGTCAGGGTTGCGTCTTACCACCTGAGTTATTATTTCTAAAGGAGTCAGGGGACGGTCGGATGGAGGAGTGGAGGAAGATGAGTTGAATCCCGCCATTGCGGACTATGGTGAAGTTCGGATTGTAAGAGGTGAGAGGTTGTTGAAGAGGTTTGAGGGTTTGAGGGTTGTGGAAGTAGTAGGGTTTTGTTTTTTGTCTTGCCTTCCTTTTATACTTTTCGCGGGGTGTGCGTCAAAAAAATCCTTTCTTGACCAAGAAGGGTTTTCTTTCTTGACCAAGGCGGGTGTTCTTTGCTCCATAGATATTCTGGGTGCGATGTTTGGTGCTTGTACAAGAGAAGGTAATAATTCATTGTTAGCTCATAGATATTCAGTACAATTAGATAAAGTTCTTAAAACATTGAGCTCATCTATGTTTTCTACATTATCGCCGCGCATAAAAAGCTCTTTCCTCAACCTGGTCGAAATTTCCTTGCTAACAGAGGAATCAAACGGGTTAGTCTCATAATTTTCACCATCAGAGGGCTCATAAACATCTATATAGTTCAAACTATATGCCTCGTAAGGATGTGTGGCCTCATCATACATACTAAATTTAACAATTTGACCACAATATTCAAGAGAGAGAGAACCGTGATAGACATCAATCAAGGCTCTAGCAGTAATTAGGAAAGGTCTGCCCAAAAGGAGAACAATGGGGTTTGTAGATAAATCCTTGTTCATGTCAACAATGTAAAAATCAACGGGGTAAATGAAATTATCAACTTGAACAAGAATATTTTTGACAACTCCCATGGGGTAGATTATTGATCGCTCGGCGAGTTGGATAAATCCTTCATGATTCCTATGCCTAGATTTTCGTATTCTTCCAATGACAAAATATTGATTCCAGCTCCCAAATCGCATAAGGATTTTTCAATTTTTTTGTTGCCAATCTTGCAAGGAATGTTGAATGTCACTTGATCCGAGCACTTCTCTAGAAGTTTTGACTGAGATATTGAGGAGACATTCCTATTGAAGATATTTTGTTCGTCACCTACAAGTTTCTCTTTGTTAAAGCATAGATTTTCAAGGAATTTTGCATGACTGAGAACTTTTGTAACTAAATCAATCATAGGCATGTTGATTTCAATTTTTTAAAGGTATCCATAAATTCCCTTTCTTCTTCTTCCTCTTCCGGGGACGTGAGAGAAACATCTTCATTAATCTTTTTCTTTTGTTCAACAATTTCTTGTTTGGCGTAGAAGGTGTCATCTTTCGTTGTTGGAATTTCCTTTACTTCCTCCAATTCTTCTTCAACCTGTTTGTGTGGTGTGGATTTGTACCTCCTCAAGGATTCCATTGCCCTCTCCCAATTCATATTTATTGGGTTCTCTTGCTTTTCCTCCTGTTCTACCGTCTGTTTCTTTCAAGGTAGATCTATATTGCTCCTTAAATTGATCGAACTAACATTATAAATGGGGTTGCTCATCACAGAAGGGGGTGGTAGCTCTTGTTGATCAAGACAGCGGTTCTCTGTCAATCGGCTGAGGTGTTTCTGAATTTCCACCAAAGTGGTTGCTAAAGTTGCTTGCATATTTGCTTGGGCAGCTTGGTTAGCTTTGAGAGTGGTCACGGTGTCTTCAATGGAAGATCTTCTAGTGGGTACCTATGGTAGTGCATTGTTTTGATTGTTGCGGGGATCATGCTTGATCCAACCTTGGTTGCGTTTCTGGCCTGATAAACCTGTAGATTTTTTTTTTATGAAGTTAGTAATTACAACAACTTGATGTTTTAATTTATTTGAATGTGAAGAAGGAGTAAGAATAGTGTGATCCGCTGAGCTATTGTTATGACAATTTTCAGCCATAGTTCGGAGTAATGATTTAGCTCGAGTTGGGGTCAAGTCTTGTAAAGATCCTCCGACGGCTGTATCGGTTCTTTCTCTGTCCTTCTAGCTCATCCCATCATAGAAGTATTGAATTAGAGCATGATCTGCCATTCCATGGGTTGGGCAGACGTCTTGGAGTTCGTTGAATCTCTGGTAATACTCTCCATAACTTTCGCTTATTCGTTGCTCAACTGACATTAAGTTTTTTCTGGTTGTTGCGGCTTTGTTTGCATTCCAGTATTTCCTCAAAAAGGCTGTTGACATCTGAGCCCAAGTACTTATAGTGTTGTGGGGCAAACTATGGAACCAATATTTTGCTGAATCTTCCAATGACCATTAGAAAGCTCGTAACTTTGCCCGCTCAATGGGAACATCTGTAGGTTTGAGGGTGTCACATTCCAAGTATAGATTCCTTAGATGAATGTAGGGACTTTCATTGGAATGACCATGAAACTTTTTTCAAATTGTGGATAATGTCGGTCTTGATGGTCCAATCGTGATCCATCGGTTGTAAAATGAGACAGGAATAAGCCTCTTACTCTGATCCCTAGTTCAACTCCCTTAAAGTCCGCTCAATTGACGAATCCATGGATTCTACCTGGTCACAAAATAATTAAACACAAATATCAGTATCCGTTTGCTCCTCGGCAACGACGCCAAAATTTGACAGAGCGTTGAACTCGCAAAAATAAATGAGAATTACAAATCGCTACTAAGAACAAATTGCTTGTAAATAGTAGTAAGAGGATCGAACCACAAAGAGCAATGGTACAATTCTTTGTATGAAATTATGATGACCAATTAAAACTTAGGTGAAATGTAGGTGTTTGTGATAGGAATAAAATTAAAAAGTAAATAGAGCGTGCACTGTTCTTGGCCAAGAATGAGATTCTTGGTCAAGAAGATTAATTCGTGGGTAAATATCTAGTATGAGAGAAATTCCTAGTAGAGGTTGGCGGCTATGAGACAAGATATACAATCATCGATGCAAAGATATTCATCTTTAATCCACAAAGTTGTTATAGGATCAAGGTACGCTTATGACCCCTACTTCCCTCCTGTATCAACACCACCTCAGGTACACTTAGAGATAATGTCTTACTAATTAGCACCTTGCTGGTTAAAGTGTTTAGCGAGTTGGCAGCTGGCTTGAGTCGATTACATCTCTGCAGTGCTTTCGTCCTCAATGGCTTAGGGGAAGACAACTCTAGACTAGTATCCTCGGTCGTCAGTCGGGACTGGATCTGATTAACCTTTCCCCCTACCGTTTCCTAGATACACCCAGTAGCGCGTAGGAGTCTACTTCGATCTCCTTGGTCGATAATCCACAACCAAGGAGAATGACTGTTGCGTTACCTATTCAATTCTAGATTAGCTACTTCTAAAACCAAACAGAAAACACATTAAGATTAAGTACGGGATCAATTAAATGCATAAATGAAGATTAATAAGAACAATTAGATCTCATGCATATTCAAGCTCATGCCTAATTGCCTCTACTAAGAAAAGAGTGTTTAGCTACTCATGCACATAATTGAAAAGTAAATAACAATATATTAAAAATGGTGAAATATCCTTCATTTCCGGAGGAGCAAAAATGTATCAGAGAAATTCAGAATCAAAGAGGAAGTCGCCTCCTTCTCAAAACCCTAGGAAGAGTATATAAAGTTTTCTCTTCCTAGAAAATAGGCGGGAAAAAGGGAAATTAAAATTCTAATTAATTTAAATTATATTTAGATTGCTCTCATCCTCGTATGGAAATATAATCAGATCAGGATCAGCGGGGCGAATCCTCAATCTGACCGAAATCAACGCTTTAATCGTTAGGAAGATCGTCTGTCAATGCAGTTTCAGTCCGTTGTTTGCTCCGAAGATATCTCCAGGTGAAGCGCGGCCAGGCGAGTCTGTCTTGGTCCAGATGGGTGTCTTGGTCAAGAAGGCTGCCTTTATTCAGTCTACTCTAATTCTACCCAATCATGCCCGATTCAAATGGTTTGTACCAAAATCAATAGCATACCACTCAAAATTGTGAGAGATAAAGTGGTAAAAACTATTATGATTAAGGCTCAATTAAGTGGCCTCAAGGATATCGGTTGTCAAAGTCGTATCGTTGTAAACATTGACACAAGCACTCAAATGTTTGGTTAGTTTGGGTTTGGTTTAAATCAACTGCTTGATGACGTTAGCGGTTATGCTTGTTTTAGCTTTGAGTAACTCAACCACTATGAGGCTGAGACTAGCAACATCTGCGGCGGCGCTTTTCGGGGCCGACTTAAGTGAAAAGATGCAGGGATAAAAGAAGGGGAAGAGATAAGGTGAAATAGTGGGGCCCCACTTGCCACTGTTCACCGACGTGACAAGCGGACGTGGCAAAAATCTGACGGCGTTGGTGCCAGGTTAGATTTTTGTAATGGTAGGGGGTGATTGAAAAATAATAACTACAACCAGGGGGTAATTAAACAAAAAAATAGTTCAGGGTTGCGATTAATTAAAACATTAAAGTTCAGGGTTATTTTTATGTCTTTATCCCATTAATCAATCAATAATAATATGGTATAATTTGGTTGACAAAATTTTATTTCCCCTTTAGAATCATTTCTTCAGAAGAGTGATTGCAGATAAAGTTAGATTATTGTGTTTGAATTACATTTAAGATTCTCAGGAAAGTAACATTCTTGTGTTTGTTTAATTTACACCCAAAATCGTAAGGGAAAGTAAAAAAATACTATTTATCCTTAAGTAATAATTACTAAGTTATTTTACTTTTATTTTATTTGGTTAAAATTATCTTATATAAGTGTATGATAAATAATAACTCCAAAATATAGTATGGATGAAGAAGATGAATTATTTTTAGTAAATAAATATCATTTTTATTTTTTATTGTTAAACAAATTGTAAATAAAAATTTACGAAAGACAATGTCAAGTTACTATTTTGAATAATTATTACTGATACATATCATATTTTTTAACGTACAAATTAATTACATTAAATAAATAAATTATCATTAGGATCAAACCCATAACCTACCTCATTTTTAATCATACCTTCCTTTCCCTCATACCGAAAGTCAAAACTGTTGAAAGCATGAACTAGCTCCACACTATAAGCTTGTGCTCCACCTTCTACAAAGTGGTCTCGAAAATTATAGCCAACAGACTGAAAATAGTGATGCTAAATTAATCTCGGAAACTCAAAATGCCTTAGTCGTAGGTCGTCTTATCTCGGATAGCATCTTGGTAGCCCATGAAATCACACACTACCTCAAAACAAAGACAAATCCGAGAAAGTATAAGATGGGATTGAAGATGGGGTTGAAGCTAGACATGTCCAAAGCCTTTAGTCGAGTTGAAGGGAAATATTTTGAAGCCATTATGTACAAAATGGAATTCCACTAAAAATTGATAGCTTGGATTATGGAATCCATCTCCACTATATCATACTCACTTGTCATCGATGGGGAGAAGCATTAATATTTTAAACCATCGAGAGGAATTTGCCAAGGCGCCCATTATCCCCACCCCGCAATTTTTCATTTATTTTTCGCTAATGATTCCCTTTTATTTTGCCAAGCTTCCGAACATAGATGAAGAAAATAATGGACATGCTTTGAGAGTAAATGAAATGGCAAGCGGTCAACAACAAATTAATTTAGAAAAGTCTTCCATTTTCTTCGAAAAGAACATGTCGCAAGACACCAGAACCAGAATCACCAATCTATTGGGTATCAGTAACGTGGGAACTCAAGGATTACCATCATTGATTAACCATTCCAAATTAGATACTTTGGTTGGCAGAATCAAGGAGGAAAGTAACTCGAAAATCTGAGATTCTGAATTTTTTTGCGTTTGGTTGTGACAAAGAAAGTTGGACTCCCCGGACTTCAATTTTCTTTGACCCCCTCACTTTCCCAAAATGGGGAAAGTGATTTCTTAGCTAGAGGGTGGGGAGGGTGATTCCATGAAAAAGTTAATTTTTTTAAAAATTACATATTTGTCCCCTTATACTAGCATTATTCTAAGAAGAAAAAAAACTTGTTCCCTTCTCTCTTAGTTTTAGTTCCCATTTTTTTATTAATTTTTTTTACACTTTTTTGTATGTGTTTTTTTAGTTTGAGATTGTTTTAATATTTAATTTTTAATGTATTTCTAGAATTTCCTCATTTTTATGTTTTAGATTCATTTTTAAAGTTTTGGTATATTTTTTAATTGTTTTTTAAATTTATGATACATTTTTTAAATCTTTTTTAAGTTGGAAAAAAAATCAAAAATTCAAAACAAAAAAAACTCGCGACATGCCACATGGGCACAAAATCGCTACGTCATCACCCTCAAACGGTACAAGGATTAAATTAAATTAAGTGTTATAATTTAGGAACCTGATTAAATAATTTTATAATTTAGGGATTATATTAAATAAAGTGTTATACTTTAGGGTTAAAAATTTCATTTGTTTTAATAAATTTTAGAAGTATTTTCAATTTTTTCTAAAGAAGATTACATTATACCTTGACCTCGATGTGATTTTTCACCAGGTTGTGTAATTCAAACCTATCTTCTATTATTCGATGAAGATTATTACGTACATTGGCGACCGGTGTGATTTTTTACTCTAGTGATATAATTCAAACATATTTCCTATCCTCCTGAAAAGAAGATTACATTGCTATAATTTTCAAGGACTCTAATATGAAGGTTATGTCATTTGTCATATTTTTAACCTACAAAAAATCATAGTCACAAAGCAAACTTGCTAGTCGGAAGAAATAGAAGAGCAAGGACTGAACACACATATTCTGAAGGTTAGATAAAGAAGGTTCATAAAGCTAAATTTTTTAATCAACCCATCAACCAACCTTTTGCAGTAATAAATAATTTGAAAACTCATTTGATATTTTGATTGTTGAAAGATAAACAGCTAAGGTTGTCCATCAGATGGTATTTCGGTATACCATCTGAAATATTTCGATATTCGATATACCGAATGCCTAAAATTTAATACCGTATCGTACTGAACTAAATTCGGTACCGTACCGTATTTACTAAAATTAGTTTGGTATTGTATTTCTGTACCGAAATACCGTTCTTGATCCATACAAACCAAACCCGACCAATTACAAACCCAAAACCAGACCCGACTAACACCCAAAACCAAATCCAAATCCGATCTTCAATTCGAACTAATCCAGCAAATTGGAACGCAAAACAACAGCAAAACCAATAACAAACTGAGAAAAAATAGAGAACAAGAACAAGAAAAGTAGATGATGATGATAAATACGAGTATGCAGAAATAAGGGAGAAATTACTTTGCTGTGTTGGCGGTGATGAGAGCGTACTGGTGCCACGACGACGATGGCGGTGAGGCCGAGAGAGGGTGTGACGGTGATTGAATGAGGGTCGGCAGGTGGTGGAGAGTGAGATTGGGTCTGTGTTGGTGATGGAAGAACGATGTTGGTGTGGTCAGATACGTGATGGAGCGTGAGTGATTGGGTCTGTGAGGGACGCTCGGGTGCATGAGGCGGCGATGGGCCGATGGCTGATGTGGCGGTGATGGCTGGTGTGGCGGTGGTGATTCGGAGGCAGTGGTGAGGCGATTGAGAGGGGAATTGATGGTGAGCGTTGTCTGTGTGTTTGTGAGGTTGAAGATGAGAGTGAGGGAGTTTAGAGTCAAGAGTCCGAGAGTGAGAGATTCAGATTGAAGGAAAGGGTGAGGGATTGAGATTTCGAGAGTGAAAGAGAAGAAGAGAACAAAAATCAAAGAAGAAGAAGAGAAGAGATGCGAAGAATAGAAATTTGGAGAGAAAAAAAGAACAGAAATCGAAGAAGAAGAAGAGAACAGAAATCAAAGAAGAAGAAGAGAACAGAACTCAGTAATCTAATGTAAGTAAAAGTATTAACGAGTGAAACACCAACCCAAAATAATTTTGCTCCTTTTATTGCAAGATATTAATTACGTACCGGATTCAATGCATGTATTGGGTCACAACTTCGACTGAAAATGTGCATCTCAACATCTGATATGGCTTAGACTAACGATAGCGATAGGAATTGACCTAGCAAACCCTACGCGGCGCATAGCCATTGTCTCCCCTCTGGCCATCCCACTGCTGCCGGAGTCCCATAATATACCAAACACTCACGGTGCTGGCGTAAAAAACCTCTCATCCCGTAATCCTACCAAATACCTCGATGCGGGATTTTACCAAACCCATTACAACTTTCTACCTTGAGAACCTTCCTCTTCATGTTGATCACAAAACCCTAGAACATCTGTTGATTCGTAGATGGAAGCTTCCTCAATTCCAATGGGTTCGTGACGTATTCATCCTGAGACGTCGGAATAAGGCAGGGTGATGTTTTGGTTTTGTCCGTTTGGAAGGTGTCCAGAATCCGATAGAGATGGCGACAACCCTAGGTAAGCAATTCATCGGGGCCTCGGCAATTAGATGTAGATTGGAGAAGTATGGGAGGAAACCTAGTATTGGAAGAGAATCAGGCAAGAAGGGAGCTATGAAAAATGGGCCTGCAACTGAGAAGAATAGTAGGACAGATTCGCTACTGTCGACGAGACCTACTACGGTGGTGGTAGAAACAAAGGGGTCGCAAATCTATTCGCCAACGATTGGAGAAAACATTGAGAAATCTTCTGATAGTCGTGCTGCTCCGGAGGTCATCATTGAACTATCCATTCTTGCTAAAAACAAGGTTTGGCTAGATAGAAGCGCGGTTGGAATCCTTTGTAGGATTGAACAAGCTCTCGAAATCCAGGAATTATTAACGGAAGCAGACTTGATATGTGAGGCGAAACTGATGGGTAGAGGGTTAGTTTTTTTAGAATTTCCTAGTCTTGAAGAATTTAATAGGGCTATGACGCGGATCAATCCAGCGGTAGATGATATTCTTAGTAGGGTAATGCCATGGAAGGAAGTGATAATGAGTATGGGACATTTATGTTGGGTGCAATGCACGGGGCTCCCTGTTAAAGCGTAGGGAATGGACTCCATTAAGGCTATTGCTAGTGTGTGCGGTCAGCTAATTTGTGTGGATGAAAACACACTGCAACGCAAATGGCTGGACGTGGTAAGATTTTTGGTCTCGGTGGATTCGATTAATATAGACAGAGAGATTATGGTCCGCTTGGAGGATAAGAAGCATAAGGTTTGGATTCACGAGGAACCTATGCAAGGTGCGATCTCAAACCTTGACTAGATGGTGGGGGCTGATATGGAGGTAGAGAGTAGGGAAGAAGAGGAAGAGGAAAATCTGGTGGGAGAAGAGGAACATAATCCGGCTGAACAGGTGCGGGATTCATTGCAGGAATCCTTAGTCCCCCCTTTGAACACTTCTCTAGGGAACCTCTCGTTACAGTCCGATGTCCAAACCACAAAATTAAAAGGTTTGCAAGTGGAAATGGCAGACTTGAAACGGAACAATCGGGGGAGGGGTCGACTACGGTAGCGGAGAGAGTTGAAGACGACGACATTGTCAATATGTATCAGGCCATCGGGAAAACAATCATGGTGGGAGCTGCTTGGGAACTTGGAGTAGCGATGTTCCTCACGGATAATATTGACGAAGAGGTTTTCTGAAAGTTTGACAGAGAACGGTTTGAATGTGAAGTAAGTCACTACAGGAATTAATGAGCCTGCTGGTAGCGAGATCAATTGGTATAATGGTTAGATTGCTTTCATGGAACAGTAGGGGTTTGAGTGGTTTGCCGAAGAGGAGATTTGTAAAACAAATCATTCAAAGAGAACGTTTGGAAGTGGTCTTTATTCAAGAGACCAAACGGGAACAGCTATCTGATTATTTCGTGAACAATTTATGGAATGGTGTGGGGGTGAAGTGGGTTGCTGTCCCCGCTTGTGGGAGATTGGGGGGCCTCCTTGCTATGTGGAACCAGGACGTAGTTGAGGTTTCTAGGGTGGTTACAGGGGATAGATTCATATGGTTGGAGGGGTGTGTTAAGACGCTAAATTTTAAATGTGTCATGGTGAATGTTTATGCCCACACAGAAGCAGTAAATAGAGTGGTCTTATGGGACCAGCTGAGTAACTTGATTAGGAATAACTTGGACCCGGTTCTAGTAGCGGGGAACTTCAATAAGATTCTTACTACGTCGGATAGATCTTGTGAGACGGTTGAGACTCGTGGTTCTCGGGACTTTCAAAGATGGGTTAGCGAGAACCATCTCCGAGATATTCCCCTGTTAGGTAGAAGGTTTACTTGGGCCAATGCGGCTAGTAGGAGTCGGCTTGATAGGATCTTTGTTCAAGTGGGTTGGGATGTGAGGTGGTCGGAGTTGAAGCTGTCGGCTTTGGACAGGAACAGCTCTGACCATGTGTCGCTCATGATCAATTTTTTGGTTAAGGATTGGGGACCAAAACCTTTTAGGGACTTGGCGGCTTGGTGGGGTCACCCGGGGTTCAAGGAGCTATTAAGTTCTCTATGGAGAGAAGCGGGTGTGGCACACCCCAGGATGCACAAGGTGACTAAGAAGTTAAAATTCCTCAAGGAAAAGCTTCGTACGTGGAACAAAGAGGTCTTTGGATATATAGGAACTAAATTGCAGGCTCTCACTAATGAGTTGAACCAATTAGATTGCACTGCTGATGCGCGCGACTTGGTAGCGGAGGAAAATAGCAAACTACAGGAGATCCAAGGCCAAGCGTGTAGTATGTGGCAACAAAAATCGAGGCAGAGATGGGATTCCCTCGGGGACTGGAATACTAGCTTCTTTCACTTATCAGCGAAATTAGATATATTGCGATGTAATGTAACAGAGATTATCCAAGGTAATAATAGGCTAACAACCCCGTTGGATATTAAGGATGCGGCTGCTTCTTTTTATGCGTTCTTCAAAGAAGTTAGATGGAACAGATCCCGAATGACAGACCTGGGATTTAGTAAGCTTAGTGCTCAAGAGGTGGAGGACCTCGACAGGGATGTTTCTACTGACGAGATTTGGGAGGCTGTGCAGAGATTAGGAAGTGATAAGACCCCTGGTCCAGATGGGTGGTCTATGGGTTTCTTGAAACGGGCATGGGAGACCCTTGGTTCCGAATACAACGACCTTGTGAAGCAATTTTTCTGGTCAGGAAAATTTACAGGAGGGACCAATACTTCCTTTCTTACCTTGATTCCGAAAATCAAAGGAGCTAAGAAATTCACAGAATACCGGCCAATTAGTTTGGTTAGCAGCTTTTACAAGGTGATCTCGAAAATTTTAGCCACGCGACTAGCTATAGTTATTTCTTCGGTGGTAAGCACGTCTCAATATGGTTTTATTAAGGGGAGATGTACTTTAGATTGTGTTATGGCCGCCAATAAAGTTGTTCACGCCCTAAAAAGACACGAGAAATCTGGTCTCCTTTTCAAATTGGACTTTGAAAAGGCTTATGACTCTGTGGAGTGGACGTACTTGTTTGATGTCCTTTGTCATTGGACTTTGAAAAGGCTTATGACTCTGTGGAGTGGACGTACTCAATGCCTTAGTACAATGAGAGTGTCGGTCTTGATTAATGGTTCTCCATCTGCAGAGTTTGGTCTGAGTAGGGGGCTTCGCCAAGGCTGCTCCTTATCCCCGTTTCTTTTCAACATTGCGGTAGAGGGTCTCCACCTCCTAATCACGCGAGCCCAAGATCAAGAGGTGCTGCGCGGGATTGATATTGCAACAGGTTTGAATGTCATGTATCTCTATTTCGCAGACGACACGCTCATTTTTGCTAACAATGAAGAGGTGGAGGTGCAAAATGTCAAGGGGCTCCTTCGTTGGTTCGACGCCTTTTCCGGATTGAAAGTCAACTACCATAAGAGTACTTTGGTCGGAGTAAATACATACAGGCCCTTAGGTGAAATTATGGCGCGTAGAGCGGGTTGCAAGTATGAATCCTTACCATTCAATTATTTGGGTTCGAAGGTGGGCATGAATCTGAGAAGGCTAACCAATTGGACAGATTTCATTACGAAGATGAGGGAGAAACTTACCACTTGGAAGGGACCGCTCTTGTCCTTGGGAGGTCGTATTACGTTGATTAAATCAACGCTAGCAAGCCTTCCGATTTATCACATGTCAATATTCAAAATGTCGAAGGGGATCATTCAAAAATGTGAACAAATAATGCGGCAATTTTTATGGAATTGAGGGGACACTAAAGCTGGTTTAGCTAAGGTCAAGTAGGCCACGATCACTCGGCCGAAGGAGTTGGGAGGGTTGGGTTTGAGGGACTTACAGTTGAGAAATGAGGTCTTGCTTTTCAAGTGGATTTGGGGGGCTCTAACAGGGAGGAATAAGCTATGGGTAGAGATCATTCGTACTTAGTATAAATGCATGAGTGTGGGAAGTCTATGGAAACAAGATTATGGTGTCCCCTCTCCTATTTAGAAAGACATCCTATCTACATGGGGGAGAGATGGGGATAGGTTTCATCAGTGGACAGGCCAGACTCGACTCTCCTTGGGGGACGGGGATACTTTCATATTTTGGTGGGCCCCTTGGGCTACTCGGATCCCCCTAGCGCTTCGCTTCCCACAACTTTATAACCTTACGGGAGACAAGGAAGGTACGGTTAGGACTTTCGGGGAATGGCAAGGAGATGTTTGGGGTTGGAAATGGTGTTGGTGGAGGGCTTTATTTGAATGGGAAGCTGAGGAAGTCCACGAGATGGTTGCTTTGCTCTAGACTCCACGAATCAGTAGGACGAAGGATAAGGTTGCTTGGATGCTAGAACCGTCAAAACAATTTTCGGTTAATACCCTTTCTTCTTACATCGAGAACACTATTTATGGGGGGCAGGCTAATGACCTCTTGAGCTCCTGTTGGCAGTGGTTGGCCCCCTACCGTATCGAGACATTCATATGGATGGCGCTCCAAGAGGATCATGACTCACAACTTCCTTTGGCGACGTTCCATCTTGTCTGAGGAAGATAGTAGTTGCCCTCTGTGCTCGGGACCGACTGAGTGTGGTAATCATTTGTTCATACACTGCATATCTGCGGATCCGGTTTGGGAGTTTCTGGTTCGTTGGGCAGGAATGCAGTGGTGTAGGCTAAGGACTCTCCAAGATCTTTGGAGGAGCTAGAGTGGGTTGATTGACTGGAGGACCAAGCAAGCTAACTTGATGTGGAAGATGCTTATTTACGTGGTGTTGTGGCATATGTGGAATCAACGCAATAGCAAGGTTTTCAACAATGTTAATCCTTGCTCCTTCCGTTTGGAGCGAGTTATTTTCGGGACTTGGCACTAGTGGATCAAGAGCTGGGGCGCCTGCTTTCCCTTACTCTCCCATGCAGATGATCATCTCTCCTGCTTGGCCGGAATCGTGGCGGGGTCGGGGTGTGCAAGATAGATAGCAGTTTCGTTTTCTTGTCAGCTTGCCTGAGTAGTGTTGTTTCTTTTTTATTATCCTTGTTGTTTCTGCTTGTGCAGTAACTCTCTTGTTTGTCATGTTCCCCATGACTTTCATTCTTTAATAAATCCACAACTTATTTAAAAAAAGTAAAAGTAATAATTCGGTACGGTAGGTTTGGTAATCTGAACCTGACAAAACCAATATCGTACCATACCGAACTAAATTTTGGTACTGTACCGAATTACCGAATAGTAAAATCTTATAAAAAAAAATACCGACCGAACTTACGTAATTACGGTATGGTATTTTGGTGGATACTCCTATAGACAGCTAAATAGAGATAAAGTCCATGATAAAGTATATGTAGAAAAGAATAATTAGACGCCTACTATGAACAAGATAACAAAGACACAAATATAGAAAATGATAAAGTAGTATTTTTTCTTACTTTCCTGCAGAATTCCTAAGTACAAAACAAACACAAGAATGTTACTTTCTCAAAAATCTTATATCTCAACCAAACACAAAAAATTAACATTCTCTCTAATCACTCTCCCGGGAGAATGAGAGAGTGATTCCAAAAAGAAAAATAGTATTTTGTGAACCAAACGCTACCTAAAGAGAAAGTGGCGAGCAAGCTAGGAGGATGGAAGTCAAAATTGCTATCACCTAGCTAGCGGAAAAAAGAGGTTCTAACAAAGTCAGTAGCAACATTGGTACGTACCATCCTACTCCATGTCTTTCGATTACCACGAAAGCAAGATGATCGCAAAATTCTACTAGGTCAAATCGGCTAGGAACAAATTCATTGGATCAGCTCCATGTGCGAAAACAAAAAGAAGGGAGGACTTGGATTATGGGACCTCGAAACCTTTAATCAAGCTTTACTTACAAAAAGGGATGGGAACTTCTCAAAGAACCCACTTCTTTATTTTCTAGATTTTTTAAGGGTTATTACGTCGCTAATGATAACAATCAGGACTATTTTTTGGGGCGTTATCGTCACTATGCCCGCGTTAAGGACAGACATGGCAGTGCCTACCGCTGAGGATGCCGCCCCTCATCGAGGAAAGAGCCCTGGGATAGTCGGCATCAGCGGCGGGGGGGAGCTCACGCGTCATCTATCCGCACACACGACGTTATCCCATCCCAGGACAGTCATGACGTCACCCAGAGTTATTGTCCCTGACGTCACTCGGAGATATCGCCCTTGATATAACTCGGAGATATCGTCCTTGATGTCATTGAAGGCGTTATCGTCCCCAGATAATGCCCTCGCGTAGCCTATAAATACCCCACAATTCAAAAGGACAGGTAAACCTAAGATCGCTACTCGAAACTCTGCCATTTCAAATCGTCTTACTGACTTAAGTATCGGAGTGTCTACACCGGAGCCCCCCCTCCGGCGCTTTGCAGGTACTCTCTACGTCGACAACAGGGATTCCGATCAGCCATCATCCTAACCCCGATTTTTCAGAAGTCTGAATCTTATCAAACTGGTGCTTTCATTGAGAGCTTTGGTTCATTAAGTGAGCATCCTTAATAGCCAAGCTTCGTTTTTTCTGGGAAGATCGGAACGGTCATGGCTTCTGATTCGGGGTCCACGCAACCTTCACCCTCTAACATTCCTTTTGCGATCCATAGACAGCTTTTTCCTTTTGCCACTACTGATGTTCCTGGAACAATTTAGGAGATCATTATGGAATCTTCAGATCTCCCCTTTAGATCAATAGGAGGAGCACCCTCTTCTCAAACAAGCATCCCGTTATCCCAGATGGCGGGATCTAGTTTTTCTACTCCACCTCCGAGGGGATTCGTGTTGGACGGCGTAAACAACCCCCTTGCGAGCAAAACATCTGACGTTCTCAGTTGGATTATTTGACAGAACTGGCTACAAGAATCACGCCTGATATTTCTGGGTCGAACGTTCTTCCCCGGGTTATTTTCACATCATCTATTGTCACTGAACGACCCTTATCACCTCGGCAACACGGAAATATTCCAGTGACCTTGCCCGTGATAAATACACCAATCAGCCTTGGGCAACTCGCTCAGGGGCGAGAGGAGCCTTACGTGCCACAAGTACCAAGAATTCCCGTCCCCCGAGAGGAGCGACGACATGATGAATACAGAGACCGTTGGGACGGTCGAGGGGAAGAAGCGGATAGAAATATATCCCCTGAGCGTAGTGAGAGATCCAGTAGTAGAAGACATCGAACCCGTTCGCCCAGGAGTCGTAGCCAATCTCCAAGGCGACACCGCACTCCAGAACCGCGAAATCGAGGGCGTCAGTTGGAGGTATATCCCCTTCGCGATACGCGTGAAATTCTTGATGACACCTCAGGTCACCCGTTAACCCATCGTATAAGACGTCACAGGGTCAGCCGGCACGTGAAACTCCCCACGGAATCCTACGACGGTACTAGAGATCCTATTTCGCACCTCAACAAGGTGAAGGACTTTGTACAATTTCAGACCCACAGTGATGCGGCTTTATGTCAAATATTTTTCATGACATTGTCAGGAGTTGCCCGTCTCTGGTTTGAAGGTCTCCCAGGCGGATCTATTGACAGTTTCTTGCAGTTGGAATCTAAGTTTCGAAGTCGGTTTAGTACCGCGGTCCCCATCAGGAAGTCTGTCGTGGCCCTATTCGATATACACAGAAAGCCCCAAGAATCCTTGAAAGAGTTCCTTAGTCGCTTTGACATGAAGATGTCGTTAACGCCGGGCGTTATTGTTGATTTCGCTATAGAAGCCTTGAAACGAAACTGCCGCTATGGGAAACTGAGAGACACGCTAATGGTGGACCCTCCGGCGACTTTGGATGCGCTAAGGCTGAAAGCCCATAACTACGCGAGAATGGAGGAAGAAGAAAGCTGGAACTGGACTCGAAACATACCCTAAGATGTGCCTCAAGTCCCTAACACTCCCGCGGCCACCACTTCTGAAGATCATTTCGTCGACGATTACGCTCAGCGGAAAGACCATATTCCCAAGACCTCCAATCGGCGAAAAGGCAACACTTCGAGGGGAAAGTCTAACAACTCCCCGACTCGGCGACAGGGGGATCCTCCTAAGGGCCGGATTTATGACCCAGACCTTCCTTCCCTCATTTTGCCAAGAGCGGAATTCTTAGCGATTGTGGAACAACGAAACTTGCCCATTCGCTACCCAGCTTCCGTGAAGCCTGGAGTAATCATGGGAGGAAGAGAAAATGCCTTTTGTAAGTTTCACAAAGCTAAAGGACACTCTACAGAAGTATGCAGAGAACTAAAACTAGCGATAGAACGTCTGGTGGAGGAAGATTATCTCGGAGAATTTGCCATTAAGGCAAGAGAGGAGGCCTGGAACAACCAGACCGATAGGGCGACGGACAACAGACAGGCACCTCCTCGCGCTCAAGGAGGTAACGTTGTACCTACTGGGAGAGGTAGCGAGACGCTCATGATTGATGAAGACGATGTCCCTATCATCAACATCATAGCCGGAGGCGTGCCCTACCTAGACGAGCCGGAACAATTAACACCCACAGCAGGAGATAAGCGGAAGCGGGAGGGTGCGTTAATAAAAAGCAAGGCGATAAGTGCTTTAGATCGAATGGTGCTGTCCTTCTCCTAGGAAGACGAGAAAGGCGTTATTTTTCCGCATAATGATGCGTTAGTGGTCACGCCCGTTATCGGCAATCATGGAGTTAGAAGAACCCTTATTGACAACGGAAGTGCGATAAACTTATTTTCATTGGAGGCTTACAACCTCATGAAACGTCCTGATGGTGAGTTGACGCCCTGCAAGAAGCCGATAATTGGAGTAGATGGAGTCCCAATACCCGTGACGGGAATTACCACTTTGCTAGTGTATTTTGGAGAGGATGCCTCCAAGCGGTCTGAGGAGTTGTTGTTTCTGGTCGTAGACCTAACCATGCCCTATAACGCTATACTTGGACGACCTTTCCTTAACCGCTATGGAGCCGCGACATCCCAGAAGCATTTAAGGATGAAATATCCCTCCTGGGATGGAGTGGTGTCAATCAAAGGCAACCAGAAATTAGCGGCTAAGTGTTACCTACTCATGACTCAGAAGAGTTGTGATAGATACGTGTGCGTGACAGTAGACCCATATGAACAGAATGATGAGAAACGCACTCAGCCCCTAGACAAGATGATATCTGTGCCAGTTGACGGGATCGACGGAGCAAGCTTCCTGGTCAGCGAAAAGCTTAGCTCAATGGAAAATCTTCACCTAACTCGGCTGCTGAATAAATACAAAGGATAATTCGCATGGAAGCCCACAGACATGCCAGGTATCTCACGAGAGGTAGCGGAGCACCGACTCAACATTGACCCCAACGTCAAGCCCGTTCAACAGAGACGACGCGCGTTTTCTTCGGAGAAAGCTTTAGCCATCAGTAAGGAAGTAACAAAGTTGTTAGACGCCGGTTTCGCCCGAGAAGTTCAATACCTGACCTGGCTAGCCAACCCAGTTCTTGTCCCAAAGCCCAACGGAGATTGGCGCATGTGCATTGACTTTACTGACTTGAACGATGTTTATCCCAAAGATTGCTACCCGCTCCCTCGAATTGATCAGCTGGTCGATCAGACTGAGGGGTACGCTTATCTAAGTTCGTTAGACGCCAATTCGAGATATCATCAAATCCCCATATCCATTGAGGATGAATAAAAAACCGCTTTCATCACCCCGAAAGCTACTTACTGTTGCACGGCAATGCCGTTTGGGCTAAAGAACGCTGGAGCAACCTTTCAGCGAATGACGAACAAGGTCTTTGAAAAGTATATTGGAAGGAATGTGGAAGCATATGTCGACGATATATTGGTCAAAATCTGGAGCTTCCAGGGCCATCTAAACGACTTGAAAGAAGTTTTTCGCGTAATGAGAAAATATCAAATGAAGTTGAATCCCCGTAAATGCATGTTTGTATTTCAGACAAAATTTTTTTTGGGTTATGTGGTTAGCCGAAAAGGCATCCAACCCAATCCCTCAAAGGTCAAAGCTATCCAGGATATGATATCTCCTCGAACCGTCAAGGAGGTGCAACGATTGACGGGGCGGGTTATCACCCTGGGGCGGTTTATCTCTAAGCAAGGTGAGAGATACCTGCCCTTTTTTAAAAGTCATACGCAAGAAAGCTCCTTTCGGGTGGACAACGGAGTGTGAAGAGGCGTTCATGGGCCTAAAAGCTTATTTATCGCCCGACCTGGTGTTGACAAGGCCAGAACCAGGCGATACCCTATACCTATACCTCGGCGTTGCTGACAAAGTGGTTAGTGTTGTCCTCGTTCGAGACGACAACCATCTGCACCACCCTGTCTATTTCGTGAGTCACGTCTTAAAAGATGCCAAGCTGCGATATGCTCGCATTGAAAAAATAGCATTTGCACTAGTTCAAGCCACGCGGAAAATGGACAGATACTTCTAAGCCCATCCCGTTATCGTACTTACTGACCAGCCTTTGAAAAGGATATTCCGGAAACCTGAGTCTTCAGGAAAGATGCTGATTTGGGCCATTGAACTCGAGCAATATGGGTTGCGGTATAAAAACCGTCCCTCCATGAAAGCCCAAGTCCTAGCTGACTTCATAGCCGAGTGTACCTTTACAGAGGACCCGTTAATGGACCTGCCGGGAGAGGAAAAAGATGACTTGGACCTCCCGTTCCCTGAAACCTACACTGACTTGTGGGTTGTCCATGTGGATGGAGCCAAGAACCAAGAACTAGCCGGAGCTGGGATCTTCATAATCGGGCCACACGATATACAGATACGATACGCCATCAGAATACTGCAGTCGTTATCCAATAACGCAGTGGAATATGAGGCGTTGCTAGCCGGTCTCAGGATAGGAAGAAACTTTTCCACCAATGCCATACACAATACGGGAATGATGGGAGACTTACAATTAAAGATTTATGGAGATTCTGAACTAATAATAGACCAAGTCTTGGGACACTCTCAGGTTAGAGAGCCCATCATGGTCCAGTACCTCGCTAAAGTGAAACGCGAACTGTTGGAAATAAAGAAAAGCGGCATGCAGTCAGCTTTGAGCACATTCCCCGAGAGGATAACGCTGAAGCAGACAGCCTGGCCAAACTCGCTGCAAATCTAGACGCGTCCATACCCAAGGGCGTGTACTACAGAGAGATATCGATACCCTCCTTCATGGAAGAGCAAGCGTCACTTTGCGTGGAAGAAATTGAAAATGACTGGCGAATCCCCGTGATAAAATACTTGAAACATGAGGAATTACCTGTGGATAACGCCGAGAAAAAGAAAGTGCTAAAACAAGCGGCACGGTGTACATATTATGACGGGGAACTGGTCCGGAGGTGCTTTTCTCACCCAGCCGCTAAGTGTATAACAGAGCAAGAGGGTTTTCATACCTTGCGAGAAATCCATGAAGGAATATGCGGTATGCACGCATCGGGCGGCACCTTAGCCGCGCAAGTCTTCAGGTATGGATTCTACTGGCCTACTATTCGAAGAGATTGCCACAATTATATACGGACATGCCAAAAATGTCAGGAGTTCTACAAGATTCTTCGACAACCAGCCACAGAGATTTCTGAAATAGTGGCTCCTTGTCCTTTCGCCAAATGGGGGATAGACATCCTAGGCCCATTTCCAAAGGCAAGGTCCCAGCTAAAGTTTGTGGTCATGATAGTAGATTACTTCACGAAGTGGACAGAAGCGGAAGCGGTAACCAACATCACGATAGAGAAAATTTGGCGTTTCTTTAAACACCAAGTCATCATGCGGTTCGGTGTTCCCCGTGTGTTAGTCAGTGATAACAGGACGCAGTTCACCAGCCAGTTCTTTAAAGATCAGTGCGTGGAATTTCAGATCAAACAAAGGTTCTCTTCCGTGGCTCACCCACAGACCAACAGTCAAGCAGAAGTGACGAATCGAAGCATTCTTAGTGGCATAAAGAAAAACTTGGAAGGATCTAAAAAGAAATGGGCAGATGAGCTGTCGTATGTGATGTGGGCATACCGCATGACCGTTAAAACTAGTACGGGAGAAACACCTTTCGCATTGGCCTTTGGCACTAAGGCCATCACATCGGTGGAGATCGGTATTATGAGCCTGCGAGTGGCATACTTCAGGGAAGAAATGAATGAGGAGAGGCTACGGGCTAACCTCGGCGCGTTACCGGAACGGCAGGAGGAAGCTCTTCTGAAAACGCTCTATTATAAGCAAAGAATGGCGCGTTATCACAATAGGTGCGTCAAAGAACGGCTGCTGAAAGCAGGTGACTTGGTACTTAGAGACAAACGAGCCGCCGGACAGCGTATGTGGAAACTCAGCCCGAACTGGGATGACCCATACCGCATTACCCGCGTTATCGGAAAGGAAGCATATCACCTAGAAACACTCGATGGTACTCCCTTACCTAACTCTTGGAACGTAGCTCGTTTGAAACTATACCATACTAGAGTTTAATACATCTCTGCACATTTCGCTAATTTCAGCCCTGACTTGTGCTAACGCTCGAATAGAGAATATTCTTGTGTGTTTGTGGCTGATTGTGTGCAGATAATAAAGGGTGCCAGGAGTGAAAAGTCTTATCCTTGTGATGGTCGGTCCTGATCAGACGGCTCACTAAGTGAGGGCACGTCTTAGCATACGTGAAATTTAGTGTGGGGAGTGAAAAGTCATATCCTCGTGGCAGTCACGCTAACACAGGTGGACCATTGAGACGAGGCATGTCCCGACACCCCCGGGAGTGAAAAGTCCTATCCTTGTGGTAAACCGGGCTAACATAGACGGCCCACCAAGACGAGGCACGTCCCGGCATCCCTGGGAGTGAAAAGTCCTACCCTTGTGCCGACCGTTCTCGTGGAGATGGCTCGCCAAGACGAGGCACGCCCAGGGAGATAGTAACTCCATCCTGGAAGTGAAAATCCTATCCTTGTGATAACCGGGCTAATATAGACGGCTCACTTAGACGAGGGCACGATTCCGAGATGCGAGGTTAACGCCGGAGAGTAAAAAACCTAGCCTTGTGATGGCCTGTCTTGATCTGACAGCTCACTAAGATGAGGCACTTTCCAGGCCGACCGTGGAAATATGGAAACGCGAAGAATCGTGAAATCCCAGCGAGTAACCAGATGGGAAATCCTTGGTGAAGATAGCTGGTGGAGAAAGCGATATGAGCGACATCGGCAACAACAACCTGAGTCGGAGGTGAAAAAGCTCCTATGGGTAACTATTGTCTATTAGTACATGTCGTTTTACTAATGACTTATAATTGAGAATGTGCAGAGATATTATTCAGACGACGAAGAGATTAACACTCTCATTATCGTGGCTTGGGAAACATGATCTAAAGGACATATGTATTGTGTCTCTCTCTGGCAAATATTCCCATCAGAATCTATCTACAGGTCATCTTAAGCCATTGGCTGAGAATATCTACAACAACGTGATTATATGCAGCGTATCGTGGGAAGTAGCAATCATGATCTTTCCCCTCTATGAGTTCTTATCTCAGAAAACATTGAACGATAGTTAAAATGCGCACGACGAGGTCATGTCACAATATCTAGCGAAGCATCTATCATCAATATTGATGATTCAATGATTGAATGGTAATCGCTGGCCTATTTCTGCTAAAATTTGTTGTCAAGATCAAGACCTGTTGGTGTTATCGTGACAATAATGAGGCCACTGATGTACCAAAAGAAGCTCGAAGAGAAAGAAATAAGGAAAAAGAAATCAGCGATAAAAGAAAAGAGTTAACCGGATATATGATCGTTCAAAAATGTCCTCGAAGGGTTACAAAACACAAAAGTTTGAAGTATCGAAGCCCCAACAACAGAAAACAAAAGGGGTGATTCCCGATATTCACGAAATGGAGTAATAACGCCCGGGGTATGCCGGCCCTATGAACTCCTCTGCCTTTTATAGCCTTTGGCCTTGGCCTGGCGGAAACCTTCATTAGTGAGATCGGCGAACCTCTTCATGAAAGCTTCAGCAAAGGTGGCATCCTGATACACCTCTTCTCCATGGATATCTATGAAGCAGTCGGCCATAGTAGCGGCAGTCTTCTCGACGTACCACGTACACTTCTCTGTTGTCTCACCCTCCAATGTCGTTTTCTCCTCTATCAGCGCCGCCTTTTCCTCCTCCAGTGCGATACTCTTAGCTCTCTCCGCCGTCAGAGTAGTGTCAAGACCTGCCACTTGCTCTCTCGCCTCCCTTTGGTCCTTCTTGGCCGCCTCCAAGGCCAGTAACAATTCTTGGCGTTCCGCCAACAACTTCTCCTTTTCTTCCCACTCCTTGGAAAGCCCGTCCAAAGAGGTGGTAAGGGAAGCAACCTTATGCGACATATGCTCCGCCCAGTAGTGAAATTTGGAAAAACCAGTAAAGAAGTTGGAGCGCAACAAGTTTATCTGCCCGTCCTGATCCTTAGAAAGGAATGCCTCTCGCTCTTCGGAGGACGTTAACGCGTAGGTAGCCAAGTAAGACGAAGGTACCGTAGAATCAAAAACGGCAGTCTGCCCTTCCCCGATATCAACATGACCAGATGACAAACTTCCGCCCTCCTCGTTAGGCCGCGCCCTTTTCTCAGGACGGTTCAGTATGTGACCCAAGTTCATATTGCTTGTTGGCGATACGAGAGGAGAAGCAGTAGTAGTGTCCTGCAAAGAGAAGTGATGCGAAGGATAAATAAATAAAAGAAAGCGCGAAGCAATACTAATAAGTAGCAGGTGAGATAACGCAGTCGGAAAAGAAACACTAACAGAGGCAATATCGTTAACTGGCACTTCTGAAGAAGCTGCTGCGTCCGAAGGAGGAGTAAGAGCGGCAACACTTCTCGTTCTCTTCTTCTTCTTTCCTTTTCTCAGAGCCCGGGGAGAAGATGCCTGAACAGGATAGACGGCAACGGATATGGCAGGAATACCCAGAGGAATAGCGGTGATTCCCTCACTAACTGAAGAAGATGTTTGGATAGGGTTTACGGTAATGACAGGAAGTATAGTCGGATTAACCGCTGCTTCGGTAGCGGCAGTAACTCTTTCTCTTTCCCTTCGCTGTTGAGCCCTTCTAGCCGTTTCCTGACACTTTCAGGCTTCCAGTTAGGATCAGTTACTGCAGAAGCATAAGACAACATTAGCATTAGTACTGACTACGATAACAAGGAAAGCACCACAACACTCACGTCTGATGCAGGTTCGAATATCCATCCCGCATGCCAGATTGCGAGTATGAACGCTAATTTCCAGCTCAAGCAGTTTGTCTAACCAGCCTTGTTCAGGCTGACGAAGAGTCCCACGTTGACCCCAGGCACTATCCTTGACGCCTTGATTAAAACCAGATCGCCACCAGGGGCCAGGAAGGTCAGGAAGATCAATAACAAAAAACTCTTTTTTTCCAATCTTCAATGGAAGACTCAAGGTGGAGGAGTTTCCAGGTGAAGGTTTTGAGCGAGTCATCGTCATATCGGGGCGATATCGCTATCACCCCCCGACGACTATACAACTTGAAACGTGATTTGAGTAACAAAAGGGATGGAGAGTTAATCCCTTTGTATTTACAAAGCTCTAGAAATGCGTAAACACAGCAATACACATTTGGGGTTAACTATACCGGATTCAAATCAAGGGCAGTCAGCAACTATTTTATGAAGGGATCAACAGAAAATTAGAAACTGTAACGAAACATCTGAGCATACAGAACCCTACGATTGCCGGTTATAACGCTATTCAGGCGTAACGAATAAGGGGCAACGGAAACCGTATAACCCTCAGGGATATCAGCATGATGTTCGGCTAGATGCTCATTGAGAGCGACTATGGAGGTGATATTACTAACAGTATTCTCAATCTTTTCTTCATCGACAGACTTAGAACCAGAACGGCGAGTTCTAGCCATTACAGAAATAAAAGATAAAAAGATGAAGAAGACGACGGAAGAAAATAAGAAATACCTTTATGAAAGAAAGACTTTGAGTGCCCAGAGGATGAATAGAAAAAATATAAGACGGTTTGAAATGATATGGAGAGGGAAAAATAACAAAAGTGGGAAAAAGAAGCAAGTGTTAGGTTTTATAACCCTAGCAGCTAACCAAAATAACTGTTGTAATAGTCGTTGCGTGTGGAGCGTCACGAATAACAGGCCTAAGCAATGAGTACTATCCTAGAGAAGCGAGAAGATGCTTTGATCTCACCAATTCCTAGGGCACGCTAGCCCTTGGCGCCCCTATGATTTGACACGTGTATTTTGGGCCATCATGAAGTCTCCCTCGCATTAATGAGGGAATCCCGAGCATTAAATGCTCTGAAAAGAAGAATCGATCTTACAAAACAAGACAAGCGTGATGACGCAATAGTCAAGATGACGCGGCTCAGTGTTAACCGAACAGGCAGATGACAAGGTAAGGCGGAAAAGTAAAATAAACGTTGTTCATTATTCAAAGAAGAATTACAGATGTTATTACGTGAGAAGCGTCATCAATTGTTACAAACTAAATTGAGTCAATGTTCAAAGAGAAAAGAAAAAAGAAATAAGACCCTCTCTGGCGACAAGTCCCCTCTGAAGACAACTTTACCTGGTCATGGAATCGCTTCAGTATCACCGCCGTCATCTCCCTCTCTCTCCTCGGAAGAAAGAAAACCCTCTTTACTCCCGTCTATTTCTTTCATTTTTTCGGAGGCATAATCGGCTATACTAGCAGGATCGAAAGTCTAACCGCGGTAATAGTCGGGGAATCCGGTAGAAAAGGCCTCCAGTATTTTGTTCTTCCACCAAGTTATCTTTGAAGGAACCTTTGCCAGATCAGCATCGCGGGTCAATATCTTTTCACGAAGGAGAGAATTCCTCTTGTCATCCACCACTAACTCAGCCTTAGCTACCACCAATTCCGCCTCCAAAAGTTCTATCTTTGCCTTCACCTTTGATTTCTCTCTTGCAAGCTCGGCACGACAATTGTTCAACTCTGCCTGGTTATTATTTTGAAGCCGCGTCAACTCTGTCACCATAGTTAAGGCGACATCTAATTGATCTTTCGAGACAGGAGAGCCTCGAAGCTTGTCGCCATGAGCCTCGAGAAAGTAATGCATTTCGCGGAAACTAGCTAGTACGTCATTCAGAACGCGTGCGTGTTGAATATCGGGGGGAAGTCGCAACAATTCCTCCTTGTCTTTAGGAGAACCAAATATCTCACCCATTATGGAGCCTATCAGTTCATCGCGCGATAATGGATCCGATATCCCTAGAGCACGAAGTCTGCTAGTGCCAAAGGTTGACATATACAGTTGATAAGAAGAAACTCCTTGGGAACCATGAGGAGAAAGGTTGGCGATAAAGGGAGGAGAGCAACTTTTGATAGAATCACCGATACCTGAAATAGAAGTGACGAATAATGGTTGAGGGCCCCTCGTAGGAGGGTCAGGAAGAACGCTCGAGTTGAGAATCGGCGCGACCACATCAGGAATACAAGTGGAAATAGGAGAGTCAGGGACGGCAGTCAGGGACAGCGAGTCTGCCACCGGTAGAGTTTCAGTAACCTCAGGGGGAATGGTAGTTGACGCCTCGGCAACTCTTGCCGCCTGAGAGGTGTTTGCCGCAGTATAAGCGTTAATCCCCGTGACGCGAACTTCATCAACCTTCTTCGAAGGAACCTCAGTAAACAGACTGCTCCTCTCCATTCTAAGTCTCTTCCGTTGAGCTGAGGAAGCATGACGAAGCCCAGAATCGGCATCCATATCCTCACTGTCGTTGTCAGTTACCCTAGCTGTGGGACGTTTCGAATTCACTTCCCTACCTCGGAACGACAACCAATTCTCAAGGAAGCGAGAAGCTCGGGTAGAAATACCGCGCCTGGGACCGTCTTAGTTCTCCTCTTCCTTGGCGGAGTAGCCTGACGGCTGGAGCTTTCGGGCGGAGGGGAGGTCGGTAGCGTCTGAAGTGGCGTCACGTTTAAAGGAGAGTCGTTCCTTCCGGGCGATTGATCCTCAGCATCATCTGCCAACAAGATGTGTTAGGACGACGAACAAGTCAAAGCGATAACACAAAGAGAGAAACTTACCTATAATACACTCCGCCATCGAATGCGGAAAGAGAATTCTATCTCTAGCAAGGCGTTAGCCTGACGTAACCCATCCCTAGACAATACTATGGGATTTACCCAGATGGAATCAACGAGCCCTCGATTGAAGCCCCTAGGCCAGGGGTGGAAAGGCAGCCTGACAATGAAAAAGCCACTTTTCTAATCAGCCACAGTCTCCTCGAAGCCCCGAAACTTCTGCCAGAATGTCTGCACGAACGCGTCATTCCACCTCGGGGCGATATCAACTAAACAGTTGTGACACTTGAAGCTAAAAAATTTACATAATAAATTGACAGATGGGGTAAAATTACCCTGCAATTCGCAAGTGCGAACAAAGGCGTAAATCCCACACCAAGAGGAAGGGGTTATCTGAGCCAGGTCGATATCGTATTGGCGCAGTAACCTTTTTATAGATTCATGAATAGGAAAATGAAAACCATAGAGGAACATCTTAAAGTATACCATCCTATCGTATCTGGGCAAGGGGTCATGAAGCCGCTGACCCACCTCAGGAACCTTAACGGACTGACCAGGGGGAAAGAAGATACCATGCTCCTCCAACTCAGCCTTCAAAATCATTTCACAAGTAAAAAGACTGGGTGTTTTCTCAACTTCTAGATCTATAGGCCTCTGGAGACCCCTGGGATCTCTAGTCATACGCATAATGACCCAACGAGAAGAAAATCTGAGGAAGAGGGAGCAAAATACCTAGAATAAGAAGGCAGTAAGCAGATCACTGGCGCTGATGAGCGGTTGAAGAAACTTTCCTCGAGTAGAAAGAGAAACAGAAGAAAGAGAAGAATGGGGAAGAATTTCGAAGTGCGAGCAAAAGTGTTAAAAGAGAACAATTGTCCCCTTATAAAGGTTGAACCTGAGGATCGAACAACCTATAAGAATGACACACGTACAAAGCGGAAAATGACACGTGGAAAAACCTCAGAAAGATATTTATGGCTAAGCATTTATATCTTCGAAGGGAGACAGTTACTGACTGAAAACTGAAAAACGGTTACATCAAGCGGCAATCAACCTCTCGGCGATAGGCGACCAACATTTGGTGAGTTAACGCGGAAAGATAACTAAGAAAGGAGAAAAGTGAAAGGCATCATCTTATTCATTTTATAATAGCCATACGACATCTACAGAAGAGCATAGCGTGCGGAATTAATCATCGCCGGGCCAGTAAGAAGACCAATAACAGTATTCTTCATCCGAAAGCGGAAACTCCTGGTTAATATGCGGGAAAGGTTCCTCAAAACTCCTCTCTTGACCCAGTTTTAGCGAGCTTGACTCTCCCCTGGTAGTAGAAGCCGCGGTACCAGCATCGATATCGCCGATAGAACTCCTTTCCATGAAACCCTCAGCGTGAGGAAACAGTTCGTCACCCTTTCGAACAGGAGGGACGTAGAAACAAGGAGACATGCCAACTATCTTTGAAGTTCTCTTTTTCTGGGACCTCTTGGGACCTTTACGGTGAGGCAACCGCCTCCTCAGACATGACGGTGAAGGAGGATTGTCAGAATCCGATGAAGTCGGAGGGTTTGGAGGAGAACCGCGTTCAGCAATGTCTAAGGAATACGAGTCGGCCATGAAACCTCAAGTAATTTCAATAGAGAAATGTGAAGAAGAAGATGAATAGGAAAAAGGAAAGAAAATTCCATTAAATAGGCGAAACGGTGAGGTTTTCCCTTCTTCTCGCGCGACTCTTGAGAGAAGGGATACATTTCGAAAAGAACGATCTTAATTGCAAAATCGGATTTTGTGATCACGCTTGGTGGAATCTCTCACTGATCGAGAAAACACCGAAAAACTGCCCAATCAGTTGATACTGAAGAGGCGGTGCGAAATTAATGCAGAACGGTTCGCGAGGATAACCGTTACAGAAGCCCAACCAATGGCAGGCTCATTTTCAGTTGGGCTGACGTGGCCCTCAACTGAATCGTTAGTTAACGCACCGAAAGAAGAAAGGTTACGAGTGGAATACCGAAAAGATATTTTATTTATTTATGGCCTAACGACCCGAGGACTACATACAAACAAAATAAAGGGAAGCGACGACAGTAACTGGTAGTCAAACATTGGACCCAGCATCGTCCTCCCCTGGCACCACGGGAACCTCCCTCAATGCATCCGCAATGACGGTCATCTCAGAAAAGCAAACCCTCATCCCCTTCAGGCAGCACCCCAGCAATTCCTTCCGGAGTCGCAGCATGGTGACCACCACCTCGATGCGGGAAACGGCGGCGGCCAGCTTCGTCACACTCTCCAAGGGGCTGAAGTCCTCTAGGGAAGCCCCCAGCTGCCTGGATAGAAGTGGAGTCATCATTCCCTGAAGCTCCATGATATCCTCAGAGGTTTTCCTCATCATGGTGTCCAGGAAATCCACATCAGCCTCAGTCAAATTCTTCAAGGTGTGAGCTTTGGAGAGCAAAAATTTCTTTGTCAGTTCATCCATGGCGAAAATACCTAAAGAAATACTAGAAAGATGTGAAAATTGCGCGGAGAAAAGTCTAAATTTATAGGCCCCAAAGGAACAGCGGATACAGACACGTGTCCTAGGAAGATTAAGTCGTCTCGTTAACCGCCGCAGAGCGATAGAAATCAAAGGAAGCGACAACCCTTGGTAAACACTCGGGCTCATTTTCAATTGGGCTTATGATAACAATCAGGACTATTTTTGGGGGCGTTATCATCACTACGCCCGCGTTAAGGACAGACATAGCAGTGCCTACCACCGAGGATGCCGCCCCTCATCGAGGAAAGAGCCCTGGGATGGTCGACATCAGCCGGGGGGAGGGTGTCACACGTCATCTATCCGCACGCACAACGTTATCCCATCCCAGGACAGTAATGACGTCACCCAGAGTTGTCGTCCCTGACGTCACTCGGAGATATCACCCTTGACGTAACTCGGAGATATCGTCCTTGATGTCGTTATCTTCCCCAGATAACGCCCTCGCGTAGCCTATAAATACCCCACCATTCAAAAGGACAGGTAAGCCTAAAATCGCTACTCGAACCTCTGTCATTTTGAATCGTCTTACTGACTTAAGCATCGGAGTGTCTACACCTGAGCCCCCCCTCCAGCGCTTTACAGGTACTCTCTACGTCGACAACAGGGATTCCGATCAGCCATCATCCTAACCCCGATTTTCCAGAAGTCCGAATCTTATCAGCTAATAACTCATTTTTGCAGACCCAAGCTGGAAACAACCCCTCTTGGACATGGAGGAGCATCCTCTTTTGGCAGGGGAGTGTTGGAGTAAGGAATCAGGTGGATAGTGCGTACAAATACTAGAATAAATTATTTTAAAGACCCTTAGATCCCACATGTGAATAAGTTGCATAACTCATATCACCGAGTTTGAGCCTATCGATAGCCTACGTAATAAGTATCGATGGGTATTTCCTGTCGCAACTCTTCTCAATAATACGCGCCCTCAAAAAGACTTTTCACAATGTGAACAACGTTATTAATGGACTTTCTCATCGATAAGACGTGTTTAATACGTCCTTTGTATTTATGAGCGCTCGTGGATAACTCCCAGTCGGTAATGCGCTAACCGAACTTTTTTGTAGTGACTTCCATGCAACAATTTCTATATAATATTTATCTTTTTTTTATAGTAAAAATGCAATGTTTATCTCATTATTATAAGACGATATGAAATTTTTGGGATAAAATGGAAAAGACAATCTTTGGGTTTAGTAGTAGATGGCCCGCAATTTAGAAGTGTTATCTTATCATGTGGGTCTCACTTTCACTTTGGCGTGAGACTCCACATGTGATGATGATATGGCATGTCAATGAAAGCCGTGATGCAGTTTAATGTGGTCCCATGGGTCAACCTAACTCAAGTTTTTCTTCTTCTTTTTCCACATATTCTAATATTAAATCAATTATTTTCTTCCCTTACTCAGCAACAAGAAGTTTTAATTTTTCCCCTTCCAAATTCATTTTCGCTCAATGGTCTAACTCAACAGGTGAGTCCTATATGTCAATAATGACATGACATTTTTATAGTGATGATAAAAAAATTTGTGTTCTTATATGCTATTTAAATATATATTTAAATGAATATCCACATGTATAAAAAATTTCCACAAATTTAATTTTTAGAATATGGAAAATCATAAATTTTGGAAAAAATAGGATAGGGATCTAATTGAGACTTAAGAATTAAGCCTATATAAATATATAAATTTTAATTTTTAAAAAAAATTAGATTATATTATTTATTATTTTTATGAATGGAACACATAATCTACTTCATAAGAAGAGCATGCAGACTATGTTCTACGACTTCTTTGTAGTTTTAAAATAAAAACAAAAGTAAAACTAAAACTAAAACGAAAATGAAAATGATCAGGCGCGCACAAAGTGGCAGCGGGCAGGCAGGCAGTACCAAGTTGCATCGCATGTGAGTCACTGAAGCAGAGCAGAGCAGGAAGGAGGCTTTTCTCGCAAGTTGCACACGTCCGTATTCACTAGATCCTCCCCATCCTTAACTACTTCACTTATCATCTGTCTGCCTTAAGAACAATTCTATAGGTTTTGGCTCAAAAAAATACATAAAAAGTGAGAGAAATTACGATGGGCTCTCTTCCTCTCAATCAGTTGGGTGTATTGTTTCATGATTTCTTTTCTTCTAAATATTACTTTTCGTATATTGGTATCTAGGCTTGCTAAACAAGTTGCCCGTGAGTTGGGTAAATTTGCCATTAACTCTAACGCAGCTTCTGTCTTGATAAGGGAATGCCCTTAAGTGCCTTTTGTAATTTTAGATTATACAATCTAATGGGTTTGTTTTCCTTTTAGTCAAACCTTAATAATGGTTAAAAAATAAAAAAAGGATAAAATTATTAAAAAAAAGTTAAAAAAAATTTGATGCCTTTTCCTCTATGAATTTCTTCAAATTTAAATTTGAAATTCCATGTGCCTCACCCCCACCACCACTTTTCATACTTTCTTTTTTTCAGTTTTTTAATCTCTCAGAAAGTTATATCATAATTTTTAAAAAATTATAAGTTAACATGGTAAGCTTTAAATAATTTTAAAAAATATAATATATAATCAACTTACATTTTTTCTTAAGAAGTGTTTTCTTGAGTGCAAGAAAGGAAATATAATCGTAAAACTCGTAAAATATAATCGTACTTAATTATAAGCAGTTTAGTTATTACTTTCTGTTTGACCTATTTGATAACCACGCTTAAAAAATAATGAATGAGATTAATGGAGAATGAAGCATGAGAATAAAAATAAAATGCTGGAAAGATTATAACCTTTGTTTGGTATAATTTATAAGGAAGGAGAACAAAATGTTAAATGATATAAAAAAAACATTTGTACTTCAATCTTTTATCGGTTAATTGATATTTTTCCTCCTGTATTTTAATATTTTATTTAACCACATTCTATACTAATTGTTTGTTTAATTGTCCCTCTCTATTCATGTTTTTTTTATTTAATCACCCTCTGTTGTGACTAAATGATGACATCACTCAATTTTTCATTAAAAAAAGTGTAAATTAGCACTAAAATGCCACTTGATAAGTGTCACATTACCATGTTATGTGACATGTGTCATATCATTATGTGTGCTGATGTGGCATGTTGTTACGTGACAATAACTAATGATGTGACATATCATGTAAGCTTCCCGTCACGACTAGACCTGCTTATTGGTCAGGTTGGGCCGGGCCTAAAGTTTCAAAGCCCTTGTAAAGCCCATATGGGTCACGCCTAGACGGGTTTTACGCGGTCCAATATTTTTATAGCCCAGGTCCAACCTTCTAAGTTTAATGGGCTTCTTGCGGGCCTAACAAGCTTGTTAATTGAAAAAAAACGGCAATGTTTTTAATGAACCAAGCCATTTTTTTCATTTTCATAATACTAATCAAGCATATATTTATTTAAATACATCAATATGTGTTGCATGCCGGGACTAAATGAGTTTGGATAGACCGTATGTCTAAAATTTCAAAGTTTAGGACCGACCCTCTAACGTTAATGGATGGGTCGGGCCTAAAATTTAGAAGCCTAAGTCTTGTCTCGTTAGTGTAGGCTTGGGTTGCCCGTCTGTTAAGCAAGTCTAACCACGGCAGAGAAGTAATTAAATAAAAAATCAAAAATATAAAAAATAATTAAACAAATATTTAGTATAGGGGTAATTAAATACAAAATTAAGGTACAAGGGTAAAATCTTATTAAATCATTTTTTATTTAATCATCCATTGTAGTGATTGTTTAGTTAATTACTTCCTTCTATATATGTTCTTTTTCGTTTAATCACATTCCTATCGCAATTGACGGAGGAGGGTATATATTAGGGGATTTGAATGAAGAGTCTTTTAAGTGGTCATATTGGATGGAGATCCACGTCATAGTTTTTGGTAGCTTTGTCTACTAGTACTAGATAAAGTATTATGACAGAGACAAGGAAAAAAGTAGTATGGTTAAAAGGGATAATTTTAATTTAATTATGATCATGAAACTATATATATGAACGCAGTCTATATAGTTATCAACACCGCTGAAAAATATTACAATGAGTAATTACACATGTTTAGGATATAAAACCACGTTTAAAAAGAAATGTACGACCATCTAAATTCTAATTAACTTTTTTTATTTCTTTTTAAAATCTAATTAACTTCTAGGATTGCAAATTTAAAACTCATATGTTCATGTTGTTTATCATCTAGTATATGCCTTCTTATAATTAAAATTAACGTTAATTTTACCTATACATTGAGAATATGCATTTTATTGTATTGATAATGGAATTATTATGCCTTTTAAAATATGAAAATGGGTCGCAATTTTTTTTACATAATAGTAATGATTTGTGACACAAATTCATATATTTCTAAAATTTTATATATAAATTTAATTGAATCTCATTTAAATTTTTATTTATTATTTACAATACATGCTATTTAATTATACAACTATTAAAAATAATTCTTACTTCGCGCTCCCTGGAAGTAATTCTTTTAGTAATATCCGTAAATGCATCAGTATTAATATGGTCTTAAAACTTTGCATCTTTTTAATTAAGACCAAAATGTTCTAGAATCCTTGAGGTAGTGGAGTTTTAGAATATTAGTCCTTAACGTTTGAGATCTAAATTTTAGCACGTGACATTTTTATATATTTTAAACTTTAGATTCTATCTTTAATATTTTCGTCCAAAATTCTAACGGAGCATTAAAAAATAGTTTTTTTATATTAAAATATTATTAATAAAATATAAAAATATAATAAAAAATCAAAAAATGATTAAAAAATGGAGATTTATTTTTTTATGATAATTTTTTTAATAATCAAAAGAAAAAGAGAAAAATGAGAGAGTAAGAAATTATAAAAAAATTGAAAAACATATAAGAAAATAGGAGAAAATAAAAATATTAAATAAATGATTCAAAAAATTATATAAAAATATATAACGAATTGGGTTAGCTTCTTAGTTTTGTGGGCTGAGCGAATTAGTTAGATACTTAGTTTTTTTTTTTTGTAATTTTTTAAAATTCGTTATATTTTTACGGATTTTTTATGTTTTTATGTGAGTAATTTTTTGTCTAATATTTTTACTTTCTTCTAATTTTTTTGATTACTTTATAATTTCTTACTTTCTCTTAATTTTATTATTTTTGTAGTTATTAAAAATTATTATTATAATAAAATCAATCTAATTTTTTTTGCATTTTTCTATATTTTTTTAATTTTTTATGTTTTAATTTTTTAATAATATTTTAATTTAAAATATTATTTTATAATGCTTATTTAGGATTTTAGACAGAAAAATTATCGATAAAATTTAAAATTTAACATATATGAAAACGTTAAGGACTAAACCCCGATAGTTCGGGGACTCTGAAATATTTTTCTTTTAATCTCATCATAACAATATTTAAATGTTGACGTTAAAAATGCAAGATGCTCCAATCATTGGAGGTTGGACCTGACAAACACATATGTAGTATCTGCATGACGCCAATCAATAAGTTGGATCAAGATATCTGGCCAGCAAACAATTAATAATTATATTACTCTTAATCAATTCAGATTAGGATTCGTTCTAGATCAAATCAATAGTTTTTGGACCGCTTTATCTTATAAAATATGCAAATTAATTATACAAAATCTTCTTAAAATTATAAACTAAAATCATTTAATATCAGTAAGATGCACAGGATTGTTTAGAATTGAGTTTTATTTTTTCTCCGCCTTATAGATTTAACGACCAAAACTGTTTTCGATAGAAATATATACTTAGATATTTTTAACATAATAACTTTACTTACAGAATTATGATAAAAAAAAACCAAATTCTATTTTAACCGAACCGAACCGATATCTTTTGCAACACCAACAAGTGGTTATATGAGTAGTGGGTCGTGATCAAGGTGTATTTTTTCTTGTATTGTAGTACTAGTACACAACAAATTAAATCTCTTTCCTATAATGTATAACTTATGGCTCCATGCAATTGTATCAATCAAGTGATTTTTGTTCCAAAATGATTGGCATGTCTGTCAGTCGTAGCGGAGTGCTAGGATGCATGTCAAGACCAATTAATAGGTCTTGCTTTACATTAATTAATTAATATATATGCATAAACATTACTCCCTCTGTCCGGAAATAACTGTTTTTTTAGCATAGTAATTTTCAGTAAAGTAAACACTAAAAAGTCAAGTAAAGTGTACAGTAACTTTTCGTAGATTTTCGCCACTTAATACCATCCGGAGGGAGTACTTTATACCTATTAATTTATAATATCTAATAAGTATAAATATTCAATGTTATAGATTTAATTAGGTACATGGATAATGAAATGGATCACAGTTGGCTCGACTGTGTCACACAACACCTCTTGCTACAAATGCCATAACTTTTTGACTTATTTTATTTGGAAGGTTTAATATAAAATTATATTTTCCCCTTATTCGAAAAATTATTAAATATATCAAAAATATGTAATATTAATTAGGTTCATTCACTCACATAAAATATAGAATATATACTTGATTTATTTTTCTCAAAATTAAAAAAAGTCTTAATTTACTAATTTACGTCAATAAATATGAGTGATGACTGATGAGCGAACCTAGCCTTACATATACCGGGTAACGTATACCTAATAATTTTTTAATAAATAATAATATATCCATATGCATGGTCGGATAATAAATAATAATATTTCCACATTAAAAAGAAGAAAAAAAAAGGTCAGCATCTCAAAATTAATTTAGGGCAGACGTAGAGGGGCAGGTCCCCGTTTGGTTTTGGTTTTTCTCTGTTGCTTAACCACCACGTTGAAATGAATGTGCTCATTGTGGTCTTTTCTTGGTTTGGAATTAATGGATAATATCATAAGAATCCCACCTTCATATTTAGCTTTCTGTCCATTAATTGAAGTTTTAATTTCAACCAAACATTGCATACCTAAAATTCAATTTCCCTGATGATTTGGAGAGGAGGCAAGTGAAGAGATTTCAACTTTTTATACAAGAATAGCAAATCATAAGGGAGATTCACTTTATATATACTTTTTCCTACTCGATCTAGAGATTTACCTATATGAAATTAAGCTCATTTTATAAGTTCGCGCTAAATTATCTTAGTTCTGCTATGTACGTAGTTTATGATGTAATTAATTTAGACCTTTTACTCATTTTCAACTTAATTGGGGCCAACATACAAGTCAATTCTGAATGATGCGGCATAACACTTGTACTGTGCCACGTTATAAAAAAAATTTAAGAATCCAGATTTTCTTTTAGAAAAGTTGTAAAAATTTAGAAAGATAAAAAATAAATTCGAAAAAGGACACAAAAAAATCCTGAATAAGTCAAGAGGAGGCATGTTGGGCAGTTTGGTTCCTGCCCGAGAATCAAATTGTTTGATTTAAGCAAGTATAGATACATAGTATTGTCATTCTGATTCCATATCAACTAATATTCTCAATAACGTCTCATCCTAGTAAAAAAAAACCATATAAAAGACCTTATATTCCATCTCAATTTGTATTTCGGCATATCTTGGTCATACCGGCCGATATAGCACATAAACTTTATGTTCTGAAAAATATAGGATTAAATGTGTTGGATTCTTGTTAATTGTGTTTAATGTTATAAATATGAATAAAAAATACACGATTCCGAGATACATGGGATTTTGAGACCTATATTTTGACTGTGATTGATATCTCGTATCAATAACAAAGTCGAGATGCTTACTGAAATGAGATTTGACAACTTAGGTATAGGGTTCAAATTAAGTAAAAAATGAGTAAATGGTTCAAATTAATTGGATTATTTGTGTGTAGGGTCTCCTCATAACAAAAACAAATTTTATTGAGTTTAAGGTGGAGATATATAGGTCGGGAGTTTTTTGGTAGGTGGGTCAATTTTTGGGTCAGGTTCTAGCTGATGTAGCACGTCATGTGTCCTGCCACGTTATCAAATAATGATGTGACACGCTGACTTAACAAGTTAAATGGGCAGCTTGGTTCTTACTCGAAGATTAAATTGTCTAGCTTCGGTGAGTATAGGGTCTCAATTCAATCAAAAATGAGTATGATCATTTGAGTGTAGAGGTCTCGATGTATTAAAAACCCATTTTATGTCCAATAAAAATAGACATAGTGCTAATCTACTCATGAAAAAACTCATACTATCATTTTATTTACATTATAAGATATTTTTCTCTAACATAATTAGGAACTCAAGAGTTAATTGTTACTATCAACTACTCCCAATACAAGAGGGCAATCATGAATATATAATATTCCACATTTGTAATGATACTTTGAGACTACGTACTATATTAATTATTTGATCTCGTTTTTCAGACATTATTATCATAACGATTAATTGATTTAAATTAAGAAGACAATGACATTGATTCCATGAAGAAAAACTAAAAGGATAATGACATTGATGAAATAAAGAACAAATGGGACCCAAAAAAACAAACCAAAAAGAGCCAGAAATTTCTTCTAAGAAATTTAAAAACAAAGGAAAGTGCCTAAATTGGATTTTGTAGATGTTTTTTTTCTCAAGGAATTGAAAAAGAAGAGGTGCTTTCGGAAGGGACTTTTCAATTTTTACCATGCATGGTTATTGAACCAGTTATGTTGTAATCCAATTTAGATAATTCATATCAATTTTCTCCCGATAGTTGAAAAATAATAATCATGATTGAGCCGCATCATAACTCCCTTTTTTTTAAAAATCTGATTCAAACTTACGATGAAATGTATTTTATGGAAACAGAAAGAAATGTAATATAATAATAATAATAATGACAAATTAACTGGGTCAATAGTCTTTGAGCCCTTGCTTCTCATCCAATCCACCATTCTTGGCTCACCTTAATTGGATGTTTTCATTGGCTTGACAATCATTTCTATGCATTGTTCTAGTCAAAACTATTGTTGATATTGTTGATCAGTGGCAACAAACTTACTTTTTCTTTTTTTTCTTTACTTCTCCCTAGCTAATGTTTTAATTAATCATCATCATCATCAAATGGATAACTTCTCTTTAATTATAATTGCATAAAAAAAGAAGTTAATTGGTAGATTATATACACTTTAAATGATTAAGTAATTAATGATATATGTTTTTTTAATAAGTAATTGATTATATATATATTAATTTTGGACTATGTATGGAAAGATGATTGTCAGATTGGTGTGAGTATGGTATCAAGAATATTTTACTTTTTAATGAAAAAATTTAATGCATAAAAGATTAATTATTCTTAACACAATATGAGGGTCCGAGCAATGGCCAAGAGGGGCCGAGTGGTCTCGACCATAGTGGCGAGAGGAGGGATGATGGCCGAGTGATCTCGACCATCGTGGCTAAGAGTGGCCGAGGGAAGGCAGAGAGTGGCCAGGAGCATATATAGGAATAGGACAAATGAGATGAGAAATTCACCGTAAAATTTGTTCTCTATGAATATGCGAAATAGAGACTTTAACACCAAGTTATTGGGAAAAAAAAATGGAAGGGATTTTTTACTGAATTTGCTTTTTAATGAATCAACTAGGTGCAATCAACATCATCCGTAATCCAGCGAATTTAGCAATATATATGGTTCTAATTGAAGAGAAAAGCAGTGGAATGATCTACATAGTATCGACTACAGAATTACCATTTAAATCAAATTTACCTATTAATATTGTTAAAAAAACAAATCAAATTTTTCCATTAATTCAAATAGCGGCCAGCGGGCTATGTAGGTTAAAAAGTCAAAAAAAAAACTGCAAACCGGAAAATGTAATGTGTAGGATGGGCCAGCAGTAGGGCATCATGCATTGCCTCCAAGCCTCCAATTCATGCCCATAAAAGCCCAAGCTGACAAAGTGCAGTTGTTGTAGCTCTATCGGCCGAGGTTAACATTATATAAATAGAGCGAATACACAGATTCAAATTAAACAAGGAATGATATAAGTAGCCAAAAATCATTTATAACAAAAATAAGGGATCAATAATATAATTTTGTTGTCAACAAGTGGGCAGATCATGTGGAGGACCAAGCATTCTGGTATTAGGAGAGGCACCATCTTTAACCACAAACACCATCCCCATACCCCATGTTACATGTCGTTCTAGGTGACAATGCAACAGCCACACACCTGCACATTAGTGAACAATACTAATTAACACAATTTATCGGACTGGCCAGCCACTTCTAACGTGACTCGTCTGAATCCCCATTACACGCTTAATTAAATTAAAATTAAAATTAAATTACCAGGATTATCTGCTACAAATCTGATTGCAACCCATCCATTGGTAGGGATTCCAACTGTAGTCTCCTCAGGTGGATCAACAAGATTGTAGGTCAAAGGATCCTTGATAGGGTCAAAATTACCAACACCCCATCCCACAACCTAGAAGCTATAGCCATGTAAATGGATTGGGTGATTATCTGCTGCTAGCACATTAGTCCCTTGAAAAACTATCTCCACACTCGCATTGTACTCTAAAACCATCAATTTTGTACCAAAACTTGGTGTCAATAAATTGAAAGGTAGATGATCCGCTGTGTAATTGAATTCATGGGGCGGCTTGTTTGGGAAATCACTCTCAAACACACCCTTCATGCCATGGTAGTACGCTCGGATGATATCGATCGATGACGGGGTTATCAGACTAATATTGTTCACACTGGCCGAAAACCTCTTCCCAAATGGACCTATAAGTTAAATGTAACGAAAATATGATTTAATTAGTTGAATTAATGTACAAAGAAGCTAAGAAATGCGGCCTGAAACTTAAATCAGATAAAACTTTTAATCCGACCGTTCCATGAAGCTGAAATTTGTACCTGTGCAAGGCTTCTTCTCATGGGTGCAATTCAGGAGATTGACTGACATTGTGAAGAACAAATGAGTATCTACTTGCAAGTTGCAAGGGAACTTTTGCTGGATAGTTTTTGCTATTTAGGCTTCTAAATTGCTTGGTGAAATCAGTTGATGCTTGTGTTGCATTGTACGGGGGAAGTGGAGGCAACTGGGGATGATGATCAGATGATTTTGGGTGCTGCTGCTGCTGCTGATATTGGATTATGGCTGTGGTTGTTGTGTTATCAAAACCAGAACCAAAAGCACTTGCATAGGATCTAGCAGCCATGGAATAGTAGTGATTAGGAGATTGGTTTGCTTCTAGCAAGAGGTCCATGGATTGGCCAGGTGTGATCATAATGTAGTCTGTCGTAAAAGGTTTCATGTAAGATCCATCTTTGGCTACTAATGTTAGTGTGTGGTTTGCTATGGCGAAGAAGAGATTCTCATCCATAACTGCATTGATTATCCGTAGAAGATAAGTCTTTCCTTGCTCCACCGTCACTCTGAGGTGCCTGCAATGTGTAATTGAGCCATTAGGGTCAGGTGGCAATGGGTACTCATACCCGCATACCCGTCCATAACCATACCCGTAATTACCCGCTTGAGCGGGTAATTGTGGGTATGATTTGGGTATGGATAATATCCGCATTTATAATTGCGGGTATAATTGGGTATGGTACCCGCACAATACCCGCAAAATACCTGCATTTTTTTCAACTTCCTGGAAAAAAAAATTCCTTAGTTTTGTCTCTCTCCTCTTTCCTCTCTCATCTTTTCAATTTTTCTTTCGTAATAAAAACTCAATATTCTTACTTAATACTTTGAACAAAATAAATTAAAAATTATAAAAACATAATCTTTATCTCAAGATGAGTAATTAGACATCCACTTTTCATATTTTTCTTAATTTTTTTATAAATGGGTTTTACGGAATATGATAATATAAAAAAATAATATAAATAAAATAAAATTATAGTAAATTTTTACTTAATTATAAAAAAAATAAAAATTTGGTGAAATAATTTTATTAAGTTAAATAATAAATAAGTAAGTGTAATTGGATATCCATTACATACCCAATTGGGTATTGGGCATATTGGGTATGGATAATAATGGATATTTAGTTGCGGGTATGAGTTGAATATTTACCCATACCTGTCCATACCCGCTTTAACATACTCATACTCGCCCATACCCGCCCAATTGCCATCCCTAAGGTCAGGTTTCAAATTAACACGAAAATGAAATAAGTATAGGTCCAATAATATCATTGAAGAATTACTACGTACCTTGACGGGAACATGGATAGAGATGGCCTGGTTCGCCATTGATGGTGAAAGCATCGGATAAAATCGGCTCTCCTCCCGTTACATTAGCATTTACAGGAATTCTCATTACATCACTCTTCCACCATTCCCCTGTATATAATTTTCTCTTTACATAAATGCATTATAAAATAGAAATTTTAAATGTGTTTAATATTAGAATAAGAAAGCTATTTTGTTGTCTAATGAAAACAACAAAAAGCAAAAATACATATTTGGTATATATATATATACATGTATAATTCAATTTGGTAGATTGTATTGATTTGATACATTTAGTATTCTAGAGGTACTAATTTCTTTATACGGGCACTTTTACTAACAAACTATAAAAAAATATATATATATATATATTTTTTTTTTTTTTACTAACAGACGTGACAGTAAATAATTTTCAGATTTACTCCTTTCTTATTAAATTTATTTTTATTTAACTAAATGACTACTAAATAAGTATAAGAATGACCATATGTTTAGTAAAAATGTCAGAACCTCTCTGACATTACTCATAAAAATATAACACGATTGTACAAAAATACCAAATTATTACAAATTATATTGAGTATATGTATGAAACTAACACAAATTAATGTACAAGTATAAAATTAATAAAAGATATCAAATAAATACCAAAATGAGAAATCATTCATAACAATTTATTATTTACTATTCATTACCTAGTATGATTAGAATCTCATGGTGAGGTTTGGGGAAGGGATAGGGAAAGGCAGGCTTTGGATAAACGATGAAGGCCCCATGAACAGTGGCCCTGGCCCAACTATTATGGGCATGCCACCAAATTGTTCCTTCTTCATTTTCCAAATTGATTTTGTAAGTATACTTCCCTCCAGGCCTAATAGGGCACTGTGTCACATGTTAAGGCCCATCGGCCCATGGATTCCTTCTCTGTCTCGCCCCATGCCTACAAATAACAAAGATATTACTTTCAGAAATAATTAATACACAAAGAATAATACAAATCCATATACTCACCAATTGATGGTGATATTAGATTTTGCCTTATTATAGACTCTAACAATCATCTGGTCTCCTCTGTAGGCTTTCAGAGTTGGACCTGGGAATTTACCATTCACTGTCAGGATCTCCTTCCTGCTGCATAATCTTGAAAAGATAGCTGATTCGACCTGCAAATTAACATATATATAACGGTTTATTCTGTCAAAAATCATGTAAAATATTAAAAAAATAATTACATATGATATGCAGAAATTGGAATTAAAGAGCTAGACAGATATGCGCATACCACAAAGCTATGGTAATGGATCTTCCCATCGACGACAGTACAGTCATGAACAAGAAGAAAAACTATTAGAAAAACTAGAAATCCTATGACATTATGCATTGGGGTGGTTGTTGTCGTTTTAGAATTGGAGATCATTTTTCCACCACCAGGCACCAACCATATATATTCAATGGAAAATTTCCAGTGCTGTGTGTGGTTGTTTCCCCCCTTTTAAGTATTACAGCATTTATTGTAATTATGGAATTAAAATGGACACAAATCTTTGTTTAATGCACCATCCAGGGGGGAAATCAATCTTCTTTATTTTTCTTAATTTTTTAAGTTATGACAAGAATATTATCAGAAAAAATCAATCTCCAATTTTTTTCTTAATTTTTTGAATTTTTTCTATAATTTTTAATAAAAAAATCATTATCTAATGCATTATTAGAGTTTTGGACAGAAATTCTAATGGCAATGACTAAAATTTGATGCGTCATAATATATTAGAGACTAAAGTTTGGGGGAAAAACGTTAGGGACTAAGATATAGAAATTCCTATACCTCATTTTCCCTAGAATTTTTTTCCTAATAATATTAGCATAAGAGCATATATTTGCATAACTTTGCCCCTCATTTTTTTTAAAGTTCTGTTGGTACCCGAATTTTAACGCGCTTAATCAGTTATAGTTATATTTATTGTTATTTCACTAACCGTTAATGATCTCTCGGCCCAGTTCGAGTCCTTTCGTATTCTTTCATTTTTATCTATCATTTTGGTTCTTTTACTTTTTTAGGCTTATTAGGTCCCAAACGAGCCTTTACGGCATTTTGTCAAAATAAACGTGTTTAGAGAGTTGAGCTCAAAATTTTGTTCTCATCAACTCGATCGCCATATTTTTCTCTATAACGTAGTTGCTTTCGTTCGAATTTCTCGCCAGTTTCATCACACTAATAGATCGAGCCCATATTAATTACTAAAGCATTTTTCTTCTTTCTTTTTAATCAACCGTTGGATTGGTTGAATACTCTTTTCGTCAACCATCCAACAGTGACATATTTAAGCCAACCATCCATTCCCTTTTCTTTTCCCGCAAGCCTCTCCATTCCAAATTCGAAGCCGCGTCATTGCTTCGAGAAGGAAGCCCAGTCATCAGACCCTGTCACTGCTTCTAGAAGATGCCCAGTCACTCCTTCCGGTTGCTTCCCTTCGTTTCCAGCCACGCAAAAAAAAGGGTCACGTCACCACGGCTTGCTCCCCACACATTCGTGCAAGCTCTCCTCCTATAAATACCTCACTATTTACCACTCTAGAGGGCACGGGTTGACGCACCCTTGCATCATCAACATCAATCCAAGCAAAAGGAAGCAATCAAAGTGAGTGTTCATCAAGCTTTCTCTCTCTAAGTTTTCGTCAAATTTCCGTTTATCTTCTTAATCAGTCAATCAATTGCTCAAATTTGTTTTAAACACTTCTTTTTTTCAAGTTATAAACGTTTTGCTTACTTCAATTTAAATGCCTGCTGCCTTGTTTAATTAATTGCCAATTTTTGGTTTTAATGCGTATATATAAACCCAAGTGTCAAATTAATCTTCGTTTGTGGATGAAATGATCTGATTTTTGTTGGGTTTTGGTCGTGGCTCCATCTCTGTTGCGTTTGTGACATTTTTTCTTTCTTTTGGTGGTCGGAGCTTCTTCCTTGTCGCCGGCAGTAGGGCCGGCGCAAGGAAGAAGAAGAACAGTAGCAGCCATGTGTTTATTCTTGAAGGAGAAAGGTGACGGGCCGTCCTTTCTTTTTTCTTTTTTAAACGCAGATGGGCCTTGGCTTAAGCCAAGCCCATCTGTTCCCCTCTTCCAATTTAAGCCATGGGCCTAGGATTTATTCCTGGCCCATTTTAATTAATTTCAGCATGTGGGCCCGACCCAAATAATTTTTTCGTCGATTGTTCGAGTCCCTTTATTTTCGTGTTTATTTAATAACATGCTTCGTATGCCATCTTTAATTAATAACTCGTATGCCGTATTTAAATTAATTGCTCGTATACTCTTTTTACGATTATGCCATGTTTTAAATCGTATGAAATATTTGTATGCTCTTTTTTACAATTATACCATGTTTTAAATCGTATGAAATATTCGTATGCTATTTTCGTAATTTGTGTCGTGACTAATTGTCGTAAATTATCTGTATGCCATATGTATTTAATTAATTACTTGCTTGTTTGAAGTTAATAAAATGTTTATTTTACTTGTTCATTATTTATTTTCAATCGAACTATCGCTAATACTTTCGTTTTATAAGGTAGATCAAGTTCATGCAACACAAGTACGCTTTCTACCCTTTTATTTATTCAACATTTTCCGCAAATATTACTTATATGCATGTTATTTAAAAATGTTAAAAACTCATATTATGATCGTATGCATGATATTTAGAATTGTTAGAAAAATCAACACACATGTATACGTGTTTAAATCACTCATTTTTATACCATGAAATTAATTGTTTTGCATTGATATATGAGCATGGTAGCTTCGATCCCACACGGTTATTTGCATTTCATTAAATTGGTATTGTGCTAGTATTTACCCATGTTAGGATCACTTAGTAAATTAATTAATCATGCATGGCCCGATGATGATAAAGAGGGATCTCGCTTTAGTAAACAGTCTCGGCTGTCCCGATAAGAAATAACAAAATTATTAAAGTGGTGAATACCTCTGAGGGCCCAAGTCGTATGTCAAAAATGTTTAAGTAATCGGAAAGTGGCCCAATTTTCGTAACAGGATTTCAGTTGACACTCTACGATCATTTACCTTGTAAATGGTTGGAAAGTGGCCCGTTTCCGTGCGCGGGATTGGTTGACATGCTTCGATCATTTATTCATTTTTATGTAAAAAATGTTTTCCAAACACCTTTTTAACCGGTAACCTTTTTAAGGATGTGACTTGGGTGCCTAACACCTTCCCGAGTCCATAATACGACCTCGAACCTTCCTTATTAGGTTTAGACCACATGTGCCTTAGTTTTTATTTTCTTATGCCATGACGATTAGGTTCCCTAAACCTTAGAAAATAGGGTGGCGACTTCATTTGCATTATGCGAAGCATCCATTTATGCTTAGCATCCGTCCCGAACCTAAACTCGTCTTTCGACGAAAAAGGGGGTGCGACAGTTTGGCGACTTCACTAGGGACTTAGGGTCGAAGCCGATTTTATTGGTGTTTATTTTGTATTATTATTTACTCGCTTTATTTAATTTATTTTCGTGATTGTTATTTGTTATTCGCTTTGATAAATCGTTCATATGCATTTCACGCATTGAGTGTCTTATTGCCAGGCCATGTAACCAATTTTTTTTTTAGGAAGGTATTAGTGAAGCGTTGTGGGCCCAGGTCCCAATGTGCTTTCATGAACCCTAACTCAGACTTGAACCCCTAAATGGTTGAGCTCCCTGTGATCCTTTGTGATTTGGTGAAGCAATCAAATATCCATTTACTGAGGGACCCCTTTCAGGGTATCATCTGAGAACTTTTCAGCCAGTTAGAAAAGAATTTTTGTTGGAATCAGAGCCCCAGCATATGCATCATATCACATGTTTACATATTCGTTGTGTGTTTATATCGTCCTCATAATTTATTGTTTTAACCACTAACACAAGAATTTTACTTCTCATAAACAACCCCATCTTACTTGTTCACTCAAAATGGCAACACCTACGATGCTTTCACTTAATACTTTCGGGATTTCAAGCTACAACGATCAGTTGGAATGGGGTGACATGTTGAAACCCGGTTTTGTTCCCGATATTACGACCAAGATTGGGATGGAAGAAGTGGAGGGTCAGAAAGGGGAGATTGCGTCGTTGGAATATTTTTGGTATAAGCAAATGGATCCCAACTTCCAAGGTTGACGCCTTCAAAAGGAAAAGAATCGTGCGTCCTCTACCTTAAATTTTGTCTTTTTGCCCAATGTAATAATATTTCTAGACTGTGTCTACTACCTTTTACTCGGTTAAACTTACGTTGGTCGTACCCCCCACTTTTTCGACGAAAAAAAATCAATGACAAAGTTCGTAGTTATTCGGATAATTATGAAATGCGTGTTTTCCTTTTTTTCGCACATCCAAAAGATATCAAACGACTATCGCCTACAATCAAAACAACCTCCCCCCAAAATAAACCACATACAGAGCCCACAAAAAAAAAAAACAAAAGGCTAACACTTGAGATGAAAACACACCAAAACAAATATATATATATATATATATATAGACCAAATGACGATAACGCAAAGATAACTGTTTCTTCTCGGTTTCAGCTGCGCGCGCTTTTTCCTTGGCCAATATCAAAGCGATTTGTTCGGAGTTTCCTCTCGGCTAAAACACAAAAGACGTTGATAACAGGCTGAAGTATTCCCACACCAAATTTCAGAATTTTTTGGGTGGTGCATCTCTCGAAAAAAAAATTCATAATGCAAGGACAGTTGCTCCTTCTCGGTTTCAGCTACGCGCTCTTTTTCCTTGGCCAATATCAAAGCAATTTGCTCGGAATTTCTACTCAGATAAAACACAAAAGATGTTGATAACAGGCTGAAGTATGCCCACACCAAATTTTAGAATTTTCTGGGCGGAGCATCTCTCACAAAAAAAAAATTTAGAACGCAAGGACAGTTACTTCTTCTCGGTTTCAGCTGCGCGCTCTTTTGTTGTGGCCAGTGTCCCCTCGTAGCGCCGATCTGTGGGTTTCGTTGATAACATCCAAGATCACATCTCGTCGAGTGGAATGAATAAAAGATTCCTTCGTATCTTCCCCGAAGTGTCATCTTCTCATTCGTCCTAAAAGTATTAAGTGGAAGTGTGGCCAAAATAGTGAACAAGTAGCATGGAGGCTTCGGGGTTACTTTGCCCGTACTTGCTATTTTTTCTTTGTCTATTTTTCAGGTTAACCATAGCTCCTCGAAGGAAAACTACTCCACCAAGGGTCCCCATAACTAGACTTCAAGCGCGAAAAATGGCCGAACAAGCCAAGACAGAAGAGATGTTGGCTGCTAGAATAGCAGAGTTGGAAGAGCAAGTCAGGATTACTATAGAGAAGGCCGCTCAGGCCGAAAAAGAGCGAGATGAAGCGACCAGTGAGTTCCCACCCGATTTTGATCCTAGTCAAATGATAGGACCCTCCCCATCCGCCATTGCTGGATCCTCCGAACCCCAATCATTTTCTGTTTCTCGGGGTCATTGCAAATGGATTGACCCTTTCACCACAAACCCTGTAGTTAACACAGGTGGAGAAACTGTTACAACTCTACAACATTCTTTAGTTAACCTTACTTTGGACCGAGTCAAAGTCTGATTCATCAGGAATCCCAAGGCCTTCGCCCTCCTCAGGGCCACTCTACTCAAGTCGTGATTCCCAACCCTACGGGATTTCAGACTCCTTTCATCAATCCAATGCCACCTCCACTTATTTCAAAACCCCTGTCACCCCTTGGTCCTAACGCGGTCGTCATAGAGAGGCCAAACATGGATAGATTAAGCCTGCTAGAACAAAGGCTCAGAGCCATTGAAGGAACATACCCCTTTGACCCTACGGGCCCAGCTCACATGTGCATGGTCCCCGAGATCGTAATGCCTCCTAAGTACAAGGTTCCGGATTTCGAGAAGTACACTGGGATCGAGTGCCCAAAGACTCACCTCAAGGCCTATTGCAACAATATGGCCGATGTGATACATAATGAACCTCTGTTGATCCATTTGTTTAGAGAAAGTTTGGCCAAGCATGCCTTGACTTGGTACATGGGCCTAGACCGAGCCGAGATCAAGACTTGGAGGGATCTGTCTGATGCTTTTTTTAAGAAATACAAATTCAACATAGAGGTAACACCACACCGCTCAGATCTTCAAGATCTAGAGAAGAAAATCAGTTAATCAGTGAAGACCTACGCCCAAAGATGGAGAGAACTAGCAGCCAGAATTTCTCCTCCGCTAAGTGACAAAGAGCTCATATCCATTTTCGTGAATACTTTCAAGGCTCCTTGCTATGCTTGTCTTATCTCCAATCCATCCAGTAGCTTCTCTAACATGGTCCTGGTAGCCGAAAGAGTTGAGCAAGGAATTAAGTCTGGAAGAATCATCGTTTCCGCACCCGAACCAGCGCCCAAGAAAGCACTTCCCATGGGGAAGGACGTTAGTTTGGTTTCCCCCCGACATAGTTACGATCAACCTTTCCCATCACCTCCACCCCAAATACTACAACCCGCACAACCTAGACCCTATAACCCACCAAAGAATTTGAACAACCAAAATAACCAAAACAACTACTGGAATCAGGAGCCGTTGCCGCCTCTTCCCGTTCCTTTGGGAGAAATCTACAAACGTCTCTTGATAGCCGGGCAGATTGCACCGATCCCAGCCCAACCTCAACGACTTCCCTACCTAAGTGTTACTGCATTGCTCTGTTTGGCATCTTATATCTGTGTGAGATTTCTAATTCAAATTTGACATTTGCAGACGCAAAGAGGTTGATTGGCAGGAGATTCAGCGATGCCCCTGTTCAGGGTGATATGAAATTGTGGCCCTTCAAGGTTATTCCCGGACCTGCAGACAAGCTCATGATTGTGGTGTCATACAAGGGAGAGGACAAGCAATTCTCAGCTGAAGAGATTTCATCCATGGTCTTTATGGAGATGCGTGAAATTGCTGAGGCTTTCCTTGGTAATGCAGTGAAAAATGTTGTGGTGACAGTCCCTGTTTACTTCAATGACTCCCAGCGTCTGGCAACCAAGGATGCTGGTATTATGACAGGTCTTAATGTCATGCGTATCATCAATGAACCCACAGCTGCTGCCATTGCCTATGGTCTTGACAAGAATCTCTAGTTTAGTTCAAGTTTCCGTATGAGTTATTATGTAGGGTGTTATGTTAAAACTTTGTTGCTGGTACAATTCCAATAACTATTTTGATAACAATTAGTACGATTGCAAATAATTATTTTAATGGTTTTAATTACTTCTACTCATCTGCTCATTCTCTTTGTAATTATTTCTACTCACCAACTAATTTTGTAATTACTCCTAACCATCTGTTTCTAATTGTAATTAATTACTCCTACCCATTCACTTCTTATAATTATTTCTCTTAAGGCTTTTTACGAGTATATTTAGTTATTTACCAAGAAACTATATTTGTTCATTACGATTTCTTTGACAAGCCGAATATATTATCATTTAACTTTTTTTTTTTTCTAATGAAGTTTTAATTCTTGTTATAAATAAAATGTTAATTATTTGTTTAAAGAAATAGATTGATTTAAATAATCTATATAGATACTAAAAAATATTAATTATAATGCTTGAAACAAATTGTGTCATTTATAGTCATTTTACATTTCAACTATAGTTTTAACAGCAGTTTTTATCAAACACCATAAACAACTTCTAGTATCTCACAACACTTTTAATAAATATGGGTCAATAGTATTTAGACCCCCTGTACTAACGCGAAAAACAAACACCTCCCCTGGACTATAAACTTTTTATTCGACTTCCCCTATACTTAAAGTCAACGCATCGTGGGTCCATTCCGTCAGTCAACCAAACATTCTGACCTACATCTACCGGTTTCACCTTTTTTAATACCCGGTTACCTTTTATTTTGGAAAAAAAAAATTTGGCTCATTTTTACAAAACTTTCTTCGTTCATCTTCATCATCTTCCCTCTCTTTCTCCCCACACCATTTGTTCATGCACCTCATCAAAATATATCAAAAATCTTGTAAAAACAATTTAATTTTATTCTTTTATTGAATACTAAAGATCTGTTCATCTTTTTACTCACACAATTCTAAAATCCATCTTCCTCAATTGATAGAAAATTTTCAGATCTGGACATCTTCGGGAAACTAGATCGATAAGGATTAAAAATTGAGGTTGAGGTGTGGAGATCGATGACCGGAAGATCCAGATCTGGGCACTTCCGCATAGATCCAGATCTGTTTTTTTCTTCTCCTCCTTCAGGCATACCTTTCTCTTTTAGATTATTACGCCGGCGGTGGTTGATGATGGTGTCAGTGGTGTGGCTGTCTAGGAGATGGTGGCTTTGGTGGTTCGGCGGTGTGGCTGTGTGGCTGTGATGGTCGCTGGCGGTGGTGGTTCTGTCTCTTAGGCATAATGGTTGAAAGATAATGTTGTATAAAGCTTGCACAAATAAATCTGCAAAAAAAAATTGCAGAATTAAATTCAATTTTTTGTTTGGATTTAATAAGCAACACAGGCTTGTGTGCTTGCTTGGTAGCCAATTTAAGAGGGGGAAAAGTTGCAATTAATATGGCCCAGATCATTAAATTCATTTTTTTATTTTAGGAGTAGTTGTTCTCTTCAATATTTCCCTTGTATGCAGGTTTATATTCCTCTGAAATTTAATTGCAAATGAAAGTTTCATTACTTCAAGTCTTTTTCTTTTCTGCTTGTTTTCTTAGTTGTGTTGGATATTGATGGATAGTATTAATTGCAAATGGATAGTATTATATTCCTCTTAAATTTAATTGCAAATGAAAGTTTCATTACTTCATTTTTTTTTATTCTTTTCTGGATTTGCTGGCCCTGATGTTTGTATCTGTTTCTTCTGCCAAAACGATCAGAGAGAGTGAATGATACGAAACAAGCTAATATCCAACAAAATGATAATTATCTCATCAAATACATAGATAAGAAACAACAAATATCCAAAACTGAATGTCAACTTAATTGTTCTCATTCCTAATGCAGTAAAGCACAATGCAAAACATGGTTCTAGTGCAGTCACTCATCCTCCTGGCTACGAAGCCTAGCAAGCCTGCTAGTAACAACAACATCAAGCTGGGCAGCACGCTCAACAATCTCCTTCCTCTTAGTTGACACATTGTGTGCCAAGAACAGACACTGATGTCTGCAGGAAATGTAAACAGGGAATATGGAAGTAAGACTGGGTGTCAAATTGAATCCTCATATCCCATAAAGATAATTCAAAACAGAAACAATTGAATGTTTTCATCTCAGTCGCAAAAATATGATCTTATAGTCACCACATTACATCCAGTGGTTGGAAGCTAGTGAGACTAGGTTTCAACAGATTAAATCTAACAATATAACTAGAGAAAAGCTTAAAAAATCATAATATAAAATATAGTCTATGGTATCGAATCAGGAACAGCTCATTCATCAGGAAATATATGAGGCAAAGGAGGTAGAGCCTGACCATTTCTGTTCATCTTTCTCAACCCACGCATCATTCCATGAATGTGTAAAGTCTAGTAATATAATTACTTGAACCAATAGAAATAACCCTGCCCCAAATTTTGATAAAGTACCTGCAAATATGTTTTGTTTGTATATTAAAATATAGTCTATGGTATCGAATCAGGAACAGCTCAAATACCTACAATAGTTTAGAACTCTCTGCCCAAATGGCACTACAGTAGCCGTTGAGGTGAAATTCATCACAGAAGGAGGAGAGAATATGGAAAGCAGAGCAAGCTTTTCTTGCCAGAGATTAGGCCCTATTTAGTTTAAGGTTGAAATCTATTGTTGCAAAAACTGCAAGTCACACTTCATTATTCCGAGTGCCAATAAGGCCTAGTTTCTTTTGCACAAAATTAGTATCACCAGAAAATGATTTTATTAGGAAAAACAATAGTGAAAACTTGATATTCATTTCCCTACAGCATACAGACTGCAGATCATATAGGCAAACCTATTTTTTTAGGCTTATAGGCTAGACATTTTAAATGCTCCAGATAAAGAGTACAACTACGGGAGCATACTGACCATAGATTGAGATGATGACCTCAGGGACAAAAAACATGAGAACGACAAGCAAGAGCCAGATAGCCATCTTGAAAGGCCAGCCACCATGGAGCCAAGAGTCACGTTTATCATTCACAAGCAAGTAAGACTGGGGCGATAAAAATCATTCATCATAAGTAAGTTCGCAGAGGAACCCGATTCTCCAAAATCTGAAACAGAATCCGAATCCAAATCCAAATCCGCACGAGCTCAAAACTTGCCAGATCCAAATCCACCCATGTATACTTCTGGCGGCTGGAGCCTCGGTGGCCTATTGAAAACCCTCTCTACCAAACTGGAATCCGTCATCGATGCATATCGTCGAGATCTGAAGGAGTTCCAGTCCGGTCTCAAGAAGGAAATCGAAGTGGCGCAAGGATCGTTGGGGAGCGTTAGTCTCAAAATCGATGAGCTTGGTTCTTCCGTCATAAAAGGTACAGCTCAGATCATTTCTCAGAGCAGGGAAGCGATCCTTGCAGTCGATCTCGATTCTGATATTGATCGAAAAGTTAGGGTTTGTGTTGGATGAGAAGGAGGAGGAGGAGAGGGAGAGATTCGAAATAACCCAATCAAAAAGTTAAGGCCCGTTTACTTCGCAGAATTTTCAGTTTAAAAATTTGCTGTTTTTCTAAAATTTGTAAATAGAATTTTCAAACTGGAAATCGCGTTTACTTCGTCACTTTTCCTGTTTTGAAAAACTGGAAAACCTGTTTACTTCGTCACTTTTCCTGATCTAAAAACTGGAAAACCTGTTTACTTCGTCACTTTTCCAAATTATTGCAAAACCAAAAACAATTTTGTTCCAACAACTTGAATTTTCTCATTAAAAAAATCATGTTATTATTTCCTTCTATTTGCAAAGATTAACAAACCAATAAATATATTTGTAGGAAAAAATTGACACTTATTATAATTGAAAAATCTAAAATTGATCATTAATCTACTAATATTCTATTACATATAAATATAGTAATTCATGTTTCTACATGAAAATAAAAAACGTATAAAATAGTCTTATTGTTCAATATGTAAATATAAAAACAGATGATATTCTAATGATTATTATGATGAGCCCATAATTTATTATTATGATTATTAAGATTGGAAATATTATTGTTATTATTATTGTAATTTATTATTATGATTATTCTAATTTATTATTGTTCATTACATAATTATTATTATTATTATGTAAATATATTCTAATATATTATTATGATTAACTAGATTGGAAATCTAGCTTTAAATAAATTTTCCTTTTCCTTCTTTCTTTCCTCGGCCCGAAAGGCCCACCACCTTTGCTCATCCTTCTTTCTTTCCTCGGCCCGAAAGGCCCACCAGCTTTGCTCATCCCTGACCTTGGGTCGCCGGAGCCACCGGCGACCAAGGTAGTTTATCAAAATTCCGAGACGACCAAAATATTCGTAAAATTAATGTCGATCCACCCGTTCGAACCAAAAATCTAATTACTCAACACACAAGATTTAATTTCAAAAATACAGTAATTTGACAAATTAATTCAAAACATGAAATTGGAGCAAACCATTAATCAATTTATGAAATTGAAAGCATGTAATTAATCTAGAGATTAAAGACTAAATATTTCACAACAGATTGATCATTAATTTGTTCTAAAATGCAAGCAATTGAATTAAGTAGAAAATGGACATAAAAAATTATTTGTTCTAAATTTACCATTGTGCCATTATAATTAATTTGGTACAAGTTACTGTTCATCTTCTTCCTCCTATGCCTCCGTTCATCTTCTTCTTCTTCTTCTTCCTCCTCTTCCTCCTCCTCCTCCTCCTCCTCCTCCTCCTCCTCCCTCCTCCTCCTCCTCCTCCTCCTCCTCTTGTTCAACTTGTTCGACTTGTTCGACTTTTGGTTGCAGAAGCTCCTATGGCTGATTTTGTTCTTCTTGCAATGGACTTGGTTCCATCAGGGTCGGAGATGAGGACGAACTCGTTGTTAGAGTTGCTGACTGTGTAAACAGCGGTGCCTACAAGCGATTTCGCCACGTCGTCGGAGCTCAGAGTTGCGGCAGAGGGGGAGGCGGGATTAGGCGGAGAGAGGGACGCGAAGGGTGGAGGGTGGAGGGCGGAGGTGGCAACTGCTAGCACGAGACCGTGTTGCGATGGAGAAGAAGAAGGAACGCAGCGTGAGGAGATGAGGGCAAAATTGGGTTTTAAAAAGATTCATTAATCACTCAAACTGAAAACGCGTGTTTTCAGTTTGAGAAAGTGAAGGCAAAAAAATTTAGAAAAATAGAGAACAACTTTCAGGCGTTTTCAAAATTTGTTCCATCATTTTTCAAATAGAGTATTTTCGTTTTCGTTTTCAAACTGAAAAAACGGCCAAGTAAACACGATTTTCATTTTTCACATCAGTTTTCAGAAAAATGGAGAATTTTCGGGAGAATTCTGCGAAGTAAACGGGGCCTAAATGTTTCAATTTGTTGAAAATGATATTAAATTTTTTTTTTCATTTTGGTTGCCGGTTGCAAGCAACTGGCCATAGTCAGTCAAAACTAACGGAAAGTTAGTTTGACTGACGATAAGGGCATGCATGCCATTGACTTTTAGTTCAGGGATCTTCATTTGAATTTTTTTAGTCCAGGGGAGAAGTCTGTTTTTGGCCTAAGTTCAGGGGTCAAAATACTATTGACCCAATAAATATTTACCAAACAGTATACTGATTTTTTCAGAAGTGATTTTCACACAATACTTTTTCTCACAACACTTTTCCAACTAGAAGTGGAACGCCAAAAGGAGCCTAAGAATCTACAAACCAAACTGAACCATTTCATTATGCTTCAGTTTGGTTCAATTTGCAAATTACGGTTTGGTGAGAGTCAGTTTGCAGTTTTGAAATGTTTTATTCTTTTTAATCAACAACAATAGTAGACGCATACCACAAAGCTATGGTAATGGATCTTCCCATCGACGACAGTACAGTCATGAACAAGAAGAAAAACTATTAGAAAAACTAGAAATCCTATGACATTATGCATTGGGGTGGTTGTTGTCATTTTAGAATTGGAGATCATTTTTTCACCACCAGACACCAACCATATATATTAAATGGAAAATTTCCTGTGCTGTGTGTGGTTGTTCCCCCCCTTTTAAGTATTACAACATTTATTGTAATTATGGAATTAAAATGGACAAAAATCTTTGTCTACTTAATATGCTAGTATTACATAATCACCCAACTTTACATTCCATAATTAAATATTTATTAAATAATTATTTTTTTACGTCTATACGGGAATCGATCATATAAATAAACTCATAATTTATACTTCTTACAAAATAAAGAAGGATTGAATTTATCTTAATTTACAGTTTGCATCTGACGAAGTGTAAGTACGTACTAATAGGAGTTTTGTAGAATACCACTCAGTATAGTGTAAGGTCTGAAATATTTTGGAAGAATGGATTATAAAAGAAAACAACAATTTATAAACTAAGAAAGAAAAAAAGAGGGGGCAATTTTTTTAAAAGTGTGGTGATATTCTCACATTTCTCACACTCTTACACTTAATATTTTGAGGGGAAATAGTTTTTACCACCCCTGAACTATCGTCAAAAATCAAAAACCTCCCCTGAACTTCATTTTTTAAAATTCGCCCCCCTGGACTATTGTTTTTGGGCAAAAAACCCCTTCAATGCACATTTTTATAATTTTAAAAAAATTGTAAAAAATCTTTAAAAAAATTAAAATTCATGAAAAAATGTAATTAACCTAAAAATCAAGAAACATTGTAAAAAATTCCAAGAATTCACAAAAAAATTGATTTAATTATGGACAGAAGGGGCTTTTTGCCCGAAAACAATAGTCCAGGGGGGCGAATTTCAAAAAATGAAGTTCAGGGGAGGTTTTTGATTTTCGACGATAGTTCAGGGGTGATAAAAACTATTTCCCCATATTTTGATGTAGTAAATTTCTTGGTGTAAGGACAATAATGGAACTACGTGTAAGAATGAGGGGGTAGTGGACCCACAAAGATTGAAAATTTTGGTTGATACTCACTTTGTCCATAAATAATGGACGTTTTAGCCCAAAAACCGTGTCCTTTTTTAATTGATGTCATTGACATTTGTGTCCACTTTGTTTGTGTTTTGTCAAAATTACCCTCAAACGACCAGTCGTTTTCTGGTCGAACAACGCGTCACACATGGGTAAAATGGAGGAAAGTGGAAATAGATGGCCATTTTTACTTTTTGGTTGGAGACATGAATCAGAACGATTCAGTCGCCTCTGACACTTTCTTCTCCATCCTCTCCTTCTCTCTTCAAACGCTCTGATCCTCTTTTGAATTCAAAATAATTCAAGCAAAAATTTTAAAAAAAATCTCCAAGGTTTAAACATGATAGAAGCGATTCGGTTGGGCAAACAGGAAGTATCGTTTCTTCGCTTATCCTTCGTCATGAGAAGATACCGTCGAAAGTTAGGGTTTTGGGTATCGCAAAGGACCTTAGAAGCATGGATATGCCCCGCAATGTCTTTCCTATATCGAAGAGAGTGAAAGGCTTCGACATCAGGTTGTATTGTCTTTTTTCTAATGGGATCTTGGGATTTATAATTTTTTTTTGTATACTTCGTTTCTCGGTTTGAATCTGGATTTATGTTGCCAGATGGTTTGTGAAAATGATGTAGGTTTTGGGTGTAATTATTTAGTGTTGGGTATTGTTGATTATGGTTTTGTTTTTTAATTTCTCCATCTGTATGGTTTTGTTTTTTAATTTCTTCATCTGTTCTGCTTCATTTTTTACTTTCTTCATCTGTTCTGTTTCAATTTCTCTGCGTACGTGGGTTTAAAATTTAAGAAAATTGTTAAAGATTAAGCATTTAGGAATAAAAAGGAAAGCATTTTATTATTGACAAAAAAAATGATAGCATAACATACTGGAAATGCAATACATAACTACTGTTAATTGGTTTTTGGGATTGTAGTGATTTTGTTGCCAAATTTATTCATGGACCTATGTGCTGCATTGGAGTTGTTGATGCAAATGTTCAGAAACTCCATCTTGGTCTCCATCCTGGTGATTGCTTTGCCCAATGACATAAGGGCCTCGCTGGTGGTCAGGGTGACTTCTTCAGGATCTGGACCGTCATTTTCATAATCTGCAGCAACCCTGATCTCCTTGAGCCTGCGATAGAGAGTCTTCAAGCGGTTGATGTCCTGCTCTGTCTGAAGGAGTTTGGTATGGAAATCATTGAAGTCTTCGTGGAGATGAGTGGTTACACCTTCTGCAATGTTCAGGATGTGAGTGGCTTAGTTAGTGTTCATTGTTGGTGGAATTAGGCTGCAGAGTAAGGATTAAGAGGTCTAATGCTTTGGTTGTGTGGCTTGGTTAGGGTTAATGGTCCTTTCTTATATAGAGAGTGGGGGGAAGATAGGAAGTTGTGCTGTTACAGCTTTTGAATAGGCGCATTGATTGGATAATTCAAGTCTGCATCCGTCCACGGTTATTCAACAAAGTAGGATAAGCATTACCCTATCAACAGTCGCCTAGATCAGATTGCTTCCACAGCAGTTGTGTCGTGAGACGCTATGCGAAGAGGTGAAGGTTGTAACTGATTGAGAATCTGTTCAGATTTTTCGGGAATCTCTTCAGAAAATTATCCTGTCCTGCATTGACTCTTCTAATTTATTTATTTTTAGACTGTTTAGTTTGAAGTTTTTTTTTGGGAGCAACTGTGCTCTATTTTGATTAGGCTTAGCACTTGTAAAATTGACATGGGAGCTTTGTGCTCTGTTTTGATTAGGCTTACCACTTGTAAAATTGGCATGAGAGCTTTGTGCTTTATTTTAGGGTGAAATTGTATGAACTGCAGATAAAGAATCTATGTAATGTTGGGAGCTTTGTGCTCTGTTTTGGTTGAATAAAAATTCATTCGAGTTATTTTATCCTGCACTTTTTTACAATTGTATGTTTTGAGAGTCGATTGCCAAATTCAGTACACAGGTGGTCTAAAAACTGGACTGAATTGCCTGAAAACTGGACTGAATTGGCAAATTCAGTACATAGGTGGCCTGAAAACTTGACTGAATTGGAAAATTCAGTACATAAGTGGCCTGAAAACTGGATTGAATTGCCTGAAAACTAGACTGAATTGCCAAATTCAGTACACAGGTGGCCTGAAAACTGGACTAAATTACATAAATTAAATAAGAAGCAAAGAAACAATTGTCAAACTTGTTAGCCCAAGGGCAAATTACTCTTGTTTTGATGATTTTAGACACACAAACTAATTAACTATACTAATGCAATTTGAAGTTAAAGTGTGTGTAGTTTGCGATGGAACGGATAAGAGGCAACAAATCAAGATATCGCAAGCTAGAAGATCAAGTGTACATTAGGGCTTTAATCATGTAAGTATGATTCTAATTAGCACTTGATTTATGTTCAAGATACCTCAAGGAAAGTTTTCAAAAAGGTTTTACGCAAAAACGTTTTTTATATTTCGAGTTATGGGACATTTTGTTCCTGGTGGCATACCGTCAGGAATGGTCTGTGTCTGGCGGCATGCCGCCAGAATCGGCGAATTGATTTAATTCCGAAGCGAAGCTAGCGGCATACCGCCCCAGCTCGTTGGTGTCTGGCGGCATACCGCCCCGTCCAGGAGATAGACTCCAACAGCTAGTTTTCCCACTAAAAACGGCTAGTTTTAAACCCATACTCCCATGTCCGAACCTCTGCACTTTCTACTCTATAAATACTCATCCTAGATGAGTTAGAACATAACAAGAAACACAAGAACATAATCATAAACACAAGAAAGCTCTCTTACTCTTTCAAAGCCAAAATATGAATTTTTGCAAAGCTTACAAATTCAAATTTTCATAACGCAAGCTTCACTCATCCGATTTCACTCATTCTTGCGTCAGTTTTTCAAGTAAGTTTTAAGCTTTCTTTTGAGGTATTCTTGTTCATTTATTGGTGTTGATTATTGAATCATATATAGTTTATTTGTACACCAATTTGTGTTGCCACTTAACATTTCTCTTGTCAAGTAATCTTGATTGTGATAGGCTGTGATTGAGCCCGGAAAAATCACATTGTGAGGTTTGTTGGTTGAGCCCTTAGCAAAAACCAAAGTGAAAGGTTTATTGGTTGAGCCTTTAGGAAAAACCAAGTTGAGGTTTATTGGTTGAGCCCTTAGCAAAAACCAAGGTGTAAGGTTTGAGTTGAACCTGTAAAAACTCAAGGTAAATAACGAAGTGTTCGTTGTTCAAAATCCTAAGAGGAGGACTCTTAGGTAGTGGAGTACAATTCATTGAGGAATTGGAACCACTATATATCCTTGTGTTTTTACTTTCTATTTCCGCACTCTAATCCTTACTCTTTGTGTTAGAATTTTTATTTGCCTATTCACCCCCCCCCCCCCCCCCCCCCCCCCCCCCTCTAGGCCGGCTATTGTTTTATCAAAACTATGTTTAACAACTACTGATATCATTTCTGGATTGTCAAAAAATTTACAAAGCATCATAGAGATTCAAAATATCATCCAATCCACACATTGGCAAGATTAACCAAGTAACTAATTGAACTAAAAAACATCCGATCATCTGAAATCTTTAGAACAGAGGATTGGATGTTTCTTTACAACATCCTATCTACATTACAAAATCCACACATGATCAATCCAAGTTCTTCAAATCCAAAGTTTCCTTCACAGCATCCCTACATTCTTCAAATCCACACATGATCAATCCAAGTTCTTCAAATCCACACATGATCAAAATGAAGTAGATAGTTGATCAACTGCATTGGCCACAATTTCTCGAGACAAACTTAATGAAATGGGTACAACCCTTTGTTTGTGCATTCGATCCTTATTAAAGTATGGTATCTTGTAATTATTGGACCCATTACATTTGAGAATCTCAATCATACATGCCTGCAATGTTAACCACACAAAGTTGCACTTCTTTTCTTCAAAATCTTGAAATGCCTACTCAACAGCACCAATCAATTGCACAATGGATTTTACGCAATCCTTGCTTTGTAATGACTGTATTGCTCTAAAGAAGCCAAGATCCAAGACATTGAGATCAGGAGAATTAGGGGGTTGACAAACAAGTGAAACACTCAATCCACTACCATGCACTGCATTTAAAAATTCAACATCGTTAGTGTGAATATGACTCTTGGCATTGTCCTGTTGAATATAAATGACATCGTTAATACTTTCCCTTGGCCACTTTGATGTTATCGCAGATAATACTTTAGAAATCATAAATGATGTAACTAAATCCCTTGTTATATTAGCAATAGGTTTGATCTCAATTGTTCCGCGAGGCTTGTTCTGACTCGATCTCAAAGCAACAACTGATTGAACTAAGGGGAAAACCCCAATCTTTCAATCCAACGTGCATAATCCATCTGAGTCAAACCTTGGCCTCGCTACAGCAACTAAAAATATAACCTTAGGTATGAAATGAGAGGATTTAATAGTTCTTACAGGATCAGGTTCGTCATGCAACAAGTAATATGTCTGAGTCTTCTTGGTTAAGTAGAACTACTTCTCGTCAATGTGCACTGTATTGTCTATCCGTTTGAATGTTGGATCACGATGTAACGATGATGCCTCCAAATTGTCAATACAGTGATTCATTCTAGAAACTTGATTGTCTGCAATCAACGTGGGTTTGATGGCATTCGAGTGGCGCCTGATGACCCTTTCCTTCAACTTCAAATGCAGAAATGATTTCGAAACACCAAGTTGGAAAGCAAGTGACCTTAGTGTTGTCCTCTGCCTCAAAGGAAGATTTCGTATATGTTCCAAATCAAACTCAACTCGTTTCCTTCCACAATTTTTCACTTTGAATTTATCAGCACAGTTGTTTCCAGAATCCTTTGCACACTTCCAGATCCTTTGAATTGTTCAAATGTCAACCCCAAAATGGACAGCAACATCCTTCGTTGCTCCTCTCTTCAACACCCCATTGTTACTTTTTGCCAACAACAATTGTAATACATCCAGGCGTTCTATTGTAGTCAATTCTTTCCCCTTCTCTGACCATACAAATGAAAATTCAATGTCATTGAACATACTTCACTACCATTTGGGAATTAGACAAAAATTGAAAATGAAGATTTTACCTTGCCGAGGCCTCTAGTTTAAGTCTAACGCATCCACATGTTCTTGCACTTCTTCGTGGTTGCTAATTTCTTGATTTTGGGGTGCTAAAAACTCTGTCTCGTCCTCTGGTATCTCTTCAATCCCTACCCATTCGCTTGAAGGAGATGAAGGTTCCATCAACAAACCAGAACGATGAGTGTCTGTGAACTCATTGACGACAAAACTTGAAGAAGTCATCGCCAAAATAGTGGGAATAGTTTTGAGACTATGAATTCGGTGGGGTATGAATGAAGAGGAATATACTGTAATTTGAATTCCAAACGGGAATTCAAATAAATAAATGAAACTGGAAAAGGAGGGAAGCAATTTCATTTTCGGATTAATTCAAAATTTCAATCTCAAAATTTGGGCTCTAAATTTGGGCGCGTTAGGGTTAGAAAATGAAGGAAATTTTGAGAGGAAAATGAATGAAAGAGAGAGTTTGAGACGAAAACAAGAAACGGAGGAAGAAGAAGCGCAAATATTACCGTTGGCTTGGTGGAGCCCACAGACAAGGACCGACCCACCAGCTGACAACATAGTTAGGTTTCTTAAAACCTGTGATTCACTCCCTCGCGTCCATTATTTATGGACAGAGGGAGTATAAGTAAGGCATGGGTGTGGTAAATAATAATTCTAGAAAAATATTATAGTGTCCGCTTAGACACTTCCACATGTTTGATGTTTTAACACCTAAATTTTAATCCCTGATATATCAGAATAAATTAAACTTTAGTCTTTTTCTTTAGAATTTTAGTCCAAAACTCAAAACCCTAATAGTGGATTACAAAATAAATTTTTGTTTAAATATTATTAAAAAATAAAAAATAAGAAAAATGAAGACTAATTTTTTTCTGATAATAATATTTAATAATTAAAAAATTAAGAAAAATATAAGTAAAAAATTATAAAGATTCAAACAATTACAAGAAAATATAAATTAAAGAATTCGTAAAAATATATAAAGAATGCAAAAGTTATGGAAACTTCAAAACATTAGAGATTGAAGTTTTTTGAAAATATTTATTAATAATTAAATAAATTATCAAAACTCCATTTTTTAAATAAATTCAAAAAATATATAAAACATAAAAAAACAATAATTTAATATCTTTATAATTGTTTACTTTCTCCTATTTTCTTAAATTTTTTAAAGTTATGACAAGAATATTATCAGAAAAAAATCAATATCCAATTTTTTTCTTAATTTTTTGAATTTTCTATAATTTTTAATAATATTTTAATAAAAAATTATTGTTTAATGCACCATTTGGGTTTCAGACAGAAATTGTAACGGTAAGGACTAAAGGTTGATGCGTCATAATACATCAGGGACTAATGTTTGAGAGCCCAAACGTTAGAAATTCCTATACCTCATTTTCCCTAGAATTTTCCCCCTAATAATACTAGCATAAGAGCATATATTTGCATAAATTTCCCCCTCATTTTTTTAAAAGTTCCTAATATGGTCCCTAAACTTTTAGAGTTTTTTATTGATACTATTTTTATTTGTCCAAATGTTCTATATTTTGACCCCCAAATTCTTATTAGACTTTAGAAATGATTTAAAATTTAATTTAATTTCCTAATATGAATGATACATAAATCAAAACTTTGTAAGTATATTTTACTAGCTTTTATAATTTTTTAAAGATAGTTCCTACATATTCTATATTTCATATTAAAAGTAAAAAAGGTTAAGACATATACAACAAAAAATTTTCTATTTAGTCTAATTTCGCTTATGAAAATAACAATTTGGGTTGTGAGAATATCACCACTTTTTTCAAAATAGTACTCCCTCTGTTTAAAAGAAAAACTGTCCTTTTAGGGAGAATAATTTTGTTTCAAATTAAATATCCTTTAGCACTACTTTAGGTAATTTTTTTGATTAACTTTACTAAATAACCCTAATAAATACTCCTAATTTTTTTCTCAACAAAAACAAAAATTATGGACCACAAAAACTAAAATCTAATTCCTTGATGTGCGAAATGGTAAAACGTTATTTTTTTTAAGAAACAGGAGAGTACTTATTATTTAAAACTTATAAAATTATTATTCTCATACCGATTAAAGTTGGACCTACTGGTTCGATATTTAAAAGTAATAGTTACTTACAACATATTAACTAAGAGGGAAACATATAAAGAGAGTTCTTTAAAGAAAAGTCAAAGCAATAAGTGGGGAAAATATATTTTGATTTTTAATGTTATTTAAAAAAAAAATTTATTCTATCACATCCCAATTCATGATTATATGCTGGTGTGACCCAACTTTAAATTTATGTTTTGGTTCCTTTCCTCAGATTTATTTATATTTTTCTCTCTATTTTTACTTACCAAACAAGCTAGCTATATTAGCGCTTGAGACAAATAAATATAATAACCCAATGTTAATAAATTATTATTATTTTTGGTTTCCCACTTACTGATTTAACTCATTGATTGATTAATTTAGATTCGAGTGTTATAAATACTTTTCGGGATATATTTCTTCTATAGTTAAGTGATGAGAATTCGTTACCCAATAAATTTGGACATTTATGCACTGCTTTCCTTCTTTCTTTTATTCTTTCACAATAGCACTGTTTTCTTTTTCTATATATAAAAAAACAGAAAATAAAGATGAAAAAGTAGTATATTCCCCCTTACATAAAGAATGCCTTTCAATATATTTGAATTATTACATATAAAATATTGTATTATTTTTAAAAGAAAATTGCAATTATTCGTAATTATAGCTATCAATTTTATAACTATTTATTTATTTATTTGAAATGCTAATAAATAGAAAGAGATTTTAACTAGTGATTTGATGGAATCAAAACAAGCTTATTTACTGAGAATAGTTTATTTTTGTTGATTAATAATTACATTTATTACATCTTAATTTTAGCATGAGTATCATTTTTTCGAGACGGAGGGAGTACTAATTTTTTTTTTTTTTGAATGTAAAATTTTCCATTGCTAATAGTTAATGAAAGCAATCAAGCTGTCCAGGGCATAAATCGTTCCAAAAATCAGACAGACCTATTACAAAAGCTCTTCTAGCGAGAGCATGAGCTTCTACATTCGCAATTCTACTAACACGAACAAAATTGCAGGAAATGAATTGCAGAGAGAGGCTAGAGATATCTGCAGTGATCACCCCCAAGCTAGATAAAGAATGTGACTCAAAGTTAATAGCTTTGATCAACTCAAGAGAATCAGATTAGACCTATACCCGGCCATAGCCACGAACCTTGGCAATCTCGAGAGCTCTGCGCACAGCTAACCCTTCGCCCACCGCAACATCCATACAAAAGAAGGCGCACTTGTGACCAGAGAAAATGCATCTTCCGTCACTCTCACGAGCAATGAATCCCAAACTAATCCGAGAGGGTTCAATCGTCGCATCAGTGTTAAGACAGACGATCCCAGCACCTGGGTGACTCCAGGTAGACGTAGAGGCCAGAGTGGCCGGGCTATTCCCATTTTCGAATCTCTCGTTTACTTCTCTGTACTCCGCTAGTAACCGAGCGCCACGGATAAGGACCTCCTATGGAGATATAGACACCAAGTTGAACACCAGGTCATTCCTTGAGTTCCAAACAACCCAAAGAATAACAATCACCTATTCCAGAGTTGTAAGTGAAACCGTGTTCCTAAGATTGCCAAGCCAATCAATTACCAGAGCATTTGGAGAGAATTGGCAGCCAAGAGGGAGGTGTCTTAAATTTCAGAGGCTGAGAGTAACTGGGCAGTGCAGGAAAAGATGGTCAATAGACTCAGTCGGCCCCTAGCAAAGCGGGCAGGAGTCCTCTCTTATAATGCCTCTGCTGAATATGTTCTCTTTCGTCGCGAGCCCATTATGGACCAAACGCCAGACAAAGTTTTTACACTTAGGCGGAATTTGTAGTTTCCACATGGTTGCCCACCAGAAACCATCTGAAGCCTGGAGCCCAGTATCAGGAGGCTCAGACAGAAGGGAGTGATAGCAGCTCTTAATAGTAAATTTTCCAAAGGATGATAATCGCCACGTAATCCTATCAGGGGGACGAAAGAGACTAACCGGCATTGCCAAAATGACATCGCATTTAGCGGGGTTGAAAATCTGGCGCACCAACTGGACATTCCACCTACCAGCAGCCGATTCCATCAGACAATTGACCGTTGCGTCTGGTTGGAGGTGAGAGACTGGGGATTGGGCTAAACTAAAGAAGGAGGACGGAATCCATGGGTCGCCCCAGATGCGGATTCGTTCCCCATTCCCCACCTGCCAAATGCATCCTTTTATAAGTGCGTCGCGTCCAGCCAAGAAGCTCCTCCAAATATAACTGGGACGAGAGCCCAATTGGGCATCAAAGAAGCTTCCCGATGGAAAATATCTGGCCTTCAACACCCTAGCTAGGAGAGAATTAAGGTGCTGAATCATTCGCCAACCTTTCTTAGCCAAGAGCGCAAGGTTGAATTCCCTTAACTTGCGGAACCCCAAACCGCCCTCCGCCTTTGCTTTGCAGATCTTGTTCCACGAAACTCAGCTGATCTTATGATGATCAGCATCCCCCCCCACCCCACCACCAGTATTGTCTCATGACACTCTCCATCTCATCACAGACACCCTGGGGGATCTCAAAACAACTCATAAGATAAGTTGGAATAGATTGCGCAATAGCCTTAAACAACACCTCCTTCCCTGCTTGGGACAAAGTTTTCTCTTTCTACCCATTAAGGCGTTTACAAAGTCGCTCACGGATGGAATTGAATAACGCCTTTTTTGCCCGACCAAAACCTACCGGAAGACCTAGATACTTGGTGTGATGACTCACCATTCTAACACCGAGTCTACACTGAATCGCCACTCTACTACCAGCGCTAACATTCTTACTAAATACCACTTTCGATTTTTCCAAGTTAATCTTCTGACCCGATGCTTCCTCGTACTTGGCTAGAATATCTGAGATGGTTGCAGCTTCACTAGGTGTAGCTCTAGCAAAGATCAAACTATCGTCAGCATTAAAAACAAATGACTAATAGAAGGACCTCCCCGATAAACTGAAATACCATGGATCAACTGTTGTTGATTTGCCTCGTGTAATATCACCGAGAGACCTTCCGTACAAAGGATAAAAAGGTGAGAGAGAGGATCTCCCTACCTAAGACCCCTTTTAGGACAAAAGGATGGTCTCGGGTTGCCCTCCACTAGCACCGAATATGAAACCGTGGAAACACACCTCATTACCAAGTCCACCCAATTATCATGGAATCCTAGTTTGCGAAGGATTTGGTCCAGGAAGTTCCACTCAACTCGATCATAAGCTTTACTCATATCGAGCTTCATACTCATTAGACCTCGACTCAAACTCTTAGTCTGCATAACATGGAAAACCTCTTATGCTACACACGCATTGTCAGTAATCAGTCTATTCGGAACAAAAACACTTTGATTTTCAGATATAATATCAAAGAGAAAGAGTTTCAATCTATTAGCTATGACCTAAGTGACAAGCTTGAAAATAACGTTGCACAAGCTAATGGGTCTAAAACGAGAACATTCTACAGGATTAGCAACCTTAGGGATCAAAGTGATAAAAGTGTGATTCATAAGAAAAGGGTCAGCAAAATGATTAAGAATATTAAGAATGGCAGAACTAATGGAAACTCCTACCAAAAACCAATATTTTTGATAAAAGAGAGGGGGCATACCATCAGGACCAGGGGCTGTTTTTGGTTTCATCTATTTAAGCACAGTTTTGACCTCCTCTATGGTGTACGGGGCCGATAGGTGAGTGTTCATGGTAGGCGAGACAATGGGGTGAACAGGAAGTAGCGCATCAGTCACATCTACAGGACCAGTTGATGTAAACAACTTCTTAAAGTATTCTGTGAAGATGGTCTCAATGATTCCGAACTCCTCGTGCCACACTCCAAGCTCATCATTAATACCGTGGATGTGATTTTTCTTTCTGCGTTGACTAGCCTTCATATGAAAGAAGCTAGTGTTTTTTTCCCCAGCTTCCAACGATAAAGATTGAGACCTTTGCTGCCACATGATCTCCTCCCTATGAATGAGCTCTTCTAACTCCCTAGATACCCTTAGTATATCATCTTGAGTCTGATTCATCACGGGTAATTGTTGTAGCCGGCCAAGCTCTTCCCTCTGCTCTCTGATCTTCTTAGGGATGGAGCCGAAAGAAACTCTACTCCGTCTGGTCAGAGAATTGCCACACCGACGTAACTTGTCTGAGATAGTCGAGTTCCCAATCCGTAACTCAGAAGAGTTCCACGCTTCCTCTACCACTCTCTCACATTCGTCTTCCCTCAACCAAACTGCCTCAAACCGAAATAACTTCCTCTTACGCCGCTCCAACTTCTGTCGTTTAAGATGTAGGAGCAGGGGGCAATGGTCCGAGCCAAAACGAGGGAGATGGTAAATGATGTTATCTGGGAAAAGGTCAATCCAATCCTGTGTGCCTACACCTCTGTCAATCCTTTCCAAGATAAGGCCATTTCCCCTCTGATTATTACACCAAGTGAAAGGAGCACCCTTGAAACCTAAGTCTTGTAATCCACAATCCACCAATGCACTACGAAAATCTGCCATAGCCGAACTATCTTTAGCCCGACCCCCATACTTTTCTCGAGACCAAAGAATCTCATTGAAATCACCCACACAGAACCAAGGTAACTGGCAATTACTTTTAAGGGAGCGAAGTAACTCCCATGTTCTATGCTTATCATCCCTAGATGACCAACCATAAATACCAAAAAACCGCTAATAAACTAAAGGATCTCTTATTTCATTAATTTTGACGTTAATACAATACAAGCTTAAACTAAGAACAGAAATATTCAGGGAATCATTCCACATAAGAGCTAGACCGCCCCTCCTGTTAGGTCCAACACAATCCACTCATAAGATGTTCTTAAATCCCCAAACTTTATTCAAAGACCTAATCTCTGTAACTGTCTTCTTTGTCTCGCACAAGAAAAACAGAGAGGGAGCTTCAAGCTTTAAGAGCTTAGATAGGATTTCAACTGTCGACTGGTTCCCAAGCCCCCGACAGTTCCAAGCCAAAGCGATCATGGCTGCAGCCCCGCCTTTGATTCAGAAGGGGATCCCTCTCCCCTAATTTTTTTCATAACAGCAACATCTCCATAGTCTACCTGTACATTAGTAAGCCCCTCAAGGGACCTCTTTATTCCCGCTCGCTTGGGGATCGCACATTTCTTCTTCCTAGACTGGTACATACAAGGTCCTAGCCCCCTATATGTATAGACACTTTCCTCACATCTTGATTTGTGACGTGCCGTATTATTATCCGATCTCTTTTTTAAGGTCGCAAACTGCTCTTTGGATTCATAGGGGCCTTTCCTAGAAGCCTTACCCTTCTGTTGCTGCCCATGGTGGACATTAATATTAATTGGCTTCATTGTTGAAAAAACCATAGCATAATTGATTAAATTCGGTTGATCGAAATACAGCCCGTCCTCCACAACCACAAGCCCATCTTCCACAGCCGAAGGCCCTTCCTTTGCTGCCTCCACAAACGTAGGCCCATCCTCCACAACCAACAGCCCACCCACTGCCTGTAGGGGATACAACCCATTCTCCACAACACAGAGATGGAGCTGGCCAGCTGGCACACCAAGCACGTCAGGGGATGGGCTTAGACACGGCCCATCAGGAGAGTGAGGTAGGCCAAGCGCCAGCGACGGCCCAGGGGGAGACACCTGGCTATCAGCCCGAGCGGGAGGAATAGGGACACCTGCCACCATCAATGGGCCAACCAAAGTTGGGCGCGGGCCTAAAATTTCACTAAGAAATGAGCTAGCCTGTTGAGACAAAACAGGCCTAATATTCGTCGGCCCAGCTCCCTCGAAAACAGCCTCATCATCAGTTATCTTCTCCTTCCCTAAATCTGCATTAACTTTAACCATAAAATTCCCAGCATTTAAATCTTCAACCATTGAAATTACTAGAAACCACTCCATAATTTCCCTCAATTAAGAGGTCCTTAACTCTTGCCATCAATTTCTCAATAATTGCCTCTTCTTGGTAGTTAGCTCCCCTCATCAAGTCACCATTTTGAAATTTGTAACTGGCTAGATTAATAGCGCCACTAACTGAATTATGCCCAGCCGCTGTCGTCACTAACCTTGGCTGCTCTGATCGTTGTCGCCACCCTCCGAGACCAATCGACGCCATGAAGCTTCCAAGAGACTCGCTTTCAGTAAGGGAGTCATCCCACGTCCATCATGAACCTGTCCTCCAAGTCTGCTTCTCCCAAGATTCATACGTCCATCATACTGGTGATGGACCAGCTTATCCGACGAAACCTGTAAGTGCGAGTCGTAAGGCAGCAAAACAGAATCGCTGGCCCCGACAGATTTCCACCCAACACAATTCTTGTGGATATGCCCCATAATACCACAATAATAACAGTAAATTGGCAGCTTCTCATATTGAAAGGTCAAACGAATTTTCGCACCACCATCAACATCAAATAACAGACTTCTAACTAAAGGCAACTCGACCTGAATGCGAGCCCGGAATCTAACATAATTCCGGCAGCTCCTAAGATCAGACTCCCCAACAGAAACAAAACTATCATGTTCGCAATCCCCACCAAATTCTCCTTATAACGCATAGTGAAAGGTAAATCGAAAACACGAATTGTAAAACATACCTCATTGAGTGCAACGTTAGAGAATTGCACCCCTCCATCGACACTTTCCAGCACCACCAGTTTGTTATCAAACAACCAAGGTTTTCCTTCCAGCACCCTACAATAATCCTGTACCGATAGAGGGAGTACTATTGAAAGACATTGAAAGACATAGAAACAGTTTCCAGTTGGTAGTTACTCTAGATCAACCATTGAAAGACAGTGATGAACCCTTTGCATACGGTTTACCTCTGTTAATGTTGGTTTGATGGTATTACTGTGGTGCCTCAATTCTCTAGATTTCAACTTCAAAATCAAAAGGTCTTCGAAACACCCAAAGCAGTTGCAAGAGACTTAAGGGTTGTTCTATCCCTTAAAGGAATATCTCTAATCTTATTGAAGTCAAATTCTACCATTTTTCTGCCACAATTCTTGACTCTACAAAGTGAAATATTGTGGTTGTCGGACTCCCTTCCCCTTTTCCACAGCCACTGCATTGAATGAATATTAACTTGAAAAATCTTAGCAACCTCACTTGTTGTGTTCTTGCATAGCTTTCCATTTACACTCCTTTGAAGAAGCATACCGTAGGCTACGATTCTGTCCACATTACAGAGCTCTTTTCTTTTCAATTTTGCACCTACAATTATCACAACACAACATCATTGCAAAAGAGACAAAGTTTAACGACTTCAAGTGAATACTGGAAGTTGAAAATAGACTTAACTTTGAATCCCAACGTCAGGTATTGGGTTTTCATTTTGCCCAGTACAATCTTCATTGATGTCGTCCAAATGTAGCGCACCTAAGGCCAAAGCTTCTTCGTCTACTTCGACATCCTCTTCATTTCGAGGGTGCTACTCAACTGGTGTCATTTGTTAGAAATGGCTCTGCCAGAGGTAATGGATTGTAGTGAAACAAATGGATAGGATCGAATTCGTTGTCATCCATTATTTTTTCCGCTTGGCTAATCGAAACAGAAATATTGCAGCTATAGAAATTGAGGAGGATGGGTGGGAAGCAAAACAGAGGAGGTAAGAGAGCATTGTGAACTGATAGCTTCAAATTAAGGGGGAAAAATGAAAATTTTGAAGGGAATGATTTAAAAAATTAGGAGGGATTAGGGTTTCAATATTTGGGAGGTTTCATCGCACCAAAATTTCAGAGGGAATTGGGAGGAAAATTGGGAGCTGATCGCGTTGTGATTTTGGAGAGAGCCGCGACACTGTAGCAAATGACGCGGGTTAACTGAAGGGCATTATGGTAATCACACACCCACGAATAGTGGATCCTTAATCCGCGTGCCCGATCTCCAAACGATAATATTTGGAGACCGGAGGGAGTATTAGATTTCACCATCTATTTCTTAATCAGTATTCAATTGCAGGTTGATCTTACACTCAAGTTTTAGGATTTTTATCTTGATTTGGCTTTCGCATTTCTTATGTTTGGCTTTAACCTTGTTGAATCTATACAAAGTCCAGCTCCATTTTAAAGCTGGGGCCTTTACTCTTAACGGTTCTAACAACATCCATTATTCCCTTCTATCCCCATAACAACAGCATCGCAAATGATATAACATGAACTTTTAACATATAGACACACTTTTGAACATGTGGCTTCACCAATTCTTTGGAGACTTTTGGTGGCCTTGCCATGTTTGCAACACAAGCTCCCTATAGGAATCATTTGAAGGATAGTTGATTGTTACATTACTTATTTTATGTGATGGATATGTATTTTGCAATTTATTAACAAAGACAGAGGAGCAGTGAACATAACACTTCTATGGGCTCTGCCTGGTTACTTACCGGTTGACTGTTGACCTGAGAGTGACGATGTTGGAATCCAAACTGTCTATATATCATGAATGAAAATGATTTATTTGGCAACAAAATCGTCACAGATTCTTGGCGACTGTGAGGAGGCGACGGTGAGGTCGACGACGGAGGAGATCAAAATCTGACTTCCGCGCTAGGTTTTGGTAATTGAAAAGAAATGCGAGGAGCCACTGGAGAGTGGAGATAGAGATTAAGGGTAATGACGGAGGGAGAAGGCTTTTTTGGCAACTATTTGATCCTTTTAAACATCTTATTTTATGTAAATAATTAATTAATTAGTAAATTTAAAAGAAATTGATGACATGTATAATGGTGATATGGATCCTACATGTCACAAACTACCTTATTTTAATAATTAAGTTTAAAACTACCCTATTTTGAGAATAAAGATTTTTAAATGCCATATTTTGATAAAAAAACTCGAGTACTATTCTAATCAACTCAAATCTCAACTCTAAGGGTTTGTTTGATGAGAGAGTATAGATAAATGAAAAAGGTTATTAAAATTTTTATTCTGCTTATGGATGAATGCGTTTGGTTGATACTCTAAAAAAAAGTGAAGTGAGAAAGGGTAAGGGTATGATAAAAAAAAGAGATTAAGATTTATGCATGATTTAATAACAGAGGTGTAGATAGGTTCTAAATTTAATGAGATTGCTCAATAATAATAAAAAATATATTCATTATTTTTGCCCAAATAACTAGCCATAAAAATTCATGTAATTATAAATTTGTCAAACTATATAATAAATAATTAACTATTAATAAAAGGGTATAATAGAAAATTTATTCGTTTATACTCTTTTCTTATTATTACTATTTTCAGAATAGAAATACCAAACAGATGTATAATTATATTATTCTATTTCCCCACTAACGCGGATTCTCACTAATTTCCCTTTCCTTCTTTTGTCATTAAACAAATACAGAAGAAATTTCTACTCCTCTCCTCGGTCGCCATTAGAAAAGTGATGACTTTAGATGCAGTTGATGTTTGTTGTTCAATTTGACTGAGCCTAACCTCAAAAAACCCCTCAAACCCCCCAAAAACTCAACAAAGCGTTCCCCTTTACCAAACCCACCACCAACAAAATCATCCCTTTGTCTGAGAAATCCTCCTTTTCCAATAGGAACCCAACAGAGGAAACTCTATTTGGATTGGATTGGATTTGCTGCTTGTTTGCTTGCAAGTCTACTGGGCAGTGATTGGGTCAACGTGTGTGTTTGATTGTTGATTCTTCAATCCATCTCAAGCTGGGTTTTCGTTGAAATGCTTTTCTATGCCCTTCTTTTCCTGGGAAAGTGTGTGTGCAACCAATATGAAGTAGATGGGGTGTTTACTTGAATTCTAAAGAAAAATGATGGAACGGGGCATGTCGCTGATCTGGTGTTGCATTTTGATTTCTCTCTCTCGTTTCTTCTTCAGGGTCGCCAGTAATGGTGAAGGTATTCTTTTTCATTTTTCCTTTTTACTTGCTTCCGTTTTGGCATGGATTCTTGAGATTTGTTATCGTCGACTTCTTTTTTTTCCAGCTACTGTAATTAGTTGTAAGGTTGATTATCATGTTGATTTTACAAGGAGGACTACATGGAAACTTAGAAATTTAACTCTCGAACTCCTTACTGTTTGCGAACAGGATCATTAGTTATGTTCAATTACTGTGTTCTTATGGTTACTGGCTAACCTCGTCTTGCGTTTTCTGTTTAAAAGGAAGTATAGGCCTGAGTAATTTTCCCAAGTTCACGAGTCGATTGTTCATTTGTCATCTGCATTGTTGATGGCTGGAATGCATTTAGTTCTGTATGATTGCTTTACTGTTTTATTTGTGAATAACAGGAGATGCCTTGAATGCTTTGAAGACCAACTTATTTGATCCTAACAATGTGTTGCAAAGTTGGGATCCTACTCTTGTTAATCCCTGCACTTGGTTCCATGTTACATGCAATAGTGAAAATAGTGTCACACGAGTGTAAGTTTATCTACTGCTTTGCTATTTTGAGTTGATACATTTTTTTTTGCACGAATATGGTGACAACTAACTCTTCTATCTGCTATTTTAGTGATCTTGGCAATGCAAACTTGTCTGGTCAACTGGTTACTCAGCTTGGTAATCTTCCAAATTTGCAATACTTGTAAGTTAACGTTTAATTTTCATAGATATTCTTTTTCTGGTTTATTGCGAACTTTTGATCAAAAACCTTGAATTTGCTTTTGCGGTTTTCTTATTAATGATGATGCTAACATTGTTATTACTGTAGTCCCATTCGATTGTCTGCAGATTTGTTCTGTTGTATTTTGAATTTATTCAATTAGCGTGTAGATTGCAGAGATTGTGGTAGCGTCTGCATTAGTTTTCTCATGCAAGCTTATGAATATGCATTTCAAGTTTTTAGTTAGTTTGTTAAAGATTGCGGGTCTACAATTGATAGGCTACTTTTACTAGTATTATGTTAGTCTTTCTCCATTATTATACAGAAGCATTGATGATCCCATGACTGGTAGATTCTTTTAGAATCAGCTATTTACAATAAACACTGCATATTTAAATGAAATTCACACCTTAAGAGTCTTACATGCTTTAACTTATTCCTATGATTAATCCTGTGGGCATTTCATACCGACATGGGCAACACATCTAACGAAAACTGATCTAATACAAAATATAATAACTTTATGAAGGACAGGTTTGCTAAAATAAATGTTAAAGTCTAATTGTCTTTGGGATGTACTGTAATAGAAAATGCTTCTTGGAGAAGCCAAGCTGTAACAGCAAGGGAAACTGTCAATTAAAGGAATGGTACTGATAATTACTAGTTCCTATCCATGCTTTTTTCTCCCTCCATGTCACCACTTGAAGGCCTTCTATCCTGTCAATAAGTTATACGTTGTACTTGTTCGACTCTTTCCAATGTTAGAGGCAATATTAGTAATTTACATTCATCATGAACATGTTAGCTGATTGTGGATCTCTTAGAAGCAGTGATGGTATTAATTGGATCTGTTTATTCCTGTACTGGAGAAGTTCTTTTATTTGTTTCGTTTTAGTTCGTAGAATGCTAATCATGTTCATATGATATGACAGGGAGCTTTATAGTAATAACATAACTGGCACTATTCCGGAGGAGCTTGGAAACTTGACAAACTTGGTGAGCTTGGATCTTTATCTTAATGATTTAAAGGGTGGAATTCCAGCAACATTGGGAAAGCTTCAGAGACTCCGTTTCCTGTACGAACACACATTTATTATTCTTTTTTGTATATGTGTGTGCGTGTGTGTGTGTGTTTGTTCATAAGCTCAAACTTCTACTGTAATTTAATAGATCTAGTAGATATCTTGGATGCTTACCTCTATTTGCGCAACAAAATCATGGAAAAAAATATTCTTTCTACCATAATGAACTTTGTGCTACTTGTATAATTTTTACCTTAATAGAATCAAAGGACAATACGTGTATATGTTGAAATACATGGGCTGTTACCGAGTGTACATGCTCTGATATTTCTGTTTTTGGATGATACAAATTCCTACCTCTAAATATTTGGTATTTACTAGCTATTTGCTTCTAGTAGTTGGCAAATTTTAGTAAGTGTTTGTACTTTGTTTTTGGGTGTGGTATTTCTTACACTTTTTTTATTTTGTTGATACGCCAACATAATAGTTTATGTCCTGTGCTATAGGCGTCTAAACAACAACAGTCTATCTGGAAGCATTCCTATGTCCTTAACCACAGTTTCTTCCCTGCAAGTCTTGTGAGTACTGTATTCAATATGTTTTTGTTTTTTTATTACGTACTTTCTTCCTGGTGTCTTCTGACAACAGAATTATACTTTTCTGATAAATAAAAGTAAAAGTAAATATAATTTTACACTTCATTTGCAAAATGCAGGGATCTTTCAAACAACCAACTGACAGGAGATATTCCAGTCAATGGATCCTTTTCTTTGTTTACTCCCATCAGGTATGTTAAAATTAGTTACGTCTGTTGTTATGAGTTTGGTGATTTGGATTTACCTTAGTAATACTTAACTAACCACGACAGTTGTTTACAGTTTTGCCAATAATCCCCTAAAGAAACAACCAGTTTCTCCACCTCCTCCTCTCCTCCCATCAACACCTTCTGCTAATGGTGAGTTCTAACTCTGTTGTCAATTATCAATTTTTTATTCTTCATACAACTAACTGTAAGCTTTAAGAATTTTGTTCATTTTTATTTTTCACCAAGTGCATCTATTCCTTGCTTTGAAATTCAGTCAGATTCTCTTTGTATTTTGCTTTGCCTCTAATTGCCAAGCCATCTCACTTTTGTACCTTTTCCAAATTTGAAATCATTGTGTTAAAAATGGAAATAAAGTTGATCAGTTGTTCAAGTAATTCATTTGGTTGGTTCAGGATCTGTAACTTAGCTTGGAAAGTATTCAAAAATCAACTTCCCTCGGGCTCAAACGTGTGATTACTGGATGTGGGTCCAGTGCTTAGGCTCTCATGCTCTTTTTTTTCTTTTTTTATTTCTGGAGATTGAAGTGTCTATATAGGGCTACTTTAGGGACAAAGCTGAACAATCTGAATATCAAAAGGCACTACCATATAATTCAACCTTGAAGGCTGTGACCTTGTTCTGGTTGTACCCTTACAAAACACCCAGAGATAACAACACACTGGTTTTCTTCCTCCCCCCCACCATACTCACCTGAGGGACACACCTGCATGGGCTTAGGTATGTGCATATGCATGTGCAAGACCATTGCATGTAGACTGACACATGCATGAGTCAAGTGAGTAGCTGAACCTGCAATCAAGAAGGAGGATACTAAGAGATACAAGTACATTTACAGTTAAATAAACTAACAAATGGATGCATGAATGTTAGTCTGGACATGCAGAGACAAATGCCTTGAGGAATTTATGAACAAATAAATAGTGACATAGGTCAGGGTAATAAAATCTAACTTTTCAATGTGATGATCAAAGGAATAGCGTTGTCTTCTTCAATCAGAAGTTGCTTCTTTTATGTGGATATAGTGAATCACTTTCTGAACTAGGGTTTCTTTGGACATGTTAGTTGCTCCTACAAATAGGATAAACTTTGTGTACTTCTTTTGTGGATTTTAATAGGTAATAGTGCCACTGGAGCTATTGCTGGGGGAGTTGCTGCTGGTGCTGCTCTGCTGTTTGCTGCCCCTGCAATTGCTCTTGCTTACTGGAGAAGAAGGAAACCAGAAGACCATTTCTTTGACGTACCTGGTTTGTGTTTTTTTTCTTTTTTTCTGACAGATTTTAGTAGATTACAGCTTTCTACTGTAGGATACACTTTTAACTATGAATCTGGTTTTTTTGCAGCTGAAGAAAATCCAGAAGTCCATCTTGGACAACTTAAAAGGTTTTCTTTGCGTGAGCTACAAGTAGCAACAGATAATTTTAGTAACAAACACATTTTGGGTAGAGGTGGGTTTGGGAAGGTTTACAAAGGACGCCTAGCAGATGGTACTCTAGTGGCTGTAAAAAGATTGAAAGAGGAGCGTACCCAAGGTGGGGAGCTCCAATTCCAAACTGAAGTAGAAATGATAAGTATGGCTGTACATCGGAACTTGCTTCGGCTTCGTGGCTTTTGCATGACTCCTACTGAGCGGTTACTTGTCTATCCCTATATGGCTAATGGAAGTGTAGCTTCATGTTTAAGAGGTATGGCTTCTGTCTCTTTGTAACGTTTATCACAGATGTTTATTTTCCTGTTTAGTATGGAATAATACATTCCTCCTCGGGATCTCCCTCAGGAATGTGACAATGGAAGTCATTTCGAGGAATTTGAGATTTTATGTTGCACTCACCGAATGCATTTCTTATCATTGTTCATCTCTGTTCTCTTGGAATCAGTGGCGTTCGAACAATGTGTTTAGGGTTTTGTTAACATGTGATTTAATGCTTTATAGGCATTCTCCAAATGCATTCTCTTATTATTGTTCATCTCTGTTGTCTTGGAATCAGTAACATTAGAACAATGACGTTAGGGTTTTGTTGACTTGTGCCAGGCGAGCTTATGATAAGAGAAACAGATGGGGTTTTTGAATCTCGTTAGTGTATTACGAATCTTCCCTATTTTGTTAAAATCTCATATTTGTTACTCTGGGAAATCAAACTGAAAGTTTACTAAGAAAAATACAGTATTCAATCATGTTTGTTACTCTGGGAAATCAAACTGAAAGTTTGCTTAGTTTGCTATCATGCTTAAAAGTTATAAAATTAGTTTGAAAATGATTGTAAAAGAATGTGCTGTATTTTTTTCCCCTTTTCATTTATTGGGATTTTGAGGAAGCCAGTTTTATTTCATAGTTATTACTCAGCATTTATTGTGTTTACTTGGTTAAACTGGAGGGAAAGCTTGAATTGCAAATACTATACCTTTACCAGTTTATACTTGAAGTATCCATCCTGTGCTGTGTCATGGTTTTAAGAGTGTACAAGCATGCTCTTCTATACGTATGTTATTGAAATTCATACAACTAAAAGGTCTGTTTTTGCTAAGAGTTTGCTTCTAACGTAACGTTTTGACTATAACAGAGCGCCAAGAGGGACAGCCCCCTCTCAGTTGGCCAATACGTAAGCGAATTGCATTAGGGTCAGCGCGGGGACTTGCCTATTTGCACGATCATTGTGATCCGAAGATTATTCACCGTGATGTGAAAGCAGCAAATATTTTGTTAGATGAGGAATTTGAAGCAGTTGTTGGAGACTTTGGTCTGGCTAAACTTATGGATTACAAAGATACTCATGTTACCACTGCAGTACGAGGCACAATTGGTCATATAGCACCAGAGTACCTGTCAACAGGGAAGTCTTCAGAAAAAACTGATGTCTTTGGCTATGGGGTCATGCTTCTTGAACTCATCACTGGACAGAGGGCTTTTGATCTTGCTCGGCTTGCAAATGATGACGATGTGATGTTACTTGATTGGGTATGTATTCTTTGTCTCCCGTAATCTTTTGATGTTGTAAACAGGATATAAGCATAATTTTGGGACCAAAGTTATTTGGTGGTGTTACTGCGTAGTTTTCTCTACTGGTGTTACTGATGGTTTGGATATCCTCTGTAATGATTGATCCTCTCTATTAAACAGCTGTGTGAATAGTTGTTTTGGTTGCCGATTCTCAGTTTTCTGCATCTCTAATCAAGGAACTTGATTATGTATTTCAGGTGAAAGGACTTCTGAAAGACAAGAAGTTGGAGATATTGGTTGATCAAGATCTGCAGGGTAATTATGTGGAAGATGAGGTGGAAGAGCATATCCAATTGGCTCTACTGTGTACACAGAGCTCCCCAATGGAGCGACCCAAGATGTCCGAGGCAGTCAGAATGCTGGAAGGTGATGGTTTGGCTGAAAGATGGGAGGAATGGCAGAAGGGGGAGATGTTCCAAGATTATAGCTACATGGCTCCCTCTGGCACACAATGGATTGTCGACTCGATGTCTCACATTCCTCCAGACGAATTATCCGGTCCCAGATGATCTTTTCACCTTTTCACCTTTTCAATGTATACATGTAAGTCTTTTTCTGAGGCCCATTGGTATTTGGAAGTGATGGTTTATAATTTGTGCATAATTTGTTTTTTTTCCCCGGTCTAGTTTGTAATTTTCCATATAGGTGGTTGTGAAAGTGAAGGTGCTAGCAATCATGCAAGAATGGTCATGGAAGCACCAATATCAATTCTTATGTATTGAAACAGTAGTCAATCAAGACCCTCGCGCCAATAAATACAGTTATATAGATAAAAACATTTTCCCTTTACCTCTCAATCTTCACACATGTGCAGCGATTCAGCAACTTTCTTGTAGGATCTGCCTGGTAATGTAAGCGTTCTTCGACCTCTGGTCTTTTTGCTAAATGTAAAGTTAGCTCGGATGTGTTTTGATTATATTATTAATTATCATTAAACTCCATAACTTGCAGAAAAGAACATGCATTATGCAGTTGTTCTATAACTTTGTAGTTAATTTAGCATCACATACCTATATATATTTTTTACAAGGGATACTAAGGTAAGACTAACTCCTAACAACAATAGACAATCTATTTATAATATATATGAAAGCTAAAGGTGCAAGACAATCTCATTTAACGGTACATAATTTTCCATATTGTTTTCTTTTTTAATAATTGTTAAAATGTTATTAATATTATGATTATTGATTGAAATATTAATGACTTGAATTTAAAAATTTATAATAGAATTTATTAAATTATAATGTAAAAAGTCAATTAAAAAGATACAATATAAAGAAAAATAGCTTTGAAGGAAATAGAAAAAGGGAAAAGAGAACATATAATAAAATAATAAAAATATGGGAGAAAAATATATATTATTATTGAAGTCATGCTATAAGAACAATTTGTAATTCTTTAAAAAAAAAATGTAATGCTTAGTGATATTTAAAGGATTAGGTAAATTTCTTGAAATCTAGGTAATTGTTTTTTTAATAATTGAAGTAATTAAATATTTTTAAATGTACCTTAACTTTGTTTATAAATAATGCGTAAAATATAAAGTGAAAGTGAATAATTGAGGAACTAGAAACAAAAAATGAGAAATGAGAAAATGTTAGAAAGATGTAATAATAAAAGAACAATGAAGAAGAGAAAAAGAAAAGGGAAGTGATTTGTACTATATGATCGAAAATAATTTATTTTAATGGGAAAAAATATATTTATTATTAAAGTCATGCTGCACTGCAAGACAAAATATTGAAAAAAAATATATTATGTAAATGGATATCGGTGTTGAAAGAGTTAAACGATTAAATTTTTAAATGAGATAATTGAATAATTTTAGTTTAACTTATCTATATATATAAATAATAGATGAAAGAAAAAGAAGAAAATGAATAAGTAAGGAGATAAAAAGAAGAAAAAGTTGAGAAAATGATAAAATAAATTAAAAATGAACATGAGGGAAATAAATCAAAGGAAGGGGCTCCTACAACGCAGTAAAAATAATTTAATTTAATAAGTTAAGAAATTATATTACTACTAAATTTTTGTTGCAAGCATAATTTATAAAAAGATTGTTAAATAAATTCTCAAATGATATTTAGAAAATCTAGACAACTAATTTATTTAAAATGAAATAATTAAATTTTTGTTAATATAACTTAGCTATATGTATGTTATGTAAAAGAGAAACATAGGGTAAAAAATCTATTATAGTCATGTGGTAAGATCAATTTGAGTATAAATGTAGTTAGAGTATGAATGATTATAATTTAAAGAGTTATAATATTAAAATATGAAGTATAATGAGAAATAATGTAAAACATTCAATTAAAAGTTAAAAGGGGTAATAGTATAAAATCCCCTGAACTATACGCGAAAATCAGAAATCTCCCATAAATTAAAAAAATTCAAATCGGGGTCCTTGTACTATCGGTCAACGAGGTCCAATGCCATTCCGTTAGTCAAACTAACAGACTGTCAAGGGTGATTCTTGACAGCCAGTTGCAAAAGAAAAGAAACCTGTTGTTCCAGGTTTCGAAATTCTTTTTTTTTTCATTTCTTATTTTCTTATTCCTTAATTTTAATTTAAAAAATTCAAAAAATAATGTAATTAATTTAAAAAATTTAGAAAAATAATTTAAAAAATTTTAAAAATTCAAAAAATAATTTAATTAATCTAAAAATTTAGAAAAATAATATAATTAATCTAAATATTTAGAAAAAAATAATATAATTAATAAAAAAATTTAGAAAAAATAATATAATTGATCTAAAAATTTTAAAAACATATATAATTAATCTAAAAGTTCAGAAAAAAATCTTTATTTTTTAATTTCTTCTTCCCTGCCCACAGAAAAATCAGTAATTCTTTTCTTTCAATTCTTCTTTTTCAACCCCAAACCTCAATTCACTGTTCCCATAAAGTAATGCAATTGATTTTTTGCCCAGGTGGCTGTGATTGATGTCAAAATCTTAGTGCTTCCATAGTGTCGCACCCCCATTTTCATTTTTACGTGAGCCGGTTCGAAACAGATGTGAAACAAAACGGGCCGTCTCACATAATGCAATAAAGTCGCCATCTTATTTATTTCTAAAGTTTAGGGAACCTAAAGTCATGACATAAAAATAAAAGCTAAGGCAAAAAGGATCTAAACCCGAGAACGATGGTTTGGGATCGATTTATGAACTCGGGAATGTGTTAGGCACCCGAGTCTCATCCTAAAAAGGTTACCGGTTAAAAAGAGGTGTTTAAATAAAAGATTTTAAAACAAGTAATTGGGCACTCAGAGGAATCGCCGCTTTAGTATTTTACGTTGGTCAGGACTAGAGCTGTCAAAACGGGTCCGGGACCCGTGGACCCGACCCGGTCCCGGCAATTTGGGCATGGTCCGGGACCAATTTCCAGTCTCGTTTTGAGTCAGATCGGGTCTGGTCCCGACCCGGGAAATCCCTTGTCCATTCGAGCCAGACCCGAGCCTCGGAAAAATTCTAATTGACCTAATTTTTTTTACCCCCTCTTCGTTTTTCACTTTTCTTTTCTGAGCCGTCTCCCCTCTCTCTGACCTACTCCTATCACCACTGCCACACCACACCACACCTATCACCGTCGTCGTGCCCGTCTCCCCCCTCTCTGACCTCCTCGTAGCAGCAACAGCTCCGTGACCTCTTATTCAAGGTTAGTACCCAAATACCCATCCTAACTTGACCATTAATTCATTGCAGTAGTATGTCTTGATTTGTTTGATGTGCTTTGAGGATACATTGCATCTAGTTATTGGTTTGTTTGTACTCTCCTCCATTCTTTGATGTATTTAGATTGATTATAATTAGCATCCCCCTCTATGAAATCTGTCATTCAGTTCACCAGAAATAAATTTGGGTTACTGCAATGGTTTTTATTTGCCCTATCTCATATGTACACTCCGCTGTCATCAAATTCATTTGCCATTTTGTATGGTTCTTGTGTTGATAATACACACATATTATATATATAGGCATCTTTGTAAGCAAGCATTTATAGCTAGGCAAGGCTATGTTTCTTAGATTCTTTTCTTACGAGATTTTAGCCTTTTCTTCTTTTTTTTCTACTTTAAAGATGAATTGAAGGGAATGTGTGTATGTCAATGCCAAACGTAACATCTTTGATTGATCCATTAATCCAAATGGAAGAGGAGAGGTTGCTTTGTGCTCTAAATAGAGGTGATTTCAGGTCCTATATGCTATAAACAAAAACATATATTTTCTTTGATTATTTTGGGAGATTTTGTTAGCATAATGTTAGCTATTGAGTTATCAAATCTGATACACTTTACAGTCTGTTAGTATTGAAAATTTACATGTTGCTGGAATTGAATATGGAATTAGAAATGGATAGACAACTTTAATGTGTCTGTTTTTTTTGTCATAAACTTCTTATATACAATTTTGTTTCCAAATGTAGATGGAAAATCACGGTGACTTGGATCCTAATTGGGTCAATATACTAACAGAGGAGGAACAGGATGACATAGAAGATATCCGAATAGATGCTATTCCACCTACAGAAGAAGGAAACAATGATTGTCCAAATGAAAGTACAGCTACAACAACTGCAGCAAGTAATAAAAGGAAGAAAGCTCTCACTTCAAAATGGTGGGAATTTTTTCATTACTTGCCGGTTACTGAAGGGGACAATTGTTCCTAGTCCAAATGCAAGAAGTATGGATCAAAGTACGAGTACAAGTCTTGTAATGGAAGTAACACTATGAAGAAGCATTATCGAGTTTGTCAAAAGATTGGGCAACACGAATCAGGTCAGTCTCACATAGTAGGACCATCTGTACAATTGAGTCATCTCGCTAGGCCTGATTTTGATGCTGATGTTTTTAGAGATTTATTGTCACAATGTGTTATCAAGCATGATCTTCCATTTCAATTTACTGTGTATGAGGGTATAAGAGCCATTTTTCGTTATCTCCGGGGAAAAGATTTGAGTGTTGTTAGTAGAAATACTTGTAGAGCTGACGTGGTTAAAATGCATAAGAGGGAGAGGTCCAAAATTGTAGCCATGTTACAACGAGCACCGGGTCAGATTAGCTTCACTTCTGACTGTTGGACTTCTATTACCACCGAAGGATATATTAGCTTGACAGCTCATTTTATTGATAGAGAGTGGAATATGCATAAAAAACTTTTGAACTTTAGCTATATGCCACCTCCTCACAATGGTATATGTTTGTCTCAAAAACTCTTATCATGTTTGACTGCTTGGGGGGTAGACAAAAGAATCATGACACTTACTTTGGATAATGCTACTGCTAATGACTCATCTATTGATTTGTTGATTGCTAATTTGAGGAATAGAGGAGTGCTATTTTTTAATGAAGATTATGTTCACATTCGATGTTGTGCACATATAATTAATCTGTATGTTCAAGATGGTTTGAAAGAAAAAGTAGTGGATCCTGCTGTAGAAGAAAAGGAAAATTCTATTTTTTTCCGGAAAAAGGTTTTAGTGGGTTTGTGCTCGATGACTGATTGCGATGAGGGCAAAGTGCGGTGAACAATGCTCGACGATTTGATTGCGGCGAGGGCGAAGCGTGCAAATTCTTGAATCTTCGCTGGAGATGCTCCTTCTGGATCATTTTGAGGGCAGAACACCCTAGTTCCTGAATCTTTACTAGGGATGCTTTTTCCCGATCGTTTTCTTTTGTTGGCCTTGGGCCCTTTTTCCGTACTTGCTTTGGCTTTTGTTTTGTTCTTGGAACACCTTTGTTTCTTTTGAGTTTTTCTTTTCTTTCTCTCTTTTTCTCCTTTTTCTATTTCTTTTTTTTACTTTTTTTTACTTTTTTTTACTTTTTTTGATACGAACAGTAAGCAAGCACAACTTCTATCTTTTCTCTGCCCCTCGATTCTTGCTTTCTTCGGCCCTCTTCTGACGCTGATCGTCAGCGATCCCCTAAGGGCTTCCTTGTCATTCCCTTGCTCGATGTGTATTTTCAACTCCAATTTAGTGTTTCCAATCGAGCACTACTCACTTGGTTAGGAAAAATAAAAGTCTTTTGGGTGGTTGATAGAGTTGTACATGGTGTACAAAGATATGTGTTGAGGGCAAAAAAGTAAAAAATAAAAAAATATGGAAGAAGAACAAAAGCAAAGTCCAATGTCATTTTACTGCTATCCCATGTCTAATAGTGTATGTACCCAGGATATTATGCAAATTTAACTAGTGCTTAGCTAGGCATTTGTGCTCATGAAAAATATAAGGCATGAAGGCCCAAAGTGCTCACAGGGTTATGCTTGTGACTACTCATGTCTAAGGCATACTGTGGATATAAGAGCTAGTAGGCGATCATGCATGTCATATGATTTTTCTATGAATGTCCACATTATCCGTGATGCAATAAGGTGACAAACATGCTCGAATTTAGGGAAGGTTTGAAAATTATGAGGGTAGTGTGGATTTTTATCCAGCAAAACAATTTTCCCAATCATATAACTCAGAAATCTTTAATAGTTCTACAGACAGGACGTGGGGGTGTGACCGCTCATGAAATTTAAAAGGTTTCCCTTAGTGTAGAAAAAAGGAACGCATGATGAATGTATAATGGCTAAGCAAAAGGAAGGGAGGAAAATGAAATTCCCTGGATATGTGCCGCAGGCGGCGGCGGGGAATAAGCCTCGTGATTCTGGGCCAACATTCAGTCTTTACCCAAACTGGATAATAGTATTGCTGCAGACATCCCAAATGGTTCCATCATAGCAAATCGTAACATCTCGAAGAATGACCATTAAGTTCTTGAATAGTGTTCTAGACGTAGATGACCTCCTAGATGAACAGAGAATGACTTCTTGCTAGAAATTGAATGCACAATCTTCTTCTGTAGATTCCATCTTAGAAACAATTGAGCCGCTTCTAGGCTTGGTCAGGTTTCCAAGAAAAGATGAGTTCATAATGAACCTTGAGATTGGTTGTTGGCAATGCAGGATGCGTTGATTTCCATTTAAAGTCAGCACTTAAGGGTCCTCAAATTAGAGGATTGATCTTCGCAGCATGGCCATCGTGCCTGTACACGGAGAGAGAGCTCGTAGTGAGTGGTTTATGTGTGATCAAATTCAAAACATGAAAAAGATTTAACCTTGGTTGAATTTTGAGTTTGTAGTTGGGAGCCCTGTAGGGCGTAAATGTCGTTATAGCACAAAATGCATTAAGTATGTTGATTGGTACTCCTGCTGCTGCGATGATTTGGATGCAAGGGTAGGATGGATGCAAAGAGCTCGTTGTTTGTGAAGTATTGCTCTCTATGCTTTGCCCCCGGTAAAATGTGCTTTGACATTTTCCAACACCTTCTTTTAGTTGTCATTTCACTTGCTTGCCCCCATGTTTATAAGTCTCACCGCATCTAAAATAAAAAAAGGGAATTACAATAGGAAATATAGAGGAAAAGATATCCCAAGATCCTGAATTTAAAATTAACAAACAAAAAGATAGAAATATTGAAAAGAACACGTGGGTTGCCTCCTACAACTAATGTACATAGATCGTGGGTATCACCACTGTACGAATAAATAGAATGGGTCCACCGTGGGCCGGGAGAGCGAGATTCAAGAGTTGGTGGTCGTGTAGGGTCCTTCGGCTAACCCTTCGAAAGAGATGCATCAACTCTTAATCAAGTGATTAACCTATCCTTTAAAGGCAAAGCAGTCTTCTAGCGTATGCCCCTGAACTCCAGCATGGTACTCGCATCTAGCATTAGGATCGTACTACTTCGGGTAAGGAGGTTGTGGAGGTGATTGCATTGTATTTCATCATGTTTTATTGTCCATTTACTAGTTATTTTGGACAGTAAATCTGCTGATTTATCCTTGTTTTCCCACATCTTAGCAGATCTGATCTGGAAGGCAGCTTTGGAGGAATCTGAACAGAAGAGAGCTGGAGCAGCATTACCCGAGTCTAGGCCTGGATCTTGGCCTAGACACATTCGCATCCGACATATGGCGCATACCAGGATTGTCTTGGCCAAGACTGCGGCCAAGACACTTTCGCGATAAAGACATCACTTTGGAGCGTTTGGACCGCTTTCAGCGTTGGACTCTTACAGCTGGCACGTAGCAGCTGTTCCGCTATTTTAGAGGGATCTGAAGACAATCTTATGTAGAATCCCGAATGGGATCTCCCTCTTTATTATTTAGCGATTTAGTTTCCATTTTTAAAGAACAATTAATTGTAATAATCTTTTAGGAGATTTTCTAGGGATTAGAGTTGGATTGGGACAGAGGTTCTGAGGGCTATTTTAGCAAGACATTATTCACCTCTATCCAGATCGAACACTATGCAATCCTTCTTCTCTTTTCTTAGTTCGACATTGTTACACTTTGCTCCGGATTTTATTATCTCGGATTTATATTATTTATGCAATTAAATATTTTATCTTTTTATTCATGAGTATGAGTAACTAAACACCCATTCTTGGTAAGGGTTGATGAGCTGAAGTTCTTATGCACTCGTGAGACATCTTTCGTACTTCATAATCTCTTCCTTTGTATTTATTTATTTCTTGAACTTAATTTATCGCTTACTCACTAGAGGCAAGGTTTGATCATCCTTGCACCCTAGTAGAGAAGAGTTGTAACCAGCCTAGAAGGAGAGGGAGTACCCGCCGGCTAGACGAAGTAGGTGACTAGTCTCGCGCCAGACTAGAAGAATAGGTAATCTAGGTCGAGACCAGATTGACAACCTAGGGTTTCCGTGGGGAAACACCTTGACCTAGGTACTGTCTTCCCCTGTACCATTGAAGAGGTGAGCAACCATTCAAGACAGCAGTCAAATGGATAAACCCTTTAACCAGCAAGGTGTCCCTTGGCTAGGATTATCAGGAGAGGGAGTACCCGCCAGGTAATTTGAAGAGGAGGGAAGACAAGAGTGAACAGGAGTACCTCCACTCTATAGCATTACTACAAACGAAGAGATGAACATCCTAGAGTCCGTGATCGAGTCATAAGAACGCAAGCTCTCATATCACCCTTACCTGGAATTCCATATCACTAGACTTATTCCTAATCTAGACCCCAGTCTTGGCCTAGACTCTGGCCAATACTACTTTAAACTGTTTTCACTTCCTTTTTGTTTTGTCTTTCAGTTTCAGATACCAACCAAACCCAAACTCAGTGACGAGGAAGTCAAACTCGAGAACTACGTTTCCTAGAGGTCTCTGTGGACGATCCTCTTACCATCATCTACAAATCTTTGTAGACAGTGATAAGTTGTATTTCTACCCCCAATTCCATAACTATTTCACTACTATATTTGACGTGTTCGACGCGCGATCAAATTTTGGCGCCGTTGCCGGGGATCTCTAACGGTATTTGTAGTTCTTGTTTTATTTTATTTTATGACAGTTGATGACCAGGTCCTCAAGTAGAGAACAAGATTTGTTACCCATCAATCCCAATCTCACTAGGACCGAAGCACAGCTAAGGAGGCAAGCTCGACTGCGAGCACCCAAGAAGAAAGCGAATCGGAAAGTTCTAACTCCGAAGCAGAATATAGTCTAGACCACAGTCTTGGCCTAGATACAGACCAAGACATGGCGGACCAGCAACCAGAACCAACAATGAGAGAGCTGAACAAAATAGCAGAACAGGAGACCTTTTCCTGTATTAATCTACCTCCTGTAGCTAATGATTGGTCCATAAAGACCAACATGGTGGCCAACCTTCCCAAGTTCTACGGCCATTCCAATGAAAACCCATTTAAGTATCTAAGAAACTTACATGTCCAGTGTGACATTATGAAACCAACCACTGTAAGCATGGAGAGAGCGAAGCTGAAGGCCTTTCCAAGCTCTCTAGAGGGGGGAGCTCAGAACTGGTTTTACAGTTTGCCTCATAACACCATCAACACGTGGGCGGAGATGTCCACGATGTTCCTTAATAAGTATTGGAATACAACGAAGGCGGGGATAGCCAGGAAAGACATGGCAGCAATTCAACAAAGAAGCGGTGAAAATTTCAGTGAGTACCACCAGAGGTTCCGAGATTTGCAAGAAGTTTGCCCCACTCATGGCGTAGCAGACAATACCATGATACAATATTTCTACGATGGGATGCTCCCAAGTAGTAAGGAAAAAGTGGACTCAGCCGCAAGTGGAGCACTACAAGATCTCACGGTCACAAGAGCAAAAATGTTGCTCCAAACATTGGCAGACAATTGCCAAAATAACACAATTTCGGATAGAAATTCTACTTCTTCTTCCATAAATGCAATTAATGTTGAACAAAAGCTTAATGATTTAACTGATATGGTTAAAACCCTCTCTGTTAATATTTCAGGTTCAATGTCTTCAGGAAGTCAGAACCAAGAGCAAGTAGCATCTGTTTGTGGGATATGCCAGCAGCAAGACCACCAGACCAACAACTGCTATATGGTGCAGCATCCGGATGATGTGAGTCAGATCAATGCAGTGTATCCACAAAACCAAGGAAGCATGCAAAAATTTCCTCAAGGAAGTAACCAATACGCGTGGAGGGCACATCCAAACTTCAGATGGAGAGATCCAATTCCTCCCAATCAGAATCAGAATCAAGGTGTACCTCAGCAGCAGCAGCAACCTCCTGTCAATTTCCAACACTTCGTGCCGCGACCCCCAAATCAGAGTCTTGGCCAGAATCTAGGCCAAGCGCCAGGCCAACCTCCTTTAGCCCAGCTACCACCTGCCCCTCGACCTTTGCAGATAACTGGCCCCTCAGTGGAGGACACGCTCAAGCAAATGATGGAGCTGCAGAAGAATCATATGCAGTCAACTCAGACTAGCTTGGCAGAGCTGCAAAAGCAAATAACTCAAATAGCCAATCAAGGAAAATTGCCTCCAACCACGATAAATAATCCAGCACACAACGTGAGTGCCATGAGTTTGAGGAGTGGAGTTGTGTTGCCAGAAAGGGAAGGAGCAAAAACAGATGAGGAAATAAAAAGAATCCTTTCGGAGGAAGTGGACGAAGATGAGGAAGAAAAAGCTGAAGCGGAAGTAGTCTTGACCAAGACTCAGGCCAAGCCTACCGTTGTCGCAGAACCAGAGAAAAAAGAGCCTGTCTTGGCCAAGCCGCAGGTCAAGCCAGACCAGAAGGAGGAGATTATAGAAATCATACCACCCTTTCCACCAAGATCTTCGAAAGAAAAGAAACAAGATGAAGCGAGAGACTTCATGGCTATTTTTGGAAAAAGAGCCGTGAATATTCCAATGTTGGATTTAATTGCAAAAGTTCCTTCTTATGCCAAATTTCTTAAAGAATTGTGCACTAATAAAAAGAAAATTGCAGGTATAGAAAGAGTGAATTTATCCAGCAATGTCTCCGCAGTACAACAACTCCCAGAGAAGTGTAAGGATCAAGGAACCTTCACTATTCCATGCCAAATAGGGAGCAAAATCATTGAAAAAGCCCTTTGCGACTTAGGGGCTGGCATCAATGTAATGTCTCTAAGCGAATTCGAGACCTTGAAGATAGGGACAATGAAAGAGACTGACTTAGTGATACAGCTGGCCGATCGAACAATCATCCGACCTAAAGGTGTAGTGACGGATGTCCTGGTAATGGTAAACGATTTTATCTATCCAGTTGACTTTTATATAGTTGAGATGAATGTTCAATTGCCTTCTTGTACCACTGATATTTTATTAGGAAGACCTTTCCTAAGGACGTCAAAAGCGAAGATAGACTGCTTCGAAGGAAGTATTATTCTTGAATTTTGTGGAAGAACAATTAAATTCAGCATCACTGATGCTCTAAAACATCCTAATGATTTGCATTGTGTTAGTTTTTTGGATGTTTTGGATCCAATTACTGAAGAAATTGCTGACATTTATAATAGCGATCCACTTGAGTATGTTTTGAGCAGGGGAATTTCCACCCAAGCACTGGAAGGATTAAAAGACCGCACGGGAAATCAGGAGGAACTCTAAGAAATTGTGGACAGTTTGGCCGATCAGGAAGACACAGACTTAGTCTTGGCCTTGAGCTTGGCCAAGACGCCGGCCAAGACTGCCAACAAAAGAAGAAAAATAGTTAGTTGTCAATATGTGCAATCAACGATTCCTAAATTTCTACCTTCTGTTGTGCAGGCACCACAATTGGAATTGAAGTCCCTACCAGACCACCTGAAGTACGCCTATCTAGGCCTAGATGACACCCTTCCCGTCATTATTTCAGCCAAACTATCGAGAGATGAAGAAGATAAATTGATTGTTGTATTGAAAAAATACAAAGAAGCGATAGGCTGGACAATGGCAGACATCAAGGGGATATCATCCAATATTTGTACCCACAAAATACATTTGGAAGAGGACAAGAAACCCATTCGGCAACCCCAGAGGAGATTAAACCCTCCTATGATGGAAGTTGTTAAGAAAGAAATAATCAAACTATTAGACAACGGTGTGATTTACCCTATCTCTGATAGTAATTGGGTGTCTCCTGTGCAGGTAGTCCCTAAGAAGACTGGAATAACAGTAATCGAAGGAGAAGATGGAGCTCAAAGAACAGCTAGAATTCAAAACGGATGGAGGGTATGCATTGACTACCGAAGGCTGAATCAAGTCACTCGGAAGGACCATTTCCAGCTACCTTTCATCGATCAAATGGTAGAGAGGCTTACTGGAAAGTCTCACTAATGTTTCTTGGAAGGGTACTCAGGGTTCCATCAAATACCCGTTGCACCCGAAGATCAACAAAAGACAACGTTCACTTGTCCATTTGGAACGTTTGCCTATCGACGCATGCCATTTGGGCTGTGTAATGCGCCAGCCACCTTTCAAAGGTGCATGGTAAGCATATTTTCTGAGTATGTAGAGAAGAGCATCGAAGTGTTTATGGATGATTTTACCGTATACGGTAATGATTTCAACCAATGCCTACACAACTTAGAAAATATTTTAAAGAGATGTGTTGATACATGTTTAGTCTTGAACTTTGAAAAATGCCATTTTATGGTAGATCAAGGGATTGTCCTTGGACATGTAGTCTCTAAAAAAGGCATTGAGGTTGATCAAGCCAAAATTGACACTATCAAGAACTTGCCTTACCCCTCATGCTTGCGTGAGGTTCGTAGCTTTCTTGGACATGCAGGGTTCTACCGTAGGTTCATAAAAGACTTCTCAAAGGTGGCTGAACCCATGTGCAAGCTACTGCAAAAAGAGGTGGAGTTCGACTTCAATGAAGAATGCAAGAAATCCTTCAAAGAACTGAAGGAACGATTGACCACAGCACCGATCATTCAACCCCCTGATTGGAGCTTGCCATTCGAGCTAATGTGCGACGCAAGTGATGCTGCTGTTGGAGCGGTTCTTGGACAGAAGAAAGGAAAAGACCCTCACGTGATCTACTATGCATCTAAGATGCTAGATGATGCCCAACGAAATTACACCACAACCGAAAAAGAACTCTTTGCAATAGTTTTTGCCTTGGAAAAATTTAGATCTTATTTGTTGGGCACAAAAATTATTGTATTTTCAGATCATGCGGCATTAAAATATCTCTTGGTCAAGCATGATACTAAGCCTAGACTAATCCGTTGGATTCTTCTTATGCAGGAGCACAATCTGGAAATCAAGGACAAGAGTGGCAGGGAAAATCTCGTGGCAGACCACTTAAGCCGCTGCCTAGCAAAGGGAGACACGAACGAAATCAAAGCAGAATTTCCAGATGAAAAACTGTTTTCTATCGCACAGTCTAGCCCGGAGTCTAGGCCTAGACATCAGCCAAACCCGCGACCATGGTACGCTGAAATAGCGAATTACCTAGCAACAGGTAAACACTATGGTGATATGACTACCTATGAGAGGGTAAAGGTCAAACACGACAGTAAGTACTATGTCTGGGATGATCCATATTTATGGAAATTAGGATCCGATCAATTGCTAAGGAGATGTATACCTAAAGATGAAACCAAGTCTATACTTGAATTCTGTCACTCCAAAGCATGCGGAGGCCATTTTGGAGCTAGAAGGACATCCCTAAAAATCTTAGAGGCTGGTTTCTATTGGCCGACAATTTTTCTGGATAGTGCCCTATTTTGTAAAACTTGTCCGGCTTGTCAAAAAGTAGGAAACATTAGTTCCCGAAATGAAATGCCTATGAATTTTATTCTTTCTTGTGAAATATTTGATATATGGGGCATAGACTTTATGGGACCTTTTCCCACTTCTTTTGGCAACAGATATATTCTCTTAGCTGTGGATTATGTATCAAAATGGATAGAGGCGAAAGCCACTAAAAATGATGATGCTAGAACTGTTATTTCCTTTATTAAATCTAATATCTTGAACAGATTTGGAATTCCTCGAGCGATCATTAGTGATCGAGGAACCCACTTCTGCAACAAGATTTTATCTTCTCTTTTCAGGAAATATGGCATCACACATAGGGTATCCACAACCTACCACCCTCAGACAAACGGCCAAGCCGAAGTGTCAAATAGAGAGGTAAAGTCAGTCTTGGCCAAGACAGTAGGCCTAGACAGACGCGATTGGAGCCAGCGCTTAGATGACGCATTGTGGGCCTGCCGAACGGCTTACAAAGGACCAATCGGGATGACACCTTACAAGCTAGTCTATGGAAAGACATGCCACTTACCAGTAGGGTTGCAACACAAAGCATTTTGGGCTATACGAAAGTGCAACCTGAGTTGTGATGAGGCTGGCCAAGAAAGGAAGTTACAACTCCATGAGCTAGAGGAATTGAGAGACCAAGCCTATGACAATCAGCTGATTGTCAAGGTCAAAATGAAAGCTTACCACGACAAGCGGATTATTGGAAAACCTCTCCACACAGGGGAGAAAGTTCTTCTTTATAATTCCCGTTTTAAAATGTTTCCTGGAAAACTAAAAACTAGATGGGAAGGCCCTTTTGTTATTACTAACATTTACCCACATGGTGCAGTAGATATTAGGAATGAGAAAACAGGTGCCGAGCTCAAGGTGAACGGGCAGAGATTGAAACCGTTCTTTGAGGGTTTTCAGGAAGAGAAAGTTTCTGAAAAGGTGGACGAGCCACCCGAAAACAACTGAAGAAAAAATTGAAAGTCAAGCCTAGGACTTAAAATAAGGGCGCTGCAAGGGAGGCAACCCTTGTTTCTTTGAATTTTAGCATGTATTTAATTTTTTAGTCACATTTGATTTCACTGGGTTATTTTCGTTTTTGTGCAGGAAATTAAGTGTGGGGAAATTGAAGTAGTCTTGGCCGAGATCTTGGCCGAGACTTAGAGCTAGACTGCCTTGCGAGTGAAGAGTCCTTTTGTGAGTTAGTGGGACACGTGTCATCGCCGCCAAATAAAAGCCTTTATTTGCTTTTGAAACGGACAATTTCAAAAAGCCAATTAAAAGGAATTAATTGGCAGCGTGGGAAATTAATCTACCACCTCTGCATATTCCTTCTCCCACTCTGACACGATCTCCCCACGTCCAACAAAATCCAACCTCTCACCTGAGCTAAAAGCAGCAGACCTTTCTCCTTCTTCTTCCCCAAAAATCGCACAGTGAACCCCTGCACAAACTAAACTTCAAAAAACCCAAAATCCTTTCAAATCCTCTTCCCCTTTCGCACCCATGACTGCACCCAGCCGTCCTTCACCTTCCCACATCCCTGAGGAGAGCGATGATCTCCGTGGAGCTCAGCCGACTGCCTTTCCGACCAGTTCCCTCTCCGCCGCGAGACGGCTGCTCAACGCAATAGGGGACGACAATTCCATGTCCTCCGAAGATGACTTACCCAAGGAATCAGAGGAGAGCGTCCAGGGAGGCGACCGAGCTGTTGTCGTGTCCGATAAGGATTCCGATGAGGTTCCTCTCGCGAAGAGGATGAAGACCTCTGCTCCGGCGACGACGGGAGACAGAGCCAGCCGCCGCCAGAGCAGGCTAATGAAGAAGATGGCAGTTGCCGGAGCATCCAACCCAGCTCCGACAACCGCCGCTACTGTTACCACACCACCACCACCACCTCCGGCGAAGAAGAATTCAGCCACTGCGCCGCCCAAGAAGTCCGGGCGAGTCAAGCAGGTGGCTCACAAAAAGACACCGACTAAGAAGCCGGCAAAAACCCCAATCACAGTTCAGTCACCACCACCACCAAACCCTAAGCAGAGCAAGACCACTGCCACTCCTTCCACTGCCAAGAGCAAAGGGAAACAGAAGGTGGTCGTGGAGGATTCTATTGAGGACGACGAAGACGATTTAGTCTTGGCCAAAACTGCGGCCAAGACTCCTAAGGTACGATCTCTTCCTCCTCTGCACACACTCAAAGGCTGGTTGAAATTTGATACGCCAGACCTAAAAGCTAAATTGCGTGATATGCATGCCTGTGATATCCCTGCTTTTGCTCGATTAGAGTTTGATTTTTTGAATGAGATGGCATTAGGGGATAAAATTAGGGAATATGTATATGCGATTGGTTGGGTCCCTTTTATGTCTGTTGAGTGTGATGCTTTTGCTGAACTGTGTCTTGAGTTTCACACAACCTTCTGGTTTGATGTGGACACCTTGTATGTTAGGGGTAGAGACAAACCAGATTTTGCTGCTCCCGATGTGATTAATTTTAGGTTGTGTGATAAATGGAGTCACTTGTCTGTTGATGCCTTCAATGCTTTGCTAGGATTTGCCTTTTCTGATGAAGCTATTTTTGATTATCCCCAAGATTGGGATAATAATGTTGCTTTTAGAGAGATCACTGGTGATCCGAATGCTAAGTTTGATAGGAACTCTAAGGCACATGCCATTTTAAACCCTGCTCTTAGAATGCTCCATAGAGCCTTGTCTATCAACCTTTCGGGGAAGACAAAGGTCTCTGGAAATTTAGCCAAGTCTGAATTGTTTCTGTTATGGTGCATTATGCACAAGAAAAATGTCAACTTAGGCTTGTATTTGGTTCAAGTATTGCATGCACGTGAGTCTAAAACCAAATTAATTTTTGGATCTTTGATTACTTGGCTTGCTATTCAAACTGCTAGATTCGATCCTACTGCTTCTGATTTGTTTAGATGTTGCTCCCCCAAAATCCTGGATTTTAGATCCTTCGACCAAATGGGACATTTCCATTTGGAAGGAGAGTTTGTTGCTTGTAATACAGGTTTTACACCAGTGGCGGACCACATCTTCTCAAAGAAAAATGGAGGACAGTACAAGTTGCGTCCCATAGTCATCCCATGAGAAGAAGCAGAGGGCGATCTTGCCCAGGATCTAGGCCAAGACGCTGGCCAAGACACCACTATTCCTGCTGCTGCAGCCGATCTAGGCCAAGACAAGTGCCAAGACCTCCCTGCCAGTAGCACCAGTGAGCCACCAGAGTGGGCAAGAAAATTCCAAGCTCGCCAGCTGCTCATCCTTGAGCAGCAGAAGATCATCCCCGATCGTCTTGGCCAAGACAAGGGCCAAGACCAGAATCAAGCACCCGTCAGAAACATGGTGCCTCAGTGGGCCCAATGCCTTAATGACAGGCAGGACGTCCTCCTTGAGCAGATGAAGCTCACAAGGAAAAACGTCCTCCACGTGTACCAGCACCTCGAAGCCCATTTCAAGCTCCTCAAGGACCTTCATGACAATCTGAGCTCAGAGAGTGACTCAGAATCTTCTGATGAGGAGGATGAACCCCAGCCATCGGCCCAGCCAGCAAACGCATCCCGCCCGTCGATGCCTCCTCCTCCACCAAAAGAGCCCAAGCCAATATCCTCTCCTGCCCCTGATCTAGGCCAAGCCTCTGGCCAAGATCCCCAGACCCCAGCAACATGAGTTGCTTCTGCCCCCAGGTCGTACTTTTCTTTTCTTTACTTTCTTTTCTGTTTTTAATTATTGCCTCTCCACACAATGAGGACATTGTGTATTTTTAAGTGTGGGGAGGGTGTTAAATATGTCTTGTGTTTTGTGAATATTGAATGTTTGATTATGTGTTTTGTGTCTGTTTTGTGAGTCAAATTAATGTGTATTAAATTTTTATTTTTATGTCAGTTTTTCCAGTATAGAGTCTATCAAATGCATGATTTTTATTTGTATTTTTCTGCATGTTTTGCGTCTGTTTTTGTGTGCACATCCGAATCCCTGTTTTCTTGCTTAGATTGTTTAGTCTTTTGGTGAAACTGCATTTAAACACTTCCCTAGGGGATACAATGCTTTAGTAACAAGGAAGCAAATGAGCGTAAATGATCAATGCCCAAGGGGCATGTTATCTGATGTTCCCAAACATTTATCATCCATATGGTCGTAGGGACACTTAGCTAGTACCTTAACTCTTCTTAGGATGATGGGGTTAGCTGATTTGAGTGTGTCGTTCTATCTACTTGTAGTGTGAGGCAAATAAGGTGTTGGAATGTCATAGGGCAGACATAGCAAAGGTGGAAGTCCCCGCTGAAAAGGACAAGCTCTGTCTATGTGCTGTGTCTGTAAACATACGAAGGACACTTGACATGTCAAAAGAAAAAGAAAAAATTTTTAAGGACATAAAAGAAAATAAGAAAAGAAAAAAAAAATCTGTCAAAGTGATTTAAATGGTACCAAGTCTTTAGGCACTTATGGATAGACGACACTCGGTGGGGCTCAAATTATTGGTTAACTCTGTTTCCCTTCTCCTTATCAATCTCTTCTAGTAGGGTGTCTTGATACCATATGGAAGGTGTGTGTTTGGGGTATTGATCATTCCTTGTTAGTCTTGCATTGGATATCTTATCGAAGTGTCTTGGCAGATCCAGTGGAAGGGTAAGCAATCTGAAATTGAGAAAGTCCGGGGGGTTCAGAATGTGTGTTTTGTTTTTGATGTGTTTTTATTTTTTAGTGAGTCTTTGAGTCTGTATGCTTGGGGGCAAGCATAGTTTAAGTGTGGGGAGTTTGATTGCATTGTATTTCATCATGTTTTATTGTCCATTTACTAGTTATTTTGGACAGTAAATCTGCTGATTTATCCTTGTTTTCCCACATCTTAGCAGATCTGATCTGGAAGGCAGCTTTGGAGGAATCTGAACAGAAGAGAGCTGGAGCAGCATTACCCGAGTCTAGGCCTGGATCTTGGCCTAGACACATTCGCATCCAACATATGGCGCATACCAGGATTGTCTTGGCCAAGACTGCGGCCAAGACACTTTCGTGATAAAGACATCACTTTGGAGCGTTTGGACCGCTTTCAGCGTTGGACTCTTACAGCTGGCACGTAGCAGCTGTTCCACTATTTTAGAGGGATCTGAAGACAATCTTATGTAGAATCCCGAATGGGATCTCCCTCTTTATTATTTAGCGATTTAGTTTCCATTTTTAAAGAACAATTAATTGTAATAATCTTTTAGGAGATTTTCTAGGGATTAGAGTTGGATTGGGACAGAGGTTCTGAGGGCTATTTTAGCAAGACATTATTCACCTCTGTCCAGATCGAACACTACGCAATCCTTCTTCTCTTTTCTTAGTTCGACATTGTTACACTTTGCTCCGGATTTTATTATCTCGGATTTATATTATTTATGCAATTAAATATTTTATCTTTTTATTCATGAGTATGAGTAACTAAACACCCATTCTTGGTAAGGGTTGATGAGCTGAAGTTCTTATGCACTCGTGAGACATCTTTCGTACTTCATAATCTCTTCCTTTGTATTTATTTATTTTTTGAACTTAATCTATCGCTTACTCACTAGAGGCAAGGTTTGATCATTCTTGCACCCTAGTAGAGAAGAGTTGTAACCAGCCTAGAAGGAGAGGGAGTACCCGCCGGCTAGACGAAGTAGGTGACTAGTCTCGCGCCAGACTAGAAGAATAGGTAATCTAGGTCGAGACCAGATTGACAACCTAGGGTTTCCGTGGGGAAACACCTTGACCTAGGTACTGTCTTCCCCTGTACCATTGAAGAGGTGAGCAACCATTCAAGACAACAGTCAAATGGATAAACCCTTTAACCAGCAAGGTGTCCCTTGGCTAGGATTATCAGGAGAGGGAGTACCCGCCAGGTAATTTGAAGAGGAGGGAAGACAGGAGTGAACAGGAGTACCTCCACTCTATAGCAGTACTACAAACGAAGAGATGAACATCCTAGAGTCCGTGATCGAGTCATAAGAACGCAAGCTCTCATATCACCCTTACCTGGAATTCCATATCACTTGACTTATTCCTAATCTAGACCCCAGTCTTGGCCTAGACTCTGGCCAATACTACTTTAAACTGTTTTCACTTCCTTTTTGTTTTGTCTTTCAGTTTCAGATACCAACCAAACCCAAACTCAGTGACGAGGAAGTCAAACTCGAGAACTACGTTTCCTAGAGGTCTCTGTGGACGATCCTCTTACCATCATCTACAAATCTTTGTAGACAGTGATAAGTTGTATTTCTACCCCCAATTCCATAACTATTTCACTACTATATTTGACGTGTTCGACGCGCGATCAGGAGGTTGGACTGTGGCGGGTGCAATTTTCCTAGTTGCTAAGAGATGCTTATAAATCTCCCCCAAAGGAGCGGGAAACGGCGGCAGTGGCTCCCGGTTCCCATGGTTATTTTAGTTTCTTGGGTTATTTGGTGTGTTATATGGTTCAAATCATGTGTGTCGTGGTGTTTGCGATGAAGGCGATGTGGAAGATTGCTTGTAACTAGGTCGGTGGGTGACAAAGCTGACATCTTCATCCATAATAGGCGCTTCCTTAGGTGTTACCTCTAGCGTAGAAACAACAATCCTTCCGGATCTAATTCCTTGTTCAACTCTTTCAGCCACTAGGACCATGTCAGAGAAGTTACTGGATGGATTGCAGATAAGATGAGTATAGTAAGGAGCTTGGAAAGTGTTCACAAAGATTGACACGAGCTCTTTGTCACTCAAAGGAGGAGAGATCCTGACAGCTAGTTCTCTCCATCTCTGAGCATAAGCCTTTACCGATTCGTCGGTCCTCCTCTCTAGATCTTGTAGATCAGAACGGTCCGGGGCCACTTCCAAGTTGAACTTGTACTGTTTAAAGAGGGCGTTAGACAAATCTCTCCAAGTCTTGATCTTAGTTCTATCTAGACCCATGTACTAAGTCAAAGCATGCTTGGCCAAACTCTCCCTGGACAAGTGAATCAACAAAGGTTCGTTCTGTATCACGTCGGCCATTTTGTTGCAGTAGATTTTGAGGTGGGTTTTTGGGTACTCGGTCCCAGTATACTTCTCAAAGTCCAAAATCTTGTACTTTCGAGGCATCACGATTCCTGGGACTATGCACATATCGGCGGGACCCGTAGGGTCAAAGGGATCAATTCCTTCGACAACCCTAAGCCTTTCCTTTAACAGGCTCAACCTATCGATATTTGGCCCTTCTATTTTAACAGTGCCATGACTAGTGGCTGGAGGGTATTCAGAAGAGGTCGGTGGTTGCGTCGGAACGACACCTGGAGGCCGAGTCTTGCCGAAATCAAAAGCAGGTTTAGCCAGAGGGTGATGAAGTAGTGCACCATCTTCTTTACTTGTGTTAATTATAGTGTTTGTGATGACAGGTGCGGTGAAAGGATCACGCCATTTCCATTGACCCCTCTGACCGAAAAATGGTTAAGGCATAGAAGAACCAGTGACAACAGATAAAGAGGTAGGCCCTGTTGCTTGAGAGGGAGAGGGATAAAAACCAGGCGGAAATTCAGCGGTTATCTCGTCTTGTTCTTTTTCAGCTTGCGCGGCCCGTACTTGTTCTTCTAGTTCAGCTATCCTCACTTTTATTGCCTCATCTGCTTTGACTTGCTCTGTCATTTTTCATGTTTGAAGTCTGGTTATGGGGAGCCCGTGGGGAATAGTTCAATTTTTAAGAGCTATCGTTAACTTGAAAAATAGACAAGTGAAAGGAAATAATAGTTTAGTACAAGAAATAATTAATATGCATGAGAAATGTTATCCCGAGGCCTCCACGTTGCAAGAGAAGAAGAGGGGTGAGCATGATAAAAGTAATAATGCAGGTAGAATATAAAAATCGCAAACATTAGAAATTTACGGAAATAACGAAGCAAATCGAAATAAACGCATACTAACATGAAGCATATGCTGGGGCTCTTACTTCGACTATTTCTAACTGGTTGAAAAGCTCCCGGACGATACCATAAAAGTGGTCCCTCTATAAATGAACTGTAGAGCATCAATCGATCCCTTAACGGAATCGGGCCACTTTTCAATCCATTTAGGAGTTCGAGTCCGAGTTAGGGTTCGTGAAAGCTTACCAGGATGGTGCAGCAAGTAGCAACTAACAATCTGACAAGTTCACCAGCAGGGAATCAACTTCCTAATCTTGATCCAGCGTCGTCTGTACTTAAACTGGATAATGGTATTGTTGCGGATATTTCTAGCGAGTCCCTCATAGTCAATCGCAGCATTTCGAAGAATGGTCATTAAGTTCTTGGATAGTGTTCTGGGCTTAGACTACCTTCTAGATTACCGCCCCCCAGTAAAATGTGCTCAATCATTTCAACTGCTTGCCCCCAAGTCTCACGGTATCTAGAATAATAAAAAAATGGAATTAAATAGTAAATTCAGAGGAAAAGATATTCGAAAATCTTTATTTAACGAACACGTGGGTGACCTCCCACGAAGCGCCCTGGTTTATAGTCATAGGCTCGACTATGTACAACAATATTATAGGTATCCCCACTAAACAATTAAGCATAATGGGTCCACCGTGGGCCGGGAGAGCGTTTAATCAAGAGCTGGTAGGAGGAGGGTTGACGATCACGTTGCATCCTCCGAAAGAGATCTGTCTGCTCTTGATCAGGCGATCAACCTTTCCACTGAGAGTAGAGCAGTTTTCTACGGTGTGGCCCTAAGTTCCGGCATGGTACGTGCATCTAGCATCAAGATCATACCACTTTGGGTAAGGAGGTCGTATAGGTTGGATTGGAGTGGCTGCAATCAGCTCTGTTGCCAGGAGATGCTCATAAATTTCCCCCGATGGAACAGGAAGAGGTGGCAGTGGCTTCCAATTCCAATGGGTATTTTGGCTCTTTGGTGGGCTAATAGGTGAAAATGACGACCTGTTGCTAGGTGGGTGGGAGACAAAGCTGATGTCTTCCTTCATAATAGACGCTCTCTTGGGTGTTTCCTCTAGCGTGGAAACAACGATCCTTCTAGATTTAAGTCCCTGTTCAACCCTTTCTGCTACTAGGACCACGTCGGAAAAACTATTCGAAGAATTGGAGATGAGATAGTTGTAGTAAGGAACCTTGAAAGTGTTCACGAAAATGGATATGAGTTTCTTGTTGCTTAGAGGGGAAGAAATTCTGGCAGCAAGTTCTCTCCATCTCTGAGCATAAGCCTTCACCGATTCGTCGGTTCTCTTTTCTAGGTTCTGCAAATCAGAACGGTCCGGGGCCACTTCCATGTTGAACTTGTACTATTTGAAGAAGGCATCAGACAAATCTCTTCAAGTCTTGATTTTATTCCTATCTAGACTCATGTACCAGGTCAATGCATGCTTGGCCAAACTCTCCCTGAACAAGTGGATCAGCAACGACTCATTATAGATCCCCTCTGCCATCTTGTTGCAGTGGACTTTGAGGTGGGTTTTGGGACACTCGATCCCAGTATACTTCTCAAATCCAGGGATTTTGAACTTCGGAGGCATGGTTATCCCCGGTACCATACACATGTCCATAGGTCCTGTAGGATCGAAGGGATCAGTCCCTTCGATGGCCCTCAGTCTCTCTTCTAACAAGCTCAACCTGTCGAGACTTGGGGGTCCACTTTAACGACGCCCATACTAGCATCCGGCGGACACCCAACGAAAATCAGTTGTTGTGTCAGAATGCCACCAGGACGTTGAGTCCCTAAAGATAAAGGAATCGTGGCCTGGGTGGACTAGCCCCGAAGAGGGAGGAAAAACTGGGATTCTGGACGGACGATGGAATGACCCTGAGGTGGGAAGAAAAGCTGGGATTCTGGACGGACGATGGGATAACTCTAGGGTGGGAGGAAGTACTGAGGTTCAACGTGGCTCTCTTTCCTGCCGAGATCAAAATTGGGCCCAGTCAGTGTAGGACCAAGAGACGTATCACTTTGTCTGGTGGTGCCAACTGCAAAGGACGGGATAGCCGTCGTGTTGTGCTAGAGGGGGTTGGTATCAAGGAAAGGGGGCTTACATTTCCAATGGACTCCTTCACCAGTAAATGATGGTCGCATGGAAGATTCGACAAAAGCAGATGAAGAGGAAGGCTCCCCTATTTGAGCAGAAAAAGGGTAAAAATCGGGTGGATAGCTGTTGCTACCCGAATTTTGACTTACGTCACAATTTTTTTTCATCTTTATTACTTATCACGTCTAATAGCCCGTTTACGTCAAATTTCAATCGATTTTTGATCATAGGCTATTTGTTTTAATATTTCACGTCATTTCACGTCTTTTTAGTTTTTTGTATTTTCGACTAAACCGTATTCTCGGTTTACGTCCCACATTTACGTATTTTTTACGCTTATCACGTTTAATAGCTCATCTAGGTCAAATTTTTGTCGATTCTTGGTCCTAGGATAGTTTGTTTAATATTCCGTGTCATTTTGTGCCTTTTTAATTTTTTCATATTTTTAACTGTCTTTTCGCTCGAACCTCTATCGGTCCCGAGTGATTTTCCTCGGACTGTAGATCGAATAATTTATTTATTTAATTGACAATTACGTACTATTTTTCTCTTTCACGTCATCTATTTTGGTTTCGTTCAATTTTTGTCGTAAAGACATTTATTTTGCGTCTGAACGTTTGACATTTTTAAACGAGAAAATAAATGCGTTAAATTGAACTTTCTATTTATTCGCTGTGTACTATTTATTTCATCTTATTTTTCTGCACCTTTTAGTTCTTTCGGTTCGAATTTATTTTCATTTCAAGCGAGTCCGTAGCTCGAACCGAAAATATCCCTTTCGTACCACGATTAATATGCACTAATGCATAAGATTGCAGCACCCATCTCAGCCGTTGATCATCATCTTGACTCCTCTTTAGGCAAGATCAATGACTCCTTTCCTCTCTTCAAATCTTACCATCACCAATTAGGGCATATTAAATTCATTCATCATCACCTCCCGCCCAAACCGACTTCCTTTCCTTCACACTCAGCAAAGCATTCTTTGCATCCTCATCATCACCAACATCCCATCGCTGGACTGCCCAAGTCCACTCGCACCCTTGCTCCTCATGTCCGCGACGACCATGGCTGCCTTGCCTATAAATACCTTGCTCTTCAACCTTTAAAACAACCTTTAAAAGGGACGAATTCACACACTCATTCTCCCCTTTCCAAGCAGTAAGCAAAGACCAATTTACATGCTTTAATTTAATTCCTCCATTTTTGTTTTTACTGCACTATTTTCTTTAATTTCCTTTCTTGCTTTCGTTGCCGATTATTTGCTTGTTTTAACGTCATGAATTGCTGCACAATATTAAGTCAACTCTCTTGCTTTTAATCGGATCATTTGCTTGACGTTTCGTTGAAATTAATTGTTCATTTTCATGCAAAAAATGCAAGCTTTTTCCTCTTAAATTCCTTGTTATTTGTTCACTGTTTTTGCTGGGTTTTGTCACTGTGGGGTGTGGTAAATTTTCGGGGCTGTTGTTAGGTCCAATCCGGCCGTTTTGGCCGGACTGGTTTTTCCTTGGTCGCCGACTATGGCGCCGGCGACGCAAGGAAGGAGATGATGAGAGCTTGGCTCGTTTTGGCACTGGAAGAGGAGAGGGAAAAGGTGACCTTTTAAAAACATATGGGCCTTGGCTTGGCCAAGCCCATTCGTCACTATTTTTTTAATTTCAGCATGGATGGGCCCAACCTATTAAAATTTCATCAATTGTTCGAGTCACTTTATTTTCGTGTTTATTTAATAACTCGTTTGACATTTAATTAATAACTTGTATGCTCTTTTTTCACAATTATGCCATGTAAAATTGTATGAAATGCTCGTATGCTCTTTTTTCGTAATTATGCCATGTTTAAATAGTATGAAATATTCGTATGTTTTTTTTACAATTATGCCATGTTTAAATCGTATGAAATATTCGTATGTTATTTTCTTAATTTGTGCCGTGACTAATTGTCGTAAATTATCCATATGCAATGAATGAAATAATTTTTTTACTTGTTTGCCATGTGTATTTAATTAATTGCTTTCTTGTTAGAAATTAATTAAATGTTCGTATGTACTTCTATTATTTATTATTTTTTTCAAACTATTACTAACACTCTCGCTTTGTAGGGTAAAATTTCAGTTCACTTAACGCAAGTACGCTTTCTACCCCTCTTTTATTTTATTCAATATTTTCCGTAAATATTATTCGTATGCTTGTTTATTTAGAAATATCAAACTAGAACTCGTACATTCGTATGCATGACTTTTAAAAATTGTTGAAAATACCTACATGCACAACCTGTTTAAAAGACTCACTTTTTATACCATGAAATTAATTGTTATGCATTGATACATGTGTATGGTGGCTTCGATCCCACACGGTTTATTTGCATTCATTAAATTGGTATTTTGCTAGTTTTATCCATGATAGATCACGTAGTAATTAATTAATCATGCATGACCCGATGATAATAACAGATCGCTCACTTTAGTAGAAAACGGTAACCATTCCGTCAAGCAGAAATACTTGTCCCGAAGTTGACCCGACTTGTCCCGACCCTAAGAATACTAAAGTGACGTTTCCTATGAGGGCTAACTTATGTGTTTTTTTTATTGTCCCTTCCGAACACCTTTTTATCGGTAACCTTTTTAAGGATGTGACTCGGGTGCCTAACACCTTCCTGAGTCCATAATACAACCTCGAACCTTCGTTCTTTGGTTTAGACCCTTGTGCCTTAGTTTTTTTATTTTATGCCATGATGATTAGGTTCCCTAAACCTAGAAAATAATAGGGTGACGACTTCATTGCATTATGCGAGGCATCCATCTATGCTCCGCATCCATCCCGAACCTATTAGCATAAAACCGAAAAGGAGGTGCGATAGTTTGGCGACTTCACTGGGGACTTTAGGGTTGAAGCCGATTTTATGGTGTTTATTTTTTTATTATTTACTCGCTTTAATAATTTATTTTCGTGATTGCTATTTTTTATTTGCTTTGATAAATTGTCATACGCATCTCATGCATTGAAAGCCTTATCGCCGGGCTACGTTCCAAATAAAATTTAGTAGTGGCGCCCTACGGACCTAGGTCCCAGTATGTGTCCACGAATTCCAACTCGGACTAGAACCCCTAAATGGATTGAAAAGTGTCCTATTTTCGCGAGGATTCGGTTGGAGCTCTACGATTCATTTACTGAGGGACCATTTCTATGGTATCGTCTGAGAACTTTTTGACCAGTTAGAACGAAGTGGGAATTAGAGCCCTAGCATATGCATCATGTTCATGCATTTATTTCATGTTTATGTGTTACGGCTTTATTTATATATTGTCCTCATGTTTCATCTTTCGTTAACGCAGAATTTTTTTACTTCTCGTAAACAGCCCCACCTTACTTGTTCATTTAAATGGCAACACCCACGATGCTTTCACTTAATACTTTTGGGATTTCAAGCTACAATGGTCAATTGGAACAAGGTGACATGTTGAAACTCAGTTTTGTGCCCGATATCGTGACTAGGATTGGAGTGGAAGTGGTGGATTTTGATGTTTCGGAGCTTAGGAAGCTAAGGAACAAATTAACCGAAGAAGAGGAAATGGTATTTCGGTGCAAGTACGGGAAACTTGCGACATTGATAGATGTGGAGGTCGACTTGGTGTGCATCCGAGCGGCCTTGAAATTTTGGGACCCCTACTATCGTTGCTTCTCGTTTGACCGAGGATTGGATTTAACCCCTACTTTAGAGGAGTACGCCGCAATGCTTTGTTTCACTTCCCCAATATCAAGCATTTATCAGAATGTCCTTACCGAGTCCACCGACGTTAAAGGAAGGCTAGACAAGCTAGTGGGGATCCTGGCCCGTTGGAAAGATAAGACGCATGTTTGGTATTAGTCGGATATCGAGGAGCGATTTCGTATGGCTCAAGGGGAGAAACGTCCGAGGATCCTAGCCTTCACTCTAATCGGTTTGGTCTTACTTCCCAAACGGAAAGGGTGCGTCGATTTCGAGGCAGCCAATGTATTCGTCGAAATGGAAAGAAGCAGAATTAACCCTACGACGACCATCCTAGCCGAAACCTTCAGCACTTTGGATTTTTGTAGGCGGACTGGAGGAGGGAAGTTCACTTGTTGCACCCAACTTTTGACCTTTTGGTTGATGAGCCATTTTAAGCAAAGACCCGATCAATCGTTATTTTCGCAAAGTTGCATGGGCACGGATCTTATGGGGAGAGTCATCTGAGGGATAGGCCGAGAAGTAGCCAAATACAAGTGGAAGTTAGAAGACAAGCACACTTGGATTGATAGGTTTTTAGACCTTTCCGAGGAAGATATCAATCGGCACACTAAGTAGTTGCGAATCACTAACCCTATATTGAGTTGTGGACAAATGTTGTGGGTTCCTCTAATTGTAGCATGAGGATGTGTGCCATATTGTCCCGCCCTTCTCTTAGGGCAATTTTGCATCACACAAATCATTCCCGCGACCTTTGGCATGACGGAATCAAGCTGCCTGCACACGGAGGAATCTCGGGATGTTAGTCGAGCAACACTCGAATGGAAGAGGCCGAGGACATGTCGTTCCCACCCAACCAGCCCAAGAATACATACATTGGCAGAGGAACTGGATCAATGGGAATGTCTTGCCTCATCCCGAGAATAGGAGGCCTTTGGAAGAAGAAGGTGAGTCTCACATCGAGGGAGAGGTCAGTTATGTAGTGCACGCCCAATTGTTGAGACAATTGCGGACAATGAGAGGAGAGCGAGATCAAGTGGTGCAAGAAAGAGAGAATTCGGCGGCTAAACAAATGGACCTAGAACTCAAGGTGCATGAGTTAGAAAGACGCAACCAAGATAGCATCCGCATACATGTGGTAAATCATAAGTTGGCTTTCGATGACATCAAAGAGCGCTTGAGTAGCAAAATCCGCAAGAAGGAAGCGTCAAGCACCTTGATCAAAGAGAAAGACTCGGTGATAAAGATTCTGACCACCCACGCCAGCATGAAAAACAAGGAAAGTCGAGTATTGCGAGTGCGAGTGGCGGCTTTAGAAGCCGAAGTAGTGATGCAAAAGGGGGAGCTTGCGTAGTTGGAATACTTTTGGGATGAGCAAACGGACCCTGACTTCCAAGTTTGACACAAAAAAAAAAATCACACATCGGCTACTTAGATTTTTCACCCCTTGTAATGATGTTCCTAGACTTTTGTCTACTAGCCTTTCCTTGGTCGGATCTAGATAGTTGATCAAACTCACCATGTAACCCTTTTTGGATGAAATTCATAAATGACAAGTTCATGCTTATTTGGATATTTATTAAATGAGTGGCCTTTACCTTTCAAAAATTTCCCCTTTTCCAAGAGCATCAATTAGCTATCGCTTACGAAAAAAACAATCTTTCCCAAAATAAACCATATATAGAGCCCACAAAAACAAAAAAAAAACTAACCCTTTGATAACAATCCACCTAAAAGAAAGGGTATTTTCGTCTATCACCCAGTGGGAAGAGGCATAGCTACTGTTTCGCACCACCACGGTAGGGACAAGATTGCTACCTTCCCCAAAGGCTAACGCTACAGAGGCTAACGGTGACCTACCGGCTCCTCTCACGGACCTCCTGCTTGGCTCAAGGAGTTATCTCACCCCCAGAGGAAACCACGCGTCAGGATTAACGCTCCGGCCACTATCCTACCGCGGCAATATCTACCTAAAACACCTACCGCCAAGGTAGCGTATCATGATAAGGGCGAACCACAAACCCTAACGTGAACGATAGCTCCGTACCCGTTTACTCGGGCGGGAACGCCCCCTTTCTTCTATAAATACCTCCCCCACAAAGGAGGCAGGTAAGCAGACTTGACTGGCCAAAACTCTGCCAATTTCAGTACACCTACTGACTTAAGCATCGGAGTGTTTCCGCCGGAGACCCCCTCCAGCGCATTGCAGGTACTATGGACCGTCGCGTACACTGATCTGAGAAGAGCTGCTCCGCCATACATCCTTCGGCAGAAGACAAATTATTATCAAATTGGTGCTTTCGTTGAGAGTTTTGGTTCTATTAAGTGAGCATCCTTAATAACCAAGCTCTTCCTCCCCGAAGCTAGAAGGATTATGGCCTCGGAGTTAGATCCGGCGCTGTCCCGAACTTCCAACATCCCATACAACACCCGCAGACGCTTGTTTCCCTTCGCTACCTCTGATGCCCCCACCCCAGGGCAGGACGTCGCTGTAGGAGAGTTAGATCTTCCTCGCGGGTCAAGTTCAGAAGAAGTTACATTCCAGATTTGCTATCCCTTCTCCCATATAGCAGGAACCAGCCATACTACCCCCCAAGCGGGAAAATCTATGATGGGAGAAGCGGACAACCCTTTCGTGAATTCAATAGCAGCTCTCCAAGCTCAACTGGATCAACTGATAGAGATGGCTGCTGGATTTACTCCTCATGCCTCAAGACCTGGTGTGTCCTCCCAAGTAATTTTCACCCCGTCCCTTGTCACCGAATGACCCTTATCACCCCAACAGTCTAGGGCACTCCCGTCCTCCTTACCTTTCCCCTTGGCCCCCATAAACGTCCCACCATTCACGCGCAGACCTGCCGACCATTCTGGACAATACAGGGGAGGAATCTCTATCCCCGAAGCAGTCCGCCAGCGTGACGAGTATAGGGAGCCCTGGGATGATCGACGGGGAGATATAGTGAGAGATCCATCTCCTAGATACAGCGAGAGATCTAGCAGCAGAAGTCGACGAGCTCGAACTCCAAGGAGCCGTAGTCGTTCTCCTAGGAGACATCAGGAATATGACCCTCAAAATCCCAGATACGACGCTGAAATTCCACATCAGCGTCAGCCTCGTAGGATCCCCGATGCTAACGTGGGTCATCCGTTCAGCTACCGTGTCAGGCACCACAGAGTCCATCGACATGTGAAACTCCCAGCAGAATCATATGACGGCACAAAAGATCCCATTTCTCACCTCAATAAGGTGAAGGATTTCGTGCAATTCCAAACGCGCAGTGACGCAGCATTGTGTCAAATTTTCGTAATGACGCTGTCAGGAGTGGCACGTTTATGGTTCGAGGGGCTCCCCGCCGGGTCTATCGATAATTTTTCTCAGTTGGAAGAAAAATTCAAAAGTCAGTTTAGCACGGCTATTCCTATCAGAAAGTCAGCAGCTGCGCTGTTCGATATCCATCGAAAACCACAAGAATCGTTGAACGATTTCTTAGGTCGATTTGATCTTGAAATGTCCCTAACGCCGGGGGTCACTATCGATTTTGCGATTGAGGCCCTGAAACGCAATTGTCGATGCAGTAAACTGAAAGATATGCTAACGGTGGACCCCCAACGACCCTGGATGCATTGAGGTTGAAAGCGCATAACTATGCGAGAATGGAAGAGGAAGAAAATAGAGAATGGATCCGAGGCATGCCGGCGGACCCATATGTGGCCCCTAACGTCTTGAACAACAATGCCCCTGACGCTAAACCCACCGAGGATCCCGGGCAGCGGAAAGAACATAACACCAAGACCTCTAACCGGCAGAGAGGCAATTTCTCAAAAGGAAGACCTGGAGGATCCCCCACTCGGAAGTAAACGGACCCGCCAAAGGGCCGGATATACGATCCTGACCTCCCATCTCTCATACTCCCAAGGGCGGAGATCTTAGCAATAGTCCAACAGAGAAATTTGCCTATCCGTTACCCAGCTCCCGTGAAACCAGGAGTAATCATGGGAGGAAGAGAAAATGTATACTGCAAATTCCATAAGGTCAAGGGACACTCAACAGATGTATGCAGAGAGCTAAAATCGGCTATAGAGCGATTGGTCGAAGAGGGCTATCTTGGGGAATTTGCCACAAAGGCCCGGGAGGAAGCCAGAAACAACCCAACTGGAAATACAACTGAGCAGAGGCAAGCACCCTCGCACGCTACAGGGGCTAACGCAGTTCCCCTCGGGCCAAATAGAGAAGCGCTCGCTATCGATAGCGACCAAATGCCCATGATAAATATCATTGCAGGGGGAGCACCCTATTGCGAGGAAATTATGCCGCAAACGCCCAACCCAGGAGAAAAGCGCAAACGGGAGAGCGCGCAAACAAAAATCGAGGTGATAAACGCCTTAGACAGAATGATATTGTCTTTCTCAGAGGAGGACGAAAAAGGCATTGTCTTCCCGCATAATGACGCGATGGTTGTGAGGCCCGTCATTAGAAGTCATGGGGTAAGAAGGACCCTTGTCGATAACGGGAGTGCAGTAAATCTATTTTCATTGGAAGCGTACAACTTGATGAAACGACCTGACGGTGAGCTATCACCTTGCACGAGGCCAATTATTGGGATTGATGGAGTACCAATTCCGGTAGCCGGAATAACATCCCTGCCGGTGTACTTCCGAGAAGACACATCCAAACGCTCCGAAGAGCTACTATTTCTGGTTGTAGACCTAACGTTACCGTATAACGCCATTTTGGGGCGACCATTCCTTAATCGTTTTGGAGTGGCCATATCTCAAAAACACCTGCGGATGAAATATCCCTCATGGGACGGCGTGGTCTCAATCAAAGGGGACCAAAAGTTGGCAGCCGAATGCTACTTACTTATGACTCAAAGGAGTTGTGACCGCTACGTTTGCGTGGCAGACGATCCTTTCGATGATAAAGAAGAAAAGCGCACTCAGCCGCTAGATCAGATGGTATCAATCCCTATCGGTAAGGATAGTGAAACGAATCTCTTAGCCAGTGAGAAACTAAGCCTTGAAGAGAACGCGCAATTAATCCGGCTGTTGAGGAAATGCAAGGGAGAGTTTGCGTGGAAACCAGCAGACATGCCCGGAATCTCTCGGGAAGTCGCAGAACATCGGCTGAACGTTAGTCCTGACGCCAAGCCTGTTCAACAAAGGCGACGTGCTTTTTCATCGGAAAAGATAGCAACCATCGAAAAGGAGTTGCTAAAGCTCACAGAGGCGGGGTTCATTCGAGAAGTCCAGTACCCGACCTGGCTAGCTAATCCTGTGTTAGTCCCAAAGCCTAACGGGGACTGGCGCATGTGCATCGACTTTACTGACCTAAATAATGCCTGTCCCAAGGACTGCTATCCCCTTCCGCGAATAGATCAGTTAGTTGATCAAACCGCTGGGTATGCTTATCTAAGCTCCCTAGATGCAAATTCCGGATATCACCAAATCCCTATGGCCGTAGAGGACGAAGAAAAAACTGCCTTCATCACTCCTAGAGCTACATACTGCTATACTGCAATGCCGTTTGGGCTAAAGAATGCTGGTGCAACATTTCAGCGTATGGCAAACAAAGTTTTTGAAAATCAAATCGGGAAAAATGTAGAGGCCTACGTAGACGACATCCTGATCAAAAGTCGGAGTTTCAGAGAGCACCTCGCTGACTTGCAAGAAGTTTTCAATGTGATGAGAAAACACAAGATGAAGTTAAACCCGCGGAAGTGCATGTTCGCATTCCAAACGGGAAAATTCCTGGGCTATGTGGTCAGCCAGAAGGGCATCCAACCCAACCCGTCAAAGATAAAAGCCATCCAGGATATGATATCCCCGCGAACTGTCAAAGAGATACAGAAGTTAACCGGGCGCATCATTGCGTTGGGACGATTGATATCTAAGCAAGGCGAGAGATGTTTGCCTTTCTTCAAAGTCATCCGCAACAAGGCTCCTTTCGGATGGACAGAGGAATGTGAGAAAGCGTTTGCAGGACTAAAAGCTTACCTATCATCAGATTTAGTGCTGACGAGGCCTGAGCCCGGCGACGAACTATATCTATATTTGGGAATAGCTGACGAGGTAGTCAGCGCCGTCCTTGTGCGAAGTGAAGGGCACGTGCATCGTCCTGTATTCTTCGTGAGTCACATATTGAAAGATGCCGAACTGCGATACGCTCCTATCGAGAAGATAACACTCGCTCTAGTGCAAGCCACGAGAAAGATGGATCGATACTTCCAAGCCCACCCCGTCATTGTACTCACGGATCAGCCGTTGAGAAGAATCTTCAGAAAACCTGAATCTTCAGGAAGAATGCTAATTTGGGCTATCGAGCTAGAACAATACGGGCTGCAATACAAAGCTAGACCAGCCGTTAAGGCCCAAGCGTTAGCTGACTTTATATCTGAGTGCACATTCACAAAGGACACAAAGACAGATCTGTTGGAGCAAGAAGCAGAAAGTCCATGCCTACCGTCTCCGGAGACATATACAGATACGTGGGCCATCCACGTAGATGGAGCAAAAAATCAAGAATTAGCTGGCGCAGGAGTTTTCTTAGTTGGACCAAACGGCCTGGAGATGCGATACGCCATCAGAATCCTGCAGCCATTGTCCAACAATGCGGCTGAATACGAAGCGCTGCTGGCAGGACTCAGAATTGGAAACAGTTTCTCTATCGGAACCACTCCCGGTGGGGAGAAGGAAGACAGAACACGTTTAAAGATCCGAGGAGATTCCAAGCTAATAATGGATCAGGTTCTGGGGAACTCCCAAGCCAGAGAACCCATCATGGCCCAATACTTAGCCAAAGTGAAGCATGAGTTGTCAAAGATACAGGAAAAAGGCACCCTGGTCACCTTTGAGCACATTCCTAGAGAAAACAATGAAGAGGCCGATAGCCTCGCCAAGATGACAGCCAATCCGGAAGCCTCAATACCCAGTGACGTGCGCTATGGAGAACTGCCTACACCTTCTTTCATGGAAGAGTAGGCATCGCTCTGTGTGGAAGAAATGGAAAATGATTGGAGGATCCCAGTGATAGAATATCTGAAACATGATAAACTACCGGGAGACCAGACAGAGAAAAAGAAAATCCTAAAACGGGCAGCACGATGCACATATTTTAACGGAGAGTTAATACGAAGATGTTTCTCCCATCCGGTCGCTAAATGCATAACGGAGCAAGAAGGCTTACATGTGTTACGTGAAATTCACGAAGGGATATGTGGCATGCACATTGCTAGCGGCACCCTGGCAGCCCAAGTCTTTCGGTCGGGATTTTACTGGCCCACCATTCGACGAGATTGTCATAACTTCGTGAGAACCTGTCAGAAATGCCAAGAATATGCTAAGATTCCTCGAAAACCTGCTGTGCCAATTTCAGAAATAGTCGCACCGTGCCCGTTTACAAAATGGGGGATTGACATCCTGGGCCCGTTTCCAAAGGCTAGATCTTAGTTAAAATTCGTGGTCGTAGCGGTAGACTACTTCACAAAGTGGGCCGAAGCTGAGGCGTTAGCTACCATCACCACTGAAAAAATTTGGCGTTTCTTCAAACACCAAGTCATCATGCGATTTGGAGTACCACGCGTGCTAGTTAGCGACAACGGGACACAATTTACAAGCCAGTTCTTCAGGGATCAATGTGCAGAGTTCCAGATAGAGCAAAGATTCTCCTCTGTGGCACATCCCCAAACCAACGGCCAGGCGGAAGTAACTAACCGCAGCATCCTTAGTGGCATCTAAAGAAACTTGGAAGGGTACAAGAAGAAATGGCCAGACGAATTGCCATATGTACTATGGGCCTACTGCATGACTGTCAAGGCCAGCACGGGAGAGACCCCGTTCGCGTTAGCATTCGGAACCAAAGCTGTCACACCAGTCGAGATTGGCATGATGAGCCTCCGGGTGGCTCACTTCAAAGAAGAAAACAATGAAGAAAGGTTACGAGCTAACCTCGATACAGACGGGCAGCAGGACAACGTATGGGAAAACTCAGTCCAAACTGGGACAGACCGTATCGTGTCACCCGCATTGTGGGAAAATGAGCATACCATCTGGAAACGCTCGAGGGACCGCCCCTGCAGAACTCTTGGAACATCGCTCGGTTGAGGCTATACCACGCCAGGAGCTAATCGGGTAACATCAAAGTTATTCTAATAAATGAATATTGAGATATTCACCGTGCGTTTGCTACTGGTAATATGCAGGTAGCGAAGAATGCCAGGGGTGAAAATCCTATCCTTGTGATGGCTGGTCTTGATCAGACAGCTCATTAAGACGAGGCACGCCCTGGCATAACAAGGCGTTTGGGAGTGAAAATCCTATCCTTGTGGTAACCGTGCTCACATAGACGGCCCATTAAGACGAGGCACGACCCCAAACGGCTCCCCGGAGTGAAAATCCTATCCTTGCGGCAACCGTGCTCACATAGACGACCCGTTAAGATGAGGCACGCCCCGGAATCCTTGGGAGTGAAATCCTATCCTTGTGGTAACCCCATAAGGAGAGGCACGCCCCAAGGAGAGACCAACTCCGTCCTGGAAGTGAAAATCCTATCCTTGTGGTAACCGTGCTCACATAGACGGCCCATTGAGATGAGGCACGATTCCACGGACGTGAGGTACAACGCTTGGGGGTGAAAAGTCCTATCCTTGTGATGGCTGGTCCTGATCAGACAGCTCACTAAGACGAGGCACTCCCCAAAGCCTATCTGTGGCGAAAGGAACAAAGAAATCCTAACTAGTAGCCGCGCGGTTGATACCCGGTGAAGCGATGTTGGAGCCTATCTGTGGCGGAAAGGAAACAAAGAAATCCTAACTAGTAGCCGCGCGGTTGATACCCGGTGAAGCGATGTTGGAGCCTATCTGTGGCGGAAAGGAAACAAAGAAATCCTAACTAGTAGCCGCGCGGTTGATACCCGGTGAAGCGATGTTGGAGCCTATCTGTGGCGGAAAGGAAACAAAGAAATCCTAACTAGTAGCCGCGCGGTTGATACCCGGTGAAGCGATGGTGGAGCCCATCTGTGGCGGAAAGGAAACAAAGAAATCCTAACTAGTAGCCGCGCGGTTGATACCCGGCGAAGCGATGTTGGAGCCTATCTGTGGCGAAAAAAAAAAAAAAAATATCCTAACTAATAGCCGCGCGGTTGATACCCGGTGAAACGATGACAGAGAGGTGACCATACTGCAACAACAACGTTGAACCAGACGTAAAGCCCCCTCTGACAACGAGGGACGACAGGAATATGAGTGCAGCAGATGCGGAAGCAACGCTGATTTACACTCAGAAAGGCTATCGAAGGATATAAGGGACATGCTACTTGAATGCAGCTGATGAAAAGCTAACGGGATACAACGCGAAACTATGCGTCTATGGAAACCTAACGCCAAACGTCCCATGCGGACAAGTGATCAAACGGCATTATGAAGAAAAACAGATAAAGAACTTCTATCCAAAAAGAGTGGATTAGCCAAGTCAAGGCCGACATTGTTTAAAGTACAAAATATGGACGGGCCCGTCAGCCACAAAAATATAAAACATCTAAACAACAAAAAGTCTAAAGATTGGGCGGCGCGTTGACCCCTCCATGCTGAGCAGCCTTCTACTGATAGAAACCGCTATCAGTAATGGAGGAGGCTCTCTTGTCAAAATACGCAGAGAGATCTTCAATACGGAGCTCCTCAACTCCATAATGATGCATCACGGCTTCTGACATGATTCCCCCACCCTGCTCTAAGTACCAACGGTTCTTCTCAGTGTTAAGGGAGGAATCGGTAGAAAGCTCAGCATTCCTCTGTCTCTCCAGACGCAAGCTACTCTCCTCCTGAGAGAGGCGTATGGCCAGATCAACGCGTTGTCGCTTCTCCTCCTCCAAAGCTAACTTAGCGGCCTCCAACTCTTGTTTAACCACGATAGCCTCTCCCCGAGCAGTCTCCATACTCTCGTTGGTAGCAGCAAGGGCATTTTCAAGACGCTGTCGCTCTTCTAGCAGCCTGTTTACCTCTCCTTGCCCGTTAGCTGCAGCTCTGGCATTCTCCTCATCCATATAGTGAAGATGGCAAAACATAGAAAATGCCTGAGAGCGAAGGAAATTGATGCGCCCCTGCTCGCCCCGAGCCACAAAGGCATCCCTCTCTCTTGGAAGAGACAGAATCTCTGCCACCAGATAAGCGGTAGAGGAAATCATGGTCTCATGATCAGCATCGGCAGGAAACTGCAGAATACTGTCCCTAAAGGAGCGTAAGCTAATGTGATGAGTCGGTAGGAGAGGAGGCTCGTAGGGAGAGATACCAGCCATTAAGGCAGGGGCGGGGCCACCCCTCGCAATTGTTGGATGGGGCATCGGAACAAAGAACAATGCACCAGGAGAAGCTGGCCGGCTAGTGGAGCCCTCCACGTTAGGCATTGAGACTTCATTACCTCCGGGCACCTCAGGATTAAGGGCATCAAAATCATAGCCCGTTGGGGTGTGCGCGGAATGGATCGGAGAACTAGGAGGCACATGAGGTTGACCGCCAAAATCAACAGGTTCCGATTGATCAGCAGACGCACCCTCGCCCCCAAGGACACTCGAACTACGATTGGCGGCCGAGGAAGAAGGGCTATTCGGAAGATCATAGCGAGCCTTCTTCTGACGCTCGCGAAGGACATCAGCGATACCCATATCTCCCTGGGAGGTAGAGGGGACAGAAGCAGCAACGACTTCCTAAATAACGCAGAACGTGATAAGGAAACCGTGTAAAAAAAAAGAAAGACTAAAGTTTTAAAAAATGCTCACCTGAGTGGTGGAGGACACAAGAGGAATCCCAACAGGAATCAGATCAACCGTAGCCTCTGAAGAGACAACAGTCTGGGACGAAACGGATGGGGCAGCACGTGCTTTCCTAGGCCTTTTCTGTCTTACAACCCGAGGGCTCGTAACGCTAGCGGTAGCAGTGGCCTCCCCTTCCTCGGCGTTAGCAGCAGCGGCAGCAACAACCCTAGCTTCAGCGGCAGCTTTCGTTTTCGCCTCCTGTTTCCTCCTCCTTCGGAAATACTCGGGCTCCCAACCAGGCGGAGGCACTGCACAATCACAAAACGTTAGCATTAGTACTTCTTGACAACGCAAAAGAAAAAAGGTCAAACGCTCACCCTTCTTGCACTGTTCCACGGGCAACCCGTTGGCCACTTTTCGGGCATCAACGCTAAAATCAAATTGAAGCAGCGTCTTCAACCAGCCATCCTCTGGGTCGGAAAGGGGTTTCCGATGACCCCAAGCCCCATCTTTAATTGTTTCGTTGAAGCCAGCCCTCCACAACGGCTCAGGCAGATCAACAATAAAAAATTCCTCTTTCCAGTGAGGAATGGAAGACTCAATGCCCATTAGTTTCCAAGCAAAGGGCTTCAAAGAACCGTCTTCATAGCGAGGCGATATCGATATCACCCCTTTACGGGAATACAATTGGAAAATGTCATGAAGCAACGCTAAGGTGGGAGATTCTATTCCCTTGAAATGGCACAGTGCGGCAAAAGCACTAACAACGCAAATCGCGTTAGGACTCAACTGAGCCGGAGCCAAATCAGAATCAGCCAACAACAATTTTACAAGCGGGTCAAGAGGGAGACGAAACCCATGATCGAAGAGCTTAGCATACAACATTCTACTATTTTCGGGCAAAATGCTGTTCAGTCGAAGTGACTCAGAAGCAGGATGCACGGGATATTCCTTGGGAAATCGTGCAGAAAACCTAGCAAGTCTACGGTTAATTAAGGGCAGCGTGTACAAAGAAGTGGGAGTGGTATCAATTACTTCTTCCCCGGAGGACCTTTGAGGATCTCTTTCTTCAGAGGATTTCTTAGTTCTAGCCATGGCCAACAAGGAAGAAACAAAGAGAAAAGAAAAAGGATGTGTACCTTGTACCTTCGTGAAAGAGAATGCGAGGAGTCTTGAACCAGAAAGAGAGAGCAGCGCAAAGTATTTATCCAAAGACGAAATAGCGTATAAGGGAAAGATGGAAAAAGAAAAAGGGGTAGAAGAAACAATAGATATAACCCTAAAAGGGCGACCAGTCAGTAGCAGATACGTGGCGAAGCAACACGTCATAAAGTAAGGCACGCGCTAGAAGGTGAAAATTTGAAATAAGGACGAAACGCCTCTGCATTCGCAACTCCCTAGGAGACGCTTGCTCCAAACGCCCCTCTGAGGAAAGACACGTGTCTTCTTTCATCATTACCCTTCAAGTCACATTAAATGAGGAACAGAGGGATTGATTAAAGAACATAAAAAGTAGCGCTGGCCTTGCCAAACGGCGCGATGGTACAAAGAAGATAAAGAAGGAATAAACGGTAATATCATACAGTGCGACAAAGGATACAAAGCGTCAGCATTATTACAAGAGAAACAATGTTCGAATGGTTTTCAAGAAATAAACAAAAGACAACAACAAGAAAAACAAGGAAAGGCCCAGCACCATCGCTAGTGTTAGACTTTCTCCCCCGAAGGGCCAGAAGAACCGTTGTCACCTTTGCTAATCTCACCCATCACGATAGATATATAATCAGCTACCTGGGCCGGATCCGAAGGGTTACCTTTGAAACGAGACGCAAATCCAGAAATGAAGGCCTCCAGAACCCTCTTCCTCCATAACTCTTCCTTTAATGACGCCCTAGCAGACCCCTCATCTCGAGCGAGTACCTCTTCGCGGAGAAAGAGATTCTTCTTCCTTTCTAGCGCCAATTCCGCCTCCAGAACTTCTACCTTGGCTTTCCCGATAGATTTTTCTCTGTCCAATTCCGCCTCCAGAACTTCTATCTTGGCTTTCCCGATAGATTTTTCTCTGTCCAATTCTATTTGGGACGATTCACAAAGACGCGTCAGCAACCTAGAGTGCTCCACCGCCTTCTCAAGCTGCACCCTTGCAACACACAATGCGCTGGAAAAATTACGTGACTCGCGATCGTGAATTTCGAATTGATAATTCAGATGGCGGAAGAAGTCCAGAGAATCATTCAGAACATGGCGAAAGCGTGCCGAGGGAGGGAGTTGAAGAAATTCCTCTTTCTCCTTTTTGGAACTCAGCATCTCCCCTATCAAGGGTGCAGTAAACTCATCTCGAGAAAAAGGTTGGGGAACCCCGACAGCGCGAAGGGCATCAAAGCAAAACCCTGCAAGACTCATACGGTAGGTCGGGACCCCGTCAGGACCAAGATTGATTGAGGGAGGCGGAGAAGAGCCCTGAGGAAAAATACTCTTGAAAGGAGTAAAAAACAGCTGCGGAGTAACCTTAGGCGGTAGCTCAGCAGTTGAATCCACCACAGGAGGTGTGACCACTACGTCAGGAATACAATGAGCAATCGGAGAATCGGGAGCGTCAGATATGGGAGGAGGACATTCCATCGGTAGGCCCTCTCCCTCAGAAGAACAAGTTTTTTCCAACGCCTTAGCGGCTCCCGTTGGCTGAGAGGCGCCCGTCTCAGACAAAACAGCAGGCGTAGAAACAGTTGCCACATCCACAGGAGATGTCCCGGTAGCTTGCCCACCAGAGGCCACTCGAAGTTTTTTCCGACGCTGGGAAGCAGCAAGGGAAGAAGCGTGGCAAAGGTCTGACTTGGCATCTGCATCCTTATCATCGCTAGTAATTACCGTCGTTGCGACAGGCCTGGAGTCCGTCCCCGTGCGACGCTCCGGTAGCCAATTTTCCACAAAGTGAGAAGTTCGTACAGAGCTAACGGGCCTTCGCCCTCCCCGGGCAACCGTTTTAGTTCTCTTCCTCGAAGGAGGAACGCCACCCCGACTTGAGCCCTCGGCCGAAGGCGAGGCCGGTAAAGTTTGAAGCGGTATTACGTTCAGAGGAGTACCAGCGTCACCTGGAAATCAACCGTTAGCCTCTTATAGCAAACAAAGCATGCGAGGACCAAAGTAAAGAAAATATGGAAAGAAATAAGCTCACCCATAACGCACTCTTCTAGAGGCTTGTACAGAGCAAAGGCATGAATACGGTAGTGGGTATTCTCGTCTAACAAAGCGTTAGCCTGGTCCAACTCAGTTCTGGACAAAATCGCGGGATTTGTCCAAACGGGACCTACCAGTTCCTGATTGAAATTGATATGCCACAAACGTGACGGTAGCTCCAGAACAAAGAAGCTGCTCTTCCAATCAGCTACACCCTTCTTGAAGCAGTGAAAACATTGCCAAAATGACTGCACGAGCGCATCATCCCACTGGGGAGTAATCTCGATTAAACAATTGAAGCAAATCATGCTAAAGAATTTGCGAAACAAATTGATAGATGGGGTAAAAATGTTCTTCAACTCGCAAGCGCGAAGAAAAGCATAAACCGCACACCAAGAGGAGTTATCTGGGCAGGATTAAGGCTATACTCCCGCAGCAGAGTTAGTATCGACTCATGAATGGGAAAGCGGAAACCATAAAGGAACATTTTAAAATAAAGAAGCCTACTGTGGCCCCACCCTGGATTATGAAGCCGCATATCACTTCCGGGAATAGAAGGCTCATGCCCAGGAGGAAAGGTAATACCATGTTCCTCCAATTCGACTTTCAGAACCACATCGCAGGTAAAAATACTAGGTGATTGGGCGACCTCGGGATCCATGGGCCTAGAGATAATCTGGCGAGGTCTATTCCTAGCCATAGCAAACCAACAAAAAAGGAAATCTGAGAAGGGACGAATTGATACCTTAAAGGAGAAGAATCGCAGAGAAATTGGCGGACAGTGACGAGCGGCCGAAAAGGTATTCGGAGAAGAAGACGAAGGAAGACAAAAAGGAAAAATTCGAAGTGAGGGCAAAAGTTTTGAGAAATTGGAGAATGGCCCTTCTTAAGGGATAAAAATGCCACCGCATTAATTGAGTCACCAATCGGGCGAAGACGCGTGTAAAAGAAGTTGGCCACGTGGAAGCACATTAAAGAAATTTGAAAAAAGAGAAGTTATTCGTCGAGACTCCCCAAATGGGCGAGACAGTATTGACCCGGTCAGAGTAACCACGAAGCAATTGCCTCAGACAGGCCAACCGCTTGCGTTAGCTATCACCAAGAACCAGCAGGCTAACGGAAGTAACGACAAAAAAGGAAAAGTAGAAAGCATTATTTTATTCATAAAACGCCAATAGGCGGGTACAATGCAAAACGGCTAATCCTCATCAGGCCAATAAATGCCGTGGTGATAAACCCCGTCATCATCAAGGAACGACATCTTCCCGTCAGCATTCGGGACCGGCTGGTCTACCTCCCTTTCTGGGCAGGACCTTGACGGGCATGATTTTCCTTTGGCGCTCGAATCTGCCAACCCCGCACCAGCACTGATGGGAAGATCCTCGTTCAGCGAGCAATCAGGGGAAGAAAAGCGTTTGCCACCCTCTTGAATAGCAGAACCAGAAGAAGCCAACGTCGCAAAGGGCGTCTTGGAAGTCTGTTTCCCCTGCTTCTTACGACCCTTTCGGCGGACCGGAGGCCTCCATGGTGGCGAAAGAGGGGGATGATCTGAGTCCGGCGAAGTTGGGGGAGTCGGCAAGGAGTCACGATCCATGGAACTTAAGAAATAAAAATCTGCCATGTCACCTGCAAAAGCAAAAAAGAAGGAAAAGGATGAAGATGAACAGGAAAGGGAAACCAAACTCCCTTATATAGCCGAGTGAGCATTTCGATCCCTGAAAAATCAATTAAGACGCTTGGGAAAAATAACTGCAATTGCAGAATCCGATCCGTCACAGGCGCATCTGCTCGTTGAACGCACCAATCAAAGGGCACCAAAGAACCGCCCAACCACCTGCCACTGAAAAGACGGCCCTGCAACAGTCAAGACAGAGCATTCATTGCTAATCCCCGGAACACGACCACTGCAATACAATGTCCCGAGGAAGGCTCATTTTCAGTTGGGCTCATGACAAATATTTCCAACCAATAAAGCAAGCAACCACGCAAGAAAAAGAGAAGACTTTGGGAAAAAGCAGAGACAGTTATTTATTTATGGCCAGGTGGCCTTAGCGTTCAAATATGTACAAGAAACATAAGAAAAGCAATGAGAAGAAGCGGAGCCAGCGGTCAGATATTGGACCCCGCATCATCTTCCCCTGGCACAACGGGAACCTCCCTTAAAGCGTCAGCGACGGAGGTCAGTTCGGAAGAGCAAGCTCTCATGCCCTTTAGGCAGCAGGCCAGCAGATCTTTCCTCTGCTGCAGCATCGAGGCCACCACCTCAAGGTGAGCACTGACAGTGGCCAGTTTCGCCAAACTCTCTAGGGGATTAAAATCCTCCAGAGTTATTCCCAGCTGTCTAGACAGAATAGGGGTTAGCACCCCCTACAACTCCAGGACATCCTCGGAGGTCTTGGTGATCATCCTCTCTAGGAAGCCGATATCACCCTCAGTGAGATTCTTCAGGGTCAGAGTTTTAGAAACCAGGAAATTGCGAGTCAGTTCATCCATGACGAAATATGAAAAGAAAGAACGAGAAAATACGAAGAAACTGGCGCAGAGGAACCTCTGATTTATAGATTCTGACAAAAAACCGTCAGGACCATCTTCTGAGGCAAAACCGCCCCGGTACATAAAGGGACTCTCCGAAAGAGAAGGAACGTTAACCCTTGGTAAACACTCGAGCTCATTTTCAGTTGGGCTTATGATAACAATCCACCTAAAAGAAAGGGTATTTTCGTCTATCACCCGGTGGGAAGAGGCATAGCTACTGTTTCGCACCACCACGGTAGGGACAAGATTGCTACCTTCCCCAAAGGCTAACGCTACAGAGGCTAACGGTGACCTATCGGCTCCTCTCACGGACCTCCTGCTTGGCTCAAGGAGTTATCTCACCCCCAGAGGAAACCACGCGTCAGGATTAACGCTCCGGCCACTATCCTACCGCGACAATATCTACCTAAAACACCTACCGCCAAGGTAGCGTATCATGATAAGGGTGAACCACAGACCCTAACGCGAGCGATAGCTCCGTACCCATTTACTCGGGCGGGAACGCCCCCTTTCTTCTATAAATACCTCCCCCCACAAAGGAGGCAGGTAAGCAGACTTGACTGGCCAAAACTCTGCCAATTTCAGTACACCTACTGACTTAAGCATTGGAGTGTTTCCGCCGGAGACCCCCTCCGGCGCATTGCAGGTACTGTGGACCCTCGCGTACACTGATCTGAGAAGAGCTGCTCCACCATACATCCTTCGGCAGAAGACAAATTATTATCACCCTTGAAACAAAAATACAAAAAAGAAAAAAATAGACCAAAGGTAAAATTCGAACGCGGCCAACTCATCATGGGATTCGAAGGCCACAAGATCGCAAGCAATGCACGCGCGCCTCACACCCAACGACATTTACAAGCCTTGGTTCCTCGGATAAATGGCTAAAGAGCACCCTCAACTCAATCGAAGGCTCATAGTCCAAGCATTGAATGTCAAGATACAAGGGTAGACCATTTGGTGCTACGAAGAACCCGGGGAAAGCCTTCAAAAGTCCGTATTTAGCTCCTAAGTTGGTGTCTGGTGGCATGCCGCTTGGAGTTTAGCGGCATGCTGCTAGCTTCATCTGAAAAATAGGGGAAAGTGAGAATTTCTGGAGGCATGCCGCCTAGGTGCCGCATGGGGCCTAGCGGCATGTCGCCAGTTTCGGCTCCAAATTCCTTCAAAAGTCATTTTCGGCCTCCGAATGTTACTCAAAGTGCTGCCAAGCCAGGTTTTATCATCTTGGCTCATCATAAACATGACTTTCATAGCTCAAATTACTCATTAAAACCTCTTGGCATGATAGCTCCGCTCTTCGAATCAAGAATATACCCATAAACTCATCACGAAAGGAGAATTCCAAGCATATTAAACATTAGCTACTCGCATGGGTTTACTTCAAGGGTTTCGGATTGTAGCATCCAAGGTCACCCCGTGCCTTGAATTGGGAATGAATAAAAGCTTCCCTCTTTGGTACGATCTCGAGTCCAATGGGGAGATGAGACCAAGATGACAAAGACACGAGGATAACTTGTCTCTTCTCGCTTTCGGCTGTGCACTCTTTTGTTTTGGCCAATATGGATGTGAATTGCTAGAAATTTACACTCATCTAAAACACGAAAGATGTTGATAACAGGTTAGAGTTTGCCCACACCATAATTAAGATTTTTCTAGGTGGCACATCTCTCACAAATGATAAAGACGCAAGGATAACTTGTCTCTTCTCACATTTTGGCTGCCCACTCTTTTGTTTTGGCCAATATGGATGCAAACTGCTCGAAATTTCCACTCGGCTAAAAACACAAAAGACGTTGATAATAGGTTGGAGTTTTCCCACACCAAAATTCAGATTTCTCTGGGTGGCACATCTTTCACAAATGATAAAGACGCAGGGTAACTATTTCTTTTCACTTTCGGCTGCCCACTCTTTTGTTTTGGTCAATAGGAATGCGAACTACAAGAAATTTCCACTCGGCTAAAAACACGAAAGACGTTGATAATAGGTTAGAGTTTTCCCACACCAAAATTTAGATTTCTCTAGGAGGCACATCTCTCACAAATGATAAAGACGCAAGGATAACTGTTTCTTTTCGCTTTTGGCTGCGCACTCTTTTGTTTTGGCCAATATGGATGCGATTTGGTCAGAATTTCTACTCGGCTAAAACATGAAAGACGTTGATAACAGGTTGGAGGTTTCCCACACCAAAACTCAGATTTTTCTGGGTGGCACGTATCCTAGGAAGCAAGGCTGAAGAACCCCTTAAAAAAACACTATATTTACTCCAATGATTTCTGGCGTCATTACTTCCTGATCATGGCGTCATCACTTCACCCCTGGCGTAATTACTTCATAACTCCAGCGTAATTACTTCGACATCAGAAGCATCAGGTCTCTTTAACCTTGCCTCGGCGTCATTACTTCCTGATCATGGCGTCATTACTTCACCCCGGGCATAATTACTTCGTAACTCCGACGTAATTAGATTGACATCAGAAGCATCAAGTCTCTTCAACCTTGCCTCGGCGTCATTACTTCTTGATCATGGCGTAATTACTTCGTCCCTGGCGTAATTACTTCGTAACCCCGACGTAATTACTTCGACATCAGAAGCATCAGATCTCATCAGACCTTGCCTCGACGTCATTACTTCCTGATCACGGCGTCATTACTTCATCCCTGGCATAATTACTTTATAATGCCGACATAATTACTTCGACATCAGACACATCAAACCTTGCCTCGGCGTCATTACTTCCTGATCCTGGCGTCATTACTTCTCTCCTGGCGTAATTACTTCGTAACCCCGACGTAATTACTTCAAAACGCGCAGTTTCGCCGAAAACGCGATTTGTTCCTTTGCTTCTGACATGATTGAAAGCCATCATCAAAACCCACCCTTCATCAAGAACTAGGTCCTTGCTCCTCGTAGCTTCAAATTCATGACATGACTTTCATCGATAGCATCCAAAATCGCGTTGCGTCATTGGAATGAATAAAAGCTTCCTTCGTATCTTCACCGAAAATCCAAGATGTGTAGTCTTCTTGTTCATCCTAAAAGTATTAAGTGAAAGTGTGGCCAAGAGAGTGAATAAGCAGCATGGAGGCCTCACGGTTACATCGCCTATACTCACTTTTATTTTTTTCACTTGTCCTTTTTAGATAAACGATAGCTCCTAGAAAGCGAACTACCCCCCACCTTCGTCAAAATTTGGTACTTTCGTCAAATTTTGTGTGGCGGTTCAAAACCCCACCATTCAAAAATCATGTGGCGGTTCAAACCCCACCTTTCAAAAAAATCGGTGGCGGTTCAAACCCCACCTTTCAAAAAATTATGTGGTGGTTCACACCCCACTTTCGTCAAGTTTTGTGTGGCATTTCACACCCCACTTTCGTCAAAATTTTATGTGGCGGTTCCAAACCTCACCTTTCAAAAAATCGTGTGGTGGTTCACACCCCACTTTTGTCAAAATTTGGTACTTTCGTCAAATTTTGTGTGGCAGTTTAAACCCCACCTTTCAAAAAATCGTGTGGCGGTTCAAACCCCACTGTTCAAAAAATTGTGTGGCGGTTCAGACCCCCACTTTTGTTAATCTTGTGTGGCGGTGAAACCCCCACTTTTCAATCTTGTGTGGCGGGTCAAACCACGACTCTTGTCAAAAAACTTTTTTTCACGACGGTTCATCCCCCACTTCAATTTGGATCGCATAGACATGAAAGGAAGCCTCGCAATAGTCGAGCCTATGACTTTAAACAAGGGCGCTTCGTGGGAGACAACCCACGTGTTCTTTCCAATATTTCTATTTTTTTGTTAATTTCAAATTCAACATCTTGGGATACCTTTTTCCTGTGAATCCCTCTTCATTTCAGGTGCAACGAGATTTGTAAACTTAGGAGGCAAGCAAGTGAAGTGACGGCCAAAAGAAGGTGTTGAAAAATGTCAAAACTCATTTTTCAGGGAAGTTGTCTTTTACATTTTCGTAATTTCCGTTTCCGCAATTTACGTATTTGCAACTTACATTTCCACGTTTTTAAAATTCCCACAATTTATGTTGTTTCAAGAGTGTGTGCGTCATGTCTACTAAATTTCTTTGCTTCGTTTAAAAATCATACATCTTCAAACATTTCGTAAATTAAGCATGTTCATCATTTCATTGCGTCACAGATAACATGCGCGTTCATTAGAAATTATGTGGCATACATGGTCTTGTCTGTTAACTCTTATATCCATGACATGTTTTAGGCGTAAGCAGTAACAAACATATCCCTGTGAGCGTGTTGGGCCTTCACGCCTTATTTCTTTCATGAGTGTAAATGCTAAGCTAAATGCTAGTTAGATTTGCATAATATTCAGGGTACATGAACCATCAGACATGGGATAACAGTAAGATGACATTGGACTTTGCTTTTGCTATTCTTCCACAATTTTTATTTTTAACCTTCGCCCTCAAACACATATTTTGTACACCATGTACGACTCTATCAAGCACCCAAAAGCCTCTTATTTTCTCCTAACCATGTGAGTAGTGCTCAATTGAGGTGCCCGACTAAAGTGCCAAAAGCATGCTAAATTCATTTCAACAAATCAGCAGGACGAAAAGGAAACCCTCAAAGGTTGACAGTCTAAGACCCTCAAAAGAAACAGTCTACACTAATCCACAGAGAAGCAATAAGAATTGAAGACCGCTGTCTAAAAAATTAGCATAATAGAGAGAATCGTGCTTGCTTCGCTTGTTGGTTGTATTTGTATTTGAAAAAAAAGAAAGAAAAGGGAAAAAATAAAAAAAGGAGAAAAAAAAAGAAAAAAGAGAAGAAAAAAAAAGGAAAGAAAAGAGAGAAAAAAATAAGAAGAAAAAAAAATTCAAAAAATGGTCTCAAAGAGCCCAAGTTAATGAAAGTAGAAGCGAGTATGAAAAAAAAAGAAAAAATCAGAATCGATCAAGATGATCACAGGAAGAGCGTTCCCAACAAAAGATGAAGAACTTGTGTACTTTGCTTTCGCCACGATCAAATCGTCAAGCATCGTTCACCGCAATTTATCCTCACCGCAATCAGTTGTCGAGCACAAACTCATTAAACCCTTTTCGCAAAAATAAAAACACAACACTTTTCCTTTTCTTCTACAAATTCCTCCTTTTTTCTCCCTCGCAAAGTCCTCTTGATTATTAGAATGCCCATGCATGTGCATCTTTCACTCGGATTGACATTGCAAATTTAATTTTTGTGCTATGTTTATTGCATTTTTTGGAGTGTAAACACAGAGCCCTGTTTCTGAGTGTGAGCGCAAACACTAAATATCTGGTGAGGATTGTTTACAACTGTATGTCATGGGAAAGTCTTGTTCTTGAGGTTGTTATTTCCTGAACAAGACGCAGACGTTATCTAGACTTGTATCAATCATGTTTATATAATGAAAATTGAACGAACATTTTTCAAAAGAAATATACTTGAATTGATTTTCTCTTAAACAAAGAGGTCATTTTCATCCAAACAAAAGACTTGGGGGTAAGCCGAGGTTTAAATGTAGGAATACACAATATTTCTAACATTATCATTTGCTCTTTCTTTTTCCATCTATTGTTGCTTTCGTGGTTGCTTCCTTCCTATTTGCAGAGTACAGGTACGCTTAAATGGAAATACAACATACAATCATGGGTCTCCGATGAAGAAATCATTGTAATGCCCTCGTCTTGGATTTTTGTCAAAATACAATCAACATCGAATGGAGAACGTTACCACTCCTCAATCATGGGTCTCTGATGAAGAAATCATTGTAATTCCCTCGTCTTGGATTTTTGTCAAAATCCAATCAACATCGAATGGAGAACGTTACCACTCCTCAATCATGGGTCTTCGATGAAGAAATCGTTGTAATGTCCTCGTCTTGGATTTTCGTCAAAATCCAATCAACATCGAATGGAGAACGTTACCACTCCCCAATCATGGGTCTTTGATAAGAAATCGTGGTAATGCCCTCATCTTCGGTTTTTTTCAAAATCCAATCAACATCGAATGGAGAACGTTACCACTCCTCAATCATGGGTCTTCGATAAGAAATCATGGTAATGCCCTCATCTTCGGTTTTTTTCAAAATCCAATCAACATCGAATGGAGAACGTTACCACTCCTCAATCATGGGTCTCCGATGAAGAAATCGTTGTAATGCCCTCATCTTGAATTTTTGTCAAAATCCAATCAACATCGAATGGAGAACGTTACCACTCCTCAATCATGGGTCTTCGATCAAGAAATTGTTGTAATCCCTCGTCTTGGATTTTTCATCAAAATCCAATCAACATCGAATGGAGAACGTTACCACTCCTCAATCATGGGTCTTCGATGACAATATCATTGTCATCGAAGACAAAATCATTGTAATGCCCTCGCCACGGGTTTTCGATGAGAAAACCATTATAATGGATTCCCATTAGATCAACATTCGAATGGAGTACGTTACCACTCCCAAATCAAATTCGTGTGGCAGATCACACTCCCTCACGTTCAAATCAACTTCAGTTCTCACGGTAAGTTCGAGGTAAGACCTGCTTTCCCTTTACACTTTTTTTCAAAAAAACAAAAAAAGAAAGAACATCATTCTACCCCCATTTGCGTAAGCGGTTTGTCCTCATGCTTTGCCTTTTAAATTTGTGTAAGCGGTTCGTCCCCACGCCATGTCTTTCAAATTTGCGTAAGCGGTTCGTCCCCACGCCATGTCTTTTAAATTTGCATTAGCGGTTCGTCCCCACGCCTTGTATTTCAAATTCACGTAAGCAATACATCCTCAATATCCGAGAAGACCATCTTTCAGAGGTGACCAAACATTTCCCTTACATCAGAGCAAAGGTACGTTACCGTCAATCAATATTCGAGCGAAGGTACGTTACATTTACAAAATCCCATATTTTATATTCCTGCATATCTAAATACTCCTCCTTGAGCGACTACTTTTCTGCATAACTAAATACTCCTCCTTGAGCAACTATATCTTTTAATTCATGTCTATCTACTACTCCTCCTTGAGCGACTATATCTTTACATTCCTGTCTATCTACTACTCCTCCTTGAGCGACTACATCTTTAAATTCCTGTCTATCTACTACTCCTCCTTGAGCGACTATATCTTTAAATTCCTGTCTATCCACTACTCCTCCTTGAGCGACTATATTTTTACATTCCCGTCTATCCACTACTCCTCCTTGAGCGACTATATCTTTACATTCCTGTCTATCTACTACTCCTCCTTGAGCGACTACATCTTTAAATTCCTGTCTATCTACTACTCCTCCTTGAGCGACTATATTTTTACATTTCTGTCTATCTACTATTCCTCCTTGAATGACTATATCTTTAAATTCCTGTCTATCTATTACTCCTCCTTGAGCGACTATATTTTTACATTCCTATCTATCTAAATACTCCTCCTTGAGCAACTATATTTTCAATTCATGCCTATCTAAATACTCCTCCTTGAGCGACTATATTTTCAATTCTTGTCTACCTAAAATACTCCTCCTTAAGCGACTATGTTTTACATAATTCTACATTTCTGCATAATTACTACTCCTCCTTGAGCGACTATATTTTACTTTTTGCATAATTCCACATCTCAACCGGTTATGATGTATTCAAAATATGGTAAATACTTGGGGCAACCGTCTGTACTGCTTATCAAATTTTTTGGTTACACTGTATTTTTTATCAGACAGTAAAGAGCGGGCAACTGTTGCTACCCGAATTTTGAGTTATGTCACAACTTTTTTTCATCTTTATTACTTATCACGTCTAATAGCCCGTTTACGTCAAATTTCAATCGATTTTTGATCATAGTCTATTTGTTTTAATATTTCACGTATTTCACGTCTTTCTAGTTTTTTGTATTTTTCTCGTATTTTCGACTAAATCGTATTCTCGGTTTACGTCACACATTTACGTATTTTTTACGCTTATCACATTTAATAGCTCATCTAGGTCAAATTTCTGTCTATTCTTGGTCCTAGGCTAGTTTGTTTAATATTCCATGTCATTTCGAGCATTTTTAATTTTTTTGTATTTTTAACTGTCTTTTCTCTCGAACCTCTATCGGCCCCGAGCGATTTTCCTCGGACCTTAGATCGAATACTTTATTTCTTTAATTGAAAATTATGTACTATTTTTCTCTTTCACGTCATCTAGTTTGGTTCCATTCAATTTTTGTTGTAAAGACATTTATTTTGCGTCCGAACGTTTGACATTTTCAAATGAGAAAATAAATGCGTTAAATTGAACTTTCTATTTATTCGCTGTATACTATTTATTTCATCTTATTTTTCTGCACCTTTTACTCCTTTCGGTTCAAATTTATTTTCATTTCAAGCGAGTCCGTAGCTCGAAACGAAAATATCCCGTTCGTACCACGATTAATATACATTAATGTATAAAATTGCAGCACCCATCTCAGTCGTTGATCATCATCTTGACTCCTCTTTATGCAAGATCAACGACTCCTTTCCTCCCTTCAACCCTTACCATCACCAATTAAGGCCCATTAAATTCGTTCATCATCACCTCCCGCCCAAACCGACTTCCTTTCCTTCACCCTCAGCCAAGCGTTCTCTGCATCCTCATCATCACGAACATCCCATCGCCGGACTGCCCAAGTCCACTCGCGCCCTTGCTCCTCATGTCCGCGACGACCACGCGAACTGTGCTTGCGAAGCTCACTCGCGGCTGCCTTACCTATAAATAGCTTGCTCTTCAACCTTTAAAAGGGACGAATTCACACACCGATTCTCCCCTTTCCAAGCAGTAAGCAAAGACCAATTTACATGCTTTAATTTATTCCTCCATTTTCATTTTTACTGCACTATTTTCTTTAATTTCCTTTCTTGCTTTCATTGCTGATTATTTGCTTGTTTTAATGTCATGAATTGCTGCATATTAAGTCAACTCGCCTGCTTTTAATCAGATCATTTGCTTGACGTTTAGTTGAAATTAATTGTTCATTTTCATGCCAAAAATGGAAGCTTTTTCCTCTTAAATTCCTTGTTATTTGTTCACTATTTTTGCTGGGTTTTGTCACTGTGGGGTGTGGGAAATTTTTGGGGCTATTGTTGGGTCCAATTTGGCCTTTTTGGCCGGACTGGTTTTTCCTTGGTCGCCGGCCATGGCGTCAGCAACGCAAGGAAGGAGATGATGAGAGCTGGGCTCGTTTTGGCACGGGAAGAGGAGAGGGAAAAGGTGACGGGCTTAAGCCCGTCCTTCTCCTTTTAAAAACAGATGGGCCTTGGCTTGGCCAAGCCTATCTGTCCCCATTTTTTTAATTTCAGCATGCATGGGCCTAACCCTTTAAAATTTCGTCAATTGTTCGAGTCACTTTATTTTCGTGTTTATTTAATAACTCATATGCCATATTTAATTAATAACTCGTATGCTCTTTTTTCGTAATTATGCCATGTAAAATCGTATGAAATGCTCGTATACCCTTTTTTCTTAATTATGCCATGTTTAAATCGTATGAAATATTCGTATGTTTTTTTTTACAATTATGCCATGTTTAAATCGTATGAAATATTCATATGCAATTTTCGTAATTTGTGTCGTGAGTAATTGTTGTAAATTATCCGTATGCAATGACTGAAATAATTTGTTTACTTGTTTGCCATGTGTATTTAATTAATTGCTTGCTTGTTAGAAACTAATTAAATGTTCGTATGTGCTTTTATTATTTATTATTTTTTTCAAACTATTACTAACACTCTCGCTTTGTAGGGTAAACTTTCAGTTCACGCAACGCAAGTACGCTTTCTACCCCTTTTATTTTATTCAATATTTTCTGCAAATATTATTTGTATGCTTGTTTATTTAGAAATATTAAACTAGAACTCGTCCATTCGTATGCATGACTTTTAAAAATCGTTGAGAATACCCACATGCACAACCTATTTAAAAGACTCAGTTTTTATGTCATGAAATTAATTGTTATGCATGATACATGTGTATGGTGGCTTCGATCCCACGCGGTTTATTTGCATTCATTAAATTGGTATTTTGCTATTTTTATCCATGATAGATCACGTAGTAATTAATTAATCATGCATGGGCCGATGATAATAACGGATCGCTCACTTTAGTAGAAAACGGTAATCATTCCGTCAAGGAGAAATACTTGTCCCGAAGTTGTCCCGACCCTAAGAATACTAAAGTGACGTTTCCTATGAGGGCTAACTTATGTGTTTTTTTTATTGTCCCTTCCGAACACCTTTTTACCGGTAACCTTTTTAAGGATATGACTCGGGTGCTTAACACCTTCCCGAGTCCATAATACGACCTCGAACCTTCGTTCTTTGGTTTAGACCCTTGTGCCTTAGTTTTTTTTATTTTATGCCATGACGATTAGGTTCCCTAAACCTAGAAAATAAATAGGGTGGCGACTTCATTGCATTATGCGAGACATCCATCTATGCTCCGCATCCGTCCTGAACCTATTCGCGTAAAATCAAAAAGGGGGTGCGACAATAGTCAACCATCGCCTCATCCCGTTCCTTTTCGGCCCGTTCAACCCTTTCCGTAACAACCCGAATTTGTTCCTCCAGTTCTACTATCTTTGTTGTTAATCTCTCCTCTACTTTATTGTGCTCTGTCATCTTTCGAGTCTGTAGTCTAGTCTCGTGGACCTTGGGAGGAATAGTTCACTTTTTAGGAGCTATGTTTCAACCTGAAAAATGGAAAGAAATAGCTATAAGTATAAGTGATATGCATGTGAAATATCATCCTAAGACCTCCATGTTGCGAAAGAAGGAGAGGGGTGAGTACGATAACAACTATCATACATTCAGAATATAAAAATCACAAAAATGAAGAATTATAGAAATAATGAAGCAAAATTGCAATATACGCATTTTATTATGATGCACACGCTAGGGTGACACCAACTATTTCTAATTGGCTAAAGGGCTCCTGGACGATACCATAAAAGTGGCCCTCGCAGTAAATGGATACGTGATTGCCTGTCAAACCGTCAAAAGTTCTAGGCGCTCACCCATTTAGGGGTTCAAGTCCGAGTTTGGGGTTCGTGAAAACTACCTAGGACTTGTGTCCCAGGGCCTCACTACTAACCTCCTAATCTTATTTGGAAAAGGCCCGACGGTAGGGCATTATGCGTGAGATGCGTATGAATGACAATTTTTATCAAAGTGAATAACAACAAATCATGTGAACAATTTATTAACAAATAAATACATGAAAAATAATAATCACGCATAACGAATCATGTGATAATACAACACTTTATCATATCAATAAAATACGTGAAAAACAATTAATCATGTACAAAAATCATATGAAACAAATTTAACAATTTATTGAAAAAAGCAAACACCTCAAAAAAAATCCGACTTCGACTCTATGAAGTCCCCAGTGAAGTCGTCAAACTGTCGCACCCCCTTTTCAAATTTTTGCGCGACGCGATCTCGGGACGAGATGTGAGACAAAAATGGACTCATCTCACATAATGCAATGAACTCGCCACCCTATTTTTGTTTCTAGGTTTAGGGAACCTAAAGTCACAGCATAAAGATAAAAAAAAACTAAGGCAAAATGGGTCTAAACCCGAGAACAGCGGTTCGGGGTCGTATTATGGACTCGGGAAGGTGTTAGGCACCCAAGTCTCATCCAAAAAAGGTTACTAGATAAAAGAGGTGTTTAAAACATACTTGAAAAATGAAAAGTCCTACTTTAGTGATCATGCCCAATGAATTAATAAAATTCTAACAATTTTAAATATTCATGTATACATGCATGTGTGCGGAAAAAGCATGGAATAAATAAAAAGGGTGAGAAATGTTTACTTGTGAAGGGTACGGGCGGTTTTACCCTTTTTGATCGGAGATAATGGTACGAAGTGAGGATAAACGATTAAGTACTTGACGATTTTTTGTATGCGAGCGAAGATAATTAATTTAAACAAAAATGAACAGAATAATAATTATCTAAACATTCAAAGTGTGCGAAAATAAACAAGCATACGGAAAATAAATAGTATAAGCATGTGAAAAATAACTAAATAGTACAAGCATGCGAAAAAATAAATAAACAGTACAAGTGCGAAAAATAAATGAACAATACAAATATGCGAAAGTAAATAAACAGTATATGATTGCACGAAAAAATTGCAGGTCGAAAAAATTGGGCTAGGCCCATTGGGTCGAGAGTGGGCCCCACCAGCTGGGCCAAAACCAACTCAGCTTGGGCTGAGATAACCCACTTCCTCCTCGCTCTGGGCCAACCAGGCCCGTCTCCCTTCTCACCTGGGCCGAAGACATACAACGTCTATCCCTCACCTCCGCATGGGCCAAAATAATGGCTTGGCCCATCAACCAAAATAGAACACAGACCAGCCCGTCACCCTCTCTTGGCCAACAGTGCTCCTCCGGCGCCACTGCCGGCGGCCAAGGAAGAAATCGTACATTACAACGGTGCTCCTCCGGCTAGAAAAAAAATTGCTCACGATGATAACAACTCAAACATGCGAGCACAGTAATTAAATTCATGCCAAACAATGCTTAAATTTAATCAAAAATGAAAATCAAAATAATTAAAAGAAAGCTTCAAATTCATTCTAGACGACTAACAATTCGACGAAATAAGGCCATGTAATTAATATAGAGCTATAATAGAAATTACTTAAAAGCTAAATGATAATACATGAAAAGATGACAAGGGCAGGAAGGTCATTACACGACCCTTTGACTTAGTCTTCACAAGCCCAAGCCACGTAGACCCTAGAGGAGCACTACCATTAGACCCCAACGGGGAGGATATCGGATGATATCCCCGACCAGCGACCTCCGCCCCAGTATCGGGACCAGCACTTGTCCACCTACCGGAGGCATAACTGAGTCATGGGTAATCATCACACCCCAGAGCACATTTAATGCGGAGGTGATGGCAATTAATGCGGACCTTAGAGCCTCAGGCGGTGGACACGAGAAAGTCTTAGGCAAAAGGAATAGCATTTAATGAGGAAGCGATGGCACTTAATGAGGAGGAGACCGCACTCATTACCACCACTAGGAGATACTTGTAGCCTGTCCCTAGGGTCCCACTAGACTTAGGAAACCAAGCAAAGATGGGGGTATAAATACCCCCACCCTTCATCTAGAGAAGGAGGACAGACAAAAAAGAACACTCCACAAAGATATCATCAATATCCGGTAACTATCCCACATCTATCATATACTTGTACTCTCCACGATTCTAACTTGATCGCCGGAGCTTCTACGTCGGAGGTCCCCTCCGATGCCTTGTAGGTGACACGTAGGGTAGTCAAGACGTCTAGTCATCACGACCCGTGACGAAATAACCCTCACCCCCTATCACAAGTTATCATTTGGTGCTCTCGCTGAGAGCATTTAGATCATCAAGTGAGTATACCTTGAGGTCTAGAGGCTCCACAGATCTCTCCTTGGTCACAAAAAATGAAATACACCTGAGATGGCATCCCATCAGAATCCCGCATCTATCCCAACCACCAGCAGGCCTGAGACTAACTTTCGCAAATTTTTTTCTCCCCCCTTGGGAACTGCCACTGAAACTAACCCTTTTTCACTCAACCATCGGCTGGATTTCTTGGCCAGTCCGAAAACCCTATTCCCTGTCTCACCAGGGCTTGAAGTAAACACTTTTGGCACTCCCAACATTTTTAGTGCCTCTATTCCTACTCCTCCTCAGGATAATCCTCCTCAGAATGATCCTCCTGAGATTCCAGGAATAAATCTACTAGTAACGGGCATAGTCAGTCCCGAAACAGTTAATTCTACCCCCCTCGCCACCGAGCAGGAGGCATTCCTGCATAGGAGGATTGAATATCTCACGTCCTTCCTTAATAACGGAATCCCTCAATTTACGGCCCCTGTGCCAGATCTACCAGTCATTCCTTCCCACGGTACAACTTGGGATGCACCTTCTTTGGTGGAATATCGACAAAATACCCACCCGAAATACCTCAATACAACCCTTAGAACTACGTAGGGCGTCCTACCTTCTCGGCCCCACCCTTTATCAATCCTCCCATGGTACCGGGACCATACGTAGACAATCGGTACAACAATGATGCACGACGCAGTATTTCTCGTTAGGACTCTAAGGGACCTGACGAAGAAAGAAAGAATGAAAGAAGGAACCAGGAAAGGTCCTCGGTACTCTAATAGCCTATGATAAGGCAGCGATTGCCTGACCAAAAAGTACGAGCCCCTGGGGGAAGAGCGCGACGATTCCCCCTCCGTGACACCCCGTGCCAGGAGTGAACTAGACATTAATCCAAAAAGTCCCCTTACCCGCAGGGTACAGAGACATCATGTCAGCAGATGAATAAAAGTACCGACGGACATCTACACCGGTACATCAAACCCCGTAATCCATATAACATGAGTCAAGAATAGTGGAAAAGGATGAGGCCTTGTGTCAGGTTTTCGTACTCACTCTTTCGGGAATGGCCAGTCTATGGTATGAGGCCCTACCACCTGGTTCGATAGATAACTTTGCTATGCTAGAAAAGAGATTCCTTAGCAGATTCAGTAACCAGATTCCCCTGAAAAAGTCTTCAACAACTCTGCTCGAAATAGTGAGAGGAAGAGAGGAATCCCTCAAGGCCTACTTACACCGGTTCAACATGGAATTAAGCCAGATTCCAATGCTACCACTGACTTCGCAGTAGAGGCGTTAAGAAAGAACTGCGGATACAGCAAGCTAGGAGATATGTTGGCATCTGATCCTCCGCTCACCTTGGACCTCCTCCGGATCAAGGCGAACAATTACACCAAGATGGAGGAAGAGGATTACCAGCGAGAATACCGGGAAGAGATGATACCCTTAAAGATCATTTCAGAAGTAAAACCACCAGAGAGGAACATCAAAAATCTCACTGCCTCTAAACCTCCAGTTAGAAGGTCAGACTTCCGGCAAGGGAGACAAACAGATTATTACCGGGGAAGACAGATTAACCTACAACAAGGAAGGCAAGCGAATATCAGATTCACCAGCACCCCTATGATCGCACAAAGGACGAAAATCCTAGCAATCATCGAAAGCAAAGGCCTGCCAATCCATTATCCAAATAATTCACCTGGGGAAACCATGGGTAGTAACAGGAGTCTATAGGGTTCGGGGTAGTGGGTACGAAGACGGGATCAATCCATTTCCATTGACCTCAGGACCAGGGAATGATTGGGGGACTGAAGATCCGGTGATGACGGATGAGGAAGGTCCCATCATTTGATTAGGGTCAAAACCAGGTGGGAACTCAGTGGTTGCTTTATCCCGTTCTTTTTCGGCCTGAGCGGCCCTCTCTGTAGTAATCCTGACTTGTTCTTCTAGTTCTGTTATTCTAGCAGCCAATGTTTCTTCTGCCTTAGCTTGTTCAGCCATTTTTTGTGCTTGAAGTCTAGTTATGGGGGGCATTGGCGGAGTAATTCGCTTGCGAGGAGCTATTGTTAACCTGAAAGGGAAAAGAGGGAAAAAATGAGAAATAAACATAAGCGATAAACATGCATGGGATGTGCAACTCCGAGGCCTCCACGCTGCTTATTCAATCTTTCAGCCACTTTTTCAGTTGATACTTTTGGGGGGGACGAAAAGACAACGCATAAAAGAAGTGTAGCTGCCAATATTTCGAATGAGAAAATTGGGTCCTGTGGGACAGAAATTTTAAGTGCCAAAATAACTTGTGCGTGCAAGAAATTTACAGTTCGTATAAAAGAAAAATTGCAAAAAATGGAAATCATGGTAACAAGATAAATAGAACCACGACGAAGCAGATATGATCATGATGCATATGCTGGGGCTCTGATTCTGACTTTTCTAACTGGCTTGAACGGTTCCTGGATGATACCATGAAAAGGTCCCTAAAGTGTCGTCTAGTGTCAACCGATTCCTTGCGGAATCAGGCAACCTTTCGACTATCTTTAAGGGTTCATCCGAGTTGGGATTGGTGAACACTACCCAGGACATGTGTCCTAGGGCGTCACTACTACCCTCCTAATTTGGTAATTGTCCCTAGGGTGTAGGGCGCTATGAAATGCATATGACAATTGATATCAAAGCGAATAAATAAACAAATTAGCAATTTATCAAAGTGGGTAAATAAACAAATAAACAGCTCAAAAAAATAAAACCGGCTCCGACCCTAAAGTCCCCAGTGAAGTCGCCAAACTGTCGCGCCCTGAAAATTTAAGGAAAAATTCGCGAGTATACGACGAATCTGAGACCTTACGATGCTCAGCGTAAAAGGACGCCTCGCAAGATGCAATGAAGTCGCCACCCTGATTTTGTCTCTAGGTTTAGGGAACCTAATTGTCATGGCATAAAAATAAAAATAAAAAAACTAAAGGCACAAAAAAAGAGGGTCTAAACCCAAGAACAATGGTTCGGGGTCGTATTATGGACTCGGGAAAGTGTTAGGCACCCGAGTCACATCTGAAAACGGTTACCGGTTGATAAGAGAGGTGTTTAAAAGATGTTTGATAAAAATGCGTTTTAAAAGGGGGCCCTCAGAGGAATCGTCACTTTAGTCTTTTCCATGATCGGGACCGTTCAAGAATAATTAATCGTTGGACGGCGTTACCGTTTTAAAAATATTTTCGGACGGGGTTACCGTTTTCAAGACCGATCGATTATTCCTGACCGTAGTGTGATAGGACTGAATTTTCCGTAAGACTGAATGAGCGCCCTCTTTTTCATCATCGGGCCATGCATGATTAAATTAATTACTAAGTGATTCTGTCATGGATTGCTAACAGAGTACAAATTTAAATGAGAGATATGTTAAAATGATAAACCGATGTGGGATCGAAGCCACCAAATACATGTAGTCAATATAAGCGGAATTTAAAATCAAACGAACATGGCATTTTAAGCAAGTCTTTAAACAAGTTGTTCATATGGGTTGATTTTAATTCTAGCAATTCTATATATCATGCATATGATTAATATTTAGGGAAAGCCTTGAATAAATAAAAGGGAAAGAAAGGCGTACTTTCGAGCGAAGCTTAATTTTTAAACCTACAAAACAAGAGTGTTAGTGATAGCTCGAAAAGTAAATAAGCAGTTTATGAATGCGAGAATTTAAATAAACAGTTGATATATAGCAAAAAAGTAAACAATGATTTTGACGAGTATGAAGATAAAATGGTGATTTGACGCATTCGAAAATTTAAATGATGATTTGATAAGTGCAGGAAAATTTAAATGATGATAGTGCATGCGAGAAATTTACATGATGACAGTTTGATAAGTGCGAGAAATTTAAATGATGATTTGATGCATACGAAAATTTAAATGATGATTTTGACGCATACGGAAATTTAAATGATGATTGGACGAGTGCGAGGAATTTAAATGATGACAGTTGATAAATGCGAGAATTTAAATGATCACATGATGAAAAATTAAAGATTTGATGATTTGCAGGAAAATTAATGATTTGTAGAAAAATTAAAAAGGTGATATTTGCAGAAAAATTAAACGATTGATGATTTGCAGAAACTTAAACAGTTGAGATGATTTGCAGAAAATTAAACAGTTAACGATTTGCAGAAAATTAAACAGTTGATGATTTGTAGAATTTAAAGCAGTTGATGATTGGTAGAATTTAAGGCAGTTGATGATTTGCAGAAAATTAAACAGTTGATATTTGCGAGAATTAAAAATATGACTGACCATATAGGCGGTAAATTAAATGACTGAATTTAAATTGCGGAAAATTAAAGTGCGAAAAATAAAGTGCGGAAAATTAAATTGCGGAATTTTAAACAGTTGATAGGTACGAAATTTTAAAACGACAGTACGAAAAATAGTCATAATGGAATGCCCGAGTATTTTCACGAAAAACGCGATTCGAGATCTCAAAAAGAATGAAAATGGGCTGGGCCCAATTTGAAAAATAAAAGAAATGGGTCAGGAATAGTTCCTGGCCCAAGGAAATAAAAAGAATGGTGATGGGCCAAGCCCATCACCTTTCCTTCTTCTCTCCCGCGTGAGCCCAAGCAAGCATGACACTATTCATCATCATCAAGCTTTGGTCGCCGGCGCCACTGCCGGCGACCAAGCTCCAGCCACAGGTGGCCGTTTCACGAGATCTTTATACTGTCGCACTCGTCTCCTTGACGGCTTCCCGACCGTATAAACCTCGAATCTTGATTCTACTCGTACCAAATTTAATTTTGAAAAAATGGTATAAGCGGTAATTAACAAAAAACTCGAAATTCACAAGATTTATCTAACGATTAAGCAAATTAAAAGCATGGATTTAATCTATAGCATATATAGGAATTAATAGCATAAATATAAGCAATTGGTTTGATCAAAATGATAATAATAAAATTAAGGAAAGAACGCGCAGAAACATGAAGAAAAAGCTTGAAGAAAGCTTACTGAAATGCTTGAAAAACTAGTGGCGACCGACGCTCCAAGTGAGCGATCAGTCAAGAGGGAGAAGAAGCGTGTAGCTTGGGTTGTGAATTTGTAAGGAAAATGGAGAGGGGCAGTGGCCTATTTATAGGCTAGCTCGCGAGTAGAGGGAAGACGCGAAACTGTGCGAGGAGGAGCATGGCATGCGCGGGTGGGGCTAGGGCTGTCGTGGTGGCAGGTCTACGGCGTTGGTGATGATCGCGGACGGGACAAGAAGTGACGAGAGCAAGCAACTCGGTGGCTTGCTCCGCTGCTGCTTCGCTGCTACTGTTTACGTGCATCATGCATGTAAATAGTGAGCAGTTGATCTGGTTGACTTTCCTTGGTCAACCAGATCAACGGTGGTGATCAAATTAGCCCTTTGATGTTATTTAAATGGCCTCGAGCCATTTTTGTGAACAATCGGTTTGAAAATTTGATCAAAATGCATCAGCGCATAGAGAAAAATACGACGAGAGAGTTGATGTACAGTATGCGAAAAAAGCTCGTCTCGAGACTCGAGAAAAAAATTATTTGCGAAAAAAGAAGGTTCGAACGGGAAAAATGCTAGAGAATTAATTTCGCGAAATAAAAAGAGGTGGCGTGATCTTGAAAAATAATAAAAAATAACTAGCTGATAAGAAAAGATGTTCGAGCCTTTTCTCCAAGAGATTTCACTCGGGAGCAAGTTGAGTTCGCATGAGGTATTTTGACTCGGGTAGTGGTACGAGCGGACTCATGTGACATGAGAAAACTTAAAAATTCGAAGCGACCACTTTGTAGAGGAAAATAAGACAGACTAACTAGTCAACAACGAATGAAGAAAAATCTTCATTTAGCGTGTTTATTTTCTCGTTCGGAAACATGAAATGTTCGGACGAAAAATAAATGACGTTATGACAAAAACTACGCGAAACAAAATTGGACGGCGTGAATGAAAAAAAGAGTAGGTAATAGTTAATTGCTAAAAGAAGGAAAAGATCGAAAAGAAGCATTTTTGGAGTATTTTTGAGGATTTCCAGCGTCAATGCCTAGAAGATCAGCCCACGACGCTAACCAGACCAGTGAGCTGTCTCTCGCCCGTGATAAGTCTGATTCTTCTCTCGAGCGAAAACTAAAGAGGAGCATTTTTGAAGATCCGCACATGATTCCATGCGCTTCTAGAAGATGCCAAGCGCGCTAGAGATCCAGAATATTCCTTTGAAAGGACATGTGCTGTCGATTCCCCATTGCTTCTCTCTCTCCTTAGCTATTTTGTCCCCTAGCTAGTTTTAGCCTATATAAGCTTAATTCTCTTGGGATTTGAAGCAACCGTCGGTTTGTAAAGGAGCAACCTTCCTCCTTGATTATTAATTAATCCTTCGGTTTCTTCTAATCCCTTTCCTTTTATTCTCTTTGTTGCATGATTATTACTATCTACTGTTCATATTATAGTATGAGTAGCTAATTACCATCCTCTTAGTAAAGGTTGTTTCAAGGGTTGTAAGGTTCGGTTAGTTGGCCTAATGCATGCTTAATATATTCTCTTGTTGCATATGGTTGTTTACCATTTTAATCCCATGCTCATTTAGAAATGTCTAGGGCCTGATCAACTGTTTTCATTTCTGCATGAGTAACGTCATTCTCTTGGTTATAACTGACGTGAATCCTTGGGATATTAGTAGACACCTAGTGAAAGTCATCGCGAGAGGTCTTTTGTCTAGGGGTAAACGATCATTTAGGGTATGTGATGCGAGCGTGGCGAACTGAGATGTCACGCCCTAGATCTGTCTCGCCTCCACTTCGTGGGCGTTTTGAGTAGTGCCTCCCCGCATTCGTGCCTGGGAGGACGGCGAAACGTCAAGGCCACCTCATATGTGGAAACGGGGGCTGGCTTCTACCTACGAAGGTGAGCAGGGGGGCTACGTGGAAACATGGACCCTATAGTAGATCTGTACCTGAGTCTGGAATATTTTTGTGCCAATGATTAACCGACCTAGAAAACAACCCGAGAACACCTTTGCTAAGATCTCTTCCTATCTAATTATTATTTATTTTATTGATTTTCTTGCCCTCAAATTGCTTTTATATATCTTGCCCTAGATTGTGTTCTACTTTCATGTCCTGGATATCTATCTTATTTAATTGTCTTGTTAGCTCTTGTTGGCTCCCATTTCAGTGTTGATTAATTCGTTAATCAACATCAAACCCCCCTAGTGTTACTTTCATGTTTGGTTGTATTTGTTCCCTGTCATACGTTTAAATTGAATCATTATTCCTTCAATCTCTGTGGTTCGACCTTGTCTTGCCCTATACACATTTACTTGTGCATTTAGGCATCAGGATAAATTTTAAGTACATTTGAGTGACGATCAAATTTTGGCATCGTTGCCGGGGATTGAACGGTACTAATTTGTTTCTTTTTATTTTGTATGACTAGGAGATCTGCACCAGATCTACTCCCCCTTGATCTCGAATTGACCAGAACTGAAAGAGGACTTCGGAGGCAAGCTAGAATTCCTTCTACCTTGCGTAGAGGCATCCCTCATCCTGCCCTCGACAGACAACCTTTCAATCTGTCCGACCAAAACTGTCAATTCTACCAGGACCTAGCCTACCTTAATCGAGGTCCCGAAGTACCCCCAATACCTCATTTAGATATTCCAGCCATGGAGGACAACAACAACAATGAGCGTCCCGAATCTCCACCTCAACTACCTCTGAATCAGCAAACCATCGACCATCTAAATGCAGCCCTTGACATGTCCAGTAGCTGTATTGAATGGCCTGCCGTCCCGCATGATTGGACCGTCAAATCAGCCGTCATGCACCATCTACCTACCTTTCGAGGTGTCCCCAAAGAAAGTGCCCTTTGTCACCTTCAACAACTCCACTCAATCTGCGAGGCCATGAAACCTCCCAACGTTAGCATCGAGCAAGCAAAGTTGCGTGCTTTTATGTGGTCTCTCAAAGACGATGCCCTGGATTGGTATTATGACCTCCCTGCCAAGATCTATCCATTCTTGGGCGGAAATGTCCACGACCTTCAGTGAGAAGTACTATCCAGCAGCTATTGCCAACACCACGCGCAAGCAGCTGGTGCACAATCTCAACGAGCACGCCCTTATTCAATATTTCTGTGAAGGCCTCAAGGCTCATGACAAGGCCCTTCTCAATGCTGCTGCCGCCGGCTCTTTAACTGCTCTCACTCCAGCTGCCGCAAATGCCACCATTGAACTCATGGCCAAGAATGCCTCTTCTGAGGTTGGCACTAGTCAAGGTCAAGATGCCCAAGTTGCAGCCCTACAAAACCAACTGACCTCCCTCACGGGAATGTTTCAGAATTTTATGTCAGGATAGCCCGCACCAGTTAAGGCCTGCGAAATCTGTAATTTTATGGATCACCCTACGGATGTATGCCCCCATATTCCAGACGAAATCCAAGTGAATGCTGCTGGCCAGTATAATCAAGCCCCCTACGGCCAAAACTATAACTAGGGCTGGAAACAACCGAATCCAGGTTAGGTTCCAAACCCTCAACCGTCGGGACCTAGCCAACAACAGAACCCTTATGGAAATCATCCACCTCCTCTTAACATGCAAAACTTTAGACCCCGACCCTAGTATAATCAGTATCAACGCCAGCCACCACAAGATCAGACTTTTATCATGCCCCCGAATTCAAACTCTACGATTCCCATTAATCCAGAACAGCAAAAGGAAATCGAGGAACTTCGGAAGCACGTAAGTACCTTGATGGTTGAAATGAAGAAGCTGAAGAATCAAGAGAGATTCCCACCCCAGCCTGAGAACACCTCTAGGAAATCCAACCCCTGACATTGACAATTCTCCAGAGTCTGAACTTAAGCCAAAACCTAGAGCAAAACTTCCGAAAGTCCCTAAACTTGTCTAGGTCACTGAAGATAGAATCCGCTCTCCCAGAGGTCCACCAAGGAATGACCCTAATCCACCCGAATTCACCCAGGAATACATTCACAAGATTCTCGAGCCCCCATTTCCCCAAAGGTTAATCAAGTCCAAAAAGGAAAAAGAGGACCGTGATATCTTTGAAATGTTCAGCAAAGTGATTATCAACATTCCCCTTCTCCAGGCCGTGAAAAACGTGCCACGCTATGCCAAGTTTCTGAAACAGCTATGCACCAACAAGAACAAATTTGCTGAAGTTAACAAAATCAGTGTGGGAGCGAACACTTCCGCCCATATCCAGAGGAAGATACCCCCGAAATGTAAAGATCAAGGAATGCTTATCATTCCATGCTGAATCGGTACAATCGACATCGGGAAAGCGATGTGCGACTTAGGGGCAGGAATTAATGTTATGCCCTTGATTATCTACAACAGTCTCGGGCTTGAACCTCTCAAACCTACAAACCTTGCCATCCAGCTTGCCGACCGTTCTATTATCTACGCCGAGGGGATCATCACCGATGTTTTGGTCCAAGTGGGCGAATTCTTATTCCCAGCTGATTTTGATGTTATCGCCATAGAAAATGAAGACTCCACCAAGTCTACCGATGTTCTTCTAGGACAACCTTTTCTGGCCACTGCCCAGGCCAAGATTGACGTTCATGATGCGACCATCACCCTCGAGTTTGATGGGGAAATTATCAAATTCAACATGCTAGAAGCCATGCGATACCCCTCTGAATTTTTCAGTGTTAATTATATTGATGTGATTGATCCCTCTGTTCAAGAAATTGATGCACTTCACTTTACTGACTCTTTACAATTTGCCCTTGACAGGAGTTTGACACCATCTCTTCTAGATGTCGTGGCCTCGATACTTTCCACTCCACTTGAGCTACATTCCGTCGTCGCTACCCTAGAAGAGTGTGCTATTATCCCATATGAGCCCCCAACGGTGTCCTAAAATTGCCCAGACCATGTCAAGTTAGCTCCATCCATTGATCTGGCTCCAGCCCTCGAATTGAAGGAGCTGACATCCCATCTGAAGTATGCCTATCTAGGCCCCAATGACTCTCTGCCCGTTATTGTCTCCAACAAGCTCAACTTTTCTGAGGAATCCGCACTGATTTCCTTGCTGAAGGAATTCAGACAAGCCATAGGCTGGACCATAGCGGATATCAAGGGCTTGTCTCCAGCACTATGCACTCACTGCATCCACTTGGAAGATGCTAGTAAGACCATTCATCAACCTCAGCGCCGATTGAATCCGCCCATGATGGACGTAGTGAGGAAGGAAGTGCTGAAATTGCTTGATGCGGGAGTCATCTACCCCATCTCTGATAGCCATTGGGTCAATCCTATTTAGGTCGTGCCCAAGAAAACTGGTATCACCATTACCATCAGACAAGATGGCAAATCCATCCCCACCCGGATCCAGAATGGGTGGCGAGTGTGTATTGACTACCGCCGTTTGAATGCTGCCACCAGAAAAGATCATTTCCCCCTTCCTTTCATTGACCAAATGCTAGAACGTCTCGCGGGCAAGACTCATTATTGCTGTCTAGACGGTTACTCAGGTTTCCACCAGATCCTAGTAGCCCCCGAAGACCAGGAAAAGACCACCTTCACGTGCCCTTTTGGCACCTTTGCTTACAGACGTATGCCCTTCGGCTTGTGTAATGCCCCCGCCACCTTTCAGCGGTGCATGGTGAGCATTTTCTCTAAACTAGTCGAAGACGGTCGAAGACAGTATCGAGGTCTTTATGGACGACTTCACGGTATATGGAAATTCTTTCTCAGAATGCTGATTACATTGCATTTCATCATGTTTTATTGTCTATTTACTTGTTGTATTGGGCAATAAAACTACTGATTTATCTTTGTATTTCCCATATCTTAGCAGATCTGATATGGAGGTGAATTATTGAAGATATGATTTATGGAGCGATAAAGCTGTTCACTTGAGTCTTGGCTTGGATCTTGGCCTAGACATTTCCGCGTCCAAAGCGGCGCGCACCAGAGCCGTCTTGGCCAAGCCTGCGGCCAAGACGCTTTCATGATAGAGGAAGAAGCGTGGATCATTTGGACCGCTTCCCCCATTGGGCCTCGCTGCTGGCAAGTCACAGTTGTCCCACAAATTTAGAGGGATTTGAAGCATATCTCTTGAAGAATCCTGCATGGGATCTCCCTCTTTTGTAATTGCGATTTACTTCCCATTATTAGAACAATTTATTATAGCAATCTTTTAGAGATTTTCTAGGAATTAGAGTTGGAGTAGGACAGAGGAGTTTTAGGGCTATTTAGCCAAACATTGTTCACCTCTGTCCGCATCCATCCATCACCCATCGATCGTCAGGGCGGAACCTTTCTTCTCTTTTTCTCCCTCTTCGACATTGATACAATTTGCTCCGGGTTTATTTAAATCTCGGATTTAGTTTATTTATGCAATCAATTATTTTCATATTTTTATCTATGAGTATGAGTAGCTAAACACCCATTCTTGGTAAAGGTTAATGAGCTGAAGTTCTTATGTATTCGTGAGATCAATTCGTACTTAATAATCTCTTCTCTTGTATTTATTTATTTCTTGAACTTAATCTATCACTTACTCACTAGAGACAAGGTTTGATCATCCTTGTGCTCTAGTAGAGAAGAGTTGCAGCCGGTCTAGAAGGAAAGGGAGTACCCGTCGGCTAGACAAAACAGGTGACTAGTCTCGCGCCAGACTAGAAGAAATAAGTAATCTAGGTCAAGACCAGATTGACAACCTAGGGTTTCCACAAGGAAACACCTTGACCTAGGTATTGTCTACCCCTATACCACTGAGGAAGCGAACAACCATTCAAGACAGCAGTCAAACGGATAAACCCTTTAACCAGCAAGGTGTCCCTTGGCTAGGATTATCAGGAAAGGGAGTACCCGCCAGGTAATTTGAAGAGGAGGGAAGACAGGAGTGAACAGGAGTACCTCCACTCTATAGCAGTACTATGAACGAAGAGATGAATATACTTGAATCTATGATCGAAGCATAAGAACGCAAGCTCTCATATCACCCTTACCTGGAATTCCATTTTACTAGATTTATTTCAATCTTGACCCCTGTCTTGGCCAAGCCTTTGGCCAATACCACTTTGAACTATTTTTACCTCTTTCTGTTTTGTCTTTATTTGCAGATTCTACCAAAACCAAATCCAGTGACGAGGAAGTCAAACCAAGAATTACATCTCCTAGAGGTCTCTATGGACGATCCTCTTACCATCATCTACAAACTCTTGTAGACAGTGATAAGTTGTATTTCTACCCCCAATTCCATACCTATTTCACTATTATATTTGACGTGTTCAACGCGCGATCAAATGCCTTTCCAAATTAAAGAAGTGTTTAGAACGTTGCATAGAAACCGATCTTGTCTTAAACTACAAGAAATGCCATTTCATGGTAGATCGAGGCCTCGTTCTGGGTTATATTGTCTCGGCCAAGGGAATTAAGGTCGACAAGGCGAAGATAAAGGTGATTGAATCCCTACCTTACCTATTATGTGTTCGCGATGTGCGATCGTTTCTAGGGCACGCCGGTTTCTATAGACGGTTTATCAAAGATTTTTCTAAAATGGCCCAGCCCATATGTCGCCTACTCCAGAAGGAAGTTATTTTTGATTTTGATGAGAAATGCAGAGTCGCCTTCGAACTTCTCAAAAACAGACTTATCTCGGCCCCGATTATTCGTGCCCCCGATTGGTCCTTACCTTTCGAGGTCATTTGTGACTCTAGCAATCAAGCCCTTGGTGCCATTTTGGGTCAGAAGAAAGACAAGGAGACTTATGTCATTTATTATGCCTCAAAGCTATTGGATCCAACCCAGCAAAACTACACCACCATAGAGAAGGAACTCTTGGCAGTTGTGTACGCCCTTGACAAGTTCAGACAGTACCTTTTGGGAACTCATGTTCTTGTGTACTCCGATCACTCGGCCTTGAAATGCTTGTTGACAAAGGCTGACGTAAAGCCTCGATTGATCCGTTGGATCTTGTTGCTCTAAGAATTTAACATCTTGATCAAGGATAAGGCAGGAAGAGAAAATCTAGTGGCAGACCATCTCAGCAGACTTCCAGCACAGGAAGATCATTCGCTAGTGCCTATTCGTGACAGTTTTCCAGACAAGCAACTTTGTCTAGCCCATGCAGTCCAATTTCCATGGTTCTCCGACATTGCTAACTTTTGCGCTACTGGCACCTATCCAGCGAACTCCTCTCTTCCGAGTGCACCAGAATCAGAACATAGGCTAAATACTATATTTGGGATAACCCCTATTTGTGGAAGCACTTCTCAGATCAGATAATTCACCGTTGTGTGACCATGGATGAGGTGCCCTCGATCCTGAAATTTTGTCATTCTGAAGGAGGTCATTTCGCGGCCAAGAAAACTGCCCTCAAAGTTTTAGAAGTCGGTCTCTACTGACCATCAATCTTTAAAGATAGCTACTTATTTTGTGCTTCATGCCCCCGATGCCAAGTCACAGTGAATATCGGGGCCAGGAATCAAATGCCTCTGACCAGTATCATTGTGTGTGAAGTCTTCGATATCTGGGGCATAGATTTCATGGGCCCATTTCCAAGCTCATTTGGTCATATCTATATCCTCATTGCAGTGGATTATGTTTCAAAGTGGATCGAGGCCAAGGCCACCAGAACAGATGATGCAAAGGTGGTTGTAAACTTTCTGCGCTCTCATATCTTCAATAGATTTGGTACACCTTGTGCCCTGGTCAGTGATCGAGGCACCCACTTTTGCAACTGTATCGTGTCTGCATTTCTAAACAAGAATGGAGTCTACCATAGAACTTCCACAACATATCACCGGACAGCTTTCAAGACCCCGATTAGCATGACTCCCTACAGACTCATGTATGGCAAGCCGTGCCATCTCCCAATGGAGATAGAGCACAAGGCTTTCTGGGCCATTCAGAAAGTCAACACGGATCTAGGGCAGGCTAGTCAGCACAGACGCTTACAGATCCAAGAGTTGGAGGAATTGCGAGATGATGCTTATGAAAATCCCTTGCTCTACAAGAGCAAGACCAAAGCTTACCACGATAAGCATCTCCGTCCCAAATCTTTTGTTGTTGGTCAGAAAGTGTTATTGTACAACTCTCGTTTGCGATTGTTTGCAGAAAAGCTCAAGTCTAAATGGACAGGACCTTTCGTGGTCACGATAGTTTACGACCATGGTGCAGTGAAAATTCAGAACCTAGAGGCTGGAATGATTTTCAAAGTGAACGGCCACAGGCTAAAACCCTTCTACGAAGGATTCAAGCCCTCAACCGTGGAAGAAATAATGGTGGACCCTCCACCTGTCGAGACCTAGATTAGCATAACAACGTCGAGGCCCCGACGCTTAAACAGGCCCCATTGGAGGCATTTCATATGTCGTTCCATCTCTCTCTCTTCCCTTTATCTTTTCCATATCTTTTAGATTTTTTCTGTTTCGCCTCTGATTTTATTTCCGTGTTTTATCCCTTGTTTATATCCCTTAATCTCTGACCTTTCCTTTTCCCTGAACGATTTTATTCCTTTTTATTAGTAATCATTAACCTTTATTCTCTCCATTTGTCAATATCCTATTTAACTACCTCCTTTTTAAATTTTGAAAAGTTCTTCAAGCCCAAGACGCCACGTCGTCTGACAAAGGTACAGAAAAGTGACCCTCATTAATGAAAAAGTTGCGCCATTTAATGCCCGCGTCAGCCCCTTTTCTCTTTCCCACGCTCCCTCTTCTTCCTTACTCTCTTCACAACCACAAAATACACTCTCTCTCTCATAAACACAACCCTAATCACTCTTTTCTCAACAATCTCCATCACCATTATCCTCTCCCATCACTATCAACCATGGCTAAACCCAAGAAACCCATCAAAAAGCTTAGCTCAGGACCACACCTTGAGAGCCTTCAAAGCCCGGCTCCGTTAAAATCAAAATCTCTCTCCACCACCCCTACCTCCTCCTTCAAAATAGCTACTCCTCCCTCCACCCATGGCGCCCCAATTCCACAGCCCCCAGCGTCGTCCCCACCCTCTGAATCCCGAGCCATGGAGTTCACTCCCGTCAAGGATGACGCTGACCTTGAAATCATCGGCTCCATCCCACCAACCTCGATCACGACCAGATCCGGCAGCACGGTCAAGCTCCCTCCTGGATCTTCGATCGCCAAGCCTAAAACCAAGCCCACCCCCGAAAAGGCGACGCCAACGGCTAGGAAGCTCCCGTTGGATGCCGCCATTGATGATTTTTCGGCCCCTGACCTCATCCTCTCAGTGAAGGAAGTCCTCAAGGACATCCTTGTGTCCGGATCAGAGCCTGAGGATGAAGAGGCCGCCGGTACAGAGGAGGAGGAAGTCGATCAGACCACCACTGGTGAAGAAGAGGGTACTGGAGAGAGCGGTGAGGCCGATGAAGAAGAAGATAATGATACTAAAGATCTCGAGGCCTAGAGAGTAGCGGAGAAAGAAGCCGCTGAGAAGAAGAAAAGAGAGAAGGAGGCCGCAGCTAAATCGATGGCAAAGAAGGGCAAGGCGAAGACTCCGACCAAAGCGGAGCCGCAGGCAGAAGAACCGCCGGCAGACAAGAAGCGAAAGTTGCCATCTTCTAGCAAGGTCCAGGCCTCGACTTTGAAGAAGGCTCAAGGTCCCGAAACCTCAGCTGTCGAGCCCCAGACGCCAGCTCCCCCTTCTACCCCTCAAGCGAACAACACCCAAGTGACATCTGACTTGTCTTTCTTCCATGATTGGTTAGTTTTTAATGACAAGCCCTCTATTGATAAACTGCATCATTTGAACAACAAAGGCGTTAGCTCCTGTGTGCGCCTAGATCTGGAATTTTTGGCCAGGATGGGTATCGAATCTCGAGTTCGAGAGTTCGTTGCCAACATTGGTTGGGAACCACTGTTCTTTTTAGAACACCCAACCTTTGTTGAACTCTCACTCGAGTTCTTCACGACTTTTTGGGTAAAATCTGATATCTTTAAGCCTAAGGGCAAATTTGGTCCCAATCCTTCCACCCCTAGTTTAGTCAATTTCAGATTAGCTAACAAATGGGAACAACTATCCCTTAATGAGTTTAATTGTTTGTTTGATTTTGTTAAACCTGATGAGTTGAATTCTGCCATGTATAAAAATGCTTTGATTGTGATTCCTGGTGTTTTTGATGCTACCGTTGCGTTTCGTAAGCTCACTAATAACCCCAATGCAAAGTTTGACCCTAAGTCTAGTAAAGCCCACAAAATTGTTGATCCTGCCTTGCGTATTGTGCACCGATATCTAGCCCTCACTTACTCGGGTTGATTTGGATCCTCGGGTCAGTTTTCATTGCAAGAGCTTTTCTTTTTGTGGTGCATGAAGCATAAACGTAGAGTTAACTTGGGATTTTGGGTTGCCTCGGGTATTCTACATGTTCTAAATGGCTCTCGAGGCCCCATTTTTGGCTCCCTTATCTCTTTACTTGCGGTTAAATTGCATAATCTAGACCTGTATGCCAGCAACCTATCTGAGCCCCTAGCATTCAAAGATTTAGATGTCCGTACCTTAGATGGTATGGGCCATTTATGTATGTCACGAGGTATGCTGAGTTTCTCTACAGGTTGTACTCCTGCTGCGGAGAAGGTTTTCGGCAAGTCTGGTGGCGACTTTAGCTACCAGGATCTGTCAAGACCCCGATCCTCATCGGTCCATCTAGCCCAAGCGGAGACATCAAGGCAAGCCCCCGAAGCACCCGTAATAGTCAAGCTCCCAATCCCAGCGCTCGTCCATGATCCAGTCCATACTCGTCTTCTCCAAGCAATCCTTAGGGAACTTCAGGCTTTGACGGCTGAAGTTGCCCAGCGAAATCTCCCACCCTAGTGAACCCCCCCGAATAATATAATTTTTCATGCCCTTGAGGAGGGCACAAAACAATCTTTACAGCTTTATTTCATTTTGGATGTACTGTACTTTTTTATTTTTGCTTAGACTTATTTGTGTGACCCTCCCGCATTGAGGACAATGCGCTGCCTAAGTGTGGAGAGGGATTTATTTGTGTGTTTGTTTGCATGTTTAATTTTCTAATTGTTGCATGATTGCGTGTTTTTCGGATTTTAGCTTTGCTAGGAAATTTTCCCACTGCCTGATTTTCAAACCCTCATTTTTGGCATGCATTTTTTACTCTTGATGCATAGGAGAAACATGTCATTCATCGCATCTATGCCTAACCATGCATATCTAGACCTGTATCCCTTATATCCAATCTTGCCCTAGACACCAGTAGTCACAAATTGAACCCGTGAGCATTTCGAGCTTCATGCCCTTGATTCTTGAGTGAAATGCTTGACTAGGCACTAGCTAGGTTTGCATAATATCCCTGGGTATAGGCACCATTAGACGGGGGAAAGCAACGAAACGACGAGAAATTTTGCAATTTTCTTTCTTTTCTTTATCTTTATTTTCATCTATTTCCTCTCTTTCTCCATCTTCTCCTCTTTCCTTTTCATGCCCTCGATTCCCTTCCTCTTTCTATTCTAACCATTTGAGCTTTTCTTTGATCCTTCCTTGGCAGGTGAGTAACACTCTTCATCGCAAAAAGGCAAGGGCTAGATTCCGAAGAAGATAAGTGTAGGGAGGAAAGCATTATCAAGGGCACGAAAGAGCGAGCGCAGAAATCAAGTATCGAGGCCACGACAACAACGCAACGTTACTTCCTCACCGCACCAAAACTCAAGTGTGGGGAAGCAAAATCAATTTCCGAGGCCTCGAAACCCAGCGCCACAAGAAGTATTTAAAGCTTTGCCAGCCCCAGCTCCAGTTCGGAAAAAGAGGAAATTAAATGCTGATGCAAGCTTCGAGCTGAAGAAAAAAAAAAAGAGAAGTAAATGCCTGCCTATTTTTTCATCTAAAAAAAATTTGAAAAAAATGAAAAATAAAATAATTAAATAAAATTAAATAAAATTTATATTTCGAATAATAGCAGAGCAGGCATATCAGAAGGCTGTCATTCGAGCCCCCGAAGCAGCAAGAATCTCCCCACCCACTGAAGAAAGTCGAAGCCATTATCTAGCCCTCGCCATCGTCCCTCTTCAGCGAGTGTTGCTCACCGTCTCGCCTTCTTTCAAGCCAAGGAATTCTCCACCTCCAGATTTGTTTCCTGCCCCTCTGCTTTTCTTTTCTTTTCCTTTTTTCCCTTCATCTCTTTCCCTTTTCTCTTTCTTTTCTTTTCTTTTGCAAAGTGGTCTCGGATCGTTAGATTTCCCTCGCATGTGACCTATAGTACTCGGATTGACGTGCAAGCTCTGCCTGTGTTGTGTTATTTGTATTCTTGAGTGATAACCTAAACACATATTTTGTTGAGAGTGTGAGTGCGAACACATTTCTAGGTGAGGACTGCGGGTGAATAGGCTTGGTCTGGGAAAGTTTGGTTAGTAGGGTCGTTATCCTATCAGCCAGATGCAGGCATTTTTCTAGGTCTGGATATGTTCTGGTCGGGTGCAGTTTGTCGGATGTCATGTCTATTTTGTGTGTTGGGAGTTAAAGATGTATGTTATTGCATGAGGTAGTTTTCCAATTTGGTTAATGCTCGAGGGCGAGCATTGGGGCAGTGTGGGGATGTTTGATAGCATGTTTCATAGTCGCAATTTTACCTTCTTTTCTAGCCCTTTCAGGGGCATGATTCTGCCATTTAACCCTTATTTCTATCTTTATTGTAGATCAACGTCAAAAGAAGGAAAAGATCGAAAAGAAGCATTTTTGGAGTATTTCTGAGGATTTCCAGCGTCAAGGCCTAGAAGATCAGATCGTCATCGAGCCCTCGATGCTAACCAGACCAGTGAGATGTCTCCCGCCCGCGATAAGTCTGCTTCTTCTCTCGAGCGAAAACCAAAGAGGAGCATCTTCGAAGATCTGCACAGGATTCCATGCGCTTCTAGAATATGCCAGGCGCGCCAGAGATTCAGAATATTCCTTTGAAAGGACATGTGTTGTCGATTCCCCATTGCTTCTCTCTCTCCTTAGCTATTTTGTCCCCTAGCTAGTTTTAGCCTATATAAGCTTAGTTTTAGGGTTTTTGTAAGGACGGCTGTCCTAGGATATTTTACATCACTTTATCTTTTACCCTAATTTCTAGGGATCTTATTCTCTTGGGATTTGAAGCAACCGCCGGTTTGTAAAGGAGCAACCTTCCTCTTTGATTAAAATAGGAATATTTTACTTATTACGTGTCCCCATGATGAGGTAATATTTCATGGATAGACCTGCAAATTGGATGAGCCGCTCGTAGGGCAGGCACGGGTCTGCTCTAAATGGGCGGGCTTGGGCCGCCAAATTTCAGACCCGACTCGATCCGCCAATGTAAAAGGGTCGTGCCTGGGCTCTCTGATTTTAAGCCCTTAGCCCAGCACGGCCCGCGCCACATAATTATTCGTTATATATATACATATAAATATATAATCGGATCTGATAACTTCTAATTTCTAAATAAATAAATAAATTGTAGAGTCGTGGTATGAGTTTCTATTACCTAGATTTTAGGATTATCCTCTTGAGTTTAATATTTTTATTTTATTTTGTTTCATGAGTCGGTAATAAGTTGCAGGGAGAATAACAACATACTCGCTATTATTAGTTAGAATCAATTGGGATTATAAAGTTAAAGTACTCACTTAATTATTTTGAACTTGTGAATCTCTAGTTGATATACAAAAAATGTCATATTCTCTAATTACATAAAAATAAACGTATCAGCCCGCTTAATAAGAGGGTCAAGTTTGGACCATGTAAAAGTTGACCCTCTCGGTCCGGCCCGCCCCGCCATAACTTTTAAAGAGCTTATTGCTTAAACTTGGCTCGACCCGTTCAATTAGCTAGTCTATTCATGGTTGTTCATACTAAGTTGGAGTAGTATATAACGATTCCAGTTGCATGACTTTTTTGCAGGTTTGGAGCTAGCTCTCAGCCGGAGACGCCTTCAGCTTTTCGTCTTCTTCTCTCTAGCGGTGGTGGCGTCGAGGTTAGGGTTTAGATTGGTTTGAGCTGCTTTTGTCTGTTGATAACAATCGATGAAATACCAAGGGTATATTCGTCAACTCACCTAAAATCCAGGACAGATCCCTGTAGACATTGACTTACACCGGTACCTGGCTACCGCCTGCGATGAGCCTTGGACCCTGGGATAGTCGACATCAGCCGGGGAGGGGGGGTACCCACACGGCGTCATCCTATCCCAGGAAGGCCGACAGCATCTTATGGGCGATACCTCGCCAGCGATATCTTATCCCTCTGACGCATGGTGACGTCATTCTGGGCGTTATCTCCCTTCGATAACGCCCACCCCTGGGGTAACGCCTTCTCTTCTACCTATAAATACCACCTCATTCTAGATCTAAGGTAAGAGCAAATTCTCTACTAAAATCTCTACAGAATTTCATAGCCATACTAACTTAAGCATCGGAGTGTCTACGCCGGAGCCCCCCCTCCGGCGCTTTGCAGGTACTACGGACTGTAGCCACAGAGATTCTGGACAGCTATAATCCTCATTCCGCCCCCGCAGAAACTTGAATCTTATCAAATTGGTGCTTTCATTGAGAGCTTTGGTTTTAATTAAGTGAGCATCCTTAATAGCCAAGCTCTGTTCTTCTGGGAATTTGAAGATTATGGTTTCTGATTCAGATCCGTCGTTGACTCAGTCCTCTAGTCTTTCATTTGATACCCGCAGATGACTCTTCGCCTTCGCCACTTCTGATGCTTCCACCTCGGTGCAAGAAATTCCTCCTGGAATGTCAGATCTTTCTCTTGAACAAACAACGGGAACGTTTGTGTTACAACCGTATACTCCTTTGTCCCAAATAGCGGGGCCCAATCATTTTCCTCCTCACTCAAGGGATCCATGGTGGATAGCGCAAATAACCCTTTCGCGAGCTTGATTTTAGCCCTTCGTGCTCAACTGGACCACTTAACAGAATTGGCTAGTAGATATACACCTGCTGCTTCTGGGTCAGGCGTGGCATCTCAATTCGTTTTCACTCCATCCATCATTACAGAAAGACCACTGTCGTCCCCGCTGCATGCGAATGTCTCATTGACGCTGCCCGCGTTGAGTGCGCCAGTCAGCCTTGTACAGATTGCTCATAGGACAGTGGAGTCGTACATACCACAAGTGCCTTTACTTCCTATTTCTCAAGAGGAGCGGCAATGGTGTGAGGAGGATAGAGGTCATTGGGATGGAAGGAGAAATGAAAATGATAAAGACATGTCTCCTGGAGGGAGTGAAAGATCCAGCAGTAGGAGACATCGAACTCGGTCACCAAGGAGTTGCAGTCCGACTCCCAGGCAACATCATATCAGAGATCCGAGAGATCATAGGCATCGTTTGGAGGTATCCCCACCCCGGCATGCGCGTGAAATTCTCGATGATACTTTTAGACACCCCTTTAGCTTGCGCATAAGGCGCCACAAGGTCAGCAGACATGTGAAGCTCCCTTCAGAATCCTATGATGACACTAGGGATCCTATCTCTCACCCTAACAAGGTGAAGGACTTTGTGCAATTTCAGACCCATAATGACGCTGCTTTGTGTCAGATATTTGTTATGACCCTGTCAGGGGTTGCGCGCTTGTGGTTTGAGGGTCTCCCTAGTGGGTCTATCGATAGTTTTTCCCAGCTGGAATCTAAATTCAGAAGTCGATTCAGTACCGCAGTCCCTATTAGGAAGTCTGTCGCTGCCTTGTTCGACCTAGATAGAAGACCTCAGGAATCTTTAAGGAGCTTCCTCCATTATTTCGACACCGAAATGTCACTTACGCCAGGAGTAACAGTTGATTTTGCTATCGAAGCCTTAAAGCGAAACTGCTGTTATGGGAAGCTTAGAGATGCTCTAATGGTGGATCCTCCTGCAACTTTAGATGCGTTAAGGCTGAAAGCCCACAATTATGCAAGGATGGAAGAGGAAGAGAATAGGGATATGATTCGAAACATGCCGCCAGCTATGCCTCCAGTACATAACGCTCTCGTTCCCACCGCAACTAAGGATCGATTCATCGATGATTACGCCCAGCGAAAGGATCACATTCACAAGACCTCTAATAGGAGAAGAGGCAACTCCTCGAAGGGGAAATCTGGCGACACCTCAGTCCAGCGGCAGGGTGATCCCCCAAAAGGACGGGTGTATGACTCAGACCTTCCTTCTTTCATTCTACCCAAAGCCGAAATACTAGCGATAGTGGAAGAACAGAATCTACCTATCCGTTATCCAGCTCCTATGAGGCCGGGAGTAACTTTGGGAAAAAGAGAAAACGCTTACTGCAAATTTCACAAGGCCAAGGGACACTCTACGGAGGTATGTAGAGAACTCAAGGTAGCGATAGAGCTCCTAGTTGAAGAAGGTTATCTGGGAGAATTTGCCGTTAAAACGAGAGAGGAGGCTAAGGGTAACTCTTCGAACAGGGTGGCCGACGATAGACCAGCACCTTCCCGTATCCTAGGCAACGACGCTGGTCTTGCAGGAAGAGATAAAGAAACTCTTAATGTTGAGGACGAAGACGTCCCCATCATTAACATTATCGATGGGGGCACACCTTACCTTGATGAGTCTGCGCAGCTGACCCCCGCGGCAGGAGATAAGCGGAAATGAATGGGTGTGCCAATCAAAAGTGAAGCAATAAGCGTCTTGGATCACATGATATTATCCTTTTCTGAAGAGAACGAGAAGGGCGTGGTATATCCCCACAACGATGCATTAGTGGTTACACCCATTATCGCTAGTCATGGAGTTAGAAGGACTCTTGTCGACAACGGAAGTGCTGTGAACCTATTCTCGTTGGAAGCTTACAATCTCATGAAGCGTCTGAACGACGAGCTTACACCTTGTAAGAAGCCCATTATTGGGGTGGATGGAGTCCCCATCCCAGTGACCGGAGTAACCACATTGCCTGTGTATTTTAAGGAGGATACCTCCAAGCAGTCGGAGGAACTTCTCTTGTTGGTAGTAGATCTAAACCTGCCTTATAACGCCATATTAGGGCGGCCATTCCTCAACCGCTTTGGAGCAGTGATATCGCAAAAGCACCTAAAATTGAAGTACCCATCCTGGGATGGTGTGGTTTCGATCCGAGGAAATCAGAAGTTAGCGGCTGAATGCTATTTGCTTATGACTCAGAAGAGTTGCGATAGGTACGTGTGCGTGATGGTGGATCCATACGAGCAAAATGATGAAAAACGCACTCAGCCTGTAGACAAAATGATTCACGTCCCAGTCAGCGGGGTAGACGAAGCCATATTTCTGGTTAGCAATAACCTCAACACAGAGGAAAATCTTAAGTTAGCTCAACTGTTGAATAAATGCAAAGGAGAGTTTGCATGGAAACCATCTGACATGCCCGGTATCTCGCGGGAGGTGACAGAACATTGACTCAATGTCAACCCTGATGTAAAACCGGTCCAACAGAAATGGCAGGCTTTCTCCGCCGAGAAAGTAACGGCTGTCGAGAAGGAAATTGTAAAACTTCTTGATGCTGGCTTTATTCGAGAAGTACAATATCCCACTTGGTTGGCTAACCCTGTTCTGGTCCCCAAACCTAGCGGAGAGTGGCGCATGTGCATTGATTTCACAGATTTGAATGACGCTTGCCCCAAAGATTGTTACCCACTCCCTCGAATTGATCAGCTAGTTGATCAGGCTGCCGGATATGTATACTTAAGCTCGTTGGACGCCAACTCGGGGTACCATCAAATCCCCATAGCCAAGGAGAATAAAGAGAAAACTGCCTTTATCACTCCGAAGGCCACCTATTGCTATACGGCGATGCCTTTTGGATTGAAAAATGCTGGAGCCACCTTCCAGCGAATGGCAAATCAAGTATTTGAAAAACAGATCCGGCGAAATATAGAGGCGTATGTCGATGATATACTGGTCAAAAGCCGAAGCTTCAAAGACCACTTATCTGATCTGGCTGAAGTCTTCAAAGTAATGAAGCGATATCAAATGAAGTTGAACCCTCGAAAGTGCATGTTAGCCTTTCAAACGGGTAAATTTTTGGGTTACGTGGTCAGTCAAAAGGGCATTCAACCCAACCCGTCAAAGATCAAGGCTATTCAAGACATGATATCTCCTCAAACTATAAAAGAGATACAAAAGCTAACTGGGTGTGTTATCGCTCTGGGACGATTTATCTTCAAACAAGGCGAGAGGTGCCTCCCCTTTTTCAAGGTCATATGAAAGACAGCCGTCTTCGGATGGACGGTGGAATGCGAAGAAGCGTTCGCTGGACTAAAAGAATATTTATCTTCTGACTTGGTGTTGACTAGACTAGAGCCTGGCGATATCCTGTACTTATACCTTAGGGTCGTTGACGAAGTGGTTAGCGCGGTCCTTGTACGAGAAGACAATCACACGCACCGCCCTGTATACTTCGTGAGTCACATTCTGAAAGATGCCGACCTCAGATACGCCCGTATTGAGAAAATAGCATTTGCATTGATACAAGCCACGCAGAAAATAAGCTGATACTTTCAAGCTCATACCGTCGTTGTGCTGACAGACCAACCTCTAAAAAGGATCTTTCGAAAACTCGAATCCTAGGGTAGAATGCTGATTTGGGCCCTTGAACTTGAATAATATGGATTGCACTATCGATCCCGACCGTCTGTGAAGGCTCAAATCTTGGTGGACTTTATCGCGGAGTGCACTTTCATGGCGGATCCTCTGACAGAGTTGACTTAGAAAGAGAAAGAGGAGCTAGATCTTCCCTTCCCTAAAACCTATGCTGACCTTTAGGTGATTCACGTGGATGGCGCCAAAAATCAAGAGCTTGCCGGGGCCAGAATTTTTATGAGTGGCCCTCACGACATCCATGTGCGATATGCCATCCGAATCCTGCAGCCGTTATCTAACAATGCCGCAGAATATGAAGCACTGTTGGCTGGGCTCAGGATAGGGAAAAATTTCTCCACGAAAGGAGTATATGACTCCGGGAGGTTAGGAGACTTGCGACTTAAAGTTTATGGGGACTCCAAGTTGATAATAGACCAAGTGTTGGGGCACTCTCAAGCCAGGGAACCCATCATGGTACAATACCTTGCTAAAGTAAAGCGCGAGTTGATAGAAATAAACAAAAATGACATACAAGTCAGCTTCGAGCACATTCCTCGAGAGGATAACGCTGAGGCTGACAATCTCGCTAAACTCGCGGCAAATCCAGAAGCGTCTATACCAAAAGGGGTGTACTACCGGGAGATACCCGTACCTTCCTTTATGGAAGAACAAGCGACGCTCTGCGTGGAAGAAAGTGACAATGACTGGAGAATTCCCGTCATAAAATACTTGAAACATGATGAACTTCCAGTGGATAACGCTGAGAAGAAGAACGGTCGCCCCAGTATAGCGTTGTATGGTAACGTTAGGTCTACAACCAGGAATACTAGCTCTTCAGAGCACTTGGATGTGTCTTCTCGGAAGTACACTGGCAAGGATGTTATTCCGGCTACCGGTATCGGTACGCCATCAATCCCGACAATTGGCCTCACGCATGGCGCTAGCTCCCCATCAGGGCGTTTCATCAAGTTATACGCTTCCAGCGAAAATAGATTTAATGCGCTCCCGTTGTCAACAAGGGTTCTTCTCACCCCGTGACTTCCTATGACAGGTGTGACTACCAACGCGTCGTTGTGTGGGAAAATAATGCCCTTTTCGTCTTCTTCTGAGAAGGACAATATCATTCTATCTAAGGCGTTTATCGCCTCAATTTTTACGTGGACGCTTTCTCGCTTGCGCTTTTCCCCAGGACTGGGCGTTTGTGGTATGGCCTCCTCGAAGTAGGGTGTTCCCCCGGTAATAATATTAATCATAGGCATCTGATCGCTATGAACAACGAGAGCTTCTCTATTTTGTCCAAGGGGAATTGCGTTAGCCCCCGTGGCGCGTGAAGGTGCTTGCCTCTGATCAGTTGTCATTCCCGTTGGGTTGTTCCTGGCCTCTTCTCTTGCCTTGGTGGCAAATTCTCCTAGGTAGCCCTCTTCGACCAATCGCTCTATGGCCAATTTCAGTTCTCTGCATACATCTGTCGAATGTCCCTTGACCTTGTGGAACTTGCAATACGCGTTTTCCCTTCCTCCCATGATCACTCCTGGCTTCACAGGAGCCGGATATCTAATGGGCAGATTTCGCTGTTGGACTATCGCTAGTATTTCAGCCCTTGGGAGTATAAGAGATGGAAGGCCAGGATCATATATCCGGCCTTTTGGCGGATCCGCTTGTTTCTGAGTGGGGGACCCTCCGGGTCTTCCTTTCGAGAAATTGCCTCTCTGTCGGTTAGAGGCCTTGACAGTATGATCTTTTCGTTGCCCATGATCATCAGTGGGTCGTGCGTCAGGGGCACTGTTATGCGAGGCGTTAGGGGCCACATATGGGTCCGTTGGCATGTCTCGGATCCATTCTCTATTTTCCTCCTCTTCCATTCTAGCATAATTATGCGCTTTCAGCCTCAGCGCATCCAGGGTCATCGGTGGGTCTACCGTTAGCGTGTCTCTCAATTTTCCGTATCGGCAGTTGCGTTTTAGGGCCTCAACCGTAAAATCGATAGTGACCCCTAGCGTTAGGGACATTTCAAGATCAAATCGACCTAAAAAGTCGTTCAACGATTCCTGCGGTTTTCGATGGATATCGAACAGTGCAACTGCTGACATCCTGATAGAAATAGCCGTGCTAAACTGACTTTTAAATTTTTCTTCCAGTTGAGAAAAATTATCAATAGACCCGGCCGGGAGTCCCTCAAACCAGAGACGTGCCACGCCTGACAGCGTCATTACGAAGATCTGACACAATGCTGCGTCACTGCGCGTTTGGAATTGCACAAAATCTTTCACCTTATTGAGGTGAGAAATGGTATCTTTCGTGCCATCATATGATTTTGCTGGGAGTTTCACATGTAGATGGACTCTGTGCTGCCTGACACGGTAACTGAACGGATGGCCAACGTTAATATCAGGGACCCCACGAGGCTGATGCGGGTGTGGAATTTCAACGTCATATCTAGGATTCTGAGGGTCATATTCCTGATGCCGCCTGGGAGATCGACTGCAGCTTCTTGGAGTTCGAGCTCGTCGACCTCTGCTGCTAGATCTTTCACTGTATCTAGGAGATGGCTCTCTCAATATATCCCCTCGTCGATCATCCCAATGTTCTCTGTACTCATCACGTCGGCGGGCTACTTCAGGGATAGAGATTCCTCCCCTGTATTGTCCAGAATGTTCAGCAGGTCCACGTGCGAGCGGCGGGACGTTGGTGGGGGCCAATGAGAATGGTAAGGAGGACGGGAATCCTCTGGATTGTCGGGGCGATAATGGTCGTTCATTGACAATGGACGGAGTGAAAACTACTTGGGAGGACACACCAGGTCTCGAGGCATGAGGAGTAAATCCAGCAGCCATCTCTGTCAACTGATCCAATTGAGCTTGGAGAGCTGCTATTGAATTTGCGAAAGGGTTGTCCGCTTCACCCATCATGGATCTCCCTGCTTGGGGGGGTAAGACGACTGGTTCCTGCTACGTGAGAGAAGAGAGAGCAAATCTGGAATGTAATTTCTTCCGTACTTTACCCAGGAGGAAGATCTGATTCTCCCGCAGTGACGTCCTGCACTGGGGTGGAGGTATCAGAGGTAGCGAAGGCAAATAGTCGTCTGCGGGTGTTGTATGGGATGTTGGAAGTTTGGGACAGCGCAGGATCTGACTCTGAGGCCATAATCCTTCTGGCTTCGGGGAGGAGGAGCTTGGTTATTAAGGATGCTCACTTAATAGAACCAATACTCTCAATGAAAGCACCAATTTGATAAGATTTTGTCTTTTGCCGAAGGATGTATGGCGGAACGGCTCCTCTCAGATCAGTGCTCACGACGGTCCGCGGTACCTGCAATACGCCGGAGGGGGTCTCCGGCGGAAACACTCCAATGCTTAAGTCAGTATGTGTACTGAATTTGGCAGAACTTGGGCCAGTCAGATTACGCTTACCTGCCTCCTTTGAGGGGGAGGTATATATATAGAAGAATGGAGCATTTCCGCGTTTGGGGATAGCTAGAGAGCTATCCCTAACGTTAGGGATCGTGGTTTGCCCCTCGGATGATATGTTAACGTGGCGATAGCCATGGGATAAATGCTACCACGATAGGGTAGCGACTGGGTGGTCCCCCTGACGCGTGGTATTCCTTAGAATGAGACAGCTCCTCGAGCCATCTAGAAGGTTCGTTTGGGGAAACTCCCGAGTGCTGTTTTGTCCTCTTGGCGTCAGCCTCTGGGGAAGGCGGTGGCCCTCTACCTACCGCGAAGGTGGGAACAGTGATCTCTTTTTTCAGTTCAGGGCAATAGACGAAAATACCCTTTTCCTGAGGTGGATTGTTATCAGACCTTACTGAATAAGTCAAAAATTTCTTTTTCTTCTTTATCCTTTTTCTTTTTGGCTAACCTGTGTGGAAACGGAGGTTCGACCTTGATGATGCAATCGTCAGAGAATTCAGAATTCTTGTCCTGCTTAATTGGCGTACCTGGTTTCCTAGAAGTGTAAACCTTATTTTCTTTTTTGGCAGTGACCTCAACATCCTCAACCACAGGGGTGGAATCAGGGAGCTCAGCTTCTCGGGCAAGCGGCTGGCGGTCAGGTAACTGCGTGCCACTACGGAGATTCATGGTGCAAGCTCCATGCTTAGGATTACCTTCTGGCTGTGGTGGTAGTCGTCCTCCATTCTTCAGCTCCTTCATCTCAACAGATAAGGCAATCAATTGTTTTAGCATATCAAGAACAAGATGTCATAAATTAGGCTCCTCAGCAACTGGGGGGGGGGATCCCATCTGCCCTAGTGGAGCTTGGTATTGGTGTTATTGATTGTTATTGTAATTGGGCCGAGGCTTGAAATTTTGGAGGTTGAAGGGCGGCTGCTGTTGATTCTGAAATGGATTCTGTGGCTGCATCTGGTTCGGCATAGGTTGCTGCTGGTTATTGTTGCCATAGCTCAAGTTCAGGTAGCGCCAACCATTGAGGTAATTCTGAGTATACGAATCATGCTTCCTGGGGGCTCCATTATAGTTTCCTATGACGTTCATATCCACCTCATCCGGAATATGAGGACATGCGTCTGTAGGGTGATCAGTATAGTTGCAGAAGCCGCATGCTTTGATCTGCACGGGCAGGCCACTGGACATATTCTGGAGCATTCCAGTAATGGTGGTGAGTTGATTCTCTATAGCAGCAGATCGAGCGTCCTGGGTGGTAGAAGTTAGCTGGTCCAACGGTACAACATTCTTAGCCATCCTTTTCAGGAGAGCCTTGGCGTTTGCTAGAGTCAGGGATAGCATATCACCATTACTGGCAGCATCAATCAGTTCCTTGCTTCGCCCACGTAGTCCTTCATAGAAATACTGGAGAAGAGCGTGGCCAGGGATGTTGTGCGAAGGGCAAAGGGTTTGCATCATTTTGAACTGTTCATAATACTGTCCAAGGTTCTCATTCTCCTTCTGCATGATGGAAACCAACTGTTTATTGGTTACATTGGCCATAGAGGTGGGGTAGTATTTTTCTGTAAATGCCTTGAACATATCGGGCCAGCTAGTAATGGATAGGGCGGGCAGATCATAGAACCAGTTGCGAGCGTCATCTTCAAGTGACCACATGAACGCTCTAAGCTTAGCCTAATTGATATCCACTAGCGCGGGTTTTAGGGCCTCGCAGACAGTATGGAGTTGCTGAAGATGTCGAAGTGCACTCTCCCTGGGGATGCCATGAAACTTGGGCAAATAGTAAAGAACGGAGGATTTGATAATCCAGTCGTGAGCAACAGTAGGCCACGCGATACATCCAGCAGTGGTCTCCATGGTAGCATTAAGATCTAAGATGCAGGGGTTGACGACAACTTCGTCATCCCCACCGTCATTGTTTTCAGCCATGGCAGGTTGTTCGGGATGTAGGTTGTCTTCAATGTCTTGATCCAGCGGATCGACGTAGATAGGAGGTTCCAAATTATCAAGGGTGGGGGGGGGGGGTTGGGTGAGTTTCGTGTAGGAGCAGCAGATTGATGTTGCTTAGCAGATTTGCGAGCTAATCGTACTGTTCTCTGGATTTCTGGATCAAAGGGTAGTAGAGTAGTGTTGGAAGACCTGGTCATACAAAAAAAGAAAAGAGCGTCAATTGCGTTAATCCCCAGCAACGGCGCCAAAATTTGATCGGTTGTCGAACCCGTCAAAAATAATAATATAAACCTGCAGTCAATGTGCACAATAAACTATATATAATGGTAGCAGGGTCGAACACAGGGATTAAGGGATCAACACTCAATTCAATCTGACAGACTAAGTAATCCTAGTAATAAGTAACAAGGGGGGTTTTTGGATGGTTGTTTGATTAATCTAATTATTAACTACGAAAGTATTAACAACTAGTAACAAAGAGTAATAGAAGTAATAAGAAATCAGTAGAGACTAGGGTTCCCAGTAAGAGTCCGAATCCGGTTGCAATTATGGTCAGCCGGTCACTGGTGCAAGCATTGTCTACCCCGAGCTGATAGACGCACTATAGGGACCAGGTACGCTTAGGTCCCCTGCTTACCTTCGTAATAGAAGCTATCCCAAGGTACGCTTATGGGTTAACCTTGACAGTCCGCCGTCCTCCAAGGTACACTTATGGAGGCAACACTCGGATGCCCATGAAGAAGAGGTAAGATGCGTCTAGGGTGAGACACTCAGTACGCTCGAGGCTCTGCCCTAACGACTTGTTCAATCCAACTGGGGGATACCAGGTTTCCAGTCAGGACCAGTATGGTTATCTGCTTTACCCTGCAGCTTCGCGTTAGGTATAACTACAAGGACGATTGTAATACTCTAGTTCAATTACTAGGTGATCAAGCTAACAATTAACCTAGGTAAATTGACAATTAATCATCGAACAAGAAAGATACCAACATAGAATTTGTAAAGTACAATTTGACCTCACGACTTCCCTTGCAACCTTCAATCGACTCTTACCAAGAACACGAAGACTTAGCCGCACATATTAACAATAAAAATAAATAAATAAATAAATTGCATAATTAAATAAGAGAGATGAAGAAGAAATAAATCTTGATTATTACCGGCCGGAGCAACTGCTCCGGTTTATTGAAGAGAAAAACAAAGATGCCGAAGGCAATAGTGGTGCCAAGGGTTCAGCGGGAGAGAAGAAGAGAAGAGAGAGAGAAAAAACCTAATTACTAAAAGTAATTATAGAATTATTACAACTTAAATTCCTATTCCGATTTGAATTCAACTCCCCATAGGACTTCTACTACGATTGGGACTTCTGGAGTATTAATTTAGCGGATCTGATATTTTCCTTTAATGCCCTTGCTTCCTTTTCTTGCTAGGACACTGCTGCCATCCGCGAACGTCCAGCTGCTCGGCCTAGCTGCTCTATTACTCGCAAAAAATGATAGAAAGCGTCATTTTCGTATTTTCCTCTTAATTAGCCCAGATCTGTAAAAAGTGGGTAAACACAGCAACATAAGTAGCTTCATGATCTAAAAAGGCATACAAAAGAGGGCGAAATTATGGACATAAAATGCTCTATCAAGCTCTAAGGTAACTGAACTGGATGTCCCTACACTGAGATCTATTATTGCGGAGCTAAAAACCATGCCAGGGCTCAATATCAACGGTGATATTTTTATGTTTGCGACTAGATTACTTGAGGATAAACTAAAGAGAGAGGTCTTTATCGAGCTTGAATCACCAGAACTGAAGCTTAACTGGTTGACTTATAATTTTACACACTATGGGCCGAATAAGTAGTAAAGCACAGGTCCCCGAATTATTACTTATGTATGAGTGTTATTGTAGAACTTCTTATTATTTGTATCATAATTGTTATGACAATCAGAGGTCCCGTATTAGATACTCTATATGAGTGTTATGTTAGAACTTTCTTATGATTTGTATTGCAATTTTAATGACAATCTCGGGTATTATGTATTAACTTTGATGACTACATTAGGTCTCGTTTTAGATATTAGATATTATTATGTATTGATATTCTGATTAGTAGGTGTTGTTTATATTTAGATGTAAAATTATTTTTAGCTATTGCGGGTATACTGGTTTTATTTGTACATTCCAATCTACTCACGAGCCAATCCAATATTATAAAAAAGGGCTTTAATGGATTAATACAATTGACATAAGTTCATTCCAAAAATAGCCAACCACAAGAGCACTCATTCTATTCTACACGACCACTAAGGGCCAATTCTTACTCACTCACTCTATTCTACACGACCACTAAGGGCCAAAAGGGCTTTAAGTTGTTCACCTCCTGTGACCCCGAATTCTGCCAATTCTTGTTCACGAATACCCATCTCGTGATCTTACTACTACCCTTTAACTTTGACATAGCTGGATGTGAATGATCAAGTTTTCCTTTCATCCCGCCTTCTCCACTCCTTTCAACATAGCTAGCAACACATAAGGTAATTCTTTTTTCTTCTTCCCGTCTCCTCCAAAGATTTCCTTTCATCCATATATTAAATTGCTCTTGCTTATAAATGTCGCCACAAACCCATTAACCGCCTCCTGCAAAGCTTTCCTTTCATCCATATATTAAATTGCTCTTGCTTATAATAAATTCACAACTTCTTTTACCAGTTGCTGTATCAATTCTTTTGAAGTAGACATGGTAGCAACAAAAATAATAATTTCCTTTTAAAATTTCCAACTACAATACGCGATGCAAATTTTATTTTCGTATAAATTTGATCTTTGTATTAAAATTTTCGTATTAATTTGACTCCTCCTCTAATACCGTGAACAATCACATAAGACTTTTTATTCTTTTTTTGTTGACGTAATAATTCATGTCAGATATCATGTAATAATTCATGTCAGATATCATGTCATAAATTATTTTACAAAATTATATATATTTTAAAAAATAAAGAGACAAAAAAAATTACAAATTTAGAAGTCAAAAAATTAAATCAACTGGTAAATGTTTAAAGAATTATAAAAACTAAATCAAAATTGAAAAATAGGAAACTGAAAAATGCAGAAACATTAGATTTAAAAAAAAAAGTGATAAACGTTTTCAAGAATATAAAAAATAAATAAAACTGAAAAAAAAATAGAAAAAAAAGAAAAAAATGCATAAAAATAAGAAAAACCAACTCGCTTCATCTTTTGTCCAAGCTTTCTTCAATGTCGCCACAAACCCATTAACCGCCTCCTGCAAAGCTTTCCTTTCATCCATATATTAAATTGTTGTTTCTTATAAATGTCGCCACAAATCCTTAATGGACTCATGCTATGCCATTGTTTTTTACAGAAATGGATGAAGAAAATGAAGAAGAGTTTTGGTGGTTAATGACTGCCACGACTGCAACTATCAGTAGGTATTTTTACACTTACATGTACAAAGAACCGTGTATGACCTCATACCAAATAGGAATGAATTGGTTGACTGAGATATTGTCTGGAAGGGATTCACGGTCTATCAATATGAATTGGTTGACCTCATACCTCATTTTTAAACAGAACTTCTTCCCACATAACTTTTCCAGCTAGAACCGGAACGCCAAACAGACCCTTCATTGCATTATGCGAGGCATCCATCTATGCTCCGCATCCGTCCCAAACCTAAACTCGTTTTCAACGAAAAAAGGGACACCTAGAGTAGTAGTTAATGTTGACCAAATTGATAAATGTAATAAGTACAAATGTAATGGTTTCTCTAACTTATGGTACAAATGCAAGGTAAATTTTATCATTTTTTTATTTGTCTCATTCTCTTCCATGGAAAAATTTAAAAAAAATATATATATATTATTAATTATCAGGAGAGATTATTAATTGTGGTAATAAAATGTCAGAGTTGTAACCGTACATGAGGATGTATATTTTTAATGCACAATTTTATTTTATTTCTTTTTGAGAATAATTAATGCACAATTTAAACTATGAAGAACTTACAAATTGCATTGTTGACGGTCTGTTTTTTCCTTATGTGGTTTGCATGCTAATAATAGGCTTTTGGTAAGCTCAGGTCTTTCTACTTTTATTGGGCTTGAGCCTGGAGAGAAAAATCTCAGCAAACCTATCAAGTACACTCTGCTCTTGCTTATATGAGTACATAACTAGGGTATACCAGTGGTTCGGTATGAGGGAGATGGTGCGGCAAGCGTCTCATAATGTAGTTGTAAGTCGTCTTCTATGATGTTACATGCTCAGTGGGAAAAGGGTATGTTTCGATTTATAACCCTTCCTCCTCTTCATAGTAGTCATGTTTATGCTTCTCAATATCTTGATGTTGATGGTGATGATGGCTTGCGGTTTTGTAATCGAACGATGAGTTCAAGTTTAGGATTTGATTGGGCGGTCTTTTCACTCAAACGAATGGAATTGATAGGAATCAATATTAAAACCAGTTTTCGGTTGTTTACACCTTGTTGATTTTGGGTTCACTCCTTTAAATTAATAAACGGTTGCTTTTGTCTTGCCTAGATTATATGATTTTTATTTTTGATTTCCTATGTATTCGCATGTAATTCGTTGGTAGATGGATATTACTAGCGAAACATAATGGACATTGCAAGAGCAAAAGAGTCTAGTATGAGGAAACCCAAATTTAGTTTATTTTGCTGCAACAGGTTGAACATAACCCAAACTATTCCTGTAGTTTCACTCGCCCTTCCAAGGGTCGGAAGAATTATTCTAAATACTAGTAGTGTCGGTTCACAATGTAGGGGCATAGTAGTTAAATAGCAAGAGAGATCAGTTCGAAGTTGGAGGGAATCTATCGGCATTAGTTTAAGATTGGAGGTTAACTTATCTTGCAAGGCGGCTTTCAACAATGGATATGAAGGTAAAGTGAATTCCTTTGTTTTGAATCCTCTTGTATACGAAATGGTATTCATTTACGCGTTAAATTCTTGTTACTAATTTTGGTGTGCGTTAGGGTGGCTTTGGATGAGAGACAAGTAGTAAAATTATTAGTTGTTTTTATTGAACAACATTTTAATTACAAATTTAATTGTTGCACCTTTTCTTGTTACAGGAAGTTGAGAAATTGTCAGGACAGATTCTCATACTTTGTCAGCTTGGGAGGATTTTTGATTTTTGGCTGCACTGCACATCTGCTTCTGCTGCTCTATGAAGTTTATGATAGTAGCTTAAGCTCAGGATCGTCTTGCCTTCTGCCTTCGATTGATGACAAACTTTCTTGCAGCTTTTCTTATGCTGTCATTTGCTTTCAATTGGAGCTGCAAATTTTCCGAAAATGGATGAAACAATCATTATGGAATTTCACGGTGTTAGTTTTACTCAAGTTCCCCAATTCATGAAGGCTATCAAGAATCACCAAAAGCTGCAGTTTAGTTCGGTGGCTTTTGCAATTGCTAATAAAAAGTGATACATATTTTTTCCTGTCATTTTGGGATTTATTGTCATGGTGTGCTTTACTTTTCGTAAAATGACACCCAGTTTCATCTACTCAATTTCTTTACATTTTTTTACAATTGATAGTCAAGCATTCAGGATAATGAGTAATTATGTACTCGCCCGGGTGATAAGTCTTCTTAGGAGTTATTGATCCCCTTAGTTCTATGCTTCTAAAGAAGAAAGCGGAAGGCTGCTCTGGATGAAATGTTTTTGTTGGACAAAATTTACATGATTAAATTAATTATTTAGAGGTTAACTGAAAATCTTTTATAAATATGGAAACTAAATTAATTTAGAAGTTTGAATAGAAAAATTCTAAGAAAATAGAGACTAAATTAACCAATGAATATTATTTATGATACTACAATAAAAACTTTATAGTTTACAAAATGTTCCAATTAATCTTGTATGTATTAAAAGCTTGCAATGATAATCTTGTAGTTTTCTAAAACTTGTATTTTTAAATTTTATAGTTTTAAAAAATAAAATAAAATAGAAGAAAATAACAAAATTTTATGAAATTTAGCCAGAAAATATAACAAATAATGTAGAACCTAATACAATGAAAAAAGATTAGGTTAGATTTTATTTACAATTTGTTTTTGAGATTGTTATTTTTTAATATTTTTAAAAATATTTCTCATAAATTTTTAGAGTGAAGTAAAATCTCTCAAATTTCTTAAAATTCCCCTCACATTTGTATATTTTTTAATTTTTTAATTACTAAAAAGATTATACAACTTTTGGGAAACTATAGAATTGACATTGCAAGCTTTTGAACTATCAAAGATTAAGTGGAGGTGTTTTATATAGTTTACCCTAAATATTTCAAAGGAAAAAAAAGGTTATCTCGAGAAAATAATTTTGTCATTGACCCCATTTTTATAGTGATTTTACAAGTAGAACAGGGCATTTCCATTTATAAGACTGTACTAATGTGATATATTCAACCATAGAACTTTTACTTAAAAAATGAGACTATTAAATTACTAGTATATTGATTACAAATGAAAACACTAACAAAATGATTGATTAATATTGATTTTCATAAGAAGAAATAAAATCAACTTTTTAATCATAATCGAGATACCAAGCATAAGTTAAGTAAACTTAAGTCTCTTAATAAATATAGAGTGATCAATTATACTAATTTAAATGAAAGTGACTATACAATATAAGATATTTTTCCATTTTTAAATTACTTAACTTATAAAATATTTTAAAAATAATAAAGTTACTTAACTCATCAAACAAATCTTTTTTAATCTCATTCCACATACTTCAATTTAAAATAGGAATTTTAAGTGTCTTTCCTTAAGGATACACAATGATGCTAAATGTATAGCTTTTAAGGGTGATTTTACTTAAGTTTAAAAAAAATAGAGATCTCAGGTTTTAAAATACTTGCATTCACTACACTACAACATCTCCAGCATTTCTGATCGATGTTTAGGATGCGAATTTAAAAAAAAAACACCCAGAGTAGAACAAGCAAACAATTTCTACCGTAACCCTGTAAAAACACACAAGATCAAGAAAACAACCCATTTTCTTGAATCATTTTGCATCAGAACTGTTACTATTCTTTCTCTTAATCAATTTTGTTCCTTCAGCTGTAGCAGAATCCAACAATAGCAGCTCTGATCACAACGCTCTTCTTGCCTTCAGAGACCACCTTATTCATGATGCTAACAACATCTTAGCTACCAATAGGTCTGAAAATACCGATTACTGCAGATGGGTTAGTGTCTCCTGAAATCCCATTAACCAAATAGTCTCAGCTTTGAATCTTATCGACATGGGTATATAAGGCGTCATTCATCAAGACATATGGAACCTTTCTTTCCTTTCTGTCGTAAATCTTGAAAACAACACTCTCTATGGTCCCCTGCCAACCCAATTGGCAAACCTTACTTGTTTGACATAAATCAACCTTGGAGAGAACCATTTTGCTGAAGACATCCCATCTTTGCTCGGCCCTTTTCCTAATCTTGAAAACCTCATCTCAATAGTTGTGTCATGCCACTATCCTTGAGTAACATCTCCACTCTAAAGACAATTGATTTGAACTACAATAATCTAATAAGAAGTATCCCTAGGCATATAGAGAATTTTTCTAACCTAGAAACACTCAACTTAAATGGCAACCGAGAGATTTCAGGATCTATACCCTCTTGCATCCTCAGTATCCCTACTTTGCAGATGATTTATGTGGCTTTCAACAAGCTATCCGACAGCCTCATAGATGATATGTGCGATCACATGCCAAATTTTTTACTAGTAGAAGGGGTCTTTCCATTTATAAGAGAGTATTATCTTGATTTATCCAACCATAGAACTTTTACTTAAGAGATTAGACCATTAAATTACCAGTATATTGATTATAATTGAAAACACTAACAAAATGATTGATTAATATTGATTTTTATAGGTATGAAAAGAACAAGTAGAAGAAATAAAATCAACTTTTTAATCGTAATCGAGATACTAAATATAAGTTAAGTAAACTTAAGGGAATCTTAATAAATATATAGTCATCAATTATACTAATTTAAATTAAAGTGATTATACAATAGGATACTTTTCATTTTTAAATTACTTACTTATATATATATTTTTAAATAATAAAGTTACTTAACTGATCAAAGAAACTGATAAGATTCGAACTTCTGGATGATCGAGGTGAGGATTATGGCCGCTCGGAGTCACTGTAGTTGACGTCGAGTGTACCTGCAAGGCGCAGAAGGGGGGGGGGGGGGCTTCGGCGTAGACACTCCGATGCTTAAGTTAGTATGGTTGTTCAAAATGGCAGGGGTTCGAGTAGCGATCTTAGGCTTACCTTGTGTTTCGAATGGTGGGGTATTTACAGGCCAAGCGAGGGCGTTACCTCTAGGGGGTGGGCGTTATCTAGGGAAGATAACGCTTCGAGTGATGTCATGGACGGTAGCTTCAAGTGATGTCATGGACGGCAGCCTCGAGTGACGTCATGGATGGCAACCTCGAGTGACGTCGTGGCTGACCTGGGATGGGATAACGCCATGCGTGTGGATAGATGACGCGTGAGACCCCCCTGATGTCGACCATCCCAGGATTCTTCCCTTGGCGAGCGGCGGCAACTTCCGCGGCAAACGCCCGATAGGGGCTATAGGGTTTTGACCTCTACGCAGGGTATAAGGACGATAACGCCCCTAAGATTGTCTCTATTGTTATCATAAGCCCAACTAAAAATGAGCCCGAGTGTTTACCAAGGGATAATGCCTCTCATTCGTTTCCGTGTCATGCCTGACGGTTCCTCGAGGTGACGGGGTAGTGCGGTTTTCGAGGAACATGTCTTTTCAAACTATCGTATCTTGGGGCTTATAAATTGAATTTTTCACCGTGCAAAAATTTACACTTTTTCTTCACACTTGTCTCAGCATTTTCTCCATGGACGAACTGACTAGAAATTTCTTGATTTCCAAAGCTCACACTCTGAAGAACCTGACTGAGGGTGATATTGGCTTTTTAGAAAGGATGATGACCAAGACCTCCGAGGACATTCTGGAGCTACAGGGGATGATGACCCCTCTACTGCCCAGGCAGCTTGGAACTTCTCTGGAGGGCTTCAGTCCTCTAGAGAGTGTGAGAAAGTTGGCCGCCACCGTTTCCTGCATCCAGGTGGTCACCACCATGCTGCAGCATAGGAAAGACTTACTATCGTGCTGCCTAATGGGGATGAGGGTTTGCTCTTCTGAGTTGACCTCTGTTGCAGATGCGCTGAGGGAGATTCCCACTGTTTCGGGGGAGGACGACGCCGGGTCCAATGCTTGACCGCCTGTTGCTGTCGTCGCTTCCCCGTATTTTCTTTTGTATGTAAGCGGATGTATACTTTAGGCCGTTAGGCCATAAAATAAAGAATCTTTTCGTTATCTTGAGTTTTTCTTCTTTCTTTCCGCAACGTGCCCGTTAACATTTCAGTTGAGTGCCACATCAGCCCAACTGAAAACGAGTCCGCCATTGGTTGGACTTCGGTAACGGTTATCCTCGCGAACCGTTTTGCATTAATTTCGCGCCGCCTCTTCAGTATCAACTGATTGGGTGGTTTTTTGGTGTCTCTCGATCAGTGAGAAATTTCAACAGGCGTGATCACAAGATCCGATTCTACAATTAAGATCGTTCTTTTGAAAACGTATCAATTCTCTCAAAAGTCGTACGAGAAGATGGGAAAGCCTCCCCGCTTCGACTATTTAATGGGATTTTCTCTCCCTTTTCCTGTTCATATTCTTCTTCACATTTTTCTATTAAAATCACTTGTGGTTTCATGGTCGATTCATACTCTTTAGACATTGCTGAACGCGGTTCTCCCCTAACTCCTCCGACGTCACCGGATTCTGATAACCCTCCTTCGCCGTCATGCCTAAAGAGGCGGTTACCTCGCCGTAAAAGTCGTAAGAGGTCGAAGAAGAGAAGAACTTCGAAGACGGTCGACCCGTCTCCTCATTTCTATGTCCCTCATGTCTAGAGTGGTGATGAACTGTTTCCTCACATTGATCGTTTCATGGAAAGGAGTTCTGCCAGCGATATTGGTGCTGATACCGCGGCTTCTGCTGCCAAGGGAGAGTCAAGCTCGTTAAAGCTGGGTCAGGAGAGGAACATTGAGGACCCTTTCCCGTTTGTTGACTAGGAGTTTCCGTCCTCGGATGGGGAATACTGCTATTGGTCTTCTTATTGGCCCGACGATGATTAATTCTGCACGTTGTGTTTTTCTGTAGATGCCGTATGGCCTTTATGAAATGAATAAAATAACGCTTTTCATTTTTCTCCTTTCTTAGTCACCCTCCCGCGTTAACTCCCCAAATGTTGGTCGGTTATCGCTGTGAGGTTGATTGCCGCTCGATGTAACCATTTTTTCAACTTCCAGTCAGTAACTGTCTCCCTTCGAAGATATAAATGCTTAGCCATAAATATCCTTCCGAGGTTTTTCCACGTGTCATTTTCCGCTTTGTACGTGTCTCATTTTTATAGGCTGTTCGATCCTCAAGTTTAACCTTTAAAAGGGAACAACTGTTATCTTTTAACACTTTTGCTCACGCTTCGAAATTTTTCCCTATCCTTCTCTCTCTTCTGCTTCTTTTTCTACTCGAGGAAAGTTTCTTCAACCGCTCGTCGGTGCCGACGATCTACTCACTGCTTTCTTATTCCAGGTATTTTGCTCCATCCTCCTCAGATTTTCTTCTCGTTGGTTTATTATGCGTATGACTAGAGATCCTAGGGGTTTTCAGAGGCCTATAGATCTAGAAGTCGAGAGAACACCCAGTCTTTTCACTTGTGAAATAATTCTGAAGGTTGAGTTGGAGAGTCATGGTATCTTCTTTCCCCCTGGTTATTCCGTTAAGGTTCTTGAGGTGGGTCAGCGACTTTATGACCCCTTGTCCAGAAACGACAAGATGGTCTACTTTAAGATGTTCCTCTATGGTTTTCATTTCGCCATTCATGAATCTGTAAAAAAGTTGCTGCGCCAATATGATATCGACCCGGCTCAGATAACCCCTTCCTCCTGGTGTGGGATTTACGCCTTTCTTCGTGCTTGCGAATTGCAGGGTGTCTTTACTCCATCTGTCAATCTATTTTGTAAATTTTTTAGCTTCAAGTTTCACAATTGTTTGGTTGATATCGCCCCGAGGTGGAATGACTCATTCGTGCAGTCGTTCTGGCAGAAGTTTCGGAGCTTCGAGGAGACTGTAGCTGATTGGAAAAGTGGCTTCTTCATTGTTAGACTGCCTTTCCATCCATGGCCTAGGGGCTTTAATCGAGGACTTGTTGATTCCGTCTGGGTAAACCCTGTAGTGTTGTCTAGGGATGAGTTACGTCAGGCTAACGCCTTGCTAGAGATAAATATATCATTCCGCATCCGAGAGTTTGCCATGTACAGGCTTATGGAAGAGTGTATTATAGGTAAGTTTCTCTCTTCGCGTTATCGCTTTGACTTGCTCACTGTTCTAATACATCTTGTTGGCAGATGACGTTGGAGGTCAAACACTTGGGGTGAATGACGCTCCTTTAAGCGTGGCGCCGCTTCAAACGCTACCAGCCTCTCCACCACCAGAGAGTTCCAACCGTCAGACTATACCAAAAAAGAGGAGAAAAGACAGTCGTCGGGCACGGTGTTTCTACTCGAACCTCTCGTTTCCTTGAGAATTGGTTCCCGATTCGGGGCAGGGGGTGAATTTGAATCGTCCTGCACCTAGGGTAACTGACAACGATAGCAAGGAAATGGATGTCAATTCGGAGCTTTGTCATGCCTCCTCAGCTCAACGGAAGAAACTTAGAGTGGGGAGGAACGGTCCGGTTATTGAGATTCCTTCGAAGAAGGTTGATGAAGTTCCTGCCGCTGGGGTTGACACTTCTACTGTTGTGAGCACTTCCCAAACGGCAAGAGTTGTTGGGGCGTCAACTATCATTCCCCCTGAGGTCACTGAAACTCCGCCGGTGGCAGACTTGCCTCCGCCGACTGGCGTCTCTGACTCTCCTATTTCCTCTTGTATTCCTGACGTGGTCGTGCCGATTCCCAACCCGAGCATTCTTCCGGACCCTCCTACGAGGAGTCCTTAACCATTATTCTTCACTTCTGATAACAATCCACCTAAGGAAAAGGGTATTTCCGTCTATTACCCTGAACTGAAAGAAGACATCACTGTTCCCACCTTCGCGGTAAGGAGAGAGCCACCGCCTCCCCCAGAGGCTGACGCCAAGAGGGCAAAACAACGCTCAGTAGTTTCCCCAAACGAACCTTCTAGATGGCTCGAGAAGCTGTCTCATTCTGAGGAATACCACGTGTCAGGGGGACCACTCAGTCGCTACACTATCGTGGTAGCATTTATCCCATGGCTATCGCCACGATAACATATCATCCGAGGGGCGAACCACGATCCCTAACGTTAGGGATAGCTCTCTAGCTATCCCCAAACGCGGAAATGCTCAATTCTTCTATATATATACCTCCCCCTCAAAGGAGGCAGGTGAGCATAATCTGACTGGCCCAAGCTCTGCTAAATTCAGTACACATACTGACTTAAGCATCGGAGTGTTTCCGCCGGAGACCCCCTCCGGCGTATTGCAGGTACCGCGGACCGTCGTGAGCACTGATCTGAGAGGAGCCGTTCCGCCATACATCCTTCGGCAAAAGACAAAATCTTATCAAATTGGTGCTCTCGTTGAGAGTATTGGTTCTATTAAGTGAGCATCCTTAATAACCAAGCTCCTCCTCCCCGAAGCTAGAAGGATTATGGCCTTAGAGTCAGATCCGACGCTGTCCCAAACTTCCAACATCCCATACAACACTCGTAGACGACTGTTTGCCTTCGCTACCTCTGATACCTCCACCCCAGTGCAGGACGTCACTGCGGGAGAATCAGATCTTCCTCCTGGGCAAAGTACGGAAGAAATTACATTCTAGATTTGTTCTCCCTTTTCTCACGTAGCAGGAACCAGTCGTCTTACCCCCCAAGCAGGGAGATGCATGATAGGTGAAGCGGACAACCCTTTCACAAATTCAATAGCAGCTCTCCAAGCTCAATTAGATCAGTTGACAGAGATGGCTGCTGGATTTACTCCTCATGCCTCGAGACCTGGTGTGCCCTCCCAAGTAGTTTTCACTCCGTCCATTGTCAACGAACGACCATTATCACCCCGACAATCCATAGGACTCCCGTCCTCCTTACCATTTTCATTGGCCCCCATCACCATCCCGCCGCTCGCGCGTGGACCTGCTGAACATTCTGGACAATACAGGGGAGGAATCTCTATCCCTGAAGTAGCCCGTCGACGTGATGAGTACAGAGAACATTGGGATGATCGACGGAGGGATATATTGAGAGAGCCATCTCCTAGATACAGTGAGAGATCTAGCAGCAGAGGTCGACGAGCTCGAACTCTAAGAAGCCGCAGCCGATCTCCTAGGCGGCATCAGGAATATGACCCTCAGAATCCCAGATATGACGTTGAAATCCCACACCCACATCAGCCTCGTGGGGTCCCTGATATTAACGTTAGCCATCCGTTCAGTTACCGTGTCAGGCACCACAGAGTCCATCGACATGTGAAACTCCCAGCAGAATCATATGATGGCACGAAAGATCCCATTTCTCACCTCAATAAGGTGAAAGATTTTGTGCAATTCCAAATGTGCAGTGACGCAGCATTGTGTCAGATCTTCGTAATGACGCTGTCAGGCGTGGCACGTCTCTGGTTTGAGGGACTCCCGGCGGGGTCTATTGATAATTTTTCTCAACTGGAAGAAAAATTCAAAAGTCGGTTTAGCACGGCTATTCCTATCAAGAAGTCAGCAGCTACACTGTTCGATATCCATCAAAAACCGCAGGAATCATTGAACGACTTTTTAGGTCGATTTGATCTCGAAATGTCCCTAACGCCAGGGGTCACTATTGATTTTGCGGTTAAGGCCCTAAAGCGCAACTGCCGATACGAAAAATTGAGAGGCACGCTAACGGTGGACCCACCGATGACCCTGGATGCGCTGAGGCTGAAAGCGCATAATTATGCGAGAATGGAAGAGGAGGAAAATAGAGAATGGATCCGAGACATGCCAACAGACCCATATGTGGCCCCTAACGCCCCGCATAGCAGTGCCCCTGACGCGCGACCCACTGATGATCATGGGCAACGAAAAGAGCATACTGTCAAGGCCTCTAACCGGCAGAGAGGTAATTTCTTGAAAGGAAGACCCGGAGGGGAGGGTCCCCTACTCGGAAACAAGCAGATCCGCCAAAAGGCCGGATATATGATCCTGACCTTCCATCTCTTATACTCCCAAGGGCTGAAATCCTAGCGATAGTCCAACAGCGAAATCTGCCCATTAGGTATCCAGCTCCTGTGAAGCCAGGAGTGATCATGGGAGGAAGGGAAAACGCGTATTGCAAGTTCCACAAGGTCAAGGGACATTCGACAGATGTATGCAGAGAACTGAAATTGGCCATAGAGCAATTGGTCGAAGAGGGCTACCTAGGAGAATTTTCCACCAAGGCAAGAGAAGAGGCCAGGAACAACCCAACGGGAATGACGACTGATCAGAGGCAAATGCCTTTACGCGCCACGGGGGCTAACACAATTCCCCTTGGACAAAATAGAGAAGCTCTCGTTGTTCATAGCGATCAGATGCCTATGATTAATATTATTGCCGGAGGAACACCCTACTTCGAGGAGGCCATATCACAAACGCCCAATCCTGGGGAAAAGCGCAAGCGAGAAAGCGCTCAGGCAAAAATTGAGGCGATAAACGCCTTAGATAGAATGATATTGTCCTTCTTAGAAGAATACGAAAAGGGCATTGTTTTCCCACACAACGACGCGTTGGTAGTCACACCCGTCATAGGAAGTCACGGGGTGAGGAGAACCCTTGTTGACAACGGGAGCGCAGTAAATCTATTTTCGCTGGAAGCGTATAACTTGATGAAACGCCCTGATGGGGAGCTAGCGCCATGCGTGAGGCCAATTGTCGGGATTGATGGCGTACCGATACCGGTAGCCGGAATAACATCTTTGCCAGTGTACTTCCGAGAAGACACATCCAAGCGCTCTGAAGAGCTATTATTCCTGGTTGTAGACCTAACGTTACCATACAATGCTATACTGGGGCGACCGTTCCTCAATCGTTTCGGGGTAGCGATATCCCAAAAACACCTGCGGATGAAATACCCCTCGTGGGATGGAGTGGTCTCAATCAGAGGAGACCAGAAATTGGCAGCCGAATGTTATTAGCTTATGACTCAGAGGAGTTGTGACCGCTACGTTTGCGTGGCAGACGATCCTTTCGACGATAAAGAAGAAAAACGCACTCAGCCATTAGATCAGATGATGTCAATACCTATCGCTGAGGACAATGAGGCAAATCTCTTGGTCAGTGAGAAATTGAGCCCTGAAGAGAGCGTGCAACTAACCCGACTATTAAGAAAATGCAAGGGAGAATTCGCATGGAAACCAGCGGACATGCCTGGAATCTCGCGAGAAGTCGCGGAGCATCGACTAAACGTCAGCCTTGAGGCCAAGCCTATTCAGCAGAAAGGACGCGCCTTTTCATTAGAAAAAGTAGCAGCTATCGAGAAGGAGTTACTGAAGCTCATGGACGCGGGGTTCATTCGAGAAGTTCAGTACCCAACTTGGCTGGCTAACCCGGTGCTAGTTCCAAAGCCTAACGGAGATTGGCGCATGTGCATCGATTTCACTGACCTAAATAATGCTTGTCCCAAAGATTGCTATCCCCTTCCTCGAACTGACCAGCTGGTCGACCAAACTGCGGGGTACGCTTATTTAAGCTCTCTGGATGCCAACTCCGGGTATCACCAAATCCCAATGGCTGCAGAAGACGAAGAAAAAACTGCCTTCATCACCCCTAGGGCCACATATTGCTACACCGCAATGCCGTTTGGGATGAAGAATGCCGGGGCAACGTTTCAGCGCATGGTGAATAAGATTTTTGAAAAGCAAATAGGGAAAAATATAGAGGCCTACGTGGACGATATTCTGATCAAAAGTCGAAGCTTCGGAGACCATCTTGCTGATTTGGAAGAAGTTTTCAATGTGATGAAAAAATACAAAATGAAGCTGAACCCACGAAAGTGTATGTTCGCGTTCCAAACGGGAAAATTCTTGGGCTACGTGGTCAGTCGAAAGGGTATCCAGCCCAACCCTTCAAAGGTAAAGGCCATTCAGGACATGATATCCCCGCGAACCATCAAGGAAATACAAAAGCTCACTGGCCGCATCATCGCGTTAGGACGGTTCATATCTAAGCAAGGAGAGAGATGCCTCCCCTTTTTCAAGGTCATTCGAAATAAGGCCCCATTCGGGTGGACAGAGGAATGTGAAAACGCGTTTGTAGGACTGAAAGCCTACTTGTCATCCGATCTAGTGCTAACGAGGCCTGAGCCCGGCGATGAGCTATACCTATACCTGGGAGTAGCTGACGAGGTAGTCAGCGCCGTCCTAGTACGAAGTGAAGGGCATGTACACCGCCCTGTATTTTTTGTGAGTCACATATTAAAAGACGCGGAGCTGCGATATGCCCGCATCGAGAAGATAGCGCTTGCTCTAATACAGGCAACGCGAAAGATGGACCGATACTTCCAAGCCCACCCTGTTACCGTACTAACTGATCAGCCGCTGAGAATTTTTTTTAGAAAGCCTGAGTCCTCAGGGAGAATGTTGATTTGGGCGATCGAGCTCGAACAATACGGGCTGCAATACAAAGCCAGGCCGGCAATAAAAGCCCAGGCGTTAGCTGACTTCATAGCGGAGTGCACATTCACCAAGGAGGTGTTGGAAAAACTGTCAGAGGAAGAACCAGAAAACTCATGCCTATCGTTCCCAGAAACGCACGCAGACTCATGGGTTATTCACGTGGATGGCGCAAAAAATCAAGAGCTAGTAGGAGCAGGCGTTTTCCTGGTGGGCCCAAATGGCATGGAAATGCGATATGCCATCAGAATCCTGCAGCCGTTATCCAACAACGCCGCTGAATATGAAGCGCTGCTGGCAGGACTTAGAATTGGAAACACTTTCTCCGTCGAAGCCTCTACCGTGGCGGAAGAGCAATACGGCTTGCGCCTAAAGATAAGAGGAGACTCTAAATTGATAATAGATCAAGTCCTTGGAAACTCCCAAGCCCGAGAACCCGTCATGATTCAATACTTGGCCAAAGTAAAGCGTGAGCTGTCGGAGATGCAGAAAAAAGGTACTCAGGTCATCTTCGAACACATCCCTAGAGAAAGTAACGAAGAGGCCGATAGCCTCGCCAAGATGGCAGCCAACGCAGACGCCTCCATACCCAACGAGGTACATTACGGGGAGCTATCCATACCCTCTTTCATGGAGGAGCAAACATCGTTGTGTGTGGAAGAAATAGAAAGTGACTGGAGGATCACAGTGGTAGAATATCTGAAGCATGATAGGTTACCAGAAGAAATTGCGGAAAGAAGGAAAATCCTAAAACGGGCGGCGCGATGTACATATTACAATGGAGAGTTAATACGGAGGTGCTTCTCCCATCCAGCCGCTAAATGCATAATGGAACAAGAAGGCCTGCATGTGCTGAGAGAAATTCACGAAGGGATATGCGGCATGCACATCGCGAGCGATACGCTGGCAGCTCAAGTCTTTCGGTCGGGATTCTACTGGCCGACCATACGAAGAGATTGCCATAACTTCGTGAAAACCTGTCAGAAATGTCAGGAATACGCTAAGATCCCTCGAAAACCGGCCACGCCAATCTCAGAAATAATTGCTCCATGCCCGTTTGCCAAATGGGGAATTGACATATTAGGCCCGTTTCCAATGGCTAGATCTCAGCTAAAATTCATGGTCGTTGCGGTAGACTACTTCACAAAATGGGCCGAAGCCGAGGCGTTAGCCACCATTACCACTGAAAAAATTTGGCATTTTTTCAAACACCAAGTCATCATGCGATTCGGGGTTCCGCGCATACTGGTTAGCGACAATGGAGCACAGCTCACAAGCCAATTCTTCAGGGCTCAGTGTGCGGAATTCCAGATCGAACAAAGGTTCTCTTCCGTGGCACACCCCCAAACCAATGGCCAGGCAGAGGTAACCAACCGCAGCATCCTTAGTGGCATCAAAAGAAACCTGGAAGGTTCCAAAAAGAAATGGCCGGACGAACTGCCATACGTACTATGGGCCTATCGCATGACTGTCAAGACCGGCACTGGAGAGACCCCGTTTGCGTTAGCATTCGGAACCGAAGCTGTCACACCGGTTGAGATCAGAATGATGAGCCCTCGGGTGGCTCATTTCAGAGAAGAAAATAACGAGGAAAGGTTACGTGCTAATCTTGACGCCCTACCAGAAAGACATGAGGAAACACTACTGAAAACTCTGCACTACAAAAGAAAAATGGCGCAATACCACAACCGGCAAGTGAGAGAGCGATTGCTCAAAGCTGGGGACTTAGTGCTCAGAGATAGACGAGCGGCAGGGCAGCGCATGGGCAAACTCAGCCCAAACTGGGATGGACCATATCGCGTCACCCGTATTGTGGGGAGAGGAGCTTACCACTTGGAAACGCTCGATGGAATGCCTCTACAGAACTCGTGGAATATAGCCCGGCTGAAGCTATACCACGCCAGGAACTAGCTCACCCTATCTGGTAACATCAATACTATTCTAACAAGATATATCTTTCTATGTGTTCGTTGTTGAATAAAATGCAGATAGTGAAGCATGCCAGGAGTAAAAATCCTATCCTTGTGATGGCTGGTCCTGATCAGACAGCTCACTAAGAAGAGGCACGCCCTGGCAAGACTAAGCGTTGGGAGTGAAAATCCTATCCTTGTGGCAACCGTGCTCACACAGACAACCCATTAAGACGAGGCAAACTCCAAACGCTCCCGGGAGTGAAAATCCTATCCTTGTGGCAACCGTGCTCACATAGACGACCCATTAAGATGAGGCACGCCCCGGTATCCTTGGGAGCAAAAATCCTATCCTTGTGGCAACCGTGCTAACACAGACGGCCCACTAAGACGAGGCACGATCCCAAGGAGAGACCAACTCCGTCCTGGAAGTGAAAATCCTATCCTTGTGGCAACCGTGCTCACATAGACGGCCCATTGAGACGAGGCACGTTCCAGGGACGCGAGGTTTCAACGCTTAGGAGTGAAAATCCTATCCTTGCGATGGCTGGTCCTGGTCAAACAGCTCGCTAAGATGAGGCACTCCCCAAGCCAATCTCCGGCGGAAGGAAGAAGGGGACACTCCAGCTAGAAATTGAGCGGTCGATACCCGGCGAAGTAAGGCTGGAAAGACATCCGTACTGCAACAACAACGTCGCAGCAGGCCTAACGGGGCAAGAAAGATCCCCTGACAACAAAGGATGATTTGAATCTGAGCAATGCTGAGTCATTCTTGGAAATGCTATCGGAAGGCAACAATAAGGCCATCGAAAAGGCAGCTGAGGAACCTATATGAAGGTCATGCGAGAGCAAAGTGGGCATATCTATAAAGGCGCGACAGCAAACGCCACAGACGAATAATTGCGCAAGCAGTATTATGAAACAGAGCAGATAAAGAAGTTCCGTTCAAAAGGGGTAGCCCAACCAAGGCAAAAAGTGATATCGTTAATATTACAAAACAAGGAAGGGCTCGTCGGCCGCAAAAATCAGAATATATCTAAATTCAAAAAACTAAGGAGCGGGTGGTGCGTTGACTCCTCCTTGCTGCTTCGATTTCCATAAATATAAGTCGTCATCAGTAATAGTGGAGACTCTCCTATCAAAATACGCGGCCAGCTCATCAATACGGAGTTTTTCTACCCCATGATGATGCATCAACGTCTCCGACATGAGCCATGCGCCTTCCTTCAAGTACCACTGATTCTTCTCAACGTTTAAAGCCAGATCGGTAGTCAGCTCGGCATTCCTCTGCCTCTCCTGGCGCAACTCATTCTCCTCACGAGAAAGGCGTTCGGTCAGATTGGCACCTTTCCGTTTCTCCTCCTCCAAAGAGTGCTTGACAGCCTCTAGCTCTTGCTTGACAGTCGTCACTTCCTGTCGGGCAGACTCTGTTTCTTGGTTGGCAAGGTTAAGCGCATCCACAAAACTCTGGCGCTCGTTCTGCAACCTGGTTATCTCCCCCTGCCCGTTTGCGGCAATCCTAGCATTCTCCTCATCCATGTAATGGAGGTGGCAGAAAAAAGAAAGCGCTTGGGAACGAAGAAAGTTTTTACGCTCCTGCTCACTCCTAGCAGTAAAGGCATCCCTCTCCCTTGGAAGAGACATAATCTCGGCTACCAGGTAAGAGGTAGACGCGAGAATGGAATCATGATCGGTCCCGGCAGGAAATTGCAAAATGTTGTCCCTGAAGGAACGCAAACCAATATGATGAGTGGGCATGAGGGGAGGATTATAAGTAGAGGCACCGGCTATCAAAGCAGGGGCAGGGCCACCTCTCGCGATAGTGGGAGGAGACATCGGAACAAAAAACAGAGCGGCAGGAGAAGAGGGTCGACTGCCGGAACCTCCCGCATTGGGCACTAGGGACCCATCTCCACCAAGTACTTCAAGGTTAAGGGCACTTGAGTTATAGCCTGTCGCGGTGGAGGAATCACCTAAAACGCGAGGACTACCACCGAAATCAATACCCTGCGATTGCTCGGCAGGAATACCGCCGCCTTCAGGGACGTTCAGAGAGGGATTCGCAGCAGAAGAGGTAGGGTTGTGCTGAAGCTCATAGCGAGCCTTCTTCTGACGCTCTCAAAGGACCTCAACAACAGACATATCACTTGGAGAGGTTGACTGAGCAGAAACAATGGAAGCCTCCTAGAAAACGCAGTGCACGCGTGATAAGAAAATTATGCAGAAGAAAAGAAAACCTTAGAGAGAAATGAACGCATACCTGGGTGACTGTGGAAACCAGAGGTATCGCGGTAGGAATGGGATCAACTGTCGCCTCTAAAGAAACAACAGTGTGGAGGGAAACGGGTTGCGTGGCACGTGTTTTCCTCACTCTCTTCTTCCTTGCAACAAGGGTGCGAGGAGGTGGCGATGAGGTAGTACCCGTAGCGGTAGCAATGCCTTCCTCTTCCGCAGCGGCAGCAGCAGCAGCAGCAGCCCTGGCGGCGGCGGTAACTTTCTTCCTTTGTTCCTGTTTCCTCTTCCTCCGGAAGTACTCGGGCTCCCAACCAGGCGGAGGCACTGCACAATTAAAGAAACGTTAGCGTTAGTACCTCTTGGCAGCACAAAAAGAAAAAGGGCAAACGCTCACCCCTTTTGCACTGTTCCATTTCCATCCCGTTAGCCACTTTTCGGGCATCAACGCTGAAATCTAGTTGAAGTAGCATCTTCAACCAGCCATCTTCTGGATCAGAAAGGGGTTTCCGATGGCCCCAAGCTCCATCTTTAATTTTCTCATTGAAGCCGGCCCTCCATAACGGCTCGGGCAAATCAATAATAAAAAATTCTTCTTTCCAATGAGGAACAGAAGACTCGATACCCATAAGCTTCCAGGTAAAGGGCTTCAATGAGCCATCTTCATAACGAGGGGATATCGATATCACCCCCTTACGAGAATACAACTGGAAAATGTCATGAAGCAGGGCCAGAGTGGGAGACTCGATCCCCTTGAAACGGCACAGTGCGGCAAAGGCACTGACAACGCAAATCACGTTAGGGCTCAATTGAGCCGGAGCCAAATCAGAATCAGCCAATAGCAACTCGACAAGCGGGTCAAGAGGAAGACAAAACCCGTGGTCAAATAACTTAGCATATAATATTCTACAGTTACCGGGCAGAACGCTGTTCAGGCGAAGTGATTCGGAAGCAGCGTGCACGGGATATTCTCTGGAAAATCGCGCATTACACTCGGCAAGTCTACGATTAACTAAGGGCAGAGTATAGAGAGAAGTGGGGGTAATGTTAATTTTTTCTTCTCTGGTGGACCCTTGAGGATCCCCCTCATCAGAAGATCTCTTAGTCTTAGCCATGACCAATAAAGGAGAAGTGGCGAGCAAAGAAAGGGTGTGTACCTTCGCAAAGAGAACACCAGGAGTCTCAGACCAAAAAGAAGAGAGCGGCGTGAGTTGTTTGTCCAGAAAGCAGCAGCATGCGAGAGAGGAGATTAAAAAAGAAAAAGGAGGAAGGAAAAACATTATATATAACACTGAAAGGGCGTGACCAATCAGCGACGGACACATGGCAAAGCTGCGCGTCGGGAAATAAGGCACGCGCGAGAAGATACAAGTTTAAACACTTCGGCGATTCACGTCTCTCTAGAAGACGCTTGCTTCAAACACCTTTCCGTAGAAAGACACGTGTCCTTTTCCATCATTGCTTTTCAGATCGCATTAAATGGAAGGACTGCGGTATTTAATGGCTTAAAAAGCAGTGCTGGCCTCACCAAATGGCGCGGCAACACAAGGAAGATAATGAAGAGATGGCGATAGCATCACAATGATTCACACGAAAGCGATAAAGGTTATGTAGCGTCAGCATTATTACAAGAGGAATAATGACAAATGGTTTTCGACAAAAAATAGAAGCAGACAACAATAAGAATAACAAGGGAGGGTCCAGAAACCCATTGTGACACTTCTCGAAAAGCAAAACGGCGCCCCAATCTTTGGCGTTAACCCCTTTCCCCTTCTGAGGCAGAAGAACCAATCCCGCCTTTGCTAACCTCATCCATCACGGTAGAAATATAGTCAGCAACCTGGGCAGGGTCGGAAGAGTTACCCTTGAAACGGGTTGCGAATCCAGAAGTAAAGACTGCCAAGATTTTCTTCTTCCACCATTCCTCCTTTAATGATGTCCTGGCGGACTTCTCGTCTCGAGTAGACATCTCTTCGCGAAGAAGGAGATTTTCTTCCTCTCCAGTGCTAACTCTGCCTCCAGAACTTCCACCTTTGCTTTCCCGATAGATCTCTCTCTGTTTAATTCCTTTTGCGACTCATCACAGAGACGCGTTAGCAACCTCATTTGCTCCACCGCTTTCTCAAGCTGCACTTGCTTAACGCGCAGCGCGTTGGAAAAATTGCGTGACTCGCGATCATGAATCTCGAACAGATAGTTCAGGTGACGGAAGAAATCCAGAGAATCATTCATCATATGGCGAAGACGAGCCGGTGGAGGAAGCTGAAGAAACTTTTCCTTCTCCTTCTAGGAGCCCAGCATCTCTCCTATCAAAGGCGCAGTAAACTCATCTCTGGAAAAAGGTTGGGGAACCCCGACAGCACGAAGACCATCAAAGCAGAATCCCTTCAAGCCCATACGGTAGGAGGGGGTCTCGGTAGGACTGCCATAAGAAAGATTGATTGACGGAGCGGAAGAAGAACTCCCGGAAAAAAACATCCATGATAGGAGAAAAGAACAGTTGTGGAAGGACTTTAGGCGGTAGCCCAGCAGTAGAATCCGCAGTAGAAGGTGTAGCGACTACATCAGGAATGCAATGAGAAATGGGAGAATCGGGAGCGTCAACTGTAGGAAGAGGACACGCTGTCGATGGAACCTCCGCCTCGGCAGAACACATAGTAGCCGACGCCTCAGTAACTCCCACCGGCTGGGAGGTACTCGTCCCAGTCGAAGCGGCAAAGATAGGAACAGTTGCTGCATCTACAGAAGAAGTCCCGATGGCCTGCTCACCCGTGGCAAATCGAAGTTTTTTCCGACGCAAGAAAGAGGCATGGCAAAGGTCCAACGTGACATCCGCATCCTCATCATCACTAGCAATCACCGTTGTTGCGGCTGGGCTAGAGTCCGTCCTCTTGCGACGCTCCGGTAGCCAATTTTCCACAAAGCGAGAAACTCATGCATAGCTAACGGCCCTTCGCCCTCCCCGGGCAACCGTCTTGGTTCTCCTCCTCGGGGGATGAGCGCTACCCTATTAGAGCCATCGGCAGGGGGGAAGCTGGTAAAGTTTGAAGTGGCGTAACATTCAAAGGAGCGCCAGCGTCACCTGGGAATTAACCGTTAGAATCCTATAACAAAAGAAACGCGCAAAGAAAAAAGCAAAGAAAATGCGAAAAGAGGCAGACTCACCCATAGCACACTCCTCTAGAGGTTTGAACAAGGCAAAGCTATGGATGCGGTAGTGAGTACCTTCGTCTAACAAAGCGTTAGCTTGCTCCAACTCAGCCCTGGTCAATATCGAGGGATTCGACTAAATGGGGCCTATCAGCTCCTGGTTGAAATTAATACGCCACAAACGGGACGGTAGCTCCAGAACAAAGAAACTGCTTTTCCAATCAGCTACACCCTTCTTAAAGCCGTGAAAACGCTGCCAGAACGACTGCACGAGCGCGTCATTCCACCGAGGAGTAATTTCGATTAAACAATTATGGCAATTCATACTAAAGAATTTGCGAAATAAATTGAGAGATGGGGTAGAAATGTTCTTCAACTCGCAAGCGCGAAGAAAAGCATAAACCGCACACCAGGAAGAGGGAGTTATCTGGGCAGGATTAAGGTTATACTCCCGCAGCAGCGTTAGTATCGATTCATGAACAGGAAAGCGGAAACCGTAAAGGAACATCTTAAAGTAAAAAAGCCTACTATAACCCCACGCCGGATTATGGAGCCGCATATCACTTCCAGGGATAGAGGGCTCATACCCAGGAGGAAAGGTAATACCGTGTTCCTCCAGTTCGGCTTTCAGAACCACATCGCATGTAAAAATACTGGGTGATTGCGCGACCTCTGGATCCATGGGTTTCTAGATAACCTGGCGAGGTCTATTTCTAGCCATAACAAACCAGCAAAAAGGAAATCTGAGAAGGATTGAATTGGTACCTTGAAAGGGGAGAGTTACAGAGGAATCGGCGGAAGACGACGGCCGGCCGGTAAGATATTCGGGGAAGAAGACGAAGGAAGATAAGAGAAAAAATTCGAGGCAAGGGTAAAAGTTCTTGAAAAAGAAAAATGGCCCCTCTTAAAGGATTAAAATGCCACCGCATTAATTGAGCCACCAATCACGCGGAGATGCGTGTAAAAAGAGGTTGGCCACGTGGAAGCACATTAAAGAAATTTGAAAAAGAGAAGTTATTCATCGTGATTCCCCAAAAGGGCGACAGAGTTGACCCAGTCAAAATAACTGCGAAGCGACTACCTCGGCCAAGCCAACCACTTACGCTGGCTATCACCAAGGACCAGTAGGCTAACGGAAAATAACGACAAAAGAAAAAGGCAGAAAACATCATCTTATTCATAAAATGCCAATAGGCATATACAACACAGAGGCGTTAATCCTCATCAGCCCAATCCATGTCATAGCAGTACTCATAGTCCTCCGGGGACGACGGCAATCCACTGTTGTAGGAAAAGAAATATTCGACAGGTTTGGGCACAAGCTTTGTTGCATGGGCTACCGCCTTGTCATAACAGGCACGGGAACTCTCCCAAACGGTAGAAGTTGCTGGCTTTAAATCAGTGCCGTGAGAAAGAGCCTCATTCTTGGAAGAAGGAGGAGGAGGGGCAGACGGTGACGCTTCATCACCTTTCGGTAGCATCATGTAGTGGGGCACAAAGCGGACAAAGAAGGACGCAAAGGTCTGCTTCTTCACTTTCACTGGTTTCTTGCGACCCTGGCGTCTAGTAGGACATTTAGTAGGTCTCCACGGTGGAGTCGGAGGAGGATTATCCGAATCCGGCGAAGTCAGAGGTGTTGGCAAGGAATCACGCCCGCAAAAATCTGTCATTCTGACCTACAAAAAGCAAAGAGAAGGAAAAGATGAAGATGAACAGGGAAAGGGAAAGCATTTCCCTTAAATAACCAAGGAAGCGCTCCGATCCTCGCACAGATCCTGAAAAATCAATTAAGATGTCTGGGAAAAATAACCGCAATATCAGAAGCTGATCCGGCACCAATATACCTGCTCGTTAAATGCGCCAACCAAAAGGCACCAAATAACTACCCAATCACTCACCCCTAGAACGACGGCTTTGGAAACAGTTGAGTCAAAGCATTCATTGCTCATTCATGGAACGCAACCACTGAAAGGGTATGTACTGAAGAAGGCTTATTTTCAGTTGGGCTTGCCACCAACACATTCAGCCAATGCAGCAAGAAATAAACGAGACAAAAAAAAAGACTGGAAAAAGCAAAAACAACCATTTATTCATGGCCTGAGCGGCCTCAGCGTTAAGATATATACATAAAAGCATAAGAGAAAGGCAACAAGAGGAAACAAAGGCAGCGGTCAGGCATTGGATCTGGCATCATCCTCCCCTGGTACGACCGGGATATCCCTCAGCGCGTCAGCAACGGAGGTCAGCTTAGCGGAGCAGGCCCTCATCCCCTTCAAGCAGCAGGCTAGCAAGTCCTTCCGCTGCTGCAGCATCGAGGCAACCACGTCAAGGTGGGTAGTAGTAGTGGCCAGCTTCGCCAAGCTCTCCAGAGGACTGAAGTCCTCCAAAGATATCCCCAGCTGTTTGGACAAAATAGGGGTCAATACCCCCTGCAACTCCAGGACATCCTCCGAGGTCTTGGTGATCATCCTCTCTAGAAAGCCGATGTCACCTTCAGTAAGGTTCTTCAAGGTCAAAGTTTTAGAGATCAGGAAATTTCGGGCCAGTTCATCCATGGCGAAATATGGAAAAGAAAGGGACGTGCAAGTGCGAAGAAACTTGCGCAGAAGAAACTTCAATTTATAAGCCCTGACAAAAACCATCTAAACCACCTTCTGACAAAGAAACGCTCTGATACCTCACGGAGAAAGGGCGTTAGCCCTTGGTAAACACTCGGGCTCATTTTCAGTTGGGCTTATGATAACAATCCACCTAAGGAAAAGGGTATTTCTGTCTATTACCCTGAACTGAAAAAAGAGATCACTGTTCCCACCTTCGCGGTAGGGAGAGAGCCACCGCCTCCCCCAGAGGCTGACGCCAAGAGGGCAAAATAGCGCTCAGGAGTTTCCCCAAACGAACCTTCTAGATGGCTCGAGGAGCTGTCTCATTCTGAGGAATACCACGTGTCAGGGGGACCACTCAGTCGCTACCCTATCGTGGTAGCATTTATCCCATGGCTATCGCCACGATAACATATCATCCGAGGGGCGAACCACGATCCCTAACGTTAGGGATAACTCTCTAGCTATCCCCAAATGCGGAAATGTTCAATTCTTCTATATATATACCTCGCCCTCAAAGGAGGCAGGTAAGCATAATCTGACTAGCCCAAGCTCTGCCAAATTCAGTACACATACTGACTTAACCATCGGAGTGTTTCCGCCGGAGACCCCCTCCGGCGTATTGCAGGTGCCGCGGACCGTCGTGAGCACTAATCTGAGAGGAGCCGTTCCGCCATACATCCTTCGGCAAAAGACAAAATCTTATCAACTTCCATTTCAGGTATCGGTGATTCTATCAAAAGTTGCTCTCCTTCCTTTATAGCCAACCTTTCTCCTCAGAGTCCCCAAGGAGTTTCGTCTTACCGACTAGTTCTGTCAGCCTTTGGTACTAGCGGACTTCGTGCTTTAGGGATATCAGATCCACTATCACGAGACCAACCGGTAGGCTCCCTGGTGGGTGAGATATTTGGTTCTCCTAAAGATAAGGAGGAATTGTTGCGGCTTCCCCCCGATGTTCAACATGCGCGTGTTCTGAATAACGCACTAGCCAGCTTCCGCGAAATGCATTACTTTCTAGAGGCTCATGGTGACAAGCTTCAAGGCTCACCTAGCTCAAAGGAGCAATTAGATGCCGCCTTGACTAAGGTAACCCAGGCAGAGCTGAATGATTGTCGCACCGAGCTTGCAAGAGAGAAATCAAAGGGTAAGGCCAAAATAGAGCTTTTGGAGGCGGAATTGGCGGTGGCTAAGGCTGAATTGGTGGTGGCTGGCAAGAGAAACTCTCTCCTCCATGAAGAGATATCGGCTCGTGATGCGGATCTGGCAAATGTTCCTTCAAAGATAACCTAGTGGAAGAACAAGATAATATGGGCCTTTACCGTCGGATTCACAGACTATTATCGCAGTAGGACTTTCGATCCTGCTAAGATAGCCGATTATGCTTCTGAGAAAATGAAAGAAATAGACGGGAGCAAATAGGGTTTTCTTTCTTCAGGGGAAGAAGAGGAAGATAGCAGCGACGATACCGGAGCGCTTCCATGATCAGATAAGGTTGACGCTAGAGAGGACTTTATTTTTTTTACTTCTCTCTTTGAACATTGACTCCATTCAGTTTGTAATAATTGATAACGTATGTCAGGTAATAACGTCTATAATTCTTTCTTGAATAATGGATAATCTTTACTCTGCTTTTCTGTGTTATCCTGTCATCTGCCAGTTCGGTTAACGCCAAGTCGCGTTACCTTGATTATTGCATCATCGCGTCTGTCTCATTTTGAAAAATTGATTCTACTTTTCAGAGCATTTAATGCTCAAGATTCCCTCATTAATGCGATGGAGAAGTCATGATGGCCCAAAATACATGTGTCAATTCGTAGGGGCGCTAGGGGTTAGCGTGCCCTAGGAATTGGTGAGATCAAAGCGTCTTCTCGCTTCTCTAGAATCGTACTAGTTACTTATGCTTGTTCCTTGTGACGCTACAACGACTGTTACAACAGTCGTTTTATTTAGCCACTAAGGTTATAAAATCTAACACTTGTGTTCTTTTTTCCACTTTTGTTATTTTACTCTCTCAATATCCTTTCGAGTCGTCTTGTGTTTCTTCTTTTCATCGTCTGGTTGTTCGGAGCTTCTCTTCTAGAAAGGTATTTCTCATTTTCTTCTGTCGTCTTCTTCATATTTTTATCCTTTATTTCTGCCATGGCTAGAACTCGCCGTTCTGGGTCTAAATCTGTTGATGAGGAAAAGATTGAGAGTATTTTTAGTAGCATCACCTCCTTAGCCGCTCTCAACGAGCATCTAGCCGAGCATCATGCTGATATCCCTGAGGATTATACGGTTTCCGTTGCCCCTGATTCGTTACGCCTGAATAGCGTTTTAACCGGCAAACGCAGGGTTCTGTATGCCCAGATGTTTTGTTATCATTTCCGATTTCCTGTTGATCCCTTCATAAAACAATTACTTACTGCTCTTGATTTGAATCCTGTACAGTTAACCCCAAATGCGTATTACTGTGTTTATGCCTTTCTAGAACTTTGCAAATACAAAGGGATCAACTCTCCTTCCCTTTTGTTACTTAAATCACTTTTCAAATTGTATAGTCGTTGGGGTGTAATAGCGATATCGCCCCATTAAGACGATGACTCGCTCAAACCTTCACCTAGAAACTCCTTCACCTTGAGTCTTCCATTGAAGATTGGAAAAAAGAGTTTTTTGTTATTGACCTTCCTGGCCCCTGGTGGCGATCTGGTTTTAATCAAGGCGTCAAGGATGGTGCCTGAGGTCGACGGGGGACTCTTCGTCAGCCTGAGCAAGGCTAGTTAGACAAACTGCTTCAGCTGGAAATCAGCGTTCATACTCGCAATCTGGCATGCGGGATAGACATTCAAACCTGCATTAGACGTGAGTGTTGTATCGTTTTCTTTGTTATCGTAGTCGGTACTAACGCTAACGTTATCTCATGATTATACAACAATTGATCCTGACTGGAAGCCTGAGAGCGTCAGGAAATGGCTGAGAAGGGCTCAACAGAGAAAGGAGAAGGAAGAAGCTGCTGCCGCTATGGAAGCCATGATTAATGCAACGATACCGCCTGTTGTTACCGTGAATCCCATCCAGGCGTCTTCTTCCCCTGTCGGTGAGGGAACCACCACTATTCCTCTTGGTGTTCCTACCGTGTCTATTGCCATCTATCCTGTTCAGGCATCTTCTTCCAAGGCTCCAGAAAAAGGAAAGAAAAAGAAGAAGAGGACAAGAAGCGTTGCCAGTTTTACTCCATATTCAGACATGGCAGCTTCTTCAGAGGCGCCTGCTAACGATGTTGCCCCTGTAAGTGTTTCTTTTATAATTGCTTATCCCACCTATTGCTCTTTAGTGTCATTTTGCATTTTCTTTTACTTTCTTATCCTTTGAATCATTTCCCTTTGTAGGACACCACTACTACGTCCACTCTCGTGTCGCCAACAAACAGCATGAACTTGGGCCATATATTGAATCGTCCTGAAAAGATGCTGCGGCATGACGGGGAGGACGCAAGTTTGTCGATCGGTCATGTTAATACCGAGGAGGGGCACACTACCGTTTTTGATTCTACGATACCTTCTAGGGATCAATCTTCTGATTTTCTGGGGAGTGATAGCATATTTTTATGCACGATTTTCTCCCCATTTTCTCACCCATTTAAGGCATGATTCTACTAATTTACCCTTGTTTTCACTACTATTGCAGATCTAGGCCTAAATAGGGAGTTTATGCGAAAAGATGCACTTTGGGAGTATTTTGTGCAGTTTTGATCTTCAAGACCAAAAGTCGAGGTCCCGAATCCAAAGCAGCGTTCAAGGTCCTGAATCGGAATCTCCGTTCTGGACCCCGAAGGGCGAAGAATAAAATTTCCACGTGTCCTCTTGCCAGAGCTTCCATGTGCCTCCTCTGACACTGTTCCAGCAGTCTGCACTGACCACCAAATACCTACCACTCTGACCATCTCAGCCCTTGAGCCCAGTCCAGACCTTCCAAAGCTAGGAAAATCAGACAGCTTTATGCTCTTTCAGCTTTGTGCTTTAGGGAGCATGGATCCATTTTAGTAGGCTTTCATTTAATGCATTTTGTCCCTAGTTTTAGGCTGAAGATATTTTTTGCTTAGAGCTCTATTATATAAGGAGCATCTAAGAGTAGTGAGGGGATCATCTCTTATCATTTTATCACTTAGGATAGTTTTAGAAAATCATTAGTTTTAGTTTTCTTAGACTTCTCTCTAGTTTCTCTCTCTAGTTCTTGTTAGCTCATCTTCAACCTTGCCGCGGGGCTTCAAACGGATTTTTAGTAACAAAGTCTTCTTCCCTTCATCTGTTTATTTACTTATTATGGTTTCTTCAATTATTAATTGTTCACCTTCAAGCATGAGTAGCTAAATCTTTAATTCTTAGCAAGGGTTATTCAAGGGTTGCAAGGGCAGATTCGAGGCCTTAATATGCTTAATATATTCTCGATGTCATATTCAATTGCTTATCGTTTTAATTACATCTTTGCATGAAATAATTTGAGGCTTGATCAACTGATTATTATTTGGTGTGAATGCTGCCATTTGTGTGATGAATACGGAAGGAAAATTGCATGGAACAAGTAGGCATCTGTTTAGTCTTGACTGCGCTGAAGTGGTCTCGAATAGATAGGGTGAGTAATTGATTAGAGCGAGGTCACGAGCCTGACAAACTGAGGGATTTTTAGCTCTAGATCTGTCTTTTCTTATCTTCATGGGCAGTTTGAGTATGGCCCTCCCGCATTCGTGCTTGGAGGGATGGCAAACTGTCAGGACTACCTCATATGTGCAAACAAGGGGTAGTTTCTCCTAAGAGAAAAGTAGGGGATATCCGAGGAATCTGGTCCCTATGTCATTTCAATGATGTCTTGAATAGAATACCCTTGAGCCGATGACGATCAAGCCCCCGAATGCAACCCAAGAATGCCTTTGCTAAGAATCCTTTTTTATTTGATTATTTGTGACTATTTCATCTTTGTTTGATATTTCTGGACTCATTTACTGATTTGCTTACTTTACCATTCGGGACCTCGAACGTGACATTCGAGACCCCAAATACTGCTTTCCTAGATAGAAATTGTTAGCTCCCAAATCTATCTTGGCTAACTCGTTTAGCCAAGTAAACCCCCCCCCCCCCCTGATTGTTACTTTTCGTGCTCTTGTCCTGCGATTTCACTCAAGACCTTAAACCAGTCCCTCACAATCCCTGTGTTCGACCCCGACTACCACTGTACACATTATCCCTTGTGCACACACATTTTTTGGCATTATAAATCTTCATTTGACTGACGATCAAATTGGCGCCGTTGCTGGGGATTGTTTCAAGACTGATTTATTTTTCTTGTTTGTATGACCAGGAGATCTGCACCTGATTTACTGCCCCTTGATCACGAGTTAGGAAGGACAGAAAGAGGCCTTCGAAGACTTGCCCAAGGATCGAATTCCAATCCTTGTGTTCGGGACCTCGAACGTCTCTTTGCTCTCCAGGACAATCCAGATCCCGAAGATTTACCACTAGTTCCCCCAGAAGTACCCAACATGGATCATCATGGCGCCGAAGGGAATGGTATTCCACCAGTTCCCCCATTACCTCCGCCGATCCAGACCATCGATGAATTCAATGCTGCCCCCGAGGCCCCAACCAGTTGTATCGTTTGACCAGTGGTCCCGAATGACTGGGAACTCAAATCCGCAACCATGCACCACCTACCCCTCTACCGAGGGTTGGCTAAAGAAAACCCCCACCGTCACCTCCAGCAACTTCATTCCATCTGTGACGCTATGAAGCCCCACAATGTCACTGTCGAGCATGCTAAACTACGTGCCTTTATGTGGTCTCTCAAGGACGATGCTCTTGACTGGTTTTATGACTTGCAGCCACAATCCATCAACTCGTGGGTGGAAATGTCCAAGGCCTTTACGGACAAGTACTACCCGGTGTCCATCGCTATGGTGACCCGAAAGCAGCTCATGTCCGTCCTCCAAAAAGACACGGAAGACCTTGAGCAATATTATGAGCGGTTTAAGAAGATGCAAGCTCTATGCCCCTCGCATAATCTGTCCGAGCATGCTCTCATACAATATTTTTGCGAAGGACTCACAGGTCGAGACAGGGCCTTGCTAAACATTGCTGCTGGCGGATCCATTACTAGACTCACTCCTGCTGCCGCCAAGGACACTATTGAACTCATGGTCAAGAACATCCTCCAGCTCAACAATTCCACCAGCATTCAAGACGCCCGCTCAGCCGCCATGGAGAATCAATTAGCAGCCATCACGGGTATGCTGCAGAACATGGCCTCGGGACATCCAGTCCAGGTCAAGGCCTGCCAAATCTGCCAGCTTTCAGACCATCCCACTGATGCTTGCCCATTTATTCCCAAAGAAATGCCCGTCAATGCTGCAGGAGGATTCAATGCCCCGTATGGTCAGAATCAAAATCAAGGCTAGAAGCAACCTAACTATGGGTGGAACAACAATCAGCAAGCCGGACCCAGCCATCAGTATGGCCAAAACCCATATGGAAGTCACCCCCCTCCTTTCAACATGCAGAATTACAAGCCAAGACCCAATTTTTAGAATTTCCAATACCAGAGGCAGCCGCCCCCAGACCAGAACTTCACCATGCCAGCACCCCCGAATGAGGAGCCCTCTCCCTATAAGAAGAAAATTGCCGAAATGGATAAATTGATACGGACCCTTATGGCTGAAATGAAGGAGATAAAAAATGGAGGAAGATTTCCAGGGCAGACGGAATCTAACCCGAAGCACGAGGCATGCGCCATGAACCTCCGCAGTGGTCTTGAGATCCCTTCTCGTGTCCATCCAGACCCCGAGTCCACGGGAGGCATTCAAGGGCCTGAAACTGACGCTGCTATTCCAGGTCCCGAATGTGAAAAGCCCACTGAACAACCTAAGAAGTCTCGATTCGGCGACACAGCTCTTGATCATTTCTTCTCCAGTAAGAAGTCTCGCTGTAAGAAGAAACAGCCCGTTGAGGAAGAAGAATTCTCCCAGGAATTCATAAACAAAGTGCTCGAACCCCCGTTCCCTCAACGGCTGATCAAAAAGAAGAAAGAAGAAGAAGATCGGGACATCTTTGATATGTTCAGCAAGGTCATCATCAATATTCCCCTCCTCAAGGTTATCAAGAATATGCCTCGATATACGAAGTTCTTGAAACAGCTGTGCACCAACAAGAATAAATTCACGGAGGTGAATAGGATCAGTGTGGGAGCAAATTTGTCCGCCCATATCCAGCGCAAAATTCCACCCAAGTGCAAGGATCAAGGCATGTTCACGGTCCCTTGCAGAATCGGGACCATCGATATTGGGAAGGCAATGTGCGACTTGGGAGCCGGAATTAATGTTATGCCCTTGACCATTTACAACAGTCTTGGACTCGGGCCCTTGAAGGAGACCACACTTTTCATCCAACTTGCAGACCGCTCGGTTGTATACCCCAAAGGCATAATCACAAATGTTCTTGTTCAAGTGGGTGAATTTCTATTTCCAGCGGATTTCTATGTTCTCTCTATGGAAAACCCAACAAACACCAAGTCTTCAGATTTACTCTTGGGACGTCTTTTCTTAGCCACTGCCCGTGCAAAGATTGACTGCTACGAGGCCTCTATCTCCCTTGAATTCGATGGAGAAATCATCCATTTTAATATGCTGGACTCCATGAAATACCCCTCAGAATTCTCGAGTGTCAATTTTATTGACGTTATAGACCCTCTTGTGGAAAACATCGCTGAGCTGAACTCCATCGAGCTCTTGAAGCTGATTCTTGACCGAAGTCTTACTCCCGAATCCTTGAAGGAGATGACATCATCCATTGAGGTTCCCACCGAACTAATCACGGTTGCAGCAGCTCTCGAAGCAAATGCTATTTTAACAGTCGAGCCCCCGAGGGAGTCCCCCGAATGCGTAGATCATGAGCGACTCCCCTCTTCTCTAGTACAAGCCCCGGACCTTGAACTTAAGGCGCTGCCTTCCCACTTAAAGTATGCCTACCTCAGGGAGAAGGAATCCCTTCCGGTCATAATTTCCAACAAACTGGAAGAGGATTAAGAGCTTGAGTTGGTGAACCTTCTCAAGAGTTTTAAGAAGGCCATCGGCTGGACGATCGCCGACATCAAGGGTCTGTCACCCTCCTTGTGCACTCACTGCATACATCTCGAAGAGGACACCAAGACAATCAGACAACCTCAAAGGCGGTTGATTCCCCCCATGGTGGAGGTAGTCAAGAAAGAGGTCCTGAAGTTGCTCGATGTCGGAGTCATCTACCCCATCTCTGATTCCCCATGGGTCAGCCCCGTTCAGGTGGTCCTGAAGAAAACTAGCATCACCATCATTCCAGGTCCCGAGGGCCTACCAATTCCCTCCCGAATCCAGAACGGCTGGCGTGTATGTATCGACTACCGACGCTTGAATGAAGCCACCCAAAAAGATCACTTCCCACTGCCCTTCATAGATCAAATGCTAGAGCGCCTTGCGGGCAAGACGCATTATTGCTGCCTGGATGGGTATTCGGGGTTCCACCAGATTCCAGTAGCCCTTGAAGACCAAGAGAAGACCACCTTCACGTGCCCATTCGGGACCTTTGCTTACAGACGCATGCCCTTTGGGTTATGCAATGCCCCGGCCACATTCTAGAGGTGCATAGTCAGCATCTTTTCAGAATTTGTGGAAGAATGCATCGAGGTATTCATGGACGACTTCACGGTCTATGGTAATTCCTTTCCCGAATGCCTCTCGAACTTAAAGAAAATTCTGCAAAGATGTGTAGAAACTAACCTTGTTCTTAATTTCAAAAAATGTCATTTCATGGTTGACCAAGGGCTTATCTTAGGCCACATCGTGTCCCGAAAGGGTATCGAAGTGGACAAGGCTAAAATCCAAGCTATCGAGACCTTGCCTTACCCCTCGAATATTCGAGATGTTCATTCTTTTCTTGGTCATGCAGGATTTTATAGGAGGTTCATCAAGGACTTCTCCAAGATAGCCCAGCCAATGTGCCAACTGTTACATAAAGACGTGGACTTCGTATTTGATAAAAAATACAAGACGACATTCGAGACCTTGAAAGCCAAGCTCATTTCTGCTCCTATCATTCGGGCCCCCGACTGGACTCTCCCCTTCGAGATCATGTGTGATGCTAGCAATCAGGCTTTGGGAGCCGTTCTGGGCCAGAAGAAAGACAAGGAGACGTACGTCATCTACTATGCATCCAAGTTGCTAGACCCTGCGCAACAAAACTATACGACGACGGAAAAAGAGCTTTTGGCGATTGTCTATGCCCTTGACAAGTTTCGACAGTACCTCCTGGGTACAGAAGTGATTGTGTACTCCGACCATTCCGCCCTTCGGTGCCTGCTCAAGAAGACTGATGCGAAGCCTAGGCTTATCCGCTGGATCCTACTGCTCCAAGAGTTCAACCTTGCTATCAAGGACAAGAAAGGGACCGAAAATTGTGTAGCTAACCACTTGAGTAGGCTCCCGAACCAAGAGGATGACTCCCAAGTAGCCATTCAGGAGACTTTCCCAGATGAACATTTGTGCTTAGTTGACACCGCAAAGTTCCCATGGTTCACAGACATAGCAAATTTTTGTGCCACTGGCGTATTTCCAGTCGAGGCCTCGAGCGCGGAACACAACCAGATCCGAAGGCAAGCCAAGGCCTATGTTTGGGACAACCCCTATTTATGGAAGCATTGTTCAGATCAGATTATAAGACGCTGTGTCACAATGGATGAGGTCCCATCAATCCTCAAGTTCTGCCACTCGACCACCGAAAGAGTGCACTTTGCTGCGAAGAAGACAGCGCTTAAGGTCTTAGAAGCCGGTCTGTATTGGCCGTCAATCTTCAAGGACAGTTATTTGTTTTGCACTACATGCCCTCGGTGCCAAGCCATGGGAAACATCGGGGCGAGAAACCAAATGCCCTTGACCAGCATCCTTGCGTGCGAAATTTTTGATATTTGGGGCATTGACTTCATGGGACCGTTCCCAAATTCATTCGGGAACACGTACATCCTGCTTGCGGTGGACTATGTTTCCAAATAGATTGAAGCCAAAGCCACCAAGACAGACGATTCAAGGGTAGTTTTTGATTTTCTCAGAACTCACATCTTCAACCGATTCGGGACCCCTCGCGCCTTCATCAGCGATCGGGGGACCCATTTCTGCAATCGAACAGTCGCCTCGTTACTTAGCAAGTACGAAGTGACCCATCGAGTATCTACAGCCTATCACCCTCAAACCAATGGGCAAGCTGAGGTCTCGAATCAGGAGATTAAGGCTATTCTCGAGAAGACAGTCAACCAGTCGAGGAAAGATTGGAGTCTCAAACTGGGAGACGCGCTATGGGCCTACCGCACTGCATTCAAGACCCCGATCGGTATGACACCGTATCGATTGGTCTATGGCAAGCCGTGTCACCTCCCGGTCGAAATTGAGCACAAGGCTTTCTGGGCCATCAAAAGAGTCAACATGGATCTGAACTTAGCAAGCAAGGACCGTTGTTTGCAAATTCAAGAGCTGGAAGAACTTCGTGGGGATGCTTATGAAAATTCAATGATTTACAAGGGCAAAACCAAGGCCCAACATGACAAGCACCTAGTGGTCAAAACCTTCGCGATTGGGCAGAAGGTTTTGCTCTACAACTCACGATTGCGGATCTTCTCGGGAAAGCTCAAGTCCAAATGGACGGACCATACAAAGTCACCGCGGTGTTTGATCATGGAGCTATTGAGATCCAGAATCTGGACGATGGAGAACCATTCAAAGTGAACGGGCACAGGCTGAAACCCTTCTATGAAGAATTCAAGCCCTCAACTGCCGAAGAAGTAAGGGTCGAAGACCCAGCAATCAACGCCCCCGAATGAAGAAACAACGTCTGGGCCTAGACGATAATCAAGGCCAAGTGTGGGGACAGCCCCCGAATTCCTAGCCTTATCTCTTTAATATCTTTCAAATCTAAGTCTAGCATATTTTTTTTTTTTTTATTTTCCCTAGGTGGTCTTAGTTAAGGTTTGTCCCTTCTTATTCCTTTTTTAAAACCCTTTGTCTCTTTCTTTCTTTTATTTTATTTGAGTCAACCTTACCTTTTCAAATTCTTTAGGCACACTTTTTATGTTACCTAGGTAAATTTTAATTTAAGTTTGTCTTCTTTCCCTTTCATTTAATTCCTTGGTCTCCCCTCCTTTTCATTAAATGCCTTTGTTCCCTACTTTATTGAGACCCATTTAATCCCCTTTGTTTTATTCCCCTCTCCTATTTTCAAAATCCATAAAGCTGATTACCTTTTCACGTTTCCCGTGCAGGTGCAGGCGCACGCTGCCCTTGGCACTGCGCGTCCTCTCCCAGCGTGCCACGTGAAGGTCGAAGTCCAAGGCAATCAGATCTCTTCTCTCTCCCTACCTTTCCACATCCTCCAACCCACTAACCCACGCCACCTAACCGTCAAACTACCATCCGTTACCCAACCAAATTCCCCCATCTCTCTCCATCAAATCAAAACACAAATCCCCTCTTTCCTTTTTACACAAATTAATTCAAAACCACTCTTCCTCCTCATGGCACGCACAAACCTAAACCTCAACAAACCCACCACCTCTCACTCATCCAACCCTCACTCCACAGAATCCCAGCCGAAGAACACCCAACCCAACCAGTCACCTACCACCACTGATACTCTCGGGTCATCCTCCTCAGAAGCCACAATTAACCTAGACGAGATCGTCTTCACCACCTCCCTTCCAAAGATGACCAGATCTGGTAAGGTGCACCGCGTTCCTCCAACTACAACCGCCGGCAGTAAGAAGAAACAACCATCAGTGACGCAGACCCCTCCTGGCAACCCAGTGAACTCCACTCCCCTCGAAGTCAAGCCCACCGGTTATGTTATCACTTTAGACACCGAGGTGGATGAGGAGGACGAGACCAGCTCCAGCCTCCGCGAGGCCAGGAGGGTGGAAAAAGAGAACGAGGAAGCGTTCCCTTGGGACTCAGAAGGCCGATCTGAAGACGAGGTTGGCACGGAGGAGGTTGAGCTCGGAGAGAAGGCAGAGGAGAATGAAGAAGAGGAAAGAGAATGAAAAGGACGAGCCCCCAGCCGCTCACGGTCCCGAGCAATTCGCTCAAGGGCCTGAAGAGTCAAGGGTTGAGAGCGAGGACGAAGTTCAAGAGGTTGCACCAAAGCCACCTAGCTCGCAGTAGACCAAGGGCAAAGCTAAGGCCAAATCAGCCTCTAAAATGCCGGCCAGAGCGGCGAAGAGCACTGCCAAAGCCGCTGCTCCCAAGGCCCCAACCTCTAAGATGCCAACCAGTAAGAAAAGGAAGCTCCCGACTATGCCCAAGGGCAAGGAAGCAGATGAAGAGACCCCCAGGAAGGCTCAACAGATTGAGGAGGAGGAAGCCCTCGAGACCCCATCGCCTGCTTCGGGATCAAAACCTAGCTACTTGGTAACAACCAACCTTGAAACTTTTAATGAGTTATTTGTCTTCAATGATAAACCATCTTTAGATAAGGTTACTTTCCTGAACAACAAGGGAGTAGCCCCGTGTGCTAGGCTAGACATGGAACTCTACGATAAGCTAGGTGTTGGGTCCCGAATCCGGGAACTGGTTAGGGGGATAGGATGGGAGAGCTTATTTTTCATAGATCAGCCGACCTATTTGGAGCTCAGTCTCGAGTTCTTTACGAATTTCTGGTATAAGGTTGATCTATTCAAGCCCAAGGGTGGGGTAGGCCCCGATCTTTCTGCCAAGGGATGCATCAATTTCAGGTTGGCTAGCAAATGGCACCCTATGTCTCTCGACAACTTCAACGTCTACCTAGGATTTGTCAGTCGTGAAGACGTTCAAGGGGATGAATATCAGGACGCCTTGACCACTGTCCCGACCGACTTCAACAACAATCAGGCCATTCGGGAGCTCACCGGGAATCCTAAGGCCAAGTTTGACTCTCGCAACACCAAGGCCCATGGCATTCAAGACCCTGCGCTTCGGATTTTGCAACGCTTCCTGTCCCTTGCCTTCGCGGGTAAGTTCGGGACCTCGGGCCAGCTTGTTCAATCCGAGCTATTTTTTCTACGGGCCATGTATCACAAGAAGAGGATCAACCTTGGTTACTGGATTGCTACCTCTGCGCATAACGTCACGAACGCCCCCCACGGTCGATCTCCCGTCCTCGGATCTCTCATCACAAGCTTGGCCTCGCATCTTTACTCATGGAAGCCTCGCGAGCTAAACCTGTATCAGCACCCAAATTCCTTCAAGCTCCTTGGTCTCAAGACCTTGGACACGATGGGATTCTTTTGTGTTATTGATGGAATTTTAAGCTTTCATGCAGATAACAAAGGAAAGATCGAGGTCAACTTCGAGTATCCTGATCCTTCGAGGCCCCGAACCAAGTCTGCCGCCCCCGAGCCTCCAATCCAGCCTTCCACTTCAGCTGCCCCGGAACAGCCTGTCCACCCTCGAGATCCCGAAGAGGTGCCCGCCGCCGAAACCACCAATAGGCTCTTGCGTCTCATCCTAGAAACTAATCGCGCCATCTTGAAGGAAATCCAAGTTCAGGCTGCCGCACTGAAGATCCCCCCTGCTCCGTGATCCCGAACAATTTCAATCTTTGCCCCTGCGTGGGCTGTTTATCTCATGTTAAACAATTTCCTTTTCTGCTTTAATTAAAACTGCCATCTTTTTGTCTCCTTCCCGCATTGAGGACAATGCGATGCCTAAGTGTGGGGAGGAGTTTGAACTGCTAGTACATTTCATTTTATGCATGTTTTATTCCCTAGTTTATTTTTCCTAAGTTTATGCATGATACTTTTAGTTTTTCTTTATTTTTATTTTTATTCTCAGATTTTTGCCTAGATTTTGAAAAACGCCCCAATGATGGACACACACCTGACTTATGCACATAGAATAAAATGTTGTCTATAGTCAAGGTCCCGAATGATTCATTCTTTACCTGTTATGCCTTATATCTGCTTCAAGACCTAGACACCAGTAGTCACGAATTGACACCTTGTGAGCAGTTAAACCCCCATGCCTATATTTATTGCTTGAGTGAAATGTATGACTAAGGTACTGACTGGGTTTGCATGATATCCATAGGTATAGACACATTTACACATAGGAAAGTAGCAAAAAGATTAAGTTCTCGCATCGAATTGTTCTCTCTCATTTTTTTTCTGTTCTGTTCTCCCTTCTTGACCTCTCCAATTCTAACCATTTGAATTTTCCTTGATCCTACTCTTGGCAGGTGAAGCAATGTTGTTGGGAGCACTATCGAGGGCTAGACTAGACAAATGAAGCAACAAAGGCGAAGTGTGGGGATCCCCCAAATTCAAGACCCCGAATACTGGTGCCAATTCAAGACCTCGAAGCTAAAACGAAGAAATCAAGGGCAGACCGGAACGAAAAATCACTTCCCACCCACAGAAAAATACAAGTGTGGGGAAGTGAAATCAGAATATCCAGCCCCCGAAGAACAAGGTCTCGATCCTCAATTCAGATCTCTCTCTCTCGAAAAAAAAAAAAAGAAAAAAAAAAAAGAAAAATAGAAATATAAATAAAAGAGAGAGAGAAGAGACCAAATTTCATGAAGAAAAGGAGAATCAACAGCCAACGTTCATTCAAGGTCCCGAGCTAAGGTCCCGAGTGGAGAAAGCAAGGATCCCCCTCGAAGAAAAAAACCTAGTCTAGCTTTCGCCCTCAGCAACATTGTCTCACCATCTCGATTCCTTCTGCCAAGGGAGCGTTCCAGGTTTGAGTTGGTTTCACCACCTTCTCATTTCACTTCCTTACTTTCCCTCTTCTCCACTTTCTCTTCTCAATACGCTTCTTCCATTTCCTCTCATCAATTATTTTCTTTGTTTCCCCTTCTTGCCCTTGATGTGAAGTCTTTTGATTGCTGGATTGCCTATGCATATGTCTAATGTACTTGGATTGATGTGCAAACTTGGTTTTGTGCTGCATTTTTTTTGCATACTTGAGTGTTTAAACACCTAGCCTTGTTCATGAGCGTGAGTGCAAACACCGATCCATGTGAGGACTGCTGGTTAATAGGCTGATGTAGAAAAGTCTATTCTTAAGGGTCGTTATCCTTCTGATTTGATGCAGGTGTATCTAGGCAGAGTCTGTTTTCATTCGGGGTCCCGAATCTTGAGAATAGCGTGCTTGTTCTCTGTGCTATGGTTTGGTGTGTCTGTTCTGTTTTGGGGACTGTTTTAAAATTTTGTGAATGCTCGAGGGCGAGCATTGGGCAGTGTGGGGATTATTTGATAGCATATTTTTATGCACGATTTTCTCCCCATTTTCTCACCCATTTAAGGCATGATTCTGCTAATTTACCCTTGTTTTCACTACTATTGCAGATCTAGGCCTAAATAGGGAGTTTATGTGAAAAGATGCACTTTGGGAGTATTTTGTGCAGTTTTGAGCTTCAAGACCAAAAGTCGAGGTCCCGAGTCCAAAGCAGCGTTCAAGGTCCCGAATCAGATTCTCCGTTAGGGACCCCGAAGGGCGAAGAATGACATTTCCACGTGTCCTCTTGCCAGAGCTTCCATGTGCCTCCTTTGACACTGTTCCAGCAGTCTAGACTGACCACCAAATACCTACCGCTCTGACCATCTTAGCCCTTGAGCCCAGTCCAAACCTGCCAAAGCTGGGAAAATCAGACAACTTTATGCTTTTTCAGCTTTGTGCTTTAGGGAGCATGGATCCATTTTAGTAGGCTTTCATTTAATGCATTTTGTCCCTAGTTTTAGGCTGAAGATATTTTATGCTTAGAGCTCTATTATATAAGGAGCATCTAAGAGTAGTGAGGGGATCATCTCTTATCATTTTATCACTTAGGATAGTTTTGGAAAATCATTAGTTTTAGTTTTCTTAGACTTCTCTCTAGTTTCTCTCTCTAGTTCTTGTTAGCTCATCTTCAACCTTGCCGTGGGGCTTCAAACAGATTTTTAGTAACAAAGTCTTCTTCCCTTCATCTATTTATTTACTTATTATGGTTTCTTCAATTATTAATTGTTCATGTTCAAGCATGAGTAGCTAAATCTTTAATTCTTAGCAAGGGTTATTCAAGGGTTGCAAGGGCAGATTCGAGGCCTTAATATGCTTAATATATTCTCGATGTCATATTCAATTGCTTATCATTTTAATTACATCTTTGCATGAAATAATTTGAGGCTTGATCAACTGATTATTATTTGGTGTGAACGCTGTCATTTGTGTGATGAATACGGAAGGAAAATTGCATGGAACAAGTAGGTATCTGTTTAGTCTTGACTACGCTGAAGTGGTCTCGAATAGATAGGGTGAGTAATTGATTAGAGCGAGGTCACGAGCCTGACAAACTGAGGAACTTTTAGCTCTAGATCTGTCTTTTCTTATCTTCATGGGCAGTTTGAGTATGGCCCTCCCGCATTCGTGCTTGGAGGGATGGCAAACTGTCAAGACTACCTCATATGTGGAAATGGGGGGTAGTTTTTCCTAAGAGAAAAGTAGGGGATATCCGAGGAATTTGGTCCCTATGTCATTTCTATGATGTCTTGAATAGAATAACCTTGAGCCGATGACGATCGAGCCCCCGAATGCAACCCAAGAATGTCTTTGCTGAGAATCCTTCTTTATTTGATTATTTGTGACTATTTCATCTTTGTTTGATATTTCTGTACTCATTTACTGATTTGCTTACTTTACCATTCGGGACCTCGAACGTGACATTCGAGACCCCGAATACTGCTTTCCTAGATAGAAATTGTTAGCTCCCAAATCTATCTTGGCTAACTCGTTTAGCCAAGTAAAACCCCCCCTGATTGTTACTTTTCGTGCTCTTGTCCTGCGATTTCACTCAAGACCTTAAACCAGTCCCTCACAATCCCTTGTGCACACACGTTGTGGGCATTATAAATCTTCATTTGACTGACGATCAGGGAGCATGGGTGTTCCTGGGTCCTTCGAGACTTCACCTAATTCCTTTGTCACGTCCATTCCTCCCTTCTCCAACGCCTTGGGCTTCAGCGAAGACTTGTCTAGTTTTTCGGGTTATCAGCCCCACGGTTCTTTTGGGCTTCACGGGGGTACCTCCTCTAATCAACCTCCGTCTCCTTCTACAATGGTCTTCATTCCTTCTAATGCTCCGATGTTTTGGTGCTTCGGGGGAGGGGTCGTCACGCCCCATCTCATGGCCGATCTGAGCTCGATGAGTGAGTCTGGTCCTGTCACTCATCAACTTGACTTGACCAAGTTGTTCAGTTCTAGATTTGTGGCTGTTGGGGGCGACAGTTCCGCCGCGACTTCTTCTTTCTTAGCTGCTTATGTGCTAACGTCCCCTGAAGAGCGAGAGGCGTTCCTTTCTCGGGCTGAAGATGAGCAGATAAATTCGTTGCGCTCCAACTTCTTCACTAGTTTTTCTAAGTTTCACTACTGGGCGGAACATATGTCGCACAAGGTCGCTTCCCTTATCGCTTCCTTAGACGGGCTTTCCAAGGAACAAGAAGAAAAGAAGAAGTTATTAGAGGAACGTCAAGGATTGCTACTGGCCTTGGCAATGGCCAAGAAGGATTAGAAAGAGGCAAGAGAGCAGGTGTCCAGTCTTGACATTGCTCTGGCGGCAGAGAGAGTTAAGAGTGCCACATTGGAGGGGGAGAAAGTGACATTAATAGAGGAAAGAACGGTGCTGGAGAGGGAGACGACAGACAAGTATATGTGGTACGTCGAGAGGACTGCCGCTATCATGGCCAACTGCTTTATGGAAATTCACGGAGAATGGGTGTATCAAGGTGCCGCCCTTACTGACGCTTTCATGAAGAAGTCCACCGATCTCACAGACGAGGGTTTTCACCAAGCCAAGGCAATGGGCTATAAGGGGCAGGGGAGTTCGTAGGACCAACACACCCTAGGTGTTATTGCTCATTTCCTTGAATATCGGGAGTCATCCATTTTTGTCTTTGCCCTCAAAACTTTAAAACTTTGACTTTTGTTTTTTGTGACCCCTCAAGGGTGTTTTTGAACAATCATGTATTCGGCTTACTAATTTCTTTTGCTGCTGACTTCCTTTTCCTTATTTCTTTCTCTTCGAGCTTCTTTCAACATGACAGTGGCATCATTATCACCACGATAACGCCAACGGGTCTGAACTTGATGCCGCAAGGTAACAAATTTTAGTAGAAGTAGGCTGGCTATAGCATTGCCATTCAGTCGATAAATCATCAATATTGATGATAGGTGTTTCCCTAGATATCGTGACATGACCTCGTCATGCATATTTTACCTATCGTTCAGCATTCTCAGAGATAAGAACTCATAGAAGATAGAGACCACGACTGCTATTCGCAATGACGCGTAGCGTATAATCGCGTTGTTGTAGATATTCTCGATTAATAGCTGAGGGTGCCATGTAAACGTATCCCTTTCCATGGAACTAGTTGCCAGAGAGAGAGAGACATAGTACAAATATCCTTTAGACCATGTTTCTCGAGTCACGATAACAAGATCGTTGGTGTCAATAGGATGTCAATCCCAATAATGGGTCTCGTAACATTGTTGTTTGCACGAGCGTCAATCTCTTCGTCGTCGAAATGATATCTCTGCACATTCTCAATCATAGGTTATTAGTAAAATGACGTACAATAATAGACATTAGTTACCCATAGGAGCCTTCTCGCTTCCGTCTCGGGGTGTTGTTACCGATGTCGCTCGTATCCCTTTCTCTACCAGCTATCTTCACCAGGGATTTCCCATCTGGTTACTCGCTGGGATTTCGCGATTCTTTGCATTTCCATATTTTCACGATCGCCCTGGAAAGTGCCTCATCTTAGTGAGCCGTCGGATCAGGACCGACCATCACAAGGCTAGGTTTTTCACTTTCAGGCGTTGACCTCACATCCCAGAATCGTACCCTCGTCTTAGTGAGCCGTCTATATTAGCATGGTTATCACAAGGATAGGATTTTCACTTCCGGGATGGAGTTACTATCTCTCTGGGGTGTGCCTCATCTTGGCGAGCCGTCTCCACGAGCACGGTCTGCACAAGGATAGGGCTTTTCACTCCCAGGGATGCCGGGCTGTGCCTCGTCTTAGTGGGCCGTCTATGTTAGTCCGGTTTACCACAAGGATAGGACTTTTCACTCCCGGGGGTGTCAGGACGTGCCTCGTCTCAATGGCCCACCTGTGTTAGCGTGGCTACCACAAGGATATGACTTTTCACTCCCAACACTAAATTTTAGGTATGTCAGGCGCGTACCTCGTCTTAGTAAGCCGTCTGATCAGGACCAGCCGTCACAAGGATAGGACTTTTCACTCCTGGCACCTTTTATTATCTGCATACAATTAGCCACAAAACACACAAGAATATTCTCTATTCGAGCGTTAGCACAAGTCCGGGTTGGCGTTAGCGAAATGTGCAGAGAGATATCAGATTCTAGCATGGTATAATTTCAAACGAGCTATGTTCCAAGAGTTAGGTAAGGGGGTACCGTCAAGTGTTTCCAGGTGATACGCTCCCTTCCCGATGGCTTGGGTAATGCGGTATGGCCTGTCCCAGTTCGGACTGAGTTTCCCCATGCATTGACCAGCCGCTCGTTTGTCTCTGAGTACCAGGTCGCCTATTTTCAGCAACCGTTCTCTGACGCGCCTGTTGTGATATCGCGCCATTTTTTGTTTGTAATGTAGCATTTTCAGAAGGGTTTCCTCTTGCAATTCTGGTAACGCATCAAGGTTAGCCCGTAACCTCTCCTCATTCAAATCTTATCCATGATGCCGTCTGGGAGATCGGCTGCGACTCCTTGGCGTTCGGGTCCGATGCCTCCTACTACTCGACCTCTCACTGTGCCTAGGAGATGGGTCCCTGAGCATTTCGCCTCGCCTGTCATTCAAATGATCTTTATATTCGTCGTGCCAATGCTCCCCTTCAGAAACAGGAGCTTCCCTCCTATACTGCTCAGAAGGTTCGACGCGCCTATGCGCGAGTTGCATGACATTGACAGGGGCCGATGACAAAGGTAGGGATAACGGAAATCCTCTAGATTGCCGAGGCGACAATGGTCGCTCAGTGACGATAGATGGAGTGAAAACTATCTGGGAGGGTACGCTAGGTCCTGAAACATGGGGCGTGAATCCTGCAGCTAACTCTGTCAGCTGGTCTAGTTGAGCTTGAAGGGCTGATATCGAATTCACGAGAGGGTTGCCCGCGCCACCTACCGCAGGTCCCCTCGAATGGGGAGTAGAATGACTGGGTCCCGCTATCTGGGATAAGGGAGTATACGCATGGGACACAAATATTCCCGTTGTTTGTCAAAGGAGAGATCTGACATTCCTGGGGGAATTTCTTGTACCGTGGTAAAAGCATCAGAAGTGGCGAAAGGGAAAAGTTGCCTGCGAGTAGAAAACGGAAGGCTAGAAGACTGGGACAGCGCGGGATCTGTGTCAGAAGCCATAATCCTCCAATTTTCAAGACAGAGCTTAGCTATTAAGGACGCTCACTTAATAAAACCAAAGCTCTCAATGAAAGCACCAATTTGATAAGATTTGACTTCTTTGTCGAAGGGTAAGCGGAAAAATGGCTTCCTAGACACACCGTCTGCGGCCGGCCGGTGTACCTGTAAAGCGCCGGAGGGGGTCCCCGGCGTAAACACTCCGATGCCTAAGTCAGTATGAGTAGTGAAAGTAGCAGAGCTTCCGACTTACCCTCTTTCTGGATTACGCGGGGGGGGGGGGGGGGGGGGGGGGATTTATAGGTGAAAAGTGGAGTGCTTTTTGGGGAGCTCGATCATATAGGGCGCTAACGGGCCAGTCAGGAGGTTGGCACTCCTCGCCAACGGTGTGCTATCGTTGTGTTAGATATGTATATGGGGGTAGGTGTTACCTAGGCAAAGCAACACCTATGCTCTTCGTGGGACGCCATTTTTGGCCTGGGATGGGATAACGCCGTGTGTCATGGCAAAGTGACGTGTGGGACCCCCTCGCTGATGTCGACCATCCCAGTATGGATCACATGGAGTGAGGCGATAGCCTCGATGGTGTCTGAGCGGTAGGGACAATAACTTTCTACCCCTAACACGAGGTATAAGATGAAAATTCCCCTTGGCGTTAAGTGTATTGTTATCACCGCCATCTGGGATAGAGAGATGTTCATCTGAGAAGAGGGTGTTCCTCCTATTGATCTAAAGGGGAGATCTGAAGATTCCAGAGTAATCTCCTGTGCCGCTACAGAGACGTCAGTAGTGGCAAAAGGAAATAGCTGTCTACGGATCGCAAAAGGAATATTAGAGGATGAAGGTCGTGTGGACTCCGAATCAGAAGCCATGATCGTTCCGATCTTCCTGGAAAAATGGAGCTTGGCTATTAAGGACGCTCACTTAATGAACCAAATCTCTCAACGAAAGCACCAGTTGGATAAGATTCGAACTTCTGGATGATCGGGATGAGGATTATGGCCGCTCGGAGTCACTGTAGTTGCCGTCGAGTGCACCTGCAAGGCGCCGGAGGGGGGGGAGGGGGCTCCGGCGTAGACACTTAGATGCTTAAGTTAGTATGGTTGTTCAAAATGGCAGGGATTCGAGAAGGCTTACCTTGTGTTTCGAATGGTGGGGTATTTATAAGCCAAGCGAGGGCGTTACCTCTAGCGGGTGGGCGTTATCTAGGAAAGATAACGCTTCGAGTGACGTCATGGACGGTAGCTTCAAGTGATGTCATGGACGGCAGCCTACCATCCCAGGATTTTTCCCTTGGCGAGCGGCGGCAACTTTCGCTGCAAACGGCCGATAGGGGCTACAGGGTTCCGACCTCAACGCAGGGTATAAGGACGATAATGCCCCTGAGATTGTCTCTATTGTTATCAGAAACCTTTTTTAATATCATTTGAAATACTTAAATTAACAATAGAAAATTTAAGTGTCTTTCCTTCAGGATACACAATGATGCTAAGTGTATAACTTTTAAGGGTTGATTTTACTAAAGTTTTAAAAAATATAAATATCAGGTATTATATAGTTATGTGAATCTTTATTGTTCACTTGCATTCACTACACTATAACATCCCTAGTATTTTATATCTCTCTTTAGAATTATGTATTCAAAAAAAGCATTCAAAGCAGAAACAACAAACAATTTCTCCCGTAACATCGTAAAAACGTCCAAGATCAAGAAAACAACCTATTTTTTGAATCATTTTGCATGAGAACTATGTTATTATTCTTTCTCTTAATCACTTTTGTTCCTTTAGCTGCAGCCGCATCCAACAATAGCGGCTCTGATCATAACGCTCTTCTTGCCTTCAGAGTAGGGGTGGCAAATGGGTGGGTATGGGTGGGTATGGGTGGGTATGGGTGGAGATTAAATGGGTATGGGTGGGTATGGGTATCATACCCATTTATTACCCATATAATTTTTTAAATGGGTACCCATACCCATTTACACCCATTAAATTATACCCATCCATTTATACCCATTTACACCCATTTAAATTATATCTACTTAATAAATATTTTTTTTTTATTAAATAAGATTAAAAATATTATGTTTGATAAAAAAATATAGATTTTGATAAAATTTGATTAAGTGACTCGATTTTGACTATGTATGATGGTTTTATCGTTTAAGCTCGGGTTTGACCATTTAGTCTCGGGTTTGACCATTTAGGCTCAGGTTTGACAATTTAGGCTCGGGTTTGACCATTTAACCTCGGGTTTGACCATTTAAGTTCGAGTTTGACCATTTAGGCTCAGGTTTGACCATTTAGCTTCGAATTTGACCATTTAGAGTCGAGTTTTATAGTTTAGGGTCGAGTTGAACAATAAAATTGTGATCATAAATACGTTAAATCCACTACAATTTGACAACCTCTATAATCCATTATAGCAACCTCAATAATCCATTACAGCAACTATGATAGTAAACAGCAGCGAACAAGCATTAAATCCACCCCTGCCATCCTAAATTGGCAAAATATTCAACACAGGGTCATACTCAATTTTATGCTGCCACATTAAATTCAATTTTAAGTAGGGTAACAGACAAAAATGCAAAGCTGAATGCTGCATTCTGTAAAATGTCATATCAAGCTACAAATTATCAAGCTACAAATGCTGCATTTCTGTAAATTGTAAAAGGGACCTACAACTCATATCAAGCTACAAATTATCCTTAGTACTTTCTGTCGGGAATCAATAATCTGTGCTTGGATACTATTGATGAAATCCTCCACCTCTCTAAGCTCTGAATCTAAAATCCCATAAAGAAGATCAAACAGCAATGCCTTCTCAGCAGATGCTGCTGACATATAACCATTTTCTACAGCCATGAGATCGAGGTCATTATCCCAAGCCAAAAGGTGCATTAAGAGTACATGCAGGTTTATCATACTCGCTACCTCTTGTGGGCTCTCTCCATTGCTTGAGTTTCCCCCATGCATATGCAATTCATCCATCCCTGCTGGACTTAATTCGAATGGTATATTTCGTCAACTCCCACAACTCAATTACTTACTTTAGAAAACCTAAGGATGAACAAGACAAGGAAGAAACAAGTTAGTTTCCATTATATTATCCAATAATTACACTAAAGTAGCTGCATTGTTATTGGCATATATAACAATCACTGGAGTTAGCTGTCAAACTTGCAGTCTAATAGAATGCAGTTTCCACAAGATCTATCCACAAAGATGTAAACTTTACCTCCAAAAAATGCTAATCAGACAATTAAATTGATAATGGTAGAAAACAGAGTTGACTTGCACTAACAATAAATAAACAAGAGACGTGGAGCACATCTAAGGGCAGAAAACAGAGTTGACTTGCACTAACAAAGGCATGCCATATATATATATAAATATATTAAAGAAAAAAAATTCAAATATATTGTAGACCAAACTAACTGCATATACCCTGCAAATCCATTAAACTTCTAGTCGTTCAATACCTGCATAAAACAAAGTGTGTTTGTCAGATAAGAAGGTCACAAACAAAAAATGAATAAAAGATATAATTCATCAGATAAAGATAGTAAAATACCACACAGATCGCTTAAATCTTCGACAAGCAAATCTTCATCCTGATCATCTACCTTAAGAGGTAACTCACATAACCAATCTCGAGTACATAGTAGAGCTTCTGCATTTTGTGGTAAAAGAGAACTCCTATATTTGCTAAGGATTCTACCACCAATACTAAAAGCAGATTCAGATGCAACTGTAGTGATAGGAATACTAAGAATATCTCGAGCCATCACTGAAACAACTGGAAATCTAGCAGAACTGTCCCTCCAATAAGTAAGAATATCCAAGTCAGCATACTTATTCCTGTCAAGCCTAGGTTCTTCTAAATACAAATCTAGTTGAGATTTCTTAACTGAACTAAAAAGTTCACTCTCAAAATCATCAAAACCATCAGCATCATCTCTCTCTTGACTACCAAAACCATAAGTCTCAACATTTGAATCAAATAAAGATGTGCGCACATCAAACACTCGCAAATACTCCTCAAATAACTTATATAGTTTTCTTCGGACCCGAATTACACGCTCTTTTGATTCAGAGCCGTATAATTTGGCAAAAGAGAACTCAATAAATGCTAACTTATAACGAGGATCCAAAATAAGTTCCATTGAGAGCACTACACTATAACATCTCCAGTATTTCAGATACTTTTTTTTCATTTTCTTTGCCATCTCAGAAATGACCTCATCTGCACTTTCCTCTTCTTCTGCTAAACGCAATCCAATCTTCCACACACTATGAAAATATAGGTTAGCTGTAGGATATTTAGTTCCACAAAAGAGAGTGGAAATATCATAAAATGGCTTCAACAACTTCATCAACCTGTCTGCTTGATTCCAATCTTCTAAGGTAGGACATGTCAAAAAGTTTGAATCGATAACAGCCAAATGTTCAAATGCAGTACGGAGAGAAAATACACTTTCAATCATCAAATATGTAGAATTCCATCTAGTTGGCACGTCTTCACATACAAATCTAGATGGTAAAGAACATTGTAAGATGCACTCAACAAACTTTACTTTTCTTCCATGGGATCCTCTTACATACTTGACACACTGTCTAATTTTATCCACTGTTTGACAAGTAGTCAAAAGCCCCTCTTGGACAATCAAATTAAGAATATGAGCCCCACAACGCACATGAAAGAATTCACCCATACAAGGTAGATGTTTCCCCAAAAAATCATGTCTTTTTAAAACATCCACCATTACTTTGTTGTATGATGCGTTATCTAAAGTAATGGTAAATATTTGTCTCAATTCCCCATTCTTTTAGCAAACTAAACAATTTCTCCGCCAACACAGCACCATTATATGGAGGAGGGACATAAGAAAAACACAAAATCTTCTTCTGCAATTCCCAATTCTCATTTATAAAATGTGCAGTAACAGTCATGTAATGATCTGTGGTGATAGATGACCACAAATCTGATGTCAAACAAATCCTACTAGCATTAGACAATATGGATTGAACAACTTTCTCTTTTTCTTTTTTATACACCCTAAGCACATCTGACTTGATACCATTTCTAGAAATGCTTTTCACTGTAGGATTCAAGTATGTGTGCACATCTCTAATACCTTCATGTTCTGCAAATGAAAAAGGATAATCATGCCTAATTATGGCCATAGCAACTTTTTCACGATAAACCTCTTGGTCTATCTTAGGATGTGATAACTCAAGCTCTTGGCATTCTCGCTTATCACAAACATCAAGATGACGCAATAAATTCTTTGTACCATGAGAACCCACAATATTATATGAATGAAAACACCACTTACATCTCACTTCTAGCTTTCCATCTTCTGTAGTACCTAACTTCTCAAACCCATCCCATACTTGAGAAGTAGATTTTCTCCTCCTCTTTGAGGTAATCCAATCACTTTGTGCAACTTCATCGGTATGATCTATCCCCAATTCCATAATAATCCCTGCAAAAGATTATGAAAATTCAAATGAGTTTGTAGTCATACACTAACAATTTTTCAGTTATAACTAGGGGGGAAAATTCGAATGAAGTGCTCCCACTATTCACTTTGCATCATGTTTGATAGCTGTATTTGCTGCCGAACATGAAAATGTTTAGGACCTAATTGTCTTCAATTGATGGACAGTGCAAAACCAAATAAATAATACAGAAGAAACTATAAAGCACAATAAGTATGCAGCACTGAAATCTTTCCAACAGGGAGACTGTTACAATTGCCACACATCATTTCCTTTTCTTTTCCTTCTGTTTTACTACTCATTTGGTACAGAAACAGGAAAAAAAGACTTTCTTTTCCTTTTCTTTTCCTTCTGTTTTACTACTCATTTTTCCAATGAAGCCCCTAAAGCTAATTTTCTGGAAGTAGCAATGAAGCAAATTTTAGTGCCATGCATCTCCCCGACTGCTAAGTCTGTACTTTCCAATTCCAAGTGATTTATGTTATTTTAATGTGGGTGGGGAAAAGGAAGAATTAATGAATTTGTTCTCGTTTAATAAATATGCTAAAAATATCAAAAAAGAACTAACATTGAAAAGGACACCTCCAATATTAATTAATGTGAAAATTATTGTGAAGTGGATCCCAGAAAGAAATTATACATGATGCAAACCAAACACCTGATTCTAATGCCAGAAATTTAAGGAGCAGCAAAGAAAGGGTAGGCAATTATAGGAATTTATTTTAAAAACTTGCAATATGCTCTGATGCAAATCCATAAGTCAGTCGATGCATAATTAAAGATCAAACAAATAATTAACAAACAAGAAAATGGAATATTCACGATATGTATCAAAACGCAAAGCAAAGTTGACAAGTTACAACAAATTCCCAATACACATGAAGCTAATTAATTGAGTACCATTGCATTGGGTGAGATGGTGGCGTACCTAACTATGAGCAGTGGTAGGCGCACAGTTGACACGAACTTGGGCAGAACACGATGCAGAAATCATTTTTAGTTGCCTCAATTGAAATAGAAAATCGATTCCAATCCACCGATCAACACCACAAGCGACGAAACGGAACTGATGCTGAAGTGCGGCGGCTGCGAATCGTTGATTTGGGTAGGCTGAGGTTGGTAAATTGGTAGAGATGAGATAGGGATTTCAGAGTTTGGGTTTGGTGAGAACGAGGACAGGGAGCTGAGAAAATGATTTGGGCCGAGGACGGATTAGGAACGGAGAAACTGGTTTGGGTTTAAATTGGTTACCCAATGGGTACCCATACCCAAACCCAATTAAACCCATTTATTTTAATTTAAATGGGTATATACCCATTTATATCCATTTAAAAATTACACTAACCCATTTAACACCCATACCTACTTAATTTAGTTGGGTATGGGTACCCATTGGCTATGGGTAGATTTTTGCCAGAGACAACCTCAGTCTTGATCCTATCAATGTCTTAGCAACCAATTGGTCCGAAAATACCGATTACTACAGATGGGTTGGTGTCGCCTGAAACTCCATTAACTAAAGAGTCACAGCATTGAATTTTACCAACATAGGTCTACAAGGCGCCATCCGTCTAGACATATCGAACATTTCTTTCCATTCTGTCCTAAATATTGAAAACACCACTCTCCATGGTCCCCTGCCACCCTAATTGGCCAACCTTACTCGTTTGACATACATCAACCTTGGAGAGAACCATTTTGCTCAAGATATATCCCATCTTGGTTGGGCTCTTTTCCTAATCTCGAACACCTCCATCTCACCTCCATCTCACTAGTAGCCTCTTCTCTGGTGTCATCCCACCATCCTGAAGCAACATCTCTACTCTAAAGACAATTGATTTGAACTACAACAATCTAAGAGGAACTATCCCTACGGATATAGGAAATTTGTCTAACCTAGAAACACTCAGCTTGAGTGCCGATCGAGAGATTTCAGGGTCCATACCCTCTTCCATCTTCAATATCCCTACTTTGCAAATTATTTATGTAGCTTTGAATAAGCTATTCGGCAGCCTCCCAGATGATATGTGCGATCACATGCAAAAACATTTACCAGTAAAATAGGGTCTTTCCATTTGTAAGAGACTATTAAATTGACTTATCAAACCATAAAACTTTTACTTAAGAGATGAGAGTATTAAAGTACTAGTATATTGATTACAATTGAAAACACTAACTAAATGATTGATTAATATCGATTTTTATAGGTACGAAAAGAACAAGTAGAAGAAATAAAATCAACTTTTTAATCATAATCGAGATACAAAACATAAGTTAAGTAAACTTAAGTGTCTCTTAATAACTATATAGAGAACAATTATACTAATTAAAATTAAAGTGATTATACAATATGGGATACTTTTCATTTTTAAGTTTCTTAACTTATAATTTTTTAAAAAATAGTAAAGTTACTTAACTCATCAAATAAACCTTTTTTAATCTTATTCGAGATACTTAAATTAACGATAGCAAGTTTACGTGTCTTTCCTTAAGGATACATAATGATGCTAAGTGTATAGCTTTTAACGGTTGGTTTTACTTAAGTTTAAAAAAAAATAGAGATCTTAGGTTTTACTTAGTTATGTGAATCTTTATTGTATACTTGCAGTCACTACACAATAGTATCTCTAGTATTTCAGATCTCTGTTAAGGATGATGATTTCAGAAAAAGCATCCAGAGCAAAACCAGCAAATAATTTCTCCCGTAACCTTGTAAAAACGCATAAGATCAAGAAAACAACTCATTTTCTTGAATCATTTTGCATGAGAACATGTTCTTGTTCTTTTCTAAATCACTTTTGTTCCTTCAGCTGCAACAACATCCAACAATAGTAGCTCTAATCACAACGCTCTTCTTGCCTTTAGAGACCACCTCAGTCCTAATCCTAACAATGTCTTAGCAATAAATTGGTCCGAAAATACCGATTACTGCAGATGGATTGGTTTCACCTGAAACCCTATTAACCAAAGAGTCTTAGCTTTGAACCTTACCAACATGGTTCTACAAGGCGTCATCCATCAAAGACATGTCGAACCTTTCTTTCCTTTTTGTCCTAAATCTTGAAAACAACACTCTTCATGGTCCCTGCCACCCCAATTGTCCAGCCTTACTCGTTTGACATACATCAACCTTGGAGAGAACCATTTTGCTAAAGACATCCCATCTTGGTTGGGCTCTTTTCCTAATCTCAAGCACCTCCATCTCAGTTATAGCTTCTACTCTAGTGTCATCCCACCATCCTTGAGCAACATCTCCACTCTAATGACTATTGATTTGAACTACAACAATGTAATAGGAACTATCCCTAGGGATATAGGGAATTTTTCTAACCTAGAAACACTTACCTTGAATGACAACTGAGAGATTTTAGGGTCCATACCCTCTTCCATCTTCAATATCCCTACTTGTCAAATGATTTATGTTACTTTCAAAGAGACTATCTGGCAGCCTCCTAGATGATATGTGCGATCACGTGCCAAAAATATTACCAGTAGAATGGGGTCTTTCCATTTATAAAAGAGTATTGACGTGATTTATCAAACCTGATTGCATTTCATTTCATCATATTTTTACTTCCATTTACTTGTTATTTGGACAGAAAAGCTATTGATTTTCTGTGAATTTACCATGCTTTTGCAGTTCGAGCTTTGATTCTGGTTCTGAGAAAAATGCAACTTCGTAAGCACAACGTTGATCTTAGAGCATCTTGGCTTGGAGCTTGGCCAACATCCATTCACTTAAGACAATCTCGAGCATCAACGATGACTACCTTTTGGCCCGCACTCAACTTGGGCTTCGCGGGCTGGCAAGCACCTTTCCAGCAAGATCAGAGGGATCGGGAAGATATCAATTTAAGAATCCTAGATAGGATCTCCCTCTCTTTTGTATTTAATTACAAAAACATTGTTATTATCTTTTTAGATTTTGAAGGAGTTTGACTTAGAATAGGACGGGAGAGTTTCAGCTTGTATATTACTGTGCTCTCTCTCTCTCACTTCTACTCTCTCTTCTTCTTCGACATTGAACAAATTTCTTTGCTCCAGAATTTTCCCTGTTTTGTGAAATTCACGTGTTGCTACCCGATTTTGGATTTTAAAATTTTCATTTGTCGCATTTTTATCATCAATTTTTCAAAAATCATACACCTGTTTACTTTCGTCAATCTGATGTTTATTTTTGCGCTTCATATCGTTTAAATTTTATTTTGTACTTTTGTCGCATTTTATCACTTTTTTCGTTCGAGCCCGTATCGGTTCCAGAGTCAAATTCTCGAAACCAAGGGTCGAACAATTTTGCTCATTAGCTACTTATTTTTTATTATTTTTCTAACCCGCGCCATCTCTTAGCGCTTCGTTCAATTTTTATTTTATGTGTTTTTTTCTTCTATTCGAACTTTTATCGCTTACAAATGAATTTTTATTTAATCTTAGAATGAACTTTTCGCAGCCCACTGATTTTTATTTATTTCGTTTCATTTTTAATAGCTTTGGGGTTCAAGTTTTATTTCTCTTTAACAAAATTTTCTCGTACTAAAAGCTCGAGCTAAAAATAATTTGCTCTTATGCATTAATTTGCATTAATGCAACATTAATGCATTTCTGCAAATTTGGCCACCGTCCCTACGGCTCTATCTCCTACATTTAGCTAGCCTGCCTCGTCACCTCGTTTCCCAGAGCTTCCATTCAATCTCAGCCAAGCAAATCACCCTTTGCATCCTCGTGCGTCGTTCCAACGCGTACAGTGCCACCCTTGCCCTCCAAGTCCGGCAACGATCACGCGCAGCTCTAAGCCACGCTCCCACGCGTTCCTTTGCCTATATGTAGCAGCTCCAAGCAACAAGCAAAAAGGGGGGGAGCTCGGGCAATAATTTTCAGATCAATTTCACCCCCAATTTCAATTCAGCCCTCCAAACAAACCAACCGATTACCAAATTAAACACAACCGAATATCAAACCAAACACCCAATCCAAAAAAATCAATTCAGTTCATTCAAACCAAACATTCAATTCTATCAGCCACGCCGCTGCAATCAGCCGCTGCCATGTCACCGAACACCTCGCCGCCACTGCCAAACACTAACCGCCCAGCCCTAATCCAAACCACCCAATCACAATCTAACCCAAACCAAAGAAAAAAGGAAAGGAAAATAAAAATAAAGGAGAGAAGAAATGGGAGCAGAAGGGCGGAGACGCAGCCATCCTCCATCACCACTACCCACCACCGCTGCTGCCTTGCCGGGACTGCTGTCTCGCCGCCGCCGTTGCCTACGTCTCGTCGCTACCACCACTACATCGTTGTTGCCTTGTTGTTGTGGTAATTTTCATGGTTGGATTGGATAGGGGATGAGGGGATGAGGAGATCTCGTGTCGTTTGTGTGTTTGTGGAGGAAGAGAGGGGATTTAATTTGGTTGGATGCAGAAGAAGAAAAGGGATTTAATTTGGCTTGGGGTAGTGGGCTTGGCCGGCCAATAAGAAGGAAGGGTCATGGGCCAAGTGGTTGTCTTGGCCCAGCTGGAATAAAAGAAGAGTGGGCTACGTGGTCAGCCCACGCGGAAAAGAAAGGCCAGCCCAGTGGGCTGGCTATCTTGGGCCCAGTTGTTGGCCCAGCTAGTGTGGCCCGCTCTTGGCCCAGTGGGCCTAGCTCGATTTTTAGGCCCATTACGTTTTCTCATAAATCTTGTACTGTTTATTTTCTGCATGTTTGTACTGATATTTAATTTTCGTATGTTGGTACTGTTTATTTAATTTTCGTATGCTTGTAATGTTTATTTATTTTCTGCATGTTTGTACTGTTTATTTAAATTCAGCATGCTTGTACTGTTTATTTAATTTTCATATGCTTGTACTATTTTCGCATGCTTGCATGCTTAATTATTAATTTCGTATGCTTTCGCATGTTTAATTATTCTGCTTGTGTATAATCGTCAAAGATATTAATTATTTCGCTTGCGCACAATTAGTCATCAAATATTTATTCGACTATCTTTTCTTTCGAACTAATAATCTCGACTTTGTAGGATAAATCAACCGATACCCTTCACAAGTACGCATTTCTCACTCTTTTATTTATTCCACGTTTTTTCCTCGAATACTCTCGTATGCATGAGTTATTTAGAAATGTTAAATTTAATTTATCCATTGGGTATGATTACATAGATTAGGACTTTTTAAGCATGATTAAACACCTCTTTCCACGGTAACCTTTTTAGGATGCGACTCGGGTGCCTAACACCTTCCCGAGTCCATAATACGACCCCGAACCGCTATTCTCGGGTTCAGACCCATTTTGCCTTAGCATTTTTATTTTTATGCATGACTTTAGGTTTCCTAAACCTAAAAAAATTAGGGTGGCGACTTCATATGCATGATGTGAGATGGATCCGATTTCGTCTCACATTCTCGTCCCAAACTCGCGTCGCATTAGGAATAAAAATCCAAAAAAAGGGTGCGATAGTTTGGCGACTTCACTGGGGACACTGTAGGGTCGAAGCCGGATTTTTTTGAGGTGTTTATTTTTTAAGTGCCGAATTTGTTTCATATGATTTTTGTACATGATTATTTTCACTGATATGATAAATTGTTGTATTATCACATGATTCTTTATGCGTGATTATTGTTTTTCATGTATAATTTGTTCGCATGATTCGTTGTTACTCGCTTTGATAAACTATCATTGCATATGCATCTCATGCATAATGCCCTACAGCTGGGCCTTTTCCAAATAAGATTAGGAGGTTAGTAGTGAGGCCCTAGGACACGTGTCCTAGGTAGTTTTCACGAACCCCAAACTCGGACTCGAACCCCTAAATGGGTGAACGCCTAGAACTTTTGATGGTTCGACAGGCAATCACGTATCCATTTACTGAGGGACCACTTCTATGGTATCGTCCGGGCGCCTTCCCAGCCAGAATAGAAATAGTTGGTGTCAACCCAGCATGTGCATCATATCGAAATGCGTGAATTGTGACTTTGTTTCACTTTTTTCACTAATTGCTCAAAATTTTCGCAAATAATTCCTCAAAATCTTCCCACGTTTTACAAATCATTTCTCAAAATTTTCACTTTTTTTTAAAAACTGATTACGCAATTTCTCCACAATTATAAATTGTTCTGCGAATTTTCCTTGTTTACAATTTTTCAGCAAATTTTCCACATTGGAAATCTTTTTCTGTAAACTTTCCACATTGGCAATTTTTCGCAAAATCTTCATATTGGCAAATTTTTCTATAGATTGGTCACATTTGCAAATTTTTCGCAATTTCTCCACAGTTGTAATTTTTTGCAATGTCTCCATGTTTGCCAATATTTTTCACAAATTTTCAATATCCATAATTTTTTCGCAATCTTTCACATGTAAAATTTTCCGCAATTTTTCATGCTTCTAAAACTTCTCTACAATTTTTTCCACGTGTGTCAAGTGTTTTCGCAATTTTTCCACAATTTTTCTACTTGCAATGATTTCCATAATTTTTCCATGGTTGCAATTTTCTCCGCAATTCTCCCATGCTCGCAAGTATTTCCGCATATTTTTTTTATGTTCGCGATTTTGTCATGTCTGCAATTTTTCCATATTTTACTCTTCTGATTTATTAAATCCTTATCTTAATTGTCGATTTGTTCAAAGTTTAGATGCTACTAACTCATTTTTACAGAACCAAGGCGAGAAAGGAAGCTTCGTACTTGAGACTTAAACAAGGGCGCTCTGTGGGATGCAACCCACGTAAACTGGGGGGCAAGCAGTTAGAATGACAATCAGCGAAGCGTCAGGAAGCCTTGACGTCCAAGAATCCGAATCATATTGGGAGTCCCTGCATAAAGCCTCACCAGAAAAGGGAGAGTCTAAAACCTATTGATTACGTTGTCCATTTTCCTAAATTGTTCTTCAATTCTACCCATTATTTCTCCCTTATTTTTGCAGGAACTCGAATCATACTATGGTCACTTGCATAATGTTCAGCGAGATAAAGGAATCCTCCTCTTATCAAATCTTGAATGACCATCTTGTGTGCCTTTACTGCCCTGCCGTGAGCATCGGGAAGTTCATTATGCATTCTACACCGGGGGCAACCTTTTGGAAATTCCTCACTCCCAGCAGCCATTGCGGCGGCTCAGTTCTCCCTATTTTCATTCTTTGCGGCGACCACACCCTGTTGTCCTCTTTACATCAGCATTCGAACTCTATGGGGTTCTCGCCCTGGCCTCAATCTACATTCCTATATGAACACTGCAGTGTACATCAACGTCAGAGTGAGGTTTACATTCATAGTTCTGCAACAGCGCTTTGCGCCGACCTCAACACTTTTTGCTGCACACATCCAGAGAAGTTCACTTACCTCTCTGCCTATTTAAATTTCATACAATCATTCTGCATTCATTCCCACATTGGGGGCAACGTTTTAAATTATTCATAAATTTTTCCTACCCTTACATTTTTGTCTATAAAATTGCTAACATTATTAAGATTTGTTGTAATTGTAAACAAAATTCTTTGAATAAAATTCACACTACCCTCAAAATTTTCAAACCTTCCATAGATTGAGCATGTTCAACATGTTACTGCATCATGGATAACTTGTGCATCCAGTCGAAATTTTATGACATGCATGATCTTGCCTGCTAGCTCTTATATCTGCAGCATGTTTAGACGTAAGCAGTCATAAACACATCCCTGTGAGCATTTTGGGCCTTCACGCCATACTTCCTTCATGAGTGCAAATGCCTGGCTAAGTGCTAGTTGGATTTGCATAATATCCAGGGTGCATGCACCATTAGACATGGGATAGCAGTAAGATGACATGGGACTTTGCTCTTTGCTTCCACCTTTCTTTGGTCTTCTCGTTCTTTTGTCCTCAGACACTTGCCTTTGCATTCTGTTCGATTCATTTCTAAGCCGCTTGTAAAATCTTTTACATCCACTTGAACTCCCTAAATAATGAGCAGTGCCCAACTGAGTTTGTTAACTGAAGGTAAGGTGCACATTGAACTTGGGTTGCGCAAGAGGGATTCCAAAATCTCCGAAGATCGCTGATCATCAACGCCGGAAGGAAACCCAGCCAAAAAAATAAAAAATCAAGATTTGAGGGCTTCTGCCAAGGACGGAAGTGACAACAGCCCAAACAAAAATTGCACTTGCTTTGCTCACTCAGAAAAAAATCAAAAAAAAACAAAAAACAAAAAACAAAAAAAAAATTAAAAAAAAATTAAAATCAAAAAATTAAATCAAAAGTGTTCAAAGAACACAGCAAAACAAAAGCAAAAGCAAGTGCAAATGGGGCCCCAGGGTCAGCTCTCCATCAAAAAAATCACTCCCGTGAAAATCCAAGAACTTAGGCACAACACCACCAAGACGAACAAGAAGGAGCATCCCCATGAAAATTCAAGGACGAATGCGCTCCGCCGACAACAAAAATTATCTCAAAAGGGAAAAGAGATCATCTCCAGCAAAGGTCGAAGAAGACGTGCGCTTTTCCTTCGCAACAACCTTAGTTGAGCACTGCTCATTAAAACCCTATTTTCTTCTGCTAAACAATATTATCCTTTCTAAATAGACTTCTTCTTTCGGTCTACACACTTTATTTCCTTTCTCTTGTAAAGTCCTCTTGATTATATGAATGCCCATGCATGTGCATCTTCATCTGAAGTTTATTCACTCGGATTGACATTGCAAATATGACTTTGTGCAATGTTTGTTGCTATGTTTGTTGCATTTCTATGAGTGTAAACACGCAGCCTTATTTCTGAGTGTGAGCGCAAACACCAATATCGGGTGAGGATTGTTTATGTCTACATGATGTAGGAAAGTCTTATCCTTGAGGTCGTTATCTCCTGGGCAAGATGCAGATGCTTTTCTAGGCTTGTATCAAGCATCCTTATATGATAGAAATTGGATGACATGTTCTCCAGAAATGCATAAACTTGTTGAACCTTCTCTTGATAGGGAAGATGTTTTTATCAAATGTTGGGGGCATACTTTCATATACAACATACATAATTTGATTTCATGGTTTCCATTTATCAATTGCTTTCTCTTTTTCTATCCATTGCTACTTCGTGTTTGTTTCCTTCATAGTTGCAGGACATAGATATGCTTCAATGGAATCTCCGCTCACAAATCCATCCAATCAACACCCGAATGGAGCATGCTCCCTCACCAACTATCAACTTTATGAAGTTGATCACGCTCCTCCACCATCCACCAAAAAACCGAATGGAGTACGTTACCACTCCACCATCAACTCCATGCGGCAGGTCAATTTTCCCTACTATCCGATCAATATCCGAATGAAGCAAAGGAACTATTTGACCAACCAAATGTCAGCGACCACATCCAACGACTAGCAGCGTATGGAAGGATCTTACATCAACATCCAACGATTTTACTTACTTTTCTGCAAATTTTACTTTCCTGCGATTTTAGTTTCTGCAATTTACCTTTCCTGAAATTTACTTTTCTGCAATTTACTTTTCACCCCACTATCTGGGAAGTTATCACTTACATTTCTGTATTTACTTTTTACCCCATTATCAGGGAAGTCATCATTTACATTTCTGTCATTTGCATTTCACCCCACTATCAGGGAAGTCTTCATTTATATTTCTGCAATTTACATTTCACCCCACTATCAGGGAAGTCTTCATTTACATTTCTGGCATTTGCATTTCACCCCACTATCAGGGAAGTCTTCATTTACATTTCTGTCATTTGCATTTCACCCCACTATCAGAGTAAGATCTGATTCTCTTCCTAAATCTCTGCCAAATTTTACAGCCATACTAACTTAAGCATCGGAGTGTCTACGCCGGAGTCCCCCCTCCGGTGCTTTGCAGGTACGACAGACTACTGCTACAAAGATTCCAGACAGCCATAATCCAGATCCCGCTTCCCCAACAGTCCAAATCTTATCAAATTGGTGCTTTCATTGAGAGCATTGGTTTTAATTAAGTGAGCATCCTTAATAGGCAAGCTCTGTTCTTCTGGGAATTGGAAGATTATGGCTTCTGATTCAGATCCGACGTTGACTCAGTCCTCTAGCCTTCCATTTGATACCCGTCGGTGACTTTTCGCTTTCGCCACTTCTGATGCTCCCACCTCGGTGCAAGAAGTTCCTCTAGGAACATTAGATCTGTCCCTTGAGCAAGCAATGGGAACATTTGTGTCCCAGCCGCATGCTCATTTGTCTCAAATAGCGGGGTCCAGTCATTTCACTCCTCAGTCAAGGGGATCCGTGATAGACGGTGGGAATAACCCTTTTGCGAGCTCGATTTCAGCCCTCCGCGCCCAATTGGACCATTTAACGAAACTGGCTGCTAGATTCACGCCAAGCGCTTCTGGATCAGTCGTCCCATCTCAGTTCATTTTCACTCCACCCATTATTACAGAACGACCGATGTCGTCCCCATTGCATGTGAACGTCCCTTTGACGTTGTCTGTGTTGAGTGCACCAGCCAGTCTAGTACAGTTCGCTCATAGGACGGTGGAGCCATATGTACCACAAGTGCCCTTACTTCCTATTCCCCAAGAGGAGCGTCAATGGCGTGCGGAGGATAGAGGACGTTGGAATGGTAGAAGGGGCGAAAATGATAGAGATATATCTCCAAGAGGGAGTGAAAGATCCAGCAGTAGGAGGCATCAAACTCGCTCGCCAAGGAGCCGCAGTCCGACTCCTAGGCGGCATCATGATCAAAATCCGCGAGACCGTAGGCATCATTTGGAGGTATCCCCACCTCGGCATGTGCGGGAAATCCTTGATGATACTTCTGGCCATCCCTTTAGCCTGCGTATAAGGTGTCACAGAGTTAGTAGATATGTGAAGCTCCCATCGGAATCCTATGATGGCACTAAAGATCCCATCTCTCACCTTAACAAAGTGAAGGATTTTGTGCAATTCCAGACTCACAATGACACTGCTTTGTGTCAGATATTTTTAATGACCCTATCGGGGGTTGCACGCTTATGTTTTGAAGGTCTTCCGAGTGGGTCTATTGATAGTTTCTCTCAGCTGGAATCTAAATTTAGGAGTCGATTCAGTACTGTCGTCCCTATCAGGAAGTCTACCGCAGCTTTGTTCGACCTACACAAGAAACCTCAGGAATCCTTGAGGAGCTTCCTCCATTATTTAGACACCGAGATGTCACTAACGCTAGGTGTAACGGTTGATTTCGCCATCGAAGCCTTAAAGTGAAACTGTTGTTATGGAAAGCTCAGAGATGCTTTAATGGTTGACCCGCCAGCGACTTTAGATGCGTTAAGGCTAAAAGCCCACAACTATGCGAGGATGGAAGAGGAATAGAATAGGGACATGATTCGGAACATGCAGCCAGTCATGTCTCCAGCCCATAACGCTCATATTTCAGCTACTTTTGAAGATCGGTTCGTTGATGATTACGCTCAGCGAAAGGATCACATTCCCAGGACATCTAACCGAAGGAGAGGCAACTCCTCAAAGGGAAAATCTAGTGACTCCTCAACCCAGCGGCAGGGTGATCCTTCTAAGGGATGAATTTATGACTCAGATCTTCCGTCCTTCATTCTACCCAGAGCAGAAATAGTAGCAATAGTGGAGCAGCGAAACCTGCCCATCCGTTATCCTGCCCCTGTAAGACCGGGGGTAACCCTAGGGAGAAGAGAAAATGCCTATTGCAAATTTCACAAAGCTAAAGGACATTCCACTGAGGCATGTAGAGAACTCAAATCGGCGATAGAGCGCCTGGTGGAGGAAGGCTATCTGGGAGAATTCGCTGTGAAAACACGAGAAGAAGCCAAGAGTAACCCAACAAGTAGAGTAGCCGATGGCAGAACGACACCTTCCTGCCCCCTAGGCAACGACACTGGTCCTAGGAGAGGAGGTCGGGAAATGCTCAAGATTGATGACGAGGACGTCCCCATCATTAACATCATCGCTGGAGGCACACCTTACCTGGGTGAGTCCGCACAGTTGACACCCGCGCCAGGGGATAAGCGGAAGCGGGTTAGCATGTCAATAAAGAGTGAAGCGATAAGTGCCTTGGATCGTATGATATTATCCTTTTCTGAAGAGGACGAAAAGGGTGTGGTATATCCGCACAATGATGCGTTAGTGGTTACACCCATTATCGCTAGTCATGTAGTTAGAAGAACTCTGGTTGACAACGGAAGTGCCATAAACTTGTTCTCACTGGAAGCTTACAATCTCCTGAAGCGTCCAAATAACGAACTTACGCCCTGTAAAAAACCCATTATTGGGGTAGATGGAGTCCCTATCCCAGTGACTGGAGTAACTACTTTGCTGGTATATTTCAAGGAAGATACCTCCAAACGGTCAGAGGAACTTTTATTCTTGGTGGTGGATCTAAATCTGCCTTACAACGCCATATTGGGGCGGCTATTCCTCAACCGTTTTGGAGCAGTGATATCGCAAAAGAACCTGAAGCTGAAATATCCATCCTGGGACGGTGTGGTCTCAATCCGAGGTAATCAGAAGTTAGTGGTTGAATGCTACCTGCTCATGACTCAGAAGAGTTGCGATAGGTACGTGTGCGTGACGGTGGACCCGTATGAACAAAATGAGGAGAAACGCACTCAGCCTGTAGATAAAATGACTCACGTCCCGGTTAACAAAATAGATGGGGCCGTATTCCTGGTCAGCGATAACCTCAGCCCAGAGGAAAACTTTCAGTTAGCCCAACTGTTAAATAAATACAAAGGAGAGTTCGCATGGAAACCCTCCGACATGCCTGGTATCTCACGGGAGGTGGCGGAACATCGACTTAATATCAACCCTGATGCAAAACCGGTTCAGCAGAAATGACGTGTTTTCTCAACCGAAAAACCAATGGCTGTCGAAAAGGAAGTCGCAAAACTTCTTGACGCTGGCTTTATTCGAGAAGTGCAATATCCCACCTGGTTGGCTAACCCTATTCTGGTCCCTAAGCCCAGCGGGGAGTGGCGTATGTGCATCGACTTCACAGATTTGAATGACGCCTGCCCTAAAGATTGTTACCCACTTCTCCGAATTGATCAGCTGGTTGATCAAGCTGCCAGGTACGCGTACTTGAGCTCGTTAGATGCTAACTCGGGGTACCACCAAATCCCCATGGCCAAGGAGGATGAAGAGAAAACTGCTTTCATCACTCCCAAGGCCACTTATTGCTACACGGTGATGCCTTTTGGGTTGAAAAATGCTGGAGCCACCTTCCAGCGAATGGCGAATCAAGTCTTTCAAAAACAGATCGGGCAAAATGTAGAGGCATATGTCGATGACATACTGATCAAAAGCCGAAGCTTCAGAGATCACTTGTCTGACCTGGTGGAAGTTTTCGAAGTGATGAAGCGATATCAGATGAAGCTGAACCCTCGAAAGTGCATGTTCGCCTTTCAAACGGGCAAATTCTTAGGTTACGTGGTCAGTCAAAAGGGTATTCAACCCAACCCGTCAAAAGTCAAAGCTATCCAAGACATGATATCTCCCCGAACTATAAAGGAAACACAGAAGCTGACAGGGCGCGTTATCGCACTAGGACGGTTCATCTCTAAACAAGGCGAGAGGTGTCTCCCTTTTTCCAAAGTTATACGTAAGAAAGCTGTTTTTGGATGGACTGCAGAATGCGAAGAAGCATTCGCGAGCCTGAAGGCCTATTTATCGTCTGACTTAGTGTTGACTAGACCAGAGCCTGGCGATATCCTGTACTTATACCTTGGGGTTGCTGACGAAGTGGTCAGTGCGGTCCTTATGCGAGATGACAATCATACGCACCGACCGGTATACTTTGTAAGCCACATCCTAAAAGATGCCGAGCTGAGATATGCCCGAATTGAGAAAATAGCGTTCGCATTAGTGCAAGTCACGCGGAAAATGGATCGATATTTTCAAGCTCACACCGTCATTATGCTTACGGATCAACCTTTAAAAAGGATATTCCAGAAGCCTGAATCCTCGGGGAGAATGCTGATTTGGGCTATCGAGCTTGAACAATATGGCTTGCACTATCGATCCAGACTGTCTGTGAAGGCTCAAATCCTAGCGGACTTTATCGCGGAATGCACCTTCACGCCGGATCCGTTGATAGAGTTGACTGAGAAAGAAAAAGAAGAGTTGGATCTCCCTTTCCCTGAAAGTTACACTGACCTGTGGGTCATACACGTGGATGGTGCCAAAAATCAAGAACTTGCCGGGGCCGGAATCTTCATGAGTGGGCCTCACGGCATCCATGTGCGATATGCCATCCGAATCCTGCAGCCGTTGTCCAATAATGCCGCAGAATATGAAGCGCTATTAGCCGGGCTCAGGATAGGAAAGAGCATTTCCATCAAGGGAATACATGGCTCTGGGAGGTTGGGAGACTTGCGGCTGAAAGTCTGTGGAGACTCCAAGTTGATAATAGATCAAGTGCTGGGACACTCTCAAGCTAGAGAGCCCATCATGGTGCAATACCTTGCCAAAATGAAACGCGAGTTGATAGAAATAAAGAAATGTGGCATACAGGTTAGCTTCGAACACATTCCTCGAGAGGATAACGCTGAGGCGGACAACCTCGCCAAACTCGCAACAACCCCAGAAGCAGCCATACCAAAAGGGGTGTATTACCGGGAGCTATCCGTACCTTCCTTTATGGAAGAACAGGCGACGCTCTGTGTGGAAGAAAGTGAAAATGACTGGAGAATTCCCGTCATAAAATACTTGAAACACGATGAGCTGCCAGCGGATAACGCTGAGAAGAAGAAAATACTAAAGCAAGCGGCACGGTGTACATACTTTAATGGGGAACTGATGCGGAGATGTTTCTCTCATCCGGCTGCTAGATGCATAACAGAACAAGAAGGCCTCATACCCTCCACGAAATCCATGAAGGAATTTGTGGCATGCATGCATCCGGCGGAACCCTAGCTGCGCAGGTCTTTCGATCGGGGTTCTACTGGCTTACTATCCGGAAAGACTGCCATGATTACGTGCGAACTTACAAAAAGTGTCAGGAATTCACCAAGATTCCTCAACAACCCGCCACATAAATTTATGACATCATCGCTCCTTGCCCTTTCATGAAATGAGGAATTGACATCCTTGGACCATTTCCAAAGGCAAGGTCGCAGTTAAAGTTTGTGGTCATGGCGGTAGACTACTTTACCAAATGGGCGGAAGCTGAAGCGGTCGCCAACATCACAACAGAAAAAATCTGGCGCTTCTTCAAACACCAAGTTATCATGCATTTCGGAGTTCCTCACGTGCTAGTCAGCGATAATGGAACACAATTCACCAGCCAATTCTTTAGAGACTAATGCGAGGAGTTTAGAATCGAGCAAAGATTCTCTTCCGTGGCTCATCCGCAGACCAATGGTCAGGCTGAGGTGACAAACCGAGCCATCCTTAATGGTGTTAAGAAGAACCTAGAGGGATCTAAAAAGAAGTGGGCAGATGAACTGCCGTATGTGATGTAGGCATATCGCATGACCACAAAAACCAGTACAGGAGAGACTCCATTCGCACTAGCTTTCGGTACTATAGTCGTTATGCCCGTGGAGATTGGTACCATAAGCCTGCGAGTGGCTTACTCCAGAGGAGCTAAACGAGGAAAGGTTGCGTGCGAATCTTGACGCACTGCCCGGATTGCAAGAGGAAGCTCTCCTGAAAATGACACACTACAAATAAAAAATGACGTGTTATCATAATAGGCGTGTCAAAGAACGACTTCTAAAAAAAGGTGACCTGGTACTCAGGGATCAAAGAGCGACTGGTCAACGCCGGGGGAAGCTCAGTCCTAACTGGGAAGGGCCGTACCGCGTTACTCGTATAGTTGGGAGAGGAGCATACCATCTGGAGACACTCGAAGGTACCCCCTTACCTAACTCCTGGAATATCGCTCGTTTAAAATTATATCATACTAGACTCTGATTTATCTATGCACGTTTTACTAACGCCAGTCTTAACCTGTGCTAACGCTCGAGTAATGAGTTTTTTTGTGTTTTGTGGCTGCATGTCTGCGTGCAGATAGATAATAAAAGAGAAGTGCCAGGAGTGAAAAGTCCTATCCTTGTGATGGTCGGTCCCGATCCGCCGACTCACTAAGTGAGGGCACGCCCTGGTACACCTGGTATTTAGAGTTAGGAGTGAAAAGTCCTATCCTTGTGATGGTCGGTCCTGATCCACCGACTCACTAAGTGAGGGCACGCCCTGACGCACTTGATGTTTAACGTCGGGAGTGAAAAGTCCTATCCTTATGGTAGCCATGTGTGGGGCCATAAGACGAGGCACATCCCGACACCCCCGGGAGTGAAAAGTCCTATCTTTGTGATGGCCTGTCTTGATCAGATGGCTCACTAAGTGAGGGCACGCCCCGGGATTCCTGAAGGTGACAAAGCCCAATCTTTATGACAACCGTTCTCGTGGAGACAACTCTTTAAGGAGAGGCACACCCTAGGGAGATACTAACTCCACTTGGAAAGTGAAAATCCTATCTTTGCGGCCGGGCTGATGTAGACGGCTTGCCAAGGGAAGGCATGATTCCAAGATGTGAGGATAACGCCGAAAGTGAAAAATCCTAACCTTGTGATGGCCTGTCCTGATCATACGGCCCACTAGGAAGAGGCACTTTCCGGTCGATCGTGGAAATGCAAAAAATCATAAAATCCCAGCGAGTAACCAGATGTGAAATCCCTGGTGAAGTGAGCTGGTTGAGAAAGCGATAATAAGTGACACCTGTACCCTAGAATGGCGGCGAATCGGCTCCTACGGGAAACTTGTGTCTGTTATCGCCTATTTCTTACTAATAGATGTTAATTGAGAGTGTGCAGGATATCTCTGACTCCGAGAGATCGTGACACTCGAGGTGATAAAAGAGTTGTATGACTCGTCGGCAAAGTAGACGTGAAGCCAACCACGCTGATGTTGACGCGGTTTAAGGAATAGGGCCTAAAGACCCTATTCGTTGTCTCTTTTGATCAAGGAAAGAAGAATACTTCTTTTAGGAATGTCCTCCCTGACGGGGCCAAACAGTGGTTAAGTCGAACATGACAAAGCCCGATCAGAGCGATAAGGGCGCGAAAGCCACGCTGCAAAAATTTGAAGAAAAAGAAATACGGGAAAGGAAAGTGGCACCAACAAAAGCTGATATCATAGAAGTGTCATTGATCAAATACCCACGAAGGGGCACAAAAATATACAAAGACGAACAAAAAAGGGTAACGCTAAAAAAGAAGGGGGTGACAATACCCTGCCTACTGCTAGTCTTCAGAAATCCCTTACTCTGGATAGCCATTCGATCTAGCCAAGCGGAAGCCCTCGTCATTAAGATCGGAAGAATTCTTCAAAAAGGCATCAGAAATAGCATCACCATCGTAGAATTCTTCCCCGTGGATCTCCACAAAACAGTTAGCCATGGTAGAAGCGGTCTTTTCAACATACCACCGACACTTGATCACTGTTTCCGCCTCAAGCGCCGTTTTCTCTTCTATCAAAGCTGTTTTCTCTTCCGCTAAGATTGTTTTCTCTCCATCGAGAGCGATAATCTTTGACTGTTCAACCGCCAGAGCAGCGTTAGAAGTGGCCAACTGTTCCTTTGCTTCCCTTACCTCCTCTCTGGCTGCCTCTAGGACTGTCATATGTCTGTCTCGCTCTTCCAGCAGCCACTATTTTTCCTCTTGCTCCTGCGAAAGCTTGGCTGCAGAAGCGGTAAGGTCAGCCGCCTTTTGCGACATGCGCTCAGTGAAGTGATGAAATTGGAGGAACCCAGTGAAAAGCTTGGAGCGCAGCAAGTCGGCTTGCTCTTCGTCTCCCACAGTAGCAAAGACGCTTCGTTCTTCAGGAGACGTTAGCATGTGCGCAGCCAAGAACGAAGCAGTAACGGCCTAGTTATCGCCCCCATGGCCGCAATCCCCGAGCTACGAAGTGTAGTCATATCCACCTGATGAGTGACGGGCCTAGTGGCGTTATATAAGCTTACATCGGCCATAAGATTGGATACTACTGTCCCCTCCCCGAAGCGCTTAAGCATGGAAACATCGGAAGGAACAAAGACCACAGCGGCAGGAGAAGGGGGCTGGTTGGAAGCAGAACCTCCCTGAGGACCGGCTGCTTTATGAGGATGGTTGGAAGCGGAACCTCCCTAGGGCACGAGTGATCCCTGGGGCTGATAGGAGGAGAAACCCGACAGCTCATCAGTATGGACCACGTTGGAGGAATAGTGAGGAACTCCCGAGCCGAACGAAGGTGGAGAAGTCTCAAAAGGCCCAGGCATAACCACTCCCTCAAAAATACTACCGGTCTGGCCCAAGGGAGGTGCTAAAGAGTCAAGGGCGATTTGAGGCCCCTCCCTGACATCAACTTGACTTGAAGACTGGCTTGTACCTACTCTGGTGGACCTCTGTCTCTTCCTTGGTTGAGTCAGAATACACCTCAAGTCCATATTGCCTCGCGACAGTGAAGGAGTGGAGACACGAGAAGTAACCTATGAAGAAAAACAATGAAAAATAAAGAAAAGGCAGAAAGGCATTGAAAAAGCAGCGCGAGAAGTATAGGGGAGCGGTAGCCATTATCGTCTCAGCGGCAGCTGCTTTCGAAGAGCAGGCCGCGTCAGAAGAAGGCAGAATTAGTGGCAGGAGGGTGGCAACACTTATTGTCTTCCTTTTCTTCTTCCCTTTCGCGGAAGCCCTACGAGCGATTGACTGAGGAGGAGGAGCAGCGATTGATATGACAGGAATACCAACCGGAATGGTATCGGTTTTCCCGTCAGTAGAGATTGAAGATGTTTTGGGGAGGAATCGAAGTGATAACAGAAGGAGTAGCTGAAGTGGTGGCGATATTAACAGCCGCGACCGCTTCTCTATCCCGAAGTCTCTTTCGGCGTCTCCTAACGCTCTCGGGAACGTACTCTGGATCAGTTGCTGCAAAAGCACAAGACAGCGTCAGCGTTAGTACTAATACTGAAAGTCAAAGATTGACGCAATACTCACGTCTAACGCAGGCTCTGATATCGGTCCCACAAGCCAGAAGGTGGGTGTGAACGCTGATTTCTAGACTAAGCAATTTATCAAACCAGCCCTGTTCCATCTCGTCAAGAGCCACGCGGCACCAAGCCCTGTCCTTGACGCCCTGGTTGAAACCAGACCGCCACCATGGCTCCAGAAGCTCAGGAGTCTCAACCACAAAAAAATGCTCTTTCTATTTATCAATGGAAGACTCCAAATGAAGGAGTTTCCAGGTGAAGTTCTGGAGCGAATCATCATCATAACGGGGTGATATCGCTATCACACCCCGACGGTTATACATCTTGAACAAAGACTTCAGTAATGCAAGGGAAGGAGATGTAATTCCTTTGTACTTGCAGAGTTCTAGAAATGCATAAATGCCACAGTAGGCATTTGGGGCCAGTTGAACAGGGTTCAGATCCAGAGAAGTAAGCAACTCTTGGATAAACGGGTCAACCGGAAACCGGAAACCATAACGAAACATCTGGGCATACAAGATTCTGCGATTGCCGGTTAAAACGTTGTTCAGGTGTAGGGATTCAGAGGCGACAGAAGCCTTGAAACCCTCAGGGAGGGTGGCACCGTGATCGAACAGGTGTTTATCAAGAATGGCAGAAGAAGTAATAGTACTGACTATGGTCTCTATTTTTTCTTCGTCAAGGGATTTAGACCCAGGAGCACGAGTTTTTCTTTTGCCCATGGTGGAAAAGAAAAATAAAAGATGAAGGAGACAGTAAAGGGAAATGAAGAAGTACCATTTTTAGAAGAAAATCGAAGTACCCAGGAGATGAAAACCAGAAATGCAAGATGATTCGTGAAGAAGACGCAGAGAAATGGATTATCGAAAGTGGAAAAAAGAAATAAAGTGATGGGTTTTATAACCCTAAGAAGCTAAAAGAAATGACTGTTGGAACAGTCGCGACGCGCGTGACAGGCATAAGTAATGAGTATAACCCTAGAAAGGAGAGAAGGCGCTTTGATCCTATCAAATCATGCTAGCCCTAGCGTCCTGATGAGCAGACACGTGCCCCTGAACCATTATGATCCTTCGCTCATATTAATGAGGGGATTCTGAGAATTAAATGCTCCGAAAAAGCAGAATTACTTTATTAGAAAGAGGTCAAGCATGATGACGTAATCAACAAAGATAACGCCAAGAAGTAAATTAATAGTTATCCAGAGCGGGATGACAGTCGTTATTATGCCAGCGTTATCAGTTATTACAAGCCAAATGAAACCAATGTTGGAAGAAAAAATAAAAATAAAACACTCTCAAGCGCTGCCTTGTTCCCATCACGGAAGAACTCCTTTATCGCCCCCGGCATTTATATCCTTCAACCTCTCGAAGGCGTAGTCAGCTATCTTGACAGGATCAAAAGCCTCACTGCGGTAATAATCTCGGAATCCAGCGGCAAAGGCCTGTATCGCCTTATCTTTCCAGCGCGATATCTCATTGGGCACCTTCGCTAGCTTCGCGTCACGGGCCGATATCTCTTCATGGAGGAGAGAGTTTCTTTTGTTGGCAGCCACCAGTTCTGCTTCTAGAAGCTCTACCTTGGCAGCCACCCTATCGACTTCTCTCTGGCCAATTCAGCACGGCAGTCATTAAGCTCTGCTTGGGTATCGCTTTGGAGTTGCGTCAGCTCCGCCACCTTAGAAGGGGAACCTCGAGCCTTGTCACCATGAATATCGAGAAAGTAATTCAGCATGCGAAAGCTAGCCAGCACGTCATTTAAAGCGCGTTCGCGATGAACCTCCAGAGAAAGCTCTGATATCTCCTGCCTATCTTCAGCAGAGCCAAATATCGCACCCACAACAGAACCCACCGGCTCGCTTCGCGATAACGGATTTGATATTCCCAATGCGCGAAGTCCGCTGGTGCCAAAAGTAGATAATTCCAAGCGATAGAAAGTGGCTCCTTGTGGACCTTGAGATGACAGGTTGGCGATAAAAGAAGGAGAGCGACTTTCAGCGGAACCACAGACTCCTGAAATAGAGGTGCAGAATAATGGTGGAAGGTCATTCAACTGAGTGTCAGGAGTAGCGGCAGGTTCATGATTCGGTACAGCGACATCAGGGATGCAGGAGGAGATAGGAGAGTCAGGAGTGGCTGTCGGAGGAGAAAGGTTGACCTCTGGCGGAGCCTCAAAAGTATCAAAAGGAATGTCAATTGACGCCTTAGCTGCTGCCGCCGTTTTGGAGGTACTTCCACCATCAAGGGCGTTAGCCCCAATAGCCGAAGCTTCGTTCACCTTCTTCAAAGCAACCTCAGCAACTGGGTTGCTATTTCCCATTCTCAGCTTCTTTCGCTGAGTCGCGGAAGCATGACGAAGCCCAGAGTCGGTATCCATGTCCTCGCTGCTGCTTTCGGGTACTTCAGTTTTAGGGTGATTCGGAGTCACTCCTTTCCGAATGGGTAACCAATTCTCAAGGAAATGGGAAGTACGGCTGGAGGTACCACGCCTGGAAACAGTCTTGAATCTCTTTCTTTTTGGAGTGGCAGGGCGACTGGAACTCTCAGGTGGAGGAGATGGTGGCAGTGATTGAAGCGGCCTCACGTTCAGAGGAACGTCCTTATCGCTTGACGGTCGATCTCCAGTGTCACCTACCAGCAAGGCACATCAGAGCGATGATTAAGCCGAAGCGATAAAAAAGGAAAAGAAACTTACTTATAGTACACTTCTTTATAAGCCTGTGCAAGGCAAACTCTCGAATGTGAAAAGACGATTTCAACTCCAGCAGCATGTGCATTTGTCGAAGCTCTTCCTTGGATACTGTTGACGGGTTTGTCTAAAGGGAGTCGTTAAGACACTGATTGAAGCCCCTGGGCCAGGGGCGGAAAGGAAAATTCATGATGAAAAAACCACTCTTCCAATCGGCCACAGTCTCTTCGAAGCCCTGGAATTTCTGCCAGAATGACTGCACCAATGCATCATTCCATCTTGGGGTAATATCTACCACACAGTTGCGGCATCTAAAACTAAAAAACTTACGGAATAAATTGACAGACGGGACAAGGATACCCCGCAACTCGCAAATGCGAATGAAGGCATGAATCCCACACGAAGACGGAGGCGTAATCTGAGCCGGGTTAATGTCATATCGAACCAATAAATTTTTCACTGCTTCATGGATGGGAAAACGAAAGCCATAGAGAAACATGCTGAAATATACCATCCTATCGCCCCCCGATAGAGGGTCATGAAGCCGATAACTGGCATCAGGAATTCTAACGGAGTGACCGGGAGGGAAAAAGATACTATTTTCCTCCAGTTCTGCCTCCCAAACCGCTTGATCAACAAAAACACTAGGTGTTCTCTCAATTTCTAAATCTATGGGTCGCCGAAAATTCTGGAGACTTCTCAAAGACCTATTTGTGGCCAGAGGCCACTGAGAATCCTTGGGTATCCTAGAGGTACTCATAATGAATCAGCAAGAAGGAAATCTGAGGTGAAAGAAGCGAAGTACCTTGAGCAGAAAGCGGTGGATAAAACCGTCGGCACCGGCGAATGGTGGTCGTGACTTCCTTCGAAGCAAGAATCTAGAGAGAGAAAGGGAGAAAATTTCGAAGTGCAGGCAAAGAGTATTAAAAGAGAGCAGTTGCCCCATTTTAAAGGCTGAGATCGAGAAGTGAACAACCTGTAGAAGCGGGACACGCACCAAAGCAAAAGTGACACATGTAAAAACCTCAGAAGGATATTTATGTCCACGCATTTATATCTTCTGGAGGGGGTAGTTACTGATAATCAGTTGCAAACAGTTACGTCAAAGCAACAGTCATTTTCTCAGCGATAGCCATCCAAAGAGGAGCTAACGCCCGAGCATGCAAAACTAAAAAAGCAAAGCATCATTTCATTTAAAAAACAATAAGCCATACGGCATCTACAAGGGATTGCCAAGGGCGGAATCAATCCTCGTCAGGCCAATAAGAGGACCAGTAGCAATATTCCTCATCGGAGGGCGGAAGGTCCTCATCAACGAAAGGAGGAAATTTATAGACTTTTCGCTCCGGGCTCAGCGTCAATGGTTTAGATTCCTCCTTTGTAGCTGAAGATACCGCCTTAACAATGGTATCGCCTAAAGGAATCTTCTCTTCAAGCCAATCAGCAGGAGGGAACAAAATTTTGCCCTTACAGGACGGAGGGGCTGAAAATGAAGAAAACCAACCAGTGATTTCAGAACGTGCTCTCTTCTTCGATCTCTTCCGACCTCCACGGCGGGGCAATCGCCTCTTCCGACATGGTGGCGAAGAAGGATTGTCAGAATCTAGTGTCGTCGGAGGGGTTGAGCGAGATTCTCGCTCGTCAGAGACCTGATCATATGAATCAGCCATGAGAGATGAAAATCAGTAGCAGCAGAAAATATGAAGAAGAAGATGAACAGGAAAAAAGAGAAGAACTCCCCATAAATAGATAAAATGGTGAGACTCTTCAAATTTCTCAAGTGAAAGAAGGATAATTTAATGCGTCTTGAGAAGATCAACCATAATGGCAAATTCAAAATTCTTTGATCACGCCTGTTGAAATCTCTCGACAATCAAGAAGCACAGAAAAACTGCCCAATCAGTTATTACTGAAGAAACGACGCGTGATTAGTAGAACAGTTTGCCTAAGCAACCGTCGCCACTAGCAGATAAAGAAGAATAAATACTGCAAAAGTCTGACCAGTGTCAGACTCATTTTCAGTTGGGCTTAGCCATAGCTCTCAATTGAAGCCAGGACTAACGACCTAAAAAGTGGAGAAAGATCACAAGTCCAAGTATGGAAAGGTGTTTCATTACGGCCTAACGGCCTGAATATACGCCCGCATACATAATACATAGAGGAAAAACAAACAAGAAGGCACAGCGGCAAGCCTTCAAGCCCGAGACCCGACGTCGTTGTCGTCATCCACCAGTAGGATAGGGATGTCCCTCAAGGCGTCCACCATAGAAGTCAGCTCCCAAGAGGTGCTTCTCATGCTCTTCAGACAGTAGTTCAGTAGATCCTTCTTCTGCTGCAGCATGGCGATGGCTACCTAGATACGACAGGCTGCAACGGCTAACTTGGAGACATTCCTGATAGGATTGAAATCCTCCATGGTAGCAGCCCCGATCCTGGCCTGAATGGGGGTCATCATTCCCCGAAGTTCTAGCATGTACTCGCCAGTCTTCGTCATCATGTTCTCCAGGAAGCTGACGTCACCCTCAGTGAGATTCTTGAGGGTCAAGGCTTTGGAGATCAGGAAGTTTCTGGTGAGATCGTCCATGAAGAAATGGAAAAGGAGAAGTAGAGAGGGTGTGAAGAATCTGCACCGAAAAAGGGTCGCATTTATAGATCCAGAGCAATAGCTGCTCATAAAGGTGGACACCTCGAAAAATGAGCTGTCCTGTTATCCCAAAGCAGTTGGAGGGAAAGGCTAACGCGGAAATCCTGGTGAATTCCCAAGATGCTTGAATAGAGTACGAATCGGAGAACGTCAGACCCTACAATTTATAGGCAGCCTACAACGTAAAACGCCGTCGATATTACAGGTAGCTACGAGTAGCGTAAAACTGCGTCAATATTGCCGGTAGCTATGGCGTAAGACCGCACAAACTGTAAGCGACTCATGGCGTAAGACCACGACAATATTGCGAGTGGCTTACCGCAAGGCCAGACCCCACGAGTTGAAGGGAAACGGTGACACCAAAAACACCCCGACATGAGTGGATGAAAACCTCTAAGGGTAACTAGTGCTTGTCATTATATGTCATTTTCGCTAACGTGATGAAACCACATTTGAGAATGTGCAGAAAAATAAGGAAATATCACCTTCAGAACGATAGTGGAAGCTTCGGAAAGGACCGGCGCTATCGCTAATGGTCGGTCCCACTCACCTATTTTGCTATCGTATATCCAGTACAATGGAACTGACCCAGAAGAAACAGATTCAATCTTGGCCTCGAGCTTGGCCAAGACAAGTGCCAAGACTGCCAAGATAAAGAGGAAAACAGCAAGTTGCAAATTTATGCAATCCACGACTCCTAAACTCCTACCCTCTATTGTGCAGACACCACAGTTAGAATTAAAGGCTCTGCCGGATCATCTCAAGTATGCCTATCTAGGCCAAGACAACACCCTTCCGGTTATCATTTCTACTATACTATCGAAGGATAAAGAAGAAAGATTGGTGACTGTCTTGAAAATACACAAAGAAGCGATTGGCTGAACCATAACAGACATAAAGGGGATATCTTCCAACATTTGTACCCACAAAATACACGTGGAAGAGGATAAGAAACCCATTCGGCAACCCCAGAGGAGATTAAACCCTCCAATGATAGAAGTTGTTAAAGAAGAAATAATTAAAATACTCGATGCAAGTGTGATTTATCCTATTTCTGATAGCAATTGGGTTTCACCTGTGCAGGTAGTCCCTAAGAAAATAGGTATCACGGTCATTGAAGGAGAAGATGGAACCCAACGAATGACAAGGATCTAGAATGGATAGAGGGTATGCATAGATTACCGAAGGCTAAATCAAGTTACAAGAAAGGACCATTTTCCACTGCCGTTCATCGACCAAATGGTGGAGAGACTTACTGGAAAATCTCACTACTATTTCTTAGACGGTTATTCGGGGTTCTACCAGATTCCCATCGCGCCCGAAGATCAAGAGAAAACAACGTTCACATGCCCCTTCGTGACGTTTGCCTACAGACGCATGCCATTCGGGTTATGCAATGCTCCAGCCACCTTTCAAAGGTGTATGGTAAGCATTTTTTCTGAGTACGTAGAGAAAAGCATCGAGGTGTTCATGGACGATTTTACCATTTACGGTAATAAGTTTGAAAAATACTTAGGTAATTTAAAAAATATTTTGAAAAGATGCGTTGATACATGCTTAGTTTTAAACTTTGAAAAATGCCATTTTATGGTGGATCAAGGAATTGTCCTTAGGCATGTGATTTCAAATAAAGGAATAGAGGTCGACCAAGCCAATATTGATACGATAAAAAGTTTACCTTACCCCTCATGCTTGCGTGAGGTTAGGAGCTTTCTTGGCCATGCAGGTTTTTATCGCAGGTTCATCAAAGATTTCTCTAAGATAGCCGAACCAATGTGCAAGCTTCTACAAAAGGAAGTGGAATTCAACTTCGATGAAGCATGTCAGAAGTCATTTGATGAACTGAAGGAGCGACTGACTTTGGCACCAATTATTCAAGCGCCGGACTGAAGTTTGCCATTCGAGCTGATGTGTGACGCTAGTGATGCTGCTGTGGGAGCAGTTCTTGGGCAGAAAAAGGGCAGAGATCCTCACATGATCTACTACGCCTCGAAGATGTTGGATGAAGCCCAAAAGAACTACACCACGAGTGAAAAAGAATTGTTTGCAATAGTTTTTGCCTTAGAAAAATTTAGATCATATCTGTTAGGCACAAAAACTATTGTATTTTCTAACCATGCGGCATTGAAATTTCTCTTGGCCAAATTTGAGGCCAAACCTAGACTAATTCGCTGGATTCTTCTTTTTCAGGAGTATAACTTGGAAATCAAGGACAAGAGCGGAAAGGACAAGATCATATGTGTCCCTCAAAATGAAGCTTTGTCTATTCTGAAATTTTGTCACTCTCAAGCATGTGGAGGACATTTTGGGGCAAGGAGAACAGCCCTGAAGGTCCTCGAGTCTGGTTTTTATTGGCCTACAATTTTTCAGGATAGTTTTCTCTTCTGTAAAATGTGTCCAGCATGCCATAAAGTAGGAAATATTAGCTCCCGAAATGAAATGCCTATGAACTTTATTCTTTCATGTGAAATTTTTGACATATGGGGCATTGATTTTATGGGACCTTTCCCAACTTCCTTTGGTAATAGATATATTTTGTTGGCTGTGGATTATGTATCAAAATGGGTAGAGGCGAAAGCCACTAAAAATGATGATGCTAGAACTGTGATCTCCTTTATTAAGTCTAACATCTTGAACAGATTTGGTATTCCTCGAGGTATCGTTAGTGATCGAGGAACACATTTCTGCAACAAGATTATTTCTTCCCTTTTCAGGAAATATGTCATCACGCACAGAGTATCCATGGCCTATCACCCACAAACCAATGGACAAGCGGAAGTTTCGAATAGAGAGGTAAAGTCAATCTTGGCCAAGATAGTAGGCCTAGACAGACGTGATTGGAGCTAGCGGTTAGATGACGCACTATGGGCTTACAGGACGGCCTACAAAAGCCCAATAGGAATGACACCGTACAAGCTAATCTATGGAAAGGCCTGCCACTTGCTAGTGGGATTGCAACACAATGCATACTGGGCAATAAGGAAGTGCAACACGAGTTACGATCAAGCTGGTGAAGAGAGAAAGTTACAAATCCATGAGCTAGAGGAGCTGAGAGACCAAGCTTAAGACAACCAACTTATCGTCAAAATCAGGATGAAGAATTATCATGATAAACGAATTATCAGGAAACCACTCCACACAGGGGAGAGGGTTCTTCTTTATAATTCTCGTTTCAAATTATTTCCTGGAAAGCTAAAAACAAAATGGGAAGGCCCATTTGTTATTACTAATATTTACCCACATGGTGTAGTAGATATTAGGAATGAAAGCACAGGTACCGAGCTAAAAGTGAACGGACAGAGATTGAAGCCATTCTTCGAAGGATTCAAAGAAGAAAAGAGCAAGGAAAAGGTGGAGATGCCACCAGTCGACAAGTGAAGATTCGACCAGAGTCAAGCCTAGGATATTAAATAAGGGCGCTATATGGGAGGCAACCCATGCTTCTTTTATTTATGTTTATTTAAGTTATTTTCCAGTTTTAGTTCGATTTGATCTCGCTGGGTTGTTTTGGTTGCTCGCAGGAACCAAGTGTGGGGATAGAGCTTAGGATTGGCCTAGAGCTTGGCCAAACCTTTGGCCTAGGCTCTGTTGGAGTTAGTGAGACACGTGTCAGAGCCAACGTTTTTAACCTGAAAAGGTTGACAATTCCAAATCAAATAATTAGAGTCGTGGGAAACTCCAACCGCCAAAATCACCTTTTGTTTTCTCCCAACCTCTGTCACTCCACCACTCACAAACCCAGAAAAACACACGTCATCTAAGAAATCGGAGAACCAAAAGCCTCCAAGAAAGCAGAAAGACTACCTCCCTCTCTCCTAACCCAATCGAATCAAAGCTCAAAACCTAAACCCAGCATTTCTCATCAACAATGAACCCAGAAAACCCTAACCAGTCACCTGAGCTTCCACCACTAGAAGCGAGCGATGACTTGAGAGGTGAAGCACCACCCGTCGCTCCACTAAAGGCGACGTCCGCCGCGAAGAGACGCCTCCAGACGCTCATCGACGAAGACAAAACAGACGATAAAGATGACACAAAAGCTGCGTTGGAGGAGAGCGTTGAAGGATGAGATAATGTCGTCATTTTGAGTGACACTGACTCTGATAACGTCCCTCTCGCTGCGAGGATGAGACCGTCGAAGCCGACGTCTGCAGAGGAAAGGGCAGAGAGGAGTGAGAGGAGAAAGAAGAGAAAGTTGGAGGAAGCGCAGGCAACAAACCCAGCTCAGGCCGCCGCGACAATCCCTCCTCCACAACCTCCAGTAAGGGACGCCAGTGCCGCACCACCTGCAAAGAAAAATCCTAGAGTGAAGCAGGTGGCGCACAAGAAGCCAGTGGGGAAGAAATCGGCAAAAAGGACAGCGTCGCCACGGGCTCCGATGGAGAAAGAAGCGTCAATCTCCAAGAAAGCCACAACCAGTTCTGCACCTTCAAAAACTCAAGGAAAGAAGAAAAAGGTGGCAGTAGAGGATGTCGAAGAGGAATCAGATCCAGCACACTCAGTCTTGGCCAAGACTCTGGCCAAGACTGCTAAGGTAACCTCCTTACCACCATTGCGCACACTTCGAGGTTGGCTGAAGTTTGACACTCCAGACCTCAAGGCTAAGTTAGTTGAAAAACACTCCTGTGATATCCCTACCTTTGCTAGACTAGATTTTTCATTTCTTGATCAAATGGCATTAGGGAATAAAATAAGAGATTTTGTGTATGCTATTGGTTGGGTGCCTTTAATGTCTATTGATTGCGATGCCTTTTCTGAGTTGTGTCTGGAGTTCCACACTTCTTTTTGGTTTGATCAGTCCACCTTTTATGTTAGAGGTAGAGATAAGCCTAATTTTGATGCTGCTGATGTGGTTAATTATCGTTTATGTGATAAATGGTTTCACTTGTCCATTAATGAATTCAATGCCATGCTAGGATTTAATAGTGCTGATGATGTTCTACATGATTACCCAACTGATTGGGATAAAACATATGCCTTTAGGGAGGTCACTAGGGATCCCACTGTTATTTTTGATAAAAATTCTAAGGCACACACAATACAGAACCCTGCACTTAGAATGCTCCACAGAACTTTGTCTATTAACCTTTCGGGGAAGACAAACGTTTTTGGGAATTTATCCAAATTTGAACTTTTTTTGCTTTGGTGTATGATGCACAAGAAAAGAGTCAATTTGGGTCTCTATTTGGTTCATCAATTGCATGCATGTGAGCCCATTTCCAAGCTCATTTTAGGGTCCCTCATTACTTGGTTGGTTGTGCATTATTGTAATTTAGACCTTGCTTCTACTGATTTGCACAAATGTTGCTCCCCTAAAATATTAGATTTGAAAGCCTTCGACCAAATAGGATACTTCCATTTGGAAGGAGAGTTTGTTCAATGCAATACAGGTTTCACGCCGGTGGAGGAGCACATTTTTGGCAAAAAACATGATGGGAGATACAAGCTGAAGCCTATCGCTATCCCAGGAGATGTAGCAGAGGACAATACTGCCTAGGATCTTGGCCAAACATCAGGCCAAGATCCTGCCAATACAAACCCTGACACCACAGATCCTCCAGTTGAGAATCTTGGCCAAACATCAGGCCAAGATCCTACAACTACAGCTGCTGCGAAACAACCAGTGAGCCTCTAGCCTAGGCCAAGGCACTACACAACCAACAACTCCTAATCCTCGAGCAATAGAAGGTCATCTTGGACCATCTAGGCCAAGACAAACCCCGCGAGAGCACAAATGAGACCCCCCTACTGCAGACAAATCCAATGAAATCCCAGCATGGGCAGAGGCATCCATAGCCCACCAGCAAGCAATGAGAATAGCCATGGACTCTAACCATAAGCTAAGGCTAGGAGTCATGAAGGACTTCTTTGAGGGGATCAAAGCTTTGAACAACTCCTCCTCATCTATCCAGCATGTCGTCACAAGTCTGCACCAGAAAATGGACTCCATTCTTCCACCGAGCTGCAGCCACCAAACAACAGCAGAAGCCACCCACATCTAGTGATCCTTCAGGATAGAGTCCACCACCACCTCCTCCAGCTCCTGCAACTTAATCTCCCCCCAGGTCGTGTGTTTTCCCTTCCTTTTTTATTTCTGTTTTTATTTGTCTCTCCACACAATGAGGACACTGTGTCTTCTAAGTGTGGGGAGGGTGTCCAGTTTTGTGAGTCTTTTTACATTTATGTGTTTTGATGTGAATATTGATTGTTTCATCTTTTTGAGTCAGTTTTTACGTTTTCCTTTTTCCTTTTGCATAAGTATGTCCAGTCTGTGAGTCTACTATTTGCATGAGTTTTTATTCTTCTTTTTATGTATGTTTGAGTCTGTTTTGATAAGTATACACCGGAACCCCAGTTTTTAACTTAGGCTGTTTAGTCCTCCACTGAAACTACATGTAGATACTTGTCTAGGCAAAACAATACTCTAGTAACAGGGAAGTGAATGAACGTAACTTGATCAATGCCTAAGGGGCATATAACCTAATGTAACCCAAACATTAACTATCCACATGGTCTAAAGGACGTCTAGCTAGAACCTTAACAAACATTAGGGTGACAAGGCTTGCTGCGCTTGATTTGAGAGTGTTTAGTTCCATCAGGTTGAATGTGTGACGTTAAAAGTGCTGGAATGTCATAAGAGCAGAGGATAGTAAAGTTGGAAGTTCTGGGAGCCCAAAAAGAACAAGCACTGCTATGAAATATGCCTGAAAAAATAAATAGGGGAAAGAATTGAAAAGAAAAAAAATATATATCTGCTAATAAGTGATTTAAATGGCACTGAGTCTATATACACATTTAGATGGAACTGCACTTCGGTGGGACTCAAATCTGTAGTGAGATTTGTCCCTTATACATTATAAAATAAAATCTAACGCCAGATCTCTCATTTGGATAAACAACGGGAACACACGCTTCCCAGATGTATAGTTCCTCCTCTCAAATGGCAGGACCTAGTTATTCCACTCCCCTTGCAGGGGGGTTCGCGACGGATAGTGTAGGCAATCCTCTCGTAAATTCAATATCAGCTCTTCGTGCTCAGCTAGACCACCTGACTGAGTTAGCTGCGGGATTCACGCCCCATGTTTCAAGACCTAGCGTACCTTCTTAGGTAGTTTTTACTCCTCCTATCGTCACCGATCGACCGTTATCGCCTCGGCAATCTAGGGGCATTCTGTTAACCTTACCTGCGACATCGATCCCTGTCAGTTTCATGCAACTCGTGTATAGACACGTCGAACCTTCTGCGCAGTACGTAAGAGAAATCCCTATTTCCGAAGGGGAACAATGGCATGACGAGTACAGAGATGATTGGGATGATAGGCGAGACGAGACGTTTAGAGACCCATCTCCTAGACACAATGGGAGGTCGAGTAGTAGAAGACATCAAACCTGAACACCCAGGAGTCGCAGTCGATCTCTCAGGCAGCATCGCGAGTATGACCCACGAGACCAAAGGCACCATGGAGAAGTTTCTCCTCCCCGTCGGCCTCGTGGGATTCCCGATGATAACGCTGGTCACCCGTTCAGCTACCGCATAAGACATCACAGGGTCAACCAACACGTAAAACTTCTCGCAGAATCGTATGATGGCACAAAGGATCCTATCTCCCACCTCAATAAGGTGAAAGATTTTGTACAGTTTCAAACCCATAGTGACGCGCCGTTATGTCAGATCTTTGTCATGACACTATTGGGTGTAGCGTGTCTCTGGTTTGAGGGACTCCCAGCAGGGTCTATTAATAATTTTTCTCAGTTGGAAACTAAGTGCCGGAGTCGATTTAGCACGGCTGTCCCTATCAAGAAATCTGCGGTAGCATTATTCGATATCCATCGAAAACCTCAAGAATCCTTGAAGGATTTCCTAGGCCGCTTTGATCTTGAGATGTCGTTAACAACGGGTGTTACCATCGATTTCGTTGTGGAAGCCTTAAAGCGCAATTGTTGTTATGGAAAGTTACGAGACACATTAATGGTGGACCCCCCACCGACTTTAGACGCGCTGAGACTGAAAGCTTATAATTATGCGAGGATGGAGGAGGAGAAAAATAGAGAGAGAATTCGTAACATGCCCCAAGATACACATCCCACTCCTAACGCTCATACCAACGCGACTCCAGATACCCGCCCAAGCGATGACTATGGCCAGCAAAAAGATCACATCCCTAGGGCCTCAAATCGGCAGAGGGACAATTTTTCAAAAGGGAGACCTGGCAATTCTCCTACCAGAAGACAAGCGGATCCACCAAAGGGAGACTTGGCAATTCTCCCCATAGAGTCCTACGACGGTACCAGAGATCCCATTTCTCACCTTAACAAGGTGAAGGACTTTGTACAATTTCAGATCCACAGCGATGCAGCTTTGTGCCAAATATTTGTCATGACATTGTCAGGAGTTGCACGCCTTTGGTTTGAAGGTCTCCCTAGCAGATCTATTGATAGTTTCTCGCAGCTGGAATCTAAATTTCGAAGTCGATTCAATACCGCGGTCCCCATTAGGAAATCCACCACAGCTTTATTCGATATACACAGAAAGCCTCTGATTGCATTCCATTTCATCATGTTTTTACTGTACATTTACCTATTATCTGGACAGTAAAGCTACTGATTTTCCATGATTTTCCCATGCTTTCACAATCTTTGCAATAGTGCTGATTATTGGAGGTGAGCAATTTCTGGAGCATAAATCAGGCAGTCTTGGCCGCAGTCTTGGCCAAGATCACGAAACAGGCTGCAGTTGGAGAATTTTGGCAAAACATAAAGATGCGAGCTGGCAATTACAACTAAAAATGGGATTTTAGGGATTGGCATCAATAAAGCAATTTTAGAAGGATCAGGACGCTATTTAATTTAAGAATCCTTTTTAGGATCTCCTTCTATTTTTGATTAGCACTATTTTTATTGTTTAAAACATTGTATTTATCTTTAGAGATATTTTAGGAGTTTGAGTTAGAAGAGGAAAGGGAGTTTGAGCTTATTTAGCCAAACTTGTTTCCTTCCTTCTCTTCTCTCTTCCTCTTTGACTTTTGCAGAACACATTTCTCTGCTCCGTAATTCTAAGTTTAGAATTCACGGATTTAATTTATTTATGCAATCAAGTATTTTTATTATTCATCCATGAGTATCAGTAGCTAATCACCATTCTTGGTAAGAGCTCGAGGGCTATGTTTCTTATATTTCGTGAGATCTAATTACTCTTAATAATCTCTATTTCTGTAATTATTTATTTTCTGGTTTTTTTTCTTCCTTGTTAAAGTTTAGAATTGACAACTCAGATTTTAGCTTGGGAGACCCAGTTAAATGGATAATATAATTCAGACCCGACTGACAACCTTGAGCCTCGACTGACAACCGAGGGTAAACTTGAGTTGGGCGTTGTCTTATCCACAGCAGCGCTGCAAATATAGAGATGAATACCATTGAATCAGTGATCGAATCATAAGAACATAGCCTGCTCACGCTCTTACCGGGAACCTTCTTTTTACTGTTTTCAATCTTGACCCCCTGTCTTGGCCAAACCTTTGACCAAGACTGTTTTGAACTATTTAATTGCTTTTGCTTTTGTGTTAATTTTCAGAATCAACCAACCAAACTCAGTGACGAGGAAGTCAACCAAGAACTACAAATCCCCTGAAGTCTCTATGGACGATCCTCTTACCACCATCTACAAGTTCCTTGTGGACAAGTGATAAGTTGTATTTCTACCCCTTTTTTCATATCTATTATACACTTATATTTGACGTGCTCGACACGCTATCAAATTTTGGCGCCGTTACCGGGGACTTTTAACGGTTTTTTAGTTTTTGTTTTTGTGTTTTTTTTTTGCAGTGTTAGCCACGAGCTTGGCCAAACCGTAGGCCAAGCTGAACCACAGGATCCAAACATGGCAGAAAATCGACAAGAGCCAACCATGAGGGAATTAAATAGGACAACAGAACAGGAAACCTTTTCCTGTATCAACTTACTAGCTGTAGCGAATGATTGGTCTATAAAGACTAATATGGTGGCCAATCTCCCTAAGTTCTATGGTCATTCGAATGAAAATCCGTTCAAGCATCTAAGGAATTTACACGTTCAGTGTGATATCATGAAACCTGCTGCAGTGAACATACAAAGAGCAAAACTGAAGGCATTTCCATGTTCTCTTGAAGGGGCAGCCCAAAATTGGTTTTACAGTTTACCCCACGACACCGTTAACACGTGGGCTGAGATGTCTAACATGTTCCTCAACAAATTTTGGAATGCGACCAAGGCAGGGACAGCCAGGAAGAATATGGCTGTTATCCAGCAAAGAAGCAATGAGAGTTTCAGTGAATATCACCAAAGGTTTCGTGAGTTGCAAGAGATTTTTCCCACCCACGGAGTTGCAGATCAAACGTGGATGCAGCAGCTGGTGGAGCGTTGCAAGACCTGACTATTACAAGGGCCAAGCTGCTACTCCAAACTATGGCAGACAATTGCCAAAACAATATTGTTTCAGAAATAAATTCTATTCCTTCCACTCTTAATGCTATTAATGTTGAACAGAGGTTGAATGAATTAACTGACATGGTTAAAAATATTTCTGTTAACATTATAGGTACAAAGCCAACAGGAGTTCCAGAACAGGTAGCCATGGTTTGTGGAATATGCCAACAGCAGGATCACCCAACCCACAATTGCTACATGGTACAACATCCAAGTGACCCAGTCCAGGTCAATGCAGCATACGGATACAACCAGGGGCAACAATTCCCCATTAATTCCCAACATTCTATATCGCACCATCCACAACACAATCTTGGCTAACGTCTTGGCCAAGCTCCTGGTCAAGCTCCTGTGCCGCAGTTACCACCTGCCCCTCAACCTCTGCAAATTGCTGGTACATCTATGGAAGTGACTCTCCAAAAGTTCATGATGGCAACCCAGTCCAGCCTAGTAGAGATGCAGAAACAGATCGCTCAATTGTCACAAAAACAGCAGCCTAACCAAGACAGATTGTCCATGCACAATGTGAGTGCTATGTATCTTAGAAGTGGAAGTGTGATAAATCAGTTCGACGATGAGGAAGAAGATGAGGAGGATAAGGAAATCCAAACAGAACCGATCTTGGCCAAGTTCAACATTCTAGAAAAAAACAGCAAAGGAAGAACCAGTCTTGGCCAAGCCCATGGCCAAGCTAGGTAAGAAGGTCGTATCTCAAGAAGAAGAGATAGAAATTCCACCTCCTTTCCCTTCTAGGTCTACAAAGACTAAAAGGGAGAAAATGCAACAGGAATTTATGAACATTTTTGGAAAAATTGCTGTCAATATTCCTATGCTTGATTTAATTGCTAAGGTTCCTAGTTATGCTAAATACCTTAAGAAATTGTGCAGCAGTAAGAAGAAACTTACAGGAGATGGGAGAATAAACGTGACTCAGAATGTATCTGCAATCCTACAGGCAAAACTCCCAGAAAAATGTGAGGATCAAGGCACTTTTACAATTCCATGCAAAATAGGTAACCAACAGGTGGAAAAAGCTTTATGCGACTTGGGAGTAGGTATCAATGTGATGTCTTTTTCTGAGTATAAAAAATTGAACATTGGTATCATGAAAGAAACTAGGGTAGTAATTCAACTTGTTGACGGATCTGTTATACTCCCTAAAGGAATTGTGAAAAATGTATTGGTATAGGTGAATGATTTTGTTTATCCTGTAGATTTTTATATTGTGGAGATGAACACTAACCTACCTTCCAACTCCACAGATATACTCTTAGGAAGACCATTCCTAAGAACAGCAAGAGCCAAAATTGATGTGTATCATGGACGTATTACCTTAGAATATTGTGGTACAACAATAAAGTTTGACATGTATGATGCCAACAAAAATCCTAATAAAATGCATAGTGTCAACTTTGTGGACAGCCTTGGACATGATACTGATAAGGGTTATGAATCAAATGCAACTAACCCTTCTGATAGTGTTCTTAGCAGGGGAAATTCGGATGAAAAGTTGAAGGAAGAAGAATTTGTGGCTAATGATGGTTTGCAAGACATTGTTTCTGATCTTGAATTTTTTGAACCAAATTCTGATAATAATAACAACCATGAATTACCAAAAGTTTATCCTAACCTTCCACTTTCAAGTGTGCAAGAACCAGAAATTGAGCTTAAAAGCAGTCTTGGCCTCGAGCTTGGCCAAGCCGTAGGCCAAGATTCAGCTCCACCAGCTAGCCCACCCAAAGCCATGAACTGGACTAACCATCTTCTCTAGTTGTTTCCTATTGTTCACAGTAGCCAAAACTCACCATTTGTGGTGCAGGGACAACAGAATTATGAACTGGAACAACCTCCCGACCCATTCAAATTTATACCTTTAGGGGTTGTCCAAGGAATGCCACCCAAAAGTCCTGTCAAGCTTAGAGCATGGAGTGAATTTGGGAAAGTTTCCTGATAAGAAATCCATCGCAATGTCGAGCCCAAGACAATAAATAAGGGCGCTACGTGGGAGGCAACCCATGTTTTTATTTTCGTTTTTCCTTTGATTTTTTGTGAATAAGTTCAGAGGTTTTTCGTTGACCTGTCTTTCATCCTTTTCTCTTATTTCCAGGGCTGCTGCAGCGCGAGGAGTGTGTTCAAATTAGAGGAAAAATCCAGCTTCGGCGGTTGTCTTGGCCAAGCCCTTGGCCAAGACATTTTTTCAGAACCAGCCAAGCAGCCCATCCAGTTGCGGATCTAGGCCAAACATCAGGCCAAGATCCTAACATTCCAGCACCATGATCAGCCCCCAGGTCGTTTCTTTCCCATCTTTCTCTTCTTTCCTTTACACAATGAGGACATTGTGTCTTCTAAGTGTGGGGAGGGTGTCCAGTATGTGAGAGTCTTTTTGAATATATGTGTTTTGATGTGTATTTTTTGTGAAATTTTTTTTTTAGTTTGTCTTGGCCAAGCCTTTGACCAAGACACCCTAGGTTGAGTCTGATGTTTGCATGAGTTTTTGTTCTTCTTTTTATGTATGTTTGAGTCTGTCTTGATGAGTATACACCAGAACCCCAGTTTTTAACTTAGGTTGTTTAGTCCATCACTGAAACTACATTTAGATACTTGTTTAGGCGAAACAATGCTTTAGTAACAGGGAAGTGAACGAACATAACCTGATCAATGCCTAAGGGGCATATAACCTAATGTAACCCAAACATTAACTATCCACATGGTCTAAAGGACGTCTAGCTAGAACCTTAACAACCATTTAGGTGACAAGGCTTGCTGCGCTTGATTTGAGAGTGTTTAGTTCTATCTGTTTGAAGTGTGAGACATAAAAAAGGTGCTGGAACGTCATAGGGCAGACATAGCAAAGGTGGAAGTTCTGGGTGCCCAAAAAGAACAAGCTTTGTCTATGTGAGATGCCTGTAAAAATACAAAAGGCATGAAAAAAAATGATGAGATATGTCTGTAAAATATAAAGGACATAGAAAAAAAATTATAAAAAAAAAGAATAATTTCTGCCAAAGTGATTTAAATGGCACTAGTCTTTAGGCACGTTTGGATAGAAAGGCACATCAGTGGGACTCAAATCTGTGGTGAGTCTTGTCCCCTATACATTATAAAATAAAATCTAGCAGGATGTCTTGATACGATTTGGATGGGGTATGTTTAGGGTATTGATTTGTCCTTGTTAGTCTAGCATTGGGTCAGTTAGGGAAGTGTCTTGGTGATTTCAGTTATAGGCTGAACAACCAAAAGAGGAAATATGGGAGTCCTGGTGTCTGTTCTGTTTTGTTGTGTTTTCTGTTTTGTTTGTGAGGCTTTGATTCAATATGCTTGGGGGTAAGCATAGTTTAAGTGTGGGGAGATTTGATTGCATTCCATTTCATCATGTTTTTACTGTACATTTACCTATTATCTGGACAGTAAAGCTACTGATTTTCCATGATTTTCCCATGCTTTCACAATTTTTGCATTGGTGCTGATTATTGGAGGAGAGCAATTTCTGGAGCATAAATCAGGCAGTCTTGGCCGCAGTCTTGGCCAAGATAACGAAACAGGCTGCAGCCGGAGAATTTTGGCAAAAGATAAAGATGCGAGCTGGCAATTACAACTAAAAATGGGATTTCAGGGATTGACATCAATAAAGCAATTTTAGAAGGATCAGGACGCTATTTAATTTAAGAATCCTTTTTAGGATCTCCTTCTATTTTTGATTAGCACTATTTTTATTGTTTAAAACATTGTATTTATCTTTAGAGATATTTTAGGAGTTTGAGTTAGAAGAGGAAATGGAGTTTGAGCTTATTTAGCCAAACTTGTTTCCTTCCTTCTCTTCTCTCTTCCTCTTTGACTTTTGCAGAACACATTTCTCTGCTCCGTAATTCTAAGTTTAGAATTCACGGATTTAATTTATTTATGCAATCAAGTATTTTTATTATTCATCCATGAGTATCAGTAGCTAATCACCATTCTTGGTAAGAGCTCGAGGGCTATGTTTCTTATATTTCGTGAGATCTAATTACTCTTAATAATCTCTATTTCTGTAATTATTTATTTTCTGGTTTTTTACTTCCTTGTTAAAGTTTAGAATTGACAACTCAGATTTTAGCTTGGGAGACCTAGTTAAATGGATAATATAATTCAGACCCGATTGACAACCGTGAGCCTCGACTGACAACCGAGGGTAAACTTGAGTTGGGAATTGTCTTATCCACAGCAGCGCTGCAAATATAGAGATGAATACCATTGAATCAGTGATCGAATCATAAGAACATAGCCTGCTCACGCTCTTACCGGGAACCTTCTTTTTACTGTTTCAATCTTGACCCCCTGTCTTAGCCAAACCTTTGACCAAGACTGTTTTGAACTATTTAATTGCTTTTTCTTTTGTTTTAATTTTCAGAATCAACCAACCAAACTCAGTGACGAGGAAGTCAACCAAGAACTACAAATCCCCCGAAGTCTCTGTGGACAATCCTCTTACCACCATCTACAAGTTCCTTGTGGACAAGTGATAAGTTGTATTTCTACCACTTTTTTCATATCTATTATACACTTATATTTGATGTGCTCGACACGCGATCAGCCTCAGGAATCTTTGAAAGATTTCCTTAGTCGCTTTGATATGGAGATGTCGTTAACATCGGGCGTTACCGTTGTTTTCGCTATAGAAGCCTTGAAGCGGAACTGCCGCTATGGGAAACTTAGAGACTCGTTAATGGTGGACCCCCGGTGACTTTGGATGCGTTAAGGCTGAAATCCTATAATTATGCAAGAATGGAAGAAGAAGAAAACAGGGACAAAACCCGAAATGTGCCATAAGACGCGCCTCAAGTCCCTAACGCTCCTACCACCACAACTTCTGAGGATCGTTTTATCGACGATTACGCTCAGCGAAGAGATCATATTCCCAAGACCTCCAATCGGCGAAGAGGCAACTTTTCGAGGGGAAAGTCTGGCAACTCCCCGACACGGCGATAGGGGGATCCTCCCAAGGGCCGGATTTATGACCCGGACCTTCTTTCCCTCATTTTACTAAGAGCGAAAATATTAGCGATTGTGGAACAGCGGAACCTACCCATTCGTTACCCAGCCCCCGTGAAGCCTGGAGTAATCATGGTAGGAAGGGAAAATGCCTTTTGCAAGTTTCACAAAGCTAAGGGACACTCTACGGAAGTATGCAGAGAATTAAAGCTAGCGATAGAACATCTAGTTGAGGAAGGTTATCTCGGAGAATTTGTCACTAAGATAAGAGAGGAAGCCAGGAACAACCCCACAGATAGAGCGACTGATAATAGACAAGCACCTCCTCACACTTCAGGAATAACGCTACTCCTTCTGGGAGAGGTAGGGAGACACTAATGGTTGATGACGACGATGTCCCTATCATCAACATCATAGCCGGAGGCACGCCCTACCTAGACGAACCCGCACAGTTGACGCCCGCGGCAGGAGATAAGCGGAAGCGGGAGGGCGCGTTAATAAAAAGCAAAGCGATAAGCGTTTTAGATCGAATGGTGTTATCCTTTTCTAAAGAGGACGAGAAAGGCGTCATTTATCCACACAATGATGCGTTAGTGGTCACACCCGTTATCACTAATCATGGAGTTAGAAGAACTCTCATTGACAATGGAAGTGCTGTGAACTTATTTTCATTGGAAGCTTACAACCTTATGAAACGCCCCGATAGCAAGTTAACGCCTTTCAAGAAGCCAATAATTGGAGTAGATGGAGTTCCAATCCTAGTGACTGGGGTAACCACCCCGCTTGTGTACTCTAGAGAGGATACCTCCAAGCGGTTAGAGGAGCTGCTATTCCTGGTCGTGGATCTAAATCTGCCCTATAATGCTATACTTGGACGACCTTTCCTCAACCGCTTTGGAGCAGCGATATCCCAAAAGCATTTGAGAATGAAATATCCCTCCTGGGATGGAGTAGTCTCAATCAAAGGCAATCAGAAATTGACGACTGAGTGTTACCTAATCATGACTCAGAAGAGTTGTGATAGGTACGTGTGCGTAATGGTGGATCCATATGAGCAGAACGACGAGAAACGCACCCAGCCTATAGACAAGATGATACCCATGCCAGTTAACGGGATCAATGAAGTAAACTTTCTGGTCAGTGAAAAGCTCAACCCGGAAGAAAACCTCCAATTAGCTCGGCTATTGAATAAATATAAAGGAGAATCCGCGTGGAAGCCAGGCATCTTGCGAGAAGTGGCGGAGCACCGACTCAATGTTGACCCCGACATCAAGCCAGTCCAGCAGAAACGACGCTCGTTTTCTGTAGAGAAAGCGTTAGCCGTTGACAAAGAAGTGGCCAAGCTTTTAGACGCAGGCTTTATCCAAGAAGTTTAATATCCAACCTGGTTAGCTAACCCGGTCCTCGTTCCAAAGCCCAACGGAGATTGGCGCATGTGCATCGATTTCACCGACTTGAATGATACCTGTCCCAAAGATTGCTACCCGCTCCCTCGAATTGATCAGTTAGTCGATCAGACTGCTGGGTATGCTTATCTAAGCTCATTAGATGCCAACTCTGGATATCATCAAATCCCCATGGTCGTCGAGGATGAAGAAAAAACCGCTTTCATCACTCCGAAAGCCACTTATTGCTACATGGCGATGTCGTTCGGGCTAAAGAACGCAGGAGAAACTTTCCAACGTATGGCAAATAAAATATTTGAAAAGCAAATTGGAAAGAACGTAGAGTCCTACGTTGACGACATACTGGTCAAAAGCCGAAGCTTCTAGGACCACTTGCTCGACCTGAAAGAAGTTTTTGATGTAATGAGAGAATACCAGATGAAGCTGAACCCCCGTAAATGCATGTTTGCATTTCAAACGGGTAAAGTTTTGGGCTATATGGTTAGCCAGAAGGGTATCCAGCCCAATCCCTCGAAAGTGAAGGCTATACAGGACATGATATCTCCTCGAACCGTCAAAGAGGTACAAAAACTAACAGAGCGTGTCATCGCCCTAGGATGGTTCATCTCCAAGCAGGGCGAGAGGTGCCTCTCTTTTTTCAAGGTCATACGCAAAAAAGCTCCTTTGGGGTGGACAACAAAATGTGAAGAGGCGTTTATGGGCCTAAAAGCTTATTTATTGTCTGACATAGTGTTAACAAGGCCTGAACCGGGAGATACCTTATATTTATACCTTAGTATTGTCGATGAAGTGGTTAGTGTTATCCTCGTGCGAGACGACAACCATCTACACCACCCTGTGTATTTCGTAAGTCATGTTTTGAAAGATGTCGAGCTGCGATATGCTCGCATTAAGAAAGTAGTGTTTGCACTAGTGTAAGCCACGAGGAAAATGGATAGATATTTCCAAGCTCATCCCGTCATCGTACTCATGAATCAACCTTTGAAAAGGATATTCAGGAAACCCAAATCTTCAGGGAGAATGCTGATTTGCGCCATTGAACTTGAGCAATATGGGTTGCGATATAGATCCCGACCATCTGTGAAAGCCCAAGTCTTAGCAGACTTCATAGCTGAGTGCACCTTTACAGAACATCCTTTGATGGATTAAACCGAAGAGGAAAAAGATAACTTGGATCTCCCGTTCCTGGAAACCTACACCGACTTATGGGTCATCCACATGGACGGGGCCAAGAATCAAGAATCAGCCAGAGCTGGGATCTTCATGGTCGGACCGCGCGAGATACATATACGATACGCCATCAGAATCCTACAACCATTATCTAATAACGCGGCAAAGTATGAGGCACTATTGGCTGGGCTCAGGATAGGAAGAAGCTTCTCCAGTAAAGCTATACATGATATGGGAATGATGGGAGACCTGCGACTAAAGATCTGTGGAGATTCCAAGTTGATAATAGACCAAGTCCTGGGGCACTCTCAAGCTAGAGAGCCCATCATGGTGCAATACCTCGCCAAGGTGAAGCGCGAATTGATGGAAATAAAGAAAAGTGGCATGCAAGTCAGCTTTGAGCACATCCCTCGAGAAGATAACGCTGAGGCAGACAACCTTGCTAAACTTGCAGCAAACCCGGAAGCGTCCATACCTAAGGGTGTGTACTATCGTGAGATATTTGTGCCTTCTTTCATGGAGGAGCAAGCATCATTTTGTGTTGAAGAAATTGAAAACGACTGGCGAATCCCCGTCATAAAATACTTGAAACATGAGGAGTTACCCACAGATAACGCTGAAAAGAAGAAGGTGCTGAAACAAGTGGCACGATGTACGTATTATAACGGGGAACTGGTGCGGAGATGTTTTTCCCACCCTGCCGCCAAGTGTATAACGGAATAAGAGGGTCTTCACACGTTACGAGAAATCCACTAAGGAATATGCGGCATGCACACATCCGGTGGTACCTTAGCCGCGCAAGTATTTAGGCCAGGATTTTACTGGCCTACTATTCGCAGAGATTGTCACAACTATGTGTGAACTTGTCAAAAGTGTCAGGAATTCTCTAATATTCCTCGGCAACCCGCCACGGAAATTTCTGAAATTGTGGCTCTTTTTCCTTTTGCGAAATAGGGGATAGATATCCTAGGCCCGTTTCCAAAAGCAAGGTCCCAACTAAAAATTGTGGTTGTGGCGGTGGATTACTTTACAAAATGGGCAAAAGCGGAAGCAGAAGCGGTGGCCAACATCACAACGGAAAACATTTGGCGTTTCTTTAAACACCTAGTTATCATGCGGTTCGGTGTACCCCATGTGCTAGTAAGCGATAACGGGACGCAATTCACCAACCGATTCTTTAGAGACCAATGTGTGGAATTCCAGATCGAGCAAAGATTCTCTTCCGTGGCTCACCCGCAGACCAACGGTCAAGCGGAGGTGATGAACCGAAGTATTCTTAGTGGTATCAAGAAAAACCTGGAAGGGTCCAAAAAGAAATAGGCGGAAGAGCTGCCGTATGTGATGTGGGCGTACCGCATGACCGTCAAAACCAGTACTGGAGAAACACCCTTCGCATTAGCTTTCGGCACTGAGGCCGTCACACCGGTGGAAATTGGTACCATGAGCCTGCAAGTTGCCTACTTCAGGGAAGAATTAAATGAGGAGAGGTTACGGGCTAACCTTGATGCGTTACCAGAATTGCAAGAGGAAACCCTTTAGAAAATGCTACATTACAAACAAAAAATGGTGCGATATCACAACAGGCGCGTCAGAGAACGGTTGCTGAAAACAAGCGACCTGGTACTCAGAGACAAACGAGTAGCTGGTCAGCGCGTGGGGAAGCTCAGTCTGAACTGGGATGGGCCATACCGCGTTACCCGTGTCATCGGGAAGGGAGCGTATCACTTGAAAACACTTGACGGTATTCCCTTACCTAACTCTTGGAACATAACTCGTTTGAAATTATATCATGTTAGACTCTGATACATCTCTGCACATTTTGCTAACGCCAACCCTGACTTGTGCTAACGCTCGAATAGAGAATATTCTTGTGTGTTTTGTGGCTGATTGTGTGCAGATAATAAAGGGTGCCAGGAGTGAAAAGTCTGATCCTTGTGACGGCCGGTCCTAATCAGACGGCTCACTAAGACGAGGCACGCCCTGGCATACCTAAAATTTAGTGTTGGGAGTGAAAATTCCTATCCTTATGGTAGCCACGCTAACACAGGTGGGCCATTGAGACGAGGCACGTCCTGACGCCCCCGGGAGTGAAAAGTTCCATCCTTGTGGTAAGCCAGGCTAACATAGACGGCCCACTAAGACGAGGCACGCCCCGGCATCCCTGGGAGTGAAAAGTCATATCCTTGTGCCGACCGTGCTCGTGGAGACGGCTCGCCAAGATGAGGCACGCCCTAGAGAGATAGTAACTCCATCCTGGAAGTGAAAATCCTATCCTTGTGATAACCGAGCTAATACAGATGGCTCACTAAGACGAGGGCACAATTCTGGGATGCGAGATCAACGCCTGAAAGTGAAAAACCTAGCCTTGTGATGGTCGGTCCTGATCCGATGGCTCACTAAGATGAGGCACTTTCCAGGCCGATCGTGGAAATATGGAAACGCGAAGAATCGTGAAATCCCAGTGAGTAACCAGATGGAAAATCCCTGGTGAATATAGCTGGTGGAGAAAGCGATACGAGCGACATCGGCAACAACACCCCGAGAAGGAAGCGAGAAGGCTCTTATGGGTAACTAATGTCTATTATTGCACGTCATTTTACTAATAACCTATGATTGAGAATGTGCAGAGATATCATTTGGACGACGAAGAGATTGACGCTTGTGCAGACAATAATATTACGAGACCCATTATTGGGATTGACGTGCTATTGATACCAATGATCTTGTTATCGTGACTCGAGAAACATGGTCTAAAGGACATATGTACTATGTCTCTCTCTGGCAACTATTCCCATGGAAAGGGATACGTTGGAATCTATCTACATGGCACCCTCAGCCATTAATCGAGAATATCTACAACAGCGTGATTATACGCTATGCGTCTCTGCGAATAGCGATCGTGGTCTCTATCTTCTATGAGTTCGTATCTCTGAGAATGCTGAATGATAGGTAAAATGTGCATGATGAGGTCATGTCACGATATCTAGCGAAGCACCTATCATCAATATTGACGATTTATCGATTGAATGGCAATGCTATAGCCAGCCTACTTCTACTAAAGTATGTTATCTTGCGACATCAAGTTCAGACCCATTGACGTTATCGTGGTGATAATGATGCCACTGTCATATTGAAAGAAGCTCGAAGAGAAAGAAATAAGGAAAAGGAAGTCAACAACAAAAGAAATTAGTAAGCCGAATACATGATTGTTCAAAAACACCCTTGAGGGGTCACAAAAAACAAAAGTTCAAAGTTTTAAAGTTCTAAAGGCAAAGACAAAAATGGATGACTCCCGATATTCAAGAAAAGGAGCAATAACACCTAGGGTGTGTTGGTCCTTCGAACTCCCCCGCCCTTTATAGCCCCTTGCCTTGGCTTGGCGAAAACCCTCGTCTATGAGATCGGTGGACTTCTTCATGAAAGCGTCAGTGAGAGCGGCACCACGATACACCCCTTCTTCGTGAATCTCCACAAAGCAGTCGGCCATGATAGTGGCACTCCTCTCGATGTACCACATACACTTGTTTGCCATCTCCCTCTCCAGTACCATTGTTTCCTCTATTAATGTCATTTTTTCCCCCTCCAGTGCGGCACTCTTAACTCTCTCTGTCGTCAAAGTAGTGTCAAGACCAAACACCTACTCTCTCGCCTCTTTCTAATCCTTCTTGGCCATCGCCAAGGCCAGTAACAATTTTTGACGTTCCTCCAATAACTTCTTCTTTTCTTCTTGCTCCTTGGAAAGCCCGTCTAAGGAAGCAGTAAGAGAAGTTTCGAGCTGCCTGGACAGTAGAGGGGTCATCATCCCTTGTAGCTCCAGAATATCCTCGGAGGTCTTGGTCATCATCCTCTCCAAAAAGCCAATATCACCCTCGGTCAAGTTCTTCAGAGTGTGGGCTTTGGAAATCAAGAAATTTCTGGTCAGTTCATCCATGGAGAAAATGCTGAGACAAGTATGAAGAAAAAGTGTAAATTTTTGCGTGGTGAAGGATTCAATTTATAAGCCCCAAGATACGACAGTTTGAAAAGACATGTTCCTCGAAAACCGCGCTACCCCGTCACCTTGAGGAACCGTCAGGCATGACATAGAAATGAATAAGAGGCGTTAGCCCTTGGTAAACACTCGGGCTCATTTTCAGTTGGGCTTATGATAACAATAGAGACCATTTCAGGGGCATTATCGTCCTTACACCCTGCGTTGAGGTCTGAACCCTGTAGCCCTTATCGGGCGCTTGCCGCGGAAGTTGCCACCACTGGCCAAGAGAAGAATCTTGGGATGGTCGACATCAACGGGGGTAACGCCCTCGCTTGGCCTATAAATACTCCACCATTCAAAACACAAGGTAAGCACCTAAGATCGCTACTCGAACCCCTGCCATTTTGAACAACCATACTAACTTAAGCATCGGAGTGTCTACGCCGGAGCCCCCCCTCCGGCGCCTTGCAGGTACCCTCGACGGTAACTACAGTGACTCCGAGCGGCCATAATCCTTACACCGATCATCCAAAAGTTTGAATCTTATCATCCACGAAGGAATATGCGGCATGCACGTGTCTGGCGATACTATGACCGCGCAAGTTTTCCGGTCGGGATTCTATTGGCCCACCATTCGTAGGGACTGCCATACCTTCGTACGAACCTGTCAGAAATGTCAAGAATTTGCTAAGATTCCCCAGAAACCTGCCGTTGAAATTTCTAAGATAGTCGCTCCTTGCCCGTTTGCTAAATGGGGAATTGACATTTTAGGCCCTTTTTCAAAAGCCAGATCTCAGCCAGAATTTTTGGTCATGGCAGTGGACTACTTCACGAAATGGGCAGAAGCAGAAGCGGTAGCTAACATCACTACGGAAACAATCTGGCGTTTCTTCAAATATCAAGTCATAATGCAATTCGGGGTACCTTGCATATTAGTCAGCGATAATGGAACACAATTCACGAGTAATTTTTTTAAAGATCAGTGCGCAGAATTTCAAATTGAATAGAGGCTCTCTTCCGTAGCACATCCGCAGACTAATGGTCAAGTGGAAGTGACCAATCGCAGTATTCTCAGCGGCATCAAAAAGAACTTGAGAGGTTCTAAAAAGAAATGGGCAGACGAACTACCTTACGTGATGTGGGCCTATCGTATGAGCGTCAAAACTAGCACAAGAGAAACCCCTTTCGCGTTAGCTTTCGGCACAAAGGTCGTTACGCCAGTAGAAATTGGCACCTTAAGCCTGAGGGTGGTATATTTCAAAGAGGAAATAAATTAAGAAAGGTTACGCGCTAACCTTGATGCGTTACCGGAGTTGCAAGAGGAAACTCTTTTGAAAACTCTGCATTACAAGAGAAAAATGGCACGATATCACAACAGACAAGTCAGAGAACGACTGCTCAAAATAGGAGATTTAGTGCTCAGGGATAAACGAGCGGCTGGACAATGCATGGGGAAGCTTAGTCCAAACTGGGATGGCCCGTATCGTGTTACTCGTGTTATCAGAAAGGGAGCATATCATTTGGAAACACTTAACGGTACCCCCTTACCAAATTCTTAGAACATAGCTCGCTTGAAATTATATCATGATAGAAGCTGATTTTCGCATGTTACTCGTGTTAACGATGCCCTTTCCCGAAGGTATGTACTTATTACTTCCTTACAATCTAAATTATTGGGATTTTCGCATATCATTGAACTGTATGAAAATGATGATGATTTTCATGTTGCGTATGATGCATGCTTGAATAGACCTTTTGAAAATTATTCTTTGCATGATGGATTCCTATTTTGTAAAGGTAGATTATGTGTGCCCAAATGTAGCATGCGTGAACTTCTCATTAAAGAAGCTCACGGTGGTGGACTCAGCAGTCAATTCGGTATTAACAAAACTTTGAGTACTTTAAAAGAACATTTTTATTGGCCGCAGATGCGTCCTATGATAACTCGTATTGTTAATGCATGTATTGAATGTCATCGTGCTAAGTCTACATCTCATGATCATAGTCGTTACATGCCATTACCTGTTGCTTCGCACCCTTGGTGCGATATCTCCATGGATTTTGTACTAGGATTGCCTAGGACTAGTAATGGGAAAGATGCTATCTTTGTTGTCGTTGATAGATTTTCTAAGATGGCACATTTTATTCCCTGCAAATCCACTGCTGATGCTTCTCATGTAGCTGATCTATTTTTTCGAGAGGTTGTCCGCCTCAACGGCATGCCACGCACCATTGTAAGTGATCGTGACTCAAAATTTTTGAGTCATTTTTGGCGTGTCCTATGGGCCAGGTTGGGAACCAAACTCCTGTTTTCCACATCCTACCACCCCCAAACGGATGGCCAGACGGAGGTAGTCAATCGAACTCTTGGTAACTTGCTTCGAATCATGGTACCGAAATATTCTAAGAATTGGGATCAATGTCTTCCCTTTGTTGAGTTTGCATATTATCGTGCCATGCATTCTGCCACTTTATATTCTCCATTTGAGCTCGTCTATGGGTTCAATCTACTCACCCCCATAGACTTGCTCCCGTTACCTGTTTCTCATATATCCAGCTTAGATGGAGAAGAACGAGCGGCCAAAGTAAAAGAGTTACATGCTAAGGCAAAACAAAGGATGGAAAACGTGAACACCAAACTCGAGGCGAAGCGCAATGCCGGTAAACGAGTCAAATCATTCGAAGTTGGAGATTGGGTTTGGTTGCACCTTCGCAAGGAGCGATTCCCGCACCTTCGGAAATCTAAATTGAGCCATAAAGGGGCTGGTCCTTTCCTTATTGTTAATAAAATTAACGATAATGCTTATGTTTTAGACATTCCTACATCGTTTGCTGTTTCCTCTCCTACTTTCAACATTACTGATTTATCTCTATATTTTGTAGAGGATTCAGATGACGAGGACCCTGAGGACGCACAAGCTTTGGATTCGAGGTCGAATCCACTCGAAGGGGGAGGGGATGATACGATCGCACCGATCGCATCGCGTACTCGAAGCCAACGCCAAAACCTCATGACGCTTATGCTCCAACATTTACGCTACGAAGAGGTTCGCCCAAGGCCCAAGGACAAATGGAGTCTATGTATGCAAGCAAATGCCTTGACCAAAATCAATTCGAGAGACGTGTCACACGCCCAAAACTTAAGCGACGCGTCACACGCCTACCTCCCAAACTACATGCCACACGCCTCAAGGCTCAAGCGATGCGTCACATGCATGCCACTCCAAACGACACCGTCCGGGGTCGTCTCCGTCACCCGCCAGACCCGGGCCACGTCCACGCCAGCCCGCCCGCAAAACCCGGGCCACACCCACGCCAGCTCGCCCTCATCCTTGCCTGACCACCCGCAAGACTCGGTCCACGCCGCACCTACCTCCCGCGCCCAACGCGCACGACCGCACGGCTCGCCCGCGCACAGCTCACGCCTGCAACTGCCTCCCCGCGCTCCAGCGAACCTGCCTCCGCACGACCCGGATAACACCGCGCCTCCCTCAACGCACGACCGCGCAAGCCCGCGGTCCAAACCCGCAACTGCTGCCGCGTGACCAAGTCGTATCCAGCTGGCACCCTCCCAAGCGTCCACCACTAAACATGGCTACCGAAATTAATTCCCAAGCATCCAATTATTTCCAATTAATTCCAACCAAATTAATTGGTAAATGACCGCCTTACCCTTAGGTTTTTTAGCTATAAACAGGAGTCTTTTGTTTCCTTTAGAAGCACTTTTTGATTACCAATTGATTATTCAATCTTAAAGCCAATTTTATTCCTTGTAATTTCTAGCTTTCTTCCCTAAAATTCTTGTAATCATTTCGGGTTCAAGCTAGCATTTTCATTGCAAGTTTGACTTCGATCTTTCAAGTTATTCAATATAGAAAGGTTGCTCGTTCTTCGTTAACGAGAGGGTTTTCTCGAATATACTTGTCCATTTAAAATTCCATCTTTCACTTCTAAAATTCCCGATTCAAGAACCATTTATCTTGAATTAAATCGTCACAAAATTCCATAAAACCATTTCTAAAAATCCTACATATTTCCATTACAACTTTATCCGCTGCGTATATTTCCGAACATCATCAAGTCCGTCAAAAATACCTTCATCCTTCATCAATCGGACCATCCATAATCGAGACTAGTTCCTTACTCCAATCAACACCGAAGGATCCTAACATCGGTCCTGATCAGACGGCTCACTAAGACGAGGCGCGCTCCAGTCCGACCATAGACATTTGAAATAACAAGGGATACCCCAGCTAGTAACCGGACGATAAATACCCGGCGAAGTAGAGCTGGAAAGATATCTCTATTGCAAAAGTAATGCCCTGGCAAGACCAGATTTAGTAGAGCTAAGTGATCCCCCTAACAACAAAGGGCGGCGTCAACCTACCCCTTACACAGCGCAACAGATACGACGTTAGTTTACCTTTCGGGACATCACCGAAGGGAAGATGATGAAGCAGTGTCAGCTATATGACATACGGAAATTATTTCCTAGTTCTCGGCAAAGAGAAACGTGAAGAAAGATGTTACAGAGAATCCTATCTCAGAAACCAAATTATTATGGTTTGTGAAAGAAGCCCGTTCATTGTGATAATCATCCGTTGTGGCAAAGCTATGGACAGCATAAGGACTTATCTGCCAGAATAATCTCCTTAGTGACAGGCCTCCGAAGGGATATTATCTTACTGAATTCACATATCTCCAAGAGCGGAAATACCTTAACAATCTGTGTGCGATGTGTTTCCATGAAGCTATATTACTAACGCCACGGTTAATTTACCACACAAGGTATGATGATTATACCATTCCGATTTTAATAATGCTTACTAACTGTATTATGGCAGAAACATCGCGGAACAAGATTCATAAATGAAATTCCAAATAAAAAAGCAACAACTGTTTAAGGCAAATCCGATATTGTCGGTATTACAAATATCCTCAAAGGATAGGCAAAAGTGTGCTAACACCAAAAAGTAAAAGATTGAAACATATCACTTATGAAGGAGCTACCGAATTGTTCCTTTCCTGGTCGGCGGCCTTCTCCTTATGGAAGCTCTCGTTAGTCACATATGGGGACTTCTCCTCATAATACCGAGTAAGCACGTCAATTTGAAGGGCATCTGGCCCATGATGCTGCATGAAAGTGTCTGTCATAAGTCCCGCTCCCTCTCGCAGATACCAACGACATTTATCGGCAGAAAGATTGAGCTCGGCAGACAACTCAGCATTTCTGTGCCTTTCCACCTCTAGCCTAGCCTCTGCTTCAGAAAGTCGTGTATTTAGAACAACCCCGTTCTGTTTCTCATCCTCCAAGGTAAGTCTAGTGGCCTCTGCTTCCTTCTTGGCAGCGAAAACGACATCCAGAAGTCCCTGACGCTCATTCGTCAATCTATCTATCTCTCTTTGTCTCTCTGCTGCTATCCTCGCGTTATCCTCATCCAAATAATGAAGGTGACAAAATGAAGAAAATAACCAAGAACGGACGAGATTTATGCGCTCCTGATGACTCTTGGCTAAAAATCTTTCCCCTCAATGTGACATCACACGAGCCACCAAAAGAGATGCAGATGCAAGGACAGCGTCGTCATCTTCAGTCTCTGAAATTTGGAAAGCTTCCTCCCTAAGGGCGCATAAGTGACAGGCCCGGAAGAGGTAAACGTACTCACACCAACTACCAAATCGGAAACAGCGTTGCCCCTTTCAACAGGAGGAGGAGACATAGGAACAAAAGACAGGGTAGGTGGAGAAAGAGGGTGGTTAGTGGAACCTCCCATGTCATGCCCAAAAGACCCAGTCCCGGTAAATATGTCAAAATCAGGGCCTATCACATCTGAATGGAAGCCCATAGCGGCAGAGGAGGAATGAAGCAGAGAAGACTCAGCAAAGATCTGAAGATCACCATCAAGGTTAGCACCTCGGGACGATTCAGGAGGCACATCACCTTCCACGGAAACTTTCGGAGAAGGATTAACGCCAGAAGATGTCTGACCAGCCGGGCTGCTCTGAAAGGCAAGACGAGCTTTCTTCTGACGGCTCTCGAGAAAATTCACAAAAGACATTCTCGTCAAGAAGGGAATGAGTGGAAGCAGTACTGGTTTCCTAAAAGAACAAAAACGCAATAAGATGACGATAAGGGAACAAAAGAAAGCGATAGGGGCAACGACTAAAAATACCTGAGCGGATGAAGAAACTAGAGGAATTCCCGTAGGAACTGAATCGGTGGTAGTAACTTCTGAGGAGGCGGTACCCTGAGAGAGAACAGAACGTGTACCGCTTGCGTTTCTGCTTCTCTTTTTTGTTCTAACGGCACGTACTCGTGAAGATGACGCCTGAGCAGTATCAAGGGTAACAGCGGCCTCTTAAGAAGGCGGTGGGACCAAAGTAACGGTAGTGGCCCCTCCTTCAGAAGGTATCACAGCGGCAGTAGTGGCAGCAGCGGCGGCAGCAGCAGCAGCCTCCTCCCTTTTCTTCTGTTCTCTTTTCTTTTTCCTCCTAATATATTCAGGCTCCCAACCAGGCGGAGGCACTGCACATCCATGAAAAAACGTCAGTGTTAGTACTTCCCAGAAATGTAAAGAAAGTGGGACAAATACTCACCAACTTTGCACTTCTCAACATCCACCCCGTTAGCCACCTTACGGGTCTCGACACTAAATTCCAGTTGAAGCAGCTTCTGTAGCCAGCCATCCTCCGGAGAAGAAAGCGGTTTTCTACTGCCCCAAGCCCCATCCTTAATCTCGTGGTTAAAACTGGTCCTCAACAAGGGATCGGGTAGGTCAACAATAAAAAATCCTTCTTTCCAGCCGGCAATAAAAGACTCGAGATTCATGAGTTTCCAAGTAAATGGTTTTAGTGAATCATCATCATAACGGGGTGCTATTGCTATTACCCCTTTACGAGAATACAACTGGAAAAGATCTTGAAGTAATACGATAAAAGGGGACTCAATTTCTTTAAATTGGCATAACGCCAGAAAAGCATAGACAACGCAAAACGCGTTAGGACTCAGTTAGGCCGGGTTCAAGTCAAATTCAATTAACAACTATTTTACCAGCTGGTCAAGAGGAAGCCGAAACCCGTAATTGAATAATTTGGCATACAATATCCTACTATTATCAGGCAGTTCGTTGTTAAGGCGAAGTGACTCAGAAGCAACTCGAACCGAGTAGCCAACAGAAAATCGAGCATTGAACTCGGTTAACCCACGATGAACCATGGGCAAGGTGTAAAGAGAAGTGGGGGTGTTTTCAATCTTTTCTTCCCCAACAGATTTTTTAGAACGACGAGTTCTTGCCATAGTTAAACGAAAAAGAAAAGAGTAAGAAGGAAGAGGTACATGTACCTTTGCCAAAGAAACACCAGGAATTCCAAAATGAAGAAGAAAGAATGAAGCAAGTTGTTTTTCAGAAGAAATAATGAGTGGAAAAGGAGATAAAAAAGAAAAGAGGAGGCGGGGAGAACATTATAAATAACCCTAAAGAGGTCAAAAGACACGACCAATGGGCAATCAACACATGGCAAAATGGCGTGTTAGAGATACACGACACACGCGAGAGACGTAACTTTTGAAAACGGTGAGATGCTTCAGTCCTTACTACTCCCTAGGAGGTGCTTGCCTCAAACGTCTCATCAGAAGAAAGACACATATATTTTCTCATCATGACTCTTTTGATCGTATTAATGAGAGAGTCTGCAGCATTTAATGCTCTGAAAAGTAGCACCAACTCTGACACATAGTCTCAAGAAACGTTATGATAACGAGAAGGCACTAGCAAGGCGCGAGAAGGCGTTAACAATAAAATACATCAAAACTCAAGATTCAAGAAAAGAAACGATAACGGTATCGTAGCGTCTGCGTTATTACAAGATGAACAGTTCTTAATGGCCTTACGGTACAATTTCCTGAAGAATAAATGAAAATGAAATCAAACTTGAAGCGGAGATTTATGGGTCCTTGGCGACATTCGAGTCATCTGACAGGGGGGATTGCTGCGTGCTACCGCCATCATCATCACTTGTATCCTTTTCCCCTAGAGAAAGTGAGCTTCCTTTGTTCCCGTCAATCTTATTCATCACGGCAGAGGTGTAGTCAGCAATCTTAGCCGGATCAAAGAAACCACCTTCGTAGTAGACTGCAAATCCAGAATTGAAGGCCTCCATGACCTTCTTCTTCCACCACTCCATCCTTAGCGGAACCCTAGCAAGCTCCTCGTCTCGAGCCAGCATTTCTTCGTGAAGGAGAAAGTTCTTCTTCTTTTCTGTTGCTAATTCAGCCTCCAAAACCTTAATTTTTGCTTTCCCTTTGGATCTCTCTCTGCTCAGCTCTTTTTGTGATTCGTCTTGAAGACACGTTAACAACTTCACTTGACCTAACGCCCGGTCAAGCTGCACTTTCTGAGTGCACATAGCATGAGAAAAATCCCGCAGTTGGTTGTCATAAGCCTCAACTGCATAGTCTAGAAAGCGGAAGGCATCTAAAGAATCATTCATAACGCGTGTGTATCGAGCCTTCTCAGAAAGTTGCAGAAACTTTTCTCTCTTGGGAAGAGCTCATCATCTTTGCTATTAAGGGTGGCATTAATTCGTCTCCTGAGAAAGGGTTTGGCACCCCTGCAACCCGAAGACCGTTGATTCCAAGCCCTGTCAAATCTAGGCGATAGGACGGGATCCCCTTAGGACCTTGAGGAGAGAGATTGACCATCAAGCTCGGAGAAGAATCTCCAGCACCTACTTCAGAAATAGAAGTAAGAAACAACCGTTGAGGAACCTTGGGCGACAGATCAGGAACCGGACTCACGTGATAAGTCGTTATTGTCACATTTGGAATACAGCAAGAAATTGGAGAATCTGGGGTGTTAGCTGGCGGGGTAGAATCTGCCACTAACGGAATTTCAGTAGCGGTAGGAAGAACGACAGCTGGCGCTTCGGCAACTTTCACCGTTTGAGAAGTACTCACCACAGTAGAAACGTTAGGCATCACGGTAGGTACTACACCAATGTTGTCAGACGAAACCCCGGTAGCCTGCCCATCTATTCTAAGTTTCTTTCGTTGAGATAAGGAAGCATGAAAGAGGTCTGCTTCGGTATCCGTATCCTCGCTGACGCTGTCAGTTATTCTAGTCATGGGCCGACCCAGATTTATCCCTCCGCGCCGAACCGGTAGCCAATTCTCAAGAAAATGAGAGGATCGAGCAGAGATGTCGCGCCCTCCCCTTGTGGTTGTCTTAGTTCTTCCCCTCTTTGGTAGAGTACTTCAATGGGTGGAGCCCCCAGAGGGGGGAGAGGCTGGTAGTGTTTGGAGCGACACCACGTTCAAGGGAGCGTTAGCCCTTTCGGACGACAGACCATCAGTGTCTCTTATCGAGGAAACATGTTAGAACAGTAAATAAGTCAAGGAGAAAATGCGAAGAAAGACATACTCACCCATAACGCACTCAGCTAGGAGCCTGTACAAAGCGAACTCCCGGAAACGGTAAGGCGTATCTATATCTAGCAAGGCATTAGCCTGATCCAACTCGGTTCTGGATAACACCACTGGGTTTACCCAAACGGCACCGATAAGTTCTCGATTAAAGCCCAGGCGGCATAAACGAGAAGGTAGCTCAAGAATGAAGAAACTGCTCTTCCAGTCAGCCACAACCTCCTCAAAGCTACGAAACCTCTGCCAGAACGACTGCACGAACGCGCCATTCCACCTCGGGGTGATATCGATTAAACAATTGCGATAGTTCATGCTAAAGAATTTGCGAATTAAATTAACAGACGGATTAAAAATACGCTTCATCTCGCAAGCGCGAAGAAAGGCATAAATCTCATACCAAGAAAAAGGGGTTATCTGGGCAGGATTGAGGTTATGCTCACGTAACAGTTTTCCTAATGAAGTATGGATTGGGAAACAAAAGCCATAAAGGTACATTTTAAAATAGACCAGCCTATAGTTTCCCCATAATGGATCGTGAAGTCGTATGTCACCCTCGGGAATGATAGGGACATATCCAGGCGGAAAAGTGATATCGTGACTCACTAATTCAGCCCTCAGAATCGTCTCACATGAAAAAATACTGGGTGTTCGTTCGATTTCTAGATCTAAAGGTCTCTGAAAAAAACCCAGTAGCCCTAGCCCTATGCATAATAAACTAGCGAACAGAAAATCTGAAAAGATGAAGTGGAGTATTTTGAAAGGAAAGATTCATAGGCGAGCCGGCGGAAGACGACGGACGAGCAAGAAGTTCTTCGGGAAAAAGCAGAAAGAAGAGGAGAGAAAATTTGAAATGAGGGCAAAAAGAGCAAGAAAGAGAAAATGGCCCCTTCTTAAAGGACTAAGTGCCACCGCATTAACTAAACTACCAGTCGTACAAGGACGCGTGTAAAAGGAAGTTGGCCACGTGGAATCGTATTAAAGGAGGATTTAAAATCAAGCAGTTACTCGGGGCGGTTAATTTTGACCAAGTCAAAACAATCGCAGAACGGTTACTTCGGAATGGCTAACGCGTTTGCGTTAACCATCAGCAAGGCCAAAGAGCTAACAAGAGGACATAGTACAAAAGAAAGAAAACAGAGAACATTATTTTATTTGTCAAAGGCCATACGGCATCTACAAAGAAACATAACGCGCGAACTCAATCCTCGTCAAGCCAGTAAGAGGGCCAGTAGAAGTCATCCTCATCCGAAGACGGCCACTCTTCGTTAATAAAAGGGAAGGGCTCGTCAACCCTCTTTCCTCAAACTAGCCCTGACGAGCTCGACTCTCCCTTAGCGGTAGCAGCCGTTTCCTCAGACCCAATGGTGTAGGATGAATCTTTTTCCAAAAAGTGACTAATATGGGGAAACAGTTCATCGCCTTTTCGTGCAGGGGGCACATAGAAATCAGAAGACGCGTTAACCATTTTAGAAACCTTCTTCTTCGACCCTTTACGACCCTTACGTCGAGGGAGTCGTCTCTTCAGACGAGGAGGAGAGGGAGGATCGTCATAATCCGGAGAAGTTGGAGGAGCCTATGGAGGGTCGCGTTCGGCAATCTCTATGGAATACGAGTCGGCCAAGAGATTATAAGCAATCTGGGCAAAGAAATGAGAAGAAGAAGATGAATAGGAAAAGGAAAGGGAAATCTCATTAAATAGCCATGGCAAAAGATACTCCAGTCTTTTCGTATGCCCTTTGAAGACAATTAATGCACCAGGAGAAGAATAATCATAATTACAGAATCTGATCCGCGCGTGATCACGCCTGCTAGAAAATCACGCCAATCAAAAGGCGCCGAAAAACTGCCCAATCACCCATCACTGGGAATACGGCAGAAAGTCAAGTACGAGAAACGGTTGAGCAAAACATTTATTATCAACTCTCAGAAAATGAGCGCAAGCACCACAGCACTATGTCCTGCAAAAGACTCATTTTCGGTTGGGCTAACAACCGCATCCAACTAGCATGACAGGTCACACAATATCAAAAGTGGAAGACAACAAAGGAGAATAACCAAAAGGACATTTTATTTATTTATTTACGGCATGTATGGCCTAAGCGCCTGAGCGCGTACATAGAAAGCATGAAAACAAATAGGAGGAGGCCGCGCGATCAAGCATGGGACCCAGCGTCGTCCTCCCCTGGCACCACCGGGATCTCCCTCAGGGCATCCGTAACGGAGGTCAGATTAGAGGAGCAGACCCTCATCCCCTTTAAGCAACACCCCAGCAAGTCTTTCCTGTGCCGCAACATAGTGATCACCACCTCGATGTGAGAGATGGTGGCGGCCAACTTTGTCACGCTCTCTAAGGGGTTGAAGTCCTCCAGGGAAGTTGCAAGCTGCCTGGACAAGAGAGGGGTCGTCATCCCCTGAAGCTCCATGATATCCTCAGAGGTCTTCCTCATCATGGTTTCCAGAAAACCAATATCAGCCTCAGTAAGATTCTTCAAAGTGTGCGCCTTGGAGATCAAAAAATTCCTAGTAAGTTTATCCATGGTGAAAGTGTCAAGAAAAATGCAAGAAAATTGTGAAAAAATCAGCACTGTAAAAGAACAATTTATAGGCCCAGAGGAACGACGGTTGAAAGAACCTACCTCTTGGCAAGTGAACCACCCCGTCACCTTAAAAACTGTTAGGCAGACAAGGCCGAAAATGAAGCGGTAGCCCTTGGTAAACACTCGGGCTCATTTTTGGTTGGGCTTATGATAACAATAGACGTAACGTCTGGGGCATTTTCATCCTTACACCTCACGATTAGGGACGAAAGGTTGTTGTCCCTACCGGGCGGAACACCTCGAGGCTATCGCCTCTCGCGATACGATGACCGCTGGGATGGTCGACATCAGCGGGGGGGTCTCACACGTTATCTAGCCACGCGTACGGCGTTATCCCATCCCAGGCAAGGCATGACGTCTCTTGAAGAACGTGGGCGTTATCTCGCCTAGATAACGCCCACCCCCCAGGTATAACGCAACGATAGCATACTTCACTAACGAGGAATTCCAACCACCTGTCAGACCCGTTATCACTACTGAATAACGTGATTCTCCCAGAAAATACTCAATATTCCTCCTATAAATACTCCCATGATCAAGGAAGAAGGTAAGCCTAAGATCGCTGGCCAAAGCTGTACTATTTTCACTACCCCTACTGACTTAAACATCGGAGTGTTCACGCCAGAGACCCCCTCTGGCGCTTTGCAGGTACATCGGACGGCAGTGAACAGTGAACCCAGGAAGTCATCTTCCCCATCTGCCCTTCAATAGAAACCCGAATCTTATCATCAACATTCTATATGTTTTTCTATCGTAATGTTGTAACAAAAGAACTGTAACTTTAATAGGCAAGTTCCACCAAGGACCATATCCCAAATATTTAATCTATATTAATTACTAATTGACCCATCAACAATTAGTAATTAACCCGGGATTCTGCACAATTACAGATTGTGCCCCCACACTGTATTAATTAGACAATTGGACCTCTTAACTTTATTAGATCATTAAATTGGTCCAATAAACCTTATATTAACATTATACTATATGATTAAATATACTCAACATACGCGTCCATATGCTATAACATATATATTACAGTACTAATGCACTAATCCCGTTGTCCAAAATCCAACAATCTCCCACTTAGACAACTCGACAATGTGCGATCCTTATAGTACCAACCTTTAGTCATATAGGTATATGTTAACTTCCCAAATGCTAGCATGAGATCTGTCTAATTCAATCCGGTCCATTAGTTTCATCAATGCAAGAACCAAAAGAGCAGTCGTCACAGCTCAAGCGACTAAACCCATGATGATTACGAGCACTAACTAATTAATGATATGGATCCAGTATGCATGTGCAGCATGGAAATTACATGTGAAATGATGTATACATGTTTATTTCCAACTGATCCTCTTTACTTTATGAGATCAAAATCCAGAGCATATATTGAATAAAATCAATATCCATAAACTATGAAATAACATAATACACAGTCAATACATCTATGAGTCACAAAAGGTACAAACCAAACTCCCACTAATCTCAGGCATCTAAGCTAAGGACACCCATGCTAGATACATGGCCATGAAACACAACAGGTGTCAATGCCTTTGTCAACGGATCCGCAATCATTGCGTTGTACCCAATAACTCAATGCTAACTTGACCACTCTGAACTCTTTCCTTTACGGCAAGAAACTTGATGTCAATGTGCTTAGACCTGGATGAACTCCGATTACTATTGGAGTACAACACTGCAGCCTAGTTGTCACAAAAGATCCTCAAAGGTCTCTCAATGTCAGTGACAACTCGTAGTCCCTTAGCCATATTCTGCAGCCAAATAGCATGACTAGATACCTCGTAGCAAGCTACGAACTCTGCCTCCATAGTGAAAGAAGTGACGAGTGACTGTTTGGCACTCTTCCAAGAAATCGCTCCTCCAGCCAATAGAAAGACATATCCTGAAGTCGATCTCCGACTATCCTGGTATCCAGCGAAATCAGAATCAGAATACCCGATGATCTCAAGCTTATCTAATTTCCTGTATGTGAGCATGTAGTCTTTCATTTTCAGTAGATACCGAAAGACTCTTTTGGCTACAACCCAATGGTCCCTTCCAGGATTGCTCTAGTATCTCCCCAGCATACCAACTAGAAATGCAAGATCCGGACGGGTGCAAACTTGTGCATACATAATGCTACCCACAACTGAAGCATATGGAACACCCTCCATGAACTTACGGTCCAAATTTGTCTTAGGACACTGGTTAAAGCTAAAAATTTTACCTTTGGAGACAGGAGTATCATGTGGTTTACAATTTTGCATGTTAAACCTCTTGAGAACTTTATCGATGTAACTCTTCTGTGACAACCTGAGGATACCCCATGAACGATCACGATGGATCTGTATCCCCAGCACAAAAGATGCTTCACCAAGGTCTTTCATCTCAAAGTTATCTGAGAGAAAAGTCTTAGTATCCTGAAAAAGCTTTACATCATTCGTAGCAAGAAAAATGTCATCCACATACAGCAATAGAAATACAAACCTACTCCCACTGAACTTGTGGTACAGACAGTCCTCCATAGCGTTTACCTCAAAACCGTATGAAGTAATAACGCGATGGAACTTTAAGTACCATTGACGAGAAGCTTGCTTGAGCCCATAGATAGATTTCTTTAATCTATAAACCAATTGACTATCCTCGTTAGAGGATAAACCCTCAGGTCGCTTCATGTAGATTTCTTCCTCAAGAACCCCATTGAGAAAAGCAGTCTTTACATCCATCTGATGTAGCTCAAGATCAAAATACGCCACCAAGTCCATAATAGTCCTAAAAGAGTTCTTCGATGAAACTGAAAGAAGGTCTCTTTATAGTCTATTCCTTCCTTTTGGGTGAATCGTTTCGCAACAAGACGTGCTTTGTACCTCTCAATATTGCCTTGTGAATCCCATTTGGTTTTGAAAACCCATTTACAACCTATCGGTTTCATATTAGATCCCAAACGTCATTGTCCTTCATGGATTGAAATTCATCTGTTATAGCCCGTATCCACTCTTGAGCATCAGAACAACTAATGGCCTCGGTGAAGGTGAGCGGGTCATCCTCTAAAGAGTCAATAGTCTCCTCATGTTCTTGTAGAAATACGATATAATCATTCGGAATCGCATTTCTTCTCACTCTAGTGGACCTCCTAAGTGGCATATCTACCTGGTCCTCAACCACTTGAGGGTGTTGAATTTGATCCAGTTGTGGATCTTCATGGACTTCCTGATGATTCTCAGGTATAACTTGTGGATCTTGTCCTGCAGGAAGATTAATAGTATCGTTTCTTGCCTGTTGAGGGACAAATACAGGAATATGAACGATGAGCTCATCCTGACCCTCAGGAACTGCATGAAGAGGTATAACTGAATCCTCCTCAAAAATGACATTCGACCGTCTATCTCCCCCCCCCCCCCCCCCCCAAACTCAACATCCTCAAAGAACCGGGCATTTCCCGTCTCAAAAAATGTTCGGGTAGTAGGGTTGTAAAACTTATACCCCTGTGACCTCTCCGGATATCCAACAAAATAACAACTAACTGTCCTTAAGTCCAATTTTCTTTCATCAGGCCTATAAGGCCTTGCCTCTACTGGACAACCCCAAACCTTTAAGTGCTTTAAGACAACCTTTCTACCGGTCCATAACTCATATGGGGTTTTGTTAGTCGCTTTAGTTGGTATCCTATTAAGAATGTAGACTGCAGTTTTCAAGGCATCTCCCTAGAGTGACGTAGGTAAGGTGGTATTGGCAATCATACTCCTCACCATATCCTTAAGGGTACGGTTCCTCCTTTCAGCTACACCATTTATGGTCGACATGGTGTACTATAGAACTATCCCACACTCATCGAGAAATTGAGAAAATGGCCCAGGACGTTGTTCACCTAATCCATCATATCGATCGTAGTATTCACCACCACGATCCGATTTGACAGCCTTAATAGCCTTTCCGAGTTGATTTTCATCTTCGACTTTAAAAGACTTGGAAGCGTCTAATGCCTTGGATTTTCCCTTTAAAATGTATAAATAACCGTAACGAGAGAAGTCATCTATAAATGTGATAAAATACCGTTGACCATTCCAGGATGCCGTAGGGAATGGACCACAGATATTGGTATGTATCAGTCTTAGAGTTTATGTACATCTCTCAGCCTCAAACCTCCTCTTATTAGTGGTTTTTCCCTTTATGCACTTAATACAAACCTGTTGGTCTGTGTGATCGAGTGCTTCAAGGATTCCATCTGACACGAGTCAGTCTATTCTCCTTGTAGAGATATGACCTAAACGTCTGTGCCATAGCCTGAATGAATCCTTAGTTGTCAATTTACACTTAACCCCTCTAGACTCGCTAGCATAACATTCATTATTGTTGTCAATCGAATGCAATAAATACAAGTTATCGGAATCAATCAATGTACCAGTTCCAACCAAAAAAGAGTTAAAATAAAGGAGACTTTTATTATTCCCAAATCTGAAAACATAACCTTCTTTGTCCAACAAAGAAATAGAAATCAGATTCCGTCGAAAAGACGGTACATAAAGGGTCTCTTTTAACTCTAATATATAACCAGTACATAGAATTAGTCCAATAGTAGCGATGCCCTCAACCGGTACCGGGTCACCTGCACCCATATAGAGAAGTCTCTCAGTTTCTATGGGCCTCTGGTACGCTCTGCAACCCTGCAAAGAAACACTTATGTGTTTAGTGGTTCCTGTATCTAACCATCAAGTGTTCTTAGGCACAGAAGCAAGAAGGGATTCTATACTAACAAGAGACAAGGACATACCTTTCTTTTCACGCCAAGCCATATACTTAGCGCAGTCCTTCTTCAAGTGGCCTACTTTCTTGCAGAAGAAACATTTTGGTCCCTTACGCTTAGTATTTGAGCCCTTATGTTTCTTCTGAAAACCAGACCCTGCAGTCTCTTTGCCTTTCCTCTTCTTGAAACCAGATGAAGAGGTAGTAGCTAGGTGAGCACTATCCAACTTAGCATGTCTCAATCTGTCTTGTTCCTGAACCAGCTGAACCGTAAGCTGATCAATTGTCCATTTATTCTCTTGACAATTATAACTCACCTCAAATTGACTATACTGAGGTGGTAGTGAAGTAAACACATGATGCACCAGATAATCATCAGGCAAATCAACTTTAAGTGTTTTCAACGTCTCAACCAGATTGACAATTTCTTGGACATACTCCCGTATGTCGCTATCACCCCTGCACTTTATGGTTGAAAATTTGCGAATGGTATCGCTAATCTCGGCCTTCACCGTATGGGTGTAGTGACTGGCTAAGATCTCTAAGATCTTACTGGCACTTTCTTCCTTATCTACTGAACTCTGTATGGACATAGGCGCAACACTGAGTATGACCAACCGGCAAGCTCTGTTCGATTGTTGCCATTCCTCGAAAGCCTGGAGGTCATTATCGGAACTTTCGAGGTCTGGTTCCTCAGGGCAATCCTTATAGAGCGCCAGATTCTTATTCATACAGCACAGTGTTGTCTCTACCTTTCTCTTCCATAACTTGAAGTTACTGGAAGACAACAGTGGTACACTGTTCAAATTGGCAGATACTGAGCCTGCTGAGTTCATATCTGAAAGAACACAACATTTAATCAGCTCACTTTAGTGAAAAATGAAAGCAATAAACTTAATGAATAACACATTGACTAAATCAAAAGATTAATTATATGGCATTGTGTTTAGTCTTTGGACTAAAAACACAACTCACAATTAATTAACCTGTCATAGTGTGAATTTTATAGCTTGATTTTGCTAAATGTTTAATCTTCCTTTGGGCCTATCAAACACTTGCAATAAATCTCTTAAATAGCTATAAAGCTTGAATTCATCACTATCGTGTTTATAATTTCTGCCAAACAGTCATCTTCCTTTGGGCCGATAACTATTTGTATGAAATTATGAACACCACACTTGAAATGTCTAATTCAGTAATGTCCGTAGCAGAGGTCACTTTGGTGACTTTACTACTTCTATTGATAAGATTCGAGGTCGTGTCTGATCGGAACGGCGGCGATCGGCGTCGGATGTACCTGCAAAGCGCCGGAGGGGGGGCTCCGGCGTAGAGACTCCGATGCCTAAGTCAGTTCGGGGGTACAAAGTGACAAGAGGATCTGCTGGGTGATTTCGATCTTACCTTCTGTTTGAAAAAGTAGGGATATTTATAGGCCTCAATGGCGATACCTGGCGATAACAGTCTAGGCGATGTCTGGTGATGACGTCATGAGCGATGCCAGTGGGTGATGTCATGAGCGATATCTGACAGGGTTGCCGGGAGCGATAACCTCGCGGTTCCCTAGGATGGGATGGCGTCGTGCGTATAGAGACGCGTGAGTCCCCCCTCCGCTGATGTCGACCATCCTAGGAATCCTTCGCTGATCCCTGGGCGATATGAAGATATACTACGGGACTTATAGGAATCCGTCCCGACAGGAGCCGCAAATGCAGTAGTGTCGTTAGGGTTGTCTTGATTGTTATCATAAGCCCAACTAAAAACGAGCCCGAGTGTTTACCAAGGGTTGTCACTCCCTGTCCATGTCTAGAATCTTAGGTGAGGGTTTGTTCTTTCATAAGGCGATATGCTCCTAGGATCTCCGAACTTCCTTGTCTCTTTTAGCTCGACACAGATTGGTTTAAACGATGGGCTAGGGCTCAGATTTGAAGCTTTCCTCCGAGCAAACAGATTCCGGCCTTCATTTTTGTCTCATGCCCAGTCTTCTGGAGGCGTTAAGAGATCCACGGGAGACGTCATTATCTCGTTCATAATTATTAGGGCATTGCTTTCGCCTAGCGATATTATTCGGCCTGGTCCCTTTGGCAGGACTTAGAAAGTTGCAACTTTACTCCTGTCGCAGGAGAGCTGCTGACGGGCCACTTGCGATGTCGCCAAGGACTGCGGCCGAGTCATTCCGTAGGCTCGCATATGTTCCGGTCCATCATCCTTTCAAGTGTACTGCAAACACATAAGGGAGATAGGTACTCATGTACTTACAGGGATTTTGAGATCACACAGGCCCTGTCTTTCTTTTCCGCTTAAGGAAACAACGATATTGACGCGGTTGTACGCCATCAGCTGCCTTCGATTAACGTGGCTTTATACCACTAGATACCTGTGAGGTCGGCGAGGTTTTATGCATCTAGGGCTACCTGCGACATCAACGCGGCTTTATACTATGGATACCAGTAACCGTATGGCTTTTACGTCATGACTACCCGTAATATCGTGCCTTTTGGCGTTTTTCCATATTCTATCTCGTACCCCTCCGAGCATCTGTATCGCGGATAGTTCACGAACACCGACCTTCGCTTCCACTTCGGATCCATCGGCCCTCGAGGGTAACGGGAAGGCTCGTCTTTTGAGGACCTCCTTTTCTTTTCCAAGGCCCTTCTCTTGGAGCCTATAAATCGGGGAGTTTTTTCCACCCACGTTCTCATCATCTTTGGCAACTTGCATTATGGATCATTTGACTAAAAAATTTCTCCTTTCCAAGGGCCACTCTCTCAAGAACCTCAATGATGGTGACGTAAGGTTCTTGGAGAACATGTTGATTAAGACTTCTGAGGACATCCTAGAGTTGCAAGGGATGCTGACCCCACTCCATTCCAGGCTTGGAGTTATATCTCTGGAGGATTTCAGTCCTCTAGAGAGCGTGTCGAAGCTGGCTGCCTCCGTCGCTCGAATTCAAGTGGTGATCGCCATGCTGCAGCAGCGCAAGGATATGCTGGGGTGCTGCCTAAAGGGAATGAGAGCCACCTCCCATGATCTAACTCTTGTCATGGATTCCCTGAGGGACATTCCCGAAGTACCCGATGACGCTGGCTCTGACGCCTGATATTAGTGGCTCCCTTTGAGCCCTTTTTACTTTTCCTCTTGTCATGCCACTGTACTTTTCGGTCATTAGGCCATAATAAATAAACTGTTTTTATTATGCCACTTTGCAACTGTTCTTCTTCTTTAATGCGCCCTTTGTCTTTTTTCTATTGGAGGTATTCTTAGCCCAACTGAAAACGATTCAGCTACTGGGTGGTTTTCTGGTTGGCTGTTCTGCATTAAATCTACGCCGTTGTTGTCCTAGTAACTGATTGGGCGATTTTGCGGTTTTCCTTGATTCAAGTAAGATTTCAACAGGCGTGACTTCAAATCCTTATTTACACTTCAGGCTGTACACGTGTCCACCCTTAAGGGTCGGGTTGGAAGATCGAAGATCCTTTTTTCCCGATTTTTTGGCTATTTAAGGGGATCCTCTTTCCCTTGTTTTTATTCACCTCCTTGTTCGTCTTTTTCCTTTGATAAGCAATCTGCGATCTCATGGTTGATTCTTATTTTTTAGATACGACCACATGAGATTCTCCACCAACTCCTCCGACTTCTCCCGATTCGGATAATCCTCCTCCGTCACATCCTTGGAGGCCGCCTGTTCGCCGACGGTGTCGCAAGAGGCGGAGGAAAGATGCTGCGAAGGCATCTAGATCATTCTTTGATTCTCTTGCTTCTCTCTCTACGAAGGGGGAAGAAACGTCTTTCCTTCCTAGCGAGTCACCACAAAGGGCTCCCTCTGCCTGCTCAGCCATTGAAACGGTATCGCCAGCTGTTAAGGAGGAGTCAGATCGATCGTCAGTTCGCGCAGAGGAGAGGGTTGAGGAACCTTTCCCTCTCGTTGGCGAGGATCCATCGCTTTTAGGTGATGATGATGATGACGTGGTCTACTACTATGGAATCTCCTGGTCTGACGGCGAATAGTTGTGCATACCATGCCTCTTTGTAGATGCCGTATGGCTTTCCCAAAATAATAAAATGACGTTTTATTTTCTTTTCGCTCTCCTGCCGCTTTTCTCCCTTTATTTTTTCAGGTTTCCAGGGTTATCGCGGAAGTGTGCCTTTCGCTGGGTGCAACTGCCTTTCAGGTTTCAATCAGTAACTGTCTTCTCCAAAAGACACTGATGACTACCCACGCGTCCTTTTCCACTCTGCACGTGTTTTATTTTTACAGGCTGTTTCTTTTTTAGGTTTAACCTTTATAAGGAATTCGCTCTTCTCTTTTAGTACTTTTGCTAATATTTCAAAATTCTTCGTATTTTCTCTCCTGTGCTTCTTTCTTCCCGAGGGGTTTTACTGCAATTGCTCGCCGGTGCCGACGGCCTGTTTACTGGCTCTTTGCTCCAGGTATTTTATTTCTCTATCGCCATAGCTTTACTTTTCCAGTTCATTATGTCTCGCGCTAGATCCTCTGCAGTTATCGAAAATCCCCTAGATCCCGAAGTTAGGAGAGCTCGTAGTGTTTTTGATTGTAATGAGGTTTTGAGGGCTGAGTTAGAGGAGAACGGTATCACTTTTCCCACGGGATACCGCCCATTTGTCCCTTTGAAGGATACTCGGCTTACTGATGCCATGTGGGGAACGTTTCGGCTGGTTTATTTCAAGATGTTTACCTACGGATTTTGTTTCCCTCTTCATACTTCTCTGATGAAGCTGCTAAACCATTACGATCTCAATCCTGTTCAAATAACTCCACCTTCCTAGTGTGGGCTTTACGCCTTTCTTCGTTCATGTGAGATGAAGCATATTTTCGCTCCATCGCTCGATCTGTTCCGTACATTTTTCACCTTGAGGTGTTGTAGCTGCTTGGTGGATATTACCCCAAGTTGGAATGATGCTCTTGTTTGATTCTTCTGGCGGAACTTTCAAGGTTTCGAAGAGAACATGGACAACTGGAAAAATGGCTTCTTCACCCTTCGCTTGCCCTCTCGGTACTGGCGCGGTGGTTTCAACCGAGAGATTACCAGTGCCGCTTGGCAAAAACCAGATGTGCTGTCTAGTATGGATGTGTCAAATGTTAACGCCCTGTTAGAAATAGAAGGGCCCTTCCTCATTCGGGAATTCGCTCCGCTCGGTTCAGGCCTTTGCCAGAGTGTGTCGTTGGTGAGTTTTTCTTTTGTCACCTTATCGCTTCGATTTTCTTGCCATACTAAAATATTTTATTGGCAGGTAACGCTGAGGGTCGCTCCTCCGAGGAAAGTGACGCTCCTCTGAACGTGGTGCCGCTTCAGACGTTACCTCCTTCTCCTCCGCCTGAAGGCTCAAGTCGTCCGCCTATTCCGCCACGAGGAAAGAGAAACAAAACCGTCGCGACACGCAGCGCATCCGCTCGACCTTCCCGTTTCCTTGAGAATTGGCTATCGTCTTGCGGTAAGGGAGTGGCTCCAAGTAACCCTGTGATTGAAGAGGTTGACAGTGATAGCGAAAGCATGGATACTGGTTCCGAGCTGTGTCATGCCACCCTTGCCCAACAGATGAAACTTAGGTCGAGAAAGAGTGAAACCGCAGCGGAGTCAACCGAGGACGATAGCGAAGAGATCGCCGCCGAAACGGAGCGTCTCTTAAAGAGAGTTCGTAAAGAGAAGTCTGACCCACCAATTCCTCCCGTGGAGGAGGTCAACGCGGTTCCCTCCGAGGGAGTTAACACTTCACACGTTGCGGGTGCCTTGCCGGTGACGGAAGTTGTCAAGGTGCCCTCTGTCATTCCTCCCAAAGTTAACGAGGCTTCAGCAGCGGTGGGCTCTCCCTTGTCGTCTGGCGGTCCTATCTCTCCAATTCACTCCTTTATTCCGGATGTGAACTTACCGATTTCAAATCCAATCTCTCCTCCTAACCCTCTCCCGCAGAAGCCTCAGCCTTTGTTTCTTTCTTCGATTTCAGGCATTGGTGATTCCGCAAAAAGTTATTCTCCTCCTTATATCACCAATCTTTCCCTTCAAAGTCTTCAAGGCCCCACCACATATCAGCTGGACTTGTCTTCCCTTGGTACCGACGGTCTTCGCGCTTTAGGGATATCGGACCCACTATCGCGATAGGGGCCGGTGGGCCCAATAGTGGGGCAAATGTTTACTTCTTCGAAGGACAAAGAAGAGTTCTTATGACATCCTCCTGAAGCACGACATTCACGCCTTCTGACTGACATGCTGGCCAGTTTCCGCGAGCTAAATTACTTTTTCGAAGATCAGCGTGACAAGGTTCGGCCTTCTCTTGATTTGAAGGGAGAACTAAGCGCTGCCTTAGGGAAGGTAACGGAGCTGTCGCAGCTTCAGGAGCGAACTCGGGCGGAGTTGGACGACTGTCGTGCTGAGCTTGCTCAAGAAAAATCGAAAGGGAAGGCTAAGATAGAGCTTCTGGAGGCGGAATTGGTGGTGGCTGACAAAAAGAATATCTTCCTTCGCGAAGAGATAGCGTCTCGTGATGCGGATTTGGCCAAAGTACCTTTAAAGATAGCCTGGTGGAAGAACAAGACCATGGAGGTTTGTATCGCTGAATTTATGAGTCTCCATCGCCAGGGAACTGTCAATTCGTCAGTGCTGGCTGATTACGCTTCCAAGAGAATGAAGGATCTGGGCGAAGGTGAGGGAGATCTTCCTTCTTCTAGAGAAGAGCGGGGGAATGGTGACTGCGATGTCTGCGAGGGCCCATGATTAATCGAGGTTGCTCCATTTAGAGGATTCTTCTATTTATTTGTTTCTTTGTCTTGTAATAACGCCTTGTTGTGCGACAATATCCGTATTTTACTGCTATTTGATTTTTATTCCGCTTTTTTGCGTTAGCTCGAAAGCTGCCTTTTTAATTAACGCCATCCTGCGTTATCTCCTTTCTTGCGATATCGCTCTTATTTTCTCCAAGAAATGGTACCTGCTTTTCAAAGCATTTAATGCTTGCTATCTTCTCATTAGAAAAGTCGCGATTGTGTAGGCACACGTGTCCATTTCTTCCGGCGCTGCGTGCTAGCGTGCTCGAGAACTTTACCGAAATCGAAGCGTTGTAGCGCTTTTCTAGAATTGCACTCATTGCCTGAGTCTGTTCCTCATGTCGCTTCCACGCAACGACTGTGGCATCCGTCGTTTCATTCGATTACTAGGGTTATAAAAACCAATATTTATTCTTTTCCTTTTCTTTTATCATCCCACCTTCTCATATTTTCTTTTAGCCGTCTTGTTTTCTCCCCACTATTCAAGGCTCTTCGAAGTGTTTTTTCTCTAAAGGTATTTCTTTTCTCCTCCATCGTCTTCTTCATCTTTACTTCTTTAATTCTGCCATGGCTAAGACTCGCCGTTCTGAGTCAAAATTTACCGATGAGAAAAGGATGGATATTACTGCTAGTGTTATCACATCTGAGGCCGCTCTCTGTGAGCATTTGGCCGCCCATAATGTTGTTATCCCTGACGATTATAAGGCCACTATTGCCCCTGAGTCAATACGTTTGAACAACGTTTTGATGGGCAATCGTAGGGTCTTGTATGTGCAAATGTTTCGTTATGGTTTCCGACTTCCCATCGACTCTTTTGTAAAAGACTTGCTTGTTGCCGGCGATCTGAATCCGGCCCAATTATCCCCAAATGCGTATTGTTGTGTTTATGTTTTTCTGGAACTTTGTAAATATAAAGGGATCACTTCCCCTTCCCTTCTGCTGCTCAAATCTCTTTTTAAGCTGATGAAGTGTCGGCGAGTGATAACGATATCGCCCCGCTTCGACGATGACTCTCTCAAGTCCTTTACTTGGAAACTCCTCCACATCGAGTCTTCCGTTGATGCTTGGAAAAAGGAGTTCTTTGTGATAGATCTTCCTAAAGATCCTGGTTCCTGGTGGCGATCTGGGTTTAACCAAAATGTCTATGATAACGTCTGGAGTCGACTAGGGACCCTTCCTCAGCGTGAACAAGACTAGTTAAACAAATTGCTCAAACTGGAAATCAGCGTTCACATTCGTCAAGTGGCTTGTAGAATGGACATTCGTTCTTGTGTTAAACGTGAGTGTCGCGTTACTCCCTTTTTTGTTATCGCTGATACTAATGCTGACGTTATTTTGTGGTCTCGCAGCGACAGATCCCAACTATAAGCCCGAAAGCGTAAAGAGACGCCTAAAGAGGGCTCAAGAAAGAGAAGAAAAGGAGAGAGTTACCTCCACGGAAGCTACTGATAATCCCACGGAACTGCCGGCTACTTCCGCGAGTCTTGCTCAAGTATCCTCTTCTTCAGCTGGTGAGGGGAATACTGATATTCCTTCAGGCGTTCCCATCGTGACCGTTGCTGCTCCTCCTGCCCAACCTTCTTCTTCTTCCCAGTCTCCTAAGGCCATTGCCAAAGGAAAAAAGAAGAGAAAAACAAGAAGCGTTGCCGCTCTTACACCTTCTCCGGACGCTGCAGGTTCTTCAGAAGCACCTCCTCCCACTACTGTTACAGTAAGAGTGCCTTTTAGCCACGATATGCTACATTCCAATGTCTGTCGTCGTTTGATTTCTCTTTTCTATATTTCATATTGCGTTCTTGGCAGGACACTACCGTTGTCGCTACCTCCGCTCCTCCCTCAGGCGATATGAATTTGGGCTACATGCTGACTGGTTCTAAGAAGAGACAGCGGCTGGAAGGTGAGGGGGGAAATCCATCTTCCTCTACCACCGGGATGGAGAACAGACCTGAGGACGTTTTTGACTCCACGACTGTTCCCTAGGGAGGACATTCCTCAGAATTTTTAGCGAACTTGGGCACAAGCGAGACTTTCGGGGTTTCGCCCAATTCTTTCGGAGGTCCCGTTCACGCATATTCCTCCAATCTGGGATATCAAGAGGGCTTGCAGGATTTTTTAGGCTATCAGCCTCATGGTGTTTATCTTGCTCCAGGGGGTTCGTCCACATAGGTTCACCCTTCTATTCCTCTGGCGTTTGTTCCTTCGAGCATCCCCCTGTTGCACCGTTATGGCGAAGGAGGTGCCACCTTCAACTTTGCGGCGGATCTTAGTCCGATAAGTGGGGGTGGCATTGTGACCCATCAAGTTGGACTGTACGATCTCCGTAACACTGGTTTGGCGGCATTGGGGGGTGATGGTTCAGATGAAGTTTCGGCTTTGCTGGCTTCCCAAATATTGGCGTCTGCGGCAGAACGGGAGGCTTTTCTTTCCAAGACCGAGGTTGATAGGGTGAACTCATTACGCTCCAATCTTTTTACTAATATGATGAAGTTTCATTACTGGGCGGAGGAGGTGCAGCGTCAGGCTGCCTCTCTTTCCTCCTCCTTGGAGGAATTATCACGAGAGCGGAATGAGAAGAAGAAGTTGCTGGAGGAGCGTACGCAACTATTACTGGCCCATCAGGAGCTAAAGAAAGAACATTCTGATGCCTTGGCAGCAGAGAGGGCCAAAAATACTGTCTTGGAAAATGAGAAATCATCTTTGGCCAAGGAGAAAACTGCCCTGGAGGAAGAGTCGGCCGATAGGAGTTTGTGGCATGTTGAGCAGACTGCCGCTATTTTAGTCGATTGCTTTGAGGAAGTCCATGGGGTCGATGCGTACAAACCTGATGAGGTCACGACGGCTTTCAAGTGAAAATCTGCCCATCTTAATGAGGAGGGTTTTCGCCAAGCTAAAGCGGCAGGCTGGAAACGGAGGAACCCCGAAGGTTGACGTGCCTCGAGGCTTTGCCGCCCTTTCCTTAGCAATCGAGCGTCACTAGATTTTTGTCACTATTTTGACCACTGAAGTTTGTAGCCCCTTAAAGCATTTTGATGTATTCAGACAACTTCTATCGCTATCTTTCCTTTCATTTAGTTGTCTCCTTACGAACTCCTTTGGCGTTATCTTTGCCCTGTTATCACGATGCGTTTACTTTTTCGAGCAGATCCTTAACAGTCCCATCAAAATTACTAAAGTCGGTATCGAGTTAGCTTTCCCGATAAGCCTTACGATATCACTGCTTACGAGATCATCACTCCTTCCGCTACCTGAAAAGTATTCTGCACATTCCTAATTGTAAACCATCAGTAACAAAAACACGTTACGATGGATAGTAATTACCCGTAGGAGCCTTTCCACTGCCATCATAGGGCGTTACCATAAAACTCGCGTGAATCGCTTTCACTATCAGCTCTATACTTCACCAGGGGTTACACATCTGGTTACTAGCTGAGATTTCGCGATTCTCCGTGTTTCCCTCCTTTCGCGATCGGCCCGAAAAGTACCTCATCTTAGGGAGCTGTCAGATCGGGACGGCTATCACAAGGCTGGGGAATTTTCACTTTTGGGCGTTGTCCTCGCGTCTAGAACCGTGTCCTTACTTAATGGCCTGGCTGCAGCAGCCCAGCCGTTAAGATATGATTCTTGTTTCTAGACGGAGTTTCTATTTCTTTGGGGCGTGCCTCGTCTTGATGGGCCGTCTCCACGAGAACGGTCAGTACAAGAGAAGGACTTTTCACTCCCAAAGATACCGGGTAGTGCCCTCACTTAATGAGCCATCTGATCAAGATCGGTCATCACAAAGATAGGACTTTTCACCCCCGGGGGCGTCCAGGATCTTTCAATCCGACGCTAATTCAAGGTATGTTGGGTCGTGCCCTCACTTAGTGGGTCATCTGATCAAGACCGGCCATCACAAGGATAGGACTTTTCACTTCCCAAGATACCCCTTTTTTTATCTGCACAAAGGCAACCACAAACACCCACGAAAGCTCTCTCATCGAGCGTTAGTCATGGTTAGGGTTGACATAAATCAAAGGTGCAGATAAAATTAAATTCTAGGGTAATATAATTTCAAACGAGCGATATTCCAAGAGTTGGATAAGGGTGTACCATCGAGTGTCTCCAGATGATAGGCTCTTTTCTCGACAACGTGGGTGACGCGATATGGTCCATCCCAGTTAGGACTGAGTTTTCCCATACGTTGTCCTGCCGCTCGCTTGTCTCTAAGCACCAGGTCACCGGCTTTCAGCAACCGCTCTTTGACACGCCTGTTATGATAACGGGCCATCTTTTGTTTGTAGTGCTGCGTTTTCAGAAGGATTTCTACTCGGACTTCTGGTAACGCGTCCAGGTTAGCTCGTAACCTTTCCTCATTCAGCTCCTCTCGAAATTGAGCCACCCGTAGGCTCATGGTTCCAATTTCCACCGGTGTAACAGCTTCGGTTCCAAAGGCCAACGTGAAGGGTGTTTCTCCGGTACTAGTCTTAACGGTCATGCGGTACGCCCACATCACGTATGGCAGCTCATCAGCCCACTTCTTTTTAGACCCTTCTAGGTTTTTCTTGATACCGCTGAGGATACTCCGATTGGTTACTTCCGCCTGTCCATTAGTTTGCGGATGAGCCACGAAGGAAAATCGTTGCTCGATCCCAAATTTTGAGCACTGGTCTTTGAAGAATTGGCTGGTGAACTGCGTTCCATTATTGCTGACAAGGACGCGAGGTACGCCAAACCTGATGATAACTTGATATTTGAAGAAACGCCAAGTTTTTTTCTGCCGTGATTGCGGCGACCGCTTCAGCTTCCGCCCTCTTAGTGAAATAGTCTACCGCCACTATCACAAACTTCAGTTGGGACCTTGCCTTTGGGAATGGGCCTAGGATATCGATCCCCCATTTAGCAAAAGGACAAGGGGCGATAATTTCAGATATTTCAGCAGCAGGTCGCCGAGGAATTTTGGCAAACTCCTGGCACTTAGGGCAAGTTTACACATAGTTGTGGCAATCTCTCCGGATGGTGGGCCAATAGAATCCGGATCTGAAGACTTGTGCCGCTAGAGTGCCACCTGATACGTGCATACCACATACCCCTTCATGGATTTCGCGCAAGGTGTGAAGACCCTCTTGCTCAGATATACATTTAGCGGCTGGATGAGAAAAACATCTCGGAATCAAATCCCCGTCATAGTACGTACAGCGAGCTGCCTGTTTCAGCACCTTCTTCTTTTCAACGGTGTCCTCCGGCAGTTCCTCATATTTCAAGTATTTGATTACGGGAATTCGCCAGTCGCTCTCACGCTCTTCCACACATAAAGATGCTTGCTCTTCTATGAAGGATGGTACCGATAGCTCACGATAATATACGCCTTTGGGTATGGACGCTTCCGGATTCGCTGCCAATTTGGCTAGATTGTCAGCTTCAGCATTTTCCTCCCTGGGAACATGCTCAAAGCTGACTTGCATGCCCTCTTTCTTTATCTCCAATAATTCTCGCTTTACTTTGGCGAGATATTGAATCATGATGGGTTCTCGGGCCTGAGAGTGCCCCAAGGCCTGGTCAATTATCAACTTGGAATCACCACAGATTTTTAGACGCAGGTCTCCTGTTCTTCCAGTATCGTGCCTCCCTTTAGAAGAAAGTCCTTTCCCTATTCTGAGCCCGGCTAGCAACGCCTCATATTCTGCCGCGTTATTAGATAACGGCTGTAGGATTCGAATGGCGTATCGTATTTGCATGTCGTACGGCCCATTTATGAAGATTCCAGCTCCCGCCAGCTCTTGGTTTTTGGCCCCATCCACATGGATGATCCAAAGGTCCGTATAGGTTTTTGGAAACGGGAGATCCATATCGCCCCATTCCGCTTCAGGTATGCCAGCCAAAGGATCCTCTATAAAGGTACATTCCGCTATGAAATCAGCCAGGATCTGAGCTTTTACGGACGGTCGAGATTGATACCTCAATCCATACTGTTCTAGTTCAAGCGCCCAGATCAACATTCTTCCTGAAGATTCAGGCTTTCGAAATATTCTTTTTAGAGGTTGGTCCATAAGCACGATAACGGAATAGGACTGGAAATATCGGTCCATTTTGCGGGTAGCTTGAATAAGAGCGAACGCTATTTTTTCAATTCGGGCGTATCGCAACTCCGCATCCTTCAGAACGTGACTCACGAAATAGACCGGGCGATGAGAGTGGTTATCGTCGCGAACGAGGACGGCACTGACCGCTTCGTCCGCCGCGCCAAGATACAAATATAAGGTATCTCCTGCCTCGGGTCTTGTCAACAGTAGGTCAGACGATAAGTAATCCTTTAGGCCGATAAATGTCTCCTCACATTCTGGGGTCCACCCGAACGAGGCTTTCCTGCGTATGACTTTGAAAAAAGCAAGACATTTCTCTCCTTGCTTGGAAATGAATCGCCCGAGGGCGATAACTCGCCCCGTTAGTCTTTGCACCTCTTTAATGGTTCTTGGCGATACCATGTCTTGTATGGCCTTAACCTTTGAAGGGTTAGGCTGGATACCTTTTTGGCTGACCACGTATCCCAAGAATTTTCCCGTCTGAAATGCGAACATGCATTTTCGGGGGTTTAACTTCATGCGATACTTTTTCATTACGTCAAAGACTTCCTTTAAGTCCCGCAGGTGATCTTGAAAGTTCGCGCTCTTTACCAATATATCGTCAACGTATGCTTCCACATTCCTCCCTATTTGTTCTTCGAATATCCTGTTTGCCATACGTTGGAATGTCGCCCCAGCGTTCTTCAGCCCAAACGGCATCCCCGTATAACAGTACGTGGCCTTTGGAGTGAGGAACGCAGTCTTTTCTTCATCTTCCAAGGCCATGGGGATCTGATGGTATCCAGAGTTGGCGTCCAGTGAACTTAAATAAGCGTACCCGGCAGTCTGATCAACTAACTGATCTATACGAGGGAGCGGGTAGCAATCCTTAGGGCAGGCATCATTCAAATCGGTGAAGTCGATGCACATGCGCCAATCCCCATTGGGCTTAGGAACAAGGACAGGGTTCGCTAGGCAGGTGGGATATTGAACTTCGTGGATGAACCCTGCGTCAAGAAGCTTTGTTACCTCTTTGTCCACAGCCGACGCCTTTTCACTAGAGAACGCGCGCCGCTTTTGTTGAACCGGCCGGGCATCTGGGTCCATATTGAGCCGATGCTCGGCTATTTCGCGCGATATACCTGGCATGTCTGCAGGTTTCCATGCGAAATCTCCTTGACATTTGTTCAGTAGCCGGGCCAGTTGAAGGTTTTCCGCTGGGCTGAGTTTTTCGTTGATTAGGAAGCTTGCTTCCTTTATGCCGATTACTGGAACGGGTACCATTTTGTCCAGAGGTTGAGCGCGCTTCTCATCACCCTGCTCGTAGGGGTCCGCTGCTATACACACATACCTATCGCAGCTCCTTTGAGTCATGAGCGAGTAGCATTCCGCCGCCAGCTTTTGGTCGCCCTTTATGGATACTACCCCATCCCAGGAGGGGTATTTCATTTTTAGATGCTTTTGAGATATCACCGCTCCGAAGCGGTTGAGAAAAGGTCGCCCGAGTACGACATTGTAGGGCAAATTTAAATCCACGACAAGGAACAACAAGTTCTCTGATCGTTTATAGGTGTCTTCTCGGAAATATATGGGCAAAGTAATTACCCCCGTAACAGGGATTGGAACCCCATCAACACCGACTATAGGCCGTTTGCTAAGCGTTAGCTCGTTGTCAGGGCGTTTCATGAGATTGTACGCTTCCAGCGAAAAGAGGTTCACCCCGCTCCCGTTATCAATAAGAGTTCTTCTGATTCCATGACTGGCGATGATGGGCGTAACCACCAGCGCATCATTGTGCGGATAGACAACGCCTTTCTCGTCTTCTTCGGAAAAGGATAATATCATTCGATCCAAAATGCCTATCGCACCTCTTTTTTTTGTCGTGCCATCCCGTGTGCATTTTTCTCCTTTCGCGGCGGTCGGTTGCTCTGATTCGTCCATATAAGGGGTTCCTCCCGCGATGATGTTAATCATAGGGATGTACTCGTCGTCTACCGTAAGAGTTTCTCTATCTTTTCCTCCGGAGGCATTATCCTTCTGCGGAACGCGAGGAGGAACTGGTCGTTCATCTGCCGTCCTTTTCATGGGATTATTTCTGGCGTCTTCTCTTACTTGGGTGGCGAATTCTCCTAAATATCTTTCTTCCACCAGACGTTCTATCGCCAATTTTAATTCTCTGCACGCTTCTGTGGAATGTCCCCTGGCTTTGTGGAATTTACAATAAGCATTTTCCCTTCTCCCTAGAAGGACTCCTGGTTTTGTAGGCGTAGGGTAGCGGATGGGAAGATTTCGCTGCTCTGCTATCGCTAAAATCTCTGCCCTTGGTACATTAAGGGAAGGAAAATCTGGGTCGTATGTCCAATTTTTATAAGAATCCCCTTGACGTCGAGTGGGGGAACCATCGGTCTTTCCTTTCGAAGGATGACCCTTTTGTCTATTGGAGGCTTTGGGGATATGATCCTTCCGCCTGGCGTAATCGTCGATAAAATGATCGTCAGGAAGGGGCTTTGCGGGAGCAGCGATAATTTGAGGTGTCCCATGCGGCGCGTTATACGTCCTATCTCTGTTTTCTTCTTCCATTTTCGCATAATTATGAGCTTTAAGTCTCAACGCGTCTAAAGTCACTAGAGGGTCCACCATGAGCGCGTCTTTCAGTTTTCCGTAGCGGCAGTTCCTTTTCAGAGCTTCTATAGCAAAATCAATAGTGACGCCCAGCGTTAATGACATTTCCAAATCGAAGCGGCTGAGAAATTCCTTTAAGGTTTCTTGAGGCATTCGTTGTATGTCAAATAACGCAGCGGCAGATTTCCTTATTAGAATCGCCGTACTAAATCTGCTCCGGAATTTAGATTCTAACTGTGAGAAATTATTAATGGATCCACCAGGGAGACCTTCAAACCAGAGATGCGCAACACCCGACAGTGTCATAACAAATATTTGGCACAACGCCGCATCACTGTGGGTCTGAAACTGAACAAAATCCTTCACTTTATTGATATACGAGATGGGATCCTTGGTGCCATCATAAGTATCAGTGGGAAGCTTCACGCGTCGACTGACCCTGTGACGCCTTATACGGCGGCTAAACGGGTGGTCCGATGTATCATCAAGAATTTCACGCGCATGACGCGGGGGAGATATTTCAGCCTGACGCCCCCTATTTCGCGATTCTGGCGTAAGATGTCGCCTAGGAGATCGACTGTGACTCCTGGGTGATCGACTTCGATACCTTCGACTACTGGATCTTTCACTGTACTCGGGAGACAAACTCCTGTTGGCTCCTTCCCTCCGTCCGTCCCACCGGTTCCTAACCCCCTCAAGTTGCCTATCTCCCTGCGGGAGAAGACCTTGCGGCATCTGTGGTATGTAAGCCTCTACTCTTCCTTGAGTGAACTGCACAACACTAACCGGAGGATCTCCCGCGGACAAAGGCATCTGGAGGTTTTCTGGAAACAACGGTGATAAAGGTCGATCAGCGACAATAGATGGTGTGAACATGACGCGGGGAGGGAGACTAGATCCAGAAGCACCAGGCGTGATTCTTGCGGCCATTTCAGTCAAATATTCCAACCGAGAACGAAGGGCCGTTATTTCCATTGCAAAAGGATGTTCATGATTAAGTATAGATCCCCCCGAAAGAGGAGTGGAGAAATCGGATCCCGCTGTCTGAGATGACGAAATGACCGTTTGTGAGGAGACAAGTCCCCCTGCAATTCCGACTGAACGGTCCAGAGATCCCGAAATAATTGGTTGCGACGTCATAGAGAGATCAGCAGTAGCAAAAGGGAATAACTGTCTGCGGATTGAGAAAGGGATATTAGAGGATGATGATCGGATCAGCTCCGATCCTGTGATCATGACCGTTCCAATCTTCTGACTAAACGGAGCTTGGCTATTAAGGAAGCTCACTTAATATACCAAAGCTCTCAATGAAAGCACCATTTGATAAGATTCGAGGTCGTGTCTGATCGGAACGGCGGCGATCGGCGTCGGATGTACCTGCAAAGCGCCGGAGGGGGGGCTCCGGCGTAGACACTCCGATGCCTAAGTCAGTTCGGGGGTACAAAGTGACAAGAGGATCTGCTGGGTGATTTCGATCTTACCTTCTGTTTGAAAAAGTAGGGATACTTATAGGCCTCGATGGCGATACCTGGCGATAACAGTCTAGGCGATGTCTGGTGATGACGTCATGAGCGATGCCAGCGGGTGACGTCATGAGAGATATCTGACAGGGTTGCCGGGAGTGATAACCTCGCGGTTCCCTAGGATGGGATGGCGTCGTGCGTATAGAGACGCGTGAGTCCTACCTCCGCTGATGTCGACCATCCTAGGAATCCTTCGCTGATCCCTGGTCGATATGAAGATATACTACGGGACTTATAGGAATCCGTCCCGGCAGGAGCCGCAAATGCAGTAGTGCCGTTAGGGTTGTCTTGATTGTTATCATCTATTAATCAAGTTAGACAAAGAAGCTAAGCTTAAAAGCTTCCTTAGTGTTATTCCACTTTCTTTCATAAATTAATTATTTTTTAACTCTGGCAAACATCTTAAACTTTATGATGTTCATGTTCATAATAATTGAATTAACTTTAAGTCTGGCAAAACGAACCAGTACTGATAATTGCAAAAATATTTAAAGTATGCAATTAATTTTGTAATCAAAATACAAGATTACAAATAAATGCGCATGAATTAATAGGGAAAATGCGCCACTGTCAATTAATTTTATTCAATAATGCGCCACTGTCAATTAGAGAAAATCACATTTAAGTAAGAAACCATTTATACACGTTGACAACAATTGGGATTCATTTCAACAATTGATAACCGCATCAATCAACCAATTTTAACCAGTTGATAACCGCATTCATCAACCAATTCGGTTGACAACAATTGAACAATTTCAAATTCATGATAACTTACACAATTAATCAAATTGTTGATTGATTTCAAAACTGCTTGATGAAATCAATCAATCATGCATCATAAATTATTTGCAATTCATGCAAAATCAAAATTGAATGGCCCCGCTACCAATTGTAAGAACCGGAGGAGAATACTGTTATTCTAAATCGTATGAACAACAATCCAGGACCAGAATCAATTCAGATTTGCATGAATTAAACGGATGCGGAAGCGTACCTGATGATGATGTCATGTTCTTGTCAAAATCCGGGAACGAAAGTCTTCTGGTGGATAGTTGCTTCAGGGCCGGATGGGGAACCGCTCGTTCTTTTGTTTTCAACGTTCTGTATGTTTTTCTATCATAACGTTGTAAAAAAAGAACTGTAACTTAAATAGGCAACTTCCACTAGGGACCATATCCCAAATATTTAATTTATATTAATTACTAATTGACCCATCAGCAATTAGTAATTAACCCGAGATTCTGCACAATTACAGATTGTGCCCCCACACTATATTAATTAGACAATTGAACCCCTTAACTTTATTAGATCATTAAATTGGTCCAATAAACCTTATATTAACATTATACTATATGATTAAATATACTCAACATACGCGTCCATATGTTATAACGTATATATTACGGTACTAATGCACTAGTCTCGTTGTCCAAAATCCAACATAAGTGTTTGTCCTTAAGGATACACAATATTGCTAAGTGTATAACTTTTAAGGGTTGCTTTTACTTAAGTTTAAGAAAAATAGAAATCTCAGGTTTTACTTAGTTATATGAATCTTTATTGTACACTTGCATTCACTACACTATGGCATCCAAAGCAGAACCAACTAACAATTTCTTCTGTAACCCCGTAAAAACGCACAAGATTTCTTAATCACTTTTGTCCCTTCAGTTGCAGCAGCATCCAACAATAGCAGCTTTGATCACATCGCTCTTCTTGCCTTCAGAGACTACCTCAGTCCTGATCCTGACAATGTCTTAGCAACCAATTGGTCCAAAAACACCAATTACTACAGATGGGTTGGTGTCTCCTGAAACTTCATTAACCAAAGAGTCTTAGCTTTGAATCTTACCGACATGGGTCTACAAGGCGCCATCCATCAAGACATATCGAACCTTTCTTTCCTTTCTGTCCTAAATCTTGAAAACAACACTCTCTATCGTCCCTGGCACCCCAATTGGCCAAACCTTACTCATTTGGCATACATCAACCTTGGAGAGAACCATTTTGCTGAAGACATCCCATCTTGGTTTAGTTTTTTTCCTAATTTCTAACACCTCCATCTCAATAGTAGCTTCTTCTCTGGTATCATCCCACCATCCTTGAGCAACATCTCCACTCTAAATACAATTGATTTGAAATACAACAATCTAATAGGAACTATCCCTAGGGATATAGGGAATTTGTCTAACCTTGAAACACTTAGCTTGAATGGCAACCAAGAGATTTCAGGGTCCATACCCTCTTTCATCTTCAATATCCCTAATTTGCAAATGATTTATGTTGCTTTCAATAAGCTATCTGGCAACCAAGAGATTTCGGGGTCCATACCCTCTTCCATCTCCAATATCCCTAATTTGCAAATGATTTATATTGCTTTCAATAAGCTATTTGGCAACCTTCTAGATGTCATGTGCGATCACGTGTTAAATCTGCAGAGACTCATTGTTGGCCATAGCGAGCTTTTTAGGAAGATTCCATCAAGTTTGTCAAAATGCAACCAACTTTTTAGTGTATCTGTCGCTGATAACAAATTCGATGAACCCATCCCACAAATTCTTAGGAATTTGACCCTGCTTCAGGAAGGATAACAACTTGAAAGGTAAACTTTTTTCTCTACTAGTTTTGGAGCATTATCAATGTCAATAGCCATAATAGGTGACAACTGAAAATCCATCCACATGTAATGTATATGGAAATCAAGTTTAAAACTCTCAACTGTAGCACTTTCATTTATACAAATCATAAAATGATGAAAATAAGCTGCCAAACGACCACCAAAAATCCTGATAGCATTTAAAAAAGACATACTAGATAGAAAGGAAGGAGAGGACAAAAATAATTTTCTAACATTTGCAGCCATGAAGTTGTACACTAACAGGTTTAACAATTTTATGGGAGGAATACCTAAGGAAATAGGCTCTCTTCCTGCATTGAAGAGGTTCTGGATACAAAACAATGGCATTGAAGGTCTCATCATTCTACTCCTCTTATGTTCTAGTTTTAACAAGGATAGATCCAATACAATATGGTCATTCTTGGAATTTGTTTTCCTCTTTCTGTATTTGAACTATTTGAATTTGTTGAACTTTCAGAGATAGGAAAATAGGAAAGTATAGAAAGAGGCTCAATTGAGCTAAGAACAGATGAGGGCACAGATGTGATTGTCACTACAGGAATGAATAATTGAGAGGACAAAGTCAATAATGAATAGTATGGGATGCTTTTAATCAAACATTTGTTCCATATATTTCAAAATTTCAAAACACTCACACACAAAAAATGTGTACCTTATTCAAGAAACTAAGCTTTCAGGTATGGCAAACATTAATGCAATGGGCAGTATGTAAAAAACAGCAACTTCTTATGACACATTTTACTTGTAGTTATTTTTCTTGGTTTCTTTGCCTCATGTTTTCATTTTTATTAACCTACTTTACTTGAATATACCGTGTCAACATATTTCACCTCAATCACAAAGGTTTATACTACAATTTATCAAACCTGCACCACAAGACCTCTCAGGACTAACTCTATTCATGTATGTGCTTGAACACAAATTGCTAATCATCCTAATTTAGTTCTCATTGGCATTTTGTCGAACATTTGACAGGCAACTTTCTCAAGTAAACCATATCCACCATTTAAAAATAATTGTTAACCTAAGACAAGTAAACCAATCTTTCGAAATGCATAGAGAGTTCATCCGCTCTTCACATACACTACCACGGATTAACTATTTTAGTTCACAGATGCAAATAGCAGTAGATCAAAGCTAGATTGCATTTCAAAAATGGAAAAAATCAAATAAATGCGAGGATCGAACTCAGCATGAATCGGGATGGACTCGGGCAAGTGAGAGGTAGAGGAAGAGTACCTGAGAAGTAGAGATCAACGATGGGGTTAGGGGTTTTCTGAGTCAAGCAATGCTATTCTAGTCACCGAGACTCGCCGAATCCACATCCCGAATGATGCGACTATTTACAAAATTGCCATGATCCTTTAATTACAAAAATGCCATCAAATTATTTACAGAATTGTCATTACCATCAACCTTCTCTCTCACCATAGCTTCGTTTCAATCAGTTCTAGGTTTTCCTCATCCCCCACCCGAACTTCATGCCATCTCCCTCCTCCATACACAGCTCTCTCGGCCACGACCTAGCCCACCGCCACCGCCAACGCCACCTCCACCTCCACCTCCAACGCCAACTCCACCTGCAACCTCCACCTCTACCTCCACTGCCACCTCTCTCGGCCACGACGACGACGACGACGAATCTATTAGTATGCTTTCTCTCCATAAATTAGTTTGCCCATATTCGAAATAATAATTAATACTTTCTTCTTCTTTTCCAAAATTTTATTTTGAAGAGGAAAGGATAGATCCCCGTTGCAGTTCCGGGACCGTCGCCTCCTCATCGTTGCCTCTCCATTCATTTCTCACTCCGACTTCATCGTCACCTCGCCAAGCCGATCCGATCCCAGCCCGATCTGATCCCAGGGAGCAACTCTATGACCTGAGCCCACCTCCAAATCGCTTTTGTTGAATATAACATGTTTCCATAAAAGTAGGAAACATGGTTTCCTTAAAAGCAGGATTGTCCTCCTCCATGTTTCCCTCCTCCATGTTTCAAGGATGTTTGTATTATTATTATTAGTGTAAATTAGTGTATAAATAGATAGGTTGGTCATTTGTAAACATTAAGCAATTCAATACAACACAATTCCTTCTATCTCATATTGCTTCATAGTTTCTAACATGGTAGCGGAGCTAGTCTCCTGAAACCATTTCGTTAATATTTTCCGACGAAATTCACTTTCGTTCTTCCGCTGCAGACCTCCGATAAACACCTCTAAATTAAAAATTATCACAACCATCATAAACATCGGCATCCAACTGACCGATCTGGAAACTTTCGTCACAATCAACCGCCGGAATAGCCTTCACGCGCCACCACGCGCCACCGCCGTTGCTCAACTCCGGCCTACTGTAAATTGCATTTTACAGCCACTTCCGACCATCCAACAACAACACGCGCCGCCCTATTCTTCTCTGCGGCGGACTATCTACTTCCTGGTCAATTTTGGGCCAATTCCGATCATCAACGCGCTGTCACGCGCCTTGCCGTAACCACGCGCCGGTCATCTTCTCCGGTCAACACTTTACCACCATCTGCCACGTGGATTCCTGTTACTGGTTCCTTGCACGCCACGTGTCTGCCACGTGTCATACTCTTATTTGTCCACCTGTTTGTTACGTGGCTTCCTGCAATTCGTCCACGGGTCTGACACGTGTCATCTTCTGATTTGCGCACGTGTCTGTATTTGACTCATCCACGTGCCTTCTTCTGGTTTGTCTTCCGAGTTGACTTTGACCTTCCGGTTCAACTCCTTGACCCACCCGGTTCACCCGATTTTATTCCGGTTTGTTACAATCAAATACCGGTTCCCATGGTTTTCGAGGGTGCTCTATCTGATTTTGGGGTCTGTTTTGATCAAATCAGCTTTTAATTATCCGGTTCAACTCTCTTCTCAACCGGTTACTTGCCATTCCTTCCGGTTCGTTCCCTTGTCCTTGAGCTTCCTTTCACCATGGCTCAAGATAATGTTACCCAACCTATTTCCACCACTCTTGACGGTTCCAACTACACCTTATGGCTTCAAGACATGCGTAATTTTCTCAAAGGACGTAAACTTTGGCGTTATGTCACTGGTGACATTAAAGAACCCACCTCGAAAACGGAAGAAAGTTCCGATTCTTTCCAGGCCAGACTTGAAGAGTGGGACAGCAACAATCATAAAATCATTACCTGGGTTGGTAACACCTCAGTTCGCTCCATTCGCCAACAATTTGGTCGTTTCGACACGGCTAAAGAGGTATTTGATTTTCTGGCCACCCGTTATTCTGCTACTAATGTTGCCTCTCGCTTACAATATCTCAACACTTTGCATGATATGCGTCAAGAACCTGGTCAATCAATTTCTGATTTTTATTCAGCAATAACTTATCTGTGGGATCAATTAGCTCTATCAGAACCAAAATGGTTATGCCCTGGGGATGCTAAACTCTTTTATGAGTATCGTGATGCGCTACGTCTCTATCAGTTTGTTATGGCAATTCACAGTGATTATGAACATGTCAAGACTAATCTACTCCATCGTGATCCATTACCAACTGTGGATAAAGCCGTCACTGAGCTCATTGCCGAAGAAACCTGTCGCACATCCTCTCGCGTCTCTAAACAGTCTGTCCTTGCCACCACATCCACACCACCAAATAAACCACACAACAATTCTGACACTTCCTGTAGGTATTGCAAGAAACCGGGTCACACAATCAACAAGTGTTGGGCATTGCAAAGGAAACGTGAACAAGGCACCAGTCAACCCAGAAATACACCCTCATCGTCTCGACCATTCTCTCGACCATATGCCGCTGTCACTGACAGTGCCGCTCCAACCACTTCACCAGAACCCACACCAAATCTTACTCCCAATGACGTTGAAACAATTGTCGCTCGTGCACTCTCTCATGAACGGAATCAACATACCGTCCTCTCCACCACATCAGGTAATACTTCTTGGTTATTTGATTCTGCTTGTTGCAATCACATGACACCTGATCCATCATATTTCTCCTCCAAGACATTAACGTCTACAACACCACCAATTCACACTGCCGATGGCTCACTTATGAATATTACCCATATTGGATCTGTTCACACACCACATCTTGCTATTTCTAACACATATCATGTTCCTAAATTATCTGTGAACCTCTTATCTGTTGGTCAAATCTGTGATATGGGATTTAATGTTTTGTTCTCACCAAGTGGTGTGACTGTGCAGGACTCTTTAACCAACAAGATAGTTGGGACAGGCACTAAGATAGGACGTCTATTTGAACTGTCATCACTTCATCTTCCTTACAGTTCTTCCACTGTTGCTGCCACCCCATCTAGTGCATCTATTCCTTTAAATATTTGGCACTCTCGCCTCGGTCATGTTTCTAAGAGTAAACTTAAACATTTGTCTCATGTTGGTGTTTTGGGAACTGTTCCTAATGTTGATTTCGATTGTCTCTCTTGCCAACTCGGAAAACAACCTGCTCTCGCTTTCAATAAAAATGATAAAATTGCTAATGCTCCCTTTGATTTAGTGCATTCTGATGTTTGGGGACCTTCCCCTATTTCCACCATGGGAGGATCTCGATATTTTGTTACTTTTATTGATGATTTTTCTCGATACACTTGGCTATATTTGATGAAAAACAGATCTGAATTACTTGGTATTTATCGTGAATTTTCTACCATGATTAAAACCCAATTTTCATGTCACATTAAAGTTTTCCGATCTGACAATGCCCTTGAGTACACACAACGTGCTTTTCTTGATATTTTGAAACAGGATGGCACCATTCCTCAATACTCTTGTCCAGGCACCTCACAACAAAATGGCCGAGCAGAACGTAAGCATAGACATATTCTTGACACAGTTCGAACTTTACTCATTGATGCCTCCATCCCTGAACAATTCTGGGGAGAAGCAGCTCTCACAGCTGTTTACACAATCAACAGAGTACCTTCCATTGTTCTTCAGAATCACACACCCTTTGAAAAATTATTTGGTAAACTTCCCTCTTACTCCAATCTCAAAATTTTTGGCTGTGCATGTTTTGTCCTTCTTCAAAAACATGAACACAATAAACTTGAACCCCGATCAAGATTATGTTGTTTTATTGGATATGGCCTTGATCACAAAGGTTACCGCTGTTATGATCCTGTTAGTCGACGCCTTCGGGTATCTCGACATGTGATTTTCTGGGAAAACAAATATTTTTCAAAAATCTCTTCATTTCAACTTTCTGTGGATCTACACAATCAATTTTTTACTAATCCTTCTATTGAGCTTTTTCCAGGAGAGTTGAGTGGAGAGAATGATATCAGTGAGGAAAACAGCTTGCATGAAAACAGAGAGCATGCAGAGGGTGAGCGAAACAATGATATCAGTGAGGAAAACAGCTTGCATGAAAACAGAGAGCATGCAGAGGGTGAGCGAAACAGTGAGGAAAACAGCTTGCATGAAAACAGAGAGCATGCAGAGGGTGAGCGAAACAATTTGAGAGTTCAACCACACAGCGAGGTACAAATTCCACCGAGTGATCCTTCCATCCAACCACATAGTGAGGTACAAACCATAAATACTGAAAATGTTCCTTCAACTTCCCGTTACCCCCCTAGAAATCGTGTTCTCCCTACTAAACTTGGTGACTATCATCTTTACTATGCCTTGGCTACCTTACATGAGCCAAATTCTTTTCGTGAGGCATCTTCTAACCCACTCTGGCAGAAAGCAATGAATGAAGAATTAAATGCATTACAGGACAATGACACATGGGACGTTGTTGATCTCCCGGCAAGAAAATCAAAAGTGGGATGCAAATGGATATACAAAATCAAAACCAAATCTGATGGGAGTCTTGAACGCTACAAAGCAAGATTGGTAGCAAAAGGATATACACAAGAATATGGCATAGACTATGAAGAAACATTTGCTCCAGTTGCTCGCATCACCACCGTTCGTACCCTCATTGCAGTTGCAGCTTCTCTTAAATGGTCTCTCTCCCAAATGGATGTCAAAAATGCCTTCCTGAATGGAGATCTTGAAGAAGAAGTCTATATGCAGCCTCCACCCGGTTCAAATATCCCTTCTAACAAAGTATGCAAACTTCGAAAGGCCTTATATGGTCTTAAACAAGCTCCTCGAGCTTGGTTTTCAAAATTCAGCAACGTCATTCAATCTCTTGGCTTCACATCTAGTCCTCATGACTCGTCCTTATTCAAGAAAACGTCCGACCAAGGTACCATCATTCTACTTCTATACGTGGATGACATGATTATCACTGGGGATGATCTCTCTGGCATTCAAACACTTAAAACCTCCCTCAGTCAACAATTTGAGATGAAAGATCTAGGTAAACTGAGTTATTTTCTTGGGATTGAGGTAACAAAATGCACTGATGGTTATTACTTATCTCAAGCAAAATATGCATCTGATCTTTTATCTCGAGCTAGCATTTCCGACAGCAAAATTGTAGATACTCCACTTGAGCTTAACATCAAACTTCGACCGAATGATGGAGAACTCCTCTCTGATTCCACCCTCTACCGACAACTTGTTGGCAGCCTGATCTACCTCACCGTGACTCGTCCAGATATTTCCTATGCCGTGCACCTTGTCAGTCAATTCATGGCCGCTCCTCGTTCCGTTCACTTCGCCGCTGTACTTCGAATTCTACGCTACATCAAAGGCACCATCTTCCATGGTCTTCATTTTTCATCTCACTCTCCGTTACAGTTGTATGCTTATTCTGATGCAGATTGGGCAGGAGATCCAACTGACAGACGATCAACTACTGGATACTGTTTCTTCCTTGGTAATTCCCTCATATCCTGGCGCAGTAAGAAACAAACGGTTGTTGCTCGTTCTAGCACTGAAGCCGAATATCGAGCACTTGCAGATACCACATCACAATTGATTTGGCTACGATGGCTTCTAGCTGACATGGGTGTTCCTCAAACTCAAACAACTCCTCTCTATTGTGATAACCGAAGTGCAGTTCAGATAGCTCACAATGATGTATTCCATGAGCGCACAAAACACATCGAAATTGACTGTCATTTCGTTCGACATCATCTCCAGCAAGGAATTCTTCTATTACAATCCACCTCCTCCATCAATCAGACTGCTGATATCTTCACCAAAAGTCTCTCTACCCGCCGTTTTCAAGACCTACTCTTTAAACTCAAGTTGTCATCCAATATTCCACCTTGAGTTTAAGGGGGGATGTTGAATATAACATGTTTCCATAAAAGTAGGAAACATGGTTTCCTTAAAAGCAGGATTGTCCTCCTCCATGTTTCCCTCCTCCATGTTTCAAGGATGTTTGTATTATTATTATTAGTGTAAATTAGTGTATAAATAGATAGGTTGGTCATTTGTAAACATTAAGCAATTCAATACAACACAATTCCTTCTATCTCATATTGCTTCATAGTTTCTAACAGCTTTGAATAGGTAATTATAATTCTCTGTCGCTCAATTTCCCTTCCTATGGGAAATGCTAAACAGGTTGAATGAAACAGGTTGAAGAACAGGTTGAATGATGTGGCACTGCCACATCATTAAAAATATTAATAAAAAAATCCTGCACATCCGACGTCCACCGCCACCACCAGTTTAAGCTCCCAAATTCCCAAATTTTCACCCACCGCCACCCAAACTCCCAAATTTCCAGCTCCAACCTGCCAGCCCAACAAATCATCAAACCCATCATTAATCCACCCATGTCAATCGAATTAATCAATTTTGGTACTAATTAAATTGATTACTAAAACAAACCAGTCAACATGAGAAGTGAATTTTGGCGGATCGGCGAGGGAGCTGGGCTGGTGGTTTGCCAGAGGAGGCGGAGGAGATGGGTGAGGCGGTTGGCCGGTTGTGCTGTGGTTGTGGCAGCGGTGGTGCCGTGGGTGATTTAATTTGGATTGATTCAGATTTGGTGGCGGATGTCGGATTTGGTGGCTGGGGCTGTCGGATTTGGTGGTTGTGGCTGTCGGATTTGGTGGCGGATGTCGGATTTGGTGGCTGTGGCTGTCGGATTTGGTGGTGGATGTTAGGTTAGGTTGAGATTGGTTATTTAGGTTGAAGGTGTAAGATGAAGAGGAAGAAATGAAGCTGCCCTGCGCCTGCGAGAGGAAGAAAGAAATTTTTGATTGAAATTTGCTGTGAAACGACGTCGGATGAGCAAGGTTTTTTATTAATATTTTTAATGATGTGGCACTGCCACATCATTCAACCTGTTTCATTCAACATGTTTAGCATTTCCCATTTCCTATTTTTGTTCATGATTTTAAGTACTTCTGTTCGTGGGTTCTTAGTAATTTGAACTGGATTTACCATCGCACTCTGTTCATTTTGATGATTTTGGCGTTGAGGTGAACGGATTGAGTTTTTTGTTTTATGGTTTCAATTCTTGAATCCACTGTTTGAGCATGGTGGGATGGTAACAGTACTAGTGGTGCTGTGATTATTTTTTATTTCTTCCAAGTTGCTGGTAGTGTTTGAATTTCTGTGTTTCTGTGTTTGATGATTATATACAAATACTGCAAAACTGGTAGTGTTGAATTTAGTGTTTGATGATTATATTCCAAGTTGCTGGTAGTGTTTGAATTTAGGAAAGCAGAAGAAGAATGAAGGAGCGGGACTACCTAAACAACCATTGACGGGTAGTCGTTTAAGCTTTGTTGTCAAACAAAAACCCGATTTTGATTATGAACCAGCCATATATTGTCGTTGCAGCTTCAAAAGTGCAAGGTGGACGTCATGGACGGATAAGCATCCAGGAATGCAATTCATAAAATGCAGACTGGCCACTTAGTAAGGTGGGTGTAGGTTTTATCAATTCTTTGATGAATCATTTGTGGATAGGGCCCGTGAGGTGATTATAGGGTTGAAGTTGTGTAATATGCAATTTGCAGAAATTGTTGGTGACTTAAAGGAAGCAAAGGATGATATGTTGAGGAAGATGAGAGTACTGAAGTTGGTGTTTGCAATTGTGGTGTTGTTTCCAGTTTGCTTTGTTTTGGTGTTTATGTATCTGAATTTATGTATCTTTTTTTATCAATGATAATGCGATTGTTGTTGCAATTGGTTTCTATTTTGGTGTTTCCATTTTGATTTATTGGATATTGAGGAAATGAAGTTAAGAACAAAGACAGTGAGTGAGAAGAATTGGACAAAAGTTGCCCCAAGTTTATGTATTGGCAAAATAGAGGAAGAAATTACACTAGAAATTGCACCAAAATGACACTAGAAATGCACCAAAATACTAGCAAAAACGACAACAAAATGGCAGCAGAATCTACAACAGAAAGCACACCAAAATTGACACTAAAAACTTAATAGAAATTTTACCAAAATTGTACCGGAAACCAAACCAAATTTGCAGTAGAAATCAAACCAAAATTTATGGAGAAATCACACCATAAAAGATAGTAGAAACCAAACCAAAATTGCAGCACAAATTTCACCATATATCAAACTGAAGTTTTTGCAGAGATTTCACCAAAACTCACACCAGAAATTGCAGCAAAAATCAAACTAAAATTGCACCATAAATCAAACTGAATGTTTTGCGGAAATTTCACTATAAATCACACCAGAAATTGCACCATTGATCGCTTGTCAAGAGCGTAAAAAATAAGTGTATGAATGGATGTGAAATAAGGGAAAAATTACAACTTACTCTACCCACAATGGGTTTGTAGATAGCGGTAAGAGGATCGTCCACAGAGAGCTCTAGGGGATTGTAGTTCTTGATTAACTTCCTCGTCACAGAAGTTGGTTGGTTAATTCTGAAACTAAAACAAGAAGAATAAAAATTAAGCAGTAAAAACGATCATGGTCAAGTCAAGATTGGATATCTGGGTCTGGAAATTCAGAAATGGAAAACTCCTAGTAAGGGCAATTTTGGAGTTGTGTTCTTATGCTTCGGTCATTGGTTCTAGGGCTGTACAAGAACCGGCCAACCCAGGAATCGGACCGGAACCGCCGAGTTTGGTCCGGTTCTGTCCGGTCCTTCTTCTTTTTGACCTGGACTGGATAGTTCTGGTTCAGTCCAATTCTCCAACCTCCAATACCCGGGAACTGGCCAGGAGAATCGGTAGAACCGAAAATATATATAAATATATATGTACAATGATATCAAAATTTCCATTTTGTTTAATAGTTAACTCCTCACCTATTATATTAAAGGGGAGAGGTTCAAATGCTTGGCTCCCACTTTCTTTTTTCCTTCTAAACTTAACTCCTCTTCTTTCTTTTTTCCTTCTAAACTATATTAAAATTCCTCATTTTTTTCCTTTTTTCCTTTTAAACTCAATTAAAAGTCCTCAGTTTTTTCTTTTATTTGTTATTTTAAATACAAAATTTTATTAATGACGTTATATGATAATTATTATGAGGAAAAAATATTTTCTCCGCAGTAAGAACTAAGAAATAAAATTTTAATAGTCATTTATATAGTTAATATGGCACATACTAGTAATATATTATTATAAATTGTAATAGCCATTTATATAGTTAATATGTATAAAGTAAGACCATTAATTATTAATAATATAGCTATTAATTATTATCAATTGTCCTAAAATTAAAAATTACTAATTGTTTAGAGTTTTATACTTTTAATTTAAATTGTATTAATGTTTAAATTACTAATGTATTATGCATTTTTCCTTTTCTTTATTTTAAACTCAATTATAAGTCCTCATTTGTTTCCTTTTATTTGTTATTTAAATACAAAATTTTATTAAGGATGTTGTATGAGAATTATTATAAGGGAAAATATTTTCTCCGTAGTAAGAACTAAGAAATAAAATTTTAATTGGCATTTATATAGTTAATATGTATAAAGTAAGACCATTAATTATTAATAATATAGCTATTAATTATTATCAATTGTCATAAAATTAAAAATTACTAATTGTTTAGAATTTTATGCTTTTAATTTAAATTTTATTAATTTTTAAATTACTAGTATATTATTTTAAATCATGTTTAATGTCAAAACGATGTGTTTAATGTCAAAACGACGTGTTTAATGTCAAAACTACGTCGTTTTGACATTAAACCAAATCAAAATTGAAATCAGATTGGAGCAAGCCCTAACCTAACTCTCTCTCTCGTCAAACTCAAACAGCAGCAGCAACCTCTCCTCTCCTCTCCTCTCCCACCACCTACGACCTCCCTGACTCTCGCATTTGCAGCCGCAGCTGCCGGCCGTCAGCCACGTCACTCTCCCTCGGAATGGTTCACGTATCCGGGAGTGTGGACTACATATATGCTCATCGTCCTCATTTCATGGCTCGTTGTTCTCTCCGTCTTCGGCTGCTCTTCTGGCAAGGCCTGGACTATTGTGCACCTCGTTCATTTCTTTGTAGGTCCTTCTACTACTTCATCGTTTATTGATTTACTTGGATCTGCTCATTGTGTTGGATTTCTTAATAAAAAAATGATATATTAATTATTATAAATAAATAAAAAATTCTGGGTCAAAACAGACTCGGTCAGACCCAGAAAAATTAGAACTGAACCGGACCGGAAGGGTCCGATCCGGTCCGGTTCTGTCCCGGATAAGAATCGGCCAGCCCAAGAACCGGACCAAACCGGCCCATCCGCACCCCTAATTGGTTCAATGTTGTTCATCTTCATCTCTATAGCGCTGCTTCATCAAGGTCAGCACCTAACGCAAGTTTACCCTCGATTGTCAATCGAGGCCCACGGTTGTCAGTCGGGTGTGAATTATATTATTCATTCAACTGGGTCTCCCAAGCTAAAATTTGAGTTGTCAATTCTAAACTTTAATAAGGAAGTAATTTGTTAAACCAGAAAATAAATAATTACAGAGATAAAAATTATTAGGAATATTTAGACCTCACGATGCATAAGAACTTAGCTCAATCAGCCCTTACCAAGAATGCATGATGTTCTAGTCGGGCATAATTATGGAGAAAAATGGAATTTTATTTATCATCCAAAGGAAGAATAAAATTTGTAAATTCCAATTAGAGAATACAGAGCAAATTATCTAAGAGTAGAGAAAGGAGAAGGAGTCGAGTCCCAAGACCAAGTCCCATTTATGGAAAGTAAGGGAGGGTATTTATAGTGTTCATTCTCCCTTAAAATCCTCTAGCAAATCCTAGTTTAAAAATTATAATTTGAATCTGAATTTAAATCCTAAATCACCAACCAAATCCAATCAAATAAATAATCTAATCTTGATTTGATTTCGTGGTTTTGAATTAAAATTCAAAGCCAAACCACTGCCTAGCCAATGTCCAGCCTGCTTCTATAAGCAATGTGCATGCCGTGCATGCATCTCTACCAAGTGGGTCAAGCCCACTGTCCAACTTTCTCCAACTCAATGTCCGGCCTCGTCTCAAGCAAGCCCAGCGGTGCAGACCCAGCGTGCGTGCTTCCTCCAAGTGGGCCACGCCTAAGCCCAGCTAAATAAATGAAGAAATCCCTTGGCAGTAGAAGATGTCCCTTTTTGTTCTTTTGGTCCATTTTTCTCCATTCTTTCTGCCTCCAATCATGATATGCAAATGCAAGGGAACTGATAGAAATTAAATAGCTTTACTGCCTAAATTTGCTAGATTTTAGACAATAAATCATAATAAATTAACGATCAATCAAATTTCCCCACACTTGAACTATGCTTGCCCCCAAGCATACTGACTCAAGACACAACAAAACAAAACTCACTGAAAATACAAAATTAGAAAATACTTGCAAGGAAACCAGTTATCTCATCACACATAATGCTTCAAACGCTTTATCTTATAACTCCAAAACCTTACCATTAAGGCCTAACCAACACCCCAAATCATCCAATCTCACATAAACAAAAAATTCAGGTGCTCCTTGACAAAATAATGCAAACTGAAACAGAACAACAACTGCTTCTTTTCCATTCCTATTGATTAACTTACTGGTTTTTTTTTTCTTCTTATTTTTTCCCATTATACCAGCATTTTTAACATGTAGTTTCCTAAATATTTTCACTTAGTGAGGCAAAAACATCAAGACATATTTTGTCAATTCAGCTTGGTTGGTTTTATTTAGAAATAGTTCTCTAGATATTTTCACTTGATGAGGCAAAAATACTAGAGCATTGCAAGCTCAAATTTTCCAGGGCTCATAATAAATTTTTTCTTTCTTTTTTAGCAGTTCTCATGTATCAAAGGATTTTTCAAGAAAATAGAGGTGAATGCTCCATTTGTAGATTCTGGTGTTAAGCATCAGAATCTTGGGTTTATGCAAAAATTGGATGTTTAAAGAGTACCATGATCATACTCTTACAAGTATTGGTTATGTTAACCCAAATAATTGCCCTAATAGTATGGTATGGAGTCAAAAGTTGAAGCATTTTTACATCTTATGTGAGTGAGATGACAAGGTTTCAAGCAAAGAGCATTCTAATTTTGAACATAACACACAATCTATCTAAAATCACACAAAAAGTTAGAACAAAAAGTCTTGGCCAATGGCTTGGCCAGGACAAACTGGAAAAAAAAATATCAAGCATAAATCAGTGTAAAAAGAAGAAGACTAAAATAGAAAAACACATATATACACAGAAAACTCTCATCTACACTTAGAAGACACATTGTCCTCAATGTGTGTTGGAGATGAAAAGAAGAAAGAAAATAAAGAAAATAAAATAAAAATAAAATAAAACAAAAAGAAAGAAACGACCTGGGGCAATCAACTAGGAGGTGGAAGTCATGGAGGGCGTTGATATCTCATTTCTGGTCAAGGAGGGTAGTGGTCCAAGATGGAGCAAAGGTAGTTGTTGAAGGAGCTGCTTGGTCTGGTTGTGGAAAAAAAATTTGGCCAAGACAATTGCCGAAGCTGTGGTTTTTCCTCTAATTTTGAACACACTCCTCATGCTGCAGCAACTCTGGAAACAAGTGTAAAGTATGTGGATCAACGAAATACCTTTGAACTTATTCACAAAAAATCAAAAGAAAAAAAATGAAAGTAAATGAAATAAAAACATGGGTTGCCTCCCATGTAGCGCTCTTACTTATTGTCTTGGGCTCGACATTGCCATGGATTTCTCATCAAGGTACTCCTCCGAATTCACTCCATGCACTAAGCTTGTCAGGTCCTTTGGGGGGGACTTCTTTGACAGCCCCTATAGGTATAAATTTGAATGGATCAAGGGGTTGTTCAGGTCAAACTTTGATTGTTCCTGCATCACAAATGGTGAGTTCTGGTTACTAAGAATAGTAGGAAACAACTTGAGAAGATGGTCGGTCCAGTCCATTACTTGGGGGAGGGGGGGCTAGCTGGCAGAACTGAATCTTGGCCAAGCTCGTGGCCAAGACTACTTCTAAGCTCAATTTCTGGTGCCTGCACACTTGAAGGTAGAAGGTTAGGATAAGCTTTTGGTAATTCATGGTTGTTAGAAATATCAGTATTTGGTTCAAAAAAATTTAAGATCAGAAACATTGTCTTGCAAACCATCATTAGCCACAAATTCTTCTTCCTTCAACTTTTCATCTGAAATTCCCCTGCTAAGAACACAATCAAGAGGGTTAGTTGCATTTGATTCATAACCCTTATCAGTATCATGTCAGGTTGTCCACAAAGTTGACATTATGCATTTTATTAGGATTTTTGTTGGCATCATGCATGTCAAACTTTATTATTGTACCACAATATTCTAAGGTAAGGCGTCCATGATACACATCAATTTTGGTTCTTGCTGTTCTTAGGAATGGACTTCCTAAGAGTACATCTGTGGAGTTGGAAGGTAGGTCAGTGTTCATCTCAACAATATAAAAATCTGCAGGATAAACAAAATCATTCACCTGCATCAATACATTTTCCACAATTCCTTTAGGGAGTATAATAGATCTGTCAGTAAGTTGAATTACTACCCTAGTTTCTTTCATGATACCAATGTTTAATTTTTTATATTCAGAAAAAGACATCACATTGATACCTGCTCCCAAGTCGCATAAAGCTTTTTTCACTTGTTGGTTACCTATTTTGCATGGAATTGTAAAAGTGTCTTGATCCTCGCATTTTTCTAGAAGTTTTGCATGTAGGATTGCAGATACATTCTAAGTCACGTTTATTCTCCCAGTTCCTGCAAGTTTCTTCCTGCTGCTGTACAAATTTTTAAGGTATTTAATATAACTGGGAACCTTAATAATTAAATCAAGCATAGGAGTATTTACTGCAATTTTTTCCAAAAATATTCATAAATTCCTTAGCCTCATCTAATTTCTTCTGTTTTGAAGATCTGGGAGGAAAAGGGGGTGGAATCTCTATTGTTTCCTCCTACACTGCAACCTTCTCATCTGTCTTAGCCACGGGCTTGGCCAAGACTGGATCCTATTTTTTCTATCTCTGCTAGGATGTCGGTCTTGGTCACGGGCTTGGCCAAGACTGTCTTTGGAGTTCCTAGAGTTGTTTCTGTCTGAATTTCCTCTTCATCATCCTCATCATCTTCCTCATAAAACGTCCTCATATCCTTGTCTGACTTTGCACCTTCCCTTTCTGGCAGTACACTTCCACTCCTAAGATTAATAGCCTTCAGTTAGTGCCTAGGATTGTCTATTGTGGTGGATGGTAATCTGCCTTAGTTATTAGGCTACTTTTGTTGTGCCAGTTGGCTAATCTGCATCTGCATCTCTATCATGCTTAACTGGGTGGCCTGCATAAATTTTTGCAAGGTCTCTTCTATGGGCACACCAGTAATTTTTAGAGGTTGGGGGGCAGGTGGTAACTAAAGCACATGAGTCTGGTTTTGAGGGGGTCTAGGTACAAAATATTGGAAGTTTATTAGAGACTGTTAAGGTTGTTGGTACTGTTGAGGTGTGTCCTGTTGTTGGCATATTCCACAAACCCTGGCTACCTATTCTGGACCTCCTATTGACATGGCTATTCCTACAGAAAGATTAAGGAACATATTAGATATTTCAATTAATTTTTGCTCAACATTTAGAAGCAATGTGCATGTCGCGCATGCGTCTCTGCCAAGTGGGTCAAGCCCACTGTCCAGCTTTCTCCAACTTAACGTCCGGCCTCGTCTCAAGCAAGCCCAACATTGCAGACCCAACGTGCGTGCTTCCTCCAAGTGGGCCTCGCATAAGCCCAGCTAAATAAATGAAGAAATCCCTTGGCAGCAGAAGATGTCCCTTTTTGTTCTTTTGGTCCATTTTTCTCCATTCTTTCTGCCTCCAATCATGATCTGCAAATGCAAGGGAACTGATAGAAATTAAATAGCTTTACTGCCCAAATTAGCTAGATTTTAGACAATAAATCATAAAAAATTAACGATCAATGAACCATAAATCAAACTGAAATTTCTACAGAAAATTCACGATAAACCACAATAGTATGCATCCAACTTCCAAAGTAGACCTTGCAACTTTTAAAAGAAATTATCTCTCTACATATTTAGTATTTCCGCATAAATAGAAACAGATGACAAGTGACAAGTCTCTCTACATATTTAGTATTTCCGTTCAGTTTCTACTACAACTTTGGTTGTTGAGATGCGAGAGCGATCCGGTTGGAGCGAGAAAGAAGACTAACGAGAGATAAGCACCCAAATTCCTCCTTCTATCTTTCTCCCTCTCCTGTCAGATCTGTTCTGATTGGTGTAGAATAGAGCTGATGGTGGTGGTGTGATACAAGAATGACCTCTCATCGCTATCTCACTCGGAGCAAGGGCACGGTGGCCTTACTCTTAAAGGCGCTAAGGGACGAAGAGAGTGACTCGAAGGCCCATGGTGGTTGGGTGACTTGCATACACACCAACACACTCACCTTGACACCCTTGAAGATCGTAGCCTACTTGGTTATTAAGGAAAGCCAAGGCGAGATAGCTCATGGGTTGGTCGGCCAAAGCATGAAGGGCCTCGCCGAAATCCCTAGCAACCTGTGAGCCTTTTTTAGCAAGGCCAAGTTTCTCTTGATGCCTTGCGCCCGCCTTCCATAACGCATATCTCAAGCCCGACGCTCAAGACCCTTTGTCCAAGGGCTTTTGGGTATTTATCCCTTGTACATAGCCTAGTGTAAATAGTGAGTGCTAGACTCATTTTAGGTTGTATTTGATTTTGTGAGTAATCTCCAAAATAGACCATATCTTAGTCTAGCATTAGGGTTCTTAAAACCAGCCACACTTTATCTTCTTCTATCGAATAGGTTGTGATACGATCCTAGCCCCATGGCTAGCCCCAGTGGGGTTAATACAACCCCTAGACATGGAGACAAGGCAAGAGACGCTGCTTGATCAAGCCTTCACGTGAAGGATGACATGGAAGGTGGCTTGGAGGTGCCTAGCGCAAGGTTTGATATCCATCCGAGTCAACCCATGGAAGAACGGCCTTAATAAAAGATCCAGCACATATACAAGACCAATTGGAGTCTTAGGAAGGCTGTGTCCAAGTTTTAGAGCATCTGGACGATAAGATCTCAAGAAGGTTCGAGATGACAATCTTGCACGCAGGAGTTCTAGGTGCAGACACAATAGGCGACTTCGTCCGAACCCAGACGACGCTGTACAAGTCTAAATTGTGCAATCGACCACATTTCAGAAACGTCAGGATATTAGCTTTCATTTGGAATAAGCTTCATCCCATTTAGCCCAGTGGTTTGAAATTTATATAAGTCGACATTATGGTGCGCAGTGTGGGCGCGAGACAACATACAACTTGAGGTTTCTGGCCCGATGATGAGGAAACTCGATGGAGCTTTTGGGATGTATTTAAATATATTTATATTTACTTTAATTAGTTAATTAAGTTATTTTCCTTAATTAGAACTCCTACTTCTATTCCTATTAGGGTTTGCTTGTAAGCTCTTTATAAGGAGCTGTTTAGCTCCATTATTGAGTTGGCTGTTATTTTGATAAATCAAGACATTGTCTTTGCAAAACTTTGCCCATTGTTCATCAATTGAACCTTGTTTCTTCTCAAGTCCGCAATACTCGAGTCGTCAACAAGTAAACTCGAAATTGTATTCCACTTGTTTGTCTGCCCTAGGTTGATATCCACAAGGGATATAGGCTTAGTGATTCAACCAAGGATCCTCCCTTGTTCGAACTAGGTTGGCTGGTGCTTAGTGATCAGCAGGCTTACATTGTCTAAGCGAGTTATCTTATTCCGTATCGAAATCCGTCTTTAAACAACGATCAGAATTACGTGCTACGCATCCTACACAACTAGGATCATATCAGTTGGTAGCGAAGCTTAAGGCGTTCAAAGATTGGTAACTATCCTATCTATCCTTACTGTTTTTATTTTGTTTTATTTGAGTCGTTGTAAAAACAATTCGCCAAAGTATAAGCGATTTGTATCAGTCAAAAAAAATTCAAAAAATCAAAAAGTGTCTTTAATTTTCTGTTTTGAGTCTTTGTCGATTTAGAAGTTCTAAATCAAAGTCGAGTCTTAAGTCCTACTTCTAAACCGAGTTGGTTTATTAGTTTGTGTCTGTTTTTGTCTTTTGATTTATTTGTTTAAGTCAAAAGAAGAGTCACAAAAATAGTCCACCAAAGTGTCAGTATCAAAATTGTATTTCAATACATAGCTATTGAAGTCAGATTTCTGTGAAAAAGAGTTCGTTAGAAAGCTACGTCTGTTGGGAGTCTGAATCAAGAAGAATCAGGTGATTCGGACACCGGAGTAAAAAGCTGCACCCGAAATACTAAATTATGTTCGCCGAAATAGATTTTACACTTTCTAGTGTTTAAGTTTGATTAGGTGATTGATATGAACTGATTTGAATACATGGGAGAGAGTTGTGTGCTCCTGATGGATGAGCTTGTTCAAGCATCAGGTCAGTTTCGGTTACGCGCTTCAGTTCACGAAAGGGCTTGTTGTGTGCTTATTTACGATGGTTGTGACAATCTTGCTAGTACTTATCTAGTGCATAAACTCGGTTTACCAAAATTACAACACCCTAATCCATATAGATTGAAATGGTCAGATTATGGTGGAGAAGTATTAGTGGATAAACAAGTTATTGTTTCATTCTCCATTGGAAGGTACAAAGATGAAGTGATGTGTGATGTGGTGCCGATGCAGACTAGTCATTTTCTACTTAGGCAATCATGGCATGTTGAAAGAAAGTGCACAATTGTTGAGAGGAAGCTTGGTGAAACCAATCGCTGCAGAATCGAAAAGGATGGTATAAGATTCATTCTAAAATGTTTGAAACCCCTTCAAATATATAGCGATGCGCTACAGATGCAACAAAATTATACTGACTTTGAAAGGCAAAGTAAGACTCAAAGAAATTCGGGGGAAGAACAAAAAGAGATGATCACCTTATTGTGGGAAATCAGCATGAGATGTGATGAATGCTTACAAATACAGCAAGCCACGAATGAGCACATTAGAGAACTAATCGAGAGGGTTGTTGGCAGTGTACCACGGCTAGAGGATAAAAATAAATTCCTAAGTGACAACCTAACCGAGAGAGGGATAGGTATGGAGGTTGTAGCACCATGGCGTACAAGTAAGCTAGGGGTTAATAAAGAGCATAGGAATGCTACAACACTTGCTATTAAGCATGACTTGAGTGTACAAGGGAAGGCAGAAGTGAGTGAGCGAGAAAAAGAAAAGGGCTTTAAAGAACCCAGAGTCTTAAAGAAGACTAATCAAAACAGCCCTCATGAAAAGAGTGAGCATGGGTTAACTAATTCTTCTTCTTATGTATTCTCTTTAGGGAAGCATAAGCAAGATGTTTTGAAGGAGAAGGAGTTGTCTAAGTTGCAACAATTAGGGTTGGATACCTTGGGTAATCCCTTTCCTTCATGTGTTTCCTTTGTTGATTCTAATAGAATTGTTGTCTTAAAAAAATCAGATTCGAGGGCGAATCTTTTCGAAAGGGAAGGGTATGATACGATCCTAGCCCATGGCTAGCCCCAGTGGGGTTAATACAACCCCTAGACATGGAGACAAAGCAGGAGACGCTGCTTGATCAAGCCTTCACGCGAAGGATGACATGGAAGGTGGCTTGGAGGTGCCTAGCGTAAGGTTTGACATCCATCCGAGTCAACCCATGGAAGAACGACCTCAATAAAAGATCCAGCACATATACAAGACCTATTGGAGTCTTAGGAAGGTTGTGTCCAAGTTTTAGAGCATCTAAACGAGTAAATCTAAAGAAGGTTCGAGATGACAATCTCGCACGCAGGAGTTCTAGGTGCAGACGCAACAGGCGACTTCGTCCGAACCCAGCCGGAACTATATAGGTCTGAATCGTGCGATCGACTACGTTTCAGAAACGTCAGGATGTTAGCTTTCATTTGGATAAGTTTTAACCCATTTGGCCCAGTGGTTTGAAAGTTATATAATTCGACATTATGGTGCACAGTGTGGGTGCGAGACAACATACAACTTGAGGTTTCGGCCCAAACCTTGGCCCGATGATGGGGAAACTCGATGGAGCTTCTGGGATGTATTTAAATATATTTATATTTACTTTAATTAGTTAATTAGTTAATTACTTAATTACTTAATTGATTAATTAGTTAATTAAGTTATTTTCCTTAATTAGAACTCTTACTTCTATTCCTATTAGGGTTTGCTTGTAAACTCTTTATAAGGAGTCGTTTAGCTCCATTATTGAGTTGGCTGTTATTTTGATAAATCAAGACATTGTCTTTGCAAATCTCTGCCCATTGTTCATCAATTGAACCTTATTTCTGCTCAAGTCCACAATACTCGAGTCATCAACAAGTAAACCCGAAATTGCATTCCACTTGTTCGTCTGCCCTAGGTTGATATCCACAAGGGATATAGGCATAGTGATTCGACCAAGGATCCTCCCTTATTCGAACTACGTTGGTTGGTGCTTAGCGATCAGTAGGCTTACGTTGTCTAAGCGAGTTATCTTATTCCGCATCGAAATCCGTCTTTGAACAATGATCAGAATTACGTGCTAAGCATCCTATGCAACTAGGATTGTATCAGGTTGCCTTAGTCTTTTCTAAGGAGGGTTATTCTTGAAGAGAGATCCTTGTGTAAACCAACAACAAGGTTGCCTAGATCTTGTTCTAGGATGTCTAGTTTTCCAAGTTACTTACTTGTAATCGTTTCCAATCAATACAATCATCTTTTCCTTTCCATTACAACTGCTTCCACTCTTCCCTTTATACACACACATCCACTCCCTTCAATCCTTAACATCCATCAAGCGCAAACCTCCTAAAGTGAGCTAGATCCGTCCATCCTTCTCTTCGTCGAAGCTTCACCAAATGAAGGTCGACTTACACCATGGTGGCAGGCTTCGGTGTTGGTGGGGTAGGCAGCGGAAGTTGAGCGGTGCGCTTTGGGTGCGAAGTATTAATGTAGTTTAGAGGATTCACAGTCTATTAATGTAGTGGAGCGGCGGAGCAAGGGCGAGATGGAGGAGGAGCACGGCCTGAGGAGACACGGCAGAGAAGGAGGAGATACAATGGCAGCGGCGTGGTGCAGCGATAGCGAGGGCAACAGTGGCGTGGCTTTGCGGTTGGGAGCAACTGCGGTTTTGTTAATTGAAATTGAAAAGAGAGAAATGACAGTTATATATTTAACACCCTACTTAAGCATATGAATGCCGTAGTAAATGGTGGTTCATAGTGGTGTAAGCAAAAAATGATGGTAGTTAAAATGGATATGGGCCGACCCATCCCGTTATGGGTACCCATTTCCAACATTCCACATTATGAAAATTAATGCCCTGTTTACTTCGTAGAATTCTCCCGAAAATTCTCCAGTTTTTAGAAAACTAGAGGTTTTTCGGGAAAACGTGTTTACTTCACGTTATTTTCATTCAGAAAATGAAAATGAAAAACCTCTATTTGAAAAATGATGAACAAATTTTAAGAATGTTCAAAAGTTATTTTCCATTTTTCTGTTTTATTTGGCTTGTATTTCCCTCAGTTTGAAAACACAGTTTTCAAATTGAGGATTAAATGAATTTTCCAAATAATACAATTCTACCCCTCTTGCCCTAACACAACCGTTCATCTTCTTCATCTTCATCTTCTTCTTCTCTTCCTGCCCTAACGCAGCCGCTCCTTTTATTCTCCTTAGCCTCACATCGGCCTTCTTCTTCCCTAGCCGTTTCTCACTCCGACAACGACTCGGGAGCACGACTCGGGAGCACCGTTTCTCAAGCGTAGAGTTAATGGTTAGTGTGATATAGAGTTGTAAGTGGGTCTGCATTGGTTTGGCTGTATCGAAACTACTGCTTGAAGACTTCTTTGCATGAATTCTAAGGAAATGGCTTGTATGAAGCTGGGATCCAAGAGTGATGTATTTCAAAAGCAAGGACAGGCCTGGTACGTATCCTTCTTCCTTATTCAAATTCAGTGTTATTTTCTACTATCCTCATTTTATTTATTATTTGTTGTGAATTTGCTATCTTTGTTCTTGCTATATTCCTATTGAGTGCATGGGTGTATGCTTATGAGATGAAATTAAGGAATTGCAGTCTTCCTGAGAGGATCCAGTCATAGACTTAAAAGTTACTAACAACTACTGTAAACCTCACCTGCATCTTGTCATGATATATAAATCCTCTTGCTTCTTCCCCTCTTCTTTTTTCGACAAAATAATATGTTTATGGTATTGATATGAGCTTTGGGCATTAGCATGTTTAGATGTTTAACTTCACTATTTGAACAAATATATGGTTTGTTTTATGTTGGGTCATCAGTATTGCACATGGGGTGAAAGATCCTGCTTCTGAGATATCATATTTTCTAGTGTGCATGTGCTAACATATATGTGATTCTTCACACAAATGACCGTGATACTTAGGCTTTCTTATGTGTGAAATGCTGCATGTCATCTGTTAGAAATGGTTAACTGATGGATCTAAGGATGGAGTTTGGTGTGATATCATTAGTAAGAAAAATTTAGGCTAGATATAGACAATCCATGGTTCCTAGTATCTTCTTATATAAATGCTCTTTATGGAATGTCTTCAACCTGTAATGAAATTTTTTGTACATCCTACTACTTGTGTCAGAGTTGAAATCCATAAGAAGCTTCAACCCTATTTCACTTGTGTCACAAATTGCTAAAGGGTTCTTTTTATCAAGTGCTCCCATTATATCTATTAATCTGTTACATACTACTGCTCTTGTATTAATGAAGATGGAAGAATGCTAGCGGCTTCCTTATATATTTATTGCACCAGGTTGTGTGGGTCTCTTCGGTGTGTTTGTTAAGTCCATAGAATTATACATTGCATCTTTGCTTTACTGTTGGCCATTCATTTACATGTCACTCCATGTGTTCGAGTGTATTTTTTGGACTCTTATCCATAAGGTCTTGACCTTTCATCGACAACCAAATAAATGCAGGTTCTGCACTATATGTGTTTTGCTTCCAAGTGATATTGTTGTTGAGGTTGGAGAAATGTCCTTCCATCTTCACAAGGTAATTTTACTCCTTAAATTTGTATGTTTTTACTTAACCATTTGGAACCTCACTTAATATGCTTTATAATGTGTTTTATGCCATGTTGTGGTTAATGGCTAGTCTAATTGCTTATACACCCACATTCTATTAGATTAAAATTAAGTCATGGGTTGTTAATTACCATGATAACCCATATGACACCTTCTGTAAGTTCCTTTTTGTTCCTAAATTTCCCTCCAACACTTCTGCTAGGAATACAAATTGGAAAACGTGCATCATTTGTGTTTTATAAACCTGCAGCGACGGGCAATGGAGATGAGATAGGTGATAGAAAAGCAGAGGATTATGTATGGCTTGAACAGATAAAAACTCCAGACGATCTTAACATGCGTCCAGGTGACTATTCAGGACCTGCTATTCATGCTTAGCAGTCAAAGATTGTTTGTTCATAACCCCTTGCCTATAATGCTTCTACGGAGTATATAACAAACTCTACAATCTCGAGCTTATATCTCGGTAGTACTACCTACAAAGTAGATGCGGTTAGATTTCATTTTCATGTAGAAACATGAACAAGTGAAAGTAAAATATATCTTGATGTTTAGCATCAACTCTAATTTGGATTTTGTACAAAGGTGCATGTATTGGTTCCATAATGTTTTGTTTACTCTTGTTCTACTGCTATCTTTTAACTCATTCCTCAGGCTACAAATTTCTTAACATGATGCGTTTTAATGATTGATTTAATACTTTTAAAATATTCACAAAATAAAATACAACATTAGTAATGTTTACAAGATCTCAACTCCCTTATCTAAAAATTGTGCAGAAAAATTATGTTGAAAGTTGTGTTGAAAATTGTGCAGAAAATTCATGTCGAAAAATGCAGCAAACTTGTGCAGAAAATGTTGACATAATTATGCAGAAATGAGTATGAATTTGGACAACAAAATTATGCAGAAAAATTATCCATTAGTTTATTAATCTTTGCAAATAGAAGAAAATAATAACATAATTTTTTCATTAAAAAAATAAAGTTGTTGGAACAAAATTGTTTTTTGTTTTTCAAAATTTTGGAAATTAGTGCGAAGTAAACACATTTTCCAATTTTTCAGATCAGGAAAATAAAACAGTGTGCGAAGTAAACACGTTTTCCAGTTTTTCAGATTAGGAAAATTGTGCGAAGTAAACACGTTTTCGAGTTTTCTGTTTGAAATGAAAATTCTCTATTTTCTGAAAAACAGCAAATTTTCAGACTGAAAATTCTCCCAAGTAAACGGGCCCTAAGCTTCTTGTATTCCTTATAAAAATCTAATTCAAATAATGGTCATGTAAAAAGGGATTTTTGGGAGGATTCAAAGCTTGACTAGTACTCAAATTCAAAGTGCTTGATGGATGTAAAAGAAATATAATATTCGAATAAATCTCAATTTTATTTTGTCACTTTAGTTAGTAAAAGTATTAGTATGTAAAAATTGGTATATAAGTAAATGAAAAAATATACCCATGGCATGGCCAAAAATTGGTTTTAATTTCTTCTTTTTTAACTTTCCCATTTTTTTATAAGTCTCTTTTTAAAAAAATATATAGTAACATTAAACTTTTAGGGGTGTACAAGAACCGGGCAGGCTCGGAACTGCCAATTTTGACCCGGATCGGACTTTTTTTTTTTTACCTGGACCGGACCAGACCGTATAGTTCCGGTTCGGTCCGGTTCTCTAATCTTCAAAATCCGGAAACCGGCCCGGAGAACCGGTAGAACCGGAAATATATATATATATATCAAAGTTTCCATTTGGTTTAATGGTTAACTTATCACCTATTATATTAAAGGGGAGATGCTCAAATTCTCTTGGCTCCCACTTTCTTTTTTCTTTCTAAACTTAACTCCTCCTCTTTCTTTTTTCCTTCTAAACTATATTAAAATTCCTCATTCATTTTTCTTTTTTTTTTTCTTTTAAACTCAATTAAAAGTACTCATTTTTTTTCTTTTTATTTGTTATTTTAAATATAAAATTTTATTAAGGACGTTATATGAGAATTATTATGAAGAAAAAATATTTTCTCCGTAGTAAGAACTAAGAAATAAAATTTTAGTAGGCATTTATATAGTTAACATGGCACATACTAGTAATATATTATTGTAAATTGTAATAGCCATTTATATAGTTAATATGTATAGAGTAAGACCATTAATTATTAACAATATAGCTATTAATTATTATCAATTGTCATAAAATTAAAAATAATATTAAAAGAACGGCCATATTTTAAGGACCGAAAATGCTTGAGTGAAATAATTAATCTCTTACTTGTATGTTTGTAACGGACAAAGAAAATATCTGAGGAAATATATAGTTAAATATTTTATATTTTTGTTATAATGTTGTTATTCCTTTCTTTTCTTCTAGAGCACTTGATGCTTTTATTATTTGGGAGGGATGGGAAAATTGGAAAGAGTGGATGCAAGAAGGCCATGGTTAATGGCCCAATACATATAGACAACTGAGACCCAAAAGTAAGCTGATGAATTATTAATAAAAATTTAAAAAGCAAATGGAAAGAATACCACATCGCTCAAACACAAGAACTACATCGCTTTCGAATGCTATATATATCAAAAGCTTGAGCCCACTTAGACCAAAATTATTCTTTCGCTTTTTACGAAAGAATACCGTGCGCTCGTCTCAAATAGCAACTAACGCCTATTTTTTTGGGTGCCTTAAAAGTCCTCATTTTTTTTCTTTTATTTGTTATTTTAAATGCAATTTTTAAAAAATTATTTAAAAAATTTCGGTCAGAATCGGAACCGGCCCAGTCCGACCCGGAAAAATTGGAACCAGCTCAGACCGGACCGGAAGTGTCCAGTCCGGTCCAGTTCTGTCTTGGACAAGAACCGGTAATTCCGGTCCGGTCTAGTTCTGTCTTGGACAAGAACCGATAATTCCGGTCCGGTCCAGTCCGATTCTAACTTCTAGCCCAAGAACCGACCCGGACCGGCCCGTGTACACCCCTATTAACTTTACCATAGTTGTTACATTTTTCCTTCAAATTTTAGAAATTTCAGCAAATATTTTCTGTTTTTTTACATTTATAGTGATTATTTTATAAAACAAATCACTACAAATGTCAAAATTATAATCTTGTAAGAACTATATAGTAGAATTTGCAAATTAAAACGGTAGGAGTTTAATAGAATATTTTGAAAATTATAAAAAAAAAATTATATATCATACTCTTAGATCGTCTTTGAATAATAAAACAATGCATAAGAAAATAAAACACGGTAATTACGACAAGATAGTACGTGAGAAATAAGCTCTCGAGATATCTTCTAAAAGGAGTATGTGAAAACAAGAGGAGACAATACTGAAAAAAGAGCAAGCACTTTTTAGCTCGAACACCAGATTGGCTAGACCATCAACAACTGAGTTTGCTTCTCTATAAATATGAAATATCTAAACCTCTCATGGAGCCGAAGAAGGTTGTCAATAGCATCAACAAAAAGCTTGTAGGACAGAGGGATCAAGATGATTTGAAATTTTGAAAGAACCCATACAACACTATGGTTATCAACTTGGAACACGATCTTTCGGTACCCACACGACCATGCTTCTTACAACCACAAGAAATTATTGTTAAAAAGCATACCATTCCTCCATTTATCAAGCAACCAAAACCGAAAATTAAATCCCACTGGAAAGTTCTCCGACCCTGAAATAGACACCCATGATTATCAAGCAACCATTGATCGAGTTGGAGAGCAAAAAATTGCGGTAAATCTGCAGAGTTTAGGAGTTGTTGCCAAACCATTTTGCGCTTGGGCAGTCACGCAACACATGAGTAATCGACTCATCTTCTCCCTTGCAAACCTCACACAATGGATTATTCGTTAGCTGCCTACATCTTTCCACATTTGTGAGAATTTTATGATGAAGCCATAGAAACGTGTTTCCAATGAGCGCCAGGATCCAAAATTATCTTCTTTAAAATAATAGAAATTTTTATTATCAAATCCAACACAACACGACTGAAAACTCCGTGAGTGGCATAGAAGTAGGAGTGTTCAAGGGTAGGGTCGGTCGATTTTTTTTTCAAATTCTACATCAAATTCGTATCTAGTCTGTTTTAAAATATACATATCCAGTCCTATATTCAAACTCTAAAAAAATTATAAAATTGGGTTGAGTAGGGTCGAATATTATTTAAACGGCTTGAGCAAATATATAATTATCATTTTAGTATTTGAAAAAGAAAAGTTTAAATTGAAAATTTTAAAATGAATACATACAATATGAAAATTATATGGTAAGTAATATATATGATTATTAATATCTATATTTACAAACTAACATTTTATACCTTATTCCATATTGAAAAGAAAAAAAGTTTGAAATAAGTTTTTCATGAAGATTTTTTTTATATTTATATATAATTGTTAGATTTTTTTTGTTAAAATCATAATTGTTGTAGTTGTCAGATTGATTTTTTACAAATATTAAATATGAAGACCCTACATTTATTAATGTAGAATAGTTCTTTTTGAAATTAAAACACAGCTCTATCCCATTCAACGAATAAAGAGTTCGATTATGTACGGATAGGGTTAGATTGAGCGGGACATGCACGTTGATGAACACCCCTAAATAGAGGGGTGAACATGCCTTACCACAAAAACACACCCTTTTTTTTGGGAGTTTTTATCAGATACTGAACTATATAAGTTTAATTTAGTAGGAATAGTGTCTTCTACTACTCTCTTATTGCACTAATATGTGTTTTTTATTGGCTTATTGCACTGATATAACTTATGTTTTATTTTAATATATGCATGTTTTTTGTGTTTTGCGAGGAGGCGAGCGGCACTGGAAGGCCATAACGGGTTTAGGGCGCCTTGTGTCTTTGACGACACCGACACGGTACATTATCATTGCACCCTAGAGTTACTATTTCTTCATTGCACTTTGCATAATAATAAGCTAAGGTACAATCTGCAAAACTAATCACCCACATCTCATTCCTATGCTTCCTCAGTTTCTTATGGTTAGAAATATTACAGAGATTACTACTGCAGGCTGCAGCTTATACATACACACCCCAACCTACCCCGTCGCTTTCCACGATAGTTTACACAGTCCATTCATACCGAGTTGTTTGTTCGTAACCAAAATGAAAACCATTAACCTAACCAACGATATGGGCAGCTCAAGGACCACTATCTTGAATGACGACACTAGCATCTAGCAAAAATTCAACAAAACCAACCCTTCCATCTATATCTTTGTTTTCCTCTTCCGTCTCCCGACACTTTTAGCCCTCTTTTCTTTTGGTTCCTCCGGTCTGAAAAACCAAACAGTCAGACTTCAAAAACTGTAAATGAAATGAAAAACAATTGATCAAGTTATTGACGTATGCTTTAATAAACAATCAATCCACAAATTCAAGCATCTGTCACTACCAACTCACCCTTGGCTAGGCTCGCTAGGCTCGCTAGGCTCGATATTGTTCACGGCCCATTTCATTGCATGAAGAAATATTTTCTTCACCTGAATCAAAACAGTAACTTTATGAGAAAGAACATTGCATGGGAATGGTGCATGGCCTGTGCTCATTCACAAACATTTAGTCATCTTACTATGTGTCCACTCATCATTGTACTACTACTAGCAAGCAAACAAGTAAATCAACTGAGCATTTATAGACAATTCATACCTCCAACTTGTCCTCTTTTGCCCGGTGATTATGTGGGAGTAGACGGAATTCCTCAGTCAAGCGGATGCACTCACCAACATTTTCAGGTGAAACAAAGTCCAATGCTACTTTTATGCATGACTGCAAGAGGACAGTAGTGAGTATCATGGAATGTCACTGTGTGCGTGCTTGCGTATGCGTATGCATTTGCATGTGCATGAATCTTGTTAAAACCAAGTATGAAAAAAAGCGCAAGAATGATCATGAACTTCGAAATAAGCATGTCAGAAAGTAAGAAGAATAAGACAGTATGTTAGAAGCAAGTCTGGTATGCATTCCACATTCATCGAATTCTGGACTTAAAATAGTTTCTTTAACACTGAAATATTTAACGCACCCCATGAGTAAGGCCAAAAAATATATCACAAAAGAAAATCTATAAGACCTTTATATTTCTCACTTGATGAGGACAACCAGCAGGAATAAAAACAGCATCTCCAAGTTTCTGGACAAAGGTCCACGGTTCAATGCCTGCATGATGGAGATGGAGAAAACAAGAATCTGTAAATCTGAAATTTCTAATAAGTTTAGCACAAACACAATATTGACGAGATAACGAACCATATTCCTCTTTCAGCTTCCTCTTGTGCTCTAGTTTCAAATAAAAGGATTGATCATGTATGGGGTGAACAACCTACATCACCAGAAAGGAAATAAATCAACAAATAAATAGTGGTAAGGAGATAAGCTGTCAATTGGCCAAACAATATCTTAATTTATATGTTGCTGCTGCTACTCAGTTTATATAAGATAAACTTTTGTTGTTTTTTTTCAGGAAATTTGCCTAAGTCATTCTTTAAAGCACCAATTCTGAAGGAAAAGAAGGCACATCCACCTTCATTGTTCAACTATTAAGCATATCCAGAAAAAAGAACAACGAACGCACCTTCGGCACTGGGCAACAATGAATGTGCCTAAATTCTTTGAAGTGCTTGTTGCAATACTCCTGCAGCTTAGGAACATCTTCTCTCCGGAAAATGTCCCAGAGAGCACCTCCCTCCGCATCCTCTGACCCATCCAAGTCATTTCTATGTTCTGAAGGTACACTAGCATCATTACCAACATCTCCAGGACTTTCAACTGTGTCTGCAGCAGCCATGTCCGCACCTTTTTTAGTTCTCTTCCTTCTCTCGTCACATAGATTCCCCTGCTCATCACCATATTCACTCCCATCATTTCCTTTTTTCTCAGTACACCTCTTTCTAGATTGCCACCCATTATTCAGCTTACCCGTATTATCCACTTCATCATTTTCATTCTCTTGCGACTCCTTATCCTTATCATCAAATTCCCCTCCATTCCTACTACTCTCTCTCTTATTGGCTTCTTTGCCAGCTATATCCTCACTGGGATCAGTACCAGAACAGATCTCGACACTCTCAGCAGCCATCGCATGAAATGCATCAGTCTTCAGATCACCATCCAGCTTAGATTTATTTGTAAACACAGATTCACTCAACTGGTGATCCTTATTCTGGTCAACTTTTCCATTACATATAGTATTATTAGCACCCAAGGTATCACATGCATCATTATGCATGTTATTGGCAAGATTCCCATCCTGGACTTTGTTGTTTCCAAAAAGTTCTCTTCTGTCTTGCTCCATGTGCTGTGGTTTCAACTTTGATATTGCTTTTCTATTTTCCTCTTCGAGGTTCCATTCAGCAATATCAGTTAAAACATTCACCTGAAATGCCAAATCAGTATGAAAAAAATGAAGAACGAGAAGAAAAAAAAATGATTAGGTGAAGCAATGATTAAAGAATACCAAAGACCGAGTAACACTTACACAACTGGATTTCTATTTGCACTCTAAACGATGATTCTCTTAATATTTGATCCAAAATTGGTAAAAACATCAGGACATTCCTACCAAAATCTATTAAACTTCCAAAACTATTGTTTCCCTTGCGAAGCAGATGCCACAATGCATCCCATTGCAGTCTAACAATCATGTCTCAAAATATAGAGGATAAATTTAAAGAGAAACAAAAACAGCTTAAAACAAACCAGATTGGGCTTCAGCTTTTCTTAGCCAAATTATAATCACAATCAACTGAATTTACTAGTGAACAAGCAGAGCTAAATTATTTGCATGGACCACTTTTCTTAGATTACTTATTGCCACCCAATCATTAGACTAGCATGTACGGAATCAAATAACTATTAAAGTCAGCATCTGCCTAAAAGAAGGAATACGAGGCCACAGTGCTACTCTACCGCCATTGAGTCCACTTTAGAGAAGTTGGAGAGCTTCATAAAAGAACAAAAGAAAAGTAAACTTACTGCATCAGACATGTCACAATGAAGCTTGGTTACAGAGTCTCCACGCCCAAGCTCTTGAGCCAATCCATAAGCAATATAAGTCTTCGGTCCCATGTCAGGCATCAGAGAGCCTTTGGGCAATTGGACAGCAAGATTTAGAGGTCCACTAGTTGGATGAGTATACTCCTTGAAGGGCAAAAGACAAGTAAATTCAGCATCATGGCGAGGCAAACACTCCCCAAACCTTTTAGATGGAGGCCAATCTTTCAGTTTCAGTATTTGAGGCCAACCGCGTGCATCAAACTGACCTTTTGTGTATCCCTCAAAGAATTTGTGGACATTAACATCTACCTGCATGTTTTTACCGTTAGTTATGAATATTTAGAAGCACAACTAGCAATAATGATTCAGTAGGCCAACAAAAGCACATGAATAGAGAGACGTGGATGAATAAGTTACAAGAATCTCCAGACACAAAAAGGGATAATATAATTCGGAAAAATGGAAACTAATCACTATAAAGAGGGCATAGCACCACATCAGAACCATTAATAGAAACTCGTGAGCTTGAATATAGATCAACACTTAGGCAGGGATGATTAAAGGATGCTTGTGATTAACAATCCTTAAACTAAGCCTGAGGAAACATGCATCATTACAAGGTATCCAGTTTAATGCTAGAAAATTTGTGCTCCAGAGCTAAAAAAGGAACTAGTCTAAATATTCAAAAGGAAACCATCAAAAAAATAATTTATTATTGACCTTTTAATCTCATCATAAACTTAAGAAAACAAATCACAACAAAAAAGAAACAAACAATACAAACATCTGAATGAAAAAGGCCAAGCAAAGGCATAGAAAATCTGCATCATTTTTTCCCCATTAAAAAAATTGCCAAGCAATTTTGTCACATTTGCAGTAATAAACATATCAAAAAACATATAGAAGCATCTTTACTGACCTCACACCATTCCAAACACTCTATGGCTTTCACATCCAAGAGCGTATCATGCTTTTCATTTTTGATCTGACGGAAGGCACGCCACATAACCAGTGGCTCCCAGCTTAAGCCAGAAGCAGTTTCAAGCACATTGCTGACAATAACAGGCTCAGTTCTTGCCCAATGGAATTGAAAATGCTCCAAATCTTTCTCCTTGAGATCTTTGGCATTTGGATAGTATAAATAGTTGTCTCTAGAATCTTCTCGAGATGCTGCTTTTAATAACTTACCATTGCTGATGTCAACATCACCTTTGGAATTTAAACATGCACATCCATCAGCAGGAGCTGTAGCCAACTCAAGCTCATAACTTTTGGTAATATTTTCTGCCTTCTTTCGCAAGCATGCAACCTCTTCAGCTGGAAACAAGCATCTCAGTTTAAGAGTGCCACAACAACGCACACAAAGAATGCTACCATCACTGTTAGCTTTCCACTGAGGTTTTGATGCTGAAAACTCCTCAGACATCTCAGCAGGCACCCAGATAGACATCTTATCACTCCCAGAGCTCTCAGCAATGACTTCATTAGCCACTTTCTTACGGCTAGAAATTCGTTGTTGTTTCTCGGAGGGGCCCTTTTCACCATGCAAATAGCCAAACCCTCTATTGACATACTCTACAACCACCTCCTTCTCACCACCCCTAAGGTGACCATCACGTATCTCACGGCAGCATATAAGGCATAGATCATAAGAGCAGTCAGGACAGCTCCGATGGTAGTCAAAAATAGAAGTACTGCAGTTGTCACTGAAAAAAGCAACAGACTAATCTTAAACATGTAGAATAACGGGGGAAAATAGGAAATTAAAATAGCCAGAAAAAACCATACCAAAACATGCGTTCATCTTTAGGACATTTGGCATCTTCCACTTTTAAGTCACCAAGTTCTATCCCTGTGAAAAGTGCATAATCAGTGTTATAAATACAAAACTCAATATTCCGCATAGATGCAACTATACAAAAAGACATAAGTTGTTCATCAATCTTCTTCGTCAATCGAACAACTACAGAGTAAACAACTGCATGAATGAGAAACAGAAAAGACTCCAAAAAGAAAAAGAAACATGGAAAAAGACACAGAGGAGAAGGGAGTTAATTGAGGTCTGTGAGAAACTTTAAACTGGCGAGCAAACCAAAAGTACCTAGTGTTTTGACCTCAATCACCCTCTCTGTTCTTTGTTCTTCATCTAATTGCTTCAAGTATGGAAGAACTGTTTGGATCACAAACTTGGAATGCTGTTTTACTTTATCATCACTTAATTTTAGTTCTACTTCCAAATTCTGCAGCGAATATCAATGAAACAAAGAAAGGAAATCACACACTGGATACAGCTAAAGCACATGGAATACTAGTAGAAACAAACTAACTTTTATCGGTCCATCAAGACGCAAGCAAGCTTTGCAGTTGCAATTTCCAAGGCAGACTGGACATTCATTAGCAACTTCATCCTCTGTCATCTTATGGTACCTACAACATAAACACAGAATGATTTAAAGATAAACAGATTGGTAGGGACATTAACCAGTAGACATGCATAAAGGGTTTAACTAAAGCATCTTCAACTATCACACTACAGATGGTCATTCTTGACAAAAATTTAAAGCGGAAAGAAGTTATGCCATCATCTTGCACCATTGAAGTCATTATGGCTCACCAGCTGCAGTAAAATATAGTTAAAACCTTATCAGTTGCCACATAGTGAGTGTGCAAGACATTCCAGACTCGAAATTACTGTGAAAAAACAGTTAATGTTTGGGGATAGCAGAACAAATCCTGATGACACAAAACATGAATGAAAGGTCCACTTTAATGTTGGAAAGAAGCATAAAAAGCAGAAAGCATAATGATGCAAATGCAGCAAAAACATGTAAATTTGTAATACTCACAAGAAGCTGCAGCAATTGATAATTCTTTTCTTAGTGTTTAAAAACCATTGGTATCCTCAGTAAATAGATGCACATTTAAGAGCATCAAAGAAGCAAAGTAGTAAGGAATTAAACAATACCATCTGCGTAAGCAGTGGATACAATAACGCTTAGATGGACAATGCTGGCATCGAACAACAAGACCTTTGTCGTTCCGCTGGCATTGATGGCACATAAAACTCTACAAAGAAAAACATCAAAATTTAGAAACATGATCCAAATACAACATAAAGCAACCAGAAATATTGTTGACAACCAAACAAAGAAAGCAAAGGGGAGTTAAATTGATGTTCTTACATCTTTGCTGTGCGTTTTTTTCTCTTGAACAGACTGCTTTGGCTGATTCCTGAGTGAATATGTTTCGCTAGTCTCTCCTTCACCATTCTCCACACCCCTGTCCTTAATCCCCTTCTTTTGACGTTTTCCACTAGCTTTCTTCCCAACCCTACCACCAGAATCACCATTCCCTTCACCTTCCCCTGTTTCGACATCGGCCGTTACCGCAGGCTTTCCAGCTCTCTTCCTTCTCTTCCTTAAATCATCATCAAAGTGTTCAGGCTCCGCATAGCTCACTACCTTCTCAGTACAGCTCCTCTTCCTTGAATGCCGCGAAATCTCATTACCAGAATCGCCTTCTTTACCGCCCTGATTCTCAAGATTAAATCTTACTTTTTTAATACCTTTCACTGGCGTCTCTTCAGCATCCTCCTTCCCTTCCATACCTTCTAAAACCCCATCTGTTTTTTCCATCTCCTCCTCCTCCTTCTCCATATCAACAATGCCACTCCTTACTTCCCTTTCTTCTTCAATTTTTTCCTCCTCTTTCACACAATCCACATGACTATGAATCCCCAAATTCCCCTCCATAACTAATGCAGAAACGAGACCGTTTTCTTGGTTACCTCCATCAACGGAAGCAGCCTCTTGGTGTTCCAATTTGATTTCGTGATCAATACACAGATGGGTTTCTTCTCCATCACCCATCTCTTCCTTATTCTTCCTCCGCCCGTACTTCCTCACTCGGGCCTCTTAAGCTTCTGCCTTCTTTTACCAATTTCTCCGCGTACCAGGAAAAGAACCCAACAAGATAAAGGAACCAAAACAAAACTTTAGCGAAATCAGATGCGAAGAAGGATTAATAAAATCACAAGGACCGACTAAACTGGGTTTGGGTTTGGGTTTGGGTTTGGGTTTGGGTTTTGAAGAAGAGAGGGTTTTTAGTATTAGTATTCGTATAACTACTATTTGTCGTTGTGATTTTTGGAGTTGAATTGTTGAAGGGGAAAAGACAAGTTGCTGTTTTTGCAACAAGAGTTTTTTGTGAGTGGATTTTACGTATCGGTGTTGGACTCGGATTAATACTACCCCTTCCGAATTTTATTAGACGAGGACTAATACTATTGTTTTTTTAGTGTATTAATTATAATTATGATATGATTTGTTGTTTTGGGAATTGGGATTACAATTTGTTTTCATTTTGAAAGGAACTAATTGGCGCCAAAGAGTAGAGACTTTTGGGAGATTAGGGTTTCGTTCTTCAATTTTTTTTCAATTCCAAATTGTTTTTTTTAGGGTTAAATCATTCCACTATTGCTCTTGCTCCTACTACTCCTTCTGATGTGCCTGTCAGTAGGTTGATGGGTTTGCTTCCAATAGTGCGCAAGTCTTCTCTCTATAGTTCCAAATCTAAATCTGGCTGGGAGATAAAAAATAAATTTCCAGATCTCCTCCCGCACAAACATCTCATCTATTCTTTCTCTATCGCGGTAAAACTGAAACGTGGGAGTGCAACGAATATGTTGGGTGGTTTCAAGGCATTCATCGATGTCCCATACACAAAAGACATCTTAGGAAAGTTGTTGCTCACAGCCGGTAAAAGGCGGGCAGTATTTGACTGCACACACGACACCTGAAAACACCCATCAAAATTCAATTAACACCATCTCTTTCCCCAACTCTCATTGAAACATAACATCGAACAGCTACCGTGCAAACACAAAACAAACAAATACACCACGAGGCACCGTAGTTGATAACGGCCTGCAAAATTCAAAAGATCTATTTTTTTAGAAGACCAAATTGTTTGAATCAATGAAAAACAAGATGAGTGTGGGTTGTTATGCGCGAGATTGGTTACTGGGTTTTGGAGGATTTCAATTAAACTCGAAGCAAGGGGCATGCTCGTAAATTTGAAAAGGAGAAGGGATAGAATTGATACAAACTAATCAAAGTCAACTTCTCTTTAAATTCTGTCCAAACCCAAAACGACATTTTTTTTGGGCATAGAGGGAATAGAAAAATGCTTTTGTGTGTTAGAAGTTGTCACTCTTTTATAAATCAGTTACAACTTGTAACTAACTCGTGTGAGACAACAAAGACGATTTTATAGAAAACATCAACACTAACAAGCTAAGCTAAATAGATGAATTCTACCATTTTTTTTTTTTTTATGAAATTAGAATACAAATTAGAGTAAAAAAAAACCTTAAATGTTAATACCATCAATTTTTATATACCTCTACATTATTTCCAAGAGGGGTTAAAACTGAATAATAAATACAATAATTAAATTATTATTTTTTATTTTAAAGACCAATTTTTTTATATAATATTTTATTTTAAAAATTAAGTCTAATATGTGTTTTTTTTTTATTGGAAGATTTTCATACATGTGTAAGCACTGTCATAATTCATAAGTAATTGGTTACCAAACACTAATTTTATCCCACAACACATCACCGGGCAGCAATCCCAAACAGGCCCATGATATATGCTGAAATAAGAGTTTTTTTTGGTTTGAGGGAGGTTACACTTCAAATTCAAGAGGTATCAAAACATCACAAAACCTGAAGAAAGCTACCACCAGTCACCGAATATCCCAGGAAGAACTTCCATTTGCTAAGATACTGTTCTCCGTTCTCCATAACTATACGGCCACCTACTTTTCTGCAATTACAAAAACAAAAGCGAATCTTGATTTGAAAACTATGAATCAAGGAATTCATGTAACCTCTGGGTTAACTACTCTCTATAGGAACACAAGTCCCTCCATTCTCTACTGAAGCACTTGAAAGCTTCAGCCTAATGGCCTCAAACTCTGCGTTTTGCCTCTCTTCATTTGTCAACCACAAAGTTAAGCAACGATCAATCAAATCTGTCCTGCAACTCGGCAGGGAATTCCCTTTCAAAACCCTTGTCCTCCCATACGTAGTAATCCTCACTAGATTGGAATCAGAGGGATCTTCGGCATAACTATCAAGAACATTCCTTATGGCATCACACCAGATCGGACGAGCTACCTTTAGGAACTCATGCAAAGCAGTTACCGGCAGCTTAACACTCCCCAGTTCAGACTCACCATGTCCACCCTTTCCATGATAATCTGACCCTCCAACCTTCAAAAGATGATAAGCGTCCGCAATGTCCCTGTACACTGTTTACAAGGGAACGACTTCAACATATAAGTTTCACCAAAGAGTAAAAGAAAATTAGTTAATGCATTCCCCACTGATTCACCCCGGAATTCAGATTTGAAGTAGAAGAGCACATTTTTGAGGTTGTCCCTTCTTTTTAAAAAAATGAAGAACTTGTGAACCCTTTGCCTGTAAGAAGCATAACCCGTCTAATGCAGCATTTGGCAGAGCATGTTAAAACTGCATTAGTTGCAGAAGGACTATTTTCAGGATGAATGAAAGTTATTCTGGTTTATAATCAATTAATTTTGCTGCATAGTTATAGTGTGTATTAAAATGTGCTTGAACATTTTAATATTTTTAGGAGTCTAGGGACAGTGTCAATTAACAAGGCACTTGAGCTCCAGAAGGTTACAAGTCTAGAGCACTACTACATACGAAAAGAAACCCAGAATTTTAAGATGATAGAAAAGGAGGAGATGCATGCTAAGAAACATACCCGAGAGTATTCCATCGCTTCTATAAGCTTCAATCCCATGAAGGCCAGCATCTTTCAATCTTCGGACAACAGCAACAGGATTTTTCAATGCCCATGGATGAGCCAGCACAGACAGACCCCCTGTTTCACGTATAAGCTGAACTGCTTCCTCTACAAGAGGCTCGCTCCCCCTGATTCCAAACAGACAACGGAAAAACACTTAAATGCATCATTCTCTGAATAAGAAATATACATGGGATGGAATATAATGACTTGATCATAGGTGACTGGAGTATTACGTGGAATAAGCAGGTCCACCATCATATAGGTATCTGGCAAAAGCTTGTTTCAGATTCTCTACATAGCCAGCTTCAACCATAGCTCGAGCAACATGCAGTCTCCCAGGAGCAACTCCTTTCCCTGCTATCCTGGAGACATGCTCCAACTTAAGAGGCAATTTTAGTTTATTAAGCTTCATGACCATATCTTTTGCACGAAGATAGCGGCCATCTCTAATATTGGACAAGAACTTTTCCAGTTCCTCATATCTTGCTGACCCACAGCTGCTGTAATATGCAAGAATGTGCACTGGCTCCTCTGCCTCAGGGTTTCTGCTTTAAGAACAAAATTACAAGAATAAAAAAATTGAATATCCTGTAATTAATTGTTTTTCAATTTGTACTAATGCTCTTTCATAATCAGCTTAAGTCATCGGTGAGAACATCATAAAAACTCAGTGATCCAGCAAGAAATTCAGTGAAAACCCACTATCAAGCAAGTGACAATGAAGAGGACAAATGTAGTGATAGCAAATACCCTGGAGAGAATATTGTGCTGATTTCAACTCCTGGGATTATTTTCATGCCAAATCTGCGAGCTGCTTCTATAGCCTCTGGAACACCAGACATTGTATCATGGTCTGTCAGAGCAAGAACGTTTACCTGTTCTGAACACACCGTACTAGTTAAATCGTTATTTTGAAGACCACAAAGCATTGACAAATCAAAAAAGGCATGAAAAGGCATCCATCACGCATACTACAATAAAAGAAATCATCAAATATAATAGCAATATGGTCGTTCCAGAGTGTAGCCCATGACCATAGACAACTCATTTCAGAATAAAATACTCAACTGAATTTCCAATGGCATTATAGACTCAAAGCTGAAAATTTTCCAGAAATGTTTACAGTATATGTTTTACGTAAATGGTTTGTCCCAAAAAGAAAATGACTTTGAAGAATAGTTCCTTGCTAAAGAAACTAAAATCTGATCCAGAATCCAAATTTCTCTATATTTGACTTCTTCACTTCGATGTGGTTAAAAGTGACACATATCTGCACTACTGCTCGATGATGCAAATGTCTATCACAAACTACAGGATATCTCAAATACAAGATACAGTAAAAGCTTTTAGCAGCATACAAACTTTCCCCAAAAGGCAAAAAATGAAAATACGCCTGTACTTCCTAAATCTCCATGTTTTAACCAGGAAAGCCAAACTATAGTACAAATATTCCTCAAAATTACAAAGATTTTCCCTATTTCATCACTTAATTGTTTTACCTTCAAAATGTTTCAGGCTTATAGAATCATTCCCATTAATGGGAAAAAGGAATCAAATTTCCAGCCATTCACTCAAAACATAGAACAACCCCATTTGGGATAGCACTCAAATTGCACAGTATGTCCATGAACTAAAAACAAAAGACTAACAAAACAAATTTCACCCCACCATTTTGAGTCAAGCAATAAAGCAAACACAACAAAGGTAATCAAATTCCAAACCCACTCATCAAACTCACCCCATGCCCATGAGCTCTCTCCACAAGCTTGGAAGGAGACAAGAACCCATCACTGCATTTGGAATGAGAATGCAATTCGAACACAAGTTTCTCTTTTCCTACACTCTTCTGCTGCTGCACGCCAAAATCACTATCAACAACAACAACCGCAGCAGAAGGAGGAGGCTGAATTGTTTCTAAAAACGCCCATTCAGCGACAGACTTAAACGCCAAAAGCTGCTCAACCGTCATCTTCTTCTTGCTCCCTCCATGCTTCTTCTTCTTCTTGTTGTTGCTATTGGGCTTCTTGGGGTTGTTAAAAGCATCATCCACCATAATGGGTTTTCTTGAATTAAGCCAAAAAGATCTTGGTGGATAGATATTAGATTAGATAGATAGGACGAGGGAGAGCAGTGGAAGAAGAAGAGACGGGGGAAGAGAGAGGAGAGGTTTTAGAAGGGTAATCTTTGATTCCACACTTGGCCCGATGGTTGTACTGTATCCAATTTAACGCTTCGCCTTCTTTTTCTTTTGTTGGGTCAGCGTCCCAAGGCCTCGTATTATCATAATCGAACCGAACATCGAACTGAAAATAAAAAAATTATAGTTCGATCGAGTTCGATCGGGTTCGACCGGATTGTAGATGTTAAACCATTCAATCTTAAATAATTGAACCGGATTAAACCGACTGGGTCAATGTCTGTAATGGACCGACCCATTAAAATTTTAAAAAAATATATAAAAAAATAAAAAAATACCAAAACGACGTCAAGCATTGAATCAGCCGGTTCAATCAAGTTCGCCGGTAGTATAAAAACTGACCGGGTCGACCAGTCGAATCCGATTCACATACAAATCTGGTCCAATAACTGAATCGGACCGAAAATATAAAAAATTCCGATTAAACCGATCGGACCGACCAATCCGGTTCAGTTCTGATAACCAGGCTCGTAAGTGTACGACTCTTGTTGAAACTCACAACAAAATTTCTTGTCGTGTTTATTGGTAATGGAGACTCGGTGGATATCCACTATTGACGACTAATTAGATGGTAAGTTATGCATATGAGAAATTTTGCTTGGGTTAAAACATTGGTTAAACATAATCAATCCTAGTTTATAATTTAAGAAAAAGGAAGAAGACATGCTTATTTTATACACAAAAAATTGCACCAAAAAATCTTAACAAAACAGTTATGTAGAATACAAATGCCAACCCAATATGCTTACATAGATTATGGATTTGCAAAGAAGTATCCATTTGGTGTTTAGGACAGTTTCCTGAATCCTGGCAGCTAAAGGAGAGACCGACCCCTACACACTTGTTTGGCAGAATGAGAGGGACAAGGCATACACTCGTTGCACTGCATCCCATCATCCCTTCGTTTCATTAATTATATATTTATTATTTATTAAAAAGAAATTCCATTAAAGAGTTAGAAAAGGTACAATTGGTAGAGTACATTTTTTTTCTTCTTTCCCTTTAAGAATATCTGATTTTCAATCACCATATGATGTCGACTACTCTAAATTTAAGTCGATTGGACTCTAAAAGACGATAAAACTTGTTAAATATTGATTTAAAATACTAAATATAGGCTCAAGTTGATGGTCGGATTGGGACCTGTCAGATGTGGCCATAGAGGTTACGTCGGCCCACAAACGCTCTAATTTTTTTAGAACTTGTATTACATGTGCTAGAAGGTTAAAGCCGTGTAGAAGTCTTATAAACTTGTCGTACATGTATTATGAGATTGTGACTGAGTAGAACTAAGAGATTGTAGTCGAGTAGGATTCTAATAAAGTTTAGAATACTTCATAGGGTGTATAAAAAAAGGATTTCCATAGTATTGGTTGTCTCTTGAGTTGTATTTTGTACTTTGATCATTATAGTGAAATTTTTTCTGTCTTACCTGTGGTTTTTTTCCTATAAAAAAATTTCATGTTAAAAATAAAGTGTTCTTTCTCTCTTTGTTACTCTTTTACTTTCGAGCTCTTTATTGTGTGGGTTTCAAAAGTGAATAAGGTCAATTATTCACAACAAAACTCTACCTCATAAATTTCAACACAAATGAAACTTAAAATTTCTCATTAAATTACAGTACCAGTTAATCTACGTGTTTGTGGGTGAGTACATTATTTCCTTTAGCATTTGTACACATATAACATATGCATCACACAATTGCTTGTTGGTACAAACATTTTTAAAAAATAGACAAATTTTAAAGATGTGTGGAAATAATTTCTAAAAGTTGGTAAAACTTGTCAAAAATAGAAAAAAAAAACCATACTTTAAAATAACCTCAAAGACATAAGAAAATAACCATTTTCTATTTTTTTATTCTTTAAAATCTTTTTCACATTATAAATTCTTATACAAATTGTTTCTATTTTCTAAGAAAATTATTTATCTCAATAAGCATGTAGCTCATTGCTTGGTTATTGGAGAGTGGTGACAAAGTATTGATAGGGACTCGATTTTTAGTTTGAATTTCAACTTCACCTATATATCAAAAAGGAAAAGATTATTCATATTTTTAAATTAATTGGTAAGTTTTTTCTATGGATGGCAAAATGAGCATCGCTTTGTTTACCTGAATTATCCGTTCGATTACAAATGAGTCACATAACTTATTTCTTGTCCCGTTTAATAAACGGGTCAGGTTTAACATGACCAGTTCCATAAGTTGACGAACGAGACAAAATCGATGGGACTTTGGGCCTTCCCATTTAACTCTTTTATCCTATAATTAAAGAAGGTAAACCATATTAAAAAAACCTAAAGTTTACACACACAAAATCACTTAAAGCTCCTGTATTTTTAAGACTTGCAATATAGACACTATACAGTCTTCTAAAAATTTGTAATTTTAACCTTTATAGTAGTTAAAAAATACAAAAATAGTAATAAAATACAAAAATTAAGAAATTTGGAGGGTATGTAAATATAACAAATATGGTTGAGTCCACTTTATTGAAAAAATAATTTAAAATTTTTGAAAAAATAAAATTTCATTGTATTAGACCTTAATATATTTGTTACATTTATTTTGTCCAAATTTCATATATTTTTAAGTTAAATGACATTTTAATCTTTATACTTTAATATTTTATTTAATCACTTCCTTATACTAATTGTTTGTTTAGTTGCCCTCCTTATACTCGTCTTTTTTTGTTTAATTACCCACTATTATAGGAAAGTTTGCATGATGTCATATGATTGATTGTTGTCATGTGAAAACTAGGGTTGTCAACCAGACCCGAGACCTAAAGACTCGGCCCAAGACCCGGGATTTTTTCCGAGACCGGGACCAAGTTTTTGGTCCCGAATTGTGTCCGGGTCTGGTCGGGTCCCGACCTGGACAAAGCCGGGTCAGACCCAGACCCAAGACCCGAGACCCGAAAAATTATAACCCTTCTTCTGCCCAAAATCATAATAAAATACCAACCAAACCCTAAAACTAAATAAAAAACATCATCTTCTTCCTCTAAATCCAGCTCCACCACCAACACCACAATCCAAATCCACTAAATCACCATCTAACCCTCACCACCAACACAAACCCAGCCGATCAAATCGATCAAACCCAGCCGATCAAACCGGTCATCCATCGCCACAGTCGCCAAACACAAACCCAACCGATTAACCGACCATCCATCGCCACCAAACCCGGCCACCATCACCGACACAATCACCCATCCTCGCCGTTATCACCACAAAACCATAGAAAGAATGAAGAAAATGAAAGAAAGAAGGAAGGTACAGCAGAAGAGAGGAAGAAGAAAGAAAAGAGAGAAATAGAAAAAGAAAGAAAAGAGGAGAGAAGGGAGTGAGTGAGGTCGTACAGGTACAAGAGAGGAAAAACTAAAAAGAAAGGAAAAAAAGAAAAAAAAATAAAAAGTAATTATTTTGAAAGAAAAAAGAAGAAGTCGGGTTCGGGTCTGGTCCCGGACCCGGACCAGAAATTTGGACCCGTTTTTTGTCGGGTCGGGTCTGGTCCCGGTCCCGAATTTTTCGGGCAGGGCCGGGTCTGGACCCGCAGGACCATTTTGACAGCCCTAATGAAAACATACCATGTCAGTACATGTGATGATGTGACATATGTCACATCTCACATCATACCACACGGTGACGTGACACTTGTCAAATGACATTTTAGTACTTGTGTGTTACTTTTTTTAATGAAAAATTAACTGATATCATCATTTAGTTACGATATGAGAATAATTAAATAAAATAACATAAATATAGAGGGTAATTAAACAAAGAAATAATATAAGGTTTATTATTTTATTTGACTTTCTTATAAAATCATTTTATGAACTCGATTTTCAAACGAAAGCCACATATACGAGTAGATTGAGCTTTGTTCACTCAAAACAAGTTGATCAGGCTCAAAAGCGGGTTGTTCATCGATTTCAGAAAACCAAAACCGAATCCGAACTTTGAAGTTCGGTTAACCAAAGTTCCTGAAATCACTATCCAAAACCGAACCGAAATTTTCTGAAATTCTGAAATTTCAAAACAGTTATTTTTTTTCATGAATAAAGAACAAAAATTGGATCAGAACATCATAATTCATCAGATCCTTCAACCTAGTAGAGCCCTAAACATATTATCTTCTTCCTCCTCCTAGCCGGCTGGTAACCACACAAAATTTCCATTCTTCCTCCTCCAAAATGCCACCGCCGGCCACCAACCTGATAACCATTGACACCACTCTAGCGGCATCTCCGCCATCGCACCTGGCGACAAGGCCAGAACACTGTATATACCAAGGGGGATATGGCACTGTTCCTACCGCCCCTAGCTTGATGGCCGGCCCTGGGATGGTCGACATCAACGGGGGGGCTCTCATGTGACATCTGCACGGCGTCATCCCATCCCAGGACACACATGACGTCACCTCGCGTGATGTCACTCCCTAGCACCCAAGCGACACCTACCAGAGATAACGCCTACCCCCTGTCGGTAAGGTCCTTCCTTTGTCTATAAATACCCCCACCAGTCCAGACAAGAGGGTAAGCCTAAGACAGCGTGTTGAACCCCTACCATTTTCACCACTCATACTAACTTAAGCATCAGAGTGTTTACGCCGGAGACCCCCTCCGGCGCTTTGCAGGTGACGAAGACTAAAGGAATAGTGTTCCCGACCAGCACCCCATTCGCTGATCCTGCTCGACAATCCTCGGACTCTTATCAATTGGTGCTTTCATTGAGAGTCTTGGTTAATTAAGTGAGCTTCCTTGATAACCAAGCTTTGTTCTTCCTGAGAGTCGAAGGATCATGGCCTCAGATTCAGAATCTACCCCCCTCATTCTCGCAGCACCTATGTTCGCAGGGAACTTTTTCCTACGTCTTTGTCGAGCACCTTCACCACATCGCATGGAACTTTCTCTGCACAGACGGACCTCCTCTTTGGACTGACAGGAAGCACGTCGTTTCCTCAAACGGGCGTCCCGTTTTCTCAGGTGGCCGGAACTAGTCATCCTGCTCCCCCTCTTACAGGTTCTGGAATGGATGGTGCTAACAATCCTTTGGCAAGTTCAATCTTAGCCCTTCGTGCCCAGCTAGATTACTTGACTGAGCTAGCAGCCGGCTTTACCTCCAGTGTCCCTGGATCGGGTGTGCCTTCTCAGTTTTTCTTCACCCCGTCTATCGTTACCGAGCGACCGATATCGCCCCGGCGGCAGGTGAGCGTTCCTCTAACTTCACCTGCGATAAGTACGCCATTCAGCTTTGTACAACTCGCCGAGGGACATGTAGAGCCTTACATACCACGAGCGCCGCGAGTCCCCGTCTCCCAAGTAGAATGACAGCAGGGTGATTATAGGGAGCGTTGGGACGGTAGGAGAGAGGGGGCCGACAGAGAGGTCTCCCTGGAGCGGAGCGAAAGATCGAGCAGTAGAAGACATCGAACCCATTCACCCAGGAGTCGCAGCCGATCCCCTAGGCAACAGCATACCCCCGAGCCTCGAGGGCACAGGCGTCACTTTGAAATTTCTCCACCTCGTCATGACCGTGAAATCCTAGATGACACCTCAGGTCATCCGTTCAGCCACCGTATAAGACGCCACAGAGTCAGCCGACACGTCAAGCTCCCCACAGAGTCGTATGACGACACTAAAGATCCCATCTCCCACCTCAATAAGGTGAAAGATTTCGTGCAATTCCAGACGCACAACGACGCGACACTGTGTCAAATATTCGTTATGACGTTGTTAGGGGTAGCCCGCCTCTAGTTTGAAGGACTCCCCGCCCGGTCGATCGATAATTTCTTGCAATTAGAGGCTAAGTTTAAGAGTCACTTCAGCAGAGCTATCCCCATCTGGAAGTCTGCCGCAGTCTTGTTTGATATACGCAGGAAGCCAGAAGAATCCTTAAAAGACTATCTCGGTCGTTTCGACATGGAGATGTCGCTAACACCAGGTATTACTATTGATTTTGCCATAGAAGCCTTGAAGCAAAACTGTGGCTATGGAAAGTTAAGGGACACGTTAATGGTGGAGCCCCCGGCAACCTTAGATGTGTTAAGGTTGAAGGCTCACAACTACGCAAGAATGGAAGAGGAGGAATATAGAGATAGAATGCGAAACATGCCTTAGAGTGAGCCCTCCGTTCCCGCCACTCAGGTCAGTATGACCCACGAAACCCACCCGGGCGACGAATATGCCCAGCGGAAAGATTACATCCCCAAGGCATCAAATCGACAGAAAGGTAACTTTTCTAGAGGAAGAACCGGTGGCTCGAACGCTCAGCGACAAGCGGACCCACCTAAGGGTCGAATCTACGACCCCGACCTTCCTTCCCTTATACTCCCGCGGGTGGAGATCTTAGCAATTATTCAGCAGCGGAACTTGCCAATCTGCTATCCAACCCCTGTAAAACCGGGAGTGATCATGGGAGGAAGAGAAAACGCTTTCTGTAAATTCCATAAGGCTAGAGGGCACTCCACAGACGTATGTAAAGAACTGAAACTAGCGATAGAGCGTTTGTTAGAAGAGGGTTACCTTGGAGAATTCGCCACTAGAGCAAGAGAAGAAGCTAGAGGCAACCCCACGCGCGGGGCGTCAGGCGACCAACAACTGCCTCCTTACCCCTGGAAGCAGCGGGACCTCTGGTGGAAGGGGGAAAGAAGCGTTAACAATTCATGACGAAGACATCCCCATCATCAACATCATTGTCGGTGGCACATCATACCTTGACGAGCCCACCCAAGCGACACCCGCCGCGAGGGAGAAGCGAAAATGAGAAAGCCAGCCCGCAAAAAAGGAAGCGATAGATATGCTAGACAGGATGGTGTTATCCTTCTCGGAAGAAGATGAGAAGGGGGTCGTGTTCCCTCACAACAACGCGTTCCGCTGGTGAATTGGCACCCTGCAAGAAGCCAATCATCGGAGTGGACGGTGTTCCTATACCTGTAACTGGAGTCACAGTGATGCCCGTGTACTTTAGACAAGACACTTCCAAGCGATCAGAAGAGTTGTTGTTCTTGGTCGTAAATCTCATTCTACCGTATAACGTCATTCTAGGGCGGCCATTTCTCAATCGCTTCGGGGCAGCGATATCTCAAAAATACCTCAGGATAAAATATCCCTCTTGGGAAGGAGTGGTGTCAACCAAGGGCGACCAAAAGCTAGCAGCCGAGTGCTATCTGCTCATGACTCAGAAAAGTTGTGACCAGTACGTGTGTGTAGCGGCAGATCCCTACGAGCAAAGGGATGAAAGACGCACCCAACCGGTAGATACGATGGTGCCCGTCCCCGTCAACGGCCATAGTGAGGCAAGTTTCTTGGTCAGTGAAAAGTTAACCCCGGAGGAGAGTGCACAACTGGCCCGACTGCTGAACAAGTACAAAGGGGAGTTCGCCTGGAAACCAGCGGACATGCCTGGTGTATCTAGAGAGGTAGCAGAACATCGACTTAACGTCGATCCGCGTTCCACGCCAGTTCAATAGAAGCGGCGAGCGTTTTCCGCGGAGAAGACAATGGCTATTGACAAGGAGGTAACAAAACTCCTAGACGCGGGATTCATTCGAGAGTTTCAATACCCCACCTGGCTGGCCAATCCCGTCCTGGTTCCGAAACCCAACGGAGACTGGCGCATGTGCATTGATTTCACTGACTTAAACGACGCCTGCCCCAAGGACTGTTATCAGCTTCCCAGAATTGATCAGTTAGTTGATCAAACTGCTGGATACGCATACTTGAGTTCTTTGGACGCCAACTCCGAATACCATCAGATCCCCATGGCCAAAGAAGATGAAGAGAAAACGGCATTCATAACCCCAAAGGCTACCTATTGTTACAAAGCGATGTCGTTCGGATTGAAGAATGCTGGGGCAACTTTTCAGCGCATGGCGAACAAAGTGTTCGAGAGGTAAATCGAAAATAACGTAGAAGCCTACGTAGACGACTTATTGGTCAAGAGCTGAAGCTTTAGCGACCATCTGGTAGACTTACAAGAGGTGTTTGACGCGTTAAGGAAATACAAAATGAAACTGAACCCCCGCAAATGTGTATTTGCATTTCAGACGGGAAAATTTTTGGGGTACGTGGTAAGCTAGAAAGGCATCCAGCCGAACCCATCAAAGATCAAGGCCATCCATGACATGGCATCGCCGCGAACCATCCAAGAGGTCCAAAGGTTGACAGGACGCGTCATCGTTTTAGGGCGATTTATCTCTAAACAGGGCGAGAGATGCATGTCGTTCATAGGCTTGAAAGCCTATTTGTCGTCCGACTTGGTGCTAACACGACCAGAACCGGGTGACACCTTATTCCTATATCTCAGTGTTGCAGATGAAGTAGTCAGTGTTGTCCTAGTACGGGAGGACAATCATGCCCACCGCCCCATCTTCTTTGTCAGTCATGTGTTAAAGGAGGCTGAGGTGCAATACACCCACATCGAGAAGGTGGCATTCGCCCTGATACAGTCCACACGAAAGATGGACAGGTACTTCCAGGCCCACCCAGTTATCGTGCTCACAGATCAGCCCTTGAAGAGAATTTTCAGGAAACCAGAGTCCTCTAGGAGGATGCTGATTTGGGCAATCGAGCTTGAGCAGTACGGATTACAATACAAGGCTCGACCATCTATAAAAGCCCAGGTCTTAGCGGATTTCATCGCCGAGTGCACCTTTGCCAGGGACCCTGTAGCGAAGCAGCTTGAAGAGGAAGAGAATAGCGCAAAGCTCCCACCCTCGGAGGCCTACGCGGACTCATGGGTTGTCTACGTGGATGGCGCTAAAAATCAAGAACTGGCAGGAGCCGGTATTTACATGATCGGGTCGCATGATGTACAGGTGCGACATGCCATCAGAATCCTACAACCATTATCTAATAACGCAGTAGAGTATGAAGCATTATTAGCTGGGCTCAGAATAGGAAGAAACCTCTTCACCAAAGCCGAGTGTGACGCGGTAGCAGGAGCCCCACGATTGAAAATATGAGGCGACTCCAAGCTAGTGATAGATCAAGTCTTGGGACACTCCCAAGCCAGAGAACCCGTCATGGTACAGTACCTCTCGAAAGTAAAATGAGAATTGATGGAAATATAACAAAGCGGCGTGCACGTCACTTTTGAACACATTCCCCGAGAGGACAATGCCGAAGCAGACACCCTTGCCAAAACAACAGCTAATCAGGAGGCGACCATACCAGAGGGCGTGTATTACGAGGAAAGGCCAGTGTCGTCCTTCATGGAGGAGCAGTTGTCGCTGTGTGTAGAAGAAATTGAAAAGGACTGGAGGATCCCTGTGGTCAAATTCCTAAAGCACAACGAGTTGCCAAGCGATAACGCAGAAAGGAAAAAAGTATTGAAACAAGCGGCAAGATGCACCTACTATGATGGGGAACTAATCCGGAGATGTTTCTCCCACCCAGCGGCAAAATGCATAACTGAATAGGAAGGCCTTCACACCCTGCGAGAGATTCATGAAGGGATCTGTGGTATGCACATATCGGGCGGCACCATGGCCGCACAAGTATTACGGTCAGGATTTTACTGGCCCACCATCCGCAGGGACTGTAACAACTTCGTGCGAACATGTCACAAATGCCAAGAGTTTTCTAAAATCCCCCGGCGACCTGCCACAGAAATCTCTCAAATCGTGGCCCCCTACCCTTTCGCTAAATGGGGAATTGACATTTTAGGCCCTTTTCCTAAGGCAAGATCTCAACTGAAATTCATAATCGTGGCTATGGACTACTTCACAAAATGGGCAGAAGCGGAGGCGGTAGCCAACATTACAATCGAGAAAGCATGGCGCTTCTTTAAGTACCAAGTTATCATGCGGTTCAGGGTACCTCGTGTGCTGGTCAGCGACAACGGGACGCAATTTACCAGTAACTTCTTCAAAGAACAGTGTGAGGAATTCCAGATTGAACAAAGGTTTTCCTCCGTAGCGCATCCCTAGACTAACGGTCAGGCAGAGGTGACCAACCGAAGCATCCTGAGTGGTATTAAGAAAAATTTGGAGGGTTCAAAAAATAAATGGGCAGATGAACTACCCTATGTGATGTGGGCCTACCGCATGACTATTAAAACTAGCACAGGGGAAACGCCCTTCGCGATGGCCTTTGGCACCGAGGCTCTCACACCTGTGGAAATCGGCACCCTAAGTCTAAGGGTTGAATACTTCAAGGAAGAGCTAAACGAAGAAAGGTTACGAGTTAACCTCGACGCGTTGCCTGAGGTACACGAGGAAGCCCTCCTGAAAATAATGCACTATAAAAGGAAAATGGTGCGGTATCACAACAGACATGTTAAGGAGCGACTGCTCAAAGCGGGAGACTTGGTACTCAGGAATAAGCGAGCTGCTAGCCAACGGATGTGGAAACTCAGCTCAAATTGGGAGGGCCTATACTACTTCACTCGCGTTATCGACAAGGGTGCGTATCACCTGGAAACACTTGACGGTACCCCCTTACCTAACTCCTGGAACATTGCTCGCTTGAAATTATATCATTCTAGAATTTGACGTGCAGTGGCGCATGCTCTAACAACTATTTTGGAGATATCTCTTGTGTTCTTTTTTTTGTTATTGTCTGTGGTGTGCAGATAACGGAAGAGAGGGTGTCGGGAGTAAAAAGTCCTAACCTTGTGGCAGACCGGGCTAACACAGATGGGCCACTAAGACGAGGCACGCCCCGGTGAACCTAGAAATATATGGTACTGGAAGTGAAAATTCTATCCTTGTGAGGTCGGCCTTGATCAGGCGGCTCACTAAGATGAGACACGCTCCAGCACTGTCGGGAGTGAAAAGTCCTATCCTGGGATACCCGTGCTCACATAGATGGTATACTGAGATGAGGCACGCCCTGACTCCCCTGAGAGTGCAAATCCTACCCTTGTGACAACTCGTGCTCACATAGGCGATTGATCACCAAGATGAGGCACGACCCCAGGGAAGATAAAAACTCCACCCCGGAAGTGAAAATCCTACCCTTGCGATGGTGGTGCTAACACAGGCACATCGTTAAGACGAGGCACGCTTCGAGGTGCGAGGTGACAACGCTGAGGAGTGAAAATCCTACCTTCGTGATGGCCGGCCTTGATCAGACGGCTCACTGAGATGAGGCACTTCTTGGCGAATTGATGAAATATAAGGAGTCACGATACCCCAGCGAGTAACCGGAGGGAACAAACCCAGTGAAGTTGGCTGGATGAGTATGTGACACGAGTGACATCTTAATGGGATCGCGCCAGGCGAGCTTGGAGAATACGCGGCAACACCCCAAGGTAATTAAGACACTTTGTCCTATGTCGCTACTAACACAAACAATAAGTGAAAATGTGCAGGAAAATTGGCAAAACATCGAGGCGACGAAGCGCCCGAGAAAGCAATGATGTCGCGGAAAGGCAAAGTACCCTGATCGAATGACGATCACCTGGTTACCCCAAAAGCAGTTCAAGATGATTTAGAACGTTATTTATGCTTGATCGCACGAGCCCTCATGAAGGGAAGAAAAGCGTGACACTGCTTCAAACACTACATGTCATGACCCTGCGAAGAAGGTTCGAATGTGCGTTCGACATCACTCTATCAATATTGGTGTTACAAGTCTGTGAATAAACAACAACAAAGTAAGAAAGGAAAACTGCAGCTATAATATATGTGTTGTTCACACAAGAATGGAGGCTTGCGCGAGCAAAAGCCTTGAAACACAAAAGAGCAAAAAGAGAGGATGTCCGACATGCGGAAATAAAACAAGAAAACCTATGGCCCTGGCAGGTTGCCGTCCTCTTCATTCCCCCGCGGCCTCTTTGCCCGATAATAGTCATCCTCCGTAAGGCCTCCTGACTTGCCTTTGAAGAGCTGAATGATAGCAGCGGCATCAAATTTGTCTCAGCCATAGCGCTCAATAAAACAGTCAGCTATGATGCTCGCGGTCTGTTCCGAGAACCAAGTGCATTTGTCTGCCGTCTCCTTCTCAAGCGCGGCACTTCGACCTCGTTCTGCTTACACGTCGGCATCCTTGGTGGCTTCGCGCCCTCTAGCCTCCTCTAACTCTCCTTTCATAGCCGTCAAGCTAGCCTCCATATTCTGCCGCTCTTCTGCATACTTCCTCATTTCCTCTTGGTTCCTCCCAAGCTCCTCTTGGTTCCTGTTAATTTCCTCCAAGAGCTGGCGATTAGTGTTGCGCCACTCCTCGGAAGAAGAGCTGAGAGAGCCCACTTGCTTCGTCACATCCTTTGACCAATAGTGGAAGTCTTGTAGAGCAGAGAATAGTTGAGTACGTATTCGCTGCAATCGGTCCCCGGTGGCATGAGAAAGGAAAGCTCGCTCTTCCTCCTCAAGCGAAAACATATGCGAGGCTAGGTAAGTAGATGTCGCTAAAGAGCTGTCACCCCCCAGCGTTGGGAACCCACTTTGGTGAATATTGCTTAAGTCGACCTGATGTGTGGCGGGCCCGACAGAAGTCACTGTGCTCAAGTCAGCCACCAGGCAGGGAGTCTCGACGGACGCAAGGGAAGGAGAGATTGTCGGAGCGGCCGCAGGAACAAAGAACACGCTAGGAGGAGACGGAGGGGAACGAGAGGACGTTCCTACGTTCAGACCAAAACCATCGGCCTGGAAAGGTGGAAAGTCGCTTTCTGACAGGTCGCCCATGAAGCCCAGAGGATGGCCAGGAGGAGGAGGTGACACACCGAAAGAAGAAAATTGAGGAAATAGCGTGGAGGCAGCCCTGTTCCCCGACAACTCAAAGGCTTGATCGCCTGGCAAGGGGCTAGTACCAGCGACACCTTCCTGCCTTTCCTGATCAACGGCAAGACCATCCGATGAAGGGGCATCCTCGCCGAGGCGTGGCCTCTTAGGACCAAGAATATGCGTCAGGTCCATACCGTCACGGGAAGGAACAGTAGAAGAAATAGCAGCGGTATCCTACGGAGAAAAATAGAGAGAATAAGGGGACAAATAAGTGGAATAAATAAATTAAGAAGAATTTGCAAGAACAACCTCAGAAACCGGAATAGAAAGACGAGTAGGAGCGATGACGCGAATACGGATAGTCCTTCTCCTCCTCTTGGCAATTGGAGGTCGAGAAGATGACACTTGAGTAGGATCCGCGCTTGTGGAAGAAATTGGCTCAGTGGCCGAAGCAGCAGTAACCTCCTCGTGAGGACGAGAAGAAGACTCAGCTGTAGAAGTGGATGGGTGCGGAATGTTAGCAGCGACACCAGCAGTAGCAGCAACAAGAGCCTCTTTTTCCCTTCTCCGCTGAGCTCTTTTTTCTCGTTTCTTGATACACTCAGGTTTCCACCCGGCTGGAGGATCTGCATGAATAAGAGAAAAATGTCAGAGTTAGTACTGACAGGGAATAGTGAATGAAATTGAGAGTGCTCACTTTTGATGCAGCCTCGGATGTCGCCCTGGCACGTGAGCTCGCGAGTGTGAACACCAGGAATCCATGTCAGATTGAGCAATTTGTCCAACCAGTCTTACTCAAGTGGTCTTAGGCGCGGTCTCCCACCCCAGGCACCGTCCCTAATGCTCAAATTGAACCCACTTCGCCACAAAGGCTCAAGCAAGGTAACGATAAAAAACCCCTTTTTCCAGGCGTCAATAGAGGATTCAAGATATAACAATTTCCAAGTAAAGGGTTTTAATGAGTCATCGTCATAGCGAGGCGATATCGCTATGACACCATTACTATGATTATATAGTTGAAACATGGATCAAAGCAACAACAGAGAGGGAGATTCAATCCCTACATGTCTACAAAGAGCTATAAAGGCATAAATACCACAGTAAGCATTCGGGCTTAATTAGGCAGCGTTCAAATCAAATTCAGAGAATAACTCTGCAACCAGGGGATCCAGAGGAAGTCAAAAACCATAGTTAAACATTTTGGCATAAAGAATCCTACGATTTCCAGGTAATTCGCTGTTGAGACCAAGCGACCTAGGGGCAACTTAAGTGGAATACCCATCCAAATGATCAAGGTTGACATTATAATTTTACAACCGTCGCCGAAGAACGGCGGAAGAAGGAATGGTGGAGACTGTATTCTCAATATCTCCCTCCCCAGCAGGTTGGGGTTGGGAATAGCGGAGATTGCGAGCCATGAATAAAGCTAAAGTAAGAGTAAAGTAGAAGGTAACTTTTTGAGAAAGAAGGTTGGGGCACCCAGACGGCGGCGGATCGCAAAGAGAGGAAGAAAAATTATGTTCTTTTCTTAAGGAAAGAAGCAGCAAAAGATGAGAAAGGAGTATGAGAAGGGTTTTATAACCCTAAGGCCCAAGTGAAACAACAGTTCAAGTGATCATAGCGTGTGACGTGTCAAAAATAATGGACGCGGGAAACGGGTGCAGTCCCAGGCAAGTGAAAAGATGCTTTCAGCCTCACTATTCCCCTAGCGCTCCCACCTGTGGACACGTGTGCCTAGAACATCATGACTGTCTCTTTTGCATCAACAAAAGAATCTAGAGCATTAAATGCTCTGAAAAGTGAAACCAGGTCCAACGAAAGAGAAGGCAAGCTACAACGCTACGACACGCAAAAAGTATAGCACAAGCAGACAAGTGATAAGTAAACTCAACAGGAAGGTGACACCACAAAGGTACATGTGTTATTCGGCCAAGTGTACAAGATTTATTAGTTATTACAAAGGAAGGAGGCGATACCAAGGTTCAAATTGAAAAAATAGTAACAACAGAACAACAGATAGTAAAGCGACACCCCAATCAACCGACATCGAATGGGCCTTGCATGGTGTCGCCTCATCACTCCTCTTTGGAGGAAAAGAAGCCTTCCTGGCTCTCATCAATCTCTTTCATCTTTGTGGAGGCATACTCGGCAACCTGAGCAGGATCAAAAGCCCTACCGTGGCACTGATCCGTGAACCTAGCAGTAAAGGCCCGTTCGGCCTTCTTCTTCCACCAAGCCACCTTCGACGAAGCCCTCGCCAAATCAGCATCGCGGGATGATATCTCTTCGTGAAGAAGAGAATTCTTTTTCTCGGCAGCCACCAACTCAGCCTCCAAAGCTTCAACCTTGGCTTTTCCTCTAGACCTCTCCCGAGCAAGGTCAGCACCGCACTCGCGCAGTTCGGCTTGGGTACGGTTCTGGAGCCGCGTCAGCTCTTCCACTTTAGCCAAGGCACCCGGATCTTGAAACTGCTCACCGTGGGCCTTGATAAAGTAATGAAGTTCCCGGAAGATGGCAAGGCAGTTATTCATAACGCGTGCACGCTGAACATCAGGAGGAAGCTGCAGTAACCTATTCTCATCCTCAGGGACGCGGAATATCTCACACGCCAAGATAACCGTGGGCTGGTCTCGCGACAAGGGGTCTGATACACCCAAGGCACGAAACCCGTCAGTCCCAAACTTCGACAAATTCAGTTGGTGGGAAGGAGCCCCTCGGGGCCCGTCAGGGGAGAGATCAGCAACAAAGGAAAGGGTAGAACCACCGACCGAACTACCGGTATCTCGAATAGAAGTAAGGAATAACGGATAAGGAGACTTTGATGGAAAGCAAGAAGAACCAGTTATACCCTGAACAAGCGCCACCACGTCAGGGATACAGGAACCAATGGGCGAATGAGGAGGCTCCATGACTGGGGTGGAGTCTGCCGCCGACGGCGATACCATCGTAGCTGCGGAAACCCCGTTGGGAGGAGACGACCTCGGAATCGAGGAAGTGTCACCCGGTGGCGCGACACCCTCTCTAGTGACACCAGGTGAAGCGGCAGCCCGAGGAGCGGCAGGGATTGTCGCTGGGGCCGGGGCAGGCTGGGCAGCCATCTTCGCCACCCGAGTCTCGCTCTCTTCCCTCAACCTCTTTCGCTGGGCCGCGGAGGCTGGGCGAAGACTCAGCTCTATATCCATGTCCTCCATATCCTCGGCCTCGTAAGAAAAAAATCTTCGTCTCAATTATTGGTGAACCAGAGCTGGACCCCCTCTTCCGAGTTGGCAACCAATTCTCCACGAAGCAAGAAGCGCGGGTAGAAGTACCACACTCCCTTGAAAGAGCTGCGCTCACAGTCCTCTTCTTTATGGGCACGCAGTGGTCAGCCTGAATCCCAACAGAAGTAGAAGGAGTTGTCGCTGGAGACGGAATAATCTTTAGAGGAGCGTCACCCTTTGAAAGCGGACGAGCGACAGTATTCCCTGCGAGAAGCTATGTTAGTAAACAAGGGATAAGTAAGATAATGACAAAGCCCAAAAACTCACCTATGGTACACTCAGACAAAGGCCTATACAAGGCAAAGTTTCAGATCTGGAAGGACGACTCCATCTCCAGCAAGGCGTTGGCCTGACCTAACTCTTCCCTAGACAGGACTACTGGTTTCACCCAATCAACAACACCCAGGTTGAAGCCAGAGCGCCATAGACGAGAGGGTCATTCGACAATGAAGAAACCGCTCTTCCAGTCTTCGACGCTCTCCTCAAATCCTTGAAACCTTTGCCAAAAAGACCCGACTAAGGCATCACCCCACCTTGGGGTAATGTCAACTAAGCCGTTGCAACAGACTAGAGTCAAAAACTTACGAAACAAAGCGACAGAGGGAATGAGAATACCTTTCAACTCGCAAGCGCGAAGGAAAGCGTAGATGCCACTCCACGAGGAAGGGGTGATCTGCGCAAGGTTAAGCCCATACTCACGAAGTATGTTCTCTAGAGTGGTATGAACAGGGAGATGGAACCCATACTGAAACATCTTAAAATAAAGCATCCTACGAGTCCCCCAAAGTCTGTCATGAAGCCTCATAATGCTAGTAGGAATAGACGGACTGTAACCCCTGGGAAAGTAATGCCATTGCTTTCTAATTCGAGATGCAGAACAGTAGGGCAAGTAAAGATGCTAGGGGTATTCTTGATTTCAGGATCTCGAAGGGCTGCCCGGGGATAACCAGAGAGTCGGACTGAGATCTTGTGCGAGGTATGACAGGTAAGTAGCAAAAGGAAAATTAAAGCAAGATCGAGCAGAATACCTTGAAAAAGAAGGAGAGGAGGGAAACTAATAAGCGGATCATCTGGGTACGAACGAGAGAATTTCCTCGGAGCGAGTGAAAAAATGAAGAGAGATGTGAAATTTAAAAGAAGAGCAAAAGAATAGAAAGAAGGAACGAATTTCATTTTAAGAAAGACGGCTAAAGACCAGACGACCAGGCAGCCCATCGCAGCAGGACACGTGTAAAATAAAAGCAACACGTGGAAAGATTCTGATAGGAAACTTAAAATCAGGCCCCGCCTCGAACCTTGGGAAGGAAAAATTGTGAACTGCAAAAAGTCAAAAAAGATGGTTGTGTGAAGTGATAACTGGGTGGTCAGCGTCAGTTACCCCATGAGGCGGCACAATGCAGAAGTAAAGAAGAGAAAAGCAAAATACTATTTTTATTCATTTATTCAAAGAGCCAGCGACATCTATAATAAACGCGACGTCGTCAATCCTCGTCAGCCCAATCCATGTCATAGCAGTAATCGTAGTCCTCTGGGGACGACGGTAATCCACTGTTATAGGAAAAGAAATACTCAGCAGGTTTAGGCACAAGGTTTGTCGCGGGGCAACCCCCTCTACTAGGGCGGCACGGGAACCCTCTCCGATAGTAGATGTTGCTGACCTTGAATCGGCGTTCTGAGTAAAACCCCTCTCTCTGAAGGAGGACGAGGGGTAGACGGCGGCACTTCATCACCCTTCTGTAGCGCGGAGTAGTGAGGCTTATAACCGGCAAAGAAAGATTCAAAGGTCGTCTTTATTTTCTTTGGATTCTTGCGACCCCTGTGTTTGGTAAGGCATTTGGTAAGCCTCCATGGGGGTGACGAAGGAGGACGGTCTGAGTCTGGTGAAGTCGAAGGAGTTAGGGGAGAGTCACGAACAGCAGTGTACAAAAACTACGAGTCAGCCATGAAAATATGAACAGTAGTAAGAAAGAAATGAGAAGAAGAGGGATGAACAGGAAAAAGATAGAAGAGTCCCATTATATAGCCAGGGCGAGGAGGTGTTCCTGCCTTCTTGCGTGTTTTCAAAAATAATTAATACGTTCAGGAACAACGGCCTGAGGGGTGAAGAGATCCGATTTCACAATCACAACTGTTGAAAGTCTGTGCCAACCAAAAGACGCCGAAATAACCGCCCAATCGGTGGACACTGAAAAAACGGCGCGAAATAAATTGGGAACGGTGGGGAGAGACGTTTATTATTATGTGTCGGTCAAGTAAATGAAAAGGTGCGGGATCCCAAGGGACATCAAACCCACTGGTGGCGGGTGCGGAGGTTATTTTTCAAACAAGACGTTATGCGAGGAAGAAAACATCAGTAATGCGGCAATCTAACGAGGAAATCATTTTATTTATTTAAGGGCCTAACGGCCCGGGAATACACAAGGTAACACCAAAGGAAACATAGAGAGACATAGCAGAAGGGTCCCCACCGCTGGTCAAACATTTGACCCAGCATCGTCATCTTCCCACTCCATGAAGGGAATATACCTCAGGGCATCCGCAAGAGTGGTCAGTTCGGAAGAGCAGGCCCTCATGCCTTTCAGGCAGCACCCCAGCAAATCCTTCTTGTGCAGCAGCATAGCGATAAGCAACTGAATTTGAGAGACAGCCACAGACAACTTCACCGCCTTCTCCACAGGGCTAAAGTCTTCCATGGAGACAACATTCTGCCTAGCCTGTAGGGGGGTCAGCATCCCCTAGAGCTCCAAGATATCCTTAGAAGTCTTGGTGTTCAACGATCCCAGAAAATCGATGTCTGCTTGAGTCAGGTTCCTCGGGGTGTGGGCCTTGGAGAGCAGAAAGTTTTTGGTAACTTCGTCCATTGAATGAGGAGAGGTGGAGAGAATTGTGAAAACAAGTGCAGAAAAAAGGCCTATTTATAGACTCAGAGAAAAAAATGTTCTGAAAAGGCATGTTTGTCAACTTTCGAGCCCTCATTAATGCAGAAACCCTTGAAGAGACAAGACTGAAGACGAGGTAGTAGCCCTTGGTAAACACTCGGGCTCGTTTTCAGTTGGGCTTATGATAACCATTGACACCACTTTAACGGCATCTCCGCCATCGCACCTAGCGACAAGGCCAGAACACTGTATATACCAAGGGGGATATGGCACTGTTCCTACCACCCCTAGCTTAACGGCCGGCCCTGGGATGGTCGACATCAACGGGGGGCTCTCACGCGACATCTGCACGGCGTCATCCTATCCCAGGACACACATGACGTCACTCCGTATGACGTCACCTCGCGTGACGTCACTCCCTAGCACCCAAGCGACACCTACTAGAGATAACGCCTACCTCCTGTCGGTAAGGTCCTTCCTTTGTCTATAAATACCCCCACCAGTCCAGACAAGAGGGTAAGCCTAAGACAGCGTGTTGAACCCCTACCATTTTCACCACTCATACTAACTTAAGCATCGGAGTGTTTACGCCGGAGACCCCCTCCGGCGCTTTGCAAGTGACGAAGACTACCGGAACAGTGTTCCCGACCAGCACCCCATTGGCTGATCCTGCTCGACAATCCTCGAACTCTTATCACAACAAAATACAAATTAACCCAATAAATTAAACCAAACCAGCAATTAAACCCAAAATCAAATAACAAAACAACAATTAAAAACCACAATCAAATAAACCCGGAGGAGGATGTGTTGGTTTTGGTGGACTGGTGGCGGTGGCGGTGGCGGTGGTGGTGGTGGTGGCGGTGGCGAAATCCGACCAAATCTGGAGAGTAGGGAATAGAATAGAATAAGGAAAAAAAGAAAAGAAAAAAAGAAAGAAGAGTGAGGTCTTGTGAAGAAGAAGAGAGGAAGAAGAAGAGGAAGAAAAAAGAAAAAAGAAAGAGGACGGTGATTTTGAGAGATGGAGGGCTGTGATTTTGTAAGAGGAATAAACAAGAAATGAAAAGGAAAAAAACGAAAAGGCAATTGTGTTAAAAAGAAAGAGTGAGGTCTGCTCAGGAAGAGGAAGAGAAAAAAAAAACTTATATAGTGGGTAAGAAAAGTTCGGTTAAACCGAACTTTTCTTACCCACTATCCAAAATCGAACCGAAATAAAGTTCGATTTTTGAATATCCAAAACCCAAAAAACCGAAACCGAAATTCCAAAACCGAAATTCCAAAACCGAACAAGCGAAAGTTCGATTTTGGAATTTCAAAATTTCGGTTATCACTAACCGTTGAACAACCCTAAGCAGAAGTGTGCCTCTTGCTAAGTCGCCTCCTCATACTACTGGTCGTTCGTTGTTCTTCATGTTAACGAGTTTATCTGCGTCTTAGTACTAAACTTCTTTCCCGCTAGTCGTACCTGTATCTCATTCAAAGTGTATCCACCAAAACTTGATCTTACAAAGAGTTTTGCAGTTTTGGTCAAGACAAATGTTGATTTCACAACTGGAACTAAAGGCTGCAAGTCAAGAAGTTGTTTGAGGAGGGCTGGAAGCCGACAACGACTCTATAATTAGAATACACCTCAGGTACTTCCGGTGACTGAAAAATGACTATTTACTACCCATAAGACCATCACTGATACAAATTGAAAGGCAACAACAAAGACAACTAATCCTCCAACTACTTTACTGCCCTTTATAATTTCAAACAAATAATAAAAAATATATATATTGTAAACTATAGGAGGTGAAATTAATTTTTTTGTAAACTTTTGATTTTTTTTAATATTTCTACAAAATTAAGTTTGTAAATGTGCCCCATGCAGAGTGACAATTGGATTTTTTTAACATTCTACAATATTTAAGAATTTTTTTAAATTATTTGTTTGAATATTTTTAAACTATATGGACTAAAGTGAAAGATTTGACAAAATTTTAGTTCCTTTTAGGACTATTTTTTTGTCAAAGTTAGTCAATAATGATCAATTCTATCAAACATGAAAACTTGATGGCAAAACTGATTTTTACTATTGGGAGGCAAGCTTAGAAAGAGAAGAAATTAAGTGGCAAAAATATTCATCTAGTCCTAATTTTTTTTGGAGTGAAATATTTTTTTACGAAAGAAAAATCCAAGTTAAATAGTGTCGTTTTGATAAGCAAGCAATTGTTAGCTCAAATTTGATACACTTGATTATTTGAAATTTATGAGACATTAAAAGTAAAGAGTAAAATTCTTCTTTCACTAAAACATTGTACTTTCTATTTTATTTTTATTTTTATTATATTATTAATTATTGTCATTATAAGAATTTAACCTAAATTTAAATTATAAAAACGACACGCATTAATTAGTTAACTTACATTCATCCATTTCTTTAATTAATCCACCGTCATATTTGTGTGCTTGCCTTTCTACTTGTTTGAATCTTTCTACTTTCTGCAGTCTGCGGTGCCCTTTTCCCAACTCATACAATGAAATGATGAATGATGTCATTCGCTTCTTTTGCATTAAAGCAACTGTCGTCTTCTCTGTTTTCCTTCCAGAACTCGTAAGACATTAAAGACTTCTATTCTCATTTATGAGTCACATCAGAAAACCAGTTCAAAACAAATACTCCCTCCATCTAAATATAAGTGTCGTTCTACTCCAAAAATGACATTCCGTAATTAGTTGTCGCCTTGGTTTACTGTGTCGTCCCAACCTGTGCTTTGACGTTTCTAACCCTCGTGTGACGCGTCGTCTGGGGAGAAAACTACATGTCAACCAAGGGCTAGGGGGGAAAGGAAAGTTGAATGAAATCCCTGAGCGCGAATTCAAATTTTTCATTCATTCTATTGAGCCAGAGGGTACAGACATCTCACTTCCATCCTCTCCAAGTTCTCCTTCTCTCTCGTTTATGTTTTCTCTTGCTTATGCAAAATGGAGGGAGTTTATTTTCAGGATTCACAGTATGACAGCTACTGTGAGTTCGACGTCAATGACAATATGATCGTGCCAGACTCGGTGGCGGTCGCCGACGAAGAAATGGTTATGTCCGCCGAAGAAAAACCCATTTCCGACGAGATCGTCGAAGACACGTATGAGAGAGATGAGAAGGACAGCACGCTGTTGGAGGATGTGGGTGGGCAAGAAGAGAGTTCGGTGGTGAAGGTGAGTGAGTATGATTCGTCTACTGGGTTGTCCGATTCGGAGGAAAAAGGCAGCACTCTGTTGCTTTGAAGGGATTATGTTATCGGCAATGGAGTCAAAAGGAGGAGGAAGGAAAAACCCCATTTCGAGTTCGATCTAAATGAACTACCCGAAGTGGAAATTTCCCCTCTTCCTCAGATTGTTCATGAAAGCATAAGGTTTGATTTGAATCAGTCACCCCCTGCTGATGATGGTGAAGACAAACCAGTGAGAGGAATTGTTCATGAAGACAGGGATTTTGACCTTAACAAATTGCCAACGGCTGGTAGGTGGCAATTTACACATGGTGTGGACGAGAGGACTTTCATCCTCATGCTTCGCATCCTGGTACCAAGTTTCCATTAAATCAAGTAATTATGTGTTTTTAAGTTTAATCTTTTTGCAATTTGGAGGTAATTGGATCATGCAATTTCTGGATTTATGTTGCCAGAATTTGCACAATGTTGTTTTTAACTTGTATAGGATTTGGTCCAGTCACTCTAAATGTGAATATGTAGTGTTTTTAGTTATGCGTATGAAGTGTTTGTTTTTTTTCCTCTGTAAGTATTTTAATGTGTTCCAAAAAAGTTAAACAAATAAATAAACACAAGGAAAACAAGAACCCTCATAAATAAGTACCCTCATTTCATTGATGTATCAGTTGTACAACAGGAAGTTTAGCCCATCTTAGGAATTGTAGGAAGCTTGTTTGCAAACCTGTTTGATGCCCTCACTGCAGCATTAAGGTTGCGAAGGACCAGCCTCAAATTGTCTCTTTTGGCCTCCAACCTGCACTTGGTTTTGGTCAGTGGTCGAAGGGCGTGGCCAATGGTGAGGATGAATTCCTCTGCATCCATTCCTTCTTCATGATAATAGTTGAGTACGCCAGTCCTAACTTGCTTAAGCCTCCCAGTTATAACAGCAACTCTCTGAATCTGTTCATCTGTGGAGAGCAACATGTTCTCCACATCAGTCACTTCCTTGTGCAGGGCAGTGCCAACAGCACCAGCGAGGCTTAGGATGTTGGATGCCTCACGAGGATTCATGGTTTGGAGGAGAATAGGTGAAACAGAGGTAAGTTCTAGTTTTTGTGAGTTAAGCAATTGTTTGATGGTGTGATGAATCAATGAAAGGTATGCTTTTTATAGAGAGGAAGAACCTGTTGAGTCTGTGACCAACAACAAAACCAAAAGAGACGTGGTGATTGACTGAAATATCGGCAAGGGAAGTAGAGGAGGCAAAGTAACTTGGAAAGTGTGTTGAAACGGTGTTGTTGAATGAACGTGACTCTGAAAAGCCACCGTGGTGTACACACCAATTAAATAGGGTAAGGTAGACTGAGAGATTCCCGGCCTTGACATGCAGCTTTTACTTTTCTTTTCTGGTGCAATTCAAACACGCATGCCAATATATTTGCTATTTTCCATAAATAATTTTTGAGGTTTTCTATTTCTTTTGGGATTCCTTCAGCAGCCGTTACCAAGGAAACATTGCAACCCTGTCTTGCATGGCTGCTGCGTTCGAGTCAATTGTTAGGACATGAAGTTGGTGTTGCATTTGTTGTTATTGCACAATGTTTGACATATGACATTGTTTTTGTGTCAAGCAATGGAGAATGGTTGCTTTTCAGTTTGATTTAACCTCTAACAGTTACAAAGAGAAGACAAGGCTTTGGGTCACACGAGGAGAAGAGGATTGTATTGCAACTGCAACACACAAAGAGAAGATAAGTACCTTTTGGTAACCCTAACAAATTCCATCGTTTCCTTTATTAACTGAACTTAACCCTTTGTAACCCTTGGTACCCCTTGGTAACCCTAATAAATTCCTATAAATACCACCACCTATGCATATACAATTATCACCAACCATTCACTCTCCTCCTTCCTCTCTGCTATCTGCTCATCTCTCTTGCTTTGTTTATCTCTCTCTGCAGGTGTGGGACAATGGATCGTAACAAGAAGCAGGAGATCCTAGATCTTTCAGGCCTCATCTCAACTCACCTGGAGGCAGACACTGTCCAGATGGAGAATAGGGGTCTCCAGACCAGAGTAGATATCGACGAGCTTGAGGAGAGACTTGAGGAATTGCAGGCAAGGCTGGATGGTATAATGGAAGATCAGGAGCACGAAGGACTGGCGCTGAGTATAATGGAGTCATATGGGAGGGCTATCAACAATCTCACACTCGCAATTACTCATTTGAAGCAGAAGAGAGATGTAATTAATCTGACACTTGGGAGTGTAAGGGCTACTGCTCAGGAACTCAACAACTTTGGAAATTCCATTGCAGGCATCCCAACTATCTCGGATGCATCTGATTCTAATTCTGATTAGTTAGGGTTTGTGTGAAATATCTCATCCTTCCTCTGTGTGCTCCAACTCATATTACTCTATGTAATTGGAATGAATGAGTGTTGTAACCATTAAGAATTCCTATGTACCAAGATTTCAATTTTAATAAATTTGAGTACTAGTTTGTGATACCACATCTCCATGTCCTTCTTGTGCACTTACTTTTACATTTATCATGTGTTTCCAAAATAGGGGAAGAGCCATTAAGTTCATGTCTGGTATAAAACACCTTCAAAATAGGGGATACATTTGAATTTAACATTATTGGTTTATAACAAATGAAAAACAGGGGATTTATATGAATTTACATTACTGGTTAGCGCATATGCAAAGCTGGGGATTTAAATGATTTACAACAACTGCAACACAGGGGAATTATTTGAATTTACATTACTGGTATACATCAACTACAAAACAGGGTTTATCTACAACATTTTGCACAAATATAGCTTTGAATATAGACATTGTCATTCCAAAAGAGTTACACTTTGTTGATCCAATCCTTGACATTTCCAATGGATTGGATCAGCAAAGATAAACTAAATACACAACAATGTTCATACAGCAGACAGTACCAGATGTACTTAACACACTTATCCCTAACCACCTAGTGCACAATGTGCATTTACAATCCATACAAAAATGGTAGAACTAACTTCACAATTTGTACCAACACATTTTGCACAATAACCTCCACCACAGTCACCTCCTACGGCACATTATGCTCCAACATTAAAAAAGAATTGTAAATGTGCATTTACAATCCATACAAAAATTCCATAACTAACTTCCCAATTTGTTTTGCCCAGTGAGAGGACGGCTGCAAATGAAACTATGCACAAACAACACCACAATAACATCCTGCAAACACATAAGATAATTCAGTCCCTTTCCAATTCAAGTAAACAACAAGTACAAAATCTTAATTTCTATAACAGGTACCTGAAATATGCTATTGAGAGATTAGACCAAATGTAGTTGCAAACACCTCTGGAGAGCATCCGATGCTCGTTGGTAAAGTCCCTAATCTTGCAAGTGTATCCTTCTTAATGTGGGGGATCTTATATGTGTTACCACCATCACATTTTAACACTTCAACCATGCATGTCTGTAATGTCAAGAAGATGTAGTTGCTGCTTTTCACTGGGAAACGTAAATATGCATCTTCAACAACCCCAATCAATTGAACCAGTGACTTAGCACACTCTTTGCTTTGGAGTGACTGAATTGCTCTAAAGAACCCTAAGTCCAACACATTCAAATCTGGAGAATTAGGGGGCTGACACACAACAGACACATTCATACCATAGGACTGAACTGCACAACAGAATTCAAGATCATCAAAGTGAATATGACTTCTCGCATTGTCTTGTTGAATATAAGTGGGTTCAGAGATACTCTCCCTAGGCCATGTATTGGCAATAGCTGGCAACACCTTCTCTATCATGAAGGATCTAATAACATTTCTGGTTATGTTGGTAATTGGTTTTATCTCCAGAGTCCCACGAGGCCTGTTTTGACTGGACCTAGCAGCGGCTATAGACTCAACTAAAGGGAAGACACCAATTTTACCATCAAAAACACAACAGCCATCAAAATCATATCTTGGCCTCGCTACAGCTGCTAAAAACATAACTTTGGGAACAAAATTAGAGTTCTTGATGAATCTTACTGGGTCATTTTCCTCTTGCAGAAGGTAGTACCTCTGTGACCGCTTGCTGAGAAAAAACCATTTCTCATCGATATGCACGGTGTTCTCCATGTGCTTGAAAGTTGGACAATGTGGAATTGTGCTTGGATCAATAGATGAGAGGCAGTGCTTCAGTCTGGTGGTCTTATTTTCTTGCGTCAACGAGGGTTTGATTGCGTTTGTGTGGCGCCTGATTACTCCCTCCTTTATTTTTGTACACATAAATTGCTTGGACACACCCAATGGAAAAGTCACGCCTCTAATGGTTGTCCTCTGCCCTAGAGGAATATCTCTCAACCTCTCCACGTCAAATTCTATTCTTTTACGACCACAATTCATGGGTCTTAGGCTCTGGTAGCCATGGTTTCCTGAATCCCTACCTCATCTCCACAGTCTTTGCATTGTTCAAATACTGACTCCAAACTGCTCAGCAACCTGCCTGGTTGACCCTTTCTTCAAAACCCCATTCTGCACTCTTTCCAGCAAGCATGCATATGCTTGCTCTCTTTCGAAACAGTTCATCTCTTTATTACGGCCTACCCAATCCAGCAATGAAGACGGTAAAAAAGGGGAATTAAATCAAATTAGAGCTTTAATTTACGAAAAACGAAAGGAAGGAGGCCACCTTGAGTTTCCAGAGGCAAGCTTTGTTCTCCAAGTTGGAACTCTGGATTGTTCCTGGCAATTTCCACCACCCGTTCTGGAACATTGAGACTGAAATTATTGGTTTCAAAGAAGGAATTGCCAGTGGCATCCAAATCCTCAAGCCCGACCTCGTTCAACGATGAGGATTGTGGGTTGTGTGGCAAATCGTTCAAATCAAGGTCTTTTGAAGGCATTTCAGATAGAGGAAGTTGGGGTGATGGAGAAAAGGGGTGATCAATTTTAAATGGTTGGAGTGTTTGTAATCCATTTCGAATTTGAAATTAGGGAAAAATTTGGTGTGTTTGGGATGGAGGGAAAAAATTGACGCTCGAATTTTGGCGAAAATTTTGGGTTGAGGATGGCAGGCTAGGGTTAAGAAATGGATTTCTAAATTGGAAATGGGAGATGATGAAGCGATGGAGATGTGTATATTCGAGACCTTTTATGGGTTGGGACGAGCTCGCGAAGCTTGCAACAGAAGATTTGGGCTGGAGCCCCAAATGTTACCGTTGGAGAGAGCTGGCCCACAGACACACTCTGACAGAAAGCTGGGCCGCTACAGTACCAGGCAAGCAACCCTTAATATTCATGATTCGTGGGCCCACGACATGTATATTTAGACGAAGGGAGTAGGTTGTAAGTGATTTGACAATTTTAAGTGGTTGTAAATTTACTTTTTGTGTATAAAAATTACTGTTTCAACATTGTACTCATTAATAACTAAATTCAATATAACCAAAATTAGCATTCTCTCAGTTTAATTAAACGTCACTTTGATTTTGGGTACGCATATTAAAAAAATTGGATGACGCACTATTTGAGACAATTTTATCTTTTACTTTTTCTCGAATGTACGTTAAAGATGCTCGAACGTACGTTAAAGATACTCGTACGTTCGAGAAAAAGTAAGAGGCAAAATTATCTCAAACAGTGAATCATCCGACCTCCTTAATATGCGTGCCCAAAGTCAAAACGACAGTTAATAAAATTAGGAGGGAATACTATTCTAATAAACTTAGGAATATACATCGTAGAGATGACAATAAGGCAGATACGAGGATGGTAAGCATTATCCGTACCCGTATCCATGCAATGCGGATAAACAAAAGGTAATTGCACCCGTGGATTATAAACTTTGGTTGATTCAATTAAACCAATACCTCATACAATAATAAAACAAGATAACAATCCTTAGGTAAAGGAGGAGGAGTAGAGAGATCAAAGATGAGATGTTTATAGTTTCTACTTTCTAATTCTAGGTTTAGAGAAGAACTTTTTGTATTCTAATTCTCTAACTGAAAATGAAGTGAAGTCGGTTCTTTCTTTTTAATGGATCCTGGTGAATTTTTAGAGAGATTATTAAATGAGGATAAGGACAAGTTCAAGAAGTAACAATGAAGAACTTGACAATCTTGTTCATGTTTGCCTAGAGCTTTGAATAGAACTGCTACTGGTCATCTCCAATACTTCTTTTGAAATAGAGACAACCCTCACTAAGGACTAAGGAGTAATCGAAACGTCTTACAATCAATGTTGGCTAGGAAGATAAACACGAGTAAAATGTTGACATGGTCAGAGTAAATTTCTCCTTTGCTAAGCAAAAGAACATGCAAGGCATGTAGATGAAAAAGATGGGCTGCCAATTCGTTCCGCAACATCTGGCTTTCCACTGCACCAATATACAGTTCATTAGTAAAATATGGCCAAGGAAGGTAGGATCACTTGCACTCTTATAATTGAAGAGCCCTTGTGTAAAACGGTCACCGCAACGAGACAAATATTCTACTTCCTATGTACTGAATGGAAAACTTTACCATGCACGATCAGTTAAATAGAGAATCGAACATGGGATCGTCTCATCGCAACAACAATGAGGAATCAATGCAACAGAGAATAGACAGACTCCGTTTAGTTCAGGGAGCAATTCCCTCCTACAAAAGAAAATTAACAACCCAATCAAGAAAAGAAGAAATCTCTAGCAAACCACAGAGGCCTATTTTGATATTCTCTTTCCTTTGACTTAACTTGCTTCCCACAGTATAAGATTAATTTTATAACTCCAGAAAACTTCCAAGAGTTTGCAAGATTCTTACCATCATGTATCAGCGGAGATGCTGTGTGGTGCAACTTCTTTCCCTTTCCTGTAACGAGCAACATGCTTATGATATTCCTCAAGCTCTTTTTCCAATTTCTCAATGAACTGGCTAGTATGCTCAAGGGACTGCTCATACTTATATTTTTCCAAGGCCTGCAGTTTTCAATTAGACATAAACATGTAACACTGGGACTTGAACTAATTAACATTGACTAGTGATAAAGTAATGCAAAGTCTTTCCACGGATCAAGAAAATCCTATATTGAGAACTGTCTTCACACACAAATTCATAATGAACGAGAAAATTTAACAAATATAACATTGTTGTTTGCAGTTCCATTACTCAGTTTGAAAGCAGTACAATATTTCTATGAGCAGCTAGCACATAGAAGCATGCAAAGAGTGCGTGTAAAAAATGAAAGGGTATGGGGCATGAAGCTCTAACTTCACAGGAACTGGCAAAGAAATATCTAGACTGATGCCATAGTTACAAATTCCTAGAAATGTGTAGATGGTGTAAAGGAGAAGCAAGCAAAGATTAAAAGCAGCCAGTCAGGAAAGCTACTTCAATTGTCTTGCCTTCAAGCAAAAGCTTCACAATATGAATCAATGAGCATAGACCTTATATCTTATCTTTAAGAAGATTCATGAAAGAGAGGGGTGGTGAGGAATTGCAGGGGGAAGTTAAACTCTTAGACATAACAAGACCAAAATACTAATACAAACACACAGCATAAGTGTCGCACCCTGAAATAAATTCAAAAAAGAAATGAAAAAGGTCCCATTAAAATTTGAGCTCACACTCTATGACCTATGCCACTTCATCAAATGATACAAACAAAAGCCCACCAAACCTACTAGCAAAATGAACATTAGAATACAGTCATAGTAGAAACTAAGGCACTGCAAGGATAGTATCACTCTAAAAAAGTGGCAAAACGAATAAAGATTAAAGAAGGAGGAAAGAACACCGTTCACTGTCCTAAATGACAGCTGCAAGTGTAAAAGAGGGTTGTTTACACAAAAAATTTAAAGAGGAGATAGCTGGTTGGATTTTGGGGTTTCTGTTCTACACTTCAATTTCACATTAGTATAGTAAGCAGACATGTCCAAGAAGAATAGACTAGCTCACCTTTGCTTTGGATAGGGTATCTGGAGGTGACATAACATCTGGCTGCTCATAGTTCTTCCCTCTGTAAAATATAATCGTACTATCAGGTTTTATGTCAATCACAATGCCTTTGCTTAGTCGAGCGAGCTCTTCAACATATTCATGAATTTCCCCTGCTTTGCATGGTTAGCAAACAACCTTCACAGTTTCATGCTTCTTCCAATGGAGATGCATATTGAGAACAACACCTCCAAAGACTCCTCGTCGACCAACTGGAACATAGTTCTTCTTCTTCTCACCAGTACGCTTGAGGTAATGCTTTTCCTCCTCGGTTAATATTTCACGATCATAAGTTTCATCAGGGGATTTGGGGACCTCAAATTTCCTCAATTTTTCAATCAACCATGCTTCCTTTCGTTTGGCCTGAGGGAAGGTTAGAGGAAACAAATAAAACTCCTTTTACAGATGAATTAAGTAAGTTCAGGACTTATCAATGGCAGGAAGTTGAGTGATTTCCACTTAGCCTACACCTTTACATTTTCTAACTCAAAATTGCCCTAAGGCAGGTCAAATCACACAAAATACCAAGTAAGCATCTTCTCAAAGTTTCTTTACAGATAGAAGCAGCACAACTAAAAATGTTGACAATAACATTCAAGAATATGTGGCAATTAAAGACATCCAACCTTTTCAAGTTTATATCTAATCCTAACTTCAGGATTCGGAGAATTCATCTTCTTTTTGGCCTTGAGGCGATAGAACCTGAGTTCATTCAGCTTGCCCTTTTTAGACATTCTAATGCGTCTGGCTATCTTCTTCTCTTTTCTTGAAGAACTATGTTTATTGGATGGCCTATTAATTAAAAACCTGACAACATCACTGTCCGTCCTCAGCTCAACTTCGCTGCTCAAAAATCTCTCAAACACTCGATTTCCAAGACTACGATAACTAGTAGACACACTTAATCTCTGGAGCCAAAGAGAATGCAAAATAAAAGGCCTCGCAGTTCTGTAGCTTCTCATGTGCGCAACAGCTACATAACTAAGGGGGCATGTAAAATAATTTTCTCCATGCAATGATGGGGTATTCAGCTCTTTCTGAACTAGAAAACTGAATGAAAATAATGATTCCCTGCATACGGCACATTGGATTATGTATTGCCACAGACTTCAAATGAAAAGGAAACATAAAAGATTGGGCAACGATCTACACGAAAGAAAGAAAAAAAATCCATTTTGATTGAATATAGCTTGAAATTACGAGCTTATAATAAAATTTTACTGTACGATTCTCCTTCTTTCAAGTGGACACTATTGGCAACTACTAGTTTTTTAAGAAACACAAACACATTCTTTCAAATGCTATGTGACCAAGAAGCTGACCAGAAATAGAGCATACTAATGACTCAAATTCAGAAAATTACTGGCCTAAGAAAACAAAATGGTGTGGAGAAGCAAAATAACGCACCTTTTGACAGAGTGATTGAGACTGCGGAAAAGGGTGCCTCTGACTGAAGCCAAGGCAAACATTATTGTTGTGGGTTTAAGGAAATTAGGTTGGTAATAGGTATCATGACTAGGGTTTATGCTCAATGAAACGAAGCGAGAATCAGGGCTGGAGATGCAAGTGGGGATTTGGGAACTGGCACCGGTGAGTTACCAAACACTGACCTCTGAAAATGAACTGAATCCGGGTTTAAGCTATTAATCGTGTTTCTCAAGGTTTTCAGAAGTGGGCGTAAGAGGTTGAAAAGTTAGAGCTTAACCGGGATCAAACCAGCTTCAATATAATTAATAATAAATCATGAAAAAATAAAAAATAAACCAACAATTTCCAGAATTGTTTTAAAAATTCAAAAAAAATATGCAAAATAAAGCGCAAGCATGTAATATAATATTTTCTCTTATATTTTATATTTTGTGAATATCTTCAATTACTATCCCTTGCTAATTTTTTTAGTGAAATGAGTGATTAAATAAACACTTTATTTATTTTGATCTTTAGAGAAGGTGAGAGCTAAAAATGAAAGTGTTAGGCCTCATTTACTTCGCAGAATTATCACGAAAATTCTCCAGTTTTTAGAAAACTGGAGGTTTTTCGGAAAAAGGTGTTTACTTCGCGTTATTTTCATTCAGAAAATGAAAATGAAAAACCTCTGTTTGAAAAACAATGAACAAATTTGAAGAATGTTCAAAAGTTGTTTTCCATTTTTCTATTTCATTTGGCTTGTGTTTCCCTCAGTTTGAAACTGAGGATTAAATGAATTTTCCAAATAATACAATTCTACCCTTCTTGCCCTAACGCAGCCGCTCCTCTTCTTCATCTTCATCTTCTTCTTCTCTTCTTGCCCTAACACAACCGCTCCTCTTCTTCATTTGGAACAAGTTTCGGGCCATTTGGGCCAGTGGTTTGAAAGTTATACAAGTCGACATTATGGTGCGCAGTGTGTGCGCGAGACAACATACAACTTGAGGTTTCGGCCCAAACCTTGGCCCGATGATAGGGAAACTAGATGGAGCTTCTAGGATGTATTTAAATATATTTATATTTACTTTAATTAGTTAATTAGTTAATTAGTTAATTAAGTTATTTTCCTTAATTAGAACTCCTACTTCTATTCCTATTAGGGTTTGCTTGTAAGCTCTTTATAAGGAGCCGTTTAGCTCCATTATTGACTTGGTTGTTATTTTGATAAATCAAGACATTGTCTTTGCAAATCTCTGCCCATTGTTCATCAATTGAACCTTGTTTCTTCTCAAGTCCGCAATACTCGAGTTATCAACAAGTAAACCCGAAATTGCATTCCACTTGTTCGTCTGCCCTAGGTTGATATCCACAAGGGATATAGGCATAGTGATTCGACCAAGGATCCTCCCTTGTTTGAACTAGGTTGGTTGTTGCTTAGTGATCAGCAATCTTATGTTGTCTAAGCGAGTTATCTTATTCCGCATCGAAATCCATCTTTGAACAACGATCAGAATTACGTGCTACGCATCCTACGCAACTAGGATCGTATCAGGTTGCCTTAGTCTTTTCTAAGGAGTGTTATTCTTGAAGAGAGATCCTTGTGTAAACCAACGACAAGGTTGCCTAGATCTTATTCTAGGATGTCTAGTTTTCCAAGTTACTTACTTGTAATCGTTTCCAATCAATACAATCATCTTTTCCTTTCCATTACAAGTGCTTCTGCTCTTCCCTTTATACACACCCATCCGCTCCCTTAAATCCTAAACATCCATCAAGCGCAAACCTCCTAAAGTGAGCTAGATCCGTCCATCCTTCTCTTGGCCGAAACTTCACCAAATGAAGGCCGACTTACACCATGGTGGCAGGCTTCGGTGTTGGTAGGCTAGGCGGCGGAAGTTGAGCGGTGCGCTTCGGGTGTGAAGTATTAATGTAGTTTAGAGGAATCACAATCTATTAATGTAGTGGAGCGGCGGAGTAAGGGCGAGATGGAGGAGGAGCACAGCCTGAGGAGACACAGCGGAGGAGGAGGAGATACAACGGCAGCGGCGTGGTGCAGCGGTGGCGAGGGCAACGATGGTGTGGTTGGGCGATTGGGAGCAGCTGCGGTTTTGTTAATTGAAATTGAAAAGAGAGAAATGACGAGGAGAGTAATTGAGGTTTGATGCTTTGGCAATGTTGTAAATATGAGTTAATGGAAATTTTGTAAATAGTCGAATGACGTGAAACGTCCATGTCATTCGGGATGTGGATTCGGCGAGTCTCGGTGACTAGAATAGCATTGCTTCTAAGCAAATCAAAGCAACGAAAAAGTGTCAGAGAGATAAAGAGAGGGGGTATTTTTTCAAAGGAAGTGGTTTAATTGGGTACCCATAATTAAACTCATATATTTTATTTTAAATAAATATCTACCCATCTTTACCCATTTAAAAAATAAATAAATTTATTTAATTTTTATAATTGGTTAATTAATTGAGTATTAGTGTATAATTGGATACGGTTATATATTAGTAAATGGTGGTTCATAGTGGTGTAAGCAAAAAATGATGGTAGTTAAAATGGATATGGGTCGGCCCATCCCATTATGGGTACCCATTTCCAACACTCCACATTATGAAAATTAAGGCCCCATTTACTTCGCAGAATTCTCCCGAAAATTCTCCAGTTTTTAGAAAACTAGAGATTTTTCGGGAAAACGTGTTTACTTCGCGTTATTTTCATTCAGAAAATGAAAATGAAAAACCTCTATTTGAAAAACGATGAACAAATTTGAAGAATGTTCAAAAGTTGTTTTCCATTTTTCTGTTTCATTTGGCTTGTGTTTCCTCAGTTTGAAACTGAGGATTAAATGAATTTTCCAAATAATACAATTCTACCCCTCTTGGCCTAACGCAGTCGCTCCTCTTCTTCATCTTCATCTTCTTCTTCTCTTCTTGCCCTAACGCAGCCACTCCTCTTCTTCTCCTTAGCCTCACGCCGGCCTTCTTCTTCCCTTGCCGTTTCTCACTCCGACAACAACTCGGGAACGCGGCAACTTTTGGCATGATGAAGCCAATACTGGTTGGCCTGCGAGACTTCAATCCCCTCCAAAAACCCGTTTTACCAAAAACACCCGCTTTACCATAAATACTAATACCCAACCGTTTTTCCATCGGGTCCACTCTGCCACAACCGCCGCCGCCTCCGAAGCCGCTACAACCACCTCCGACGCCACCACAACCTCGTTCTTTGAAACAGTCCGAAGTCCCAAAATGGATATAGGCACAACCAGACCAAGTATCAGTGGGTTTTGGACGATTACTACCAGACCAAGGGTTTTGTAAGTCTCCTTCTTGTTGAATACGCTCTATTACGTCTAGTATCTTGGAAATTCAAAGATTTTACTATCTGTTCTTTTTTAGAATGTGTCTACTGCTACCTTGCTCATTGTTCAGTCCTGGATTCTTCCACTCCATTATTATCCAATTGTTAGCTCATTAGGTTTATCAAGCGTAGAGTTAATGGTTAGTGTGATATAGAGCTGTAAGTGGGTCTGCATTGGCTTGGATGTGTCGAAACTACTGCTTGAAGACTTCTTTGCATGAATTCTAAGGAAATGGCTTGTATGAAGCTGGGATCCAAGAGTGATGCATTTCAAAAGCAAGGACAGGCCTGGTACGTATCCTTCTTCCTTGTTCAAATTCAGTGTTATTTTCTACTATCCTCATTTTATTTATTATTTGTTGTGAATTTGCTATCTTTGTTCTTGCTATATTCCTATTGAGTGCATGGGTGTATGCTTATGAGATGAAATTAAGGAATTGGAGTCTTCCTGAGAGGATCCAGTCATAGACTTAAAAGTTACTAACAGCTACTGCAAACCTCACCTGCACCTTGTCCTGATATATAAATCCTCTTGCTTCTTCCCTTTTACTTTTTTCGGCAAAATAATATGTTTATGGTATTGATTGTTCCAGTTTAGATTTGAAATAAGCTTTGGGCATTAGCATGTTTAGATGTTTAACTTCACTATTTGAACAAATATATGGTTTGTTTTATGTTGGGTCATCAGTATTGCACATGGGGTGAAAGATCCTGCTTCTGAGATATCATATTTTCTAGTGTGTATGTGCTAACATACATGTGATTCTTCACACAAATGACCGTGATACTTAGGCTTTCTTATTTGTGAAATGTTGCATGTCATCTGTTAGAAATAGTTAACTGATGGATCTAAGGATGGAGTTTGGTGTGATATCATTAGTAAGAAAAATTTAGGTTAGATATAGACAATCCACGATTCCTGGTATCTTTTTATATATATGCTCTTTATGGAATGTCTTCAACCTGCAATGAAATTTGTTTTACATCCTGCTACTTGTGTCAGAGTTGAAATCCAAAAGAAGCTTCAACCTTGTTTCACTTGTGTCACAAATTGCTAAATGGTTCTTTTTATCAAGTGCTCCCATTATATCTATTAATCTGTTACATATTACTGCTCTTGTATTAATGAAGATGGAAGAATGCTAGCGACTTCCTATATGTGCTTAGGAAATAATGTATGTATAAAACAAAAACTATCATAGCTGCAATATAGTTTTTTGATTTGTTGATAAGTGCAGTACTTTTATCAGCAAGGGTTTCACCTTAAATTGAACCTTATATATTTATTGCACCAGGTTGTGTGGGTCTTCGGTGTGTTTGCTAGGTCCATAGAATTATACATTGCATCTTTGCTTTAGTGTTGGCCATTCATTTACATGTCACTCTATGTGTTCGAGTGTATTTTTTGGACTCTTATCCATAAGGTCTTGACCTTTCATCGACAACCAAATAAATGCAGGTTCTGCACTACATGTGTTCTACTTCCAAGTGATATTGTTGTTGAGGTTGGAGAAATGTCCTTCCATCTTCACAAGGTAATTTTACTCCTTAAATTTGTATGTTTTTACTTAACCATTTGGAACCTCACTTAATATGCTTTATAATGTGTTTTATGCCATGTTGTGGTTAATGGCTAGTCTAATTGCTTATACACCCACATTCTATTAGATTAAAATTAAGTCATGGGTTGTTAATTACCATGATCACCCATATGACACCTTCTGTAAGTTCCTTTTTGTTCCTAAATTTCCCTCCAACACTTCTGCTAGGAATACAAATTGAAAAACATGCATCATTTGTGTGTTTCATAAACCTGCAGTGACGGGCAATGGAGTTGAGATAGGTGATAGAAAAGCAGAGGATTATGTATGGCTTGAAGAGATAAAATCTCCAGACGATCTTAACATACGTCCAGGTGACTATTCAGGACCTGCTATTCATGCTTAGCAGTCAAAGATTGTTTGTCCATAACCCCTTGCCTATAATGCTTAAACGGAGTATATAACAAACTCTACAATCTCGAGCTTATATCTCGGTAGTACTTCCTACAAAGTAGATGCGGTTAGATTTCATTTTCATGTAGAAACATAAACAAGTGACAGTAGAATATATCTTGATGTTTAGCATCAACTCTAATTTGGATTTTGTACAAAGCATGTATTGGTTCCACATAATTTTTTGTTTACTCTTGTTAGTAATGTTTACAAGATCTCAACTCCCTTATCTAAAAATTGAGCAAAAAATTCATGCCGAAAAATACAGCAAACTTGTGCAGAAAATTTTGACATAATTATGCATAAATGAGTATGAATTTGGACAACAAAATTATGCAGAAAAATGCAGTAAAGGTATGCAGAAAAATCATGCCGAAAAATGCAGCAAATTTGTGCAGAAATTGTTGACATAATTATATAGAAATTAGTATGAATTTGGACAACAAAATTATGCAGAAAAATGCAGCAATGGTGTGTAGGAAAATTATGCAGAAAAATTATCCATTAGTTTATTAATCTTTGCAAATAGAAGAAAATAATAACATAAATTTTTCATTAAAAAAATAAGTTGTTGGAACAAAATTATTTTTTATTTTTCAAAAATTTGGAAATTAGTGCGAAGTAAACACGCTTTCCAGTTTTTCAGATCAGGAAAATTGTGCGAAGTAAACACATTTACGAGTTTTCTGTTTGAAATGAAAATTCTCTATTTTCCGAAAAATAGCAAATTTTTAGACTGAAAATTCTCCCAAGTAAACGTTAGCAACGCATACCGAAAGGATACTAATTGACGTCTATTTCCATGCAATTTTACCATCTTAAGGATACTGATTGACGTCTATTTCCATGCATTTTTACCATCTTAAACTATCTTGTTTATGGTGAAAATGGTGCCTTTCACGTCAATCTATCTGCTTTTAAAGGAAATGAAGGAAATATCAGCTTTCAGCACAAACTAGCAATCTCAGGCGCAGTCTTGCCTAAGACTGCCGATCTAAAGACGTGCAGAGCTAGGAGTCTTGGAACGCTATTGCAGGAGTGTGGATGACAGCTGGATTTGTGCTGGAGGAAATAAGAGAAAATCTATCTCTGGAGTAAAAATCAGACATACGACCAATCTTAGCTAAGACAAACCAATCTTAGCTAAGATTGGCAAGATTGCCAAGAAACATGATGAAACAGGAGTCACGGGATTTTGAGCTAAAAGAGTGAATTTGACAGCTGGAGACAGCTAGAGAAGATCATACGTGATCCAAGATTGCATCCTTTAAGGATTATCCTCTATTTGAACAAACAAATATATTTCTAGTTGTATTTTATTTTATTTCGAATTTGAATAATGTTATCTTTATCTTTTAGGAGTTTTGAATATGGAAAGGAACGTAATTGGTGGGGACTCTAACCTTATTTAAGGTTAGAGAAGGTTGTTAATTACGGGGGCTTCCATCTTCTTTTCTTCTGGTTCTTGTAAACACTTGCTGTGATAATTCCTTTGGAATATCGCATTTAATTCTATTTTCATATTCATCAAATATTTCTTTATTTTCTTGATTATTATGTCTAGTAGCTAAACACCTAATTCTTGGTAAGGGTTGAGTGAGTGTTCTTGTAAATCGTGAGACCTATCTGTTCCAATTATCCTCTCGTTCGTAATTGATTCAAGTTCTGTTTTAACAAACCGGTTCCCGTCTTGGCTAAGACTCGATCAATCTTAGGCAAGACGACGAATTTGTAGCCAGTCACGAAGGGGACGAGCGAAACCGGAGTGACGAAGTAGGCAGCTAACCTCGCGGGGATTAGTGAACTTGAATCTATATAGGCCTAACCAGACTGACAATCTAGGGCTCCGAGTTGGGAGTAGCTTGGCCTAGACTCTGTCTTTCCCTACGCCATTGAGAAAATGCATGTGCCTCAAGCCAGCAGCCAATTGGATAAACCCTTTTAACCAGCAAGGTGTCCACTAGCCAGGATCACTAGGAAAGGGGGTACCCTCCAAGTGATTTGAATAGGAGAAAAGTAGGATTGGAAAGGGGTTCCTCCCAATCTATAGCAGAGTTATGAGAGAGAAGGAGAAAATCTAAAGGTCGATGATCGATTAAACAAGCAATGCGCTCACGAATTCACCCTTACCAGGAGTTTACTTCACATCAGTTCACAACCGTTCTCCATCACCAATCTTAGCTAAGATTCACTTCTGCCTAAGATTGCTTCTTTATTTAATTTTTGCTTTGTTTCTTTTTATTGCTTTGTTATCTTAATTGTAGAAATGGAACCCCTCAACTCCAGTGACGAGGAAGTCGAGTCAAGACTACAAAACCCCAACAAGATCTCTGTGGACGATCCTCTTACCGCGACCTACAAGTTCCTTGCGGACAGTGTTAAGTTGTATCCCTTTTTATATCTTTTTATACAACTAAATTTGATGCCCTCTACACGCAATCAGATACCAATGAAGTCAACCATTAATGACTAGTTCGAACACCAAGAGCGGTCTGATCCCTACTTTGTCTACGATAATCTTTAAAGTATAATTCATTTAGTTTTGTTTCTATAGTATGATTTCTTTTGATATAATGTGGTGTTTTAGATCCATTTTCGGGCTAGACCAATCCATACTCTATGGTATTAGAGTTCGAAATTCGGCCTAAGTGATAACCACTTTATTTAATATTAGTCCTACATTGACTTACAATCGATTGAGGTTGATGACATATCAGTTATGCACCACGGGGCATACCAAAGTATGACCACATTGTTTAATCCAGTTCCTATAGTTTGGCCATATTTTTGAAACATTTTTTTTTACTTGGATGTCTCGTGCACAACTGATACGTCAATACTTTCAACCGCTAGAAAAACTTACAAGGACCAACTTAACCGATAAATCGTAAACTCATACTATAATGACAAAATTAAACAACATTGTAATTTAAAGATTAGATTAAATAAGGTACTCTACTTTAAGGACCAAAAATACCATTTTACTATCATTTTTTCTTTCTTTTGAAAGCCTTAGCCAATCTTTTCTAAAGAAACCTAAATTAAAGTACATTACTATATTCTTACAATAACTGACAATGTTAAAGTTATATAACTTTTTTTTTCTTTTTTGAACAAACATTTTAACCTGTCTTCATCTCCCAACGACTTGCAGAGATGTTTTTTTCTCTTTAAAACAAGCAAATTAAAATAAACTACACTCTAATACGATGAGAATGAACAACTTTCATTATATCGCCATCTAGAAAATACAAAATATTGATAAGCACATCAATATAAAATAAAAAAGGCTACTCTTGAGAAAAAGCTAGAATTATTAACCATCAGCCACTGAATTAATTTCTCGATAAATGCGTTCGCAATCAGTCACCCGCTCCTCAAGCTCTAAAAGGAGCTTAACTCTCATCACCTAGTCCATGTTAGCAGCAGGAGCGGAACGAGCATGTTCATCAAGTGCATGTAACACACAATGATTATCTATTTAAATCCGAACCCAACCTTACTTGCGAACCTCCTGAAGACCAAGGAAGATTCCCCAAGCTCAGCACGATATGCGTTGCAATCCCTAGAAAAGCTAAGTAACCTCCTAATCATCCACCATCTCCGTCTCTAAAGCATCCACCAACTGTAGCACTAGACGAGGACCTATGATAAACTCCGTCAGAGTTCAGGACTGTGACATCAGCTCCGGCGGGTTCCCGGTCAACTTGAACAATATTGAAAGTGTGAGCACTTTGATGGAACGAAAGACACTCCGAAAAGGTTGTAATAGCAGTACCAACGGAGCTATGGATGATTGATTCTTTTGCACAAAGAGTTAGATGATTCGAGTTGAATACAACTTCATTTCACCATTTCCAACACCACCAACAAATGAAGCCGAAAAGAACCTCCCAATCTGCAAATTCATTGCTGCTGAACTTCTCGAATAAGTTATCCACAAACCAAGAGGAGAAAGGCTTGGAGAAAAAAACATTAAGATCAGCAGGAGATGTGAATTTCTTCCAAACAGTCACGCAGTACATGGATGGTAGTTTCTGATAGCTCATAGACACATCTCAGAATTAGATAGATGTCTGCATTGTCGTTCATGATTAGTTAAGAGACGTTACTGGTAAGCGAGCGAAAGGGAAACACAGACGTGCTGGGGTCCTCGCCACTGCCAGAGGCGCTTTGTCACAACCATACTCAGAAGGAAGCTTGAAAAGAGCAGGAAAGTTATATATTTCTGTTAACAGCAGTTACAACTATTTTGCTTAGCTGTCAAGTTGTTAGATAATAACTGTTTTTGATTAGTTGTCAAGTTTGTTAGGTGTTGAGTAGTATAAATAGAGGTATAATTTGTACAGGAAAAAGGAATCAATGATCAATCAAATATTTCTGTTCAATGAACAACTTTAGCTCAATGAGCATTTTATCTATCTACCTTACATTTTTATTTCCACACTACTCTTCCTTTAGCCTCCGCGGATCATCTCTTCTCCACCTTCCATCATTGTTTGCCATGGAAGCTTTTTCTATTGTTGTTCTTTTCTTCTACTGATCCTGTCATTGTGCTCAAGATTGGCACTTGACAATTGGTAGCGGAACTTCGATCTTGCGCCCTAAAGTTGAAGATGGCAAGAAATCATCACCCTAATGCGGGCGGCCCTGTTGATGCCATGGGCGATGGAGCTTCAGATGGAGGAAACAACGTATCTCCTCTGGAAACCAGAATGGGATTGATTGAGCAAGTCATGCTGGATATACAACGCTCACTTCAAGAACTTATCGGGTTGCAGCAACGACCTCCCGATCCTCCTCCTCAAAGCCACAGAGATGAAAATTCACACAAAGATCCTGTTCTTCCTATATTCCAAGAAAACTCAAAACCCACTGTCTTGGAATTTCCATGGTTCTATGGAGCTGAAGTGCATGACTGGGTCTTCCAAGCCAACAACTACTTCCAAAGTATTAGGACTCCTGCCCATCACAAGGTAAAAGTTGCTTCTCATCATCTCTTGAGTGATGCTTTAAAGTGGTATAAAGTAAAACTGAAAAATAAGGAAGAGGAATTGTGGCCTTGGACTGATTTTGTTAGGTATGTGATCACTAGATTTTCTCCTAAGGAAACTGATGACCCAATGGCAGATTGGTCTAAATTGAAACGGATTAATGATGTTAAAAGTTATGTGAATCAGTTAAATGTCATTTATGATAGAGTTGATCTATGTGACTCCTCTGGTAGAAGCCTATTCTTGGCTGGTTTGAAACTAGAATTGGCACATCGGGTCAGGCTGTTCAAACCTCAGTCCTTCGAAGATGCTAGGGAGTTAGCTCTATCAACTGAAGTGGCCATTCCAACCCTCAGAGCAATGACAATACCTGAGGTTACCCCAAATACATCAACACCAGTCACAAACACCACTACTAACACCCCTGCCAACACCAAATTCACTTATCCTAACAACAGCACTGCCAACCCAGCTTACCCAAAACCTTACCAAGCCTCTCCCAACCAATTTAAACCACCCTCAAACCAGTTTAACTCCAACAAAACCACCCAAAACATCACCCTCACTCCACAAGTAGAGGTGTTCACGGGCCGGTTCGGTCCGGTTCTTGGGCTAGAACCGGACTGAACTGAAAATTACCGGTTCTAGCCCATGATAGAACTGGACCGGACCGGAAGTGTCCGGGTCGGTTCTTACTTTTCCGGATCGGTTTCCGGTTCTGACTCGGAATATTTTTTTTAAAAAAATTTGTTTAATTTTCCAGCAATAAAAAATTTAAAAACAACTATCTAAAAAGATTTGCCCTAATGTCAAAACAGCGTTGTTTTGACATTAAACACACCGTTTAGTTGTTAAACAATTAGTAATTATATTTTTTAATTTTATGACAATTAATATGATTTTTTATTACAACAATATAATGTTTTTTATTAAGTAAAATATTGAACAATAAACATATTAGATAACATATGCATATTAATAGTCTTACTTTATACATATTAACTATATAAATGGCTATTATAATTTACAATAATATATTTTTCCGAGCCTAACATTGTCTATTTAAAATTTTAAATAAACTCTTCTAATTAATTTTCTAATTAATTTTATGGCAATTGACATGATTCTTTCTGACAACAATATAATTCTTTTTTTATTAAGTAAAATATTGAACAATAAACATATATCAATGACATACCTCAATAACTATATATTAAAATAATGATTAATGGTAATATTACTAGTATGTGCCATATTGATATTATTAATCCTCATAAATCATAATTCTCATAATTCTTACATATATAATATTTTTCCCTCATAATAATTCTCATATAACTTTCTTAATAAAATTTTGTATTTAAAATAACAAATAAAAGAAAAAAAATGAGGAATTTTAATTAAGTTTAGAAGGAAAAAAGAAATAAAAAAAGAAAGAAAAAAAGAAAGTGGGAGCCAAGAGGATTTGAACCTCTCCCTTTTATATATATATCCAGTTCTACCGGTTCTCCGGGCCGGTTCCCGGATATTGGAGGTTGGAGAACCGGACCGAACTGGAACTATCGGGTCCGGAAAAAAAAAAAAAAGACCGGACCTAACCCGGTGGTTTCGGTCCGGTTTCCAGGTCGGCTCGGTTCTTGTACACCCCTATCCACAAGTATCATTTCCAGACCAGACACAAGCCAAATCCAACACCAGAACTCCAAACTTACCCTTCCAAACCCTTGACGAGAAGACCATGAAGGACAAAATAGCTGCGGGATTGTGCAAGTACTGTGGTGAGAAGTCCTTTAGGGGCCATAAATGCCAATCAAGGCAGTTTTTTCTGATTGTTGCTGGGGATGAGGAACAAAATGCCACAGAATATGGATATAGTGAGGACGGAGAGGAGGAAGTAGTCATGAACGAGGAACATACAGCCTCCTTGTATGCAATCCATGATATAAACAAAGGAGGTGCAAAGGCTACGGGAGTGGGCTGATCATCTTCAAGCAACCTTTCCACACTCTTCCTTGTGGGCAAGGAAGCTCAATCAGGGGCATTGTCACAGCCATACTCAGAAGGAAGCTTGAAAAGAGCGGGAAAGCTATCTGTTTTTGTTAACCGCAGTTGCAACTGTTTTGCTTAGCTGTCAAGTTGTTATATAATAACTGTTTTTGATTAGCTGGCAAGTCTGTTAGATGTTGAGTAGTATAAATAGAGGTATAATCTGTACAGGAAAAGGGAATCAATGATCAATCAAATATTTCTGTTCAATGAACAACTTTAGCTCAATGAGCATTTTATCTGTCTACCTTACATTTCTGTTTCTACACTACTCTTCCTTTAGCCTCCGCAGATCATCTCTTCTCCACCTTCCATCATTGTTTGCCATGGAAGCTTTTTCTGTTGCTGTTCTTTTCTTCTTCTACTGATCCTGTCATTGTGCTCAAGATTGGCACGTGACACGCTTCCACACCCAAGAAGTCGAACCACCCTCACACTCAACAATAGCAGCGTAGGCCGTGGAGATCGAGAAACATCCGTTAGAAGATAGATGAGAGATTTATTTATTTGTCAAGCACTAAGCTGCATAAGCTATATTGAAATGTATTTACTAAAAAAAATTCGAAATTTCTACATGTAAATTAGAGAGTAAATCACAAGTTAGAGACTTGAACAGCACAAAATACTCCCAATTGAATTGCCAAAAATAAGAAGGTACAGAAATCTGAGGTTATTATTCCACATTCAGGAAGTACATTGGTCTTTTTTTCTTCAAAGTAATGCAGAAACAGTTGTTGAAAGAGAATCATCTGTTAGTGACTGATCCATAGATAAGTCCTCCTCATCTGATGAATCAACAATCTTTATGCTCTCCACCTCCCTCACCACTTCTGTCATTTCGGGTCGCTTCTCGGGCACCTTTTCGCAGCAGCGGATGGCAATTTGCAGCAGTTTTAGCATCCCAGTAGAGGCCCTTCTCTGTGCGGATATCTCCCCATCAAATATCTCACCTGTCCATTCTTCCCTGACAGCTCTGTACACCCAACTGCAAAGATCTACCACAGTAGCGCCTTCCGGAGCTGAGCAGGCCGGTATTTTTCCTGTCAGCAGTTCTAACAGAATGGTGCCATAGCTCCAAACATCTGACTTCATAGAAACCCTTTTAACAGCTTTATATTCTGGTGATCTGAACGCAACCATTCGCTGCGCTGCAATAGGGTGCGCTATTAGCGAAGTTAGGCCATAATCGCAAACCAGAACCTGTTCGTTCTCGTCCAGCAGAACATTTGTTGATTTCAGGTTTCCATGGGGAACAATGCTTTGTGATCTGCTCCTGATGTGGAGATATTCAAGGGCACGGCCTATGGCTCGAGCTACCGATAGCCTAGCACTCCAACGAAATGGAATCCTATCCGTACCTCTCCTTCCTGTTTAAGTAAAAGCAATGTCAGGAAAATCTTTTTGTTTTCTTCACAAGAATATTTTTGAATGAACTTACCATGAATACGGTTAAACAGATTTCCTTTCTCTGCATATTTGTAGACTAGAAGCTTCTCATCCTTAAAGGAGTAGTAAGCAAGAAGTGGGAGCAAATTTGGATGCTTCAGGTCCGAAATTAACTGCAATTGGTTGATGAATTCCTCCTTGCTAAATGGTCTCAAATCCCTTATCCGCTTTACCACAACAGGTGGCCTGCCTTGTATCGTGGCCTTATACGTATGCCCGAAATTCCCTTTCGACAATCCCTCAGCTGAAGCTTTAAAAAGATCGTTAAGATCAAAATTCGCTTCATCCTCCATGAATATGAGCTTCTTTTGCTCTTCTCCTACCACCATACTGTCACTTACACCCTCTATTTGCTTCCCACTTTTGCTTCTGCGCGCCTCCTCCTGCTTCGGTTCCTCCAATTCGTAATCTTCTCCTTCATCCTCCTCCTTGTCGTCGTCGTCCTCCTCCTCCTCCTCATCATCATCCTGTTCCATTTTTCTACCTCCCTTCGTAAGACTCCTAGCCTTCTTATAATTATGAATCAAAAGCAGGAGAAGAACAAAAAGAATAAGGACATTAATAATTATTAAAACTGTCAGGACATCACTCTTAGAACTCATTCCATTAGATTCTGAAGAAGCTGTCTTGTTGTCTGATCCAACCTTTGCAACACCAGAGCATCCTTTCAACAAGGGTGCATCACATAAATCAGGATTGTTCGAATAAGAATGAGCGGGAAATGATTGAAGAGTTGGAGTTTTGGGTATCGGGCCATAAAGATTGTTATTAGAGACATTAAAAACTATCAAGTTGGATTGGTTAAATCCTGGAACTAGACCTGACAAATTGTTATCCTGGAGCTGCAATGATCTCATTAGATTAAGACTCAACAACGACTCGGCAGGTATTGTACCGTAGAATCTGTTTCCTGACAAATCAATCTCCTCAATCTTCCTGTTGGAAGAGAAATCCATCACATTTCCTGACAAAGCATTGTTCCTGAATCTGAGGACTCTAAGCTCTGTCAGGAACGCGAACGAATCATTCCTGACTGTTCCTGTCAGCCCCATACCTTCCAACATAATTTGAGTAACTCGGCTATTGGCACAACCAATTCCATGCCAAGGAGAGGGGAGAGTTTCAGGACATGGATCGCCACTCCAGTTATGATTCAGGACCGTGTTGTTGAAGCTAGCCTTAAGGGCAAACAGGGCCTGCAACTCTTGTTGATCGAGCAGCTTCGAAATGGCATGGCCATGGAGCGAAAAAAGGATTACAAGGTGGAGAAATTTGAGTTGTGGAGGAAATTCCATGATGGAATTCTGAATTGAAGAAGTGGTCTCTTGGTTTTCTGCTACATAGAACTGCAAAACTAAAAAATAATGGCGAAAGGAACTCGATGAAATCGTGAATATTCCTCGATGCTCCATCCAGTAGTGCAAGGACATAACAGCTATGAAAATTGTTTGTTGGAGACGCAAACAAGGGAGCCATTAAGGGTTTTCCTGTTGGATCTGTATGCTGAAAATCCAAAGTATAGTCTGATCGGATGTCCAGCTATACAAGTATTATTAAAACCAAAGAATATCTTAATGTAGATACCCTCTATTTATATGGTTAAGGCAACCTAATTGATTAATACGTTAAATATTTTTATATATAATTAAACCCATTTTTCTAAAGAAATATAAATGTTTATTAATTTAATAAATAATTATTAATTTTGAAATGGATTGTTAGAAGATAAAAACCAATTTGGCAGTGACGCGTTATGTAATTTAAAAAATAAGAGAAAAATGCTCCTTCAGCCATGTGAGACGAAGCTGTAAAATTTTCGCATATGAGCTAGTTAAGTTTGTTTTAATTTTCGGTTTAGAAAATGTTTGAATAGTATGCCCGAAGTAATTGCACTTTCGTTGCTTCATTTAATTAAAGTTTCAATTTTCCTTAAAAAAAACAAAAAATAAGAGAAAATGAGGGATGGTTTGGTAATTTCAAGATTCCTTTTTCTTAATGGTTATTTTAGAAGTTGGACGTAGGAGGGAAAGAAACGTATTTTTCATGTTACAAAGTATTTTGGAAATTTCCTTATTTTTTAAATTATATATATTAAAATATTTATATTTCTACACATCAGCCATGCCACTTCATCATGCGCAGATGTCAGTACAATTAACGGAAAAAATAACAGCAAAGACGAGTTTTATACTCCCTCCGATTTCCAACGTATGTCGTTTTACTACTAAATATTACTGTATACATTACTTGATTTTTTTGTATTTGTTTTATTAATTATTACTGTTTCAAAACGACATACTTTAAAAACCAGAGAGAGTACCATTTACAAAAAGTAGGGGAATGATTACCTACGTTAATTAGATAGAGGATGAGATTAAATAATTTTCAGAAATAGAGAGACAAAAATGTCATTAACACAATCTATATAATTGGTCCCTTTGTTTCTAAAAATTTACATAAAGGGACCAAAAATTCATTAATTTAATCAAACTACTAAATTATTAACTTATTCTTTATTTTTAATAAAAAAAATTCAATAAAATTCATAATGATTAATTTACTTCCGATTTTTGTAAAATATTTCCAATTCTTTATTTTTAATAAAAAAAATTCAAAAAAATTCATAATGATTAATTTACTTCCGGTTTTTGTAAAATATTTCCAATCAAACCCTTACATTTATGGAATCTCAACTTTTTTATGGGTTTGTAAATTTTATCTAATTAAAATTTACATAATTACTCATTTTAATGATTTTTATATAATCCAGTGTGAATAATTAACTAAGCAATTGCCTGAATCTTACCTCTATTATTTAACGATTAATTTTATGCTTGTGTCCGTAAATAAATTCAATCAAACCCTGATATTTATGAAAATCTCATATTTCTTCATATGTTTGTAAATTTGGTCCAACTAAAGTATATATAATTACTCATTCTAATAATTTTTTTAGAATCCATTATAAATAATGAGTCAACTTTGGTGTTTAAAATTGTTTTGAATATATTCTTATTTTTTGATTCACTTTATTTTTGTTTTTAAAATAATTGTTTAATGATTAATTTTAATTATTAACCCAACCTCACAATGCTTTTCTAGTATTACCCTAAAATTTATCGGTGGTACTTAATTGGTCAATTTTCGTCGTTAAGTGATGCCATCTGATTGGTTGTTTATATTCGATGATTTATGCTCTCTTTATCTTATGTTTTGAGAGCATTTGATTGCTTCTTTTGGCCATTTACTTCCCTTTTCCTTTGTTCAGGCTTGAAAGATCAGTTGGAAGGAAAAGGAGTTGATTTGGTGAAAGATAGAGCATTTTCCAATCATGGCCGTTTTGGAGGATGATTGCAGAAATTTTCCCTTATTCATCCCTAGGCCTAGGGATGAGTCAGGCGATCTGGTGAAATTCTGGGCAGTCCGCCCATGTTTATGCGTACCGAGGATTAATTTATTTCTTAGTGCTTTTCTTGTCCCCTGAGCATGCTAGACAGTTTTTAAACTCCACTACCTCGTGTTTCCTTAATACCTTGACTCAAGAACCCCTTGGAGACTCCATAAGGAATTTATTCCATCTCTCTTAGTGCTAGACAAGGAATTTATTCTTGTCTCTTCCTCATTTTTGGAGCTGCATGGTTGCATTAAATTATCTTTGAGTGCTGTTGCTCTTGGGGAGAACGAAGAGAAGGATGGATGGGCTATAGAAGGGGAAGACTTTCGTCCAAGGAAGAGGCTGAACATCATCACATTCGGACAGAGAGAGAGGAGGCAAGGACAGCAAGCGGGCTGCACTTCACCTTCACCACCAATTTCCAGATTTGTTTTACTTTTGAACAATAGTTTTAATTTGTAATTTTAATTATGTATTGTAGCTAATTACCTCTGATTCTTGGTAGAGATTAGAGGTTGACTATCCATGTTGTTGTGAGACTTTTATTGGAATTAATATGAATGTTTTTATATCTCTTTTCTTCTCACTTTAATTGTTAAAACTTGTTCTTGTTGAATTAAAAGCTTGATCAACTTGTGATTTGATTTGAATGAGTAATGTCAGTTTCATTTATGTTAGTGTGATTCCTACATTATGAAGATTGAGTAGACAACTAGTGAATATTTGACATAAGACTTGTCTTTAGGAGCTAGGAGAAGGAAAGAATGGGTTCAGGGCTGAGTAATGCCATCCCTACGCCTAGAAATGGGTTTCCCGTGTGGTTACAATTTTCCAGCAACTTGACAAATTGTTAGGAAGGTTAGGGCCATTAATAGAGGGTCTCTTTAATTGGCTTGTATAGGGGGAAACTTGGGAATATAGAGGGTCTCTTATTCCTTTAACATCTCTATAAATCCATTTCAGAATATGTTTTGTCAATAATCAATTACTAAGGATAGTCACCTTGCTTAAATCTCTACCAAGGATTGCCTCTCTATATCTGATTTCAATCACATTTCCAGTTCTAATTCGTGCATGCTACTGTTACCTACTGATTTACATTCAAAGTGCTGTTTTTAACTTGGTTTTAATTACAAAAACTCCCCCCAACTTTGTTCCGATTTGGTTTTTAACAAGAAAAATACAAATTACTCAAAGATTTCCTCCCCGTGTTCGAACCTTTCACTACTATCTACATTATATTTTGTGGTTTAGCACTAAATTGTATCTTTTTATTTATGGTTGAGAACGACATCAGTCACCATCTCACGATCAAAACAAAACAAATAATTGAAGAAAACGAGAAATGAAAAGATAGTAATAGAAACTCGAATTCATAGGTATATCAACAAAATAATGCTTATTTTAAAAAAAAACAACAACAAAATGATGATACGGCGAGTAATGTCAGCGGATGAAAAATTTATTGGTTTGGGCCCTATGCCGAATTCATTCATGGGCTTGAAGTGCATACAATGACTGGGCCAAGGAGCCTGCTTAATTTAATTCGATTGATACCATTTCCATAATAATCTGTCGGAAGCAAGTATCCCTTTCCCGTTCCTGACGTTGTTGAGGTACGACGTGTCAAACGTGGCCGAACTTCCGATATCTAGCTCCACCCGATTTGAGGGACTTCCACATAGCCCGCGCATTTGGGTCACAAAAGAAGAGTTGAGTGTTGGGTCGTTAAAATTGAAGAAACTGCACCTTGCTGTACCTATCGTGTGTCCTCCTGTTCGTACCATAAATTAAAAATAATTTAAATTAGGCAATTCGAACTCAAAATTTACTTATGGTATGATTATGATTAGTGCGCGTACTTACCCACGAGTATGACAAGATCTTGTGTGTTAAGACCAACTGCGGAGAACTTGTTCTTTTGCACCTGAATTGAGTCACCAGCCAATGGCATGAAGGTATTCAAATTCGCACTTGTTGAAACTCTCCCATCCCTCCTCCCTGTAGGCACTGCCCAAGTCGGTCCATTTGTCTGCACATCATGGAAAATATGATATGAAATAACTAAATAATTATATATATACGTTACAATCACTAAATTAAAAGGTAATATTAATTAAATGGTTAGTATATAATTTACCAAGACAACAGCATCACGGGTAGCAACAGCAAGAATATCGGCACACGACACAATCCCGGGGCAGGCTGCTTCAAGTTTGGTTTTGGCATCATCAATGACTTCGAAGCCAAGGAGGCCACCGTTGGCTGGGGAAGTCTTTTCGGAATTCGTTCCGTCGATGAGGATCGAGCCGTCACAACCTTGAACAAAGCAATCATGGAAAAACATCCTCAGAAGCCAAGGCGCTACTGCTCTTTGGGTACTGAAGTGAGATTGAACAGTTGATTTGATTACAGACTCGGCAGTTGGGCAAGTTGTTGAGTAGAACCCAACTGTTGTGCCTTGTCCATAGACCACCGTTGTTGTGGTCATAGCCATGGCAAGGATTAGGAACATAAACCGATTAGCCTCCATTGATGAAATATAGAGAAGTTTTGTGTGCTAGGTAGGTGTGTTTTTGAGATGGTGTAAGTAAGGAGAGGAGTGTTGGTATTTATAGAGGTGGGATTGTGCTCACCACATGCACAAAAAATATTAATGGGAAGGGAATCAAAATTAAAACGGCACCGAATAATAAATTTTAGGGATTTACCCTTACCCAATTCTCAACATTATCACTTATATAACTTTAATTTTAAAAAAAATATTTATATATATATAAACGTAATAAAAAACATCATAATCATCTACATTGGGTCTTGTCCCGGACATAGAGGCCTTATGCGTGTTATGTAATGATGCAACCCAAACTAGCTCGCATTTATGTTTTCTTGCCCCTTTTCTTAGAAAAGTTTGGTGCTACTTTCTTTCTTCCGTGGTGGGATTAGTGATTGCTTTTCCAGGAACTCTTCCAAAATTTTATTCCCAGTGGTGTTAATAGTTGATGAACGTTAGGGTTACATGTAACTAACCATTAATAATATAACATAATTTTAGTAATTGAGCGATCTTTATATGAAATTAATGATCTTTACATCAAATTAACGGGAGTGATATGTAATTTCTCCAAAATTGAGGCCTGTCCTGATGGTGGTGGGACAAATACCTTAGTTTATTTTCTCGATCTATTGAAATACATAATGACTTACAAGACATGGTGTTAGAAATGCACTAAATGACAAAAACAGGAGCATACTTGCATTTTATATTGTTGAGATGCGAGATTAATATCGTTGCCTTCTACTCTCGCTATTAACACATTTCAAATGGCTCTCTTAGAATCCATCACATACTAATCATTAATTTTTATTTTCATAAACAGAGGTGAAATTAACGATCAACTACTTGTGAGCAAAACTTAATTTGAATACGATACTTATTAATTTTTTTTTTGCAAATTTATTTATTTTGTTCAAATGATCAATTCTAAATCATTTTAAATTTCAAAATTTGCTGAATTTTTGGAATATATTTTCTCACAAGTGTGCTATTTTTTTCTCGAAATAATCTGATAATTCAATCATTAAATGAGTGCCACTCTAAAAATTAAGTTGAATGAATATAAAGTTTTGCCAAATGTGATCCAATCGTTCGTATGATTCGTTATAATAAGCAAAATTATGAGCACTACTTTCTATTAACTAGTCTCCAGATGGCTCTTCAGAATCCGCACGGCCAACTAAGCAAAACTAATTTGTATGGAACAAATTTTACTGTACTATCTATGAACTTTGGGACAAACTTAAATACACTATCATCAAAATATATATTAAAAATAATTAATTAATAATACGAATATATATATAAATGTTTTAAAAAAGTGTACAATAAATTAATAATAAATGTGTAAAGTGGGATGCATGTAGGGTGTTTTTATTTTGATTTAAAAATCATAAATGAAAAGAATAATATTAAGAAGTTTCATTTATGGGTGTTTCACTTTTTTAGATATTTTAAATATATAGTTTCCTGATTTTTGGTTTTTTAGTCTTTTAATTATTAATTTCATGACTTTTTGGTCTAATTTTTAGAAAGTTCAACGAATTTTCATCTTCTGGTTCAAATTCAGAAGCTGAGGGGAGTCCATCCCTAGGCCTAGGGATAGACTCAGGATCAGAACCTGAAGCAGAACCAGCACCACCAGAGATGGATAATCCACCACCTGAACCTACCCTTCGGGAGCTCAATCAAGGAGCTGAACAAGAGTCCTTCTTGTGTATTAACTACCGCCCAGTACCAAATGATTGGGCCGTGAAGTCAAATGTCATGCATAACCTCAGCAAGTTCAGAGGACATGCATCCGAAAATCCTTACAAACACCTCCAAAAATTTCAGTTTGAGTGTGATGCTCTAAAACCAACTGGAGTGAGTCTTGAAAGAGCTAAGTTGAGAGCTTTTCCATGGTCTTTAGAGGATTCAGCCAAGAATTGGTTCTTTAGCTTGCCTCACAATTCCATTAATTCTTGGGCTGATATGGCTGCTACGTTTCTAAAAAAATATTGGTCAGCCACCAAAGCAGGAGCAGCTAGGAAAAGTCTTGTCTCAATTCAGCAACATGGTGACGAGTCTTTTGGGGAATATCACCAACGATTTAAAGACCTTCAAGAGGTCTGTCCTACCCATGGCGTGCCTGAGCAATCTCTCATTCAATACTTCTACGATGGCATGCGAATTAAGGACAAGGAGAAGCTTGACTCGGCAGCTGGAGGAGCCTTGCTTGACTTAACACCAAGTAGAGCAAGGGCTCTCATTCAAACCTTGGCCGATAATTGCCACCAAAATGGGACTCAAGAACGTTCCACTTCAGCCAACAATATTAGTGTAGCTGCCCTTGAGAAACACATGGAGGAAGTCTCCACATTTATGAAGAATTTTCCAGCTGCAATTGCCCATATTCAGCAAATTCCACCACAGCAAGTTGTTCCTTGTGGAGTTTGCTGTCAAATTGGGCATGTGACTCATGAGTGCCCTCTCATAGCCGATCCTCCTAAGCAAGTCAATGCTGCCATGCCACAACAAGGAAATATGCACCCCAACACCAGTAATCAAGGCTGGAAAAATTACACTCACTATGGGTGGGGACCAAACCAGCAGCAACCTCCGTTTGAGTGGAGGAATTTCAAGCCTTTACCCCATTAAAACCAGCAAGCAAATCAGCAGCCTACTCAACCACAAGTACCTCAGTTACCACCACCTCAACAACCTCTGCAACTACCAGCACCACCACAAGTACCAATCGAAGACACACTTAAGCAAATCCTTCAACCGTTCATCCAAACTACCCAAGGAGCAATTGCCGACCTTCAAAAGCAGATGGCACAGCTTGCAATGAACCAGCAAAATACTTCTGGACAGCTGCCATCAAACACCGTGGATAACCCAAGGCACGGGCTGAATGCAATTACTTTGCGTAGTGGGAGAGATTTACCTCCCAGGGAACTGCCGCACTCATCCCTAGGCCTAGGGATGGGTAAACCCGAAACCAGTCCAGAAATTCAACCAGAAGTTTTGCCCAAAAATCAACCAGAAATTCAGCAAGACGCACCTGAACCAGCTGAGCAACCTTATGCACCTGCAGAGCCTCAGGTAATTCCTTTTCCCTTTCCAGAAAGGCCCTTGAAAGCCAAGAAGGAAAAAGAGGACAAATTAATTCTTGATGTTTTTCGAAAAGTTGCAATTAATGTTCCTTTGTTGGATTTAATTTCTCAAGTGCCTAAATATGCTAAATTCTTGAAAGAATTATGTACTAACAAGAAAAAGCTTGAGGGGATTGAAAGAGTGAACTTAAGTGAAAATGTTTCGGCAATGCTTCAACAAAGACTTCCCGAAAAATGCAAAGACCAAGGTACGTTTTCAATACCTTGTAAAATAGGGAATAAAGAGATAGAAGATGCATTGTGTGACTTGGGTGCAGGTATTAATGTTATGTCTCTGTCCATATTTGAAACTTTGAATATAGGATCTCTCAAGGAAACTAGAGTAGTAATCCAACTTGCCGATAGATCCACTATCTATCCAGTAGGTTTGCTTGAAAATGTTCTAGTGAAAGTAAATGATTTTGTGTTTCCTGTGGATTTCTATATTGTTGATATGAAAAACAAGGATGTGCTTAAAACTACTGATGTTATCTTAGGAAGACCCTTTCTAAGAATAGCTAGAGCAAAAATTGATGTCTATGATGGATGTTTGACTTTTGAATTTTGCGGTGAAACAATTAAATTCAATATGTATGATGCCATGAAACATCCAAATGAAGTTCATTCTGTGAATTTTATAGACATAATTGATCCTTTTGTTGATGAAGTTTCTAATATTAACTCCATTGAACCTCTTGAGTATGTTCTTAGCAAAGGAATAACCAAGAAGAAATTGGAAAAATTGCAAGACCAAATTGACATCAAATCTGAAATTGGTGACTTGGTTATGGAGCTGGAAACACCTCATGTCCCTGAAGGTACTCTGAACACAATTGAAATATCAGATAAAATCACTAAAATCAGACCTTCAATTTTTCAGGCTCCCGATTTAAAACTCAAGAAACTGCCAGACCATTTGAAGTACTCATTCCTAGGCCTAGGGATGAGTCTCCCAGTAATTATTTCCAGCAGTTTGTCAAGGTTGGAGGAGGACAGACTTGTGCAACTTTTGAAGGAATACAAGGAAGCTATTGGTTGGACCATAGCTGACATAAAAGGGATATCTCCAGCAATATGTACCCACAGAATACACCTTGAGGAGGATGCCAAAACAGTAAGGCAACCACAGAGGAGGCTCAATCCTCCAATGATGGAAGTTGTGAAGAAAGAAATCCTAAAACTCCTTGCAGCTGGTGTAATCTACCCCATTTCGGATTCATCTTGGGTTAGCCCTGTGCAAGTGGTCCCAAAGAAGTCAGGAATCACTGTTGTGACAAATGAGGAAGGAGAGTTAGTTCAAAAAAGAGAGCAAGATACATGGAGAGTGTGTATCGACTATAGGCGATTGAACAATGCAACCCGAAAGGACCATTTTCCTCTCCCTTTTATTGATCAAATGCTAGAACGATTAGCAAGCAAATCTCACTACTATTTTCTTGATGGATTTTCAGGTTTCCATCAAATTCCGGTGGCAAAGGAGGATCAAGAAAAGACAACTTTTACATGCCCTTTTGACACGTTTGCATACCAAAGAATGCCATTCGGATTGTGTAATGCACCAGCCACATTTCAAAGGTGTATGATGAGTATTTTTTCAGATTATGTAGAGAAAGGTATAGAGGTATTTATGGACGATTTTACTGTCTATGGAAACTCTTTTGATGAATGCTTGAAAAATCTGAAAAAAATCCTTCAAAGATGTATAGAAACGAATTTGATTTTAAATTATGAGAAATGCCATTTTATGGTAAATCAAGGAATAGTTTTGGGCCATGTTGTCTCTAACAAAGGCATTGAGGTTGACAAGGCTAAAATAGATATTATTGAGTCGCAATCTTACCCATCTTGTGTGCGTGATGTGCGTTCATTCTTAGGCCTTGCAGGTTTTTATCGAAGGTTTATTAAGGATTTCTCAAGGATTGCGGAGCCTATGTGTAGGCTGTTGCAAAAAGATGTTGAGTTTGAGTTCGATGAAGCTTGTAAGAAGGCATTCAACCTTTTGAAGGAGAAGCTCGTGACTGCACCTGTGATTAGAGCACCTGACTGGACCAGACCGTTTGAGATAATGTGTGATGCTAGTGACACAGCCGTAGGGGCTGTTCTTGGACAAAAGATTGGCAAAGAACCTCATGTCATTTACTACGCATCAAGAATGCTTGATTGTGCCCAGAAAAATTACACTACCACGGAGAAAGAATTATTTGCAATTGTTTTTGCTTTAGACAAGTTCCGTTCATATCTCCTTGGTACTAAAGTGATAATTTTTTCTGACCATGCAGCTTTGAAGTACTTAATGGCAAAGAAGGAGGCAAAGCCTAGGCTCATTCGTTGGATACTCCTTCTCCAGGAGTTTAACCTTGAGATCAGAGACAAGAAGGGCAAGGAAAACCTCGTGGCTGATCATTTAAGCCGACTCCTAACTGACCAAGAAATCAGACCTGTCAAGGAAAATTTTCCAGACGAGCACCTATTCCTAGGCCTAGGGATAGAGCCCTGGTATTCTGAAATTGCAAATTACCTTGCTACGGGTAGATTCAGAGGCGACTGCACTTTAGCCGAAAAAGAGAAGATCAGGAGGGACTCCAGACGCTACCTTTGGGATGATCCTTACCTATGGAACATAGGAAGAGATCAAGTCATCCGCAAATGTGTCCTTGAATCCGAAATTCCATCTATTCTCCAACATTGTCACTCTTATGCTTGTGGAGGACACTTTGGCCCGAGGAGGACGTCATGGAAGGTCTTGGAGGCTGGTTTCTTCTGGCCTACATTGTTCAAGGACTCATATATCTTCTGCAGAACTTGCCCAAATTGCCAAAAGACCGGAACTATTTCAGCAAAGAATCAAATGCCACTCAATCCTATTCTTGTTTGTGAGGTATTTGATGTTTGGGGTATAGACTTCATGGGTCCCTTCCCAAACTCAAATGGCCACATTTACATCATTTTGGCAGTGGATTATTTGTCAAAGTGGGTAGAGGCAAAGGCAACAAGGGCGGATGATGCAAAAACAGTGGTTTCCTTCTTGAAGACGCACATTCTCAACCGTTTTGGAGTCCCCCGAGCCATCATAAGTGACAGGGGCAGCCACTTCTGTAATCGTGTGGTTGCAAACCTCTTTGCAAAGTACAGGATCACCCATCGTGTATCTACTGCCTACCATCCACAAACCAATGGAATGGCTGAATTATCCAATAGAGAGATCAAGTCTATCTTGGAGAAAACAGTAGGTCCAGCAAGGAAGGATTGGAGTCAGAGACTTGAGGATGCTTTGTGGGCATATAGAACAGCCTACAAAACTCCAATTGGAACCACTCCTTATCGGTTGGTTTTTGGGAAGTCTTGTCATTTACCCGTGGAGATGCAACACCGTGCATATTGGGCTATCAAGCAATGTAACATGAGTATGAACGAAGCTGGTTTGCAAAGGAAATTGCAGATTCAGGAGCTAGAAGAGTTGAGAAATTCGGCTTATGAGAATTCAGCCATTATCAAAGCCAAGGCGAAGGTGTACCATGATGGTCACATTCATTCCAAGGTCTTGAGAGTTGGCCAAAAAGTTCTCCTCTTCACCTCCAGGTTTCGCATCATGGCTGGTAAACTAAAATCCCGCTGGACTGGTCCTTACATTGTTGCTAAAGTGTACCCTCATGGTGCCATAGATATTGAGGACCCAAAGACAAATTCCATTTTCAAGGTTAATGGCCAACGTTTGAAGCCATTTTATGAGGGATTTCGATCTCACATCGTGGAGAGCACCACGAATCAGCCATCTGATGTTAATGCAGCTTAAGCAAGCATTGTCTAGTCTTTTCCAAGACTATAAACTGGAACGAAATGTGGGAGTCAGCCCACACCATTTCAACTTGTGTGATTATGATCAGCAACCTGACCTATCCCTAGGCCTAGGGATGGGTTCAGTTTCGAATTTCAGGCACAAAAATACAACAAGCTTGCCACCTCACTCAAAATTGCCAACTCATTTAAATCAGCCACATCACCAATGCCACCTGTCTAAATCAGCCACCTCACTATTTCCCTCTTCAATTTCAGTTTCCCCTTTCGTTCAAAACACCTCCATAAACCAAAAGACTGAAATTATCATTCCCACTCTATCTCAAACATCCGTTCTCCCAAAATCAAAATCCCAAAACCAAAACCTTTCATTTTCCCTCAACCAAAACAGCAAATATCCAACCATGCCCAGAAAAAAATCAGAAGCTAAAAGGGGCGGCTACAATCTCTTCTCAGCAAACCAGCCGCCAGGTTTGTCAGCCCAAACGCTGCCGCTTCCTCCGCCGCAGCCAGCGGCTTCTCAGTCCAAAAACCCAGCTGCTGCAGCGCCGTCCACCTCCATTATTCGAGGGCAATCGAGCCGGGCCCAAGGCTCAGCTGACCTGAATCTCAATCTCCCACCTCCGACTGCACCAGGCAGTCCCGTTTCAGCCGATCCCTCCGCTGGAACAGACATGCAAATCCAGCCAATTTCCGCGCCACTGAGCAGCTTTCATCAGAGTCCACTGCTGCTTCTAACGCAGTACCCACGGCCAGCGAAGACTCTCCTATACCAGCTCCGGCCTCTCCCAATCCTTGAGTCATCTGCCCCGGGTTTTATTTTCCTTTTCCCTTCTCTTTTCTTTCCGTTTCTGTTTTTATTTGTTTGTGTTTTTCTTTGTTTGTTGTTGTTCTTTCTCACATTGAGGACAATGTGTCCTTCAAGTGTGGGGGAGGATCACTTTCGTATTTTATTTTGTATGTTTTTGTGTGCTTGATTGTGTGATTTTAATTATTTTTATGCATGATCAGTTTGCTTGTTTTTAGTTTCTTTAGTTTTCCTATTTCTTCTGCATGTTTATTTCAGTAGCTTGTGCATGTGTTTTGCTTGTTTTTCAGTCTGTTTTTGTGTAGTTTTTCTTGTGTGTCTTACACCCCTTTTATTTGGAAATCAATCTCAAGGCTGAACTCTTGCAAACACTTCTCCAATCAACTCTTCCCAGCAGTTCTGAACACTTCCTTTATTGCATGTGTACATTTATTTTCATAGAAGTATGATAAGTGTAGCTGTCCTTAGAAATATTTTGCTAGGACTGATCTGCCGTCTTTATCCCTAGGTCTAGGGATAAGGATCCCTGCCTCATCACTGCTGTCAGTTTTTAATTTTTGCTCGCATGTGTACCCCTTTAAATTCTTGCGTGTGGCTTCTCTTTTCATACCCTTTGGACTGCACGATGTTGGTGGTTCGGCACCATCATCCCAGCTTGGAGAAACTTCCAATCGGTCGTGTGCTAACCCCTTATTTAGGGCCGATCATAGCACCATGGGGAGAGCCAAAAGTCTGCATGTGCTTGTGTTTGAGTTCGAAAAAAAAAAAAAAGAGAAAAAAAAAGAAAAAAATGGGAGTGTGGAATGAAGGAAGGTTGAAAAGAAAAAAAAAAAGAAAGAAAGAATGCGGAAGAAGAAGCAAAGTTGGAAAAAGAAAAAAAAAAGAAGAGAAAAATACAACAAAGAAAAAGAAAAAAAATAGAATAAAAGAAGTGGAGAAAAAGTGTTTTAATTTTGTTCTTCACTACTGTTTGTGCTCTTTTAATTCTTGCATGTGTCAGCAGCAGTGTGTGGATTTAGAGCCTAAGGAGGAGACGTTTTGAGGTTCTAGGATTGTATTTCTTGGTTGACAACTTGCTATCATACTCCTATTTAAATATTTGTACATTTGTGATGTTGGGGGAGTTTAGCATTGCTTGGAGGAATTGATTCTTGAAGTGTTTGCTTGAGTTCAGTCCAGAGTTGGATTTTCTAATCAAGGGTGTGTATTTTGTGTGTTTGTGTGTCTGTTTCTCTGTTTCCCTTGTGTTTCTTTTTGTTTAGAGTTCATGCTTGAGGGCAAGCATGGTTCAAGTGTGGGGGGTTTGATTGGTTGTTTATATTCGATGATTTATGCTCTCTTTATCTTATGTTTTGAGAGCATTTGATTGCTTCTTTTGGCCATTTACTTCCCTTTTCCTTTGTTCAGGCTTGAAAGATCAGTTGGAAGGAAAAGGAGTTGATTTGGTGAAAGATAGAGCATTTTCCAATCATGGCCGTTTTGGAGGATGATTGCAGAAATTTTCCCTTATTCATCCCTAGGCCTAGGGATGAGTCAGGCGATCTGGTGAAATTCTGGGCAGTCCGCCCATGTTTATGCGCACCGAGGATTAATTTATTTCTTAGTGCTTTTCTTGTCCCCTGAGCATGCTAGACAGTTTTTAAACTCCACTACCTCGTGTTTCCTTAATACCTTGACTCAAGAACCCCTTGGAGACTCCATAAGGAATTTATTCCATCTCTCTTAGTGCTAGACAAGGAATTTATTCTTGTCTCTTCCTCATTTTTGGAGCTGCATGGTTGCATTAAATTATCTTTGAGTGCTGTTGCTCTTGGGGAGAACGAAGAGAAGGATGGATGGGCTATAGAAGGGGAAGACTTTCGTCCAAGGAAGAGGCTGAACATCATCACATTCGGACAGAGAGAGAGGAGGCAAGGACAGCAAGCGGGCTGCACTTCACCTTCACCACCAATTTCCAGATTTGTTTTACTTTTGAACAATAGTTTTAATTTGTAATTTTAATTATGTATTGTAGCTAATTACCTCTGATTCTTGGTAGAGATTAGAGGTTGACTATCCATGTTGTTGTGAGACTTTTATTGGAATTAATATGAATGTTTTTATATCTCTTTTCTTCTCACTTTAATTGTTAAAACTTGTTCTTGTTGAATTAAAAGCTTGATCAACTTGTGATTTGATTTGAATGAGTAATGTCAGTTTCATTTATGTTAGTGTGATTCCTACATTATGAAGATTGAGTAGACAACTAGTGAATATTTGACATAAGACTTGTCTTTAGGAGCTAGGAGAAGGAAAGAATGGGTTCAGGGCTGAGTAATGCCATCCCTACGCCTAGAAATGGGTTTCCCGTGTGGTTACAATTTTCCAGCAACTTGACAAATTGTTAGGAAGGTTAGGGCCATTAATAGAGGGTCTCTTTAATTGGCTTGTATAGGGGGAAACTTGGGAATATAGAGGGTCTCTTATTCCTTTAACATCTCTATAAATCCATTTCAGAATATGTTTTGTCAATGATCAATTACTAAGGATAGTCACCTTGCTTAAATCTCTACCAAGGATTGCCTCTCTATATCTGATTTCAATCACATTTCCAGTTCTAATTCGTGCATGCTACTGTTACCTACTGATTTACATTCAAAGTGCTGTTTTTAACTTGGTTTTAATTACAAAAACTCCCCCCAACTTTGTTCCGATTTGGTTTTTAACAAGAAAAATACAAATTACTCAAAGATTTCCTCCCCGTGTTCGAACCTTTCACTACTATCTACATTATATTTTGTGGTTTAGCACTGAATTGTATCTTTTTATTTATGGTTGAGAACGACATCAGTCACCATCTCACGATCAAAACAAAACAAATAATTGAAGAAAACGAGAAATGAAAAGATAGTAATAGAAACTCGAATTCATAGGTATATCAACAAAATAATGCTTATTTTAAAAAAAAACAACAACAACAAAATGATGATACGGCGAGTAATGTCAGCGGATGAAAAATTTATTGGTTTGGGCCCAATGCCGAATTCATTCATGGGCTTGAAGTGCATACAATGACTGGGCCAAGGAGCCTGCTTAATTTAATTCGATTGATACCATTTCCATAATAATCTGTCGGAAGCAAGTATCCCTTTCCCGTTCCTGACGTTGTTGAGGTACGACGTGTCAAACGTGGCCGAACTTCCGATATCTAGCTCCACCCGATTTGAGGGACTTCCACATAGCCCGCGCATTTGGGTCACAAAAGAAGAGTTGAGTGTTGGGTCGTTAAAATTGAAGAAACTGCACCTTGCTGTACCTATCGTGTGTCCTCCTGTTCGTACCATAAATTAAAAATAATTTAAATTAGGCAATTCGAACTCAAAATTTACTTATGGTATGATTATGATTAGTGCGCGTACTTACCCACGAGTATGACAAGATCTTGTGTGTTAAGACCAACTGCGGAGAACTTGTTCTTTTGCACCTGAATTGAGTCACCAGCCAATGGCATGAAGGTATTCAAATTCGCACTTGTTGAAACTCTCCCATCCCTCCTCCCTGTAGGCACTGCCCAAGTCGGTCCATTTGTCTGCACATCATGGAAAATATGATATGAAATAACTAAATAATTATATATATACGTTACAATCACTAAATTAAAAGGTAATATTAATTAAATGGTTAGTATATAATTTACCAAGACAACAGCATCACGGGTAGCAACAGCAAGAATATCGGCACACGACACAATCCCGGGGCAGGCTGCTTCAAGTTTGGTTTTGGCATCATCAATGACTTCGAAGCCAAGGAGGCCACCGTTGGCTGGGGAAGTCTTTTCGGAATTCGTTCCGTCGATGAGGATCGAGCCGTCACAACCTTGAACAAAGCAATCATGGAAAAACATCCTCAGAAGCCAAGGCGCTACTGCTCTTTGGGTACTGAAGTGAGATTGAACAGTTGATTTGATTACAGACTCGGCAGTTGGGCAAGTTGTTGAGTAGAACCCAACTGTTGTGCCTTGTCCATAGACCACCGTTGTTGTGGTCATAGCCATGGCAAGGATTAGGAACATAAACCGATTAGCCTCCATTGATGAAATATAGAGAAGTTTTGTGTGCTAGGTAGGTGTGTTTTTGAGATGGTGTAAGTAAGGAGAGGAGTGTTGGTATTTATAGAGGTGGGATTGTGCTCACCACATGCACAAAAAATATTAATGGGAAGGGAATCAAAATTAAAACGGCACCGAATAATAAATTTTAGGGATTTACCCTTACCCAATTCTCAACATTATCACTTATATAACTTTAATTTTAAAAAAAATATTTATATATATATAAACGTAATAAAAAACATCATAATCATCTACATTGGGTCTTGTCCCGGACATAGAGGCCTTATGCGTGTTATGTAATGATGCAACCCAAACTAGCTCGCATTTATGTTTTCTTGCCCCTTTTCTTAGAAAAGTTTGGTGCTACTTTCTTTCTTCCGTGGTGGGATTAGTGATTGCTTTTCCAGGAACTCTTCCAAAATTTTATTCCCAGTGGTGTTAATAGTTGATGAACGTTAGGGTTACATGTAACTAACCATTAATAATATAACATAATTTTAGTAATTGAGCGATCTTTATATGAAATTAATGATCTTTACATGAAATTAACGGGAGTGATATGTAATTTCTCCAAAATTGAGGCCTGTCCTGATGGTGGTGGGACAAATACCTTAGTTTATTTTCTCGATCTATTGAAATACATAATGACTTACAAGACATGGTGTTAGAAATGCACTAAATGACAAAAACAGGAGCATACTTGCATTTTATATTGTTGAGATGCGAGATTAATATCGTTGCCTTCTACTCTCGCTATTAACACATTTCAAATGGCTCTCTTAGAATCCATCACATACTAATCATTAATTTTTATTTTCATAAACAGAGGTGAAATTAACGATCAACTACTTGTGAGCAAAACTTAATTTGAATACGATACTTATTAATTTTTTTATTTGCAAATTTATTTATTTTGTTCAAATGATCAATTCTAAATCATTTTAAATTTCAAAATTTGCTGAATTTTTGGAATATATTTTCTCACAAATGTGCTATTTTTTTCTCGAAATAATCTGATAATTCAATCATTAAATGAGTGCCACTCTAAAAATTAAGTTGAATGAATATAAAGTTTTGCCAAATGTGATCCAATCGTTCGTATGATTCGTTATAATAAGCAAAATTATGAGCACTACTTTCTATTAACTAGTCTCCAGATGGCTCTTCAGAATCCGCACGGCCAACTAAGCAAAACTAATTTGTATGGAACAAATTTTACTGTACTATCTATGAACTTTGGGACAAACTTAAATACACTATCATCAAAATATATATTAAAAATAATTAATTAATAATACGAATATATATATAAATGTTTTAAAAAAGTGTACAATAAATTAATAATAAATGTGTAAAGTGGGATGCATGTAGGGTGTTTTTATTTTGATTTAAAAATCATAAATGAAAAGAATAATATTAAGAAGTTTCATTTATGGGTGTTTCACTTTTTTAGATATTTTAAATATATAGTTTCCTGATTTTTGGTTTTTTAGTCTTTTAATTATTAATTTCATGACTTTTTGGTCTAATTTTTAGGATTTAATTCTTTTTTTTTACACTAATAGTTACGTTGGGGTAGATTTGACAAACGTAGGGATTAATTAGAGATTTTATAAACACAGTAGATTAACTGAGAAAAAAATGATAAATGTAGGGAGAAAATTGATGATTAAGCCAAATTATATTTAGTGATTAAGTTCATAAAAAAATTGATCTTTTCCATAATCCACGTAGATGCTCACCCGTGTGACTGGATGGGGTTCTTACCTACTACGGTTGGTTGGCTAAGAAAAACTCTTAAAATCTATTGGCCAGAGGCTGACACGTCACACACACATGGTGATACTTGACCGTTGACCAGGTGAAAAGTTTGCGTGTATTGACTGTGATTACGTACTACTCCTGTTATATAGTTGATGTTATTATTATGAGTTGAGTATCCTTTTTTTTTAAAAGAAAAAGTATGCATAAAACTAAAAGTACGTAATCATCTCAATCTATTCAAGTCAACTACGTAGTGCTTTTAACTTAGTTTGATCAGCTCCTGAAATTAATTAATTAGCGGCTGAAATTAGAGTTATTATTTGATTACTGGCTAAACTATCTTATTGTATTAATCATGGAGGGATTATTTAGTAATATTTTTTTAAAATTATTTAGAAATAATTCTGTCATTATTTATAAAAAAATAGTCTTAAAAATTGAAATACGACAACTAAAATGACCAAAATTATTTCTTAGAAAATCAACATCTATTTTTCGGTAAAAGAATTATGATTGAGACTAATTCTCTGAGTATTGTAAGGTGGCTCAACAGTTATGAAGGAAGGGCATGACTGTTTCACACAAGTTTTTAGAGAAATTAATTGGAAGCAATTTGAAGAAGTTAAGATTATCCCGACGCTGAAATAAGCAAATCATGTGGCAGACTTGGCAAAATAAGGAAACAGTAAAATCATACTATATAAGTAATATTTAATTATTTCAGGACCGACGATACTAAAATGTGAAGAAAAGTAATGAAGTAAATAAATAAATTATAGCAACTAATTAGAATTTATAGAAAGAAATCAACACGCATAACTCCAACTACATGAAGATGACAATTAAAATCTGTAGCACACAGATTCGCACCTCAGATTATTGGGACCATGTGATTGGAATTCACCAACCAAAAAGCATCAATTTTGTTTGTTTTCTTTGTCTTTCGATGATTGATCACTGAAGAAAGCAAAACGAACCATATGGCAATAACTCGATCGCATCCTACTTAGATGTAATACAAGTTTTGTCTGCTGGTGATAATGGTACCCGTAAACTTTCTTTTCTATCTATAAATACTACGTAGAAAACAATATTGGCAGCCATCATTATATTTACATTAATTTGGATAAAATGAGTGAAATTGGAAAAATGAAAACAGTCTTCACGCGTTATATCGACAAATATATCCATGCATATATCATATATAATAATACACCAAATTATAAGGTTTCAAATTAATTAATTAAATGAATCAAAGTTGGCAGCCATCACATGACTCATCCCCCCAATTATTAATTATTTTACGATTTGATTTCCGGTCCTCATTTTCACACTGAATACTCCACCAATTATCATATGTTATATTCATTTTAATTGTTTTTATTCTTAATTAAATTTTACAATTTTTATTTTTATTTTTATCCTGGTTTCGTCTCAGACGAAGCCAGTGCCGTTTTAATTTTGATTCCCTTCCCATTAATATTTTTTTGTGCATGTGGTGAGCACAATCCCACCTCTATAAATACCAACACTCCTCTCCTTACTTACACCATCTCAAAAACACACCTACCTAGCACACAAAACTTCTCTATATTTCATCAATGGAGGCTAATCGGTTTATGTTCCTAATCCTTGCCATGGCTATGACCACAACAACGGTGGTCTATGGACAAGGCACAACAGTTGGGTTCTACTCAACAACTTGCCCAACTGCCGAGTCTGTAATCAAATCAACTGTTCAATCTCACTTCAGTACCCAAAGAGCAGTAGCGCCTTGGCTTCTGAGGATGTTTTTCCATGATTGCTTTGTTCAAGGTTGTGACGGCTCGATCCTCATCGACGGAACGAATTCCGAAAAGACTGCCCCAGCCAACGGTGGCCTCCTTGGCTTCGAAGTCATTGATGATGCCAAAACCAAACTTGAAGCAGCCTGCCCCGGGATTGTGTCGTGTGCCGATATTCTTGCTGTTGCTACCCGTGATGCTGTTGTCTTGGTAAATTATATACTAACCATTTAATTAATATTACCTTTTAATTTAGTGATTGTAACGTATATATATAATTATTTAGTTATTTCATATCATATTTTCCATGATGTGCAGACAAATGGACCGACTTGGGCAGTGCCTACAGGGAGGAGGGATGGGAGAGTTTCAACAAGTGCGAATTTGAATACCTTCATGCCATTGGCTGGTGACTCAATTCAGGTGCAAAAGAACAAGTTCTCCGCAGTTGGTCTTAACACACAAGATCTTGTCACACTCGTGGGTAAGTACGCGCACTAATCATAATCATACCATAAGTAAATTTTGAGTTCGAATTACCTAATTTAAATTATTTTTAATTTATGGTACGAACAGGAGGACACACGATAGGTACAGCAAGGTGCAGTTTCTTCAATTTTAACGACCCAACACTCAACTCTTCTTTTGTGACCCAAATGCGCGGGCTATGTGGAAGTCCCTCAAATCGGGTGGAGCTAGATATCGGAAGTTCGGCCACGTTTGACACGTCGTACCTCAACAACGTCAGGAACGGGAAAGGGATACTTGCTTCCGACAGATTATTATGGACTGACGCCTCAACTAAACCTATAGTCCAAGGTTTCTTGGGTGCGCCAGGTGTGCCGTCTTTGAACTTTAACGCTGAGTTCACAAAAGCCATGGTCAAGATGGGCAACGTCGGGGTTAAAACTGGCACTGTTGGTGAAATTCGAAAAAAATGCAACGCAATTAATTAATTTTCATATGTTTTCACAATTATGTATTAATAATGCTCGAATTTAGAATAATCTAATTCGAGTTGTTTAATTTTTTATTTATTTTTGGTTCGGTTTGGATTGATCTTTGGTGTCTCTTGTATCAATTAATTGTGAAATATAAGTTGAACTAATGTTGATTCTCCTTAATTAACTAAATTTCTTAATATGATCTTCTATCCTGTGAATTCAAAAACTATATCAACTTAAGAGTTTGATAGATACTCTTTTTTTTTAAACACTAACACTTTCATTTTAAGATATTATTGATTTTTTTTTTTAATATTTCGATAAATAATTTTTCAATCAAGAATGTCAAAAGTGTATAAAAAATTAATAAAAGTGTTAGTATTTCTGTAGAGACTCGTATCTTTTTTTTAATCTCTTTTCGAATTTATAATTAAATTAATTTTCTAAATTTTGAGTTGTGAAAGTTTGGATTCAGGAGACTCGATTCCTCTAAATCTATTAAGAGATCTTAGGGTATAAAATAATCTTTATTTGATCGCGTGACACAAAATGTTAGTAGGCTTGATCAAGTTGGGTTTCCATTTAATTTTTCAAGTCCAGGTAATTAGTTCGAGTGGACTCGGCACCTAATCAGTTCAAACTCTTTAATTTTATTTTTAAAATTTTTTCACGATAAACAGAGCAATTTATGGAAAATTAGGAAGTGGTCATGAATTTAAACTTTAAAGTGGTTATTTAATTGAAAAATATTTTTTTAAACTTTTGAATATATTTAATGTTTTTTTGGTTATAATAAAAATAAAAATATTATAAATATTACTTCAAAATATTCGAAATAATAAAATTAAAAAAGAATTAATTGGTGAAAATAGATATTAAAAGTTACTCCCTCCTAATTTTATTAATTGTCGCTTTGACTTTTGTCACGCATATTAAAAAAACTGGATGACTCACGTACGTTAGAAAAAAGGGAAAAAGACGGATTGGCACCCAAACTATTGACGAAAAGACAATTGGGCCACCCGCTTTTCGCAGTGACCAATTTGGCCACCAACTTTTCTCCGTTAGACAAAAAAGCACCTGACGTTATCTCCGTTAGACATATTTAACCCTTGCCACCCACGTTTCAACTGATTCCATCTAACGTCGTCTCGTTCCCAAAATTCCCTCCAAAATTTGTCGTTAACCCACCCAATCCCGCTAAAATAGAAAAATCTTTTCTTTATTTGCTTAAAACCTGCTTGTAAATCCAATGTAAATCCAAGCAATATTTTTTTTATTTGCTTAAAACCTAAAACCCGCTTGTTAACCCACCCAATCCCGCTTGCAATTTCCCTGCACATCCCTACAAATCCAATCGGTTTCTAAATCCTAAATCCTTAAAATACAAAATCCTAAATCCCTACAAATCCAATCAGTTTCTTCTTTATTTGCTTAAAACCTAAAGCCCACTTGTTAACCCACCCAATCCCGCTTGCAATTTCCCTGCACATCCCTACAAATCCAATCAATTTCAAAATCCTAAATCCCTAAAATACAAAATCCCAAATCCCTGCAAATCCAATTAATTTCTAAATCCTAAATCCCTAAATTTCTAAATCCTAAATCCCTGCAAATCCAATCAATTTCCTTGAAAGCGTAAAGAATTTCCTTGCAAATCCCTATATTCCCGGCGATTCTGTCAATTTAGCGAGGTTCGTAGTTCTGTCCAGTTTAGCTAATGATTTTGATTGTTAGGCAATATATGGTGATTGTTGTAGCCTTTTTGTGCTATGTTATCAAGTGTTTGCATGGATACTTGTTCTTTATTGCGCGTGAAGTTAGGATTAGTGAGTTAGGGATTTCCATAGTGTTTTTTAGAGAACTGATGTGCAACCATCTTCAGATTACTATGGTATTCGGACCGAATTTGGTAGATTTTACGTCCTTCCCTTTCTTGTGTGGATGAGCAGTAGTAGTGGCATTTAGCAGACTTCATTACTTGAGATTGTTGCTTCCTTAAACTAAAACTAAAACGTTTTGAAACTACTTTTGCTTCATTATAATGAGCCTTATAATTTTACTCAATTGTAGGTATAATGAAAGGTAGATGGAAGTTCCACATCTCCTTGTACCATGATGGGAGAGTGACCCATGAACCCCCCCCCCCCCCCCCCCCCCCTACTAAGTACGATGGTGGAAATGTGGTGCTCATTAGCGATTGTGATCCTAACCAGTGGTGTTTAAGGTATTTGATAGCAAGAGCACAAGCTGTTGGAATTAAAGATATACGCAACTTTATTTGGAATGCACCGGGTAGTGACTTAGCAACAGGTTGTAAGTTGTTATCTTCTGCTGCAGATTTCAGTGAATTAGTTAATTGTATTGGGAATGAGGCTTTTGTTGATGTTTATGTTGAACATACAAATTTACCTATTTTAGAGGAAGAAGTTTATTCAGATGTTCAAGGGGAGGTTGGAGAAGAGGATGATGAAGAGGCTTGTGATGATGTTCAGAAGCAGAAGAGGGTAGAAGAGGAGGAGGAGGTAGAATTTTGTGATGATTTTGAGGTTGGTTATGCAAGGTTGATGGGGTATGAGAAGAGCATGGGACCTGGGGATTCAGAAGAGGATTATGCTAGCCCACAGGATTCAGATAATGAAGCTGCACCAGTTTTAACAACCTTCAAGGAGAGCTCGGGTTTAGATGATCCTTTTAGCGAGGATATGGTCTTCATAGATACTAACCAGCTTCGCAATGCCATTAAAGACTATGGCATAAAGTTCAGTTACCCAATCAAGATTAAAAAAAGTGACACCTGTAGAGTTCTTGCTGTCTGCTCTAAGGGGTGTTGTCCATGGAGGTTGTATGGTTCAAAGAAGAATTACGAAAAAGTCTTAAAAATAGTGTCTTATGAGCCTAAACACACCTGTAATAGTGTGATCAACAGTGCACTGTCAACACAAGATTGGATTACAAGAAAATACCTGAACCGATTGAGGAACCAACCCAACTTGACACCAAAGGTATTAAAAGAAGAAATTTATACAGATCACAATGTGAATGTGAGTTTAAAGAAGTGTTATAGAGCAAAGCTCAAGGCTCTTGAGATTATAAATGGGAATCATGAGGCTCAATATGGAAAAATTTGGGAGTATCTTGCTGAGCTAGGCTTGAAATATCCAGGTTCTGTATTGAAAGCACATTGTCCGCCTGATGCTGATAACATGCAACCAAGATTTCAAAGAGTGTTTTTGTGCCTAGGACCTCTTAGTAATGCTTTCAAATTACACTGTAGACCAATTATACATGTAGATGCTTGCCATCTTAAAGGTAAATATCCTGGTCAAGTGGTTGCGGCAATGGGTCTTGATGGGAACAATGGTATGTTCCCACTCGCTTTTGGTGTTGTAGAGATTGAGTCAAAAGAAACATGGAATTGGTTCCTTAATCAATTGGAAGATGCAATTGGGAGCATTGACGAAAAGAACTGGACTTTTATGTCTGACCAGCAAAAGGTAAACCATACCATTGTTCCAATTTACATATTTAATTCATTATTCTATTACATAATTAATTGCTACATGTGTTGTTTTGTATGTTTATGCAGGGACTGATACCTGCTTTGAAAGAAAGAAATGCTGAACACAGGTTTTGTTTGAGACATGTGTATAGCAACTTCAAACTGAAGCGAGAGTGGCACAACAAGGAGTTGAAGGATATATTAGATGCAGCCGCTCTCTCCATGACAGAGAAGGAATTCAATATGCATATGGATAAGTTTGATGCAAAGAATGCCACTGCAGCTAAACAATACCTCATGAAGCTTGGTCCACAACATTGGTCAAGGCATCTGTGGGGGACTAGAGCAAAGTCAGGTATGGTCTTAAACAACCCAAGTGAGTGTTTTAATGCTTACATTATGGGTGAAAGGGATAAGCCTATCATTACCATGTTGGAGGGTATTAGGAAGATGTGTATTAGATTGGCAAGGGATAGGTACAACAATTTGGCTGAGTATAAAGGTCTTATATGTCCACAAGCACAAATTAAGCTAGAGGTGAGTAAGAGACGGGCGAGGTTTTGGAAAGCTACAGATTGTGGTGATGATAAGTTTGAGATTGGGCAAGATAGGGTGCAATTTGCTGTCGATCTAAATAGAAAGACATGTGCATGCTATGAGTGGGATTTAACCGGAGTACCTTGTGAGCATGTTGTTAGAGCTGTTTTTGCAAGTGATGGTACTCCTGAAGAGTACGTCTCGTCATTCCTTCATATGAGATACTATAAGGGTTTGTGGAGTGTGAAGTTGGAGCCTATGAATGGAGAAAATTTATGGCGTGCTACTTCCCAAATCAGCCCCCTACCACCACACTTTAAAAGGCAACCAGGTAGGCCTAAAAGGGTCAGAATCAGGGACAAGGATGAAGTTTTAAACCCCTACAGATCTAAAAAGAGGAAGATCACAATAGTCTGTAGTAAGTGTAAGAAACCTCATCATAACTCAAGGACCTGCAGAGGGGAAGCAATGAACAAAAAGAACAGTACACATGAGTACTATATGGGTTTTAGTGTTCCTATCTTGCCAACATCTACGGTATGTACTATATTAACTCTAGTGATTGTGATATTTATGTCAACTTTTATTAGTGTTCCTTATACTTGATTTTTTTTATAACAGTCCAACATACTTACTGACAACTCATTGCAAGCTGCTGGTGTTGAGCCTAGTCCGGGAAACAATGTTGAAGTCTTAACACAAGTATGATAAGATTATAATTACATGTTATAGTTCATTTGTTTTAGTAGTGTTCCTTATACTTGATTTGTTTTATAACAGTCCAACATACTTACTGACAACTTATTGCAAGCTGCTGGTGTTGAGCCTAGCCTGGGAAACAATGTTGAAGTCTTAACACAAGTATGATAAGATTATAATTACATGTTATAGTTCATTGTTATGTTGCAGCAATGGGTCTTGATGGAAACAATGTTATGTTTAAAGTTGCATTATATTATTCATTGCTCAATGTAGGAATCTGTCAATGACGTTTCCGTTGAACCGAAAAACGTCTCTAGATACAACCAAGTTCGCAAACCATGTCTACCTAAGGTTCCGGTCAAAAGGAAGAAGAACAGCAATGATGGGAAGAACTAGTGATTTGCCATTTCATGGGCTTTTTTTTGGTGTGGCTGTAAACTCATGGTTGTAATGATCTTGCAAGGGTGCCAGTTTGCAACCTCTAGTTATTTTTGAGGAAATTAGTGAATTGTTGCAGTGAATACGGTTTCTGCTTGTCTTAATTGATGCTTAAACGTTTAGCTTATTGTTGTTATGTACAACTCTGTTATCAATTATGTCTTTTTATCTTCATAATCGTGCATTTGCAAAGTCAGGAATTTGGATGACTCTAATTTCAAGCATTTTGTGAGTTTTTGAATCGGGTATTCTGTACGAAACTGATATTGTCCGAGCAAAGTACATACATAACATTAACTTAAGTTTCCGTTCAAGATCCATAAAATACATAACATCAACTGATGCGATCACGGGTCCAAGAATCCGACATTTTGGCCAAAGAAACGACCATGGGCAACCGAACCTTACAAATGATCAAAAACCATGCCCACGGTCGAGATTCAAGCGCCAAATCCTCACAATCCTAGGCCTAGACGCACGGAATTCCCAAGAAGGCCGAGAAAGCCATGACGTAGAGGTGTGTCTAACCCAAGCAAGTCACCAGGCCACGCACACTCATTCCAAGGCCTTGGCAACAAATGCTCCATCTATGCAAGTCAGAATTGTGTCGCCTAGTCTCCACCAGAATATGGACAAGCAAATGGTTCCCGATTTGAGAGATCAGAAGCTTGATGGAAACTTCAAGATGTTAGCTTTCATTTGGGACAAGTTTCAGGTCAATCGGATGGGTGGATCAAAAGTTAGGCTACTCGACATTTTGGCGCGCAGGAAGGAAAATGCTAGCGTGATCACGGTTAGGCCTAACCGTGAATCACGCTGCCTTCTGATGTGGGAGCTGATCCTTGGGTGCCTTACCGTGATCACGGTTCGTTCTAACCGTGAATCACGGTAGGAGTTGTGCCGAGCGTGATCACGTTTAGTCCTTAACGTGAATCACGCTAACCTCTGATGCTATTTGGGTTTTGTGGAATCCTTACCGTGATCACGGTAAGGATTAGCAGTGATCACGATAGTGAGTTTTTGGCTAACGTGATCGTGGTTAGGCCTAACCGTGAATCACGTTAGCGTCGGATTTGTTGCCTTTTTGCTTACTTGTATAAATAGCTCGTCTCATTTCTTTTAGTTTAGTTTTTAGACTTTGAGTGATATTAGTCAAGTGAGATTACTCCTTCTTGTATCACATAAGCCTTGAAACTCCTCACTTTTCCTTGAGTAAAAATCGTTCAAGTTGAGATTACTCCTTCCGATTATTGCTCGGGGATTCCTCGAATTTGTATGTGTAATTTTGGCAAGTTTCTTGAATGAATGAAGGTCTATTAAATACTTATTCCAAGGATCGTGGATGTCTACTTGCTTGGATTAATTCTTGGATGCTCATGTGATCAATTTCAATCCTTTATCAATCCTAATCATTTCCGGGTACATATTTCCTTAATTCTCCGCTAAATATTACTTGTTCGTGTCCTTTCTTTCCTTGTGATCTTATTGTCACTAGGTAATTCGATTCGGCTAGATCCTCTATAAGCTCCATTGTAATTCGGCCTACTTACCCTAGGCAGGATCACATCATCAACTTAATAAAATACATAATATTGTACTTAATCTAATACATAACATTTAACTCAATTATTTTTCCTCATCATCTCAAACAAACCGAAGGCAATCACAACCCCTATGAAAGTCATCCATGATAATTTCAAGAAGAACTTCAACCTTTTAACCTGTTCTCGTTGCTCCGCAACCTCCAATCGAGAGGCTTCAATTTTCGGCAATAATAACAAGAGCAATGAATGACCTCTCTCACATGTGGGTGGATCTTTCCACGCAAAAAACCCACAGTCGTTACCCCTTCGCTTGTGTCGAGCAACACCCTCATATTTGGAGCAACCAAAAAAACGCCTCCCTGGATTTGCGTTTGTCCAACTGGTTCTAACACTAGCTGGAATATTGCACCAGCAGAACACCAATCGTCTTCCAGATTGTGTCTCCTCCATTGAATTCTCCATCTTCATTTGTAAAACCAGTTACTTAAGTCTGCAACAGTATGCTCTGTTCAAATTAATTAAGTGATAAAAAAATAACATGCTCTGTTCAAATTAACATCAATATTGAGAAGTTCTCATCTATATATGCAGCCTTTCAACAACTTAGGTATTTAAACTAAATCCATCCACCAACAAAAAGATTCATCAAAGGTGCCACAATAAACGAAGTGTTAGTCCAATACTATACTCAAGTATAGTTCAAGTTATAGGAAACAAAAAGGGACACAAGGAAAGAGTATTGTAACTTGATGAGAAAATAAATAAGGTAACAGCAAATCAACTCTCAATACAAAGTGGAAGCAACTACAAGTGGATTTTTTAAACGAAATCCAAAATTCCATACACATGGATACCAATAATAAAATGTTTCCATATATTTGCTAACTGCCATTGTGATCTGCAAGTTGCCACAAGTCAACAAATGGGGAAGAAAGAGAGAGAAGCTATTCAAAATAGAGCCAACTTTCTTCCCAATTCCAAATTACTAATTTATTCAAAAGGGTGCAGTAAAAAAAGACAGAAACAAGTGGGAGAGAGAGAGCTCTGAATCCTACGCATTAATTTAAAATCATCAATACCAACAGAAAGATGCATTTCATTTTGTTGACAATCCAAATCAGTTAGAAGAGTAGCTAAGGGACGCAGATGGCAGGACAAAGGACAATACCTCAAATAGAGCTTCAGCAAGCATGACTATACGCGATATGCTTGCACGAGTACTGGACTCCTCAGCTGCGGTGGAGGAGGAGAGAGCAGCGGAGAGCCGATCGCGACGATTGTAGGAAATTTAGAGATTTAGAGAAATTCTGGGAGTTGGGTTTAGGGTTTTTTTTGGATTTAGGGATTTAGAGAGGATGACATTCTGAAATTTGGGTTTTTGTTGGTTTTAGGGATTTAGGTTTTCGGTAGGGAAAGAGATTTTGGTTTTTAGGGATTTTGGGATTTTGGGTATACAGAAAAGATTTTTCTATTTTAGCGGGATTGGGTGGGTTAACGGTAAATTTTGGAGGGAATTTTGGGAATGAGATGGCGTTAGATGGAATCAGTTGAAACGTGGGTGGCAATGGTTAAATATGTCTAACGGAGATAACGTCAGGTGCTTTTTTGTCTAACGGAGATAACGTCAGGTGGAGAAAAGTTGGTTGCCAAATTGGTCACTGCGAAAAGCGGGTGGCCCAATTGTCTTTTCGTCAATAGTTTGGGTGTCAATCCGTCTTTTTCCCTAAAAAAAAAGTAAGGGGCAAAATTGTTTCAAATAGTGAATTATCCGATTTTTTAAATATGTGTGCCTAAAATGAAAGTAACGGGAAAGATTACTGCTTAATACAAAAATCTTAGCGCTGTACTACATACGTTCAATTTTTTATTATATATTTTAAATAAAGCGAGCTTGAAAAGTGAGGCCAGAGTCCAATCCCCTTAAAAACAATATAATATCCGGCTTGGCTTGACTTGACTTGACTGTGCCGTTGATTATGCCACGGTGTCAAAACTTAATTCTATCAAACGGAATTGGTGGATCTGATAAAAAAAATATTAATTGGTAGAAATCGAAAATTTTAATTGGTATGATAAAAAATTAATGGGACATCATTTTCATACTAGGTCATACTTTTTTTTAATCAATTGTTACCATGTCAATTTAAATGATCGGTACGATGTACCTAATATTTTCTCAATGTTTATTGATAAATATCCTTTCCATCCCTTTGTATTTAAAGGTTATTTAAAAAAAAAATGTAAAATAGACACTTTCAAGTTTCGACACTAAATATATCACGGTATGAATATTTTACGCGAATTTCAGTAACGCAAAGTAGATGGGTACATATATACACAACAAAAACATCAAGTTAAGGACACAAATTTGACGACTAGGTTTTTTTTACCTTGAAAAATGTCCATAACTCATCAAAACCTATCAGCAAAATGCAGAGCAAACATTACTCCTACATGAGGATGGATATTAAGTAAGGATGACAATGAGTATCCATACCCGCATATCCGCCTATAACTATACCCGCAATTGCGGGTATGGATAATACCCGCATTTATAATTGCGGGTATGGGTATATCCATACCCGCAACATACCCGCAAAATGCCTCTCTTCTTTCTCCTCTCTCTCTCCCACTCTCTCTCCTTTCTCCTCTCTCTTTCTCATCTTTTTTTATTTTTCTCCCATAATAAAAACTCAATTTCTTCCTTAATGCTTGAACAAAATAAATTAAAAATTACAAAAACATAATCTTCATCTTAAGATGAGTAATTACATATCCACTTTTCATATTTTTCTTAATCTTTTATAAATGAGTTTTTTTTTAATCAAATTGTTTAAATATATTTTGAATTAATTTAGAAGTTTATTAAGTGAAATAATTAATAAGTATAAATGAGTTTTTTTAATCAAATTATTTAAATATATTTTGAATTAATTTAGAAGTTTATTAAGTGAAATAATTAACAAGTAAATATAATTGGATATCCATTACATATCCAATTGGGTAATGGGTATAGTGGGTATGGATAATAATGGATATTTAATTGCGGGTATGAGTGGATATTTATCCATACCCGCCCAAACCCGCATAATTGCCATCCCTAATATTAAGGAGGAAAACATGTATAGGTCTTTATTAGATGGTAACTAATCATTTTACAGAAATAAAATTATACAATGTTACTGCTTGGATATTCATATACCTACATCAAAAAAAAAAAAAAAAAAATTACAGTAGAGATGGACTGTGTTGATACCCAGTTTAAGCTACTGTCATAAACTTCATATGAAGCAGCTGCCTTTCATTTCGTCCGTCTGTGCACAAAAAAGGCTAAGATCTTCGCGCAAGCTGACAGTACGAAGAAGCCAAAGGATCGGTCGAACCTGTAATTGGACCTGAACCAGATACGTAATTGTCAAGTTCTTCAACTTGCAGCAGTAGGGAAGAGTGCATCAATTTCATCTGTTTCACAAATCAACATGGAAATTAAAAAAGTTGTTCAGCACAAACAACTAATAATTTGAATTGCCTTATTAAGGTAAAACGAAACCCCAGCAAGAAATATGAGATGCAGGGTTTTTCGCAAAACGGCGCTAAATTACAATTTATCAATAACATTAACATGTCATGATCTGTTTTACAAAGCAGAAACAAAAAGACAGGAGCCATGAAAAATAACTAGCATTTGTAAAAATACTAAGATATAATTAAGAACAAGTTCAATTTACCTTGATACCTCCATCAGGCTAGCTTTATAGTTGTCAAGACTGAAAATGACGGTGAACCGGTCTATCAACAAGGCATCCACCATCTTTGGTCCATCCTTAACTGGAATCGCAGCCATTTGTATGCATAATTGTTCTCTTTTACTTTCAAATGCTTAAGCCACTTCAACTCACGGCCTCCAACTAACTAAACATCTCATCCTCAACATCAAACTTTATATGTTTTGTGATATTAAAATCTAAATCACTCACGCTCCTACTTTCAATATATGTTTATCCTTTTATGCTCCGACTTTCAATATATGTTTATCCCCAACATCCGAAGTATCTACTATAGACATTTCATTGAATAAAAGAGTTGCCAATGTTCTTTTGCGCAATATGCATGTTTCACTAATAATATCCATATTTCATCGAATAAAAAAATTGTGAAGCTTCTTTTACTCTTGCAATATCCATTGATTATTACATATTTCACTAATAATATCTATCTATCAACGGATTATATGAGAAAACATGTAACATAAAAATATTGTGGATTAATGTTATATGTTACAACATCAGGTTCATAATTCATTTTAAACTTTATCCTATTGAAGTCAAAAGCAACACCACGTTGAAATTGAATCTCAAGAATTTTCTACAAATCCATGAACCCAAAATCAACACGGAACAGATCAGCTAATCAACTGACCATAATTCGATAAGGATAAAGCCCAATGCTGATTCCTGACAATTCCATTCGATTGAATAAAGGGACTACACCATCAAATCCTAAATTTGAATTCATCATTCGATTACACAAACGCAGGGCATCATTACCATCATCACAAGCATAGACACGACTACTGGGAAAAGGAGGAAGGGTTATAAACTGAAACATACCCTTTTGCCAGTGAGCATGTAACACCATAGACGACTTACATCTCCACGATAAGACCCTTAACGCTGGCGGCGCCATTTACCTCCTATTGCGCCACTGCTGTACAACCCTAGTACTACTAGTAGTATATATATATATACATATAAACATACTGTTGCAACTATATAATAGAAGTCTCGGGAGAAATTTGTAATTGTGTGGCTCGTTTCTCTATGGCAATTTGTGTGGTCCAATCAAAGTAAAGTGGCCTGAGCGTGGCAAAAGCCTATTATTAACAGAGACCATAAAAGGAAAACATTAGTTTAGTTTACGGTCCAAAAGGATTTTTTAAACTTCTCAGTTTATGTTCTCTTTAAAGGCCGCAATGCTAAACCTGGCTATGCCTAGTCCGGCTAGATTCATGTCGATCTGATCAAAATCTGAGTTAAACCAAGCTCGGTTTGAGTCTTCCCTCAACCTGATGGGTTTAGAATCAGATTTAGATTTGAATCTTAACTCCCAGCTCAGTACGATAATTATTTTAACCACGAATTAAAAATAGTTGATAAACTAATTTTGAAAATAAATAAAAATTAAGAAGAAAGACAGATACACGTACTATACTCAACATTTTGCCTAGTTGGATATTTTGGTCTTCAACATTCAACTTTAGACAACATTGCACTGCCCTAAACCCTAAATTCTAGACGGTGCTAAAAATCTAACATGCAGCTCTTATTTGTTGATGTGATATTTTTTCCTGGCATGGTGCATCACATAAAATGCCACAATATAATTTTAAAAAAATATATCCAAAAAATGGAAATAAAGTTTCTAAAAAGTAAAAAAATAAAAATAAAACTGATACAACTTCTTAAAGAATTATTAAAAATTAAATTATTTTTAAAAAAACAAAAAAAAGGTGAAAAATCAGAAAAAACAAATAAATCCAAAAGAAAAATAAAAACACCTTAAAAAGTGAGATTCTTTTTAAAGAATATAAAAATTAAAGGAATTTGAACAAAGCCCTTCAACAAACTCATTTTCCTAATGGAGTAAGACTGAGATAAAAATGTGTGGAGTGGTGAAGTTAACATCCATAATATGTCTTAAATAATTTACTCTAATTTATCTTTAAGTTTAAAAGAAAAATATCTTCTTCTTTTTCAAAGTAAAATAAAGAGTGATGTGGTCTGTGCTTTTTGTAATCTTACAACAAAATTATATCACTATTTAAAATTTTATTTTATTTTTTCAAATTGGTTTTTTTTTCTCTTTATTTTTTCATTTTACTTTAATTCTTATATTGTTTAAAAAGGTTTCTAAGTTTTTAAAATGTTTTTATTATTTTCCTGATTTTTTTGTTTCTTTATATTTTTTTATTTTCAATTCAATTTAAATTTGATAATTCTTTATAAACTTTTATCATTTTGTTATAAAAAATTCTGACATGGCATTTAATGTGGCGTGTTATAAAATAATAATAAAAAAATACCATATCAATAGATAAAACCGGTGATTTAGTGATAATTTTTTCTAACAAAATAAATATTAATGGTTAATTGTCTAACGGGGAATGTTACTACTCAATTAATTATTTTATAAAATAAATAACTAAAGCACCATATAATTATCCATATATAGATCTTTAATAAATAAATTCGCTTCGTTGTTTTTCATGTTTTTATTAGTTGAGAATGAATATTAAATGTTTTAATTAGTTCCATTTTAAATATATGTAAACATAATAAATAATGGTGATTTGTTAAAACTTGGATTAATTAGTAGATGTTTTAACTATAAATTTAGATACTAATATTATTATTAGTGGTCATAATTGAATTTTTAAATTTCCCAATTAATGTTAGATACTTGCTGCAATTAAGAATTATTAATGGATAAATATGTAAAAAAACACTAACTACCTTTATTGAAAATAGGGATGGTAATGGAGTGGGTATGAGACGAGTAAACACTATCTATACCCACACCCGCATATATATGGAGCGAATAAAAGAAGAGTAATCATACCCGCGGATTATCCATGGGTTATTCGCGAATATCCGCAAATTTGGTTGAATTTCAAATTTCAATCAAATTAATATATAAAAAAAATCAATCTAATTTAATAACAATACCACACAATAATACGATACACTAGTCCAACATGATAATTCATAATAATCTAATAAAGAAATAATAATTCATAAGAAAATACAATTTAATAAAGAAAATAACAGCTCCGATTTGCAATTTAACATCCCTATTAATTTTTTATGAAAAGTAAGATTTTCTCCAATTTAGTTTTTTTTTTTAAATAGACAGAGATTTTATTAAAATAAAATGTCATGAAGGACATGACTTAAACATTACAAGGAAACGCTGCCAACAGCAGCCCAAGCACGCTAGCTAAACCAAACAGAACACCAGACAGACTTGCAGCTTAACATCAGAATATGACAGATACAAAAAAGGGCTGCTGCAAAAACAACAGCACAACCCTCACACACTCCCCGCTATAGCAACAACATCGGGAGAAGAAGATACCCACGCGAGAAGCAACTCAACTTGACTAAATACCAGAGAATTACGTGATCTCTATATGGCGAGAGAGCAGCCATGCCGGGGACTGCAGCATATCAGACATGCTATATGTGAAACCTTGGTTCTTGCTCTTTACCCTCCAATGCCATAGAGAAAAAAATCATATTTATGCAACGAGATCCACTGTATTCTGCTTGGCGAAAGACCACTGCATTACGCATCTTCCACAGGGTCCAAATGACGGCATAGAACAGGATCCTCCAAATCCTACCAGCGGTCTTGTCGAAACTTGGAAGATAGGTTACCCAAGTTCTCCAAAGGGTCGCTAGATCCTGCAGTTGGCACCACACCATCTGAAGCCACTGCATGATGAAATCCCAAACCCCTCTGGCAATATCACAGTGTAAGAATAAGTGGGTGATATCCTCTTGCCCACTGTTACACATGGGACAGAAATTCGAAGCCTCCGAGATCATATTCCGTCTCACAAGGAATGTTCTGGTCGCGACTCTCTCCCGAAGAGTTAGCCACAAGAAAATTTCCACACGGAAAGGAGCCAAACCAGTCCAGCAAGACCTCAACAGAGGGGATTGATCATATCGTTTCTCTTCCCACCTCTTAAATCTTGAGTTAACCGTGTACTTCCCCAATTGATCAAGATCCCAGCGAAGCACTGAATGAAGAACCCCTCTGTTAGGAACAGGAAGCTTCTCCCTCAAACACTTCCACTCATCACTCTCCCATTCAAATAGCTCACGCCTCCAAACACCATGCCAATCCCAGCCCGCATCGTTCCAAACGCCATGATCCTTGACAGTCCCTTATTGATTGTTAGATAAATTAGATAGCCTAGGATGTAATAAGGCTAATGGAGACTTGTTAGCCCATGTATCCCACCAAAATACAATGTCATTACCTTCAGCTATTTTCAGCGATGTGTGTTCTTTCCACACATCAAAGTAATCGCTACCCCGCCCACATACACTCAAGATATCCCGCCAAATTGGAGAAAGGTTACCTTGTCTCTCCTGCCATAAGTCACCAATGGATTTCAGGTGGTATTGTTTGCGAACAATATCTGCCCAAAGCTTCTTACATCCTCTTATTAGCTCCCACACCCATTTAAATAGCAGCGAGACATTGCGATCCTGTATCCTACCAATCCCCAATTCCCCAAACGGGACCTACCACGCCACTTTCTCCCACCGAACCTTAGCAATACCTCTCTTCGCTTCACTACCACTCCACAGGAATCGCCTCATCACCCCCTCGCACTGCTTAACTACGGATATAGGCATCCTGTATATCAACATATTATATACTGAGAGGCTTGCTAGAGCAGCTTTGATCAAGGTCACACGGCCCCCCACCGATAGAAGATGACCCTTCCACGTGGAGAGCTTCTTCCTCATCTTTTGAACTAAGAACTGCCACCCTGACTGTCTCCTTGAGTTAAAACCCACTAAGGACCCCAGATATTTAAACGTGAGCGTCTCGTATTTATTCCAGCTCGAGTAGCTAAAATCTTTCCAATCTGATCGCTTAAGTTCACTCATATCAAAGTGCTTTTGTGATAATTGACTCGAAGCCTAGAATAAGCATCAAACCAGCGTAAGGCTCTCTTCACTCCCTATATTTCCTCTTCATCATTGTTCACAAATACCAGCGTGTCATCCGCAAATTGAAGATGACTCAATTGCCATCCCGCAGTAGGATTCCCAATACCCCTCAGGATCCCCACCTCCTCAGCTCGAGCAAATAACCGATGTAAACCCTCCGCCGCAATGTTGAAAAGGAACGGGGACATGGAACATCCTTGTCTCAGCCCTCTTCCCATGCCGAACTGCCCGGTTGGCGATCCATTAATTAAAACGGAAACCTTATTTGTGCTAATACATTGTCTGATCCATCCCCTCCATTTTACCCTAAAACCCATATGCTTCATCACGTCATCTAGATAATCCCACTCAATAGAATCATACACCTTCTCAAAGTCCAACTTGAAAAGCAGTCCCTGATGTTTCGTTTCCTGTAAGTAGTGGACCACCTCGCTAGCTGTCATGATATAGTCCAAAGTTTATCTTCCTTTAATAAAACCGTGTTGGGCCTCACTAACAACTGTCATAATAACCTCACTAAGCCGTCTCGCCATTATCTTGGAAACTACTTTGTAGTAGCTGCTAACTAAGCTTATGGGGCGAAAATCACCAAAACTTTTGGCCCCAGGAATCTTAGGAATGAGAGTTAAGAATGAATAATTAGCCCTCGCTGGAAAATTCCCCGACCTAAAGAACTCCTGGATCAGTCTACAGTAATCTCCCCCTATGATGTCCCAAGCTTTCTGCAAAAAATGCAAGGAGAACCCATCCGGCCCAGGGGATCTCTGTCCGTCACAATCCTTTACCGCCTCCCATATTTCTGCGTGGGTGACCTCTCTTTCTAACCCCGTCGCTTCCACAACCATTATCTTCGAGAAGCCTATATCCTGTATCCGAGGCCTATCCCATTTGACTGACTGAAAGAAGGACTCATAATATTGAACGACTGCCTGTTTAATATCATTAGTGGTTGTAAGTCTAGCCTATTGCATTTGTAGTTCCCTACTATTGTTTCTCTTCACTAATATCTTAGCCATCCTGTGAAAATAGCCTGTGTTACGATCTCCCTAGACATTCCATCTTGCTCTATTTTTTTGTTGCCAATACCTATCCACCCGTTCCTGTTGATTCCATGATTGGAATTTCACTGTATTATATTCATTCTACTCATCTTGAGACAAGGGGTGATCATCAGCAAGCCTCTCAAGAACCTTATACCGCCCCTGGATTTCTTTCAATCGGGATTCTACATTCCCAAAGACTTCCTTATTCCATCTCTGTAATTTCTGTTTCAAGTATCGCATCTTCCGGATTACACTGTAATTACCCGGGAATTCACTACCTGCTTCCGTCCACCAGCCCGCCACCAATTCTCTAAACCGACTGTCCTCCCACCATACTGCTAAAGCCCTGAATGGTTTCAGACCCTAATCCACCTTATTCTGTCTAAGGAAAAGAGGAGCATGATCGGATCCATTTCTGTTCAACGCTAGTAGCTCACATTCATTAAAGCAGTTCAGCCAGCCAGCCTGAACAAACACCCTATCTATCTTGCTTCTGCTTATGGCGTTTGACCATGTATATCTCCTACCAATTAGCTGTATGCCATGTAAGCCACAACGGTCTACCCAATTCTGAAATGCAATCATCCCCCGCGTGTATCCCACCCCATGAAGGCGATCAGAAGGAACAAGGACTTCGTTAAAGTCCCCAGCCGTCAATACAAGAAGCTCAACATTCTCAATCTTCCTACTTAGCGTCTCCCATAGTTGCTCCCTTTGTTTTGTATCAGTTGGAGCATACACATTTAACACTACACATCTCATATTACCCTCATTTAGAACTCCCTCTAACCATATGAAGTTACTACCTATCTCCGCGTGACCCATCTGAAATGCTTTCGCATCCCACATCGAGATTAGCCCCCCTGATCTCCCTCTCGATGGGGAGAATATCCAGCGCGTCTCCCTATCTCCCCCTAAAGCATGTATAAGGAACTCATCAACCATTTCTCTTTTGCTCTCCTGTAACAGGCAGAAAGTCGCCTATTCTTCTAAATAAATTTTCTTTATAAATCTCCTCTTCCGAATCGAACATAGCCCCCTACAATTCCAAGAAAAAACTTGTATCATCGAAAACAGATGAGCTCACTATCCCTTCTACATAACTACAAACATTGCTCACTTCCACCTCAAATCTCTCGCGATCAAATGATCGGACTGCTGCTTCATTGGCCTGGTTTGTAATCGATAATAAACGGCCAAATTCCCAAACATTTGTTTCTACCATAATAACATCAGCTAGCCTATTCATATTCTCTATCTCACTATCCTCTGCTCGACATACCATTCTTGACTCCACAGTTGTGTTTGTTGTATGTAAACTACCTGTTACAGCAGTGATCCTCTTGATCTTGTCTCCTTTTCGTCTCGTCGTCACCAATGGGAATTCTAAAATGAGCTATGCCCCTGGATTTTGTGTAACCACAGTCGACATATTTGTTCCTTTGTCCCTAACAATACTATTCTGCTCATTATTTCCCACCTCCTCTGATTCTCCAAACAGACCATCATCCATCCCCCCTTTCGACCCATCTTCGCTAGATTGGATCCCTATCATCCAGTCAAGGTTTGATATCACCCCCTGCAGGGGTTCCTCATGGTATTTCACTAAATATATCTGCTTCTCCACCCTTACCCGTATATCTCCCTTGATGTGCATCTTATCTGTCATGATTAGCATTCTCGCCACATCAAATCTTTTGCGGGTGAGTGTGTTATCATCTACCGCTACTAATTTCCCCATTTTATTCCCTATTTTCTCGAAAGTCTCATAACCCCAACTCTGCACTGGGATCCCAGAGCATTGAACCTAGCACAATCTGCCCGCCTTTGCTAGAATTTTTGTCCAAGGAATCACCTTGGAAAACAATCGCTGAATGTTCTCATTGCTGGTGTTAAGCGCTTTTTCTCTGCCCTCTTGTCTATCGAATTCAATCCATATTAATCCTTGGCCAAGATTTCTGGTTTCGCATATCCAGCCTGCTTCAAGAACTAGTTCTTGTATTTCTGGTATGTCCTCTACCTTCCTAAGAATGCCAACCACGCTTCTTGATAGTCATTCCTTGTTTTCTTCCGGAATCTCCAATCCTACTAAGTCGGTCTCCTCTTTGTCAATCTCTTTCTCCTCCTCATCATTCACTGACCTGCTATTCGTGTGTATCACCGCTCCTCTTTTTTCTACTGTCACCTGTTGACGATCCCATTGTCTATTACGACCTTCTTCCTGGTTGCCTCCCTCTAGGTTTTCTTCCTGCCTACGCAATTGGAAGGTCAGTCTCTTCTCGTTTCGTATTTTCTCCTTACGATCACGATGCCCATTCCTACCACCTCTTCCTTCAAAATGACCTAGATTGGCCCTTATGGCTGAGGCTCCTATACTTTGGCAATCCAACGCCAATTCCATATCAATTCGATATTCTACCCAATCGAATCTAACAAAACCAAAGCGCTTTCCCTGCTTGTTCCGTCTGTTAGGAATAAAAAACATCCACTAGCCTGCCAAACGGAGGTAACCTCCACCTCTGTAGGATAAGATACTAGAGAGCTCGTTGATCTACATGAAGGGGTAGGTTTTCCACGTAATATGATATCACACTCGCCAACGGCCACTTGGTTCCGTCCCAGATCCTTGGCGTCATCATCAGGTAAACGAGGGAAGGAAAGAAATTTCACTCCGGCCACAGTGGGTGTACCGGTGTTTAGGTTGGCTCCGACTGCAGTGGCCTGCACGGAGGGAGAGAACTGATAGGGTTTTCTATTTTTTAGCAAACCCAGTTGTTGATTATCTCTATCTTCTCCAATTTAGTCATGGACTGTAGAAACTACATGATAAAAAAAATCACTTAACATAAATATAATAAAAAAGAGAACTATTTATTAATTTATTAATAAGATAACTTGAATTTAATTACAATCGGCTCTAAACCATCAGAAAATTACCTTGTTGTGGAGCGCGGTTTCTAACCGGATGTGCAGAAAAATTAGAACAACGAGGAAATCGACTGGATATAATTAGTGTCGAGGAACAAGACAACTTTCCTACAATCTGAAATTGGGAGCACCTAGATCCAATCACTTAGTTCCTTTCTTGAGCAGCGGACCGGGTTGTGGTGAAAGAGAAAAATGATTCTCTGGTTGGTGAAGATTGAAAGAGGATGAAAAGAGAACAGTACGTTGACTACGAGAAAGAATGAGAGGGTGAGTGGTTTTGTTGTTGTTTGCCTCCGCCCTAGACTAGTGTTCAGCCACTTAATTAATTATACATTAAAATATTATATATATATATCGGGGGTATTTAGTGTGGGTATTGGAGCGGGTAAGTACTATCCATACCCACATCCATATCCGCACTTTGCGGGTGCGGGTATATCTATACCCGCAAAATATCCACAATATACGAGTAATATCCACCCACAATTACGGGTATTGAGTGAATATCCATATCCGTAGGTTGTCATTCCTAATTGAAAACCTAAATGCGACTACTATTTAACAATAGGATTTGTGCCAAATACTACTACTAATTAATCTGGATGGGAGTAAAAAACTTTTTTTTCCATGGTATATGATAGAAAGACGCAATATTAACGAAGCTTAAAAACAATAAAATTAAAGTAACTAATTGAAGCTGAGTAACATCTCTAGTCTCCCTATCTATAATATGTCGATCTACTATATGCCTAAGGGTGTTCGAAGTCAATGTGAGGGGATCATGAGGAGGTTCTTGTGGAGCGGAGAGGAGTCGAGGGGCGATTTAGCTAAGGTGAAATGGGGAGATTTGGTTCGCTCGCAGAAGCCAGGGGGTGTGGGTATAGGAAATCTTGAAAATCGGAATGCGGCTTATTTATTTAAGTGGGTGTGGGATATATTTCGCGGGAGCACGAAAATATAGGCTAATATTGTGAGGAGGCAATATAATTTTCGTACTATAGGAGAGTTGTGGATGGACAAAAGGGAGAAGTTTTCTGTGGTTTGGAGTGATATTATTCGGCTATTTGCTAGGGGAGGGATTTGGTTCGAATTTTGGTCACGTCATGTAAAACTAGTAGTTGGGAATGGTCAGTCTGTTTCCTTCTGGAGGGACCCTTGGCACAACAAGATTCCTCTGGCCCTATCTCATCCTAGGCTGTACAACATAGCTTCTAATCAACAAGGGGATATCACTGATCATGGCGTGTGGCAGGAGGGTCAGTGGGTCTGGCAGAACCAGTGGCGTCGGGACTTGTTTGAGTGGGAAGGGGACGAATGGTCTTGCTTGCTATCTCAACTGCCTATGTTAACTAATCCTCAAAGCGCAAGTCAGATGAAGTGGCAGATGAATCCGTCGGGGGTGTATTCGGTTGGGGACTGGTGCAAGGGCGTAGACACACAACGTTTCCAGCCCAGGCCTGACTTAGAGTCATGTTGGACTAACTTAGTCCCGTACAGGGTAGAATTTTTCCTGTGGTTGGTCTTGCGCGAGAGAGTGCCGACTAGGGACTTCCTTCTACGTCGCAATATACTGGGTGTGGAGGAAGATATCTATCCTACGTGTGATATGAAAGGATAAACAGTTCACCATTTGCTTCTTCACTGCAGGAATGCTCAGAACTGTTGGAACATGGTTAATTCTTGGTTGGGAACGTCTTGGTGTTCGCCTAAGACAATAGGAGATATGTGGGGTTCGTGGGATACTCTATTGCCGAGGGGAGGGGATCAGGTGAGGGAGATGTGGAGGATGCTATTTTATGCAGTAGCGTGGAGCATTTGGTTGCAAAGAAATAAGGTTGTGTTCCAGAATGATAACCACTGCTCGAGACGCACTTTCAACAGCGCTTTCTCTCTTTGGTACAGGTGGTTGCGGAGCAGAGATAACCTTTTCCCTTACGGTCATGTCTTCAACTTGGCTGCTAACCTGGGGGAGAGGTGTCCAGTAGCTATCGTCGTATGCCCTGGATAAGGAGTAGTTTTTCTAGTTTTTCTAGCTGTTGTCCTGTTCCGTTGCTTCTTTAGATAAGGAGGCGACCAAGCTGTACATTCTTTCTCCCTTTTTCTCTGCTGCCATCTCACTGATGGCTTAATAAAAATCTTCAGCCCATTAAAAAAAAAAAACATAACTTTGTATTATTCAGTTCTAGAAATCAAAATCACATGAACAAGTAAATACAAGCTGCTCAAAATTTAGAGATCTAAACCATGCTTTTGCAGAAAATAATACTGAACTAGCTATAAATTCATTCGTATCCGTATGTATTTCATACAATTGGATCCTTAATTTTCAAGTTAATAAATAATTAGTTAATGGCAGAGCATACATTGCGAATTTCACCATTAGTTCCAGTTTTGACATTAATGTTGCTCATCTTAACCATGGACCGACCAAACTCCACATTGAAGGTCAAACCAGCAAGCCCTCTAATACCAAGATAACGTTGCACAAAAACTCTTGTGCTAGGATCAGTCCATAACTTCTGATCTGATTCCAAAATACCCCTACCGCTGCGCAAATTCGCAAAGTAAGATGAATCAAAAGTGTTCTGGCTGCCTGTGTCTAGTGCTACTCTCCTTGAACCATCACCATTTTGAGGACAGAGTGCTCGTATTTGCGAAACAAAAGCTGGGTCTATTGTTGGGTCAACTCCATTCCCACTTCTTGTGAAATTGTATAGTCTGTACCTGAAAAGTTGGCAAGCTGAAGTGCCAATGGTGTGCCCTCCTGCGTTCACACAAAATATATAATTTTCTTTTAGTGTATCGATATTTTAAAAGATCTCCTAATTCTTCGACGCAACGTGAGTACCTTAAAAAGGTTGTATTACTAACTAGCTAGTATTGAATATATTCTTACCAGAAAGTGTTACGAGGTCCTGAGTGTTGAGACCAAATGTTAGAAACTTTTGTTTTAGAGAATCAACGGACTCTGTGAAGCCTGGCAAATTGGCAGTGTCGGAAGCCAATGAAACCCTTCCATCTCTGCGTCCAGTAGGCACTGACCAACTAGCTCCTCTTGTCTGTAATATGTTAATAAAAATATTAGTACCTCTAACATTAATTAACTCACGTAATAATTCTTATAGCGTGACAAATTAATACGTAACTCGGTGACAGTTTCTTCAAATTTACGTAGTACATACCAAAGTAACAGAGTCACGAGCGGCAAGAGCGAGAATGTCTGCGCAGGATACAACTCCAGGGCAGGTAGCTTCAAGTTGGGTCTTGGCGTCGTCAATGACATCGTATCCTCGTAACAACAGATTAGGAGGTGCTGTCTTCTCGGTGTTGGCCCCGTTGATGAGTATGGAGGCGTCGCACCCATTAACAAAGCAATCATGGAAATGCATCCTGAGGATTCCAGGAGCAATAGAAGGGTCGGAATTGAAATGGGTTTGAACCGCGCCCCTAACGATGGATTCTACGTTAGGACATGTTCGGGAATAGAAACCTAGACGAGTTTGGGCATGGACCGTGGTCACAACCACGGCAAGGAACACAAGGTTTAGTAGCATTTGGTCAAGACAATTCAAAGAACCCATTATTCTATATAAATAGTGGAAACAAATGTTGTTAATCGATGGTTTTAGTGATTTGGTGTGTGGGCGCAAGAGTGGGGGATATATATAGGCATTTCGTAGCCAAAAGCATGAGAATAAAGTTAGCAAATCCGGCTACTACGTACCAAATAAAAGATGGGAAAATTACATTCGAGTGGAAGAAAACGAGTTGATATATACTACTGGTATTATTCATTTGGTGCAAAGTTGACATGATCCCAATTTGACGTGTCGTCTTTCGAGGATATGTGACGACATTGATGTGGGTGTTTTATTAGTTTTCTCCACGCGGAGAAAACGCCCGGAGTCAACCACTAATTTGTAGCGCATGCACAGAACTTTTGGAAGGACACTGAAAAAATATTAGGTACATCAGACTTATTTATTTTTTAATATTTTTATTGAGTTATATTTTTCTATAATCTAATATGAAAAGGAAAGATTCTAAATATTTCTTACCATTTTAATTAAAAATCTACATGTATCGATTTGATATATGGAGAGCTTTAAATACCCTAATATACCTAACATTTTTCGAACATGCTAGAAAAAGCTAGCTTAATTGCGCGGCAGGTGGCGTTTTCCGCAACTATAGTGGTGGTGAATGGTTGGCACGGACCAAGGCACCCTTGCTCCAGTGGGTCATTTGACCCCGGTGGAACTTTAATTGTTTTTTTTTATCTGATAATTTTGTTCGAATTGTATCGATCTAAATGGAAGAGATTCTTCCGGTACGACTAATGTACATTTTTTATATTAAAAAAGATTATTTGGATAATTTATATTTAACTGAAAGATATAAATTTAAACTATACATATGGATCAAATTTATAGTTTTCTAATTAACTTTGATGATAAGATTATTGTGTTTCCTATTCTAATCATGGTTCTATTTTTGAAATTTAAGTCATATATAAATGAAGAGTATTTTTGTAGCTCGTAAAAAAATACTAAAACTTTAAAGCTCCTTTAATCGGTGGTGGTAGTAGTTAAATTAATTCTCCCTCCGATTTTTTATAATTATTTATTTATTTGAAATCTTAGATATTAAATAATAATTATTTTTAGTTGAAAATAATGAGAAAGATGAAAATAGCTATTACATTGTTAAAAATGTATAAAAAGAATATAGCTCATTGGGTGATATTTTTTAAAAAATGTAAAAGAAAATTAACTAACTCATTAGAATTTTGACGTGGATATTTTTTAAAAATTAAATTGGATATAAAAATAACGAAAGGAGTACTATTAATTTACAATTTGATGGGGGTGATTAAAAGAATGATTAAGTGTTGATTAGTGATGAGTAAGACAGCAATTATAATTCACGTGCAACCATTTTAAGCCTCACTCTTCTTTTTCCACAAACCGTTGAATTAAGGGTCAATAGTGTTTTGACCCCCTGAACTATCGCGAAAAACAAAATACCTCCCTGGACTAAAAAAATTCAAAAAGAGGTCCCTGAACTAAAAGTCAATGAAATGCAGGCCCCTACCGTCAGTCAAACTAACTTTCCGTTAGTTTCTACTTATGATTGCCGGTTTGCATTTATTTACAATAATACCATTATGTATTAAATAATATAATTAATTTAAAAAATTCAGAAAAATAATATAATTAATTTAAAATATCAGAAAAAATTTAAAAATTCCAAGAAAAAAATTAAAAATCAGAAAAAAATTTAAAGTAAGAAAATTAGTTTTATTAATTTAAAAAATCAGAAAAATAATTTAATTAATTTTAAAAATTCAAAAAATAATATAATTAATCTTAAAATTTAGAAAAATAATGTAATTAATCTAAATATTCAGACAAATAATCTAATTAATCTAAAATATCAGAAAAATAATAGAATTAATCTAAAATATCAGAAAAATTTAATATAATTAATTTTTATTTTTCTCTTATATTATGTCTTTATTTCTTTATTTCTTTCTTTTTATTTTTTCCTTTCCTTTATTTCTTTTCTTTCTTTTGCTCTCCTGCACTTTATTTTCTTTCTTCTTTCCAGACCACGACCTCACTCCCTTCTCTGCTGCACTTTCTTTTCTTTTTTCTTCTCTTTCAAAATTCTTTCTCAATTCAAAAAAGCTCGCCTTCTTCTTCTTCTACTGCTAGCGCCACCACACCCACGCCACCGACACAGCCACACCCTCGGTCGGTCTCCCACCGCCGTCACCACACTGCCTCCCGATCTGCGCAAATTCTTCCAACCACGACCAACACCACAACCTATACAATCAATTGAACCCAAAATCAAACCCATAGCCCAACCTCCTCATCTCCTCACCCAATCTGAAAATTAAGCACAAAACACAGCAGCAAGCAGAGGACAAACAACAAAACAGAGAAACAGGACAAGAAACGAAATTAACAGATGATGATTAAAGGAAAATTACCTTGCTTCTGTTTCTGTGGCTGCCGAGAGAGGGCGATGGCCGGTGGTGAGGAAAAGGGGAAGCGGTGGTGCTGGGTTTTGATGATGCTGAAGCGGCGGTGAGGATTTGGTGGATTGGGATGGTTCGGTGCTGATTTGAAAACCGTGGCGAGATGGTGATGATGGCGTTGGTGGGGCTGGCAACGAGGTTGGTGGCGGCGGTGGGCTTTGGTGCGGCGGTTAGGTGAGGTGTGGCGGTTGGGTGAGGCGTGGCGGAGAGTGAGAGATCGACAGAGAATGGTAGGGTTAGAGAGTGAGGGTTGGTTTTTGTTGGTTTTGGGTGAGGATGAAAGAGAGCATTCAAGTGACAGCCATGGGAATAAAAATGGAAAGTTTTAGATTTAAAAAAAATGGAAGGAATTATATTATTTTTATATATTTTTTAAATTAATTATAGTATTCTTTTTGAAATTTTGAAATTAAATATATTATTTTTTGAATTTAAAAAATTAATTACAGTATTTTTTGGAATTTTAAAATTAATTATATTATTTTTTGGATTTTTAATATTAATTATATTATTTTTTTGAAAAGAAATAAAAATACCTAGAATTAAGGAAAGAATTTTTTTTGTTTTCTAATTTTTGAAATTTTAAAATTTTTGGAATAAGAAAATAAGGAAGAAAGAAATTTTGGAATAAGAAAATAATAAAGAATTTTTTTTTTTTTTTTACATAATTACCTGCTACAACAGGTTAAAAAAAAAAAAAACCTGTTGTAGCAGGTCACCTTAACAGACTGTTAAGGTTGATTGACGGTAGGGGCCTGCGTTTCATTGACTTTTAGTTCAGGTACCTCCTTTTGAATTTTTTTAGTCCAGGGAGGTGTCTTGTTTTTCGCGATAGTTCAGGGAGTCAAAACACTATTGACCCTTGAATTAATCACTCTTTTGTTGGCACGAGAGCTGGCTTTGCTTACTTTCTTGTACCACCTTTTTGACTAATACGCAAATTGCATCTTTCAATATTACTATTAATCATGATTTTAAGGAAGTGAGACTACGTGTTAATTACTCCCTCCGTAAAAAAAACTTGTCGTGGGCCCACAAATCACGAGTATTAAGGAATAGTGGGCCCGCGTCAGAAACTCATTCCTTTTTCCCTGTTTTCTTTCCTTCACCTCTGCTGTCTTTGCTCGAAATTACTTTCCGGCGTCCATTTATTCTCACCGCCCCGACAGAAAGGAGTGGAAGGCCGAGACGAGTCGGGACTAGGTGGAACGATGCGATTTCGAGGTGCGACGCGCCTCCAATCTCCGGCGAAGCCTCTGTGGCTCTTCTCCACACGCCGGCGCGTGGGAGCGCGTCCGACCACCGTTTCCGCCGCCGTCACCTGGGTTCGACTCGTCTCGTCATTTCCGGCACGAATCTATGATCGCCTTGATTTTTCTCTGCTTATTTGTTGAAGAAAAAGATGAAAGGGAGATGAAGAAGAGAGAGGGAGAAGATGGAGAGAGAGGATGTCAGAATGTACAGCACCCAAGACAGCCACGTAGGAACATCCTATTCGTTTCACTTGTTTGCCCTCGTTTGACAGGCAACACGTTTTGCCGTATGAGGGTCACGAACGTAATAACACAGGGGAGATGGCACAGTTAACCTAGCGCGTCAATTATTCCCGTTTTGCCCTTTTTGGGCTAAAACGACACTTACTTTTTGACGGAGGGAGTAGTATGCAAATTGCAAAGTGACGGTGAAAATCGATTAAAAATAAAAATTTAACAGTAGTAACTTGGGAGGGAATAAAATTTGTTACCACATTATTTTCTATTTCTTCGTATTTGTTTATTTGTTCTTACGACGCAACTATGCAGTAGATACGAGTAATTCTAATTAAACTCTATTAATCGAATCGAATCGAATCGAAATGGATTGAATTCTTGAATGATGTGCATACCAGTCCTTGTCGTAAAACTACTATTCCCCCTGTAAAACAACATGTTTGTAGCAGCCATACCTAATTAGGCTAATTTCCACACTAACTACTGAGACACTTCCCACCGCCCCCACCATCACCATCGACTAAACGGTCAGCAACTCTTCTAATTCGTCGCCCATTTCATGTATAATACTTTTCAATAATTAAAATTGGATTTTTGTGGACAAATCAACTAGTAATATATATAGTACTAGTATTTTAAATAAGCTACCCACCTGCCTAAAAGATTCTACACCATAGTTCCAAGAAAGATGCAAACAAGTTGAAAAATACTCAATTCTAAGAAAAAATCATACAAAATTATTATTTTAGGGAATAATTATACAGTATACTCGGGGTGTCATATCACTATTTATACCTACCACGTATAACGAGTGATATGACACAGTTAATATACTGTATATTTTGTTCATTTGAGACAATGAGGTTATAAAGTAAATTAAAATATGCCATTCAAATTTTACATAATATCATTTATTTAAATAAATTCTAATATGAATGGATAAACTCGGATCATGTAAAATAAATTAAAAATATCCCTAGCACTGTTATAATCATTAATTTCAACATATATGTAAATTCCATATATCATTTATTGGAAGAAGTGATAGGAAGCTTGTTTTGCTCAAATAATCTAGTCGATGCATTCTATGCATACTTATTGAATCTAAATGGTTTAAACATAAAATTGGCACTTGCATTTGTATTGATTAAGACATTTGACACCTTTATTTGTAAAATGATTTAAAAAACACCTGCACTTAAAACATATGACACATTTGGCACCTCCCACTAACACCATTGGTCGTCCACCGTTATATGCTGATGTGGCATGCCACGTGGCTTGACACGTCATCAACACATGCCACATCAGCATTACTTTAATATTTTTTTCTTTCCTTCTTTCGACAGACCCGACATCAAGGCAAGCAATTCCTATCGTGATGAACGGATCCGGGTTATGTATGAACGGATCCGGGTCGTGATGAACGAATCCGGGTTATGTGTGAACGAATCCGGATCACCATCTCCTTCTCCCGAATTCAATTTCATATCCTTTCAATTACAAATCCCCCTCCTCAATTACTAATTAAAACACCCTTTGCCAAATTAAATTGAAACTACCAATCCTCTGCAAAATTAAACCCAAGCACCACCCTCTGCCAAATTAAATAACAATCAGCCATACCAACAACCGCCAAATCCAGCCAAACCAACCCTCTCGGCTCTCAACCGTACATCACTGCTATCCTCGTCGCCACAAACCATCACCCCTACCTCCATGTAATCACCAAGCTAGCCACAACCACCACAAACCGCCACTGCCACTATCCAATCGCCGACCAAACACCACAAACCCGAAGAAACCACCATCATCAATCCACCGCCGTCGCTTGATCTCCCAGCCACAGTCCTCGTTGTCACAGCCGCAACACCAGTTAGCCTCATCCATCACCGTCGTTGTGACGCCGCTCTCTCCATCTCTGGTCCAATCACCCATCCCCGATCCAAACCAAATTAAAAAAAAAAAGAGAAGAGAAGAAATAAAAGGAACAGAGAAGGGAATAAAAGAGAAAGGAGAGTGCAGAGCAGAGAATAGAAAGAGGAAAAGAAAGAAAAAAGAGAAAAAAAAAGTTTTGGGTTGCGGCCAAGGAAAGGAAAAAAAGGAAAAATGGAAGAAAAGAAAGGAAAGAAAAAAAGAAAGAAAAGAAAAAGATAGGGGTGTCAAAATGGGTCCGACCCGATGGGTCGACCCTTACCCGACCCGCAATTTGACCCGTCGGGTCATCATTTTTTGACCCGTTAAATAACGGGTCAGAAACGGGTTGACCCGTCGGGTCGAGGGTCGACCCGTCTGACCCGTTTAAAATTTAAAACAAAAAAACCTTCACTCTCCACTCTCCACTCTCCATCTCCTCGCATACTCGCCTTTTCGCTTCCCCTCCTTCAAAACCCTTAACCTTTCTCCCCCAATCGCCTCCCGTTACCTCACCCCATTAAAGTTCCATGATCTCCACTTCCCACCCCAAAATCTCAAAACCCTTTTCAATTTCGCTCTCCTCAAGCCGTCGCTTCTTGTAGGTATGGCGGGGAAGATGATGCAAGTTGTTCAGTACACTAGCTACGGCGGCGGAGCATCTTCTTTGAAGGTTCAAATCCAACGCAGCTAAATTCATGCCTCTCTGCATCCTCTGCTGGCTCATCCATCTATGGCCTCGATTTCACCGCAATTAGCGTTGGCAACCAAAAGCTATCGAGTCACCCACATACCCTATTTCCTCTCCCCAATAAAAGCTACCAAAACACCCAAAATCCTCTCCCCAATAAAACTAACCAACCTCCTCACAGACCCTATTTCCTCATCGAGTCCGCCGCGTTATTTTTCTGTTTTTGGGTTATCATGGATTTTTGGGGGGATGATCAATTATTGACTTTTTTTTTTTTTTTTTTTTGCAGCTTGGAGGTGTTTGATCATTTGGAGTTTGAGAAGTGGGTGGCAAAGGCTGCAGCGCCAGTAATTGGACCTAGCTTGAGATTGTATGAGGAGGTATTGGGATTGGGGCTTAAGGTTTTCTTGTTGACCGAAAGGAGTGAGACACAGAGAAGTGTTACGGAAGAGAATTTGATCAATGCGGGGTTAGTAATTGGGATAAGCTTATTTTGAGGTGAGTTCCCACTGTTTCTGATATTAAATAGCCACCCTGTTTATCAATTGTGGATTGATAGTTTAGAATAGGTGTGAAGTTATTGGTGTTTCAAACCCTGGTATGAATTCTATGAGAATTTTGGAGAAGTTCGAGTAGAATATTGAATCCTGGTAGGTTTAAAAATGGAATAATATTTTATGCTTAAAGGGTTCGTATTCCCCTTCATCAATATCAGAGAATTTAGGACCCAGCATGAGCTAATTGTGAATTCTCTGCTATGCCCTGTTGTGAAATTAGCGATGTTTCTATGTAAACTTGTTTCTCCTATTTTCTATAAGAGTAAAAGGATATTGCTTATGTAATGCTGGCATGATTTTCGCAGTATCAAGAAGCTGTTAGGATATTTTTGGTGGATATGATGTCCGTAGACAGTTTTGACTTTTAGTTGATCACGTAATGGTCATTGAGCAATGAAAAATGGCCAAATACGAATTATTACCCTGCAATGCCTCCTCTCTTTTTTGAGTTTTGACTTCTGTTGCACATGCACAATTTAACCTATTAACACGTATTTTTATGTTTTCTCCTCCTTGATTCATGCAACTAATGATACTTGTTGATGACGATGGTGGAATTATACCTGCTATTAATCATTCACCGTAGAATGGAGTTACACTAGCTGATTTTGTCATGCCATTTTTCCTCTTTATTGTTGGCGTTTCACTTGCTCTTACTTACAAGGTATTTCTTGCTTCAGAAATTTATTGTTGTTACCTAAAGCATTCAAACTATGGCTTAAAGCTGTGAATTGATTTTCTGCATCACCTTTGAAAAGCCAGCAACATTAGAAGATTTTGATAATGCATTGTTGGATTTATTCAACCATGTTAATGAATCATGCAGGTGATGAAGCTGTAGATGGTAATGAATCAACCTGGAGCATGGATTGGTAGCTATTCTCAAATGGGATGAAGGAATCAGAGCAACGACATGTTACTAACCTTTGTGTTCCTAACCTTCTCTGTTTCCTTTCTTATGCTTGTTTAATATCTAGTAATATAATTGGAATTAAGAATCGATCAAACCACTTAGGTTAGTCTATAGTTTTTTGGACTTTATCTTCTACCAACTGTGATTATGCATGATCTCCCTTTTCGGTTCGTTGAATGGGTGAGAATTAGAGAATTGTTGTTTTTTTTGCGTTAAGATTTCTACGCAGTGAATAGAACTACTTGCAAGTCTGATTGTTTAGGAGAAAAAGGATAAGATATAAATCATGCAAGATGAAACACATTATAGAATTAGTTTGACTTTCGATTGCTAGTTTTCGTTTAAATACATGCAATTGTAATGTAAGAATTAGTACATATGTAATTTGTTTAATGTTTATGCTAGAATTTCATTATAAAATTTTTATTTTAAATTTTTTCATAAAGAAAATTAGCATTATAAATGTACCAATACTTTAAAAAACAAAAACTCATATAAAAAAAAATTAAAAAAAAATTCAGGTCAACCCGACCCGACCTGAATTCAACGGGTCAACCCGCCCCGGATGCATACAGGTTGGCAGGCCTCATCAACCAGGTAGATCATGCTGACCCGTTTATGACCCGCTTGACCCTAGCCTTTATTTCCTCATCAAAAACAAAAACAACGTCGTTTTTATTCGGACAAAACGGTGCCGTTTTGCTTAACGGGTCAAATGGGTCGGGTCGGGTCGACCCGTTATCCGATGGGTCAGAAATAGTTTGGGTCATTTTTGACCCGCTATCTGTCGAGTCACTCTTAAATGGGTCGGGTCGGGTTGACCCGTTTTGGCACCCCTAGAAAAAGAGAAAGGAAAGGAAAAAAATATTAAAGTAATGCTGATGTGGCATGCCACGTTATCATGTTGATGACGTGTCAAGCCACGTGACATGCCACATCAGTAGATAACGGTGAACGGCCAACGGTGTGAGTGAGGAGTGTTAAATGTGTCAAGTGCATGTGCTTTTTAAATCATTTTACAAATAGAGGTGTTAAATGTCTCAATCAATACAAATATAGGTTGTTAATTTTATATTTAAACCAATCTAAATAGATTGAGGTTGTGTCACTTTAAAGACTTAAGCTCTCAACGGTTATATTTAAGACAAATAATGATTCCTGAGATTTAAATCTTTTGAAGTCACCCAACCTTTATCAATCAAGTCTTTTAACACCGCAAATTTATATAATTTAAAATTGTACATGAATCCACCTAATTTATACTCCCTCTGGACACAATTACTTGTCACTGGCTACTATTCATGTATGCGTTTCGAGGAGGCCGAATGGGTGAGTCATTCGGCATCCTCGAAATGCGTGCTAGAATAGTAAAGTGACAAGTAATTATATCCGGAGGGAATATTTTCTTAATGACTCTCTTAGACTCATAAGATAAATAGCCTCTCATTGCTTCAAAAAGCTACTGGCTTATCATTAATGATGTGTATTATATATAAGACAACTAACTCACAAATATTTCCTAGAAAATTAAAAAGACCAAAAACAAATGATATGAATAAAAAGATAACCCTTAGCTTTATTACTTATTTCCTAGAAATCGAGGCTATGAAAAATTAGAGATATCATTAAAAATTAAGTACATTGCAATTGTACTGATATTCAAAGTTAATCCAAAATAATAATAATAATAATAAAAATATTCAGCCTATCAAAAAAAAGATTCAGAGTTTGACAGAGCAAAGTCAAAAACAAACAGAGGGGCGGTATGATTCATGGCAGAGTAACTTCAATAACAAGTTAGAAATATAAAAAAAGCTTCAATAACAAATTCAACGACACAAGGTGAGGCAATATTTTGGGGGAGAGAGATTGGACTTTGAGCTTGCGTGCAGTTATCTCAACGCTCTCAAACAGTATGGATGCAAGATAAATGCTACTACTCCAAAATCATACCCGCTAATAATGCAATTCAAGCTTGTGATCTCTCAACAAAATAATTACATAAACCATATGCAGAACACGCAGCCACCTTGCTTTCCAGACTCCTATCAGGATGGTTCTCTTCGGTTGGTTTTCTTTCTAAACCTAAACACTTCTCTTGCCGTAACCAGATTCGAAGCAGTTCTCGATAGACGGCTATTAAAAAAGTCAATCTCTTCACACAATATCATAAGGTACTACTAAACATTGCTGATCGAACAACATCATCGATGCCTCTATCCAAGAACCCCTGCAAGAGTAAAACACACACGCGTAAGAAACTACCATGCAAGATTTGGTACAGCCGTGTACTTGACATCTTTAAGAAAGAAACACTAGAAAGTATTTGGCTGAGTATGTGTCCTCCATTCCTTATCAACAACATCCCATTAAAAGAAAAATAGCATCATCCGAAGAGAACTGTTAGGTTGCTGCAAATGCATCATTACTTAATTAAGGTATTTAAATTGGACAAACTGCGTTTCAATTCAGGAAACTAGGTTTATTTACATTAGCCAAATACATGTGCACTGGAAGTACTTCTACCAATTGCATTAACCCATCAAGTCAGACTTCCCTTCTCTGAACCACCTGAAGATACACTCCACGCCATGACTATAACCCACTAGCAATAACAGTGCATCAATAGATAATAAAACACGCCAAAAGAGTGTGTTACGCCAAAGAACTAAGGCCACTTCACAGCACCCATTTTATTCTGTGGACATCTCCAAAAAATATACAATGCGTTCATCCAGGGACAATCATAATAAAAGGAAAAAGTATGCAACCCATACAAATAATTCCGAAGATCACCAAATGAGGCATATCTAATCATAGTATAAACTTCTGGTAAAAAAAATCACTGTATAAACTTGCTAGACATACACAAGGAGTTATCTTGTTGATAACCCTGCAGTCAGCAATGGGAAGAAAAAGTAAAATTAAATGCACCATGATTAAGATCAATAAATAACTACATAAAAACACCTATAGAACCTCAAAATTGCAAATGTTTATTTCACAAGAAATGCAAAAGATAAATATTACAGGGGAAAATGAATTCTCTTTACAGTGGGATAGACTCATATCATGCCACATTTGCTTTGGTGCTCATTGAAATGATACCAAAATGGAAGATAGACAATATGTGACTCATTTTACTCCAAAATTTCTGGGACCACTTAACATTTCATGAATACTAGCAACCATACCCCTTATAAGTAAGGACATTAGAACTGTTGCATCAGAATGGGGCTTCAACAGTCTAGGATAATTTCAATCAAATTACTATATGACATTTCAAAGAGACTTCTTTGAGTTTTAGAAACTGGGAAAGTATAATTTATAAATTTTGCACAGAGTTAATTTTATACATAGATCCCAGATGATATGGGCAGAAACCTAAGAAGGAGCAGAATCCCCCAAGAGCTTCAACCAATTGGAAGCCATCTGCTTAGCTAGCAGCATGAGGGGACCTCCTCTCACGTTACCATTCAGAGGCAACCCAAATTGATGCCATGGTGATTACCTTCCTAGGGCATGGCACATGCGGATCCTAAGGAACAGTTCATATGAGCCCTAATCTGAAACGAGGTTGGTTTTATTTCTGTTCCTCTTTACAAGTCCTCTAATTCTAAATTGCATCTCAATTTTCAAGCATTTTCCACACTGCAATGCAGATTCAGATTTAAAAAGCCAAACTTCCTTCTTATGCTAATCCACCTACCAGTGCAACTCATAAACACGGCCGACCATATGGAAAGTCCAAAAGGTTACTTACGTTTGTAATACATTTACCACTTTACTCACGCAACACAAACCTATACAATACAACTGGCATTCTGTCCTAGTTACTGCCCCAACACTAAGAATTATAAGAACAAGAAGAACAAACAAATACCTTGAGGGCTCACATATATGACAGAGTAAGGAACTAGTCTAAAGGTCTCATTTTTCTAATTCTAATAGATTCACTAGCTATTATAATTCACTGGTATTTTCCCCACAAAAGTGTGACACAAATGAAGAAATGCTGAATCGTAGGGAACAAACTTGATTATTAGTAAAGGCACAAGTTTTTCCTTTCTGCTGCAGGATATTATAACTTGGAAAGGGAAACCATATGCAGAAAAGAGCAGGTACTATCATGAATAAAAGTAACCAGAGACTTCCATAACAAAGCACAAAACTGTAGGCACAGTTTAGGATCTACCATTAGAATTGCATTTTACCTGACACAAAAGAGCACCCAAAGGAATAACTCTCACTTTGACACCAAAAGAATTTCAGGTTTCTTAGCTTTGCTTGGGGTGTTAGCATTGGAAGAAGCATTGGCAGCTGCAACAGACACCTTTGCGGCCTCCCGTGCTCTATTATCAAGCTGAATAAGACTCCTTGTCCCCAATATAGCCTGTGGAACCAAATCATGAGACCCTCTAGCATACAGCCTCCTGACAGCCAGGGATGCCGCCTCCTTAACATCTTGCGGATTCAATGGCCCCAATAAACAATGCCCCAAAATCCTCAACAGTGGCTGCAAAATCTCCCAAGGTAATGGAATCCTCACCCCCTTTGATGGCTTACTGTTTCCTATTCCCAAATTGCCAATCTTTTCCTCAACAATCTTAATCTCATCCTCCTCCTCCTCGGCATTATCCTGACCATTACTAAACCTCTTACCCTCTAAAAAGTACCCACCATCGTGTACACTGTCACTACTCCTATCAGCGTCGAATTTATCTTGACAAGAACAATCCTGGCCTGCCCAGGCAGCAGCGAATTCGCACAATTCAACCTTAGACCAATTAGGCATATGCGAAATTTGCTTAAAATAGCAGTCTAACGCTACCCCAACAATAGCAGGACGCTTCGTGGACTTAATTGCGACCTGGGGTTCAAGAGGAGCTGATAACACCCCGACAGAGGGTTTAGAATGATGGCCCGGATGAGAATTCTGCTTGCTTCTTGGGGTGTGATATAGTGACGGCTGCGACAGATCAGGAATTTGAACGACAACAGCTTTTCCTCCGCGAACTTTGACCTCAGAGGTGTAAATAGCGAGGAGAACAGCTTCGAAGCCGGCAAGGGAAGGGGAATTAGAGGAAGAGGAGGAATGGATCCGGGAGAGATAAACGCCGGAGAGGAGAGGGAGGAAGGAGAGGACAATGAGGCGGAGGTGAGGGTCAGAGGAAAGGTAAGTTTCGTAAAGCCACTGGCAGAGGGGATCGGAGCCGGAGCCGGAGCCGGAAGAAGTGGAGGAGAAGGAGGAGGAGAGGAGTTGGTAGGCGGGGAAGGAAGAGAGGAAGGAGAGGGAAGGGTTGTCGGAATCGGCGAGGGAGGAGAGAGAGATGGAAGGATGGGGAGGGAGGAGAGAAGAGAGGGAGAGGATGCGAGAACGGGCTTTGGAGACGGATTCCCACCAGGATTGCATGGGGTCGGAGGTTGGATGGGGAGTGGAGGAGGTGGAGGAGGACGGGGAGGAGGAGGAGTGGTTGTTGGCGGTGGTTGTCGCCGTGGTAGTGGTGGTAGTCAGTTCCATGGTTGGGTTGACTGTTGGGTGACCTGACCAGACAAGAAATATTGTAAATCGTGGAAAGTGGAAGACGTGATGTCTTTGTGCTGTGGATTTCATTTTGTTTGCGTATTATGGGCTTGAAAAGGCCCACTTTGTCTTTTTGACCTTACTACACCAAGGTCCAAACTTCAGGGCCTGTTTAGTCACAGAGTACTTTCTATTTTCTGATTCTAATTTTCATCGCCTTCTCCACGTTTTCATTTTCACCGGAAAAATAAATATTGCAAAACGTGTTCAAATTGTTCATATGCGAAAAACTATTTTCCAGCATTGAAATTGGAAAGCATGTCAAATTACAGTGCACAAGTATTGACACAAACATCAGCACTGTAAGGCGAAAAAATAAAAAAATTTGGACACTGCCACAGCATATATGAATGTATATTAATATAAATTATATAAAAATTCCATTCATAACAATAAAATAAAATAAAAAATTTCGAGGTTCAACTATATTTCTAAAGGTAACATTAGGATCAACAATTTTTGGAATACATGTTTTTCTCTCAACGAGTGTTCATCTCGTTCTTTAGCCTTGGTGGCAAAGGATTTTCCCATTATTTTTGTGAGTAAAACTTGGGTATATATGATGTACCCACTACTCAGTATATAATAATCTAGGATGATGACACCTATTTTAAATAGTATCTAAAAGTGTCAAGAATAGTGGTATTCTAGCACTATTTAGGGTAGGTGTCATCATCCTAAATCATGATGTACTGAGTAGTGGGTACATCGTATGTACCCAAGTTTTTTCCTATTTTCGTGGCTTCCTATAAGTCCTCCCTTTTATTTAATTTCAAATTGGATGTCCTAGGTATCTAGGGAGTCTTCTTGTTATTATCTGATCTTGATTTGATTTGTTTTTCAAAATTCAATTTTTAGTTATTGGTTTTGGTCTCCTATTTGTTCTTTGCTTCCTCTAATTTCGTATCTATTATTTAGCCTATAGGTTTAATATTAGAATGCACTCGATAGGGACTCTTTTTCTTATTAGGTTTTGGATGGTTATTTATTCACTGTTTGTCGCTTTTTTGCTTTCCTTGTACTTGCGTTTAACTCGCTTCTTTCGGTTTGAGTTGGAGGATGATTTGATCTGAGTTCTTGATCCTATGCCTTGACTATGGAATAGGGATTTGGTGGTTCTTAAAAGAGTGGTCGGGGATGAGCAACTTCAAGCAATTGAGCCGAACCGGTTTGTCTTCTCGGTTCGGCTTCATGATGTGCCTTCGAATCTTCGCACCAAGGAGAATCTTCGGATTATGGGTAAGAAACTCGGTACTTTCATGAAAGTGGACGATGATGATCTCAGATATTTTGGAAAGTGGGTGAAAATTCGGGTCTCAATTAATGTGGAGCGGTTGGCTACCAAAATAAGGACCCTTAATTCTTAGGGTAAAGAAGTTTATATAAAAGTTTCGTACGAAAGGCTTCCCAATATTTGCTATTTTTGTGGTATTTGGGACACATCCATTAAAATTGCAAAAATTACTTTATCATTAGTCCCCTTGATAAGAAACTCCTACCTTTCGAGGAGTCTTTTAAGTTGGATCGTCCAGGTACTAAATTTAATAATGGAGCTTTTCGTTTAAACTCGACATTTTATATGTCGGGTCCTAGTAATCAAAATGCTAGGAACAGTGTGATATATGTGAATAACTCATAATTGAGGCCGAAGTTGGTGGTTTCTCATAGGGCCGAACCATCTCCTCCTAAGAATGGGGGTAGTGGGTCTGCGCACATGGAGGATAGGGGCAGTGGTGGTGGGTCCATGGTGAATCAGGTAGTGGAGAGATTTAAGAACGTGGTTATCGAGGGTGGATTACTAAAGAAGTTACATGATGATGTACATGATTTAAGTGCTTTTGAATCCTATCTCCCGCAATCGGTTAAATTTTTTCTCAAACTCGATGCAGTTAGTTGGATAAAGGGAAAGGTGTTGCTGATGGGCCTAGCCAAGTTAGGATGAATTAGGAAAGCTTGGATGAGAGTGAACGTTGTGGCACTGTTGGACTGCGACCGTGGGCTTCAATTTGTCAAGCCCACCCGGGTTGATGGAGCACATGGGAAAGGAGAAACTGACTGATGATGGGTCGTCCGAGATGGGCGACAAACTGCCTGATGGGCCGGAGGATTCTACTGGGCCGTGTGAGAATGAGAAGGAGTGCCTTGTGCTTGTACCGTACTGATATCGTGCTTGTCGAGGGCATGATCAAATAATTACAACTTATCACATGCAACAAAAAAGGATTGAAGATAGTGGCAAGAGGTTCGATCCATAGAGAAAGGTGAAGACATACACTAGACAGGACCAGATGTAAAATGAAACAATAAAAGAAACAAAAGGGGGGGGGGGGGGTTTGGTTGGTTAATCTAGTTAACCAAGATAGGGGTAGATGCTAACAAGACAATTAATAAAAATAGAAATCAAGGGTACGAAAGTAAAACACAATCAGGGGCAAGACATGTAAACACAATCAAGGGCACGACATGCAAACACAAATCAAATAAAGAAATAAAGTCAAAACTGAAGAAATTAAAGAAATAAAATCGGAGGAGCAGATAAGAAAGATTCCTAGCAAAGGTTTTTCTTGGGCTGCGTCGAGGGTATGAAAATCTCTTGACCTCGAGGGCTAGATAATCATCGGCGCAAAAATATTCTATTCTCATGCCATAGACCTGCTATAGGGACCGCGTTTCCACACCGCATCCCCTACTTACCTTCTTAGATAAAAGTCACCCCCAATTTCCACATATGAGGTGACCTTGACGTTCCGCCATCCTCCCAGGCACGAATGCGGGGAGGCAAAACTCAGAACGCCCATGAAGTGGAGGCAAGACAAATCTAGGGCGCGATAGCTCAGCTTGTCAGACTCGTATCACATACCCTAATCGGTTGTTTACCCCTAGATGAAGACCTCTCGCGCTGTCTCCCCTAGGTGTCTACTATTATCTCAAGGCTTCGCATCAGTTATAACCAAGAGAATGATAGTAATCATCTAGGTCTAGATATTAGCTGGCCAGACTAGTAATCTGGCCCTAGACGAATTAACAAGAAACCGATAAACAATCGAATACAACAATAAGAATATATTAAACACATTTAGGCCTCTTAACTACCCATGCAACCCTCAAAATACCTCTGCTAAGAAGAAGAATCTAGCTACTCATACCACAAAATAAGTAAACAAAATAGGAAAAGGAAGATTGCATAAAAGAAGAACAAGAACAAGAAAGCTATTAAAATGTTACCGGCCGGAGCAAAGCTCCGGTTAAGTTCAATGGTTGCTGGAAATGGATGCCTCAGCCACCACCCAAAAGAGGGAGGAGAGAAAAGGAGGCGGCTCCCAAAAGAAGAAAGTGGAAAAATATTTACAAGATGATGTATGTCCTAAAACCCTAAAACTAGAGGCTTATATAGTGTCTAGCCCACAAGAAGACAAATTCCAGCTAAGGGAAGAGGGTGACAACACATGGAGCGTGTTGGAATATTCTGAAATCTTCTAGATATGCAAGGAATCCCGTGAGAATCTTTGGAGATTCGTTTCTTTGGCTTTGCAGAGATATCGCGGGCTAGAGACTGCTCACTGGTCTGGTTAGCTTTCGAGGGCTCGACGACATTCTGATCTTCTAGGCCTTGAAGCTTGAAATCCTCAGAAATACTCCAAAAATGCTTCTTTTCGATCTTTTTCTTCTATTGACGTTGATCTGCAATAAAGATAGGAATAAAGGTCAAATAGCGGAATCAAGCCCCCAAAGGGCTAGAAAAGAAGGTAAAATTGAGGTCATGAAACGTGCTATCACGTATGCAGACGGGAGGGCTGGAGGAGGAGTGGACGTGTTGAGCGCGGGTCATGTCGCCTAACGAGCCGAGGAGCGTTATCGGGCCGCGTGGGTCCTTGACGCCTCCTACTTCTAGGCCGCTTATTGATTCAGGGCCCACTACACATCCTGATGGTGCTCCAGCCCCTACTGGCTTGGTTGCTTGTGAGGGCCCTAGGCCGGGCCTAGTGGACCATATTAGAGTTGTGATAGCGTGTATTTTATGAATGTTTTCCCCTCCATTCTTACCTTGATTTAGGTCTTGATACTACTAATTCGCTCGTGTTTCCATCTTTATCGCAGATCAAGGCCAAGAAGGAGAAATGTGCGAAAAGACATGCTTTCTGGGTGATTTCTGCAGACTCCAAGCTTCAAGACTAGCGTAAAAATTTGATGGTTGCCGAAACCGTCAAAAATAAATGAATGCAATTCGCCAAAGCTCATGTAAATAAAAACAGTAGCTAGTGGTAAAAGGTTCGTCCTCAGGGATTCGGTGGCAATTAATATTCTTTATAAATGACAAGACGAGTAACAGGTGGTAAATACCAATATTGATTGTTGTGTTGTAATTGTTTAAGAAACAGAAATAGCATGAAACAGTAAAGAAAATGTGATATGTGTATGTGTTCAAATGTGGTAAAATTCCCAGTAAGGATTCGACGAAGCACATGAATTAAATTGATTGATCATAGATTCAAGTGTTTTCAAGAACTAACTTATAGGTGGCTATAGAGACCAGGTGTTCACCTAAATCTCCTGCTCTCCTCCTAAACAAGACTAATAAAGAGACACTCTATTAGAAGTCCCTAACCAGTTTGACAATCCTAAGAGACACTCTATAGGATTTAATCAAACGATTGATAATTCATAGGGAGAGACCGATCCCAAGTCTGGGATAAAAATCCTATAAACCTGACTCTATTTGTTTTCTATTCCGATCCGTCAATCAGATAGTTGCCTTCGCATCTCTCTTTACAATGTAGACTCCAAAGTATCAAGAGAAGACTGTATTTAACCAAATCCTATTTGTAGATGATCAGACTTCAAAAGGAATAAGATTAACTTGACATTTAATCAAAACAAACAGAGATATAAGTTGTAATTTAATGGGCGCAATTAGATCTCACAATCAATTATTCATGGCAATGAATCCTTACAAGGAAAATAGAGTTTAGCCAAGCAGCATCATAATAAATAAATAAAAGAGATTATAAGCATAAAAGGAATTTAATTAATTAAAACAAAGAAACCAAACAGTGGTTTATAAGGCAATGTTGCTGCTGCCAAAATCCAAGCAGAAAAGCCAAATTCTGGGGAAAGAGATGATAGTTTTTCTAGTGCAAGTTGGTTGCTATATATTAGCAATCAACCCAATAATTCAAATTTCAAAAAAGAAATAAAATCTAACTAGATAAATTGTTTTAATCTCCTCCTAACAAAATAGGAGATTCTCTGACAATGAGACTTCTAGTTGACTAGACATCATTCTTCTAAAAAGAGAAGACAGCTGGCTCACTCTAACAACTTCAGCTTCTGATTCAAAATAGCTCTCAACTTGGCGATTTAAACTCCTAAAGAATGTTTCGCTTCTCAGCAACATAATCTGTAAAAAGGAGCGGAAAACCCAATAATCAGCAGTATCATCATCATAAAATAGGCGTAAAACGATGATGATAACAAGACATTTTGGAAAGCAAGGGCAGAATTCCTTTTCTATCCCCATTCCCCTAGCGCTTACTCCATTTGCTTTGCCTTGAGTTTTGAGTTATTGGGAGTAAGAGGTTGAATGCTTTTGTGCTTGTCTAAGCATCCTCTATCGTGCTAAAAAGGTGCCTTTTCTTTTTCTGAAAGCTAGCCTGGCTAAGTTCCTCTTTTTATTGATGTGTGAGGGTCCGTAGGCGGTTACCTCCGTCATAGGCGGCGGAGGGTTTCGCTTCAGGGACTCTCGAAAAGGAATTGGGACAGTGGGGTCCTGTGTTAATTGTCTATATGCATCAGTTGTGTCAAAATCATCAGGGTAATCAGTTAAGCTGTTCTTGTACCAAGCAGCATTCAAGTCATTAGAATTCACAAATCCAAGCCTAACATTAAATTCGTCCATGCTAATATGAAAATAATGGTCGACAAGTCTGAAATTTACTTCATTAACACCTTTTTTTATTTTCTTAGAACGAACCAGCCAAAAGGAGGAGTAAAACTCCAGGTTCAGCTCTAAATAACAAGCATGCTTAGGGAAAAACAAATTCTTCCAACCAATATTATCAACATATTCAGTCACAGAGTCAAACACTTCAAGATCATTCAGCATGCTTAAATCCATTTCAGCACATGGTGTAACCTCACATTTCAATTTTTCATGCAATTTATCTATAGTACTAGACTCATCAAAGCTTAACCAACCATTGAGGTTATCAATGGTTGGTGGTACCTGGACTCGAATTTTCGCTCCTCTGCTTCTGCTTCTGACCCGAACGTGTCCTGTTTGGTGTCTCGCTGCAGCTACTGGTTTGGATTTTGAGGGCATCGTTCTGGGGCACTTCAGTCTGGTATGCTCTAGGTCGAGCAACTCTTCTTCTTCGGAATCTGATCTCGGAGAAAGAGGCATTTTCCTATTCTTACCCGTACTGATTTGTTTCCTTTTATTCACGGGTCTCTTTCCTTTCCTCCTACTGGCCAAAGTAAATTCATCTGAATCTTGGTCAGATTCAGCTCGTGTGTCTGGCTGGGCCTCTTTGAAGGTCGGGTCTGATGTCGTTTCCTCGTCGGAACTAGTGGATTCTCCACCGAAAGGTGGCGCATCTGTGGTCTCGTCATGGTACAGACCTGTCTCATCTCCTCCCACGTCTAAATCCAACGAATCAGAGCGGGTCTTCTGGCCAGAGAAAGAAGAAATCGTGGCTGCTGATCGGCTTGGCTGATCTTTGACGATGGTGTGTCGAGATGGCTCCGGCGAGTGATTTCGCGGCTGCTTCTTCAATACAGAAGGCTGGGGTGGTGGTTGAGACGCGGCATCGTGCGGCAGGGCTGCTGCTGGACGTGCGGCCGCTGGTGATGAACGCATGGCTGCTGTCAACCGCTCAAGGTGATCGGCCGTCGGCGCTCTTGACGGATCTCGCGGTGGGAAAACCAAGGGTGGTGGCGTGGGTGGTCTTTCTCGGGTTGGATTCCCGAATTCATCAGTATAGAACTCCTCTTCTTCATCTTCGATCTGAATCGGAGGGGACGGAGGTTGATTCTTGGCTTGGTTCTTGTGTTTTCGGGCGGGTTTGCGTACTGGTTTGGTGGCTCGGCTGCCAGCGCCGCCTCGAGTGAGGACCATGGCTGCTGCTGGTTGCTTGGTTGTAATGTGTGCGGAGGCTAGGGTTTGCAAGAGGGGAAGAAGATGATTAATTGGGAATTTTAGGTATTTTGATTAAAGGATGTTTGGTTGAACGGCCAAGTGGGAATGAAATAAAAATGGGCTTAGTCACTTAAGCCCATCAAGGATGCTTTGGGCTAATCTCCATTTTTATTCATTCAACCTCCATTTTTACGAAATGTCAATCTTCCCAGGCCTAAAAATAGTCCGAATTATGCTCCAATCGTTCTGCAAAACCAAAATCAACACAACATCAAAAACCAGGGAGCTTCCTTGACAGGGAAGCTTAAAAATAAAAATAAAATAAAAATAAAATAAAAATAAAATAAAAATAAAAATAAAAATAAAATAAAATAAAAATTTAAAATCAAATAAAGTTAAAATGTGAAACTGGAAAGAAAAAAAAACACATGGGTTTCCTCCCATGAAGGTCCTGATTTATTGTCTTTGGATTAGACATGGATTAATTTCAATCCTCTAAAATTCAGTGGACTTGGCATTCTTCCACCGTGTAGCTCTTGAAACCTTCATGAAATGGTTTCAACCGCTGACCGTTAACCTTGAATATCTCTTCTGTTTTCTGGTCTTGGATGTCTGCAGCACCATAAGGATAAACCTTAATTATTGTATACGGACCAGTCCATCTAGATTTCAATTTTCCTGCAAAAATACGAAATCTAGAGTTAAATAACAAAACTTTCTGGCCAACGTAAAAATTCTTTTCCTTAATCAAGTTGTCATGATATTTCTTATTTTTTTCCTTGATCAGTTCAGAATTCTCGTATGCATCTCTACGCAACTCTTCCAACTCCTGAAGTTGGAGTTTTCTTGCGTCTCCATCCTTACTCATCTCCATGTTACAATGTTTGATTGCCCAAAATGATCGATGCGCCAACTTGACTGGGAGGTGGCAGGCTTTACCATACACAAGGTTGTAAGGAGTGGTGCCAATTGGTGTCTTGAACGCCGTTCTGTATGCCCACAAAGCGTCGTCCAATCGTTGACTCCAGTCCTTCCTGTTTGGATTTACCGTCTTCGTAAGGATGTTCTTTACTTCGCGATTAGAAACTTCAGCCTGCCCATTGGTCTGGGGGTGATAGGCTGTTGACACTCGGTGGTTAACTTGGTATTTGCTAAGTAGTGCCGTGACCACTTTATTGCAAAAGTGCGTTCCTCTATCGCTGATAATCACTTTGGGTACTCCGAACCTGTTCAAAATATGAGATTTTAGAAACGATACAACAGTCTTGGCATCATCAGCCGCGGTAGCTTTGGCTTCAACCCATTTTGACAGATAGTCTACAGCAAGTAAAATATACTGATTTCCTCCTGATTTTGGGAAAGGACCCATAAAGTCTATTCCCCAGACATCAAATATCTCACATGTAAAAATTGGATTCAATGGCATTTGATTTCTAGCTGAAATATTACCAACTTTTTGACAGTTTGGACAATTCATGCAAAATAAATGACAGTCTTTAAACAAGGTAGGGCAATAAAAATCTGATTCTAATATTTTGATTGCTGTTCTTTTTGGGCCAAAATGGCCTCCACATGCTTCAGAATGACAAAAGCGTAAAATAGATTCAAATTCATCGCTAAGAACACATCTTCTCAATATTTGATCCTTACCGATATTCCACATATACGGTTCATCCCAAACATAATATTTTGAATCTCTTTTTACCTTTTCTCTCTCTCTGTAAGACATACTTTTTTCAAACTCACCTGATGCCAAGTAATTAGCGATATCAGCGTACCAGGGTCTTTCTATTAGTGCAAGGACATCAGCAAAGAACAGACTTTCGTCGGGAAATTCTTCATTGACGGCATTTGAATCTGGATCCACTAAAATTCTGCTAAGATGATCAGCAACCAGATTCTCCTTGCCACTCTTGTCTTTAATTTCTAGATTGAATTCCTGTAGAAGAAGAATCCATCTAATCAACCTTGGTTTTGCCTCCTTTTTGATCAACAAATAGCGCAAAGCTGCATGATCAGAATAAACAATCACTTTAGTTTGGAGTAAATAAGCACGAAATTTATCAAGTGCAAAAACAATAGCGAATAACTCCTTCTCAGTGGTTGTATAATTTCTCTGCGCGTCATCCAACATACGAGACGCATAATAAATCACATGTGGTTCCCTTCCTTCCTTTTGTCCTAAAACAGCACCTACAGCGTGGTTAGATGCATCACACATAATTTCAAAAGGTAGAGACCAGTTTGGTGCTTTAATCACAGGAGCAGTAGTTAATTTTTCCTTAAGCAAATCAAAAGCAACTTCACAATCAGCACTGAATTTGAACTCCACTTCCTTCTGTAATAATTTACAAAGTGGTTCTGCTATCTTGGAAAATCCTTTATAAATCTTCGATAAAACCCTGCATGTCCTAAGAAAGAACGCACTTCACGAACATTAGTAGGATAAGGTAAACAATCAATAACATCAATTTTCGCCTTATCTACCTCTATACCTTTTTGGGATATAACGTGTCCTAAAATCAGCCCTTGGTTGACCATAAAATGACACTTTTCGTAGTTTAAAACCAAGTTAGTTTCTAGACAACGCTTAAGTACTTTTTCCAGATTTTCAAGACATTCATCGAAGGAATTTCCATATACAGTAAAATCATCCATAAAAACTTCTATTCCTTCAGCAATAAAATCAGAAAAAATACTCATCATGCATCTTTGAAAAGTTGCAGGCGCGTTACATAATCCAAAAGGCATACGCTTGTAAGCAAAAGTCCCAAAAGGGCATGTAAATGTGGTTTTATCTTGATCCTCAATTGCGACGGGTATTTGGTGAAAACCAGAATACCCATCGAGACAACAGTAATGAGACTTACCTGAGAGTCTCTCTAGCATTTGGTAGATAAAAGGGATGGGGAAGTGATCTTTCCTAGTTGCTGAATTCAGTCTTCTGTAATCTATGCACACCCTCCAGCCATTTTGCACTCTTGTAGGTATCAAATGCCCTTGGCTGTTCTCGACCACTATAAATCCGGTCTTTTTAGGCACCACCTGCACAGGACTTACCCAAGAACTGTCAGAAATAGGGTATATTACTCCAGCATCTAAGAGTTTCAATACCTCCTTTTTAACCACATCCATCATAGGTGGGTTAAGTCTTCTTTGTGGCTGCCTAACGGTCTTACAGTCTTCTTCCAAATGGATTTTATGCGTGCAAATTGCGGGGCTGATCCCTTTAATATCAGCTATTGTCCAACCTATAGCTTGTTTATTTTCCTTCAAAACCCGCACAAATCGTTCTTCTTCCACTCTGGACAGCTGGTTTGAGATGATCACTGGTAAACTTTCTCCCACACCTAAATAGGAATACTTTAGGTGACCGGGTAGAGTCTTTAATTCCAGATTTGGAGCCTGTAAAACAGAGGGGACAAGGGAATTATTAGTTGTCGGAAGATCTATAATTTTCGGATTAATCACCAGCTGTTTGGCTACATCCAGCTCAAACACTACTGCTTCGATCTCTTCCCTAACTTCCACTTTCTTTTCCAGCTCTTCCAAAGTGTTGTAATCTATACTCCTGGTGAGTACATAGTCCAAAGGGTCAGTATACTCAAGTTCAAAAATATCTTCATCATCTAAATCAATAACATTTATGAAATTTAGACAATTCGAATCCTCAGGATATCTCATAGCATCATACATATTGAAAGTGATAACTTCACCCATAAATTCTAAAGTTAAACACCCTCCATGAACATCTATTTTAGCTCGTGCAGTCCTCAAGAATGGTCTACCTAACAATATTTCGGTAGATTTGGAGGTATGTTCATTTTCCATGTCAATTACATAAAAATCAGCAGGAAATACTAGATTATTAACCTGTACTAACACATCTTTAATTACCCCTACGGGATAAATAATAGACCTGTCAGCTAGCTGAATCACCAATCTGGTTTCCTGCAATTCACCGATTTTTAAGCTTTTGAACAAGGTTAAAGATAAAACATTTATTCCCGCCCCCAAATCACACAGTGATTTTTCAATTACCTTATCCCCTATCTTACATGGGATTACAAACGTTCCACCATCCTTACACTTATTCAGTAATTTCTTCTGAAAAACGGCGGAAATATTTTCGTTCAAGTTGATTCTTTCCACTCCTGCAAGCCTTTTTCTGTTAGTGCACAACTCTTTTAAATTTTTTGCATATTTAGGTACTTGTGCAATCACATCAAGAAGAGGTATATTAACTGCTACTTTACGAAATAACTCTAAAATAGCTTTTTCATCCTTTACCTTCTTTGTCTTTTCAGACCTGTCAAGGAAAGGAAGAGGAATTACCTGCTGATTCTTCTTGGGCATCACTGGATCTAGAATAGGGCTTACATGGTCTGATTTTTCAGTTACCGGTGCTTCAGGTTCGTACTGGTCTGGGATAAGGATTTCTGACTGCTTCTTCCCTAGGCCTGGGGCAAGGACAGTTTCGTCTGAAATTTCCGCTCCACTCCTAAGTGTCATCGAACAGAGATGTTTTGGGTTGTCCACAGTGCTCGATGGCAGCTTCCCTTGCTCTTGCTTCTGGTTGGTCAACGCAGATATTTCCTTCTGCATTGCTTGGTTTGATTGTACAAGATTCGCAATACTAGCTTGAGTGGATTGCATGTTAGCTTGCGTAGCTTGCATGAATTTTTTTAGCATGTCTTCCACTGACGGGCCAGTAAGCAATAGGGGCTGTTGTGGGGCTGGTAACTGTGGAACAGTAGGTCTGGGCACGAAATTTTGTATATTTGGTGGTGTTTGAGCTTGGTTTTGGTTATTGGATGAGTATTGGTTTGGTAGATGTACTACAACGTTGGAGTTTGGGCTTTCTTTCCACCCAGGGTTGTTGTTGAACTGGTTTTGGTATTGATTTTGGTACTGACTTTGGTTATTTTGGTTGAATCTGGGCTTGTGAGGTGGGTATTTTCCATATTCCTGCCGGTACTGCATTACTAAGTTAACCTCTTCAGGTGTCCCATTGTTCAATATACAGTCATCTGTATGGTGTCCTGGCTGGCCACATATACCACACATGTTGGTAGGTTGCACTTGTTGTACTTGTACCTGTGAGTTTCCTGACAAAGCATTCAAACGATCAGAAAGTTCAGTCAATTGAGTTTGAATTGAGGATACATTACCTGTTGGCGTATCTCTTTCGCTTGACTCATGGTGGAAGCTATTTTCAGCCAAGGTTTCAATCAAATTGTTAGCTCTTGTGAGGGTACAATCTTGTAATGCACCTCCTGCAGCTCCATCCACTACTAACTTGGTTAAATACAGTCTTCTCTTGATACTTTGGAGTCTACATTGTAAAGAGAGATGCGAAGGCAACTATCTGATTGACGGATCGGAATAGAAAACAAATAGAGTCAGGTTTATAGGATTTTTATCCCAGACTTGGGATCGGTCTCTCCCTGTGAATTATCAATCGTTTGATTAAATCCTATAGAGTGTCTCTTAGGATTGTCAAACTGGTTAGGGACTTCTAATAGAGTGTCTCTTTATTAGTCTTGTTTAGGAGGAGAGCAGGAGATTTAGGTGAACACCTGGTCTCTATAGCCACCTATAAGTTAGTTCTTGAAAACACTTGAATCTATGATCAATCAATTTAATTCATGTGCTTCGTCGAATCCTTACAGGGAATTTTACCACATTTGAACACATACACATATCACATTTTCTTTACTGTTTCATGCTATTTCTGTTTCTTAAACAATTACAACACAACAATCAATATTGGTATTTACCACCTGTTACTCGTCTTGTCATTTATAAAGAATATTAATTGCCACCGAATCCCTGAGGACGAACCTTTTACCACTAGCTACTGTTTTTATTTACATGAGCTTTGGCGAATTGCATTCATTTATTTTTGACGGTTTCGGCAACCATCAAATTTTGGCGCCGTTGCCGGGGATTCATCGGTACTAATTATGTTTCTTTGTGTATGACCAGATCTTCTAATTCAGAATTGTTTCCGTACAAGCCAGAAATTACCAGCAGACGCAACATCAACAACAAAGGGACTCTCTTCCAAACTTGGGAGAGAGCACATCTGCACCTAGATGACCGGTGCAACAGAGGTAAGGTTAAGCTCCATAGATAATAAAATCAATGCAGTAATTTTTCGTCTCGCTTCTATTGCAGAGCAGATGAAACAATCCACATATGGATATGGAGCGCCCGATTCCCAATCATATCCTTGGGCGAATACACACAGCTACAATCAAGGATGGAAGCAGCCCCCAAACTTCAACTGGGCTCCACAATATCACCAACATCAGTTCCACCCACAAGATACCATACCCATACCTCCTGTTCAGCAGCAGTTGTTTCAACCAACTCAACCGAACCAACCGCCACCACAACAGTCACAAGAACCACCCCTGAACCTCCAAAATTTCGTGCCTAGACCTACTGCTCCACAGACACCAGCCCCACAACAGCCCCTAATATCCACTGGAACCCCAATGGAAGACATGTTCAAATAGTTCATGCAAGTTACGCAAGCTAACATGCAATCCACTCAAGCTAGTATCGCGAAACTTGTCCAATCAAACCAAGCAATGCAGAAGGAGATAGCAACATTGACCAACCAGAAACAGGAGCAAGTAAGGCTGCCATCGAGCACTATGGACAACCCGATACACAATGTCTGCGCTATGACATTGAGGAGTGGAGCAGAAATTCTAGACAGAACGGTCCTTGCCCCAGGCCTGGGGAAGAAGCCGTCAGTAGTGCTTGTCCCAGACCAGCCCGAACCAGAGACAGAAATAATATCTGAAAAACCAGCACAGGTAAATCCTACTCCAGAACCAGTACTACCTAAGAAGGAACAGTTGGTAATCCCTCTTCCCTTCCCTTACAGGTCTGAAAAGGCCAAGAAGGTAAATGATGAAAAAGCTATTTTAGATATATTTCGTAAAGTAGCGGTCAATGTTCCTCTTCTTGATATAATTGCTCAAGTTCCTAAATATGCCAAATTTTTAAAAGAATTATGTACTAACAAGAAAAAGCTTGCAGGCATAGAAATGATCAACTTGAATGAGAATGTATCTGCAGTTTTTCAGAAGAAGTTGCCCAACAAATGCAAGGATGGAGGGACGTTTGCAATTCCTTGCAAGATTGGAGAGAAGTGCATAGAGAAAGCACTATGTGATCTTGGCGCTGGGATTAATGTTTTGTCATTAACTGTTTTTAAGACTTTAAATATTGGTGAACTGAAGGAAACAAAAGTTGTGCTTCAATTAGCTGATAGGTCTACTATATACCCGGTTGGTGTTATTGAGGATGTGTTAGTACAGGTTGATAACTTTGTCTTTCCAGCTGACTTCTATGTTGTAGATATGGACAACGAGCATTCAATAAAATCTACAGAGGTGTTGCTTGGAAGACCCTTCTTGAGGACAGCAAGGGCGAAGATTGATGTGGCAGGAGGGAGTTTAACATTGGAATTCTGTAATGAAATTATTAAATTCAATATGTATGATGTCATGAAATTTCCAAATGGCATGCATAGTGTGAATTGCATAGATGTTATTGATCCTGATGCTAATGATAAGCATAAATTAAATGTTACTAATCCTTTGGAGCTTGTTCCTAGCAGAAACATTGACAATCCGAAAAAGATAGAAAAGGAGAGTTTTAGAAATCAGCAAGGAGATTAAAGAAACTGTGTTTGAACTTGAAGTTTCTAATTCCTATGATAAACTTTCTGATGTTAAAGTACCGGGAATTCATAATAAATTTCTCCCTTCAGTTTTGCAGGCATCGAAAATTGAGCTGAAAACCTTGCAAGGAGAATCGGAGAAAGAAAGGCTTGCGAGGGTACTAAAAGAGTACGAAGAGTCTGTTGAATGGAGGATAGCCGACATCAAGAGGACTTCTCTATCCATCTGTGGGGCAATGTGCATCCCACAAACCACCTGAAATAAAGCAAAAATAGTGTCTAGTCCGAGACTATAAACAGGGACTCTTAATGGGAGGCAACCCATGTGTTTTTCAAAGTTTCACAATTTGTTTCAGTTTTATTTTTAACTTTATTTTTAGTTTTATTTATATTATTAATTTTCATTTCATTTTATTTTTTATTTTTTTTATTATTATTATTTTTTGCTTCCCTGTCAAGGAAGTTCTCTGGTTTTTGATGTTATGAATGATTTTGTTTTGCAGGAGGAATGGAGCACGATTCAGCCTATTTCTAGGCCTGGGAATAAAGGAAATTTGTTTAAATGAAGGTTGATGAGCAAAAAAATGGAGTTTAGCCCAAGGATTTCTTTCCTTGTGGGCTTAAGTGAATAAGCCCAATTTCACAATACACATCCACGGCAAAATACCCAATTAATTCACAATACACCTCTTCAATCCTTTCACAGCCACGGCAATTACCAAATATAACTTCATCTTCTTCCTTTCTCCCCAAAACTCTAGCAGCTCCCTACCAAATCCAACCTCCAAATCGGCCATAGTGATGACAAGAGGAGGCGCCGGCGTCAGCACCAGATCAGCACCCAAACCGGCCACGAAACCCAAGATCCGACCAACCAAACACCCACCCAATGACCGCCGCGGATCTCAGCGCGACAGCCGCAAGTTCCAGCAGCCTCAGCAGAGAGCCGCCGTTTTCTCCTCCGCGATCTCAGCGGGTCACGGCTAGAAACCCTCGGGTTTCTGTTCCTTCACGTCAGCCGTCGCAAACAACCCAACCAGCACCTTCGACGCCTGCCCCAGCACAACCATGATTTCTCCCGGGTTCCTTCTTTCCTCCTCATTTCCTTTATTCCTTTAATTTTTTATTTTTTTAATATATTTCGTGGGTCTTTTCCCTCTTCTCACACTTTGAGGACAAAGTGTCTTCTAGTGTGGGGGAGGAATTTTCTGTTTTTCTTTGTGATGAATTTTCTATTTTTCTTTGTGTGATTGTATATATTCGTTTGGATTGATTGTGTATATTCGCTGGATTGTTTGGTTTGGGTGTTTTTCATTTTTGAATTGACTGGAATGTGGATTGATTGGAATGTTTTTACATTTTTGCTGGATTGATTGGAATGTGGATTTATTGGAATGTTTGCATTGTGCATATTTGCTGGATTGGTTGAGGATATATGTTTGCGTTGTGAATATTTTGCTGGGTTTTGTTGTGGATATTTGCTTGATTTCGTTTGGACGATTGGAATATTTGAAAGACTGACCTTTATTTCGAACAGCCCCTATGTTTGAATGAATGATTTAGGCATTTTTGAACAGGAAGCACTCATCTCACTGCACTAATTCACGCGCACTATCACACTACCTGTTAGATCCTATATCCATGCCTTGTCATAGTCGCTTGAGGTCATTTGTTAATCCTGTGAGCTCTTGAACTTTCATGCCGTGATTATCTTCTCTGAGTGGATGCATTACCGTATACTGGTTGGATTTGCATGAGATCCCTGGGTATAGGCATGATTAGATGCAGGAAAGCAATGAAATGACTAAGAACTTTGCATTTTTCTTCTTATCTTTTTTCTTGCTTTTATATTACCCCGCCACTCAATTAGCCCTTCTTTTCATCACCCCTCTAACTGTTTGAGACTCTTCTTTCTATTCTTAGCAGGTGAGAGTGGTCTTCCGGCAGTATTAAGGCGAGACAAAGAGAATCAATGTCAACTAGTGTGGGGGTATTGCGCTACAAGGAAAGCAAGATACAGAAGCTGAAAAGAGAAGCAGAGCAGAAAAGTAAAAAGAAATAGATGCTGAAATCAGAAACAGGAGTGCATCCTCTAGCCACTAGACCAAGTTGCTAGAAGCAATAGCACAACAAGAAACCACAGAACACAGAGAGAATTCTACTACTTCAGTTCACAGACCAACAATTGTATTCTCTCCTCTTTTGCTCAAAGAAAAGAAAAAGAAAAAAAAAAGAAAAGAAAAGAGAAGAAAAATAAAAATAAGCAGAGCAAAAGAGGGGTACAAGTCTGAAGTGTAGTAGAACGGAAAGAAGATCAAAAAGACAGGCAGCACCACCAGAGGAAGAAAATACCCCCACCGTCGTAAATCAACTCTCTTTGTCTTTCTTCGCTGCTGCCAATCAGGAGGCGCTCTCACCACCTCGCTTTTTCCAGCTAAGAAGCCTCCTATCTTTCCTTCAAACCTTCTTGAACCCTCCTCTTACACAACTTTCTTGCGATACCCTTTGCAAAGTTTTTATGATTATTTGATTGCCTGCGCTTGTGTTTTCCGTACTCGGGTCGTTATTGCAAGTCTGATTTTGTACATTGTCATTTGCATTGTTGAGCGAAAACACTTAGCCATTATTCTTGCTGAGTTTGAGTGCAAATACTTTCCCCGTATGAGGATTACTTGCGACTATGCTAGGTATGGGAAAGTTTCTCCCTTGGTTTCGTTATTCCTTGGGTTTAATGCGGATGTTATCTAGGTAGATGGTTGTGTCGAATGTTGTGCTTATGTGCTGAGTTAGTGTGGGGGATTTGTTTGAATGACAAATGTCTTGTTATCATCATCGTTTTATGCCTATTTTATTATGATGATACTGCTGATTATTGGGTTTTCCGCTCCTTTTTACAGATTATGTTGCTGAGAAGCGAAACATTCTTTAGGAGTTTAAATCGCCAAGTTGAGAGCTATTTTGAATCAGAAGCTGAAGTTGTTAGAGTGAGCCAGCTGTCTTCTCTTTTTAGAAGAATGATGTCCAGTCAGCTAGAAGTCTCATTGTCAGAGAATCTCCTATTTTGTTAGGAGGAGATTAAAACAATTTATCTAGTTAGATTTTATTTCTTTTTTGAAATTTGAATTATTGGGTTGATTGCTAATATATAGCAACCAACTTGCACTAGAAAAACTATCATCTCTTTCCCCAGAATTTGGCTTTTCTGCTTGGATTTTGGCAGCAGCAACATTGCCTTAGAAACCACTGTTTGGTTTCTTTGTTTTAATTAATTAAATTCCTTTTATGCTTATAATCTCTTTTATTTATTTATTATGATGCTGCTTGGCTAAACTCTATTTTCCTTGTAAGGATTCATTGCCATGAATAATTGATTGTGAGATCTAATTGCGCCCATTAAATTACAACTTATATCTCTGTTTGTTTTGATTAAATGTCAAGTTAATCTTATTCCTTTTGAAGTCTGATCATCTACAAATAGGATTTGGTTAAATACAGTATTCTCTTGATACTTTGGAGTCTACATTGTAAAGAGAGATGCGAAGGCAACTATCTGATTGACGGATCGGAATAGAAAACAAATAGAGTCAGGTTTATAGGATTTTTATCCCAGACTTGGGATCGGTCTCTCCCTGTGAATTATCAATCGTTTGATTAAATCCTATAGAGTGTCTCTTAGGATTGTCAAACTGGTTAGGGACTTCTAATAGAGTGTCTCTTTATTAGTCTTGTTTAGGAGGAGAGCAGGAGATTTAGGTGAACACCTGGTCTCTATAGCCACACCTATAAGTTAGTTCTTGAAAACACTTGAATCTATGATCAATCAATTTAATTCATGTGCTTCGTCGAATCCTTACTGGGAATTTTACCACATTTGAACACATACACATATCACATTTTCTTTACTGTTTCATGTTATTTCTGTTTCTTAAACAATTACAACACAACAATCAATATTGGTATTTACCACCTGTTACTCGTCTTGTCATTTATAAAGAATATTAATTGCCACCGAATCCCTGAGGACGAACCTTTTACCACTAGCTACTGTTTTTATTTACATGAGCTTTGGCGAATTGCATTCATTTATTTTTGACGGTTTCGGCAACCATCACTAGCGTCGAGACCAAGACACCAATTTCTCCATCAAGGCCTTTCATCGAGCCCTCGATGGACCAAAATCTTTATATCCACGTGTCCTCGCAGCTGTGCTTCCACGTGTCCCCCTCCGGCGTATTCCCGCGGATTATATCATCGAGCCCTTGACAAACCCGATGTGCCAGCTCCACGTGTCTTCATTCCAAGGCCTCCACGTGCCCCTTCTGACGCACTTCAGAGAGCTCTGCGCGGATATCCAGGAATATTCCCTTTTTGCCTTGTTTGGACGTCCCACTTGGAGGAGCATGCACTCCTTGTGTTGTACTTCTCTTAGCTTGCAATTTTGTCCTTTAGTGGGTGGTTGGGGGTATATATACTCCTTGTATACTAGGGTTTTAAACATCACATTCTAGACATTTTTACTCTTAGATTAATTCCAACAACTTTCTTTTAGTTTATTAGTTTTGGGACTTGTTCCTCCCTCTTCTCTCCATAGCCGCCGGCTCCAAGCTTTGCAACAGGCATTATTAATCAAGTTTTATCCTTTATACTTCCTTTATCTTTTATTATGTTACTTTCATCTTTTATTTGTTTATCTCTTAACATGAGTGACTAAAATCCACGTTCTTGGTAAAGGTGCTTAATGGGTTGCTTGGGTAGATTCGAGGCCTAAACGCTCTTAACATGTTCTCTTTGTTATATCTGGTTGCTTGTCATTTTAATTTCATTTTTGCTTAGGGTGGTTCGAGGCCTGATCATCTTTTAATCGTCCCTTTGTGATTATTGTCATACCTTGCAGTGATAGCTAGCGTGAGACTGTCGGGTAGGAGTAGACAACTGGATTGGTATTCTCGGGTAAATCTGGGTTCATCCGTCTAGGGCATGCAACTGGTTAGGGTCTTGACGCGAGCCTGACAAGTCGAGTCATCGAGCCCTAGACGCGTCTTTCTTATACTTCATCGGTTCTTTGATATTCTGTCCGCTTTGTGCAAGTGACAACGCCAAAGTGTAAAGGTTGTCTTTTGATGACAAGATAGGTGGCTGAGATGATACCAAAGGATCGAGGCCACATTATTAACAATGAAAATACGTGAAAACATGACCCGTATAGTACGTCTGTAGCGTTAGAACAGAAAATCCTTGTGCCGATGACAATCGAGCCCTCGACGCAACCCAAGAAAGCCCTTTACTAAGTTCCCTTCTCCTTGATTTATTATCTCTGCTTATTAACCTATTTGTTTACTTCGCATTTTATTTCACCTCTGATCTTTGTTATTATTTGCTTATCGTGACCTCAATTATCGCTTCTAGTAGCTAGAATTGTTAGCTCTAATCGCTCTCTTGGTTGACTTGATTAACCTATAAAACTCCCCCCTTGTTGTCTCGATTCTGTGCATTTCTACCTCTGTCATACAATCGAGGGCTTGATTGTTTCTCTCAATCTCTGTGGTTCGACCCTGTTACCACTGTACACAAATTAGTTTGTGCATCTAGACCTCAGGAATTATATTATTTTTGACCCGTTTCGATGACGAGTCAAATTTTGGCGCCGTTGCCGGGGATTATGACGAAACTGATTTTTCTCTTTTATTTGCATGACCAGGAGATCTGCACCAGACCTACTACCCCTTGATCATGAGCTCACTCGAACAGAAAGAGGACTTCGAAGACATTCCAAAAGACCATCCACTAGTCGCGGGGAAGTCTCATGTCCTGCCCTCGACAGTCATCTATCTAACTCAGATAATCATGGTATTCTCTTTCAGCGAGACATCGACGACCTAGTTCTACACACTATGGAACAAGATCTGCCTCCTCCTCCCCCTCCTCCAGGGCCCGATCCTCCACCAAACCTCCAAACCCTTGACGACCTCAATGCTGCCCCTGAAACACCGAGCACCTGCATCGAATGGCCCACTGTTGCCTATAACTGGACGCTCAAATCAGCAGTCATGCACCATCTTTCTCTTTTTCGTGGCATGGCCAAGGAAAATTCTCATAGGCACCTCCAGCAGCTACACAATATCTGCGAGGCCATGAAACCTACCAACGTCAGTATAGAGCAAGCTAAGCTCCGTGTATTCATGTGGTCCCTCAAGGACGATGCCCTCGATTTGTTCTACGACCTCCCTCCTAAATCCTTCACGGATAAGTATTACCCGGTGTCAATGGCCATGATCACTCGCAAGCAGTTGGTCTCGATGCTTCAGAAGGATACAGAGAACCTCGATCAGTATTATGAGCACTTCAAGAAGATGCAAGCGTTATGCTCTTCCCACAACCTGACCGAGCATGCCCTTATCTAGTACTTTTGTGAAGGTTTACGAGCGCATGACAAGTCTTTGCTAAATGCTACCGCAAACGGGTCTCTCTGTGCCCTCACTCCTACTGCTGCAAAGGCAACCATTGAACTTATGGCAAAGAATGTCGTGCCCATGATCAACAACAACAATCAAGACGCCCGCTCAGCAGCCATGGAAAATCAATTGGCCGCCATCACGGGCATGCTTCAGAACATGGCAGCGGGACAACCTGTCCAAATGAAAGCCTGCTAGATCTGTCAATTTTTGGATCATGCCATCGATGCCTGCCTGTTCATTCCTGATGAAATTCAAGTAAATACAGTAGGAGGATATAACACCCCGTATGGCCAAAACTACAACCAAAATTGGAAACAACCCAATCCCGGCTGGGCGAACAGCCAACAATCGTCAGGACCTAGCCAACAGCACCAAAAAAATCCTTATGGAAACCACCCACCTCTATACAACATGTAAAATTTCAAACCGAGGCCCACATACCACAACAACCAATACCAATATCAGCCACCAGAGGGACAAGTCTTTATAGCCCCTGGCCCTATCTCACCTAGCAAGGAGGCAACCCTCAAAAGAGTCGCGGATCTAGAAAAGCAAGTGGCAATCTTGATGGTTGAAATGAAGGAAGTGAAAAACAACGACAGACTGCCAGGGCAGACTGAGCAAAAACCAAAGCACGGAGCGTGTGCTATCACCCTTCGGAGCGGTCTCTAAATGCCTTCTCGTGAAAATCCAGACCTCGATGGCAACCCATCTAGCTCCTCTCTTCCAGGCCCCAACGATGAATCTGTTGAGCCCTCGACCAAGAAGAAGCAAGTTCCTAAGCACAAGGAGCCCAAGATACCAGAATGCATGGAAGGTCGCATCCGTTCTCCTAGAGGAATGTCTCCGCGCAATGATAAAAATCCACTTGAGTTTACCCAGGAGTATATCCACAAGATCCTTGAACCACCCTTCCCTCAAAGGCTGGTCAAGTCCAAGAAGGAAAGCGAGGATCGCAAGATTTTTGATATGTTCAGCAAAGTCCTAGTAAACATCCCCTTGCTGTAGGCAGTAAAGAACGTGTCTCGATATGCCAAATTCTTAAAGCAGCTATGTACAAACAAGTGCAAGCTTGCTGGGGTCAATAAGATCAGTGTCGGGATCAATCTCTCTACTCATATTCAACGCAAAATTCCCCCTAAATGCAAAGATCAAGGGATGTTTATTATCCCGATCAAGATTGGCACAGTTGATATTGGGAAAGCCATGTGCGACCTAGGAGCAGGCATCAACGTCATGCCCTTGACAATCTACAACAGTCTAGGCCTCGTGCCCTTGAAAAGCACCAAACTTGTCATCCAATTGGCAGACCGATCATCTATTTTTCTAGAGGGGGTCATTGAAGATATTCTAGTGCAAGTGGGCGAATTCTTATTCTTGGCAGATTTCTATGTTATTGCCATGGGAGATGCTGAATCTACCAAATCTACGGATGTGCTTCTTGGTCGACCATTCCTTGCCACAGCGAGGGCTAAGATCGGCGTGCATGATGCCTCAATCTCCCTTGAGTTCGATGGCTAGACTATCAAATTCAACATGCTTGACTCAATGCGATATCCTTCTGAATTTGCCAGTGTTAACTATGTTGATATTATTGACCCTTATGTTGAAGAACTAGCTGACTTATACTCTATTGACCCTTTGCAGATTGCCCTCGACCGGAGCATCACACCTGAAACATTGGAAGTTCTGGCCTCGACAGTAGCAACCCCATTAGAGTTGCATACTATTGTTGCCGCTTTAGAAGCACAACCTCCCGACGTATCTGCCCCCATCGAGGCCTCGAAATTGCCAACAGACCATTTCAAACTCCATCAGTCTCTAGTTCAAGCACCCAACTTGGAATTGAAGACCTTGCCCACACATCTGAAGTATGCTTATCTTGGTCCCGACGACTCCCTCCCGGTCATCATATCCAGTACCTTGGCAAGACCTGAAGAAATAGAGCTGACAACCTTACTCAAAGAATTTAAGCAAGCCATCAGAGGGACTATAACTGACATCAAGGGCCTGTCCCCAGCTCTATGTACTCACCGTATTCATCTAGAGGAAGAGAGCAAAACCATCTGCCATCCTCAACGAAGATTAAATCTGCCCATGATGGAGGTAGTAAAAAAGGAGGTCATGAAGTTGCTAGATGCGGGAGTCATCTATCCTATCTTAGACAACCCATGGGTTAGCCCTATTTAGGTCGTGCCCAAGAAATCTGGCGTCACCATCATCGAGGGGCAAGATGGAGACTTGATCCCTACAAGGATCCAAACTGGGTGGCGAGTGTGTATTGACTACCGTCGCTTGAATGCAACTACAAGGAAGGATCATTTCCTACTTCCCTTTATTGATCAAATGGTAGAGCGCGTCTCGGGCAAGACGCATTATTGTTTTTTGGATGGCTATTTCGGTTTCCACCAAATTCCAGTTACCCTCGAAGACCAGGAGAAAACCACATTCACCTGGCCCTTTGGCACATTTGCCTATAGACGGATGCCTTTTGGTATTTGCAATGCTCCTGCCACTTTTCAACGATGCATGGTGAGCATTTTTTCCAAGTTTGCGGACGGTTGCATCGAGGTCTTTATGGATGACTTCACAGTATATGGCAACTCTTTCCTGGAATGTCTTGCCAATCTCAGAAAAATCTTGCAATGATGTGTCGAGACCAATCTGGTGCTAAATTTCAAAAAATGCCACTTCATGGTGGATCGAGGCCTCATTCTAGGCCATGTTGTCTCAAGAGAGGGGATCCGAGTGGATAGAGCCAAGATAGAAGTTATTGAAACTCTACCCTACCCCACTTGTGTCAAGGACGTGCGTTCTTTTCTTGCTCACGCTGGATTTTATCGATGCTTCATTAAGGAATTTTCAAAGATTGCCCAACCCATATGTCGATTGCTTCAAAAGGAAATAGATTTCATCTTTGGTGACAGTTGCAAGGCCACATTCGATACCCTCAAGGCCAAGCTCATTTCTGCTCCCATTATTTGAGCCCCTGATTGGACCATTCCCTTCGAGATAATGTGTGATGCTAGCAATACAGCCCTCGGCGCAGTCTTAGGCCAGAAAAATAACAGGGAAACTTATGTGATTTACTATGCCTCTAAGTTGTTAGACCCCGCCTAACAAAAATACACCACCACTGAAAAAGAGCTACTAGCGGTTGTCTATGCCCTCGACAAATTCAGGCAGTACCTCTTAGGCACACATGTCGTAATCTATACGGACCACTCAACCCTGAAGTGTTTATTAACAAAGGCCGATGCGAAGCCTCGACTCATCCGTTGGATCTTGCTTCTCTAAGAGTTCAACCTCCTGATCAAAGATAAGAAAGGCTCTGAAAACTCTGTAGCGGATCATTTGAGCCGACTTCAAGTGCAAGATGACGATTCTCTGGTGCCCATTCGAGATAATTTCCCCGATGAATGACTATGTCTAGCCCACGCTGTTCAATTTTCGTGGTTCTTAGACATAGCCAACTTCTGTGCTATAGGTTCCTACCCTACCGAGGCCTCGACGTCTGAACGCAATAGGGTTAAGAGACAATCCAGGTATTACGTCTGGGACAGTCCTTACTTATGGAAGCATTGTGCAGATCAGATCATCAGGCGTTGCGTAACTATGGACGAGGTGCCCTCGATCCTCAAGTTCTGGTACTCGACGACTGAAGGAGGCCATTTCGCATCTAAAAAGACTGCCTTGAAAGTCTTGGAGGCAGACCTATTCTGGCCATCCATCTTTAAGGACTCCTATCTGTTTTGTGCATCATGCCCTCGATGTCAAGTGACAGGGAATATAGGCACCAGGAATCAGATGCCCTTGACGGGTATTATCTCTTGTGAAATCTTCGATATATGGGGCATTGACTTCATGGGCCCTTTTCCAAGCTCGTTCGGACACACCTATATCCTCCTTGCCGTCGATTACGTCTCGAAATTGATCGAGGCCAAGGCCACCAAAATAGACGACTCAAAGGTGGTAATCAATTTCTTGCGCACCAACATCTTCAATCGGTTTGGGACTCCTCGAGCCCTCATTAGCGATCGAGGGACACACTTCTGTAATCGAGTCATCTCTTCCCTACTCAACAAGTATGAAGTGACCCACAAGGTGTCCACAGCCTATCACCCGCAGACAAACGGGCAGGCCGAAGTTTCAAATAGGGAAATCAAGTCTATCCTCGAAAAAACAGTCAACCAATCAAGGAAAGACTGGAGCTTAAAGCTGGACGATGCTCTCTGGGCTTACCGTACTGCATTCAAGACCCCAATAGGCATGGCTCCATACCGTCTCATTTATGGCAAACCATGCCACCTTCCAGTCGAAATCGAGCACAAAGCCCTGTGGGCAATTAGAAAGGTCAACATGGATTCGAATGATAGTGGACAACATCGCCGCCTACAGATTCAAGAGTTAGAAGAACTCAGGAATGACGCCTATGAAAACTCTCTGATTTACAAGGGCAAGACGAAAGCCCACCATGATAAGCATCTCTCTCCTAAGAAATTTTCTGTTGGACAAAAAGTTTTATTGTACAACTCTCGTCTTTGAATATTTTCAGGAAAACTCAAGTCGAAATGGTCAGGCCCTTACATCGTCCCTGCCACTCATGATAATGGAGCCATCGAGATTGCGACCCCTGATGGAGGAGAACCTTTCAAGGTCAATGGCCACAGGATAAAGCCATTCTACGAGGGATTCAGGCCCTCAATCGAAGAAGCAATGGAGGTGGCACCACCACCCAACTAGCCCTAGACATTAGAAAGGCGTCGCGACCTCGACGTTAAACAAGGCCACGATCGTGGAGAATTCCACGAGTCGTTCCACTCATTCCCTCTCTCCCTTTTTCTCTCTTTTTCGTTGCCCTTTTTATTATTTAAATATTGCATGCCTTTTAATTTATTTCGCTTTTTATGTTTCCCATGCCAAGTTTTAATTCCTTTGAAATTCGAATTGTTGTTTTCAACTGCTTTATTCCTTATCTAACCGCTCTTTTCTCTCTCTCATCCCCACTAATATCTCCCTCATTAATTATCTTATCCCCTTCCTCTTTATTTGCATTTATTAATAGCATTTAATTTCTTTTGTTTTGTCTCTTGGCAGTTGGGATGCACAGACCAAGTACCTGCCAAGCCTCTCCCCTTGCGCTACGTCAGCCCGCCTTTCTCAGAAAATCAGATCACTCATTCTCTCTCTCCGTCCTTTTCTCTGCCATGATTTGATCTTCTCTTTATACTTGTCCCACGCCCTCCCAAACATTTTCCAAACCCTATCTCTATCAACCGCAACTTTCCCTCTCACTCCCTCCAACCATCATCTTCTCCAACCATCATCTTCTCAAACCACACCCACCATCACAACCATGGTGAAGCAGGTTGCTCATAAGCGCACCTCAGGGGTACGACCGCCAGCCATAAACCACTCACCTGGGCCCTCTAGCTCTTCTTCCTCTCTCCTAGAACCACCCACCGCAAACACCACCACACCTCCGCCGGCCACCGCTACACCAAACCCCAAACCAGTAGATTCCTCGGGGGAATACGAATCTTCCTCGGAGGAGACCAAACCTCCCACTGTCAAGGCCAAGCCTCCAGCCGTTCAGCCAAGAGTAGAGTCATGCCTAGGACTGTAACTAGGGCGCTATATGGGAGGCAACTCATGCTTCTTCTTTTTTTAATTCTTTTCCTTTCTTCTGTTATTTTCTTTTTCTTTCCGATTTTTGTGAATAATTTGTTTGTTCAATATTATTCCAGAGTCACCTTCTGATTTTCTTTCAGGTATTTTCTTGAGATTTTCTTGGAGAATTCGCGAGGATTAAGTGTGGTGAGGGAACTTGGCTAAGTCTTTTTTATCTAGGCCACACTTTATTCGACCAAGAATTGAAGGACACGCAGAGAAAAAAGGGAAAAAATGAGCAGATAATGTGTAAAGAGGAGGAGAAAAAGTAGGAGTAACGGTTATAATTTGAAAATTAATTCTAATTTAGAAATTAATTATTCAAATTTTAATTAATAAAGGATTATAATGAGTTAGACTCCTTATCTCCCACTAACTCAAATCCCTTATTTTTCTCTCACCGAAAATCTCTCAAACACCTCCTCAGCTAAAACTCCTCCACCTTTAGACTTTCACTCCACGATCTATTTTGAATCAAAGAAATCCTCCAAGAAATCAGCTGTACCAAAATCCCCTCTGAAAAAGCAAGAATCCCTTACCTCTTCGCAATCTCCCTCTCTCTCAAATCCTGAAAAAAATCTACCGCAGAATCTAGACGAAGTGCTCAAGATAGCAAGAACCATCATGTCGATGGAAAAAGACACGTTTGGTTCTTTGAGTCAGCATGCAAAGCAAGTTTCATCCACTCCTCCTCCAGTACAGACCTCTGGGTCTCCTCAGGGTACTCTCCCGACCAAGAGGAAGATTCTCCTCACTGAAGAGCCAAAAACCCAATCTAATGTTAGCAAAGAGGGTAGCTAGGAAGTGGAAGAGATATCGGATACTGATTCCGATGAGAAAGTGCAGCCCAGTACTAGAGCCAAACAAATGGCTCGCAAAAAGGTTGGGAGAAAGGGTGCTGACTCTGAACCTTTGTGCGAAAAAGGTTCAACAAAAGAGAAGAAAACAGGGAAGAGAAAAATAGAGGTTGCTAATGAAGAAGCGGTGCCAGCCAAGAGGACACGTTCTGTGGCTGCGAAGGGAAAGAAAAAGATTGAGGAAGCTGAGCCTGAACAAGACTCTGACGCTGAAGCGGCTGCAGTCTTGGCCAAGCCTACGGCCAAGACTGCTAAGGTATTCCTACCCCCCTTAAGCTCTTTAAATGGTTATTTGAGGCCTGATACCCCTAATCTTAGGGCTAGATTGAATGAAAAGCATGCTTGTGAAGTTACCCAGTTTGCTATTCTTGACTTTTCATTTTTGGATGCCTTGGGTGTGGGCAACAAGATTAGGCAGTACATTATTAATCTTGGGTGGGAATGTTTTTTATACCTTGATATGCCTGTGTATGCTGAGTTGTGTTTGGAATTCCATGCTTTTTTCTGGCTTGATCAGGATATGATGTATGCAAATGGTAGAGCCAATCCTGATCTTGGCGCATCTGATGTGGTAAATTTCAGATTGCTTGATATTTGGTCTCATATGTCTGTGAATGAGTTGAATCTTTTGCTTGGATTTGTTAAAGAAGATGAGCTTAATTCTGATGAATATAGGAATGCTTTGACTGATTATCCCCCTGATTGGGATAAAACAGTGGCCTTCAGGGAATTAATTGGTGACCCTAAGGGGAATTTTGATAAAAATGCTAAAGCCCACCAGATCTGAGATCCTACCTTGAGGATGCTCCAAAGGATCTTGTCCATTAACCTTTCTGGAAAAACAACTGTCTCAGGCAACATTTCTAAGTTAGAAGTCTTTCTACTTTGGTGTATGCTGCATAAAAAGAGGGTTAATTTGGGCTATTGGATAGTTAGGCAAATTAAAGCATGTGATATCATCCCTAAGCTAATCTTAGGAACTCTTATTTCTCATATCACTGCAACTGCTAGAGGTGTTGATCTGACTTCTTTAAACATGCATAAATCCTGTACCGTTAAGATCATAGATCTTAGGGCTTTTGACCAGATAGGCAATTTTTACGAGGAAAAAAACTTTCTTTGTTTTAATACAGGATTCACACAAGTAGCAGATCACCTCTACGGCAAGAGGATCAATGGCAATTTTAAGCTGCGGCCAATCCAACTTGATGATGCAGTTCCCAATTCTAGCAGTGCAGACAAAGAGCCCAATCTTGGGCAAGATGCCAAGACCGCTGGACTAGCAGATGACTCTGCCGATCCTTTACTCCCAGAGTGGGCTGATAAACTCCTGCGCCTGTAAGCTGAACAACCCATGATTTTCACAGATAACCAACATCTGTTCCATGATTATCAGATGGATGCTAAGGAGCAATTAAGGCAGGTGGTTGATCAACAACAAGCCCTATTTACGCATATAGAGAAAACCCAGCAGGAACAACTCAGCAAATTTCTGGTGCAGCAAGAGAACAGATTCCAGCTCATCCAGAATCTCCTTAAGGTCTCCTTCAAGTTTATCCAAGCCATGGATAAAGTTGTTTCCAACATACGCAACAAGGTCAACTCTCATTTTAGCAGCAACAACATCAGTGATTCCAGTGACTCCTCTGAAGAAGGAGATGGTTCTGCTCCGTCGGTGCCCAATCCACCTCAACCTCCACCTCCCGCAGCTCAGTAAAATCCCCCAGGTCGTGTCTTTTCTTTTATGCACTTTATTTTTAAATTTGTCTTTTAGCTCTCATTTACACATTGAGGACAATGTGTCTTCTAAGTGTGGTGAGGGTGTTTTTATGTGTCTTGTCTGTATATACATGCTTTGTTGTGTTTTTGTGTGATTTTCTTTTGTTGCATGAATTTTTTTCTTCGAATCTAGGCTAAGTTAGGTGGCCTAGATTGTCTAGTTAGAGTCTGATGCATGATTTTTGTTGTTTTTTATGTGTGTTTTTAGGCATGTGTGTTTTCTGTTTTGTTTGAGTGTCGGCAAAAATCTGGACTATGCTTGAGGCCTTCTTCTTAATGTCTTAACCTTGATCTTTAGCATCCTTCACCTTGTGACCCCTTAACTTTTGAACAAGGCATTTCAATGGGTTAACATATTCAACACCAGTAAGGGTACGGGTCCTGGTACCCATTAAGCATCCATCTTGTACATGATCATGAGGTCTAGCATTGCGTAACAGACTTGACAAATAGACAAGCTTCCACTAAAAATATTTAATATCCCCTTAAGGAAAAATGCTAAGTGGTTAATGGAGTTAGTTGCCTTGTGATGTGCTGAATCTGCTCTAATGTAGAGAACTACTTTTATGCCCAGTAATTGCATGCTCTAAAAAAAATTATGAAATAAAATGTCTTGATATTTCTGCCTCACCAAGTGGAAATATTCAAGAAACTTTCGAGAGCAAAGAAAAAGAAAAAAATGTATTTGTCTTGATATTTCTACCTCACTAAGCATTAATATTCAAGAAACTTGTAGCAATACTGGCATAGAAAATTTTCAGAACAAGGCAATTGAATGATGATGTTGAGCAGTTGAATTAAGGGGAGAATACCCAAGTTGATGGTTGTCTTGTCTTGTTAAGTCTATTGTGGAATGCAAAGATGTTATGGTCATGTGGAATTCGAATGTTTGGGGTGTTGAATAGGCCATCTTCATAAGGGTTGGGATCCATTGAGAAGTATGCTGACTGTCATAGGTATGAAGGTGTAAAGGGATTGGCTAAGGGTATTCTGTCTAGGAAATTTGCCATTGTGTGTTTCTTTTATTTTCCCAGTTTTGAGTCTTTCTTTTATTTTCTTAGTTAAAAGTCCAGTATGTTTGGGGGTAAGCATTGTTAAAGTGTGGTGAGGTTTGATTGATGTTTATTTTCATGTGTTTTTACCATCTTAAACTACCTTGTTTATGGTAAAAATAATCTCTTTCACGTCAATTTGCTATCTTTTGAAGGAATTCTTGGGCAAGGGAAGAAATGAAGGAAACATATGCCTTGAGCGACAAAGTAGCAATCTTGGCCTCAGGCTTGGCCAAGATTGCAGAGATAGAGGCGTGCTGATCATGGACTCAAGGAAGACGCGTTTTGATTGAGAAACCAGCTGGCTGTTGCGTCCACTGGATTGACTCTTGGATGTAATCTGATTTGAACAAAAACAATCTGTTTAGTATTTATTATTTTATCTTATTTTCGAATTTGAACATTTGGAGATTTAGTGTTATCTCCTATCTTTTAGGAGTTTGGAATTTGGAAAAGAACGTGATTGATGGGGACTCTAACCTTGTTAAAGGTTAGGGAAGGCTGTCAATTACGGGAGCTTCCATCTTCCTCCTTCCAACTTCTGTTTTGTAAACACTTTGCTGCTATAATTCTTGGGAATATCGCATTTTAATTCTATTTTCATGTTCTTCAATTATTTCTTTGCTTCTTTGATTATTATGTCTAGTAGCTAAACACTTAATTCATGGTAAGGGTTGAGTGAGTGTACTTGTGATTCGTGAGACTGAACTGTTCTTATTATCCTCTCGTTCGTAATTGATTCGAGTTATGTTTTAACAAACCGGTTCCCGTCTAAGCTAAGACTTGATCAATCTTAGGCAAGACGACGGATTTGTAGCCAGTCACGAAGGGGACGAGCGAAACCAGAGTGACGCAAGTAGGCAGCTAGCCTCGCGGAGGTTAATAGACTTGGATTGATATAGGCCTAACCAGATTGACAATCTAGGGCTCCGAGTTGGGAGTAGCTTGGCCTAGACTCTGTCTTTCCCTACGCCATTGAGAAAACGTATGTGCCTCAAGCCAGCAACCAATTGGATAAACCCTTTAACTAGCAAGGTGTCCACTGGCTAGGATCACTAGGAAAGGGAGTTCCCGCCAAGTGGTTTCAAGAGGAGGAAGGTAGGATTGGAAAGGAGTTCCTCCCAATCTATAGTAGAGTTATGAGAGAGAAGGAGAAAATCTAAAGGTCGATGATCGAATAACAAGGATTGCGCTCATGAATTCACCCTTACCAGGAGTTTACCTCATATCAGTTCACAACCAATCTCAATCACCAATCTTAGCTAAGATTCACTTCTACCTAAGATTGTTTCTTTATTTAATTTTTGTTTTGTTTCTTTTTATTGCTTTGCTTATCTTAATTGTAGAAACAAAACCCCTCAACTCCAGTGACGAGGAAGTCGAGTCGAAACTACAATTTCTCGAAAGATCTCTATGGACGATCCTCTTACCACGGTCTACAAGTTCCTTGTGGACGAGTCATAAGTTGTATTTCTACCCCTGAATTCATATATTTTATACAACTAAATTTGATGCCCTCGACACGCAATCACTAATGCATAATTTGTATTAAAGAGATCCATTTCTCACGATATCTTTGATTATATTTTTGTCAATATGATATGTGCAGCAAGACCCACATTATGGAAGACAAGGAGCTGGCTTAATTAACTTAATTAGACCCACATTATGGTGGACAAGGAGCTGGCTTAATTAGCTCACTTAATTAGTGGTCCTATGACCCTTATTTTTAGGCTTTTACTTTACATATCTTATGGCTTTTATTCTTCTACATATGTGTATATATATATAAGATGTAATGACTTAAGAAGGCAAGCGGAGAAAGATAAATTTTTCTCTTCAAAATCTGTCATGGTAGAGGAGCCATTCTTTTGAAATTTTTCTTGGCTTTCTTTGGGTAGTTTTGAACATAGAACTTTGGTCGGGATTTCCATCTTGGATTTCTTAGGACCTTCTTGGTTTTTTTGGGTAGTTCTAAACACAGAACTTTTAGTCATGGTCTTGAGTAGAGTAATTCTACCTCGTTCAATATTAGATTTACTGGCAAAAACTATTATGCCTGGGAGTTCCGGTTTCAAATTTTTGTCAAAGGAAAAGATATATGGGGTCATGTGGATGGGAGTGACCCAACTCCCACCGATCTTACTAAGTTACCTTTATAGAGGTCACAAACAATAGAGTTATGGCCTGGATAGTAGGGTCTATTGACCCTCTTATTGTCCTTAATCTAAAGCCTCACAAAACTGCATGAGCTATGTGGGGATACTTGAAGAAGGTTTACAACCAGGACAACACAGCAAGGAGTTTCCAGCTAGAGTATGACATAACTCATTACTCACAAGGCGATCTCTCAATGTAGGAATACTTCTCCTATTTCCTAAATTTATGGTCAGAATACACTGACATTATCTATATCAAGATACCAGTTGAGTCTTTATATGTTTTTCAGGATCTTCATGAGCAAAGCATGCGAGATTAATTTTTGATGAAATTATGACCTGATTTTGAGACAGTTCATTCAAATTTGATGAATCGTGTTCCTGCACATGCCTTAAATGTTTGTTTTGCCAAATTACTTCGTGAAGAGCAGTGTCTCCTTACACAAGATTCTTTCAAACAGGAAAACAAAACTGTTGTTGCTTTCATTGCTTATGGGAACCAAAATGGTAGGGACATGAGCAAGGTTCAATGTTATCGCTGCAAAGACTATGGTCATATTACCTTCAACTGTCGAAAGAAGTTCTGCAATTATTGCAAATAGCTAGGGCACATCATTAAGGAGTGTCCCACTCGTCCACAAAATTGAAAGATGAATGCTCTTCATCTAATGGATTATCTTTGGCTGAGACAGATTCACCAGCACCTCCCACCTCTTCTACCATTGATGGTCCCATGGTCCTTACTCCTGAAATAGTGCAACAAATGATTGTTTCAGCCCTTTCAGCTTTGGGGCTACAAGGTAATACATCCCAACTCTAGCTTATTTATTCTGGTGCTACAAATCACATGACACATTCTGCTAGTATGCTTAAAAATGTCCACACCTACTCTAGTTCTGCTAAAATTCAAGTGGCTAATGGTTGTAGTCTTCCTATTACTGAGGTTGGTAATATCACCCCATTCTTCAAGAATGTTATGGTATCACCCTACCTATCTACAAATTTGATTTCCGTTGGTCAACTGATGGATGGCATTTGCGATGTATATTTTTTTTGTAATGGTTGTGTTGTGCAGGATCGGGTGTTGGGGAAGACAATCGCGAAGGGGCCTAAAGTTGGACGATTATTTCCCTTGCAATTTTCCATTCCTCCTTTTCTTTCCTTTGCTCATCTTCTATCTAATCATACGAGTGAGGTATGTCATAAATGTTTAGGACATCCAAATTTTACAGTCTTATCTCATTTGTTGCACTCTCGTTCGTTGGGAAATAAAAATTAAATTGCTTCTCGCTAAGTTTCCTTTGATTGCTCCACATGTAAATTAGCCAAGAGTAAAACCCTTTCTTTTACTTCTCTTAGAAGTCGTGCTACAACTAATTTTGAGATTATTCATAGTGATGTTTGGGGAATTTCTCCAATTAATTCTCTTGCTCACTTCAAGTATTTTGTGACAATCATTGATGATTATAGTCGATTTATTTGGGTATACTTTCTTCGCTCAAAATCTAAGGTCTATTATGTGTTTAAAACATTTTTGGCCTATATTGAAACTCAATTCTCTACTTGTATAAAAGCGTTATGGTCTGATTCTGGTGGGGAATATATGTCTACTGAATTTTAGATTTTTTTGTATGAAAAAGGCATAATTTCACAACCCATACACACCACAACAAAATAGTGTCATTGAGCGTAAGAATCGTCACCCTTTGGACATCACTCGAGCCTTATTAATTGAGTCTTCTGTGCCTTCTAGATTTTGGGTTGAAGGTTTGTCGACTACAGTTTATTTGATTGATAGACTTCCATCTCAGGTGCTAAACCTGGGCTCTCTATATTTTCGTTTATATCACCACTCTCTTGACTATCATCATTTGCATACTTTTGGTTGCGTTTGTTTTGTTCATTTGCCTACTCATCAACGTAATAAACTTTCTGCTTTATCTGTTAAGTGTGCTTTTATGGGTTATAGTGTCTCACAAAGGTTTTGTTTGCTATAATGATCCAACTAGCAAGAAATTTCGAATTTCTAGAAATGTTGTTTTCTTTGAGAGTAAGTATTTCTTTCCTACACATGTTGAGTCATCACTTCTTGCTCTGTCTCCCTCATTTTGTTGATTTCCCCTCTCATTTTGAGCGTGCGTATGAAAGACGACCATATGAGCCCCTTCCTAATCCTACTCCGCCACCTAATCCTCCTGCTATTTCTAGCCTTGTTACGTCTGCTCTTCGGCGGTCCAACAGTGTCTCCATCCTCCTTATTGGTATGGATTTTCTGCTACTCTTGACTTTGTTTGTATTCCATCCTATTACTCACAAGCTTACAAACATGAGTCTTGGCAGCAAGCAATGCAAGAGGAACTTCAGGCTCTTTAGGACAATAACATGTGGGATCTTGTTACTTGCCCTTCCAATGTTAAGCCCCTCGGGTGCAAATGGGTCTATTATGTTAAGCTTCCTTCAGATGGTACTCTAGATTGCTATAAAGCTAGATTGGTTGTTCTTGGTAACAATCAAGAATACGCTGTTGATTATGAGGAAATATTTTCTCCTGCAGCCAAGATGATTACGATTCGTACAATTATTTCCATTGCAGCTTGCAAAGGTTGGCCTCAATACCAAATGGATGTCAAAAATGCATTCTTGAATGGTGATCTCAAAGAAAACATATACATGAAACCTTCACCTGGCTTAATTATACCTTCTACATCAACCGTGTGTAAACTGAAAAAGTCTATGCTGGTTCAAACAAGCTCCTCGTGCATGGTTTGACAAGTTCTGGTCTACATCACTTCGCTTCTCTTTCGTGCATAGCAAATACGACTCTTTCTTATTTATTTGCAAGACATCTCTTGGTCTGGTTATCCTTCTTCTTTATGTTGATGACTGTTGCTACCCGATTTTTGACTTTTAATTTTTCATCGTCAAATATTTTCTCATTTCAAGCATCAATTTTCTAAAATCATACTTTCGTTTATTTTTGTCCAATTGATGTTTATTTTTACGCTCTGTGCCATTTAAATATTATTTCATAGATTTTTTCGCATTCTTATCACTTTTCCCGTTCGAACCCGTATTGATTCTCGAGTCAAATTCTCGAAATCAAGGGCCGAACAATTTCACTCATTAGCTACTTATTTATTATTATTATTTTAATTCGTCCTATCCCGTGGAATTTTGTTCAATTTTTATTTTTAGCAATTTTTATGTTCGAACTTTTGTTACATTACAAGCGAATTTTTTATTGAACTATTCAGCAAACTTTTCGTTGCTCGCTGTATGCTAATTATCTTATTTTATTTTATTCTACGTCCTAGCATTTTCTGTTCAAGGCTTTAGTAAAAGTTTCTTGTACCGTAGATACGAGCTAAAAATATTTCGCTCGTATGCATTAATTTGCATTAATGCAAGTTAATGCATTTCTGCAAATTTGGGACAACATCCTTATCCACGACTCTCTCGATCCTTCCCCAAATCGCCTTACTGTTCCCTCGATCCTCATCATCACTTGACATCAACAACGCCGACGTCATCATCTCTTCACCGCCTCAATTCCGGCTATAAATAGCCAAGCCCAAACGGAAAAATGGAGAGAGGGGAGGGGAGAGCACGCAATCGCGACATCACCACTGCCCTCCATCCTTCACCACCGCAACACTGCCTCGTCACCACCAAGTTGCCGGCGTCGTTGCCTGTCACGCCGGAAGCTGCTACCTCACCAGCGTTGGAGGAAGGCGACGTACGCTGGTCTATCGCCACGCCTTGCCACGCTGCCACTGCCGCCTCGCCCCTCCCACTGCCACGGGCCGCCATTGCTGTTACCGCCGCCTGTTGCTGTCCCCGAAGCTGCTTCTATCGCCGGAGCCAAGACGCTGCTGCGCTGCTCTGTTGCACCATGGCTGCTGGTCCCGCTTGGTCCAAGGAAGAAGATGATTAAAGGAAGAAGAAGGAGGGAGGTGGGCTTGGGCTCCATTCATTTTAATTAGTCATGGGAAAGAAAGGATAGAAGATGGGCTGTCGTGGGCCCAATCGCTAGGCCCAGTGGGCCTAGTCTGTTTTTTTCAGCCCATTTAGTTTTCGTACTAATTTTTCATATGCTTGTACTGTTTATTTAATTTCCGTATGCTTGCATGTTTAGTTTTCATAGGCTTGTACCGTCTATTTAATTTCTGTATGCTTGTATGTTTAATTTTCGTAGGCTTGTACTGTTTATTTTTCGTACGCTTGCATTATTTATGTCTGCATGTTTAATTATTAATTTCGTATGCTTTTTCATGTTTAATTATTTTGCTTGCGTATAATCATCAAAAATAATTATATCGCTTGCGTATGATAATTCCAATGTCAATTATTTGTATGCTTGTACCATTTAATTAATGCTCTCGAATGTTTAAATAAGTTATTCCACCCGTATTTAATCACTAAAACTAATTATTTCGCTCGCAACAAGTCATTAAATATTTATCTGTTTTTTCATTTTCCTCAAACTAATAATCTCGGCTTTGTAGTGCAAATCAATCGATGCCCTTCACAAGTACGCCTCATAATTTCGTTCAAAAAGGGTATATCCACCTGATACCTTTCTCAAGTAAACCTTTCTTACCCTTTTATTTATTTCACATTTTTCTGTATTTACGCTCGTATGCATGAATATATAGAACTATTAGAATTAATCCATTGTGCATGATCAATTAATTAGGACTTTTTAAAACACCTCTTTCTTCGGTAACCTTTTTTAGGATGAGACTCGGGTGCCCAACACCTTCCCGAGTCCATAATATGACCTTGAACCACTGTTCTCGGGTTCAGACCCTTTTCGCCTTAGTTTTTTATTTTTTTATTTTTATGCCATGACTTTAGGTTCCCTAAACCTAGAAACAAATTAGGGTGGCGACTTCATTGCATTATGTGAGATGAGTCCGATTTCGTCTCACATCCAGTCCCAAACCCGCGTCGCATTAGGAAAAATCCAAAAAGGGGGTGCGACAGTTTGGTGACTTCACTGGGGAGCATAGGGTCGAAGCTGAAATTTTTTGAGGTGTTTGTTTTTTTTATTTGCTTCAATAAACTGTTTAATTTTCCTCGTATGATTTTTTTTGTACGTAATTGCAATGATGAATTATCACATGATTTTTATGCATGATTAATTGCTTTTATTCTCTTTGATAAATTGTTTATACATGATTTGTTGCTATGTGTTACTCGCTTTGATAAACTGTCATCGCATATGCATATCCACGCATAATCCCTTTCGTCGGGCATCACCAAATAGGATGAGGTCGGTAGTAGTGAAGTCTTGGGGCCCACGCTCTGGTAAGCTTTCACGAACCCACACTCGGACTTGAACCCCTAAATGGATTGGGTGCCCCGGATCCTTTTATGATTCGGTAAACGCTCTCGTATCCATTTACTGAGGGACCACTTCTATGGTATCGTCCGGGAACCTTCCAGCCAGTTAGAAATAGTTGGTGTCACCCCAGTATATGCATCATATTAAAATGCGTATATTGTGACTGTGTTTCATTTTACAACTGATTTCTCAAATTTCCCACATTTACAACTAATTTCTCAAAATTTTCCACATTTTCCGCATGATTTCTCAAATTTTTCTACATTTGCAATTGTTTTCGCAGTTTTTTCCATGGTTACAATTTTTTCACAAAATTTTCCATATTTGTAAATTTTTCCACAACTTTTCCATATCCAAATTTTTCCGCAGTTTTTCCATGGTTTCAAATTTTTCCACAACTTTTCCATGTCCAAAATTTTCCGCACATTTTCTACGTGTGCCAAATCTTTTTCCACAATTTTTCACATTGACAAAATTTTCCAAAAATTTATCCATGTGTAAACTCTTCCACAATTTTTCCATTTATGCAAAAAAATTCCCACAATTTTTCCCATGCAAATTCTTTCGCGATTTATCCATGTTTATAATTTTGTCTCAACTATTTCCGTAATTCTCCATGTTTGCAATTTTTATTATTACCATTATTATCCACGTTTTACTTTTCTGATTTATTAAATCATCATTCTGATTTTCAGCCTATTCTGGATGTTATTGATTAGTTTCCTTTCTTACAGAATGAAGGTATGAAAAGGACTTCACCATAGTCGAGCCTATGACTATAAACAAGGGCGCTCCGTGGGAGACAACCCACATGTTCTTCTCAAATATCTCAATTATTGTCAATTTTAATTTTAATTCCGAATTTTGGGATATCCTTCCCTCCAGACTTACTATCTAATTCCCCTTTTATTTCAGGTGCAATAAGACTTGTAAACTGGGGGGCAAGCAATTGAAATGACGACCAGAAGAAGGCGTCAGGAGCAGCAAAGATTAAGCACATTTTTACCAGGGGGCAAGGCATATGGAACGGTAATTCACCACAAAAGTTCGTTATGTCCATCCTACCCTGGCCTGCAGATCATCGTTGTAGCAGGTGCACAAGACCCTCCTCCTATCAACTCTTGAGCGATACTCCTCGGGAATTCTCATCATCAAAATATTACTGTCACCAAGTGCCCTTTACAAGTAGTATCTCATATGGGGAAAGAAATATAACAATGATAGATGTGTGTCCTCCAGGGGTCCCAATCCACATACTTAATGCATTTCGGCTCTGTGCTACAACAACATTTATGCCTTACATGGCCCTCGACTGTAAATTCAAAATTCAGACATGGTCAAATCCTTCATGTTTCGAATTTGATCATCACAACCATTCTCCGTAAGATCTGCCCGCTTACATGCGCGATGACCATACAGTGAAGATCAATCCTATAATTTGTGGGCCAGTAAGCATTGATGTGGATGGGATTGCATTCACTTGCTTTATCCGTAATCCCCGGTTATAAAAGCTGAAGCATTGGAGCCTCCCTGCAAAGAAATGATTGGTTAGCTTCCTCAATGGCAAGTTGAACCTCCAGCTGACCAAGGGTTCACTTCTGTCACTCCCAATGTTGTTCAAGCCATGCTTCTTGAACAAATCATCAGCAATTAGCTATCCCCAATGCAAAGGATGTCTCCTCACCACGAGTAGCCAAGGAACGAATCCAGAAGGATGCCAAGCCGGTTCTTCATCTGCTACACCAAGTTGGCCTCTTTGCAAAACATCAATACATTTTGCAAATAGCCAGTCTCAAGGTTCATGCTGAACCCATCTTTTCTTGGCAGTCTGACCAAGTCTAGAAATGATTCAATTATTCCCAAAGTGGAATCTACTATGAGATCGTGCATTCAACGAGATATCAGATTGTGATTGGCTATGATGAAACCGTTAGAAACGTCTGCAAGAATACTATTATCCAGAAGAATACTATCAGATTGTGATCGTGCATACTCATGAAGTGGACCCCCCGCTGATGAACCTGTCAGATCGTTAGCTGCTACTTGCTGCGCACATCCAGAGAAGTCCCCTTACCTCTCTACCTCTTTAATTTTTGTACAATCATTCATTCCTGCATTGGGGGCAATTCTTTTTAATTATTAATTATTCATAAATTTTCGTAAGTGGTCATACCCTCACGTTTTTGTCTATAAAATTGCTAAAACTGTTAAGATCTGTTATAAACTGTGAATAAAATTCTTTGAATAAAATCCACACTACCCTCAAAATTTTCAAACCTTCCTTAGATTGAGCATGTTCAACATGTTACTGCATCATGGATAACTTGTGCATCTAGTTGAAATTATATGACGTGCATGATCTCGCCTGCTAGCTCTTATATCTACAGCATGCATAGACGTAAGCAATCACAAATACATCCCTGTGAGTATTTTGGGCCTCCACGCCTTATTTCTTTCATGTGTGCAAAGGCCAAACTAAGTGCTAGTTGGATTTGCATAATATCAAGGGTACATGCACCATTAGACATGGGATAGCAGTAAAATGACATTGGACTTTGCTCTCTCTTCCTTTTTTTAATTTTTTCAATAAGACAATGAGCAATGCCTGATTGAAATGGCTAACCAGAGGAAGGGTGCACATCGAACTTGGCTCGCGCAAGAAGGAATATGAAAGCTTTAAGAATTGTTGATGGCCAGCGCTGAAAGAAGGCTGAACAAAAACAAGAGACGGAGGCCTCAGCCTTAAACTAGAATTGAAGAAAGTCAGCACGAAAACTGTACTTGCTGTGCTTGCTGATGTGTTTTGTGAAAAAAAAAAAAAAAAAAGAAAAGAAAAAGATAAAAAAGAAGAAAAAAAAGAAGGAAAAAAAGATGAAGAAAAGGAAAAAAAAGAAAAAAGAAAAAAGGAGAAAAAAAGAAGAAAAGGCAAAAAAATCAAAAAAAAAAATTAAAAAAAAAATCAAAAGGGCTCAAAGAACACAGTAAAACAAAAGCAGAAGCAAGTGCAAAAGGGGCCCCAAGGTCAGTTCTTAAAGAACTCCACTAAGAAAAAAATCACCCCCGTGAAGATCTAAAACTTGGGCGTAGTGCCCTCAAAGCAATCAAGAAGGGGCATCTTCAATGAAGTCAAAGAACGGGAGCGCCTTGTCCTCAGAAAGATCAAGAAGAAAAGCATCTCCAGTAAGGATCCAAGAATCTAGGCGCAAAGTGATCGTGGGAAGAAGCATCCCTAGAAAAGACTGAAGGACTTGTGTACTTCGTCCTCACCGTGGCCAATCAACAGGCCCTGGTCATTGAGAAAAATATTCACTTCTCCTCCCCCAGTAAAGTCCTTCGATTATATGAATGCCCATGCATGTGCATCTTCATTTGAAGTTTATTCACTCGGATTGACATTGCAAATCTGATTTTGTGCTATGTTTGTTGCATTTTTATGAGTGTAAACACGCAGCCTTATTTCTGAGTATGAGTGCAAACACCAATATTCGGTGAGGATTGCGTATGTCTACATGATGTGGGAAAGTCTTGTCCTTGAGGTCGTTATCTCCTGGGCAAGATGCAGATGCTTTTCTAGGTTTGTATCAAGCAGGCTTATATGATAAAAACTAGATGACAGGTTATCCAGAAATGCATAAACTTGTTGAACCTTCTCTTGATAGGGAAGTTGTTTTCACCTTGATAAAACGCTAGGGGGTAAACTTTAGGGTAGTGTGGAAATACTTTCATATACAACATACATGATTTGATCTCACTGAATTTTCCATTTGTCAATTGATTTCTCTTTTTCCATCCATTACTGCTTCGTGTTTGTTTCCTCCCTAGTTGCAGATACAGATATGCTTCAGTGGAATCTCCGTCCACAAATCCATCTAATCAATACCCGAATGGAGCACGCTCCTCCACCACCATCCACCAAGAAACCGAATGGAGAACGTTACCACTCCACCATTAACTTCATGCGGCGGGTCAATTTCCCCTACTATCCAATCAATATCCGAATGAAGTAAAGGAACGATATGATCAACCAAACATTAGCGACAACATCCAATGGCCAGCAGCATCTAGAAGGATCTCACATCAACATCCAATGGCCAGCAGCGTCCGGAAGGATCTCGCATCAATCTCCCAATAGGCAGCAGCGTCCGAATGGAGTTTTCGTTTCAATTTCAGCATCAATCTCCCAGAGGGCAGCAGGGTCCGAGTGGAGTTTCCATTGCAATTTCCGCATCAGTACCTCAGGGGGCAACAACCCCCAAATGAAGTTCACATCTACCTTATTTTACATTTTTTTCATTTTTTCTCCTTCTTGAGTGACATCATTGACAATTCTCCTCTTTGAGCATCACCATCTTTCTCACTATCAGAGATCATCATCCGTCCTCACTATCAGAGTGACATCTTCCTCACTATCCGAGAAGACCATCGTCCTCACTATCAGAGTGACATCTTCCTCACTATCTGAGAAAACCATCCTCACTATCCTAGAAGACCATCCGTCCTCACAATCAGAGTGACATCTTCCTCACTATCCGAGAAGACCATCCGTCCTCACTATCAGAGTGACATCTCCCTCACTATCCAAGTGACATCTCTCTCACTATCCGAGAAGACCATCCTCATTATCCGAGAAGACCATTCGTCCTCACTATCAGAGTGACATCTTCCTCACTATCCAAGAAGACCATCCATCCTCACTATCAGAGTGACATCTTCCTCACTATCTGAGAAGACCATTCATCCTCACTATCAGAGAAGATCATCCTCACTATCCGAGAAGACCTCACTATCAGATCCACCTCACTATCAGGGAAGACATCATTTACATTCCTGCAATTTACTTTTCACCCCACTATCAGGGAAGTCATCATTTACATTCCTGCAATTTACTTTTCACGCCACTATCAGGGAAGTCAAAATTTACATTCCTGCAATTTACTTTTCACCCCATTATCAGGGAAGTTATCATTTATATTTCTGCCAATTTACGTTTTTCCTCATTATCAGAGAAGTTTGTCATTTATAGTTCTGCAATTTACTTTTCATCCCAATATCAGGCACAAGTCATTTACATTTCTACATCTACTTTCCCATCACTTATGCATTATTTTCAAAATCAATGTTGGTTCGGTAGTAACCATCTTTACTTCTCATCAAAAATCTCGATTACATCAGATTTTTGATAAGACAGTAAAGAGGGGGCAACTGTTGCTACCCGATTTTTGACTTTTAATTTTTCATCGTTAAATATTTTCTCATTTTAAGCATCAATTTTCTAAAATCATACTTTCGTTTATTTTCATCGAACTGATGTTTATTTTTACGCTCTGTGCCATTTAAATATTATTTCATAGTTTTTTTCGCATTCTTATCACTTTTCCCGTTCGAACCCGTATTGATTCTCGAGTCAAATTCTCGAAATCAAGGGTTGAACAATTTCTCTCATTAGCTACTTATTTATTATTATTATTTTAACTCGTGCTATCCCATGGAATTTTGTTCAATTTTTATTTTTAGCAATTTTTATGTTTGAACTTTTGTTACATTACAAGCGATTTTTTTATTGAACTATTCAGCAAACTTTTCGTTGCTCGCTGTATGCTAATTATCTTATTTTATTTTATTTTATTCTACGTCCTAGCATTTCTGTTCAAGGCTTTAGTAAATTTTTCTTGTACCGTAGATACGAGCTAAAAATATTTCGCTCGTATGTATTAATTTGCATTAATGCAAGTTAATGCATTTCTGCAAATTTGGGACAGCATCCTTATCCATGGCTCTCTCGATCCTTCCCCAAACCACCTTACTGTTCGCTCGATCCTCATCATCACTTGACATCATGAACGCCGACGTCATCATCTCTTCACCGCCTCAATTCCGGCTATAAATAGCCAAGCCCAAACGGAAAAATGGGAGGGGAGAGAGCACGCAATCGCGACATCACCACTGCCCTCCATCCTCCACCGCCGCAGCACTGCCTTGTCACCACCAAGTTGTCGCCGCCGTTGCCTGTCACGCCGGAAGCTGCTACCTCGCCAGCGTTGAAGGAAGGCGACGTACGCTGGTCTGTCGCCACGCCTTGCCACGCTGCCACTGCCGCCTCGCCCCTGCCACTGTTGCTGGCCGCCATTGCTGTTGCGGCCGCCTATTGCCGTCGCCGAAGCTGCTTCTGTCGCCGGAGCCAAGACGCTACTGCGCTACTCTGTTTCACCATGGCTGCTGGTCCCTCTTGGTCCAAGGAAGAAGATGGTTCAAGGAAGAAGAAGGAGGGAGGTGGGCTTGGGCTGGCCATTCATTTTAATTAGTCATGGGCTTAGCACAAGCCAAGCCCAAATGGGAAAGAAAGGAGAGAAGATGGGTTGTCGTGGGCCCAATCGCTAGGCCGAGTTGGCCTAGTATGTTTTTTTCAGCCCATTTAGTTTTCGTACTAATTTTTCATATGCTTGTACTATTTATTTAATTTCCGTATGCTTGCATGTTTAGTTTTCGTAGGCTTGTACCGTCTATTTAATTTCCGTATCCTTGCATGTTTAGTTAATTTCCGTATGCTTGCATGTTTAATTTTCGTAGGCTTGTACTGTTTATTTTTCGTACGCTTGCATTATTTATGTCTGCATGTTTAATTATTAATTTCATATGGTTTTGCATGTTTAATTATTTTGCTTGCGTATAATCATCAAAAATAATTATATCGCTTGCTTATGATAATTCCAATGTCAATTATTTGTATGCTTGTACCATTTAATTAATGCTCTTGAATGTTTAATTAAGTTATTCCACCCGTATTTAATCACTAAAACTAATTATTTCGCTCGCAACAAGTCATTAAATATTTATCTGTTTTTTCATTTTCCTCAAACTAATAATCTCGGCTTTGTAGGGCAAATCAATCGATGCCCTTCACAAGTACGCCTCATAATTTCGTTCAAAAAGGGTATATCCACCCGATACCCTTCTCAAGTAAACATTTCTTACCCTTTTATTTATTCCACACTTTTCTGTATTTACGCTCGTATGCATGAATATATAGAACTATTAGAATTAATCCATTGGGCATGATCAATTAATTAGGACTTTTTAAAACACCTCTTTCTTCTATAACCTTTTTTAGGATGAGACTCCGGTGCCCAACACCTTCCCGAGTCCATAATACGACCTCGAACCACTGTTCTCGGGTTCAGACCCTTTTCGCCTTAGTTTTTTATTTTATTATTTTTATGCCATGACTTTAGGTTCCCTAAACCTAGAAACAAATTAGGGTGACGACTTCAGTGCATTATGTGAGATGAGTCCGATTTCGTTTCACATCTAGTCCCAAACTCGCGTCGCATTAGGAAAAATCCAAAAAGGGGGTGCGACAATGACATTGTTATTACTGGCTCTAATCCTTCATTAATCCGCAGCATTTAGGAACATCTTAAAGATTCTTTTCACATGAAGGATCTTGGTTCTCTTAATTATTTCTTAGTCTTGGAGGTTGATACTATTCCTTCAGTCAAAATAATTCTCCAATGGATACACCCTTAGAGGTCAATGTCAAATATAGTCGTGCTGAGGGTGATCTTCTACCTGATCCTACCTTGTTTCGTCAAGTGGTTGGTAGCCAATTACTCCCTCCGTTTTTGATTAATTGACACTTTCCTATGGATTCTTTGTTCTTAATTAATTGTCATTTTGCGTTTTCCAACACATATTTTTTGCAATAATACGAAATGGCCCTCTCCCTTTTAACTCTATTTACAAACGCTTCATTTTTTTGCTTCATCATGTTGAGGTGGTGGGTTATGAGAGTGGCGTAGGTGCAGGGCAGATCTGGGTAAGTGAGCTCAATCTGCTTGGAGATCTTCGATTTGTTGAACCCATCCTACTCGTTCAACGCCTCAACAGCTGCCATAATCATCTGAAACTCAACAACAAAAAGAAGAGAAGACAGTGAAAGAAGTAAAATCAAACAAAAAGTACCTCAGGGTAGGGAGGGAAGTTGGTGGTCGAAAGAGGCATTTAGGGCGGAGGAGGTGGTGGTTGTGCATTTTCAGCTGAAGGAGTAGCCATGGTAAAATTGGGGGAAATTGGAATTGAAAACTGAAACTGAAGATTGAAAGATAGAAGAGAACAGGTACTGTATTTGATTTGTGGAGCTATGGAGATGGGTTGAGGAGGATTTTAAAAAGGGGAGGAGGGGACTGGGAATCTGAAGGAGGAGAAGATATGGGTTAGGGCTTGTTAATTGTTTCAAAACTAAGGGTAGTTTTCAAACATAAAATAATAAAAAAATGCCAACCTTTATACTCCCTACTGTTCCAAAACGACAATCAATTAGAAACAGAGGGAGTATCTTACTATCACTCGGCCTGATATCTCTTTTGTTGTTCAATAAGTTAGTCAATTCATACAATCTCCCCATCATCTCCATTTGGCAGTAGTTCGTCGCATTATTCGTTACCTTTTAGGATCTCCTCACCGTGGATTAATTTTCTCGGCCAGTTCTCCTATCAAACTTGTGGCTTTTACTGATGTTGATTGGGTAGGGTGTCATGATACTCGTCGCTCTGTCACAAGTTGTTGTATGTTTCTAGGAGATTCCTTAGCCTATGTATGAGAACAAGGATTAGGGTGGAAAGGAAAGGGAAATGACATTTTTAAAATTTCCCTTGTATGGAAAAAAAATGCAAGGGAATGCAGAGGAAATAAATTGTAAAAATTTCCTTCCAGGCCCACAAAATTTGGGAGGAAAAGGAAGGAATTAGTGGAAAGAAAAAATTATTCCATTAATATTCTTGTTACATGAAATCTTGCATCTATTTTTTTGCCTCACTTCCCTTCCTCCTCCCTTCCTCTTCTTGGTTTGTTGTTCATGGCGGCATCCCTAAGTATCTTGCCCAACTCTACCTCACTATATTGCCTAACTACGTTCCCTGCGATGACGATGACCAGTGCGAGTTCTGCTCCGTAGAGTATTTTCCGGTTCGAAATAAAAGATAAAAAGGAAAATCTAGCTAAAATTCCCCAACTTTCTCTGTTTTTCTTTTTGGATTGCCCATTCATCTGTTACTGTGCCTTTTCTCTTCTAGGTATTCTTCAGTTTTTGGTAGGACAGTTCACTATGCTCTTCTGCCAAGTTGTACACCATTATTGCTTATTGACAGCATATTAATTCATATTTCTGAGTTTCTTTCTATTTTAATATTAGCACCCATAGTTTATTTTTCTTGCTAAAGTTTTATTCTTAGTTGTTGCTGGTGCCTCATTTGTCAAGTTTTTGAGTTGGTTTGGTATATGTTACTTTCGAATAAATTAATTAGTAACCACCATGTATACTTCCATTAGCTTATAGTTTCTTCCATTAATCCCAGATCTTGATTAGTCCATTTGCCCTCTTTTAGAAATTTATTGTGGCTCCGTAGCAGTTTGCCATATATAGTTTTTTGTTTAAATTAAATATAGCTAGTAGTTTGTTGTAAGAGTAAAGTTGTAAAATAACTAATTTTTTTTTCTTTTTTTCATCCATGTTGTCATACACAAATATTATAATTTTCTTTCTTTTCCCTTGTATCTAAAAGATGCAACCATACAAAGGAATGAAAATAGAAATTTCCTTCCTCTTCTTTCCTTTCCCTTATTAAATTTTCTCTCTTTTTCTTCGTGCACTTTAGTTCTCATACAAAGCATTAGTCTCTTGGAAGAGTAAGATACAAGACTATGTCTCCAAATCATCAACTGAAGTTGAATATCGAGCCATGTTTGTTGCATGTTCTGAGGTTAGTTGGCTTAGGGGATTGTTAGAAGAACTTGGTTTTCATCAACCTACTCATACTCCTCTACATGCTGACAATACCAGTGCTATTCAAATTGCTACCAATCTTGTCTTCCATGAATGTACCAAGCATATTGAGGTAGACTGTTATTCCATCTGCGATGCTATAGATGTTGGTATTATATCACTTCCTCGTGTCTCTAGTGCACTAAAAATTGCTGATGTATTCACCAAATCCATGACTCGCCAACACCATCAATTCTTCGTTAGCAAATTGATGCCTTTGGATCAACCAACATCAATTTGAGGGGGGATGTCAATATGATATGTGCAGACCCATATTATGGCAGACAAAAAATTGGCTTAATTAGTGGTCCAATTGACCCTTATTTTTAGGCTTTTACTTTACATATTTTATGGCTTTTATTCTCCTAATGCCTTCTTAAGTCATATATATATATATCAGGGAAGTCGTTATTTACATTTCTGCCAATTTACTTTTCATCCCAGTATCAACGTCATTTACATTTCTGCATTCACTTATCATCCCATTATCAGGGAAGTCTACATTTACATTTTGTATTTTTCAAACCATTACGGGTTCGGGAGCAACCATTTTTACTGCTCATCAAAAATCTCGATTACATCAGATTTTTGATAAGACAGTAAAGAGGGGGCAACTGTTGCTACCCGATTTTGGATTTTTAGTTTTTCATTTGTCGCGTTCTTATCACCAATTTTTCAAAAATCGTACTTCCATTTATTTTCCTCCAACTGATATTTATTTTTACACTTAATGTCGTTTAAATTTTATTTCATACTTTTTTCGCATCTTTATCACTTTTTCCGTTCGAACCTGTATCGGTTCCCGAGTCAAATTCTCGAAGCCGATGGTCGAACAACTTTGGTTATTAGCTACTTACTTTTTAGTATTTTTCTAACTCGCACTATCTCTTTGATACCATTTTTATTTTAGCATTTTATTATGCTCGAACTTTTATTACTTACAAGCGAATTTTTATCGAACTATTCGGCAAACTTTTCGTTACTCACTGTATGCTAATTGTCTTAGTTTATTTTATTCTACATCTTACCATTTTCTATTCAATGCTTTAGCAAAATATCTTGTATTATAAGCTCGAACTAAAAATATTATGTTCTTATGGTATTAATGTGATGCACATTAATCCATTTCTGCCAACCGCCTTACTGTTCTCCTCCTCGAGCCTCACATTCTTCCTCGAGCCACGCCACTGCTCATTGTCCTCGTCATGAAGGCCACCTCATCCTCTCCTCCACCGCCTCAAGCATGCCATAAATAGCATGGAGCACGTTCTCTTCAAAAAAAAAGGGGGAGGGAAGCTCACAATCGTCATCACTGCCCTCCATCGCCGCCGTAGCACTACTATCGTCTTTCCTTCACCACCGAAGCGCCTCTGTTCCTGGGTGGTGCTCGCTGCTACTACCACCTCGCCTAGAGGTTGAAGATGAAGACTTACCACCACTGTTGCCGGAGTTGCAGTCGCCGAAACCACGGCGGAGCTGCTGCTGGGCTGGTACCTCGCCCTGCCCAGCTGCTGTGCTGCCAAGCTGCTGGTCGCCGCAGCGGAGCCTCCTCGTCGAGCTACTGAGCCTCACCGTCTTTGTCATGCCTCGCGTCGCGCTACCGTGCTGCACCTCGTCGCTGCCGGATCGTGCCACTGCTGCTGTCGCCTTGCTGCTGCCGTTGGAGTGGAAACTAGTCGCTGGCCGGTGCCTTTGCCGGAGGAGACATTGCCATGTTGCTGCTGTGCTCTCATCGCTGCTGCACTGCTCCTGTTTGTTTTAAGGAAGAAGAAGGAGGATGGAGAAGAAGAAAGAACAAATGGGTTGGGCTGTGTTTTTTTAATTTTGGTGATCATGGGCTTGGCATAGGCCAAGCCCAAACGGGAAGAGGAAGGAGAAAATGGGCTGGTTGACTTTATTGATCAGCCAAGCCCAAATGCAGCTGATGGGCCTAGCTAGTGGGCCCAATTTCTAGGCGTAGTGGGCCTAGTGTAAGTTTTCAGTCCATCGCATTTATTTTTCGTACTTATTTCCGCATGCTTGTACGGTTTATTTAATTTTCCGCATGCTTGTACTTTTTATTTAATTTTCTGCATGCTTGTACTGTTTATTTATTTTCCGCATGCTTGTACTGTTTATTTAATTTTCCGTATGCTTGTAATGTTTATTTAATTTCCCGCACTGGTATTGTTTATTTACCTTTCGCACTGGTACTGTTTATTTATTTCCGCACCCGCACTATTTATTTTTCGTATGCTTATATGCTCGCTTATTTTTGCCCGTTATGCATGCTTAGATGATTATTCGTCCAAAGTAATTATTTTCATTCGCGTGCAGCAAACGTCAAATATTTAATCATTCAACGTTCTCCTCTCCTCGTGCTGATAGCTCCGGTAAAAAAGAGGGTAAATCGCCCGTACCCCTTAATCAAGTAAACGTTTCCTCCCTTTTATTTATTCACGCTTTTTCGTATTTACGCTCGATATTTAAAATTTAGTTTCTCCATTGGGCATGATAACGCAAATTAGGACTTTTTATTCTTCAAGCATGATTTAAACACCTCTTTTCTCCGGTAACCTTTTTTTAGGATGTGACTCGGGTGCCTAACACCTTCCCGAGTCCATAATACGACCCCGAACCGCATTTCTCGGGTTCAGACCTACTTTGCCTTAGCTTTTTTATTTTTATGCATGACTTTAGGTTCCCTAAACCTAGAAACAAATTAGGGTGGCGACTTCATTTGCATTATGTGAGATGAGTACGATTTCGTCTCAGATCTCGTCCCAAACCCCGCGTCCCATATCAGGATGAAATCCAAAACGGGGGTGCGACAATGTCATTAATTCATATGCATGTTGTAGATTAAATACATGCTTTCAATTTGATTAATCGTTAGATAAATCGTGCACACTCGCGAATTATTTTCGTAATTTTCGTGGGGCGCGACAGTTTGGCGACTTCACTGTAGGGGCAACCATCTTTACTTCTTATCAAATACTTCGATAAGACAGTAAAGAGGGGGCAACTGTTGATACCCGAATTTTGAAGCCATTTTTAATTAATTTTAGCATTTCTGTTATTTACCTAATTTACTGTCATTTTTAGTTAATTTACTGTCGTTAGCATTTTTAAATTTTTCATCGCATTTTAGCATCGTCATTATCATCGTCAGCATTCGAAATAGCATTTTTAATGTTTCGTCACGTATTTTCATTATTATTATCATTAATATTTTTAGCCTTAAAAATCACATTTTTAATTATCCATCAGTCATTTGCTAGTTTTTTCTTCGTTTTAGGTCATCGCATGAATTTTAGGATTTTTAGTATTTTAGCGCATTTTTAGTATTTTTATTTTTTATTATTATTTTTGTTCGAGCTTTTATTGAACCCGAGTAAGTTTGCTCGGACAATAGCTCGAACTTGGAATGTTTTCCATCAACTAGTTGCTACCTTTTTTTTGTTCACAACGGTCTACAGCGTTTCGTGTAATTTTCATCGTAACGTCATTTATTTTCCGTCCGAACGTTTCACATTTTTTAACGCGAAAATAAACACGTCAAATGAAAAATTCTCGTTATTCGCTGTAGACGGTTAAGCTCGCCGTATTTTTCTCTACGCGCTGGTACCTTCTGCTCGAAAAGTCAGAACGTTTGTTCGCGGGAATCGGCACGAGGCCATTTAAATAAGATAAAGGGCCATTTAATCATGGTCGTTGATCTGGTCAACCAAGGAAAGTCAACCAGATCAACGACCCTTGATTTAGTGTGCATGGCACACATGAATAGGGTGGAAGCGACGAGGCAGTGGAGCAATCCAGCGAGCTGCTTGCTCCTGTCGCTTCCTGTCCAATCCAACTGTCACCCCCAGCCCTAGCCTCGTCAGCGCTGCAGCCTAGCTCCGCCAGCACGACAGTCACAGCCTCCACGCGCGCCGCCGCATCCTTCATCCACGCGACCTTCGGCCTATAAATACAAGCCTCCATTCAACGTAAAACGGGCACCAAATCTCTTGAGCAAGCTCTGCTCCTTCTCCCTCTTAATTGATAGCTCATTTTGAGCTTCGATCGTCCAGTTCAAGCTTTCTCCAGTAAGCTTTTCTTCAAGCTTTTCTTCTTCGTTTTTCAAGCTTTTCTTTTCTTTAATTCGTTTAGCTTTTGTTTTATTAAATAAATTGCTTTTCTTTACGTCATTAATTCATATGCATGTTGTAGATTAAATACATATTTTCAATTCGATTAATCGTTAGCTAGATCGTGCGAATTAATTAGTTTTCGATAATTAACGATTTTGTCATTTTTTTGAAATTAAACTCGGTACGATTTAAATTAAAATTCAGGGTTCGTACGGTCGAGACGCCGTCGAGAAGACGAGCGTCTCAATACGAAGATCTCACAAAACGGCCACCTGTGGCCGGAGCTTGGCCGTTGGCAGTAGCGCCGGCGACTAAGGAGAGGGATGATGAATAGTGCCATACATGGCCTATTCATACGTCCAAGGTGATGGGCTTGGCCTATCACCGTCCTTTCATTTTTCAAATTGGGCCCAGCCCATTTTTCGTTCTTTCCGAGATTTCGGATCACACTTTTTCGTAAAAATATTTCGTATGCTTCATGTGATTATTTTTCGTACTATCAACTGTTTAATTTTCTGTACCTATCAACTGTTTAATGTATTCGCACTTTAATTTTTTGCAATTTACTTTCGGCAATTTAAATTTAATTTACCGCCTACATGGTCGGTCGCAAATATCAACTGTTTTAATTTTCTGCAAAATATCACCTGTTTTATCTTCTGCAAATATCAACTGTTTTATTTTCTGCAAATATCAACTGTTTATTTTTCTGCAAAATATCACCTGTTTTATTTTCTGCAAATATCAACTGTTTTATTTTCTGCAAATATCAATTGTTTATTTTTCTGCAAAATATCAACCTGTTTATTTTCCGTAATATCAACTTGCTTAATTTCTGCAAATCATCAACTGTTAATTTTCTGCAATATCAATTGTTTTATATTCCTGCAAATCGTCAGCTGCTTAGTTTTTCGTCAAATCAAAATCTTTAGTTTTTCGTCAAGTCAATCATTTAAATTTTCGTCAAGTCATCATTTAATTTTTCATCAAATCATCACTAAATTTTCGTATGCGTCAAATCATCATTTCTCGCATACATTAAAGTCAGCACTTAAATTCTCGCACTTATCAAAACCATCATCTAAGTTTTCGTATGCGTCAAATCATCATTTCTCGCATACATCAAATCAGCATTTAAATTTTCTGCACTTATCAAATCATCATTTACATGTTCGTATGCGTCAAATCATCATTTCTCGCATACCTCAAATCAGCATTTAAATTTTCGTACGCATCAAGTCATCATTTAAATTTTCGCACTCATTAATTGCTTATTTATTTTTCGAGCTATCACTAACACTCTCATCTTGTAGGTTTTAATTTCAAAGCTTCGCTCGAAAGTACGCCTTTCGTTCCTTTTTATTTATTCAATGCTTTCCGTAAATATCAATCGTACGCATGATATATAGAATTGCTAGAAATAAAATCAACTCATATGAACAACGTGTTTAAAGATTTGCCTAAAATGCCATGTTCATATGATTTTAAATTCTCGCTTACATTGACTGCATGTACATGGGGACTTTCGATCCCACAACAGTTTATTATTTCAAAACCTCTCATTTAAATTTGTACTCTGTTAAGCTATCCATGATAGAATCACGTAGTAATTAATTTAATCATGCATGGCCCCGTGATGAAATAGAGGGCGCTCATTCAGTCTTTCGGAAAATTCAGTCCCATCACGTCACGGTCAGGAATAATCAATCGGTCTTGATAAACGGTAACCCTATGCAAAAGACGTTAAAATGGTAACCCCGTCCAACGATTAATTATTCTTGAACGGTCACGATCATAGAAAAGACTAAAGTGACGATTCCTCTAAGGCCCCCCTTTTTCAAAAAATGCATTTTTATCAAACACCTTTTTAAACACCTCTCTCATCAACCGGTAACCGTTTTCGGATGTGACTTGGGTGCCTAACACCTTCTAGAGACCATAATACGACCCCGAACCTTTTGTCTGGGGTCCAGACCCCTTTTTTGTGCCTTTAGTTTTTTATTTATTATATTTCTTATGCCATGACGATTAAGGTTCCCTAAACCTAGCAACCAAATTAGGGTGGCGACTTCATTGCATGTTGCGAGGCGTCTGTTTACGCTGAGCATCGTAAGGTCTCAAGTTTGTTGCACACTCGCAAATTGTTTTTAATTTTCGGGGCGCGACAGTTTGGCGACTTCACTGGGGACTTAGGGTCATAGCCGGTTCCATTTTTGAGAGGTGTTTTATTTGTCTATTTACCTGCTTTGATAAATTGCTGATTTGTTCATTTATTCGCTTTATCAATTGTCATATGCATTTCATAGTTCCCTACACCCCGGGGACGATTACCAAATTAGGAGGGTAGTAGTGACGCCCTAGGACACACGTCCTGGGTAGTGTTCGCCAATCCCAACTCGGATGAACCCTGTTGCTACCTGGATTTTGACTTCGTCACAACCTTTTTCATTTTTATTCGTCTACCACATTTAATAGCTTGTCTAGGTCAAATCTCTGTCGATTCTTGGTCCTAGGCTAATTTGTTTAATATTTCGCATCATTTCGAGTCTTTTTAGTTTTTCGTAGTTTCGACTGTCTTTGTTCGAACTTCTATCAGTCCCGAGTAGATTTTCTCGGATCATGGATCGAACTCTTTATTTATTTAATTGATAATTATGTGCTAATTTTCTCTTTCACGCCACCACGTTCAGTTTCGTTCAATTTTTGTCGTAAGGATATTTATTTTGCGTCGAACGTTTTGACACTTCTGAAAGAGAAAATAAATACGTTAAATCAACTTTCATATTTCTTCACTGTATATTAGTTTTCTTGCCTTATTTTTCTACACATAGTTGTACCCTCGGCTTGGATTTATTTTCACTTTCGTACGATTTGGCTCGTACCAAAATATCCCGTTCGTGCCCAAAAATAGGATAAATACCACATAAATGCATGTAAATCCTCCACCTCCTCGCCAACTCATTTAGATCACTACGACCTCCCATCTGATCACTCTTGGACACATGATTTAGCTTGCTCATCACCCAACCACACAATCAACCCCGGCTACACAACTGATCCGGCCAACCCCGGCCACACACACAACCGACTCCAAACTTTTCCCTCCCCTATAAATAGCAAGCTTCAAGCACCAAGAAAAGGGCACCAAATCTTCTCTAAAAATCCCCTTTCTTGCACTACCTTCTTGGTCAAATTGCTCTCCCGGAACAAGTAAGTTCTTTCTCTCTCAACTCTCTTTAATTTTCGTTTTCCATTGTAATGCATGAATAAACTGTTAAAACTTGTCTAATATGCTTAGTTTTCATGTTATGTATGCTCTCCTTGCCTCAATTTGATTGCATGATGCACAAGCTAATTAATAGCAACTTATGCATGTTAAATAGCTTAATCGTTCCATGTAAAATCACCACTGTTTTTGTATTGTTTTACTTGCTGTTTTGGGTGCTATATTTTACTGTTTTGATACTCTAAATATTGGGACCATTTTGGGTAAGAATGGTGGAGGTTTGGAGTTTGAGTAATTGGCCATGGTGGCCGGCTGTTTGAAGAAGAAGAAAGGAAGAGGTAAGGTGATGGCGGGAAAGGTAAGGAAGAAGAAGAAAGGTGATGGGCTTTGGCCCAATTTTGCTTTAAAATTAAAAGGTGGGCTTGGCTTGTACCAAGCCCATTTTTTAATGCTCAAATTTTCAACGTGGGACCCGCGTGTTTTATTTTTAGTCGAAATTGTAAAAATATTCGTACGTTTTTATTTTTGTGTTTAAAATGATGAAAATGATTATATGCTTTTGTGATGCATGTTTAAAATGAATAAAATGTTTACATGTTTTATTTAAATTGCATGAAATTTGTATGATTAAATAATGTGTTTATGCCATGTTTAATTTAATTTAATTATTGCATGATTTAAATGTTGTGTTTATGCCATGTTTAATTAAATTATTGCATGATTTAAATAATGTGTTTATGCCATGTTAATTAAATGCTTATATGATTTAAATAATGTGTTTAGGCCATGTTTAATTAAATGCTTGTATGATAATAATGATTATGCCATGTTTTAATTATTTAAGTGCACATATGAAATAAATTGCTTATTCCTTCATCATGTTTATTTAAATATTTATTCGTCATAATAAACGTTACATGTGCTCTTTATTATTTATTTATTTTTGAAAACGTTGCTAACACTCTCATTTTGCAAGGAAGATCAAGATCACGCAATGCAAGTAAGTCTTTATTCTAAGTCTCTTTTATTTATTCAATGGTTTCCACAAATATTATTCGTACATCTAGTGTTTAGAAATGTTAAATCGTATGCATGATAAAATCAACTCACATGCTTACATGTTTAAATCACTTGCTTTATACCATGAAATTAATTGTTATATATTGATATGTGAGCATGGTGGCTTCGAATCCCACACGGTTATTTGCATTCACGAAACGTACGATGTTAGTATTATCCATGTTAGGATCACTTAGTAATTAATTAATTAATCATGCATGACCCGATGATAAAAAGGGGGAACGTCCGCTCTAGCATAACGAACAAACGGTAACCCTGTCCTTCATGTCCCGATCGGAAATAACATGTCCCTACGAAAATGCTAAGATGTAACGTCACATTTGAGGGCCAAATCACGTCAAAAATGTTTAAATAATCGGAAAGTGTCCCAATTCGGTAAGCGGACTCTGTTGACATGATTCAATCATTGGCTTATGTAAATGATTGGAAAGTGACTTGAGTTCGTGGGAAGAATTGGTTGACATGCTTCGGTCATTAAACAAATCTTTGTCTATCAAAACTGTTTTCAAACACCTTTTACCGGTAACCTTTTAAGGGTGTGACTTGGGTGCCTAACACCTTCCCACTCAATACGACCTCGAACCTTCGTTCTTTGGTTTAGACCACATGTGCCTTAGTTTTTATTTTATTTTATGCCATGACGCTTAGGTTCCCTAAACCTTAGAAAAAATAGGGTGGCGACTTCATTGCATTATGCGAAGCATCCATTTATGCTTAGCATCCGTCCCGAACCTTAAACTCGTTTTCAACGAAAAAGGGGGTGCGACAGTTTGGCGACTTCACTGGGGACTAGTAGGGTCGAAGCCGGTTTTTTTTTAGGTGTTTGTTTTTTTGTTTATTTACTTTAATAAACTATTTTCGTGACTATTTGTTGTTGCTTTGATCAACTGTCACATGCATTGCATGCATATGCCCTACACCCAAGGGCCGTCATACCAAATAAGTTTAGGACGGGGATTAATGACACCCTGGGACTCAAGTCCTGGGTAATTTCACAAAACCCAACCCGCTCGAACCCTTAAAGCTAGTCGGACGGTGGCCCAATTCTGGTAAGCGGATTCAGTCGACATGATTCAATCATTTGCTTATGTACATGGTTGGAAAGTGGCTTGGATTCGTGGGAAGGAATTGGTAGTCGCTCTACTACACTTTTTGGACCATTCTATGGTATCGTCGGGGACTTTCAGGCCGTTAGAACTTTAGTCTACGTCAAAAGCCCTCATCATACACGTCATACTTGTTTCATCGTGGCTTGGTTTACCATGTTTCCTACGTTTTTCTCCCTTCCACGCCATTTGTTTTTAGTAACGCATGTGAAAAACCTAGTAACACGTTTTGTACAAAGTACTAATAATGGAACTCTTTTTTTCTTCTTTCCAGGACCCATCCTGCTTTGATCAAATGACAGTGCCTACTTTACTTTCGCTTGATACTTTCGGGGGTAGAAGTTTTGATACCCAAGTCGCCAGAGGAGACATGCTCAAACCCAATTTCATCCCAGACATCTCAACTAAAATTAATTTAGAAGTTACAAGTTTTGACGTAACTAAGATTAGGAGTTTGAGGAACGAATTGACCCAGGAAGAGAAGGCTCAGTTTGTATGCAACTATGGGAATCTATTGACCATAATTGATGTTATGACCGACTGGGGCTGCATCCGAGCGGCCCTAAAATTTTGGGATCCATACTACCGTTGTTTCTCTTTTGACGGAGGAGTAGACTTGACCCCTACGTTGGAAGAGTACTCCACTTTAATGGGCTTCGCACCTCCTATTTCAGCCATCTATCAAAATGTTCGCCTGGATTCTTCCGACGTCAAGACTAAGCTTGATCGTGGCTTAAAGATCACCGCTCGCGTGATAGAAGGGAACTATGTGTGGTGTTGGTCGGACATCGAAAAATAATTTTTGAGGTCCAAGGGACAAGAGCGCTTGAGGATCCTAGCCGTTGCGGTAGTGGGGCTTGTTTTGTTCCCAAGGATGAAGGACATGATTGACTTCGAAGCAGCCAATGTCTTCTTTGAAATAGAGGCCAATGCTATCAACCCCACCACGGCCATCCTAGCCGAGACCCTTCGCTCTCTTGACCTTTGCCGAAGGAAAGGCAAAGGGAAACTCACATGTTGCACACAATTGTTAACCGCTTGGCTACTTAGCCACTTCAAACAAGCACCAAGCCGGTCTCCCTTCTCGGTAATTCACTCTGGCACGGGCCCTTTAACCGAAGTCATAGCCGCACTAACCACCAGCAGTTAGGAATTGGAAGACAAAGACGTTTGGGTCGATAGGTTCTTGAACCTAACAGAGGAGGACTTCGAGTGGCATGCCAAGTGGCTGAGAGCCGCCCATCCCATAGTGTGCTGCGGACCTTTACCGTGGGTTCCTTTAATAGAAGCTCGAGGATGTGTCCACCATTGCCCCGCCCTAGCTTTGCGGCAATTTTGCATCATGCAAATAATTCCCGCCACATTGTCCGACCACATACCGCGGGGAATCTAAATTGCCTCCAATATGCTCGCGATTGGGCCCACCCTTTTTGCCTTGAAGGACACGTTTTTTTCCCAAAGTGTAATCTCTAGACTTTTGTCTACTAGCTTTTAGATGATTCTAGGTAGTTGATCCAACATATATTGGTTGTGTCCTTTTTGAAAGAATTATCATCAATGACAAAGCTCGTAAATTATTCGGATAAATCATATGAGTTTTCCTTTTGTACAAGAAGCCCTTTTTCTTTCATTTTTATATATATATATATGTGACAAAGGGCCATTAACCACAAATATACGACTCTCCTCAAAATAAAACCCAAAAAAACAACACCATACGAAGGCCTGACCGTGGGAATAAAAACACGCTCACAAAAAATTCAGAACACAAGAAATAGTACTTTGGGTTCAGCCGCACACTCTTTTACCTTGGGCAATATGAATGCGTTTGGCTCCAATTTTTCACTCAACCAAAACACCAAAGCTGTTCATCACACATAGAAATACACCCCCACCAAATTTCATAAAGTTCTAGGCAGCCAAACTCTCACAAAAAATTCAGAACGCAAGGGCAGCTGCTCCTCTGGGCCTCAGCTGCGTAATCTTTTATCTTGGCCAAAATAGACACCTTTGGCTCGGAGTTTCCACTAAGTCAAAACATGAAAGATATTGGAAACAGGTTGAAGTTTACCCATGAAAAAGTTCAAGAAGTACTGGGTGGCCAATCACTCACAATAAATTGGAATGCCATTCCAGCTGCTCCTCTCGGTCTCAGCTGCGCAATCTTTTGTCTTGGCCAAAATAGACACCTTTGGCTCAGAATTTCCACTCGGCCAAAACACGAAGAACATATGGAAGTATATCCGTACCAAATTTCAGAACGTTCAGAGCAGATTTAGAACATCATATGAAAATCAAAGCAGTGGCTAGCGTAAATCACGCTAAGAGCTTAGCATGATTACGCTAAGCATTTTTTTCCTTAGCGTGATCACGCTAAAACCTTATTTTCAAAAATCACCAAATTATTTCCAGTGGCTAGCGTGAATCACGCTAAGAGCTTAGCGTAATCATGCTAAGAACTTTTTGCTTAGCGTGATTATGCTAAAGGCTTAGCATGATCACGCTTGCGCAATCGTTTTCCTAGGCCAATATGGACGCGATAGACTCAGAATTTCCATTCCATAAAAACACAAAATATGTAGGAAACAAGTTGAATAATACCCCCTCCAAATTTCAGATCTTTCTGAGCAGTAAATCTCTCACAAGAAAATAAAATACAAAGACCGCTGTCCCTTTTCGGTCTCAGCCGCGCAATCCTTTACCTCGGCCAATATGGATACTATGAGCTCATATTTTCCACTCGGCCAAACCATGAAAGACGTTCGTAACACATTGAAGTATGTCCACACAAAATTTCAGAACCTTCTGAGTGACAAATATCTCGCAAATAATTTAGACGTGAGGATCGCTGCTCTCCTCGGTCCCAGCTGCACAATCTTTTTCCTCGGCCAAAATAGACACCATGGACTCAGAATTTCCGCTCGGACAAAACAAGAAAGATGTTGATAACGTATTGAAGTATGCTCATGCCAAAAATCAATTTTTTCTGAGTGACGGATCTCTCGCAAACAATTTAGAGATTTTCTGAGCATGATGACTTTAGCTACTTACTCTAGGTCGCTTCAAGGGTTTTCATTGATAGAACCCAAGATCATGCTATGTCGTTGGAATGAATAGAAGCTCCCTTTGTATCTTCACCAAAAAATCCGATTCAAGACGTTTCTCGCTCCTCTTAAAAGTATCAAGTGAAAGAGTGGCCGGAGGATTGATCAAAGCAGCGTGGAGGCCTCGAGGTTGCACATTATACGCACATTATCACTTATACTTATTTCTCTTCACTTGTTTTCTTTTCAGGATAATGATAGCTCCTCGAAAGAAAACTACTCCACCAAGGCTCCCCGTAACTAGACTGCAAGCACGAAAGATGGCCGAACAAACTAAGATAGACGAAAGGTTGGCTGCTAGGATAGTCGAGTTGGAGGAACAGGTCAAAATTGTTACAGAAAGGGTCGCTCAAGCCGAAAAAGAGTGAGATAGTGCAACCACTGAATTCTCGCCCGGTTTTGATCCAAGCCAAATGATGGGACCTTCCTCGTCCACCATCTCCGGGCCTTTAGGACCCCAAGCATTTACTATTCCTAGGGGTCAGTGGAAGTGGGTGGATCCCTTCGTTGCATCTACCAACACTGATAACAATCGAGATAGTCCTAACGGTCATACTGCACAAACGGTTCTTATCGGAACGGATCCCCCTGAGCTCCATAAGGATATCCCTGTATCGCCTAAGGATCAGCGAAGGATTCCTACGATGGTCGACTTCAGCGGGGGGGGACTCACGCAATTCTATACGCACGACGTCATCCCATCCTAGGGATCCACAAGGTTATCGCTCCCGGCAGCCCCATTAGACATCGCCCATGACGTCATCCACTGATATAGCCTGTGACGTCATCATCAAACGGCGCCCTCTTTGATATCGCCAGGTATCGCTGTCCAGATCTATAAATACCCCACCATTTTTCACAATCAGGGTAAGGTCAAGCTCACCTAGAGAAACCTCTACTACTCTTAAAACCCGAACTAACTTAAACATCGGAGTGTCTACGCCGGAGCTCCCCCTCCGGCGCCTTGCAGGTACACTCGCCGCCATTCACTACCGTTCAGATCGCACACGACGCAGAATCTCACAAGATTGACATTGAATCTTATCAAATGGTGCTTTCATTGAGAGCTTTGGTATATTAAGTGAGCGTCCTTAATAGCCAAGCTCCGTTTAGTCGGAAGATTGGAACGGTCATGATCACAGGATCGGAGTCGATCCGATCATCATCCTCTAATATCCCTTTCCACATCCGCAGGCGGCTTTTTCCCTTTGCTACTGCTGATCTCTCTATGACGACACAACCAATTATTTCAGGACCTCTGGACCATTCGGCTGGAATTGCTAGAGGAGTGGTCTCCTCGCAAACAGACATTTTGTCATCCCAGATGGCGGGATCCGACTTCTCCACTCCTCTTTCGAGAGAATATACACTCAACCGTGAACATCCTTTTGCAATGGAAATAGCGACCCTTCGTTCTCGGCTGGAATATTTGACTGAAATGGCCGCAAGAGGCACTCCCGGTGCTTCTGGATCTGGTCACCCTCCTCGCATCATGTTTACTCCATCTATTGTCGCTGATCGACCCGTGTCACCGTTGTTTTCAGAAAACCTCCAGATGCCTTTACCTGATGGAAATCCTCTGAGTAGTGCTGGGCAGCTTGCTCAAGGAAGAATAGAGGCTTATGTACCGCAAAGGCCGCAAGGTCTCCTCCTACAAGGAGACAGGCAACTTGAGGGGGTTAGGAACCGGTGGGACGGACGGAGGGAAGGAGTCCACAGAAGTTTATCTCCTGAATACAGTGACAGGTCCAGTAGCCGGAGGTATCGAAGTCATTCGCGCAGGAGTCGCAGTCGATCTCCTAGGCGACATCTTACTCCAGAACCGCGAGATAGAGGGCGTCAAGCTGACATGTCTCCCCCGCGTCAAGCGCGTGAAATTCTTGATGATACATCGGGCCACCCATTTAGCCGTCGCATAAGGCGTCACCGAGTCAGTCGACGTGTAAAGCTTCCCACTGACACTTATGATGGTACGAAAGATCCCATCTCACATATCAATAAAGTGAAAGATTTTGTTCAGTTTCAGACCCACAACGATGCGGCACTATGCCAAATATTTGTTATGACGCTATCAGGCGTTGCGCGTCTCTGGTTTGAAGGTCTCCCTGGTGGATCCATTAGTAATTTCTCACAGTTAGAATCTAAATTTCGGAGCAGATTTAGCACCGCAATTCCAATCAGAAAATCTGCCGCCGCGTTATTTGACATACAGTGAATGGCTCAAGAATCCTTGAAGGATTTTCTCAGCCGCTTCGATCTGGAAATGTCCTTAACGCCGGGCGTTACTATCGATTTTGCTATAGAAGCTCTGAAAAGAAATTGCCGTTATGGGAAGCTGAAAGACGCACTTATGGTGGACCCCCCATTGACTTTAGACGCGTTGAGACTTAAAGCCCACAATTACGCAAAAATGGAAGAAGAAGAAAACAGAGATCGAACGTACAGTGTGCCGCAGGGGGCATCTCAAATCACTACTGCTCCTGCGAAGCCTCTACCCGATGACCTCGATGATTACGCTAGGCGGAAGGATCATATCCCCAAGACCTCTGACAGATAAAGGGGCAATTTTCTGAAGGGAAAAACCAGTGGCTCCCCCACTCGGCGGCGCGGGGATTCTTATAAAAATCGAACGTACGACCCAGATTTTCCTTCCCTCAATGTGCCAAGGGCCGAAATTTTGGCGATAGCGGAACAGCGAAACCTTCCCATCTGCTACCCCGCGCCTGCAAAACCAGGAGTGTTTTTAGGGAGAAGAGAAAATGCTTATTGTAAATTCCACAAAGCCAGAGGCCATTCCACGGAGGCGTGTAGAGACTTAAAAGCGGCGATAGAACGATTGGTTGAAGAAGGATATTTGGGAGAATTCGCCACCCAGATAAGAGAAGATGCTCGCAATAATCTCAGGAAAAGGACAGCGGATGAACGACCCGTTCCTCCTCACGACCCGCAAAAGGATAATATTCCCGGAGGGAAAGATAGGGAAGCTCTTGCGGTTGATGACGAGTATATCCCCATGATTAATATCATTGCGGGAGGAACTCCCTATATGAACGAGTTAGAGCAGCTGACGTTCCCGAAAGGAGACAAACGCGCACAAGATGGCACGATGAAAAAAGGAGATGCGATAGGCATTTTAGATCGAATGGTACTGTCCTTTTCTGAAGAAGATGAGAAAGGCGTCGTCTACCCACACAATGATGCTTTGGTAGTTACGCCCGTCATCGCTAGCCATGGAATCAGAAGAACTCTCATTGATAATGGGAGTGCGGTGAATCTCTTTTCGCTGGAAGCCTACAACCTCATGAAACACCCTACTAATGAGCTAACACCTAGTAAACGGCCTATAGTCGGCGTTGATGGAGTTCCAATCCCTGTTACGGGGGTGATTACCCTGCCTATATATTTCCGAGAAGACACCTACAAGCGATCAGAGAACTTGTTATTCCTTGTCGTGGATCTGAATTTGCCCTACAATGTCGTACTCGGACGACCTTTCCTTAACCGCTTTGGCGCAGTGATATCTCAGAAGCATCTGAAGATGAAGTACCCCTCCTGGGATGGGGTGGTAACCATAAAGGGTGATCAAAAACTAGCAGCTGAATGGTATTCGCTCATGACCCAAAGAAGCTGCGATAGGTACGTGTGTATAGCGGCTGACCCTTATGAACAAAGCGATGAGAAGCGTGCCCAACCTCTGGACAAGATGGTGCCCGTTCCAGCGATCGAAATAGAGGAGGCAAGTTTCCTGATTAGTGAAAAACTTAGCCCAGCGGAAAACCTCCAACTGGCCCGGCTACTGAACAAATGCCAAGGAGACTTCGCGTGAAAACTCGCGGATATGCCAGGAATATCGCGTGAAATAGCCGAACATCGGCTCAATGTGGACCCAGAGGCCAGGCCAGTACAGCAAAAGCGGCGCGCGTTCTCTAATGAAAAGGCGTTGGCCGTGGATAAAGAGGTAGTGAAACTCCTCGATGCAGGATTCATTCGTGAAGTTCAATATCCCACCTGGCTAGCGAACCCCGTTCTTGTTCCTAAGCCCAATGGGGATTGGCGCATGTGCATCGACTTTACTGATTTAAATGATGCCTGCCCTAAAGATTGTTACCCGCTTCCTCGAATAGATCAGTTGGTTGATCAGACTGCTGGATACGCTTATTTAAGCTCACTGGATGCCAACTCCGGATACCATCAAATTCCCATGGCCCGGGAAGATGAAGAAAAGACTGCGTTTCTCACTCCAAAGGCCACATACTGTTACACGGCGATGCCGTTCGGATTGAAAAACGCCGGGGCAACGTTCCAACGAATGGCCAACAAAATATTTGAAGAACAAATTGGGAGGAACGTAGAGGCGTACGTCGATGATATATTGGTAAAGAGTACGAGTTTTCAGGATCACCTACGAGACTTAAAGGAAGTCTTTGATGTAATAAAAAGGTATCGCATGAAGCTGAATCCCCGAAAATGCATGTTCGCATTCCAAACGGGAAAATTCTTGGGCTACGTCGTTAGCCAAAAGGGCATTCTGCCTAACCCTTTGAAGATCAAAGCGATACAAGACATGATATCGCCCAGGACCGTCAAAGAAGTACAAAGACTCACAGGGCGAATCATCGCCCTTGGACGATTCATTTCTAAGCAAGGAGAGAAGTGTCTCCCTTTTTTCAAAATTATACGGAAAAAAGCTTCGTTCGGGTGGACCCCTGACTGTGAGGAAGCATTTATCTGCCTGAAAGATTATCTATCGTCTGATTTATTATTGACAAGGCCCGAGGCAGGCGATACCTTATATTTGTATCTTGGCGCTGCAGACGAAGTGGTCAGTGCCGTCCTTGTTCGCGACGACAACCACTCTCATCGCCCAGTCTATTTTGTGAGCCACGTTCTTAAAGATGCGGAATTGCGGTACGCCCGAATCGAAAAGATAGCGTTCGCTCTTATACAAGCCACCCGCAAAATGAACCGATACTTTCAGTCTTATTCCGTCATCGTACTCACAGACCAGCCTTTAAAAAGGATCTTTCGAAAGCCTGAATTTTCCGGAAGAATGTTGATCTGGGCACTCGAATTGGAACAGTATGGATTGAGGTATCAGTCTAGACCGTCTGTAAAGGCTCAGATCCTGGCTGATTTCATAGCGGAATGCACCTTTACAGAGGATCCTTTAGAAGGCGTACCTGAAGCGGAATGGGGCGATATGGATCTCCCATTCCCGGAAACCTATACGGATCTCTGGATCGTCCATGTAGATGGGGCTAAAAACCAAGAGCTGGCTGGAGCTGGAATCTTTATAAATGGGCCGCATGATATGCAAATATGATACGCCATCCGAATCCTACAGCCGTTATCTAATAACGCGGCAGAGTATGAGGCGTTGCTAGCCGGGCTCAGAATTGGAAAGGAGCTTTCTTCTAAAGGAAGGCATGATACTGGAAGAACAGGAGACCTGCATCTAAAAATCTGTGGTGATTCCAAATTAATAATGGACCAGGTCTTGGGGCACTCTCAGGCCCGAGAACCCATCATGATTCAATATCTCGCCAAAGTGAAGCGGGAACTGTTGGAAATAAAGAAAGAGGGCATGCAAGTCAGCTTTGAGCATATTCCCCGGGAGGAAAACGCTGAAGCAGACAACCTAGCGAAATTGGCCGCAAACCCGGAAGCGTTCATACCCAAGGACATATATTATCGTGAGCTATCGGTACCATCCTTCATGGAGGAGCAAGCGTATTTATGTGTGGAGGAACGTGATAGCGACTGGCAAATTCCCGTAATCAAATACTTGAAACACGAGGAACTGCCTGAGGATACCGTTGAAAAGAAGAAGGTACTGAAACAGGCAGCCCGCTGTACGTACTATGACGGGGATTTGGTTCGAAGATGTTTCTCTCACTCTGCCGCCAAATGTATAACTGGGCAAGAGGGTCTTCACACCTTGCGCGAAATCCATGAAGGAGTGTGTGGTATGCACGTGTCAGGCGATACCCTGGCGGCACAAGTCTTCCGGTCCGGATTCTATTGGCCCACCATTCGAAGAGATTGCCATAATTATGTGCAAGCTTGCCCTAAGTGCCAGGAGTTTGCCAAAATTCCTCGGCGACCTGCCACCGAAATATCTGAAATTATCGCCCCTTGTCCTTTCACCAAATGGGGGATCGATATCCTAGGTCCATTCCCAAAGGCAAGGTCCCAACTGAAATTTGTGATAGTGGCGGTAGACTACTTCACTAAGTGGGCAGAGGCTGAAGCGGTCGCCACAATCACGGCAGAAAAAACTTGGCGTTTCGTTAAACATCAAGTTATCATGAGATTTGGCGTACCCCGTGTCCTCGTCAGCGACAATGGGACGCAGTTCACCAGCCAATTCTTTCAAAACCAATGCTCAGAATTCGGAATCGAGCAACGTTTTTCCTCCGTAGCTCACCCGCAAACTAATGGGCAAGCGGAAGTGACCAATCGGAGCATCCTCAGCGGTATTAAGAAAAATCTAGAAGGGTCTAAAAAGAAATAGGCCGATGAGCTACCATACGTGATGCGGGCATACCGCATGACCGTTAAGACTAGTACCGGGGAGACGCCCTTCGCGTTGGCCTTCGGGACCGAAGTCGTCACACCAGTAGAAATTGGAACCATGAGCCTACGGGTGGCCCACTTTCGTGAGGAACTAAATGAGGAAAGGTTACGAGCTAACCTGGATGTGTTACCAGAAGTCCGAGAAGAAATCCTTCTGAAAACACAACATTATAAACGAAAGATGGCCCGATATCATAACAGTCGCATTAAAGAGCGATTGCTGAAAGCTGGTGACCTGGTGCTCAGAGACAAGCGAGCGGCAGGACAACGAATGGGGAAACTCAGTCCGAACTGGGAAGGACCATATCGTGTCACCCACGTTGTCGGGAAAGGAGCCTATCGTCTGGAGACACTCGATGGTACACCCCTATCCAACTCTTGGAATATCGCTCGCTTGAAGCTATATTATGCTAGAATTTAATTTTATCTGCACATTTGATTTATGCCGACCCTAACCATGACTAACGCTCGATGAGAGAGCTTTCGTGGGATGTTGTGGTTGCTCTTGTGCAGATAAAAAGGGGGTATCTTGGGGAAGTGAAAAGTCCTATCCTTGTGATGGCCGGTCTTGATCAGATGGCCCATTAAGTGAGGGCACTACCCAACATACCTTGAATAGCGTCGGATTGAAAGATCCTAGACGCCCCCGGGGGTGAAAAGTCCTACCCTTGTGATGACCGATCTTGATCAGACGGCTCATTAAGTGAGGGCACCACCCGGTATCTTTGGGAGTGAAAAATCTTTTCCTTGTACGGACCGTTCTCGTGGAGACGGCCTATCAAGAAAAGACACGCCCCAAAAAATAGAAACTCCGTTTAGAAACAAGACTCCTATCTTAACGGCTGGGTTGCTGCAGCCAGGCCATTAAGGAAGGACACGGTTCTAGACGCGAGGGCAACGCCCAAAAGTGAAAATTTCCTAGCCTTGTGATAGCCGTCCCGATCCGACAGCTCACTAAGACGAGGCACTTAAGGGCCGATCGTGAAAACAGGGAAACGTGGAGAATCGTGAAATCCCGGCTAGTAACCAGATGCGTAATCCCTAGTGAAGTATAGAGCTGATAGCGAAAGCGATTCTCCACGGGTTCCAGAGTAACGCCCTATGATGGCAGCGGAAATGCTCCTACGGGTAATTACTGTCTCTCGTAACATGTTTTTGTTACTGATAATCTACAATTAAGAATACGCAGAATACTTTTCGGGCAGCGGAAAGAGCGAGGATCTCATGAGAAGAGATACCATCAGACTCACTGGGAAAGCTAGCCCAAGGCCGAGTTCCGTAATTTTGACAGGAACGTTAAGGGTCTGTTCGGGAAAGAAAGCGCATGGAATAAATATGGCAAAGATAACGCCAAAGGAATTCACAAACAGACAACTAGACAAAAAGAAAGTCAGCGATAAAGTTGTCCGAACATATCAAAATATTTAAGGGGGGCTACAAACGGTGATGGTCAAAATAACAGCAAAAACTTAATGACGATTGGTCACTAAGGGAAAAGCGATAAAGCCTCAAAGCGCATCAACCTTCGGGGTTCCTCCTTTTCCAGCCTGCCGCTTTAGCCTGGCGAAAGCCTTCCTCGTTAATGTGCCCTGATCTTCGTTTAAAGGCGGCAGAGACCTCTTCGGGTTTGTACGCGTCGACCCCGTGGACTTCCTCAAAACAATCAACTAAAGTGATGGCAGTCTGTTCGACATGCCACATGCTCTTATCGGCTGACTCTTCCTCTAGGGCAGCTTTCTCCTTGATCAGAGACGATCTCTCATTCTCCCGGGATAATTTCTCATTCTCCAAAGCGATGACTTTGGCCTTTTCCGCTGCTAAGGCGGCAGATTGCTCTTTTTCTTGCTCCCGATGAGCCAACAATAAATTTGTTTGCTCCTCCAGCCACTTTTTCTTCTCATCCCGCTCCCGCTCTAATTCCTTCAAAGCGGAGGAGAGGGAAGCGGCTTGACTTCGCACTTCCTCCGCCCAGTAATGGAAAGACATCATGTTGGTAAAAAGAGAAGAGCGTACGGAGTTTTCCCTGTCCAGCACAGACCTCGAAAGAAAAGCTGCCCGTTCTGGCGCAGACGCCAATACTTGAGAAGCTAGAAAAGCCGTAACCTCATCGGAGCCGTCACCCCCTAACGCGGTCAAAGCAGTATTCCGGAGATCGAATAATCCAATTTGATGGGTCACCGCAGCGGGCCCACTTAGCGGACCGAGATCTACTACACAGTTAAAAGTGGCTCCTCCTTCACCAAAACGGTCCCGGAGGGGGATACGCGAAGGAAGAAAACCCAAGGAAAAGGGAGCGCGGACCTGTGACGATGAACCTCCTGAAGCGATATAAACGCCATGAGGCTGATAGCCGGAGAAATCCTGTGAGACATCCTGGTATCCCATATTGGACGGATACACATGAGCGGAACCGCCGAAAGAATGGGGAGAAGCCTCCAAGGTATCGCTAGTGCTCAGATTCCCCAAAAATCCTGAAGGATTCTCTCCCTGAGGAGCAGCCGTCGAGTCAAACCCATCCACGGACCTATTCTCTGCCCCGGTAGTAAAGGAAGAGGGATTTCCGCCCTCGTCTCCCAATCGCTGTCTCTTCCTGGAACCGGTCAGCGCATAACTCAACTCCATGTTGTCTGACGGAAGAGCGAAGGTAGCAACAGCGATAGTGTCCTGCCAAGAATATAATTCAAAATACAGAAAGAAAAGAAGAAAGAAATTAAACAACAACAGAAATGGAAATGTAGCCTATGACGGCTAGAAAATACCCTTACCGCAGCAGTGTTGGAAGGAGGTGCTTCTGAAGAGCCTGCCGCGTCTAGAGAAGGTGTGAGAGCGGCAACACTTCTTGTTTTTCTCTTCTTTTTTCCTTTGGCAATGGCCTTAGAGGCCTGGGAAGAAGAAGAAGTTTGAGCAGGAGGAGCAGCGACGGTCACTAGGGGAACGCCCGAAGGAATGTCAGCCGAAGAGGACACTTGGACAACGCTCGCGGAAGCGGCCGGAAGTTTGGTGGGATTATCAGTTGCTTCCGTGGAAGCGTCTTTCTCTTTTTCCTCTCTCTCTTGAGCCCTCCTCAAACGTCTCCTTACGCTCTCGGGTTTATAGTTGGGATCCGTCGCTGCGAAAGCACAAAATAACGTCAGCGTTAGTAACAGTAACAGCAAAGAAAGGAGTAACGCAACACTCACATTTAACACAACCACGAATGTCCATTCGACAAGCCACTTGGCGAATGTGAACGCTGATTTCCAGTTCGAGTAATTTGTTTAACCAGCCTTGTTCACGCTGCGGAAGGGTCTCTGGCTGGCTCCAAGCGGTGTCATCCACATTTTGGTTAAACCCAGATCGCCACCAGGATCAAAGATCTTCAGGAATATCTACCACAAAAAACTCCTTTTTCCAGCCATCAATGGAAGACTCGATATGGAGGAGTTTCCAAATAAAGGACTTAAGAGAGTCATCGTCGAAGCGGGGCGATATCGTTATCACTCCCTGGCATTTCATCAGCTTAAAAACAGATTTAAGCAGCAGAAGGGAAGGGGAAGTAATCTTTTTGTATTTACAAAGCTCCAAAAAAGCATAAACACAACAATATGCATTTGGGGACAATTGGGCCAGAGACAGATCGCCGGCAACAAGCAATTCCTGGACAAAAGGGTCAATGGGAAGGCGAAAACCATAACGGAACATCTGCGCATACACGACCCTACGAGTGCCCGTCAAAACGCTGTTCAAACGTAGAGACTCGGGGGCAACACTGGCCTTATAATCATCAGGGATGATAGCATTATGGGTGGCCAAATGCTCACGAAGAGCGGCCTCAGAGGTGATAACACTGGCTGTAATATCCATCCTTTTTTCATCGACAGATTTCGACTCAGAACGGCGAGTCTTAGCCATGGCAGAACTAAAAAGCTAAAAGACGAAGAAGACGATGGAGGAGAAAGAAAATACCTTCAGAGAAAAGCACTTCGAAGAGCCCTGGATAGTAGGGAGAAAATGAGACGGCTGAAAGAAAATATGGGAAAAAAGGATGGTAAAAGAAAACGAAAAGAATAAATATTGGGTTTTATAACCCTAATAATTAAACGAAACGACGGATGCCACAGTCGTTGCGTGGAAGCGGCACAAGGAATAGACTCAGGTAATGAGTACAATCCTAGAAAAGCGCTACAACGCCTCGATCTAGGCAAAGTTGTCAAGCACGCTAGCTCGTAGCGCCAGAAGAAATGGACACGTGTGTCTGTACAATCGCGAATTTTCTTATGAAAGGAGGGCAAGCATTAAATGCTCTGAAAAGCGGGCACCGTCTCTTGGAAAAAACAAGCATGATATCGCGAGAAAGGAGATAGCGCAAGAAGACATTAATTAAAAGGGCAGGATTGAATCAACGCGGAAGGGCGGAATGAAGTTTAAAAAGCAATAAAATGCAAATGTATCGCCGCATAACAGGGCGTTATTACAAGACAAAAGAAATGAATAAACAGAAAGTCTTCTAAATGAAACAATCCCGATCAATCATAGGTCCTTGCAAGCATCGCGGTCATCATCCCTTCGTCCTCCCACAGAAGAAGAAAGATTTTCCTCACTTTCCCTCAAATCCTTCAATCTCTTGGAAGCGTTATCGGCCAACACTGACGGGTTAATGGTTCCCTGGCGATAGAGATTCATAAACTCAGAGAGGTAGATATCCATGGTCTTGTCTATCTTCGAGGGTACTTTGGCCAAATCTGCGTCACGAGACGCTATCTCTTCGTGAAGGAAGACATTCTTCCTATCAGCCACCACCAATTCCGCCTCTAGAAGGTTTATCTTAGCCTTCCCCTTTGATTTTTCTCGAGCAAGCTCAGCACGACAGTCGTCCAATTCCGCCCGGGTTCGCTCTTGAAGTTGCGATAGCTCCGTCACCTTCATCAAGGCGATATCCAGTTCCCCTTTTAAATCAAAAGAAGGGGGAACCTTATCCCGCTGATCATCGAAAAAGTAATTCAGCTCACGAAAGCAGGCCAACATGTCGGTCAGAAGACGCGAATGTCGTACGTCAGGAGAATGCCGCAAGAACTCTTCCTTGTCTTTTGAAGAAGCGAACATTTGTCCCACTGTCGGGCCCACTGGCTCTTCTCTTGAGGATGGATCCGATATCCCTAAAGCACGAAGACCGTCGGTGCCAAGGGAAGACAAGTTCAACTGATATGCGGCAGGGCCTTGAAAGCCTTGAGGGGACAGATTGGCGATATAAGGGGGACAGCAATTTTTCACGGAATCACCAACGCCCGAAATCGAAGAAAGATACAAAAACTCAGGCTTCTGCGGGGGATGGGTAGGAGGAGCAATCGGATTTGAAACTGGTAAACTCACATTCGGAATAAAGGAGCGAATTGGTGAAGCAGAACCGCCAGACGCTAGAGATGGCCCCATCGCTGCTGAAGCCTCATGAACTTTGGGAGGAATGGCAGAGGACACCTCGGTAACTTCCGACATCGGCAAAGGACCCGTAACGCTCGGAGCGTTAACCTCCTCGGTGGGAACCCCGTTGACTTCCTCCGCGGAAGGAATCGGCGGGTCAGACTTCTCTTTGCGAACTCTCTTCACGAGACGCTCGGTTTCGGCAGCGATCTCGTCGCTATCATCCTCGGCTGACTCCGCCGCAGGACCATTTTTTCTTGACCTAAGCCTCCTCCGCTGGGCAAGAGTAGCATGACGCAGCTCAGGACTGACATCCATGCTTCCGCTATCGCTGTCGACCTCTTCAACCACAGGGTTATTCGGGGCCGCTCCCTTACCGCGAGGCGGCAGCCAATTCTCCAAAAAACGAGAAGATCGGGTGGAGGCGCTGCGTGTCACGACAGTCTTATTTCTCCTTCCTCGCGGCGGAATAGGCTGACGACTGAAGCCTTCCGGGGGAGGAGAAGGAGGTAACGTCTGAAGCGGCACTACATTCAAAGGTGCGTCGTTTTCTCCAAAGGAGCGTCCCTCAGTGTTACCTGCCGATAAAATGTTTTAAGTATAACAAGAAAGTCATGGCGATAAGGCGATAAAAGAAAAAACTCACCAACGGCACACTCTGACAGAGGTCTGAACCGAGCAAATTCTCGAATACGGAAAGGCCCTTCTATCTCTATTAGAGCGTTAACATTAGATACATCCATACTGGACAACACATCTGGTTTTTGCCAAGCGGCACCAGTGATCACTCGGTTAAACCCACCGCGCCAGTACCGAGAGGGTAAGCGAAGGGTAAAGAAGCCGTTTTTCCAGTTGGCCACGTTCTCTTCGAAGCCTTGAAAGTTCCGCCAGAAGAACCGAATGACATCCTCATCCCATCTAGGGGTAATATCTATCAAGCAGCCGCGGCACCTTAAGATAAAAAATGTATGAAACAGATCGAGCGATGGAGCGAAAATACGCTTCATCTCACACGAACGAAGAAAGGCGTAAAGCCCACACCAGGAGGGGGGAGTTATTTGAACGGGATTAAGATCATGATGATTGAGCAGCTTCATCAGAGAGGTATGAAGTGGAAGACGAAACCCGTAGGTAAACATCTTGAAATAAACCAGCCGGAACGTTCCCCACATGGCATCCGTAAGCCGGGTATCCTTCAGAGAGATAAAGGGGTGATATCCCGTAGGAAAAGTGATACCATGTTCCTCTAACTCAGCCCTCAAAACTTCATTACAATCAAAGATACTACGAGCTTTTCTAACCTCGGGATCTAAGGGATTCTCGGCGGTTGCAGAGGATGTAATATAAGACATAATGGACTGGAAAAGTAAAACTACGGCGATAGAAGAACAAAATACCTGGAGCAGAGAACCAGTGAATCGACCGTCGGCACCGGCGAGCAATTGCAGAAAAATCTCTCGGGAAGAAAGAAGCACAGAAGAAAGGAAATACGAAGAGTTTCGAAATATCAACAGAAAAGTGTTAAAATAGAAGGGCGAATTCCTTTTAAAGGAAAAACCTAAAAAAGGAACAGCCTGTGAAAACAAAACACGTGCAAAGTGAAAAAGGACACGTGGACAGTCATCAATGCCTTTTGGAAAAAGACAGTTGCTGGCCGAAAACCAAAAAGTGGTTGCGCCCCAGCGAAAGGCTTACTCCCGCGATAATCCTGGAAACACAAAAAAGGAAAACGACAGAAGAACGAAAGAAAATAAAAGCTTTATTATTTTAAGAAGCCATACGGCATCTACAAAAAGGCGCACTACGCCCATCTATTCCCCATCAGACCAGGAGATGCCGTAGCAGTAGACCACATCATCCTCATCCTCACCAGCGAAAGGAAAAGGTTCTTCAACCTTCTCCCCCACGAGAGCAGATGACTGATCTGACTTCTCCTCAACAGGCGGCGGCATCGTCCCCACAGCCGAACAGGCAGAAGGAGCCTCTTGCGGTGACTCGCGAGGAGGACAGGATGTTTCCTTCCCCTTCGAAGAAAAAGTGGCCAGAGCGTCATAGAATGATTTAGAAGCCTTTGCAGCCTCCTTCCTCCGCTTCTTGCGGCACCGTCGGCGAACGGGCGGCCTCCATGGGGGCGACGGAGGAGGATCATCCGAATCAGGAGATGTCGGAGGAGTTGGTGGAGAATCCCGTGCAAACGTATCTAAGAAATGAGAATCGGCCATGAGATTAACACTATTTGAAAAGAAAAATGACGAGAAGATAAATGATAATGAAGGAAGGAAGATCCCCTTTTAAATAGCCAGAAAACGGGGGGAAAAAGGATCTTTTAATCTTCCAACCCGACTCTTGAGAAAAGACACGTGTACATCCTGAAGTACAAAAGTGGATTTGCAGTCACGCCTGTTGAGATTTTCCCCTGATCGAGGAAAACCGCAAATTTGCCCAATCAGTTGCCAGGGCAACAGCGGCTTGGATTTAATACAGAGTAGCCAAATAATAAGAACCCAGTGGCTGAACCGTTTTTAGTTGGGCTGAGAATATCTTCATTGGAAAATGACAAAGGGAGCAATAAAGAAGAAGAAGAAGAACAGTCGCAAGACGACATGATAAGAACTGTTTATTCATTATGGCCTAATGGCCGGAAGGTACATGAACAAGAGGGAAAAGAAAAGGGTACGAAGGGAGCCACCGCTATCAGGCATCAGAGCCAGCGTCCTCAGGCACTTCGGGAAGGTCCTCAAGGAATCCATGACCAGGAGCAGATCATGGGAAGTGGCTCTCATTCCCTTCAGGCAGCACCCCAGCATATATTTGCGTTGCTGCAGCATGGCGATCACCACTTGGATCCGAGCGATGGAGGCAGACAGTTTCGATACGCTCTCCAAAGGACTGAAATCCTCCAGAGAGGTGGCCCCCAGCCTAGAGTGAAGTGGGGTCAGCATCCCTTGTAACTCCAGGATGTCCTCAGAAGTCTTAACCAGCATGTTCTCCAGGAATCCGACGTCACCATCATTAAGGTTCTTGAGAGAATGGCCCTTGGAAAGGAGGAAATTCTTAGTCAGATGATCCATGATGCGTGTTGGAAAAGATGAGGAGAACGTGGGTGGAAAAAACTCCCTGATTTATAGGCTCCAAGAGGGAGGTTTCGGAGGAAAGGACAATGGGGTCCTCAAAAGACGAGCCGACCCGATAACCGCAAGGGCTGATGAGCCCAAAAGCGGAAGGACAGGGCAATATTCGTATACTATCCGCAACACAGATATCGGCAGGAATGCGAGACAAGGTCTGGAAAAACGCCGAAAGACACGATATCACAGGTAGCCATCACATAAAGGCCATATGGCTACCGGTATCCACAGTGTAAGGCCGCGTTGATGTCGCAGGTAGCCCTAGATACGTAAAACTGCGCTGGCATTTAGGGCTACCGGTGGTATAAAGCCGCGCTAATCATAGGCAGCTGATGGCGTAAAGCCGCGTTGATACCGCCATTTCCTTGAGCGTAAAAGAAAGATTGGGCTCGTATTGACCTCAAACCTCTGTAAGTACAAAAGTTTGCTAACCTTTATATACGAATATATCTCCTTCCTATGTTTGCAGAACACTTGGAAGGACAATGGACCTGGAATATGTGCCAGTCCCCGGTATGACTTGGTCGAATATCCTGGACAATATTATCGGTGACCCGACAACAGCTCTTTCACAACTCGAATAAGCTGAGGCTTCTTAAGTCCCCCCGAGGGGCCAATCAGAGTAATACCGCCAGGCGGAGAGTAATGACCTCGCAACTGCAAGAGTGATAGGAGTATCCCTCCGGGACGAATCTTTAGATAAGAACGAAAGTCGGAGTCAGCTTGCCCAGTATCCTCAGGCTCAATCTCCAGCTCATCACTTGAGTCTTATCGACGTTGTATAATCCAAGAAGCTCGGAGACCCTGCGAACTTATCACCTCGCGACAAAAACCTTCATTCAAGATGACAGACATGGACAGCCCTTGGTAAACACTCGGGCTCGTTTTCAGTTGGGCTTATGATAACAATCGAGATAGTCCTAACGGTCCTACTGCACAAACGGTTCTTATCGGAACGAATCCCCCTGAGCTCCATAAGGATATCCCTGTATCGCCTAAGGATCAGCGAAGGATTCCTAGGATGGTCGACTTCAGCGGGGGGGGGGACTCACGCAATTCTATACGCACGGCGTCATCCCATCCTAGGGACCCACAAGGTTATCGCTCCCGGCAGCCCCATCAGACATCGCCTGTGACGTCATCATCAAACGGCGCCCTCTTTGATATCGCCAGGTATCGCTGTCCAGATCTATAAATACCCCACCATTTTTCACAATCAGGGTAAGGTCAAGCTCACCTAGAGAAACCTCTACTACTCTTAAAACGCGAACTAACTTAAGCATCGAAGTGTCTACGCCGGAGCTCCCCCTCCGGCGCCTTGCAGGTACACTCGCCGCCATTCACTACCGTTCCGATCGCACACGACGCAGAATCTCACAAGATTGACATTGAATCTTATCAAACACCAACACCAACCCTAACACTGGGGGAGAAATCATTTCAAACCTACAACATTCCTTGGTTAACCTCGCTTTAGACCCCAGGAAAAATCTGATCCGTCAAGAAGTCCAAGGATTCCGCCCTCCCCAAGGCCACTACACTTAGATCACAAACCCCAATCCTACGGGGACCCAACCACCGTTTACCAACCCAGCACAACCACTAGGCACGCAAGCCCCCCTTGGTTCTAACACGATTGTTGTGGAAAGACCAAATACATATAGGTTGAGCATACTAGAAGAGAGGCTCAGAGCCATTGAAGGAACGGACCCCTTTGACCCCATGGGCCCAGCCAACATGTGCATGGTCCCGGGGATCGTAATGCCTCCCAAATACAAGGTTCCGGATTTTGAGAAATACATGGGAGTCGAGTGCCCAAGGACTCACCTTAAGGCCTACTGCAATAAAATGGTCGAGATGATACACAACGAGCCTCTCTTGATCCATTTATTCAGAGAAAGCTTGGCCAAGCACACTTTGACTTGGTACATGGGCCTAGACAAAGCCAGGATTAAGACTTGGAGAGATTTATCCGATGCCTTCTTCAAACAATACAAGTTCAATATGGAGGTAACACCGGACCGCTCCGACCTCCAAAACCTAGAGAAGAAAATGGACGAATCAGTAAAAGCATATGCCCAAAGATGGAGGGAGCTAGCGGCTAGAATTTCTCCACCTTTAAACGACAAAAAGCTCATAGCCATCTTTGTAAACACCTTCAAAGTCCCTTATTACACTTACCTCATCTCCAACCCATCGAACAACTTCTCCGACATGGTCTTAATCGCGGAAAGAGTCGAGCAAGGAATTAAGTCCGGAAAAATCATAGTTTCCGCGCCCGAAGCAGCGCCCAAGAAAGCACCTCCCACGAGGAAGGATGTTAGTTTGGTTTCTCCCCAACATAGTTATGATCAACCTTTCCCATCACCTCCACCACAAATACTGCAACCCGCACCCTATAACCCACCAAAGAATCTGAACAACCAAAATAACCCAAGTAATCGTTAGAATCGGGATCCACTGCCACTTCTTCCCATTCCTCTGGGGGAGATTTACAAACATCTCTTGACAGCTGGGCAGATTGCGTCGATCCCACCCCTCCTTTTCCAACCTCCTTACCCAAGGTGGTATGACCCCAACGTAAAGTGCGAGAACCATTCTGGAGCACCGGGCCATCCTCTAGAAAACTGTTTTGCCTTTAAAGGAAAGGTTAATCACTTACTCAAGAGCGGATGGATTTCTTTCGAAGGGTTAGCCAAAGGACCTTACGTGATCGCCAATCCACTTCCGAACCAGGCCCCAGGCAATGGGGGCTTTATATAGAGCTCGTGAAGAAACCTGAGGGGGGGGGGGGGGGGGGGCGTGTGCGATTGGACTGCCATCACGCTTCCTAATGTCCACTTGTAAATATATATGCATGTGTTGTTGTCTTTTATAGGAACTTGCGTTCCCCTTCGGTCGAAATGATAAAAAAAAACACAAAAAACAATATATAAATATGTATTCATGTCTTGTTGTCTTTTATAGGAACTTGCGTTCCCCTTCGGTTAAAAAGATTAAAAAAAAAACACAAACAAAGCAAAAAATATATGTATGCGTGTTTTGTTGTCTTTTATAGGAACTCGCGTTCCCCTTCGGTTTAAAAATAAATAAGTATATTTAACCTTTTTCCAAACATCTTTTATTATTCTTGGGATAAACGTTAATTCACTTGGTCTTGATAAACCCGATGTCAAATCAATAAAATAAGAATTTTTTCGTGAAACTTACGTATCAAAATTGTTAAGTTTTAAATGACAAAAGGAAGTGTGGCGTCGATGGAACCTATGAGTAGCTAGGGTTACACGAACCGCATTTGAACTAACCCCACTAATCCAATGCTAAGTTTTACAGGAACAAATGAAAGATGTGTGCTCTCACATGGTTCAAACAGGCTAGATTTTCTCCATACACACGAGCGAGGGTGATGAAGAGGTCATTCTCATCTAGAACACTATCCAAGAACTTAATGGCTATTCTTCAAAATGCTATAAGGGGACCGTCAGAAAGGTGCAACGAGACTTGTAAACTTGGGGGCAAGCGAATGAAGTGACGACCAAAGGAAGGCGTTGAAAAATGTCAAAGCTCATTTTTCAAGGAAGTTGTCCTTTATATTTTTACAACTTCCCCTTCCGCAATTTATGTTTTCGCAATTTACATTTCCGCAATTTTACATTTCAGGTGCAACGAGACTTGTAAACTTGAGGGCAAGCAAGTGGAATGACGACCAAAAGGAGGTGTCGAAAAATATCACAGCTCATCTTTCAGGAAAGTTGTCCTGTTACATTTTTGCAATTTTCGTTTCCGCAATTTCCGTTTCCGTAATTTATGTTTTTGCAATTTACATTTTCACAATTTTAAAATTCCCACAATTTGCGTGCTGCAAGAGCGTGCGTGTAATGACTGTTAAGTTTCTTAGGTTTTGCCAAAAATACATATATCACTCGGTTTAAAAGAAAAAAGAAAAGAAAAAGAAAGAAAGGAAAAAAACTACGTTTTTTAAACATCCCTTAAATTGAGCATGTCATCATTTTATCACGTCACGGATAACTTGTGCGTTCATTAGAAGTTGTATGAACATATGAGATATTGTCTGTTAACTCTTATGTCCATGGCATGTTTAGATGTAAGCAGTCACAAATCCCATAGAAGAACCAACACACCCATTGGAACAAGGAACCGCTACCACCTCTTCCCATTCCTTTAGAGGAAATTTACGAGCATCTCTTGGCAGCTGGGCAAATTGCACCAATCCCGATTCAGCCTATACAACCTCCTTACCCGAAGTGGTACAACCCTATTGCTAGATGCACGTACCACGCCGGAGCTCAAGGTCACACCCTAGAAGACTGATCTGCCCTTAAAGGAAAGGTTAATCACTTGATCAAGAACAAATGCATCTCTTTCGAAGGGTCTAGCATGACCATCAACCCTATTCCAAATCATGCTTTGGGTAGCGGAAGGATGATATAGGGCTCGGCCATTTGCGTGAAGAAGTTTGGGGGGGCTTTGCGTAATTAGACCGCCACCACGCTTCCTGATGTCTCTTTGTAATATGTATGCATGTTTTATTGTCTTTTATAGGAACTTGCGTTCCCCTTCGGTTCAAAAATAAATAAATATATTTAACCCTCTCTTCAAGCGTCTTGTAGTGTTCACGTTTCAAGATGAGCGTTGATTCAGTTGGTTTTGATAAGCCCCATGTCTTTACCAGTGAAGAAAGTATCACCGCAACTAAAGATGAGGCCGGGATTCCACGCAAATCGGTCCATTTAAAAGAAAAGGCGGAAAAGGAGATAGTCCCTCATCAGGAGAAGTCTGAAAGGATAAACTTGGGGGCAAGCAACGAAGTTCAAAATAATGTTGATCCAAAAAACACAAGACTCAAACACGCGTCATGGTCGAGCCTACGACTTTAAACAACGGCGCTTCGTGGGAGGCAACCCACGCGTTCTTTTCAATTATTCTATCTTTCGTTAATTTTAAATTCAATATCTCGGAATACCTTTTCCTATGAATTTACTATTTAACTGTCTCTTCATTTAAGTGCAGCGAGACTTGTAAACATGGGGGCAAGCGAATGAAGTGACGACCAAAGGAAGGCGTTGAAAAATATCAAAGCTCATTTTTTAAGGAAGTTGTCCTTCATGTTTACAATTTCCCCTTTTCGCAATTTATGTTTCTGTAAGTTATATTTTCGCAATTTACATTTTCGCAATTTTACATTTCAGGTGCAACGAGACTTGTAAAACTTGGGGGCAAGCGAATGAAGTGACGACCAAAAGAAGGTGTCGAAAAATGTCAGAGCTCATTTTTCAGGGAAGTTGTCCTTTTAGATTTTTGCAATTTACGTTTCCGTAATTTATGTATTCGCAATTTACATTTTCACAATTTTTAATTTCCACTATTTACATTGTTGCAAGAGTGCGTGCGTCATGTTGGCTAAAATCCTTAGTTTTCACAAAATTCTCTCTTTATACATGTGCAACTTGGGCTAAAAAAAAAAGGGAAAACAAAAATCCCACGTTTTGAACGTTTTTTTTCAAGCATATTCATCACTTTATCACGACACAGATGACTTGTGCGTTCATTAGAAATTATATGAAACATATATGATTTTGTCTGTTAGCTCTTATATCCATGGCATGTCTAGACGTAAGCAATCACAAAACATATCCCTGTGAGTATTTTGGGCCTTCACGCCTTGTTTCTTTCATGAGTGTAAGTGCCTGACTAGGTACTAGTTGAATTCACATAATATTAAGGGTACATGTGCAATTAGACATAGGATAGCAATAAAATGACGTGGGACTTTTACGATCTTCTCCATTTTTTTCCTTTTCTTCCCTCTTTCCACCACATATGCCATCACTCCTACCAAAACCTTCACTATCACTCATACCCCGGGAGCCAAGGAGCAGTCTCAGCTAAGATTGCCAGCCGGAAGTAAAAGCACACCAAGTTCAAGTACACGACGAAGGAGACGGAAAAGGTCACCAAAAGATCGCTGAGAGCCATCACCGAAGAAAGACCAATAACCCGAAGGAAAGACCAATAACCCGAAGATGAAGGCCGAGGCTTTAAGCCAAAACGAGAAGAGATCAAGACAAAGGTTGTGCTTGCTCTGCTCTGTTGCATTTTAAATCAAATCAAAAAGGGGGGGATAGAAGAAGAAAAAAAGGAAAAAGGAAAAAAAAAAAGAGAAAAAAAAAGAGAGGGGAAAAAGGGAAAAAAAGAAAAGAGAGAAATGCTCAGAGACATTCGAAGAATACAAACAATCAAAGAACCAAAACAAACACAGCCCGGGGATAACTAACCTCAAGAAATCTCGAAGAAAACATTCTCCAGTGGAGACTCGAGAAAAAGGGCCCAAGGCCAACTCAAGTAGTAGATCTCGAGGAAAGCATCCCCCTAGTGAAGACTCGAGAAAAAGGGCCCAAGGCCAACTCAAGTAGTAGATCTCGAGGAAAGCATCCCCTAGTGAGAACTCGAGAAGAAAAGGGCCCAAGGCCAACTCAAGTAGTAAATCGCAAAAAGAACAGCGACAACACTCCCCAGTGAAGACTCGAGAAGAAAAAGAGCCCAGAGCCAACTCAAGGAATCTCGAAGGAAACATTCTCCAGTAAAGACTCAAGAAAATGACCCTTGGCCTACCGGAAAATGACATTCCCAGCAAGGATCCAAGAGCTCATGCACTCTGTTAAGAAAGCTTCCCCAGCAAAAAGCGAAAGAACTCGAGCACCTTGCCCTCATCAGGGCCAATCAACAAAGCGTCACTCATCAAAAAACCTTCAAACTCATCAGAAAAGCACATCTTTACCCAAAACAAGCTTCTTTCCGGACGTTTTATGTCCTTTCATTATTTTCTGTAAAAGTCCTATTGATTATTAGCAGACCCATGCATGTGCATCTTCATTTGAAGTCTATTCACTCGGATTGACATTGCGAATTGAAAATTATGTATCATGTTAGTTGCATCTTTATGAGCGTAAAACACTTAACCTTGTTTCAGAGCGTGAGTGCAAACACTAATATCAGGTGAGGATTGCTTACGGCTGCAAATTGTGGGAAAGTCTTGTCCTTGAGGTCGTTATTTCTTGAACAAGATGTAGACGTTACCTAGACTTGAATCAATCATGTTCATATAACGAAAACTGAACGAACATTTTTATCCAAAAAAAAAGAGAGAAAAAAAAAAGCTTGAATTTATTTTCTTAAACAAAGAAATCATTTTCATTCCAAACAAAAAACTTGGGGGCAAACCATGGGTTAAATGTGGGAATTTTTGATATTTCTCACATAGGTCAATTGCTCTCTCCTTTTTCTATCTGTTGCTACTTTGTGTTTGCTTCCTTTCAATTTGCAGGATACAGATATGCTCCTGTGAAACCTCATGCCAGTGGGTCTTCGATGACAACATCGTTGTAAAGCCCTCGCCATCTTGGATTTTCATCAAAGTCCAATCAACATCGAATGGAGAACGTTACCACTCCTCAACCATGGGTCTTCGATGACAACATCGTTGTAAAGCCCTCGCCTTGGATTTTCATCAAAATCCAATCAAACATCGAATGGAGAACGTCACCACTCCTCAATTGGGTCTTCGATGACAACATCGTTGTAAAGCCCTCGCCATCTTGGATTTTCATCAAAATCTCATGGAGTATGTTACCACTCCCAAATCAACTTCGTGCGGTGGATCACGCTCCCTCACATTCAAAATCAACTTTGCGCGGTGGATCACGCTCTCTCACATTCAAATCAACTTCGTGTGGCGGATCACGCTCCCTCACAGTCGACCGCTCTCCATTTCAGTTCATACAGTAAGTTCAAGGTGAGACTTGCTTTCCCTTTACACCATCTATTTAGCATTGTTCTCTGTTAAGCGTTGTGAAGGGTCACGTCCCCACATCGTGTTTTAGCCCATTCTTCATTTTTTCCAAGATTTCGGATCGCACTTTTTCGTAAAAATATTTCGTATGCTTCGTGTGATTATTTTTCGTACTATCAACTATTTAATTTTCGTCAACTCATCATTTAATTTTTCATCAAATCATCACTAAATTTTCGTATGCGTCAAATCATCATTTCTCGCATACATTAATGTCAGCACTTAAATTCTCGCACTTATCAAAACCATCATCTAAGTTTTCGTATGCGTCAAATCATCATTTCTCGCATACATCAAATCAGCATTTAAATTTTCTGCACTTATCAAATCATCATTTACATGTTCGTATCCGTCAAATCATCATTTCTCGCATACCTCAAATCAGCATTTAAATTTTCGTATGCATCAAGTCATCATTTAAATTTTCGCACTCATAAATTGCTTATTTATTTTTCGAGCTATCACTAACACTCTCATCTTGTAGGTTTTAATTTCAAAGCTTCGCTCGAAAGTACGCCTTTCGTTCCTTTTTATTTATTCAATGCTTTCCGTAAATATCAATCGTACGCATGATATATAGAATTGTTAGAACTAAAATCAACTCACATGAACAACGTGTTTAAAGATTTGCTTAAAATGCCATGTTCATATGATTTTAAATTCTCGCTTACATTGACTGCATGTACATGGGGACTTTCGATCCCACAACAGTTTATCATTTCAAAACCTCTCATTTAAATCTGTACTCTGTTAAGCTATCCATGATAGAATCACATAGTAATTAATTTAATCATGCATGGCCCGATGATGAAATAGAGAGCGCTCATTCAGTCTTTCAGAAAATTTAGTCCCATCACGTCACGGTCAGGAATAATCAATCGGTCTTGATAAACGGTAACCCCGTCCAAAAGACGTTAAAACGGTAACCCCGTTCAACAATTAATTATTCTTGAACGGTCACGATCATAGAAAAGACTAAAGTGACGATTCCTCTGAGGGCCCCTTTTTCAAAAAATGCATTTTTATCAAACACCTTTTTAAACGCCTCTCTCATCAACCGGTAACCGTTTTCGGATGTGACTCGGGTGCCTAACACCTTCCCGAGACCATAATACGACCCCGAACCTTTTGTCTGGGATCCAGACCCCTTTTTTGTGCCTTTAGTTTTTTATTTATTATATTTCTTATGCCATGACGATTAAGGTTCCCTAAACCTAGCAACCAAATTAGGGTGGCAACTTCATTGCATGTTGCGAGGCATCTGTTTACGCTGAGCATCGTAAGGTCTCAAGTTCGTTGCACACTCGCGAATTTTTTTTAATATTTGGGGCGCGACAGTAGCATATGGGTAGAAGCGGCAGAAGTGTCCTATGAAGAAAAACAATCACCAGACATGAAAAATAAGAGAAAATTCAGGGAGGCACTGAAGAGCAGTACAAGAGATATCGTGGAGCATTTACAACTACCGTTTCAGCGATAGGTGTTTCTGAAGAGGCTACCGCATCCGAAGAAGGCGTGAGGGTAGCAACGCTCCTTGTCTTCCTTCTCTTTTTTCCCTTTGCGGAAGCCTTAGAAGCGGTTGGCTGAACAGGAAGAGCAGCAACTGATATGACAGGAACACCAACAGGTATGGTCGCGGTTTCCTCGCCAACCGGAGTAGAAGATGCCTGGGGAGTAATCAAAATAGTAACAAGCAGAACAACTGAAGTGGCGGTGGTATCGACAGCTACGGCCGTTCGTTCGGACTCCTTTCTTTGTTGAAGCCTTTTCAAGCGTCTCCTAACGCTCTCAGGAATGTACTTGGGATCAGTCGCTGCAAAAGCACAAGACAACGTTAGCGTTAGTATCAACGGCAAAAATAAAAAAATGACGCGATACTCACGTTTAACGCAAGAACGGATATCGGCCCCGCAGGCCAGAACGCGGGTGTGAATGCTGATTTCCAGTTTGAGCAATTTGTCAAACCAGTTTTGCTCTGTCTCGTTAAAAGCCTCCCGGTGCCAAGCCCTGTCCTTGACGTCTTGGTTGAAACCAAACCGCCACCATGGGTCCGGAAGCTCAGGAGTTTCAATAACAAAAAATTATTCTTTCCACCCATCAATGGAAGACTCTAGATGAAGGAGTTTCCAGGTGAAGTTATTAAGGAAATCATCGTCATAATGGGGCGATATTTCTATCACACCCCGACGGTTGTACATTTGAAACAAAGATTTGAGTAGTGCAAGGGAAGGAGAGGTAATTCCCTTGTACTTACAGAGTTCTAAAAATGCATAAACACAGCAGTATGCATTTGGAGCTAACTGAACGGGGCTCAGATCAAGAGAAGTGAGCAACCCTCGGATAAAAGAGTCGACCGGAAACCAAAAACCGTAGCGAAACATCTGGGCATACAAGATTCTACGCTTGCCTGTCAGAACGTTGTTCATGCGTAAAGGATCAGGGGCAACAGAAACCTTGAAGCCCTTAGGGATGTTGGCACAATGATCGGTTAAATGCTTATGGAGGATGGCCGGAGAAGTAATAGTACTGGCTGTATTATCTATTTTCTCCTCATCGACCGACTTAGACCCAGAAGCATGAGTTTTACTTTTACCCATGGCGGAAAAAGAAAACAAAAGGATGAAGAAGACAACAAAGAAGAATAAAGAAATACCTTTCTAAGAAGGAAATTGAAGCACCCAGAGGATGAAAAGCAGAAATGCAAGACGATTTGAGAGGATACGGAGAAAGCAGATTATCAAAAATTGAAAAAAGAAACAAGTGTTGGGTTTTATAACCCTAAGAGGCCAAGTGAAACGACTATTGTAACAGTCGTTGCGCGCGTGACAGGCGTGAGCAATGAGTACAACCCTAGAAAAGTGAGAAGACACTTTGATCCTATCAAATCACGCTAGCCCTAGCGTCTTGACGAACAGACACGTGTCTCTGAACCATCCTGATCCCTCGCTCACATTAAAGAGGGGATCCTGAGCATTAAATGCTCCGAAAAGCATAATCGCCTTATCAAAAAGAAGACAGGCATGATGACATAACAGTCAAGATAACGCGACTCAGCGATAGCCGAGTTATCAGCTGGTAAGATAACGCCAAGAAGCAAGTTAATCGTTATTCAGAGCGGAATGACAATCATTATTACGCAAGCGTTATCAATTATTACAAGCCAAACGAAGCCAATGTTTTGAGAAAAATAAAAACACTCTCAGGCGTTGCCTTATGCCAATCACGGAAGCGCTCCTTTATTGCCCCCGGCATCTACTTCCTTTAATTTCTTAAAGGCATAATCAGCTATCTTGGCGGGATCGAAAGCCCCACTACGGTAGTAGTCTGGGAATCCGGCGGCAAAGGCTCGTATTGCCTTGTCTTTCCACTGCGATATCTCAGTGGGTACCTTCGCCAACTCCGCGTCACGGGCCGATAACTCTTCACGAAGGAGAGAGTTTCTTCTGTCAGCAGCCATCAATTTCGCCTCCAAGAGCTCTATCTTTGCCTTCCCCATTGACTTCTCTTGGGCCAACTCAGCACGGCAGTCGTTCAGCTCTGCCTGGGTGTCGCCCTGGAGTTGCATCAACTCTGTCACCTTGACAAGCGAACCTCGAATCTTATCGCCATGGATATCGAGGAAGTAATTCAGCATGCGGAAGCTAGCCAGCATGTCATTCAGAGCACGTTCACGATGAACCTCCAGAGGAAGCTTCGACATCTCCTCCCTATCTTCAGGAGAGCCAAATATCGCACTCACTATGGAGCCTACCGGCTCATCTCACAATAGCGGATTTGATATCCCTAATGCGAGAAGTCCGCTGGTACCGAAGGTGGACAGATCCAGGTTGTAGGAAGTAACTCCTTGAGGACCCTGAGAGGAAAGATTGGCAATAAAGGGAGGAGAGCAATTTTTGGCAGAATCGCCAACTCCTGAAATAGAAGTGCAGAATAATGGCAGAGGGCCATTCGGCAGAAGGTCAGGAGTAGCGGCAGACTCATGGTTTGGTATGGTGACATCAGGAATGTAAGAGGAAATAGGAGAGTCAGGAGCAGCAGTTGGAGGAGGCGAGTTGACCACTGGCGAAACCTCAGAAGTGTCAGGAGGAACGTTGGTTGACGCCTCAAACGCTGTTACCATTTTAGAAGTACTTGCACCACCAAGGGTGTCAGCTCCAATGGCAGGAGTTCCGCTAACCTTCTTCGAAGCAGCCTCAGCGACTGGATTACTATTTCCTATTCTAAGCTTCTTCCGCTGAGCCGCGGAAGCATGACGAAGCCTAGAGTCGATATCCATATCCTCACTACCGCTATCTGTTACCTCAATCTTAGGACGGTTCAGGGTCACTCCCCTGTTCCGAATTGGCAACCACCTCTCAAGGAAGCGAGAGGTTCGATTGGAAATGTCGCGCCTGGCAACTGTCTTGATTCTTTTTCTCTTCGGTGGAGCGGCAGGGTGACTGGAATTCTCAGGCGAAGGAGAAGGCGGCAGCGATTGAAACGGCTTCATGTTCAAAGGAACGTCCTTATCGCTCGACAGTTGATTTCCAGCGTCACCTGTCAACAAGGCATATCAGAACATTGAACAAGTCAAAGTGATAATGGGAGGAAAGAAACTTACTTATAGTACACTCCTCTATAAGCCTGTACAAGGTAAACTCTCGAATGCGAAGGATGAACTTAGCTCTAGCAGCATGTTCACTTGGCAAAGCTCTTCCCTGGATAGTACTGTCGGGTTTACCCAAATGGAATCAATAAGACACCGATTGAAGCCCCTAGGCCAAGGGCGGAAAGGCAGTTTCACAATGAAGAAATCGCTCTTCCAACAGCCACAGTCTTCTCAAAGCCCTGGAACTTCTGCCAGAATGACTACACTAACGCATCATTCCACCTTGGGGTGATATCTACCATACAGTTGCGGCACTTGAAACTAAAAAACTTGCAAAATAAATTGACAGGCGGGACAAAGATACCCCGCAACTCACAAACGCGAATGAAGGCATGAATCCCGCACCAGGAGGAAGGCGTAATCTGAGCCGGGTCAATGTCGTAATGACGCAGTAATCTTTTCACCGCTTCATGAATGGGAAAGCGAAAACCGTAAAGGAACATCTTAAAATACACCATCCTATCGCTCCCCGATAGAGGGTCGTGAAGCCGTTGACCAGCTTCAGGAATCTTGACGGAGTAACCAGGAGGAAAAAAGATACCGTTTTACTCCAACTTAGCCTTCAATACCGTTTCATAAACGAAAGCACTGGGTGTTCTTTAGATTTCTAAATCTATGGGTCACTGGAGACCCTTAGAAGACCTATTTGTGGCCGTAGGCCACTGAGTATCCTTGGGAATCCTAGACGTGCTCATAATGAATCAGCAAGAAGAAAATCTGAGGAAGATGAAGTAAAGTACCTTGAATAGAAGGCGGTGAGCAGACCGTCGGCGCCGACGAACGGTGATTGTAACTTCCTTCGAAACAAAAATGAAACTCAGAGAGAGAAGAATGAGAAAAATTCCAAAGCGCAAGCAAGAGTATTAAAAGAAAGCAGTTGCCCCCTTTTAAAAGGCTAAGTTCAAAAATTGAACAGCCTGTAAAAACGGGACACGCCCCAAAGCGAAAGTGACACGTGGGAAAAACCTAAGAAGGATATTTATGTCTTCTGAGGGGGACAGTTACTGACAAGCAGTTGAAAGCGGTTGCTTCGAGCAACAGCTAGTCTCTCGATGATAGTTGTCCAAACAATAGAGGAGCTAACGCCTGAGCATAAAAGACTTAAAAAAGTAAAGCGAAAGCATCATTTTATTCAGATTAATAACAGCCATACGACATCTATAAAGGATTGCCAAGGACAGAATCAATCATCATCAGGCCAGTACAAGGACCAGTAGCAATATCCTCCATCCGAGGACGAAAGCTCCTCATCGGCGAAAGGAAGAGATTTGTCAACCTTTCGTTCCAGACTCGACACCAACGAGTTGGATTCCCCCTTTACGGAGGAAGCTGCCGCCTTTATGACGGTATCGTTAGGGGGAATCTCCTCTTCGAACCAGTCAGCAGGAGGAAACAATCCCTTTCCCTTACAAGCAGGAGGGGCAGAAAAGGAAGAAAACCAGTCATTTGTCTTTGAATTTACTCTCTTCTTCGACCTTTTCCGACCTTTGCGGCGAGGCAATCGCCTCTTCAGGCACGACGGCGAGGGAGGATTGTCAGAATCCGGTGTAGTCGGGGGGGTCAGACAAGATTCTCGCTCATCAAAGATCTGATCATATGAATCAGCCATGAGAAATGGAAATTAGTAATAACAGAAGAGTGAAAAGAAGATGATGAACAGGAAAAAGAAGAAGAACTCCCCTTAAATAGTCAAAGCGGTGAGGCTCTTCAAAATTTTCCGCACGACCTTGGAAGATAGTTCAACGCATCTCGAGAAGATCAACCATAACGGCAGAATCAAGTCTTTTGATCACGCCTGTTGGGATTTCTCGATAATCAAGAAACACCGAAAAACCACCCAATCAGTTAATACTGAAGAGGCAGCGTGAGATTAATGCAAAATGGTTCGCCAGAGCAACCGTCTCCACCTAGCAGACAAAGAAGAATAAATGCTACAGAAGTTCGACCAATGGCAGACTCGTTTTCAGTTGGGCTGACACGACCCTTAATTGACGCATGGGCTAACGCACTAGAAAGGGAAAGAAATCGCAAGCCCGATAACCGAAATAAGTCATCATTTATATACGGCCTAACGGCCTAAATATACATCCGCGTACACGAGACATGCAAAAAAAAAAAAAAAAAAAAAAAAAGAAAAAAGAAAAAGGGGGGCACATCGGCAAGCACTCAAGCCCGAGACCCTGCGTCATTGTCATCATCCACCAGCAGAGTGGGGATATCCCTCAAGGCCTCCACCACAGAGGTCATCTCAGAAGAGGTGTCTCTCATGCTCTTCAGGCAGCAGTTCAGCAGATCCTTCCTCTGCTGCAGCATGGCGATGGCTACCTCGATGCAGGAGATAGCAGCGGCCAACTTGGAGACGTTCCCTATGGGATTGAAGTCCTCCATGGAAGCAGCCCCAATCCTAGATTGAATAGGGGTCATCATCCCCCGAAGCTCCAGCACGTCTTCACCAGTCTTCATCAGCATGTTCTCTAAGAAGCTGACATCACTCTCATTGAGATTTTTGAGGGTTATGGCTTTGGAAGTCAGAAAGTTTCTAGTGAGATCGTCCATGAAGCAATGATAAAAGAGATGTAGAGAGATTGAGAAGAATTTGCACCGAAAAAAGGATCGCATTTATAGATCCAAATTAATAACTGCTCACCAAGACCTGTCCCTCGAAAATTGGGCCGTCCCGTTATCCCGAAGTAGCCAGGGAGAAAGGCTAAAGCGGAACCCTTGGTGAACGTCTGAGATACTCAAGTGGAGTACAGACTGAAGTCTAGAAGAATGTAAGCCGCGTTAATATTACAGGTAGCTCCGATCAGTGTAAAACCGCGTCAATATTACGGGCGGCGTACAGCAAGGCTGGATCCAGCGAGCTTGGATAGAAAAAGCGATATCAACGACACCGCGATATGTGAAAAAATGATAAAATATCGCCTTCAGAATGATATTCTGAGCTACTAGGAGGTAGCGTCGTAATGTCCTACCTTGCCAATATCGATCATATAAAGCATGTCGTAGGAAATACCAGTGTTATCAGTTTGGGTGTATCACTGGTGTTATCAGTTCTGGTTTATGACCAGCGTTATCGCTACAACATCACCATTATCAACTTGGTCGACATCCTCTCTATGGCCAATAGTTCTCGCAAGCGATCAGTTCACGTTACCTGCTTCGCTATCGTGTATCTAGTACAAAGAGGCCGATTTTTGACAGATACCGGGAATGAAAATACATGGTTTGAATGTCAAAAGAGTCAGAGAAACTCGAAGATCCTCACGAACCTGCCGCGACGTGAAGGAAATAACACTCCACCAGAGGCCGAGAATGAAGCCCTTGGTAAACACACGGGCTCGTTTTCAATTGGGCTTATGATAACAATTGATGAAACGCTGAGGGTACATCCGTCTTTTCACCCCAAGTCAAGGCCTGAACACTGTAGACCTTGACTGACAACAACCACCCAGCTGACCGAGGAATCCTGGGATGGTCGACATCAGCGGGAGGGGGGCTCACGCAATATCTATTTCCGCGCACGGCATCCTCTCATCCCAGACAGCCTTGGCAACATCTCATGGGCGATATCTCATCCAGCTGACGCCCGCTGACATCATCTTAGGCGTTATCTTTCCTCGTTAACGCCTACCTCTATGGGTAACACCCTCTCTTTTGCCTATAAATACCACACCTTTCCAAATCAAAGGTAAGGCCAGAAATTGCTACCCAAATCTCTGCCAAATCGCTGCATAGATAAAAATTTCAATGAGATGGATGCTTTTCGGTGCGCGATTGACGACTGTGACCATCGACCTCGGATTCTCATGACCCAAGTTTACATGGTGTAATAACCAACGGGGAAACGGAAATATAATGGAAAGACTTGACAGGGGGTTGGCAAATGAGCAGTGGATGAGTTATTTCCCAGAAGCAGCGGTGCACCATCTCCCCCGTTTCGGATCAGACCACTGCCCTGTTCAGATTAAGTTGACACCTGCGGTTGATAGGGCTTCTAGGGGTAAAGTGTTTCGCTTTGAGGCGGCATGGCTTAGGGAGGAATTGTGCTTTGAGTTTGTCAAGGAGATGTGGTGTGGGACAGAGTTTCAAGGGTCTAGAGACTCGCTTGATCAGCATCTACGACTCTGTAGGGCAAAGCTATCAAGGTGGAGTAAGGAGGTTTCCGGGAATGTACACAGATCAATTGTTGACAAGAGAGAAATATTGGGATGGCTGCAGAAACAACCAGTGTCAGACCTTAACCTAGATGAAATTGAGCAGGTTAGTAAAGAGATTGAGGAATTAATCCACAGGGAGGAAGTTATGTGGAAACAACACTCACGAGTCCTCTGGCTTGAAGAGGGTGACAGGAACACTAAATTCTTTCATGCACGAGCTTCTCAAAGAAAAAAGAAAAATACTATTGAAAGAATTCAGGATGAATCGGGTAGTTGGAGGGAGTCTTGTGAGGAAGTAGAAGGGACATTCCTAGAGTACTATAAGTCTTTATTCTCTTCTAGAGGTAGTGACCTTTCTTCAAATATTTTACAAATCATTACTCCACGAGTTTCCAATTCCATGAACTTGTGTCTTGACCAGGTTTTCACAAAAGTGGAAGTTTTAAAAGCTTTAAAGCATATGCATCCCACGAAGGCCCCCGGGCCGGATGGAATGCCTCCGCTCTTTTTTCAAAAAATTTGGTCTTTTCTAGAAAATCCTGTTTGCAAAGCGGTTCTTGGAATTTTAAATGATAGGGAGGACCCCAACTATCTCAATCACACCTTCATTACCCTTATCCCTAAAGTGGCCAACCCTTCCAAATGCTCCCAGTTTCGACCAATCAGCCTATGTAATGTCGTCTTCAAGTTGATTACCAAAGTGCTGGCAAATCGCCTGAAGAAGATCCTGCCAAGTGTAGTGGCGGAAAACTAAAGTGCTTTTGTTCCCGGCAGGCTCATTACAGATAATGCCCTGATTGCCCAGGAGATTTTCCATGGGATGAATACTAAGAACTCTGGACCAGAGTGGATGAGCGTTAAGTTGGATATGAGTAAAGCCTACGACAGAGTTGAGTGGAATTTTTTGGAGGCGATCATGTCCCGTATGGGGTTCTCATCTAGATGGACGTCACTGGTCATGCATTGCATTACATCGGTCTCATATGCCATCCTTCTAAACGGATCTCCCAGTCCTACGTTCTACCCAGAAAGGGGTCTTCGGCAGGGGGACCCTTTGTCCCCTTATTTGTTCCTCCTATGCGCAGAGGGCCTCTCGGCGATGCTCCAAGCTGCAGCTTCGGCTAACAGGATACATGGTTATAAGATTTATCGAGGTAGCCCGGAGGTCAGCCATCTGTTCTATGCGGACGATAGTCTCATTTTTCGCAAAGGAAAATGAGGAGGAGGTAGGGGTCATCAGTTCGATTCTAAAGGAATATGAGGAGGCATCTGGTCAGAAGGTCAACTTGGATAAATCGGAGGTATGCTTCAACAAGAATGTTGGCCAGGACGCTAGACTGCGAGTTACAGGGCGATTAAGAATGGTGGGAACGGATTCTCATGAGAAGTATTTAGGGCTACCAGTCTCTTTTGGTCGAGCTAAGAAAGGAATGTTCACATCGATTCGCGATAGGGTTTGCAAGAGACTAGAGGGATGGAAAGAGAAGAAGTTATCCCAGGCAGGGAGGGAAGTATTGATTAAATCGGTCATCCAATCCATTCCAACATACATGATGAGCTGCTTTGAAATCCCAATCTCCATATGTGAAGAACTAGAGAAGGCTACAAGAAGATTCTGGTGGGGGGGAATGTAGAGGAATGCAAGATGCACTAGGTCTCTTGGGAAAAGCTTTGTAGATCTAAGGAGGTGGGAGGCTTGGGTTTCAGAAAAGTTCAGGAATTCAACCTAGCACTGCTCGCTAAGCAAGGTTGGCGCTTGCATAAACAGCCAAACTCTTTGCTCTCCCAAATCTGGAAAGCTAGATATTACCCCCACTCAGACTTCCTAAAGGCGGGGGTGGGATATCGCCCTAGTTATGTTTGGCGGAGCATCCTGGCTGGGAGAGAGGTCCTATAGAAAGGTTGCTTCTGGCGGGTGGGGAATGGGGAGCGAATAAGGATTTGGAAGGTTCCATGGCTCCCATCGGTTGCAAACGGAATGATCTCAGCGCCGGTGTCAGTTCTGGACGAGGAGGCAACAGTGGCTGAGCTAATTGATCGAGGTCGGCGGTGCTGGAAAACTGACCTTGTGGAGCAACTCTTTCTACCGCAAGAAGTATCGGAAATATTAAGCCTACCACTTAGTCGGGATGAGGCGAATGATACTCTTATGTGGAGGGGCACTACAACGGGGAGGTATTCTGTCCGAAGTGGGTACCACAGCCTAACGTCGACGACTACCCAGGATGATCAGGGCTCGACTAGAGGTTGGTGGAAATATCTATGGGGTTTAACTATCCCTCCAAAGTTTAAAAACTTCATGTGGAGACTGGGTAATGGATCCCTCCCAACTAGAGTAAACTTAGGACGGAGAGGATTAATGGTGGATCCAGTGTGCCCCTATTGTAACGAGGAGGTTGAGTCAACTTCACATTTGTTGTTGTCTTGTCCTTTCGCAGTTGGGGTGTGGGGGACTTTTGACTTTTGGAGTAGAGTTCCAGGGTTTCAAGGAGACAATTGGGTTGAGTGGCTAGCAGCAATCAGGGCATCTCTAGATGAAGCGAACCTCAAAAAATTGATTTCTACCCTTTGGTCGTTGTGGACTTCAAGGAACAATAGAATTTTCTGTCAACGTGACGAATCGGCCCAGGAGGTGGTCATTAGGGGAGGGAAGTTGTTGACTGATTTTAAGGAGGCTTGGCGCCCGCCACAGAAGTCTCCTTCCTCTATAGGCCAACGCATAGATCCGAAGTGGCTACCTCCCCCACCAGGGGTGGTAAAGGTTAACACAGATGCAGCCATTGGGAGTTCGGGGATTGGTCTGGGTTTCATAGCTCGAGACGGAAGGGGTGGGCCGATCTTCTCAGGGGCTATTTTCCTACCTCATAAGATTGATGCGCCAACAGCGGAGGCTCTGGCACTTAGAGACGCTATTACACAAGCTAGGCAATGGGTGTGAAAGGGTCATCATTGAGTCGGACTGCCTGCAGAACATCTTGGCCCTGACTACCGGAGAGCTCCCTGTCAACTATACGGGCTTGGTACTAGAGGAAGTGGCACGGCTGGCATCTACTTTTCGCAGTTGCTCTTTTATGCACACAAAGCGGACCACGAATGTTCCCGCACATGAGTTGAGCCAATTGACTTTGATTTCCGGTTTAGGAAATGTATGGATAGGGGAATGCCTCGAGACAATCGCGCTTTTTGTACTTACTGATTTGAATTAATACAAATATATCTTCCCTTAAAAAAAAAAAAAAGATAGATGAGAGTGATAATAATATCCTCTATCATTTCATGAACTAGTTTTAAAAGGGACATTTTCTTTTTTAATGTCTCTATATTTTTTTAGAAAAATAAACAGAAAATTAAACATAGAGAACAACGTCAAACACATCACTTAAAGAACAGGCCAAATATAAGAAGTAAAAAATAAAGGGGTAATAGTATTTTACACCCCTGTACTATCGCCGAAAAACAGATACCTCCCCTGTACTTTAAAACGTCCATGACACCCCCCGGACTATTGTTTTCGGACAAAAAAGTCCTTCTGTCCATAATTAATTACATTTTTTTGTGAATTTTTGAAATTTTTTACAATGTTTCTTATACATTAGGTTAATTATATTTTTTTTAGAATTTTTACATTTTTTTTAGAATTTTTAGAATTTTTTAGAATTGTAAAAATGTGCATTAAAAACCTTTTTGCACGGGAACATTAGTTCAGGGGGGTGTCATGGACGTTTTAAAGTATAGGGGAGGTATCTATTTTTCGGCGATAGTACAAGGGTGTAAAATACTATTACCCCAAAAATAAAAGATGAAGGACACGAAAAATGAACAACCTACTAACCAACCAACCAACTATCATCATTCAATTCAATCCAAGTACTAATTTAATTTATTTTTGTAACGCTGAAATCTCCGTCCACTCTCACTCTGCACTGCGCCTCATTTCAAAGAACAAAAAAAGAGGGCAAAAACAGCCAAACCTCTCCATTTCTTCCTCCCTCGTTACTATCGCTCGCCTTTCACCATATCCTCTTCCTCCCCCAACCCAAAGTACTCGCCATTCCACTTTGCTCCCACTTCTTTCATTCCCATAAACAACAAGCAATGGCGATATCCACTACCCCTTTCGCTGCTAACTCACTGTTCTCTTCTTCTTCATCTTCTTCGCATTCTCCGTCCAGTGCCAATCCCAATAATGCGTTGCTTCCATTCCGGATTTCGCTTCCTTCTCAGTCCAGATCCAATCCTCTCAATACCCTTTTGAAGCTCAACTCCAATTCCTCCTCTTTCACTACTTTTTGCTCTCTTGATGCCAAAGACCTTCCTAAAGAAGACCACACTCCAATTGAACAAAGTATACCCACCTTTCTTTTTGTGGGACCCTGTAAATTTCTTGCATTCACCTGTTGCTTCTGCTTGATTGTTCCTGATGGGTGTCTTTTATTTCTGCAGGATTCCCAGCTTATCCTACCGTCATGGACATTAACCAGATTCGTGAGATTTTACCCCACAGGTCATTAAAAACTCGAAATTTCGAAATTTGGGTTGTGTTTTGTTTCCAGCGTGTTGTTTATCATTACTAGGCTGATGCTGAAGGGTTTGTAGCGTTTTGCTGTGGTGTAGGTTCCCGTTTTTGTTGGTCGATAGAGTGATTGAGTACAATCCTGGAGTTTCAGCTGTCGCCATAAAAAATGTGACCATCAATGACAATTTCTTCCCGGGCCATTTCCCTGAGAGGCCAATCATGCCTGGTGTTCTTATGGTTGAGGTACGTTCATGAATAGAACTACAAAGGAGAGACTTTTTGATTTGTTTGTTACTTGGTCGAGGTCTCTTTGAAATTAATTTGCATGATTCCTAGACATGGTGTTACTGAGTTTCAATTGAATTGCACACTTTGTTACACAATTTTGTTTGCCACACTTCAATTTATGTCCTTAGTAGAGGTCTTACTTTGATTGCATGAAAGGTAAGGGGAATTCATTACCTTACATTGCTATCTTCTAGAGAGCTGGGATGTGTCCTCATGTGACTCACATGGCCATCTTATGTATTATAATATAAACTGATTTGCATGACTTCTGAACCTGAGCAGTTCCAGTTGGAAATTCTGAGCACTTGTTTCTAGAAATGTTCTCTTTAGCTTGTTACAACTAGCAAAAGTGATGAACTTATGATTGCTTGAAAGTTTTCTGCTTGTTAAGTGGTATTGGTAAGGTTGATTGCACATTCAATACTATGGTTGTATGTCCCAGAGTTAGTCTCGACAATTTTCTCTTTCAAGCCCAAAACCAACATGTATATAAATGGGATCAGATTTGGAAGAAAGTTTGTTTGATTGGCTTGACAGACAAACTTATTGGTGGGACTGCCGTCTCCCTTACAAGAGGATCAACAATACTACCTTTCCTAGTATTCTCTATTATTGTCAGAAGGAAAAACTACAACACTGGAAACCTTTTTTCAGCAAATGCCCCCTAAAATTTCATTTTTTCTTCAACTATTTTAAATACTTTTTATTACTTTGCCACAATCAGTTGACCTTTGCAACTATCTAGGATTCATCATTTGCCTTGTGTTCTATCTTATTCTTAATTCTTCTTCATGATCAGTGCGATCTCAAGTGCAGCATCCCTTGGAGGAGGGAGGAGTGTATGGGGTATATTGACCTGTCCATTTTACTTTCCTTCTCAGGCTATCACCTATCCACTATAGCAAACGGTCTGTCCTAGGGTGTAAAGGTTCTAGGTGTTAGAGTTGCCCTTGTCTGAACCGTGTGAATATTGTGGGAGAGGTGGTATGGCCCACTCAAGAAGGAAAACGTTTTGTCAGGATGCAGAGAAATGTAAGAACATTAAAATGCGAAAAGTATTTGTGCACTGCTGTTCAGGTCTTTGATAGTCGTTTAGGGTTCTGGTGGGTCCTTAAATCAATCTTTTTCTTCTTCTTTTTGACCTTAGAACGTTGCTATTTGAATTCATTTTTGGGTATGCTATGAAACATCTTAGGCTTCGAATGAGTGTATGTGTAACTTTCCTGTGGTGATTTAAGGGTCAGCCATGTCTTATTTTGTTTAGTTTTATGAGTTTCTGTTTTATGTAAAACCATTGTTTGCTTAGTGGTACAGGTCCTATTTTGGCTTTGGAGTCCAGCTGTAATTTTTCAGCTTTCTCAGTGGTACACACTTCAATGCAGTGGTATCCTGGACTTCAAACCTGATAGCCAACAACAACTGTTTGAATAAGTAAATCTGGTTTCAGGCAAGGCAATACTCAAGCCTTGCAGTTGAATAAATTGGTTATATTGGTGTCACGCAATGAAACATTGAATGTCTGATGATCCTGTTTCTGCATGTTCTTGTGGTGATGAATCATGCAATATTTTCCCCAGCAAATAACCATTATAGCAGCTTAATACTTGTACAAAATGTCCTTAACTTTTGGATGCTTGTTTCTACCATAAATTTTTCAACCTCATATCTCCTTTTCCTAAATCCTTTCTGTTATTCCATATACATTCATTTCTTACTCAACTTTCTACTGACATCCTGGTGGAGTCATATGCATATATGCTGTGTGAAAGTAATCTGAAATTGAATGCCTAATTTTAGTAGTTTTTTCTTTCCATTTTCATTGGCTTCAAATTATGTATTTTACAATAGGCTCTTTGATGGCAATCTTTTGGCACTCCCCATGGACGCTGCTTATATATGTGTGTGTACCATATACATCTATAGGATACATCTATAGGTATAGTATCCTATTCTTGTGTAGTCTGGAAAGGAATGGTCATTATTTGGTGCTCAAATGCAGGCAATGGCACAAGTTGGTGGCTTGGTCATGCTGCAACCAGAAGTTGGAGGGTCCCGTGAAAACTTCTTTTTTGCTGGAATCGATAAAGTGAGATTCCGGAAACCAGTGATTGCCGGTGACACTTTGGTGATGAGGATGACACTTATCAAGCTTCAGAAACGCTTTGGAATAGCCAAGATGGAAGGAAAAGCTTATGTTGGAGGTGAGGTAGTTTGTGAGGGCGACTTTCTGATGGCTACTGGTAGCGAATAATCTGGGAACTTTGGCAATGATCTAGTGGTTAGTTGATTTTACCATGTTTCATCTTCCCTTGCCTTTCCTTGTTTTGAGGCTCATTAATAATCTTATTGATGATTTTGTTGAATTTTGATGTTTCATTTGATGATAGAGAGTACTTTTTCGTCCAAGTCAAAAGAAATGTGTCAATTACGAATATTTTGGGCTCTTCTTGTAGTTGTTTCAGCCTATGAAAAACATTGTGTATGCCTTTCTGTATGGTGTGAGCTACATTATCTTGAAAACTTGAGGTTTTTACAATCTAGTTTCTTTTAGTTGCAAGAATTGCATGCTCAGTTCCTTTCCTCCTAGTAGTGTTCAAAGTGGTTATGTTATTTTCTGCATTTACATCTCAAGAACTTGAGTTCAAAACTTTTTTCATAAAGTGTAAGCCCTTTGAACTGATTCATTAAGACGAACAACCATTTTACTCGTCTGACCTCAAACTATCTGAATTCAATAAAAGCTAGGAGAAAATGTAGCCTATGCATTCGAAGCCAAACAGAAGTCAATTATTTTCGTTGCGAATAAACTCATTCGACTGAGTTAGGCTAAAACACATAGATTAAGTTGATTACCGCATAATTAAGTTTCTTCTCCTCTAAGCTTAATTTAGGCTCCATATCTACATTAATTCACACAACCTCATAACCATACACATGTTTAATTAACACTTTTACAACCCAAGGGCACCAAGAGGAGTTTTCCCTTGACCAGCCTCAAAGTAAAAGATCAACATAGCAACCATGGCTAGCCTAGCATGCTTAATCTCAGCAAGTTTCAGTCTGTCAAGCTTCTCCTCGTCAGGGACATAAACCCCATTCACCAGGCTCCCACCAAACCCTAACGGGTCGAAGAATTTTCCGCCAGGGTAGCCTTGGTCGCCGGTGGCATTGGCGAAATTCTCGGAAGTCTTGGACCATGGTGTCGCCCATTCCACCGATTGTGACTCTGGGTTGAAGAAATCCACCCATCTCTTGCTCTCAACCCAACCCATGAGGATGAGCTGGGTTCCGAGGAGGGATCCGAATGAGAATGGTGCAATGGCAGCAGGGTCAGCACCTGCCTCGAACCATGGGATGCCACTCCATGCTTGGCCAACGAAGATACCAAGCACAGCAGCCATAGCCCATCTGCCATGGATCAGCTCAGCCTCTCTGTACCATTTCAGGAACGCTGGATCCTTGCCTAGCCCCAATGGATCGAACCCGTAATCACCAGGTAGCCTGTAGTTGCATTAATTAAAGATTAGTTGCATGAACAATATATAGCTGTCTCTCCCCCTAAGCTTAATCTCGTTTGCACCAGTCAGTTTTTAGTGTTCTGAAACCAGCAAGTAATTACTACATACACAATGTCAAACCAGACATCCAATATTCACTTCATTAGCAAGTAATTACTAAGTACACAAGAAAGAGGAGACTTACGAGCCATCGAGCCACTCGGGGTCGATTAAGTTGCTATCACTTTTAACAAAAGGGATCCACGATTTCTTGGGTTGAGCAGCAGCCACCACAACCAACTTCCTTGCGGTTCCGGTTGCTGCTGATCTGCTGGCTCCAATGCCGGTGAAAAGGTTGCTCCTCTTACTCCTTCCACTCAGGAAAGAAGACCCCAATCCATTAAGGACAGCACCGGATGTAGCAGCAGCAGCAGCCATGTCTGATGTCTCTCTGTTCGCTGTTTCTTGCTAGCTCTTCTTGAAACTACAGAGTGAGTTGATGGTTGTTATTATTGGTTACAAGTGAGTGGAAGAGGAGGAGGAGAGGATCCAAAGAGAGGATTTGTATGGAGCCATGTAGGATAATGAGAATCCAACCAATTGTTTCCTGGATAGATTTCTGACCAATGGGGACTTCATTATTTTAAACTCCATCCACATCCCTACTACCACGTGGATAGGACTTGTGCTCTTCTTGTTCATTTTTTAATTATTATTTCCAAAAAAAAATTAATTTCTTTATAAAAAAAATTAGGATAATGTAATTTTCACATTCTAAATTAATACTCTCACACCTTACACTTAGAAATTTACTCCATTTGAATATTAAAAATTATATCATAGAATATATCAAAGGTTGTTATAATAAAGGAAAAAGAGTAAAATTCACCTCTGCATTTGTATCATACATAGTTATCAGAACCGGACCAGACAGCGAATCGTTTTCGAAAATTTGGTGGTTGAACCGGATTCGACCGGATTGTAGATGTTGGTCCATCCGGAACCGTTTACACATTAAACCGGATTAAACCGGATTGAACCGGCTGGTTTTTACTGTAGCATTTTATAATATATCAAAAAATATTATTAAAATTGAAAAAGTCCAAAAACGACGTCGTTTTGGGACTTTTCAAAACGGCGTCGTTTTGGTCCATATCAAAACGACGCAGTTTTGAATATGGGCCTGTGGGCCTTGTCAAAACGGCGTCGTTTTGGGCCCATGGGCCGTGTCAAAACGACGCCGTTTTGACACGTAATCAAACCAGCCAGTTTCATAGAAAACCGGTCGGTTCGCTGGTTCGTAAAAAACCGGTCGGGTCGAATGGTCCGACCCGGATCAGAGGCAGATCCGGTCCGATAGCTGAATCGGACCGAAAAGGTAAAAATGTCTGGTTTAACCGTCCGATTCTAATTACTCTGGTATCATATGTCAGGATAAACCACTACATTTGTAATTGAATCAAATAAACCACTACATTTATATCATATGTCAGGATAAATCACTACATTTGTATCATATGTCAGGATAAACCACTACATTTGTAATTGAGCCAAATAAGTCATTGTTTTTATCCATTTGATCTATATTAACCACTATTTAAAAATAGTTATACCTTGTTTGAATACATAATAAGACTATGCTTACATGGTTTTTTTTTAAATGACATGGCATAAAAACCATACTCAACACTAATTTTTGCAATTGAAAAATAAAAAGTTGGATCAAAATATTCAAAAATAAAAAAAGCGAGATCAAAATAATATTCCTTTTTCCAGCGATAAAACATCTAGTAAGATCAAAATAATTAACCACTATTTTGTGCACTCAATTTTATTTATTTATTTAGTTTTTCTGACATTTTGATTTTTTATATTTTTATTTTAAAATTTAATTTCTAAGTCAGCATAACCGCTATTTTTTTAGATGCCAAACAAGGTATAACTATTTTTAGGAAAGAGTGACCAATGTAGATCAAGTGGATAAATGCAGTGATTTATTTAGCTCAATTACAAATGTAGTGGCTTATCTTGACATATGATACAAATGCAGTGGTTTATTTGGTTCAATTATAAATATAGTGTCTTATCCTGATATATGATATAAATGCGGGGTTAAATTTTACCTTTTTTCCTATAATAAATTCCTAAGCGTAGGGATGCGGGAATATCACCGCCGAAAAGAAAAATAATAATAATAATGAATTAAAATACATAAAAAAGACATCACCAAATGAACTGGCGAGGAGATTACCCCTCTTTTGATTTGGCCTACATAATTAACTAGCACATATAAAATACATGACCAAAGTATAGAATAAACTTTCTCGGTCGAACTCAGAAACTCTCCAATCAAATAAATATTCACAACAAATAATTAATGATAACAAATTACAAAATAACAATAAAATAAAAATAATAATAAGTTTGTAAAGTTTAGGGTTTTTATTCGTCATGAGTATAATACTTTTCATTTTGGAGTTTTTTAAATGCATAAAATTATTCAAATAATAAAAGGGTAAACTACATAAAACACTTTATAGTTTATAAAATATTTCATTTAATCCCCCATTGTTTAAAAACTTGCAATATAAATATCATAATTCTCTAAAATTTACAATTTTAACATTTTTAGTGGTTAAAATATTCAAAATAATGATAAAATAGTTAAAAAATATATTTAAATTTGATGAAAAATATAACAAAATTGGGAGAGTTTACTCCACTAAAATTTAAAAAAAGAGCCACTATTTCCACACCACAAAGCTTAATTTGTCTATGTTTTTGCCTTGAATTAATATTTTTGTTATAGTATTTTTTGTCGTCCAAAAATGTAGGATAGAAAAATAAAAATCAATAAAAAGACTCTTATTTACCCATTCAAATTTATGGGTAAAAATGAAAAAAAAATTATGGTGTGGAAATAGAAGCTCCTAAAAAAATGATGAGTTAAAAAATAAATTGTAAAATATTTAAAAATTTAAAAATTAAAAAATAAATTGTAAATAATTTTTTTCATTGTATTAAGTTCTACCTAGATACATTTTTTTTGTCCAAATTTTATATGTTTTGGAATTTTTTTACTATTTGTTTTGGATTTTTTCTAAGAATTTAAAATATTAAGACTGCAATTTTCAGGAAACTATAAGGTTTGTAGAGCATGTGATGGTTGCCGAAACCGTCAAAATTAATTAAAGTACAATTCACCATGCAATTGTAATGAAAACAGTAGCAAGTGGTAGAAAGGATCGTTCCTCAGGGATTCGGTGGTTAATTTTAATTCTTTGTAATAACTAGAAATATGAAAGTGGTAGATACCAATAATAGGGTGTTCGATGCAATTAATTAAAGAAACATAAATAAACGAAAGTAATAACAGAGTGATTGCGTGTATTCAAGTTGTGACAACTTCCACTAAAGACTCTATCTGACCCATGATTCATGCTAATTGATCATTGATGCAAGTGTATTAAAACCAAGACTTATAGGATGGCTATAGAAACCAGGTTGGTCACCTAGATCTCCTACTCTCCTCCTACACAAGATTCCTAAAGAGACACTCTATTAGAAACCCCTAATCGACTCAATAACCCTAAGAGACACTCTATAGGATTTAATTGAATAATTGATAAAAACACAGGGAGAGACCTATCCTAGGTCTAGGAGAGTGATGTGTCTACTCCTATAAACTTAATTTTACCCTTTTTCTAATATAACCCGTCGATCAGTTAGTTGCCTTCGTATTCCCCTCAACAATGCAGACTCTAATATTTTAAGGAAAGACTGTAATTATGCAGGTTCTAGATGAAGTTGATGAGACTTTAAATAAAACAAGAATAAATTGGCGTTTAATTAAAAAGGGTAGAAATATAAGTTTTGAAATTTAGGAAGAACAATTCGATATCACAATTGATGAATCATGGACAGAGAATCTTTACCAAGAAGAAAGTGTTTAGCCTACGACAGACATAATGAAATTAATAAGATAAAGAATTGTTCATAAACTGAATTGAAATTAAAAATAAGAATAAGAACAAGAGTGTAACAATGGCAGAAAGTCGGAACCAGGAAGAAGAGAGAGACCTCTTTTCCCAATCCGATTTTAAAATAGAAATCCTAATTGTTCAAACTTCTAGAGTGATAAGGATAAAATCAAATAAAATCTAATTGTTTTAAATATCCTAAACTGAATATAGGAGTACAACCTAAGGAAGAGTTCTAATCAGAGACCCAAGCCTAGTCCGACTTCTCATTAATGCAGTTGACTCTGGTCAACACTGCGAATCCTCGCCTTATCCCAGGCCTGGGATAGAGTCTGCTTCCTTTCCACCAAAACTGGCTCTAAATAGGTATTTTCAGCTCTTAAAGAATGATTCGCTTCTCAGCCACGTATTCTGTAAAAAGGAATGAAAAATTCATAAATTAGCAGTATCATCATCATAAAAGATGCATAAAGGATGATTAATAATATGACATTTAATGCTCAAATCAAATCCCCCACACCAACCTATGCTTGCCCCTAAGCATTTCTAAAATAAAACAAAACAAACACAAACACAAACACAAACACAAACAAAAATAAAAATCAGAGACCCTAGAGTTTCTTTGTTCAACCATGTACCTCACCACTACAATTACCTAGACACTTCAATCACCAAATCAATGCTAGACTACGAAGGACCGATTAATACCCTAAACATATCCCATCCAAATAGTTTCAAGACATCTAGCTATGCATCTTAAGCAATTATTGAAGGACAAAACATCACTGCAGACTTGAATATGTATCAGTGCAGTTCCATCAGATTGTGCATTTTAAAACATTTGTGCTTTCTACTATTATTTCTTATTCATGGCAGAATATTTTCAATTTTCATTGACCTTTGGCCACTGCCAATTTCTTGCATTTTTTTCTTTTTCATGCAGATTTATTTCCATTTTAAAGCAGCGTTTGTTCTTTTTGGGCTCCCCAACTCCCAGAACTTTCACTTTTGCTTATTGTCTGCTCTACTTTCATGACATTTTTAGCACACAAACTTGCACAAACAACAGATGGAAACTAAGCAAATACCCAAGGCAAAACAACTATTTTTGTCACATCAATTATATTTCAAACTCTAAGCTAAATGTACATGAGACTATGTGGATAAGTAATGTTCTCAGAGCATTAGGATATATGCCTTTTAAGCATTGATCATGTTATGCTCATTCACTCCCTTGGTACTAGAGCATGGATTTAGTTAACAAGTGTCAAGTTGTATTTCTAGTGGTGAACTACACGACTAAAATTGAAAACTGGGGTTGATTTTCAAAACAAAATAAACACATAGAAAAAGACAGAGGAAAAATCATGCAAACATCAGACTCAAGATAAAAAAATGAAAAACTTGAAAAACCGACTCAAATTGACACAATTAATCGAAACAATCAAACAAAAAAAATCAAGCAAAACAAATATTTACACAAATAGTGAACAGTCCTAAAAAATCAAGCAAAACAAATATTTACAAGGGTAGTGATGAGGGATCCTAGAGTCATATTGGCCTTACTGGTTCTAATTTGGTGACAAACCCAATAGCCTAAATTTAGTTTGTGCTTATTCATCATGCACTACAAGATAAAAAGTTCATGTTTGGAGATCAGCCCTGAAATACTTATTTTTCTAGCAAAAGTAATTGCTAAGAACCTATGTAAAATCCTAAGAGACAAGTTTGCAATGGCATAGGCCTTTGCATGGCTGTCATAAAAAATAACAGAGGGGTTCTTAGTCAATTGTCTCTAAGCATCATTTTTATCAAAAACAGGAAAATCAGGGCAATCATTTAGGCAATTTAGATACTAGTCATAATTCAGTTCATCCTCGGTTACAAAACCTAACATCAAATTAAACTCATCCAGACTTTGGTGGGAATAAACATTCATTAATCTAAAATTTACCTCCTTAGCAGTCCCCATAGTTTTCTGTTTCTTAGAACCCATCCAAAAAGATAAATAAAATTCCAAAGGCAATTCTAAATAACATGGGTGCACAAGGTGAAATAAAGGTTCCCAGCCTATATTCTGAATAAATTCAGTTAATGTATCCAAAATTCCCAGGTCATACAACAGTTCAAAGTCTAGTTGTGCACAAGTAGTGGCATTACAATGATATTTAATGGCAAGTTTGTTAATTGAATCCATATCATCAAAGCGTAACCAGCTATTAAGGTTGTCAATGACTGGTGTTACCTGGTTTTGAGCTTTGCCTCCCTTGGCTCTTCCCTTTGTCTTGGCATGCCTAGCCTGCTCCAGTGGTACAGTTGCTGGTCTTGGTGGTAGCCCAGGGGTTTGTACTTTTTCTCTCGATAGATGAGGGTCCCTCTTGTCCTTGCTGTTCTCAACCATTTTGGCTTTCACCTTGACCCTCTTCTACTTTCCATGCCCCGCAGCTACCTTTTCTGTCTCTGCCCCAGGTCTGGTGGCTGACTCATCTTGTACCTCCATCGGTGCTTTCCGTTTCTCCCTCACACTGACCTTTTGTTTCCCTTTTCTCAGGCGAGATAAAGGGATCTCTTTTGGATCCTCCTCAGATTCCTCCACCAGCTCGACTAGAATAGTCTTGAATATTGGATCGGATGCTGGTTCTTCACCAGAGCTGGTAGATGATCACTTTGAAGGCTCTAGTGAAACCGGTCTGGGTTTCTTGACGACCTCGACAAATGGCATCGCCCCTTCAGTCACTCCCTTCCCCAAGTCATGTCTTTCTGATAATTGGGGTTATGGTACCCCTTTTTTGTCTTGCTCAATCTCCACTTGCGTAGCCTCGGCAACAAAAGTAGTTGTAAGCGGCGGTGGTGATAGTTCCACTGGTGGCACTGAGGGGGCAGGGGTTCGAGCGGTGGAGGTGGTGCGACAGATCTCGCCGAAGCCCGTAGAGGGGATGATGGTGGTGTGAGATGAGTGGGTCTTGTGGGAGTGACACCTCCGTACTGGTTCACATACTGCTCTACATCATCCGCCACCACTGGTTTTTCTGGAATCGGTGGTGAAGGCGGCGGAGTGGCAGAGAGGATGGCTTTTATTTTGGGCCTGGGTTTGGGAACTGGTTTTGAGGTTTTACTGGATGAAGGTTTTGTGGATTTTCCTCCTCTGGTTAGAACCATGGCTGATTTGGGATTTTAGGGTTTTGAGAGAGATGAGAGAAGAGAAGAAGATGATGGCGATTTGAATTTCGAGTGTGTTAGGAGAGAGGGAGAATTTTGTTTTAATTGGTAAAGTGGGGTTTATAAGATAAGTGAGGGTTTTAGAATTTGAGTTGGTAACGGGTTGATTTTTAATAAATAATGTTACCATTTGGGGAAGATAACGACAACAGGATTTATGTCAATCTAGAATCCGCGTCTTCTGTTTTTTGTTGGGATCACTTATTCATTCGCATCAGGACCCTTCCCCAGGCCTGGGAAAGAATCATGTCCACTCTCAACTGCTTTCTACACCTGCTCCTGCCAAAGAAAATCAAATCAATTGTCGATTAGATCTCTTCTGTTTTTATTGAAAGAAAATTAAATAAATAAAATGAAATAACACATGGGTTGCCTCCCATGAAGCATCATTTTTTTTTACTGTCTTGGACTAGACATGAATTTCTATTAATTTTCTGAAATTCGGTGGACTTGAACTTGTTCCACCGTGCAACTCTTGAAACTTTCATGGAAAGGCTTCAACCTCTGACCATTCACCTTGAAAGTTGTCTCTGTTTTCAAGTCTTGGATATCTATAGCACCATAATGATAAAAGTTAGCAACAACATATGGACCAATCCATCTGGATTTCAATTTTCCTGAAAAAATCCTAAATCTAGAATTAAATAAAAGTACTTTCTGGCCCACATAAAAATCTTTATCCTTAATCAAGCTATCATGATGTTTTTTTATTTTTCTCTTTTATCAATTCAGAGTTTTCATATACGTCTCTATTCTTCCAACTCTTGGTGTTGGAGTTTCCTCGCTGCTCAATCTCTGCTCAATTCGAGGTTACACTGCTTGATTGCCAAGAATAACCGATGTGCCAACTCCACAGGAAGGTGGCATGATTTCCCGTACACAAGGTTATAGGGTGTAGTGCTAATTAGGGTTTTGAACGCGATTTTGTACGCCCACAAAGAGCCATCAAGTCGTTGGCTTCAATCCTTCCTACTCGGGTTTACCGTCTTGGTAAGGATAACTTTTACCTCTCGATTGGAAACTTCGGTCTGCCCATTGGTCTAGGGTGATAGGTTGTTGACACTCGGTGATTAACCTGATATTTGTTGAGTAGTGTCGTAACCACCTTGTTGCAGAAATGGGTACCTCTGTCACTGATTATCACTTTGGGAACGCCAAACCTGTTTAAGATGTGAGATTTCAAAAATGATACAACAGTCTTGGCATCATCGGCCGCAGTAGCTTTGGCCTCAACCCATTTCGAGAGAATCAAATGCAAGGATTATGTACTAGTTTCCCCCATACTTGGGGAAAAGACCCATGAAATCTATTCCCCATACATCAAATATCTCGCATGCAAATATTGAGTTCATTGGCATCTGATTTGTAGCAGAAATATTACCAACTTTTTGACAATTAGGGCAATTCATGCAGAATAAATGACAGTCTTTAAACAAAGTAGGCTAGTAGAAACTAGTTTCAAGTATTTTAATGGTTGTTCTTTTTTGTCCTCTGATTCTGCGACTGCGTAGAATTATTCTCTGATTCTATCCTCTGTTGCTTAGCTCACTTTTTGTATTGTGTTTCTTTACGTGTGTTGATACCCGAATTTTGACACGAATAAATTAATTATTATTATTATACCTGCATTTTTATTATTCATTCTATTATTTACCTTGTAGCATTTATTTAGTACCAATCATATTTTTTCTATGAATATTTTTCGTTCCATATCATTTTATATTATGTTAGTTTATTTTCTTTTTTCTCATTCGAGTTTCTATCGGTACAGAAAGAGTTTTCTCCTACCATTGACTCGAACCAATAATAAATAGTCTCCCTCGTACACACCCCATCAACATTTAATGCCTCCTTTCGGCAGCATTAAATACCAACACCAAACCCTTACCATCGCCGAACCTGTCGTCGTTCACCCATCCATTACGCCATCGCCATCTCCTCTTCAAACATCACACCATCGGCGCTCTACCCTCCCTACTCCCTCATCCATCACCAGCAGACCCCCACCGCCGATCACCATCACCGTCTGCCTCACTCTCTCCCACACCTAACGGTCAGATGCCTCTCTACCCCCCTATTCCTTTGGCAAATGAACCTTCTCGGCTTCACCCTTTTGGCCCATCCTTCTATAAATCCCTCACCATCATCACCATCACAGAGGACAGAACTCTCAATTTCACTCTCACTCTGCAAAAATTCCAAACCCACACAATCACTAACAAATATCAACTCTCTCACATTCGGCCTCACCATCATCATACTAAACCCATCTTCCTCTTCACTGTCTAATACTAAACCGATCTTAACCCCCACTGCCAAATCACCAAACTCCATCGTCACCAACAAATCCACCATTACTGTCTCACCAAATCCACAGTCACCACTGCCAAATTACCAAACTCAATCCTCACCACATACCACCGCACAGCCTCACCACATAGCCGCTCTCTATCTCCATCACCTAAATTACCCATTCCCGACCGACACAAAATAAACATAGCCCTCCGAATACCCATTTCCTACACACATTCAATCAATACCCACCAATTCGCAATTACCCAATTCCAATTCCAATTCTAATCTCTCAACCATAACGATCTCTGCCAAAAATCCGAACATAAGCAATAACCATCAATTGCCCTCTCTTCATCTCCAATCTTCGCCTGCACCATCCACATCAACACACTCCCTCTCTGCCTCTGCCAATTAAACCCAAATTAATTCCACCCAAATCCAAATTAAAACCAATCGTTGCGCCTCTTTCTCCAAATATCAACCAAACCAAAAATCAACTGATTAAATCCAACGAACCACCACTGCCACCATTGCCGACCACCCCAACAACCACTTCAACCAAACTGAAACACCCATCACGCATCGCCACCGTCGGACCTCACCACTGCCGCTCCTCCAACACCGTCGCTCCTCCAGCACCGCCGCACCTCACCACCGCTACCATTCCTCACTGTCACAAATCTGAAATTAGAGTAACTCCCTTTATTTTATTTTCCTTTTGGTTTGCTGTTGTTACCTTGCTGCTATGGTTTTGGTTTTGTAAGAGAAAGTCTAGGTTTGCATTCAGGGAGAAGGAGGTGTGTGGGTTGTGGTACGGGCCAGCTAGATAAAAAAAGAAAGGGAAAATGTAAAATAAGGTACCTGTACGTTGGTTTTCACTTTATTTGACATCTCTACCTTTTTTCATCTTTAAATGGTACTCGTACTGAAGTGTTTGATCACATTTGGTACCTACGGCCTTTTTCGTCGCCACTTTACCGTTATGTAGCCTACGTGGCATGACACATCATCAATATGATGACATGGCATGCCACGTCAGCATTAGTTTAATATTTCTTTTCTTTCTTTTTTTATTTTATTTTCTTTCCTTTTCTTTTCCTTTCTTTCTTTTTCTTCCTTTTTCTTTTCTTCTTTCTTTCTTCTTCTTTCTTCCTCCTTTGCACACGAAAACTCTCATTTCCTCTTAAAAATCAAATCTTAAAAATTTGATGGGTTTGCCCATGCTGCCAGCCGCCGTCTTGACCATCAAATCCACCTCGTCCCTCACCGACTCGCACGACTCCGCCCGCTTCCGGCTGAATAGCCTCACGATGCAGAGCTTCCGCATCTGGCTCCAGAACGGGCGGTAGTGGGCGAACGCCATATCGGCGCAGTCGTAGGTGAGGTACTTGATGGCTACGGTGGCGGCACCCAACCCAAGTCCAACTTGAGCCCAAGTCCAATCCAACCCAAAATGACATGATCTAACTCGAAGCGATGTCAGAAATCACTCCCTCACCTCCCTCTCTGTCTCTTACCTTTCTTCTTCACTAAACACTCTCCTTCACATCAGCTAAACCCAAAACACATTTCTCTAGATCTGATTTCTCTCATTTTCACCCTTCCCTTCCACATAAAATTTCTCCAGATTTGGTTTTGCCCAAAAGTTGCAGTGTCGGGATGAGATTTATGGGGAGGATTGATGAAGATGGGTCGTCTGATTTTGATCAAGAAGTTGTTGATGGTGCAAAGACACAGATGTATACAAGAAGCAGAAGTTGTGCTGTTGGTGAAACAAGAGCAAGAGGTGGGTTTTGACTTTTCAATGGCTGGAAGAGGAGAGGTCTGTGCATTATTAATTTGGTGGCTTGATTTGTTCTTAATTTCTGTTGTTTTTGTAAAAGATTTGTATGCAATGTAATGTGTCAATTGGCTGAACCAAACTTTTCAGTGAATGGAATATCAACATATTAGAATTTCAGTACCAAATTTTTGGGTTTTATTCTCTTTTTATTTTTTAAGAATGACCATAATTGTAATGGATATTTTATAACCAGACCTAACCCTAGATTATGTCTGGTTTGAGAAAAGGGAAAAGGGAAAATGAAGAAATGAGGGGAGATGTCGCGACGATGGAGATGAAGGAGAGGTGTAAAGTGAATGACTCGTCATTCACTTATGTCCATGAACGACCCGACCCACGGCGGAATAATTCGGGTCGGATATGCTTGCGTGGCACGACACATCAGCAATGTCAGCGATCACTGCTGACGTGGCTCGCCACGTAGGCTACATAAAGGTAAAGTGGCGACGGAAACGGCCGCAGGTACTAAATGTGATCAAACACTTCAGTACGAGTACCATTTAAATACGAAAAAAGGTAGAGGTGTCAAATAAAGTGAAAACCCAACATACAGGTACCTTATTTTGCATTTTCCCAAAAAGAAAAGGGTTTGGGAGTGAGGAAGTTTCTAGTTGGGCCTGCTCAGCCGGCCTATTAGGGAGAGAAGAGAGCAGGTCGGTTGTGGTCTAATGATGGGCTGAATCTCGGCCCATCGGGGAAAGAAAGGGATTTTTGGGCTAGCTCGGTTAAGTTAGCCGAGCCCATTGCATTTTTACGCTAATTAATTTGTTTATTCGTAATTAGCTAATAATTTGTTTAGTTATTTGTGATAGTTTGTTAATTATTTTATTTGCTTGCTTGTAATAATTAGTTATTTATTTGTTTGTTTATTTATTGTTTATTATTGCTCGTGCTACTAACCTTGGTTTTATAGGTTAGAATTAATCGTTATTCGCCCTCAAGTACACTTTCCTCACCTTTTTTATTTATTCAATATTTTTTGTATATATATTCGTACGCATGACTATTTAGAATTGTTAAAATTAATCCGTTTGCATGAGAATTAATTTATATCAATAACTCACTTTAATAATTTCACTCAAATCATTAATAATTTTAATCAACCCTTGCTTGAACGAATGAGGCTTAGTAACTACTCAACGTTTATTTTATTAAATGCATGAAAATGAAATAGGATTAGTAATTTAAACATCACACTTTAAATCAATTGTATGATAATTAATTACTAAAATTCTCAATCTTTAATAAATCCAACAACTCAATACGAATAAAATCAATCCGAGAAAACTAAACAAAGTAGTAAATAAACATAGGATTTAATCTCTTCCAATAACTTAGGTCTCTCTAAAATTATTGGATAGTAAATCACCGAAGAAAATAATCATTCGAAAGCGAAAAGATAGTAAATGGTCCCTCTTAGCATTAGAGATCCCCTCTTAAAATGCAATTTAATCTTTAATGTTGTATGGTCATTTAAATTTAGTAATTCCTTACCGATCATTTTATGCTTGTTTCATGTGCGGTTTTATCCCCATGAATTTATTTTAATTTACTCTTATCTTGATGAATGTGTTTCGTGTGCGGCTTCGACCCCACTTCCCGGTTTTTCTCTTTTCAACGTGTTTTCTCGCATTCATATAAACGGTACTTTGCTAGTCTATGCATGCTTAGAATCACCTAGTAAATAGGATTAATCATATGCAAGGCCCAATGACAAAAGCTCAGTTGTCGCTTTAGTAAAGATTAATAAAATGGTAGTAATTTCACCTAATTAATCTTGCATGTAATCGGACTAATTTTGAACTCGGCTAAATTTAATTGAAATAGGTATACAACCAACCTTTTATATTTTTTTAGAGATTCAAAATTGTTTATTTTCTTTCAACAACTCGGCAAATAATTAGGATAAAATTAATCAAACCAACTTAAGAACTAAAGTGGCGATTCCCTCTGAGGACCCCAATTACTTGTTTTTCAACATGATTTTTAAACACCTCTTTTCAGAATCGGTAACCTTTTTAGGATGAGACTCGGGTGCCTAACACCTTCCTGAGTCCATAAATCGACCTCAAACCATCGTTCTCGGGTTAAAACCCTTTCTTTTGTGCCTTAGTTTTTATTCCATTTTCTTTCTTTTTTGGACTTTAGGTTTCCCTAAACCTTAGAAATATTAGGGTGGCGACTTCATTGATATGTGTTTTCTTTCGTCCCAAATCGATCGTGACGGTGCGACAACGTGTAATCTCTGGATTATACTGAATCAATGGCGAACCGGAGGACCTGGTCATATAACGAAAAAAATTAATTAGTACCGATGAATCCCCGGCAATGGAGCCAAAATTTGATGGTTGCCGAAACCGTCAAAATTAATTAAAGTATAATTCACCATGCAATTGTAATGAAAATAATAGCAAGTGGTAGAAAGGATCGTTCCTAAGGGATTCGTTGGTTAATTTCAATTCTTTGTAATAACTAGAAATATGAAAGTGGTAGATACCAATAATAGGGTGTTCGATGCAATTAATGAAAGAAATAGAAATAAACGAAAGTAGTAACAGAGTGATTGTGTGTATTCAAGTTGTGACAACTTCCCACTAAAGACTCTATCTGACCCATGATTCATGCTAATTGATCATTGATGCAAGTGTATTAATATCAAGACTTATAGAATGGCTATAGAAACCAGGTTGGTCACCTAGATCTCCTACTCTCCTCCTACACAAGATTCCTAAAGAGACACTCTATTAGAAACCCCTAATCGACTCAATAACCCTAAGAGACTCTATAGGATTTAATTGAATGGTTGATAAAAACACAGGGAGAGACCTATCCCAGGTCTGGGAGAGTGATGTGTCTACTCCTATAAACTTGATTCTACCATTTTTCTAATCTAACCCGTCGATCAGTTAGTCGCTTTCGTATTCTCCTCAACAATGTAGACTCCAATGTTTTAAGGAAAAACTGTAATTATGCAGGTTCTAGATGAAATTGATCAGGCTTTAAATAAAACAAGAATAAATTGACGTTTAATTAAAAAAGAGTAGAAATATAAGTTTTGAAATTTTGGAAGAACAATTCGATCTCACAATTGATGAATCATGGACAGAGAATTTTACCAAGAAGAAAGTGTTTAGCCTACGACAGACATAATGAAATTAACAAGATAAAAAATTGTGCATAAACTGAATTGAAATTAAAAATAAGAATAAGAACAAGAGTGTAACAATGGCAGAAAGTCGAAACCAGGAAGAAGAAAGAGAGACCTGTTTTCCCAATCCGCTTTTAAAATAGAAATCCTAATTGTTCAAACTTCTAGAGTGATAAGGATAAAATCAAATAAAATCAAATTGTTTTAAATCTCCTAAACTTAATATAGGAGTACAACCCAAGGAAGAGTTCTAATCGGAGAATGATTTCTTTAGAACAACTCTTCTAGAAGTAGACAACTCGCATCCAGCTCACGGCCCAAGCCCAGTCCGACTTCTCATTAATTCAGTTGACTTTGGTCAACGCTGCGAATCCTCGCCTTAACCCAGGCTTGGGATAGAGTCTGCTTCCTTTCCACTAAAACTGGCTCTAAGCAGGTGTTTCCTGCTCCTAAAGAATGATTCGCTTCTCAGCCACGTATTCTGTAAAAAGGAAGGAAAACCCATAAATTAACAGTATCATCATCCTAAAAGAGGCATAAAGAATGATGAATAATATGACATTTAACGCTCAAATCAGCATGCTTTTAAACTATAAGGGGTTAAGTGAAATATTTTGTAAACTATAGATTTTTTTACGTAGTTCACCATAATAATAAAAGAGGTAAATTACTAGTTGGGATAAAGCTAAAAAATAACTCTGAATTTTAATGTTTTAATTAATCACCCCCTTGGACTATTTTTTAATGACCCCCCTAAACTTATTTATTCTTATTTAATTACCCCCTTACCGTTAAAAATATCTAACGTGCCATAAATTTCATTAAAAAAAGTTGCCACGTTAGCGAAGACGTGGCAACTTTTTGTTAATGTGGTAACTTTTTTAATGGTAGGGAGGTAATTAAACAAAAATAAATAAGTTTAGGGGGGTCATTAAATAAAAAAAATAGTCCAGAAGGTGATTAATTAAACATTAAAATCCAAGGGTTTTTTTATAGCTTTAATGTGTTTGTATATACGAGCACATGCTTTGGCATATTTTTTTCTTTGGTAAACCTATATTTATTTCCCTTTATATATATCACATATTTATACTTATATATACATATTTGTCTTAAATAGTAGGTGAGATTAATTGAACTTATTTTTCCCTATTATTTTTTTCTTGATAAGATTTTTTTTTCCTTTTTTGGTTATACAAGGAAATAGATGATTATATCTAGTAATATTGTATTTATCCTTTTGTATAAATTTTTTTATTGGATGAACAAAAAAAGAAAAAAATAATAATTTAGAAGGTGATTAATTAAAACATTAAAATCTAAGGTTTTTTTATAAAAAAACTTTTACCCATTTTAAAAGTATTTTTTACACCAATTTGGAAGGAAAAAAAGTGTGAATTTTTTAAAATATTGGGTATGTGGATTTGCACTAATTTAGCAAATAAATCCTTCCATGCATCATTTGACACTAATAAAAATAAATGATTCTCTATAAACAAATAATTTTTTTCTTTTTTTTCATCCAGCAAACAAATTTATACAAAAGGATAAATACAACATTACTATATATAATCATCTATTTCCTTGTATAACTAAAAATGGAAGAAACCTTATTAAGAAAAAAAATAATTAGGAAGAAAAATCTCAATTAATTTCACCTACTATTTAACACAAACATGTATATATAAGTATAAATATGCGATAGATATGCGATATATATAAAGGGAAGTAAATATATGTTTACCAAAGGAAAAAATATATCACGTACTCGTATATAAAAACACATAAAAGCTATAATAAAAACCTCTAGATTTTAATGTTTAATTAATCACCCCTCGACTATTTTTTTTATTTAATGACCCCCTTAAATTTATTTATTCTTGTTTAATTACCCTTTACTGTTAAAACAGTTGTCATGTTTTCGCTGACATTGCAATTTTTTTTAACGAAGTTTATGACACATCAAATATTTTTAACTGTAGGGGGTAATTAAACAAGAATAAATAAATTTAGGGGAGTCATTAAATAAAAAAATAATTCAAAGGGTGATTAATTAAAATATTAAAATTCATGGTTATTTTTTAGTTTTATCCCATTACTAGATTGAGACAAATATAAAAGTCAATTATGCATAAAAACTTAAATGGGAATGAAAATGTAGATTTTGGGCAAACACAAGGCTTAAATAAGTATTGGGTTAATGAAAAATTTGGCACCTCTTCTTGTTTTCGCTCTTAAGTGGTACATGTACTCAACATGAATGTCACATTTGGTACCTGCCTCTAACACCGTCAACGAAGAGCCGTTAACTCGCCTACGTGGCACGCCACATCATACGACACGTCAGAGATGGTTCCACGTCATCCAAATTCAAAAAATTCAAAAAAATGTAAAAATTCTATAAAAAATTAAAATTAAAATCCAGAAAAATGCAAAAATTCCAAATAAATATTTAATTAATCTAAAAATCCAAAAAAATGTTAAAATTCTAAAAAATATTAAAAAAATTGTAAAAAATATAAAAATTTTGAAACAATTCCCAAAAAAATGTAAAAATTCTATAAAAAAATTGAATTAACCTAAAAATAAAGAAAAAATGTAAAAATTCCAAACAAATATTTAATTAATCTAAAAATTCAAAAAAATGTTAAAACTCCGAAAAAATGTAAAGATTCTAAAAAAAATGTAAAAAATCCAAAACAAATGTAAAAATTCTATAAAAAATTAAAATAAAAATCCAGAAAAATGTAAAAATTCCAAATAAATATTTAATTAATCTAAAAATCCAAAAAAAATTTAAATTTTTTTGAAAAATTGTAAAAATAAAAATAAAAATTGGATTGAATTTTTGTTTTTGGATTTTTAGATTAATTAAATATTTATTTAGAATTTTTACATTTGTTTTGGATTTTTTACATTTTTTTTTAGAATCTTTACATTTTTTTGGAGTTTTAACATTTTTTTGAATTTTTAGATTAATTAAATATTTGTTTGGAATTTTTACATTTCTTCTTTATTTTTAGGTTAATTCAATTTTTTTATAGAATTTTTACATTTTTTTGGGAATTGTTTCAAAAATTTTATATTTTTTACAATTTTTTTGGAATTTTCGCATTTTTTTGAATTTTTAGATTAATTAAATATTTATTTGGAATTTTTACATTTTTCTGGATTTTTATTTTAATTTTTTATAGAATTTTTACATTTTTTTGAATTTTTTACATTTTTTTGGATTTTTTGAATTTGGATGACGTGACATGCCACGTCAGTCATCTCTGACGTGTCGTATGATGTGGCATGCCACGTAGGCGAGTTAACGGCTCTTCGTTGACGGTGTTAGAGGCAGGTACCAAATGTGACATTCATGTTGAGTACAGGTACCACTTAAGAGCGAAAACAAGAAGAGGTGCCAAATCAGTTATTCAATTCGAGTATAGGTGCCAAATTTTTCATTAACCCAATAAGTATTCTTCCAATAGTACACAATTCGAAGTGGTAAAACGGGAAAACAATTCGGAGCTCGGGTCGGGCACATTTAGGCACAAAGAACGACTTGTCATACGCGATGATGCTGGTATTGCGCGACAAGTCATACATGGTCCGCAGAGCAGAGCGGCCACGGTCAGCTGGAAAATGGGGAATGGTTTTTTTGGTTAAAGGATTCTGGCGTTGAAAGCAGGCAGGTAGGCGCGAAAGACGATCCTTTACAAGTCCACGCGTTCCTTCACCATCCGTTTTAGTTCAGCCTCCGCACGCCTCTTCTCCACTCCTATAAAACACATAATACTACAACTTTTCGCATTTTCCTACTATTCAAAAAAAGTCGATCGAAAAAATTAGGAGGAAGAAGAAGCAGAGATTCGAAAACTTGATTTCCGATACGGAAAACTACGAATCGGTGACGATTAGCGATGTCGTTCTTCAGAACCGCGTCTCTCCTGTCTAAGCTTCGGTCTCGAGCGGTGAGTCATATCTTCTCTCTTTCTCCATTTGAAATTAGATTCGTTTGTTGATCTCTGTATTTTGGTTCATGTAAATATTTCTGTACAGGTTCAACAACCTAATCTCAGCAATTCAGTGAGATGGATTCAAATGCAAAGCACTTCTACGAATCTTGTAAGACTTTCTCCGTCTTTGTCGTTTCTGTTTGTAGTTTTTTGCGTTAATTGGTGGATGTGTATTAGTAATTAATTACTACTTCTTTGACCGTTCATTTCTTTCGTAGGATCTTCAATCTGAGCTCAAGGAATTGATCCCGGAGCAACAGGTGTGTATTTCTTCAATATAGTTTTTTTTTTGTCATACTACAACAAGAAGAAAGGATTGTTTTTACATTTTTCTCGATTTGTTCTTATAGGAGCGCCTAAAGAAGATTAAATCTGAACATGGCAAAGTTCAACTTGGAAATATCACCGTTGATATGGTATGTGCATACGCACTTCAGCCAATGCAAATGAAAAGGTTCTTGGTCATTTTCTAATTTGATTTCGATTAAAAAAGGTTCTTGGTGGGATGCGAGGAATGACAGGATTATTGTGGGAAACCTCTTTACTTGATCCAGATGAGGTGCGCTTAACTCTTCACTAGTTTTTTTTGATAAGCAACTCTTTACTAGTTTGTTAAGCATCATAAATTGTTAGTGTTACACTTCCAGATTCATTCATCAAGTTTTAGGGGTTTAAGGAATAGTCTGGGTGACTGTTAAAATGTTTCTCAGGGTATCCGCTTTAGGGGACTGTCTATTCCTGAATGCCAGAAAGTGTTACCTTCCGCAAAGCCTGGTGGTGAACCTTTGCCTGAGGGCCTCTTATGGCTTCTTTTAACTGGAAAGGTCAGTAGCTTTGTGTACAAAACAAGCCATCGTCCTTTCAACTCGCTAACTTTAGCAGCATTTACCACTTTTTTGGTATTCTAGGTTCCTAGCAAAGAGCAGGTCGATGCCTTGTCAAAGGAATTACGTGATCGTGCCACTGTTCCAGGTCTGTACTGTTCTCTTCTTTTTCTATATTGTGCCATTCAAAGCATGTATAATTAGTTCAACATACTTCCACTTGCAGCTTGTCCTGTTAAATGAATTTGATTCATTCATTCTACACTGTATGTTTAGATCGTTTCATAACTTGTAGACTGTGTAAGAGTTGTGCTGTTGAATACCTATGGTGATAATTCTGGCTTGAAATATAATACATCTGTCCACGTGAAATTAGCATTTATTCTTTGCTTCCACTTTGGATCAGCAATTTAATTTCTTTCATTGTTGACTTCTTCTTGGTTACAGATTATGTGTACAAGGCAATCGATGCCCTGCCTGTCACAGCTCATCCTATGACTCAGTTCACAACTGGTGTTATGGCACTCCAGGTTGGTAGATGTTTTGAGCATGATCTGCTATTTCTTTTGTTGTCAACTGTGGTTTGCTTGTTTTGTTGTTGGTCTTGTTTTGTCAATGGAAAATTGACATGAGAAAAATATGCAAATGAATATTTATAATAAGTTCCCTGGAAGAGATTGTGACACTGGTTTATCGCGCTGTATCAATGAGCATCCCAAGGACATCTGTAGCCTGTCTTTGTCACCATCTACAATGTTTTTTTTTCCAAGATAGTCCTTGAAACAATTTTATGGTGACCAGGGAGAAGTAGAACCCAAGATCAATTTGCAGTTACACACTAATTTTTCAATTATTATTATTTCTTTTTCCAAGGTAGTAAGTAAAGGGGCCAAAGGGTTTGGCCCTAAAACTTGGCTCTACCAGTTCTTTATTATTGTGTGGGAGAAATGAAGGTGGTGGATATACCCAGTGTTGTTTAGAGCGCGAAGTGCACTGAAGCGTTTTTGACATATAGTGCCTCAACCCTAAGCATTTTTCGCATTTAGCTTATCATATACCTTTGTTGAATTTTTATGTTCAATTTCAAAATATTATGTTTTTTCTTGAGAGGGAAAAATTTCTGTATGTTGCTTTTACAGGTTCAGAGTGAATTCCAGAAAGCATACGAAAAGGGGATTCACAAGTCAAAGTAAGGACTTTTGATTGGTTTCTTTGTTGTTCTCATTCTTCTTTGATTGGTATTGGTACCGAAAACAAAAAAATATCTCCAGGTACTGGGAGCCAACATATGAGGATTCTCTTTCTGTGATTGCTCGTGTGCCAATTGTAGCTGCTTATATCTACCGAAGGTCAGTGGGTTCTTATAAGTCACCCTCATTCATTGGACCTGATTGTACTTCAACATGTTGTGCAATGATGCGTGTCTTGAAATTTTCTTAACGCTCTCCACAAAAGTTTGTGGAATTTTTCTTGAGTTCAAAATTTTCAAAAAAAAATTGTATAAGTTAAGCTCTACTGAGTATCTGTTAATCTGCATTGATGCTTTCCTCGTATCACTCAAGAACCTCCTTTTTCTCTGTTTTTCTTGTTGTTAATCTTTCTGTTCTCTGGTGCATATTTGTGCCCCTCTGTCTACTTATGCTGCCTCTTTGCAAGAAGATGTTTGTGACTTTTTGACCTTTGTTGCATCATTAAAGGATATACAAGGATGGGAAAGTTATTCCTGCAAATGACTCACTGGACTATGGTGGAAATTTTTCGAACATGTTGGGATTTGATAGTCCGCAGATGCAAGAGCTTATGAGGCTCTATCTTACAATCCATACGTATGTCTCTATTTTGTTATCTGTGATTCTACTCACTAACACTTCATACCCTGCTCTTTTTTGCTACTTCGTGAGCTAATTGTTGTAACTTACTTTTGATATTCTGCGGCAGTGATCATGAAGGTGGGAATGTCAGTGCTCATACTGGTCACCTGGTTAGTATTTATTCTCTAAAGACTCAAGTTAATGGCTATGCCAAATTAATATTCTCAGTGGAGGGTGGTTTGGGTGGTTTAACTGACATTTCACCCAGTAAAATGCTGGTGTATGTGTTCCTGTGTGATCATTTTTGTTTAATCCATGAGCAGGTTGGTAGTGCACTTTCAGATCCATACCTTTCATTTGCAGCTGCATTGAATGGTTTAGCTGGACCACTCCATGGGTTGGCTAATCAGGTTTGTAAGCCAATTTTTTCTCTCATAGGTTGCTTTTCAATTTTTGAGGAAACTTTATTCATTACCATTGATGTTGACCTTCATATGGAGGTTACGGCAGGAATTGTAATTTCTTTGGTGTTCCTGCCATTCAACATTTTTTAGCTTTATAGTCCTACTGTCAACCATAATTTTGAAGTAATACAAAGTTAATGAAAGAGAAAATTTTGATGTTGACCTTTTGGATCGTAAGGTAGTGGCGCATTGACTTAATCCAGTGAATGAAAGAGAAAATTTCAGGCTTAACTCAAGCTTGTGCCAACATTGGAAATCCTGGTCAAAATCCCACATTCTTGGGCTTTTTTTGTTTGTGTGCGCTTTTGGCATGTTAGAAATGTAGAATTGTAAAAGCAGCATGTTTCTCTCTGTTGGCTATAGGTGGGTGGGATGGAAGTTGGTTATTTGTTAATAATATCAGTGAAATTAGAATCTCTTCACTGATGTAAGGCTGGTATATCAGTCACATGGTTGTTCTCCTTGTTACGCTCTCATAATTGTAAAAACATATATTCAGATCATACTTATCATTGTTGTTTGGTTTCTGGTTCTTAAGAATGTTGTGTCACTGTGCTGTCATACTGTAATATAATGTCGTATCACCCTTACGATTTTGGCTGCCTCTTATTTCTTCATTTCTTATTATATGGTCTTCTACAATGCCTGTTTACACAATTATCTACTGCAGTGTAAATTTGCTTTTAGCTGTAGGAAATTGCTTTTAATATCATTTTGTCTTCATTTTTGACAAATATTGTGGTACAGGAAGTTCTACTCTGGATTAAGTCTGTAGTGGAGGAGTGTGGTGAGAATATAAGCACGGAACAACTGAAAGAGTATGTGTGGAAAACACTAAACAGCGGAAAGGTAGTCCTCTGGATGTGAAGTAAAAAATATATGTTGGTTAATAAGTTCTATCATATGCTTTGCCGAAGCATTTTAGTTAATTTTGGTTCTCTCACAATGTAAAAATAACTTGAATGGCACTTGGCGGGTATGCTATGATGGTTCTAACTTGCTCCCTGTAGTCCGTGCTTTCTAATTGACCGCGATTGTGAAATCTTCTTATTTTCTGTTTCTATAAAACTATAGTTTAACTAACTGTGTTATTGATATGTTTAACTTCATGTTTCCAAAATGCAGGTTGTTCCTGGATTTGGTCATGGTGTTTTGCGTAAAACTGATCCAAGATACACATGCCAGAGGGAGTTTGCATTGAAACATTTACCTGATGATCCACTATTCCAACTGGTTGTGTCACCATACCTTGGTTACATAACTTTAATCCCGAAATTACTCTCACTTTTTACTGACATAAGTTTTTTCCTGTGGATAGGTGTCCAAGCTTTATGAAGTTGTGCCTCCAATTCTTTTGGAGTTAGGCAAGGTGAGTTGCTCGCTTTTGGCTCTAAGCAGAAAATTCATGGATTCCAACTGTACATATGCTCCAAGTTCCTTTTTCCAACTGAACCAATACGTGACCTTTTGCTGATTGTGATCTAATATGCGCTTGTAGGTTAAAAATCCCTGGCCTAACGTTGATGCTCATAGTGGGGTGTTGCTGAACTATTATGGTTTAACTGAGGCTAGGTAAAGTATCTCCATTTTCTGTTATTTTATGCGGTGAAGGTTATTGTTATGGGCTTATAGCTTCCATTTTGGAGGAAAGTGACACCCTTCATACATTTTGGATTGCTGACAGGTACTATACCGTTCTTTTTGGTGTATCAAGGAGTATCGGGATTTGCTCTCAGGTTTAAACTGCTCCCCTTTTCTTCTTCCGTTAATTTACTTGCGTGTTTACCTTGAAATTTTCCTGAACTATTTTTTGTTGCTTCAGCTGATATGGGACCGGGCTCTTGGATTGCCACTTGAGAGACCAAAGAGTGTTACAATGGAGTGGCTTGAAAATCACTGCAAAAAAGCAGCTTCATCTTGAGGAGTGAAGACTGCTGTGTTGTTTTAACTGCAGTAATAATTGCCCCAAAACACGAGCTTTGTGATAGAGGAGCTCGTAAAGTTTTACGCTCCGTTAATCTAGTTTTTGAGGCATTTTCACTTGGCGGTTGATTGTTTTACAAAATTTATTCTTCACTCGTAATATATATGATGGTTCTGGCTTGAGAGAGTTTTACTTTAGTGGTGAATTTTGTTGAAATCTTGCAAAGTCTATTAAAGCCATAGCCATTGGAATGAATTACTCCCTCCGGTCTCCAAAGAATGTCTTCCTCGCATTCCAAAATTCAGTAAGGAACGCATATCGAGGAGGCGAGGCATTATTTGACCTCAAAAAAATCCGAAATTTTTTGTGAACGTACGTTAATCCATAACGTACTTCCCAGAAAAAATTAGGGGCAAAATTGTCTCAAATAATAGGTCTGTCGGCCGTTTTAAGATACGTGTCGAAACAGTAAAAGCAAAAGCTAAAACGACGTTCTTTCGAGACCGGAGGGAGTATTTGTGAAATCTCTCTTCCTCCATCTTTATTTTCTGCAAAAAATTTAAGTTTCATCCTCCCGAAATTCATTTTCCAAACGTGACTGACAAGAAATATTATTTCTACCATGGCACGTGGGATTAAAAAAAAATGATGGAAAGAAACTCGAGACCTTATCCATTTGCCACAATTAACAGATATTCCGCTTGCCAAATGCCACTGATTTGGGAAGGGAACGGCAACAACGACAGCCACATTCAATGATCACTTGCTCAGTTGCTCCTCTTCCCTGTAATTGGCAGAACACACACAGCAAACAAGCAATGGTGTTTGAATTAGCATTATTTGACTTACAAAAGGGGATAGAATAGAATCATAGTAGAGAAAAGAAAGAAGAATATGGTTCCAATTGCAACTCCAACTGGGGTTTTCACCTTCTCTTCCTCCTCTCTTCTCCTTCCCCCAAAACCATCTTTCCTCCTCCCTTCTCTTCTTACCTCAAAGCCTTCTCCTTTTTGTTCTTTCAAGACCCTTTCCTCCAATTCTTCCCAAAACCATCATCTCCTCATCACCACTGGTATGTATTCTCAACTCTCTTCCTTAATTGATTACTTGCTTCCTTTACCGACATAACTTTTAGTGTGCAAGTTTGCTCACCTCATTCTCTGCAGAGTGCCCTGATGGTAGTGTTGTGTTCCAGTTTGGAGATGATGATGAGCTTGCTCAACTTCAAGCTGAGTTACAAGAGAAGGCTAAGGTCATTAGTACTCCTGCTAATTCCGAAAATGAATTCTCTGATGATGATGATGATGATGATGATGATGATGATGATGATGATGATGATGATGATGATGATGATGATGATGATGATGATGATGATGCTGATGATGATGATGATGATGATGATGATGATGATGATGATGATGATGATGATGATGATGATGATGATGATGATGATGATGATGATGATGATGATGATGATGATGATGATGATGATGATGCCATGATCCATTACAAGGTTTTGAGTCCTAATTGTGCTTCTGGGCTGGATGTGAATTCTTCTGATGTGGACAATCAGGGTGAATTTCACACTGAATTGTCTCCTTCTGTGCCTGCTGAAGAGTCTACTGTTTTGGCATCTGTAGGCTCTGGGGAGGAGAGTATTAGTGCTTATGGAAGTAATGGTGATGATGGCAGTAGCAATCATGAAGGTGTTGTTGTTGGGCACGTGGTTCCTGAGGTTACATTGGCAAATGCAGCCGTTCTTGTCGATGAGGAACCGACAATATCTAATGCAGTTGTTGGTGGTGAGGAAATTGGTGGTGATGATGATGATGTTGATGATGCATCGATCTGTTACAAGGTTTTAAGTCCTAATGATGATTCTGGTCTGGATGTTAATTCTTCTGATGTGGACAGTGCGGATGAATTTCGCACTGAATTGCATCCTTCTGTCGGTACTAAAGAGTATACAGTTTTGACAGCGGTGGAGTCCGGGGAGGAGAGTATTGGTGCTTGTGGAAGTATTGGTGATGATGGCAAGAGCAATCAAGAAGGTGTTGTTGTTGGGAACGCAGTGCCTGAGGTTACATTGGCAAATGCAGCCATTCTTGTCGATGAGGAACCAACAATATCTAAAGCAGTTGGGGATGCACCTGTTGCTGTTGAGGAAATTGACAACTTGAAGATGGTTAGTTCTTGCTTTGTTCCAAATCTTGTTGAGATTTCTCCCCTTTGTTCCACTTTTTTTGGCTGCTTTGCTGGTTTTCCATGTACATGGGAGTTTAATTCAAATATACTTACTGCGCATTCCATATTTATTTAATCAAAGTTTCTTCGAAGGTGATAGGTATCATTTTGACAAAGTACCAGGCAACCCTAAAAGCTTAAGTTGTTAGGTTAGCTAAGAAGTGGTTTTAACTAATCGGTGATTATCCTCATTTTGGTCTCATTATGTGAAATTGATCACCCAAATCCGCATACATTATACTCCTTGGCCAATGTCTTGGACTGAGCAACTATTTTAAGATTTTGTTTACCTTCTGGTGTGTTGTTTTGTCGTGTTTGGTACTTACCAAAGCACTTTCTTTTGGTTTTGTGATGGCTTCTTAATAAGGCGTGGTTTTCATATTAATAGTTTTCAATGGCAAGCTGTTGTATTCCATGCCCAGAAGATACTGACCGAATTTCAATCTTCCATCCTTTATTGTGTTTATAGTATATAGATTTTTGCTTTGACCTTATGGAATCTTACTGTTAAGAATAAGACATTTCACCACGCATTCGACCTTTTGCTAGTTTATGGAGTTTATGTTTTTTGAAGAAAAAAGATAAACAGGCTCAATAACTTTAGTTTAAGCTCTGTTATTGTAGTTAGATGGAAATGTGACTTCCTCAATTTGTGAAGAAGAAATAACTGACAGGCAACCCACTGGTTCAATGGATATGCCGATTCCCCATGCAGTAGAGCCTCTGATGATTGGAGCTGCAAAGATTAGGTAGGCTACCTTCCCATATCTCCTTGCACAAAAGATGTATTATATATATGAGAAATACCTTCTATACATAGAGGGACATAAGTCATGAAATGAGATAAACCACAGAAACACAGGGCTTCGTAATCTCTTTCGTAGTTTTTGGTTTAGATTCATGGTTTATGTTGGAGTGAGTTCTTTTCTTTGCTTCTCATACTTGTTATATTAAATCATAATAATCAGGGAGGAGATATTGCACAGAAGTGTTTTGTGTTCTGGTGCTGCTTTCTTGACCCATCCCTCTAAGGTACTTCCATAATAATATGAGTATAATCCAGATATTCCATCTCTCTGTCCAAACATCATGGCATTGTTTGATATATCCTTGGCTTTTGGTTAATTTTGGATGTTAACTCCACCTGTGGGATCGGCCATATTCACCCATCAAAGCGACAGATGTGTTGAGTGATAAAACATTTATCCTCCTTCTACAATCCCATGGATGTAGTGTAATTCTCTATCATTGTATGGGAAGTATCAGGTTTTGGTGTTAGGTTGTAGTATGGTAGGTTTATATAATGTGTCCAACAATACATTTTCCCTGTTTAGCGAGTATATTTCTAATCTTTGAAATTCAAGACTGCATATTAAGCCTAACATTCACTTTTGTTGTCTGATGTTAAAGATGGATTGATAATCGGGAGAGTAATTCAATAAATAATAATTTCCAGGCATTGACAGGTGTAAAAGATGCTTATTTTGTTGATCGGAACTGGTTTGGTATTGCCGATGGAGCAGGACAGTGGTCGCTTGACGGTATATCTTTGGTGCCGTTCTGAAGCGGTGGTTTAATGTGTTGGACTATTCCCAGTTTTTGCATTGTAAAGATGAAGTCTTTAGCTGAAGCTTTTGACACTTGTCAGCTTATTAGAAGTCATCATGCACTAGACCTCTATCAGACTATCATGTCTTAACAAGATACTCTCTCTGCAGTTGCACAAATGCTTTAAATTGGGAAATTTCTGAGGCATCTTCTCGGGTTTATCAAGTTCAGTGAGCATTTTTATGATTTTCCTTAACTTTCAGGAATAGGTACTGGACTATTTTCGCAAGAACTCATTGAAAATTGCAGAAAAGTAGCTTCTGATGACAAGAGCATATCATTCCATGATCCAGTAGAAGTTCTAGACAAAGCAATTTCGAAAACAACATCTCCTGGATTATCAACAATTTTGGTTGCTTCCTTTGATTGTCAGGTAAGATGTTGATGGAACTTCTGACATCAGATTGGTTGCAGTAAACTAAGTTTATTTTTTTCCGAAGCAGTAATGAATCAACAGGTTTTGTCCTGTTAATTTGCCAAATTTTCTCTGGTAATCTACAATATTCCTGGTGTATGACTGGTGTAGCAATATAAAATGGGATCTCTGAAGGACACTGATATATTGCGTATCATATTTTTACGTATGTATGTGCTTTAATCTGTTGCCACATATACAAACTGAAAACCTCACACCTTTGAGATTGGCATCTTACGCAGAATGTGAGGTTCTCATGCTGTAAACTTTACCTATGCCCAAGTTCAGTTCAGGTCAAGTCGAGCTATCTCTAACAGTTGGGCTCAAGCTTAGCTGATTTTTTCTTTTTGGCAAATGCTTTGTAGCCAAGGTCATTGAGTCAAACTCTAGGCCAAACGGAAACATAATTACTGAAAGAAAGTCATAAACTTATCACTTCCTTTATCTCCTCTGCTTTTTCTTAGAAGCAAAACAGAGTGCGGAAATAAGCACATCGACCCAGGATTTGCACCCTACATTAGACATAATAATAGTGGCTGCAATGCAGTTGTTGGATAGATTTGTCTTTTTCCCCTCCTTATGGAGAATGTCTTCGGGAATTTTAGAAGAGTTCCTTTATGATTCAGGGGGTAGAAAGTTTACTGTATGACATTGTTGCCCGTTCTTTAAACTTAAGAGTTAAGAATGTAACACTTTTGTCATTGCCGATTGCGAGCAGGTTCTGCATGTGGCTAATGTTGGAGACTCGGGATTTATCATTGTAAGAAATGGCTCCATCTTTAAGCGGTCTTCTCCAATGGTGCATGAATTGAATTTTCCATTACAGATTGAGTGTGGTGATAATCCTTCTGATGTTGTGGAGGTAACAATGAATTCAAATTTAGCTGTGATTTTTCTTAAGTAATCAAACATTACAATTGTTTTCAAAAGAACTTTTTCCACTGAGAACTTTGCAGGAGCATTTTTTCCTTTTCGAGTTTGTACATGCACCTACATGTCCTAAGCCATCGACATGATTGATTATTCTTCATCACCTTCACATTCGATGAAGGTCTTGATCCAGCTCACTTCTTGGTGCCGGCCAAGATGCTACCACGTTCTTTTATTATTTTCCTCTGTAGGACAGGCTATGACGGTTAGGGGGTAGGGAAGGGAAACAAGTGGGACAGTTTTGCGACAACAAGCTTTGTTGAATATGCTTTATTACTCACTGTAATGGATTGATTTTAATGGTGCAAAACACAATGCGTTTCAGGTTTACAGAATTGATCTGAACGAGGGTGATGTTATTGTCACCGCCACCGGTGGTCTTTTTTACAACGTTTATGACCAAGAAATAGTCCGGATCATCTCAAAGTCACTGCAAGCTGGTTTGAACCCCCAGGTGCACCTTCTAATATTACACCATCTTTCGTCAAGTTTCTTTTGCTCTCTTTGATGTAAAATAGGTCTTGATATTTCATTGACGAATGAAACCATTATTTTTGTTCATTTTCGAGTAGGTCGTTATATTGATTTCCCTGTTAATAACGCGGAGTAATTACATGGTGCACCTGGTGTGTGTATGGTTCAGGAAATAGCAGAAATGTTGGGATCCAGAGCTCAGCGGGTGGGGAAGTCAACATCTGCAAGGAGTCCATTTGCTGATGCTGCACAAGCAGCAGGGTATGTGGGATATAGAGGTGGGAAGCCTGATCATGTAACTGTTATAGTCTCCATTGTACAAAACAGTCCCTTAAGTTAATCTCTGTGCAGTAAATTTTATCTACTTAAGGGGAAAGTTGATTTGTGTACCCCTCCCTCAAACTTTTACCGAACAATTTTTGCTATTTTCGTTCTTTTATCACCATACTTTCACCATTTATCATGTCCTTCTCGTCTCATTTTTCGTCGACCCAAATACTACCTTCGTTTCTTAAAGAACATTGTTTAAGCAAGGTAGTTTGGTCTATAAAAGAACTGTCATTTTATCCTATTTTTTAGGTAATTTGTAAATTGTGTCATTCTTATGTACCCCCTCCCGTAAGCAACTGAGAGTCTGAGACAGCCCACCACTTTCTTCTAGATGAAAAGAAAAATGAAATACCTCCACATTGAGATAAATTAGTAATACATTTTGAGTCGGTTCGATGATACAGTATTAGAATCTATGTAACTAAACAATTTGATGTACGAGTCCTCGCACCCCGATATCTATATAAAATTGATTTAATTTTAATACAAAATATGGTAAACTTTTGCAACTTTCAGACACAAAAGTTTTCACATGAGAAGGTATAATTAAATATAAGTTGAGAAAGAAATAATTTTCTATAAAGTTTAAGTTTTTTAACGGCACAATCTCAATCAATATAAACTCAATATGATAGCGGAACCAATATGATTCAACGGTTCACTGAGGATCCTAAAGCTCATGTCACATATCAATCTTATAGAATCGCAGGTCAGAAAGAATGTTGAGAATTGAATCCCACGTTAGATAGAAACTATAACTAAATAAATAAAAAATTAAGGAAGGACAATCTTTCACAAACCTTAAAGTCTTCTAATCTCAACCAATAATACTCGAGAGACAACAACCACCTACCGATCTCCTCATAGTATAAGTAATGTTATTTATTTCTTGTTTTCTGGGTTTCTATGTCTAAGTTAGAAAAAAAAGAAACGTGACCAGTTTTATTTCACATCCGTGTTCCTCTTTGAAATTCCTTTGTTAAAAAGTGCTTCTCACCCGGCTATGATTACATATAGTTACATCCGTTGCTTTAGGCATGTTATGCACCAACCCAAAGGATCTTTTCTTTTCATTTACATATTCATACTTTTATTTATTTGTTTTGTTGTTTTAACCAATTAAGATGAACCATTAGATTTGATAGTTATAGCTCCACAAATTAAATTGTTACGAGTTGTTATATGTAAGTGAGTCTATTATTTAAATTTTTAATATTTCAACGTTCAAATTTTATCAACTTTATCCACTATTTATATGTAATAACTTTATCATAGTTGAGTACTGATATGAAAAGTCAAAAATCATATAACTGGTTAAATAGGTTAGACGAAAAAACAAATTGGGGTAAATTTGAAAGACAAAATATTGGTCAAAGGGGTTAGGTGAACAAAATATAAATGTGGGTAAATTTGAAAGTGTATAATTTGGGGGTAAAATTAAAATTGTCCAAAAAGAATAACATATTAACATAACATTTGATTTATAATAAATAGAAAATAAAAATATAGTATAAGCATTATTGAAGTAGTACTTTTAGCATTAGTTGAAAGCTTCTTGAATTTAAAATTATGAAATTTCAAAATTTTGATCTGAAAATTTATCGAATTGAAAGCTTGTTGAATTTAAAATTATGAAATTTCAAAAAATTTGATCTGAAAATTTATCGAAATGGAACGAAATCGAATAAGCATTATGTAACGATAAAAATTTTAGGATATGATAAATAGAAAAAGGCAATACCAAAACATCTTATCTTTTTTAAAATTGATAATACTCTAAAAATATATATAAAAAATACAAAAATATAGTTTTAAAAAATCTAAAAGAAGAAATAAGAAAATTAATCATTATTACTACCTATAAAAAAATCATGATTGGGTAGAAAAAAGAAAAAAAATAAAATCCACAATGACCAAAAAAAATATCACCACCAACAACATTCCATTCTCTTTTCAATTCCAAGTCCAACCCACAATAAAAGCCCCACCACCACTACCTACATCCATGTACGACGCATCTCTCACCCACAGCACCGACCTCACAGTGAAATGACCAAGACACCCCTCTCTCACTTTTCCCTTTATTTACCCCTCCCCTGACTGCTCCTCTCCCCAATCCTCATAGCTCTCACTCACACTCGCTAAAACTCATCACAAATACACCACTCTTTTTCGAAAATGAAGCTCACTTCTGTCCTCTTCTGCATGCTCGCCATCGCGGTCGCCTCCGTTGACGCCGCTTCATCACACACCCACGCCGCCGCCCCTGCCCCATCTGTGGACTGCAACAATCTGGTGCTGAACATGGTGGGCTGCTTGTCCTATGTTTCAAACGACAGCAAAACCACCAAGCCGGAACCGGACTGCTGCACTGGGTTGAAAACCGTCTTGAATACCGACGCGGAATGCCTGTGTGAAGCTTTCAAGAACAGCGCTCAATTCGGTGTCGTTTTGAACATCACTAAAGCCCTCTCACTCCCTGCTGCTTGCAAACTCCATGCCCCTGCGGCCTCCAACTGCGGATCATGTCAGTTTTTTCCCCCTCTAATTATTTTAATAAAATCAAGGGCAAATATGTAATTTCTCTCTAATCGGAAGGTGTGCTTTTGTGCTGCAGTGGCTTTGCCTCCTTCTGGTGCGGCGCCTGGTATGTGTTCATGCTCTTCTAGTGTGATGTGATGTGATGTGATGTGATCTTTGGGGTTTCACTGTTCTACCTTTTTTATTGTTATTATTTTCTTAAATTCTTTTATATAATTTTATATAACTTGAGATTGATGTGCAGATGGCGATGTTGTGGTATTATATATTAATTTATGTTTCAACGTTTTTTTATTTAATTTTCTTCCCTCTTGGTGCTGGTAAAATTAATCTTTGGGAAGAACTTTATTTTAACCTGGTTATGTTTTTTTTTTCTTTTTCAAGTTCTGGGAATTGTTGTGGTAAGCATTTGTCTCCTAGCAGCAACTAATCCTTGCCAAAAATGTGTATATGAGCTGTTCTCTTGGTGGCACTTTCTACAATTGAGATGCTAAAAAGAAAGACAAATGTTAAATTTCCATCTAATTTTCCTCATGATCCTGACTTTGGATGGTCATAACTAGTAACAATTTCTTGTCAACATGGGCCCAAGGCTTTTTATTGAAAATGATGGCTTTAGTTTCAAAATTTCAACTTTTTTGAGCCAACTTGCTTCATGGTTCAATAAGTTATCAGTTTTGACAAATTTGCAAGTTCTTATTGTGAAATTAGTAGTTATCTGACTGGCTATAATACCTTATATTCTATGTTTGGAAATCTAAATATATCTGAAATAATCCAACAGCCTCCTAAACAGGCCATGTGCTTCTTTAAGATAAACTGTTTATCCAAGCTCCTGCCATATCTTATTAACATGGCATTATTTGATTGTTGTCCTTGTGGGGTTTCACTTCACATGTATATTTTCATGTTATTTAGCACTTAGGGTAGATAATACTTTTTCCATGTTGTTTGGCATTGTTCAATAATTTTCATCCCCATTTTAGTATAGTGGAAGCTACAATTGATGGAAATAACTAAAGGACAATTACAATGCTTGCTTATTGATGGTTATGTTTGTTAGTTTGTGTTGTTCTTTCTGTGTGATTTGAAATTGTTGATTAGTAGCCACTTTGGTCATCAAATTTATACACAGTGTCGAATCTTGGTTGATTTCTCTGACAGAAGGATCTGCTGCTGCACCAACTGGGACTAGCGGAGAGAATGTGCAAGCACCAGCTCCATCTCCAGGATCTTCTGGTTCACATGGATTGTCCATGCCCATTGGATCGCTTCTTGTTAGCATCATTATCACATTGTTCTCTACTCTTTGAGTGAGCTTATGGTACTGTTTTGAGGAGGAGAGTTGTGAAGTGAGGGAACTAATCTGATGCGTAGTTTTTAATACATGTACTGGCTGTCATTAGTCATCTTGATCATGAACGTTTATTGAAGTAGAGATTCCTTTCTGGGTAGCAACTGGTTGCTAAAATCTTGTTTATCGCTCTCGTTTATGATTGTTACTTGTCATCTATGGTGGATTTGTTTTGTGCTCGAGTCTGAGAAACCATAGAATTTCTTTTGGGATCCATAAGACTCATTCTCATCAGTTAGGGCAGGGAATCTATTCAAGTAGTAGTCTTTTTTTATGATTACTGTTCTTTTTCTCCTCTGGCATGCTAATTTTATTTTATTTTCCTTTATGAATATGGATGTGGCCTGTGGGGCAAGTACATTTTCGTTTTGTCCGCCGTTTAGCGCATGCGGCGTGAGATGATTACTACTTTGCTGCTGTTCATATCGGTGCATTAAATCATGGGGCCCTACAATTTATAGGTTCATGTGCTTCTGTGGTTTTTGTATTTTTTCTGTAGTCTTCTATTTCTGGTGTTCTTTTTTCTACTCTATTCATGCCTCAGATTGTCTAACTTAAGTCTATGATTAATATTCGACGCAATGTAAAAAGAAAGAAAAAACACAACCCATGATTGTCACTTTTAAATTTGAAATTTGTTGGTGGGCTGCCATTGACCCCAACTTAATTGCAGTTCACATGTTAATTTATCAAAAAGAGATTTTCAAAAACTCCAAATAATAAGAAGGTTGTTGTGTGAAGTTATAAGAAATTGTAAAGATAATTGAAAGATATATATTATATATAAATTATATGTTTTAACTTTATATCACCAAGAATGTTGGTGTTGTGTTCGCAAATATGCTGAATAGGTGTCCCAAATTTTAATTTTTTAAAAATTATTTTAAAGTTGAACCAATATGGTTAAACTTAGATAAAATTAACTAATTCATCGGTTTGGTTAAACTAGCCGGTGGGTCGATTGATTGTTTAACAAAACTCAAAAATAAAAGTTTTAGGGATTACTAAGATCAGTCTTGTGATGGAATTGCGAGTTTTCCGGTCAAATTGAGCGAGCCAGTGCGAGTTGTTAGTTGATAAAGAATTGTATATCAATGAGGATATCTCACTAATTTAGCCATGTTTTTTTGCTATATTAATGGACCTGTCCCTTAAGATAGGGATAATAACTTTTTCTTAAACAAATTCAAACACCTCTTCATTTCCAATAACAAAGCTTAAAACTAAAATTAAGAAGGAACAAGTTTAATCAGTAGCTCTATTTTGAAACCTAATTATTCTAAACCCATACACGAGCCTTGAAGCAGGTAATTAATATAGAAATATGGTAAAAATATCATTCTTTTCAATTTTTTTTTTCTTTCAAAATTTGACTTCTCTTCTCTTCATTTGATACGTTTAAGCAATCCATGAAGAGAACAAGCTTTAGTACCTCCGTTTCACAAAGGATATTGAAGCATAGAGTTTTTTTCCAAAATGCTTGTCATTTTTAAATTATTTAGGTAAAAGGTTTTACATTTTTATTATTTTAATAAAATTAAATATCACTTTATCTTTTCCTAAAAAATGTTATTTACTTAATGCATTCAACCCCTTTCCTACGATTGGTCAATTTAAAAAAAAAAAAGAGTATTACTCTCTATGTTTCATATTAAATGTCATTTTAGACATGGATAAAAAAATTAAGGAAATCATTAGGCATAAAATTTTAAAAAAGAGAATATTACTCTCTATTTTATATTAAATGTCGTTTTAGACACGGGCATAAGAATTAAGAAAATTAGTCCAAAAAAAATTAAGAATACTTTTATTATTAAAAAATTATCTCTCTTCCATATTAAAAAAATTAGTCGATTTATTTCCCCTCTATATCACATAAATTAATTATAAATCACTTAGGTATTTGCAAAATGACATTTAATTTGAATTTTTTTTTCTCTCTAAAACGACATTTAATTTGAAACGGATGGAGTAAAAAAAATGAATTGGGTCAATAAGAATCATAAAATTTTACCAAATTAATAAATAGACTTGTCAAACTTATTTATAATAGGGTCAACATGATATATTAATTTTTTTCTAATTTTATTTTTCAAAAGGATTTAAAGTCAACTTTAGCGAGAATAAAATTATTCTCTTATTTTTCAAAAAAAAAATTATAATCTTAAAACTTCAAATTTAGGTAGCGTTTAGTGACGGAATGTTATTTTCCCTCAAGAAAGTGATTGAAAGGAATGTTAGTTTTTTGTGTTTGGTTAGCATTTAAGATTCATATGAAAGTATTATTCTTATATTTGTTTTATACTCAGGAATCCTAAAGGAAAGTAAGAAAAATTACTACTTTATCCTTAATAATAATTATTTAATTATTTTAAATACAATACAAAATGAATATTTTTAACTTATTCTAAAATATAATACAATTAAAAATAATAATGTGCAAATAATATATTTGATAAAAATTAAATTAACAAACAATCAAATAATGATAATGAGAAAAGGGTGAGTGTAAACTCATATTTTTTAAAAATATAGATCGATGTATATAGTAAAATAAAATGGACGAATATGTAATTTAAAAAAAAAACATAACTTTTCCTGAACTCGGGAATCACTTTCCCCTCACCTTCTAGTTAGAGAATCACTTTCTCTCATTTTAAAGGAAAATAGAGGGGTCAAGGAAAGTTGGATTCCGGGGAGTTAAAATTTTCTTGTGTTAACCAAACACAATAAAGCTCGGAATCTCAGATTCCTGAGTCATTTTTCCCTTTAATTTTATCAACCAAACGCTACGTTACTTCAATTAGATGCCTAGCTAGCTACTCCTTTCAATTTTTTATAGTTATCCATTTAACCGAAATTTTAGATACCAATATAATTATTATTTTTAGTTGAAAATAGTGGGAAAAGTGGAAAGAGTTATTGCAATTGTTGAAAATATAAAAACAATATAGAACTCGTTGAGTGATATTTATTGAAAAATATAAAAGGAGTAACTAACCGATTGAAATTTTAGAATGACATCTAAAAAATATATATTTTTTAGCCCAAACTGGACGGTTAAAAAAATTCGGAGAAGTATTTATTAATATGAGTTTTATCAAAACTTTTTAGTTGAAAATGATGATTTGTTACTATTTTAATTTTTTTTTTATGAACTATGGTAACCTTTTTTTATTCAAATGGTTTGTGATTTTTTTTTTCAAGACCATTCATTATTTATTTGGTTATTATATTAGATGCTGATTATTTTAGAATAGAATCAGATAGTATTTTAAAGATCATCAAAACTCTTGTAAAAAATTTAAACACATCTACTAGATCTCGATTATAAGATTTATAATTAAACTATAACAATCACCAATTAGTTACCTACAGTACTTATCGGTTGGTTCATGATTAGTATCTATAATATAACTAGTATCTTTCATTATATTTGCTTTTTTCTATAAAATTGTATGTTTTCAATAATATGGATTAAACATATTTAGAATTATTAAATATTAAACGGGTTAATCGAGGGGGTTTGAGAATTTTTACTAAACTTTTTATGTGTACAATTTATCAGTAGTTTTACGACAGCGCGGTCTATGAATCTATGATGTCACTTGTCAACATCAAATGATACTTAACAAATGGGCGCACGACTTGTCAGTAATGAACGTTGGCGTAGGCTCGCAGCTTCGCGCAATAGATCAAGGCTCCTGGTTCAGGAATTTTATCAAACACTTGACATGCATTCCGGAACACGTTTCTCCACCCACTAAAAGTTTTACTCCTGTAAAAGATGGAAGATTTTGTCAAGAATCAATTGTTTTTAAGCCACGCAGCTGCGGCTGCTGGGTCAGTGACATTTGCAACAGCTCTTACTTACCCACTTGACACCATCAAAGTCTTGCTCCAGGTTCTTCCATTGTCGTTAAAAATATATATTTTTTGGTTGTTGTTGATGTACATGAAGATGATGATGAAGAATTCTTCACGAGATGTTTATCCATTTATCTTACGTTCAACAGGTTGGTTCGGCTTCCGGTAAACAGTTAACTCCACTGGACGCTGTCAACAGAGTTCGTTATGTTTCTGGGAATTCAGGTATAAATTCTTCTTCAGATTCTTTTCTTGTGTTTTCTATTGATCAGTCAGTTAACTCCACTGCACTGCTTTAAATTGTTTTCTCTTTGCAAACTGTTCGTGTTTCTAATTTATTGATTCAAATGGATTTTTTCTTGTGTGTTCCTGTTATTAGGGACTTTGACCTTTTGGTGCATTGCTCTTCAATGTTTTATGTAGGCCTGTACAACGGTTTTGGATGGTTGACTGCCGGAAGAATTTTTGGCCTGGGAGCTCGCTTTGGCACTTACGAAATTTTGACAGCTTTCTATACAGGTTTTTGTTTCATCTTTCTCATGTTTTCTTCATTCTTTTGAATTATATATCAGGGAGTTGGGCTGGTCATCCTATAAAATGTGCTAGAAGTTTTATGAGACCTTCAGAATTTTGTTTCTTAATTTCATCTTGTTGGGACCATTGACTTGGCATTGCTCTATAGGTTTCAAAAAAAAATTGCCTTGCTCAAGGCTCATCTCTCTTTCCTCTGTGATTTTTGTTATGAATTTACAATGTAGCGGTGCTTATGGACTTCTTGAGTTCTCAATCATGTGTGACGCAAACTTGTGTTTCAATTAATAGCTTTGCTGGAAATAGGTTTGCATGTAAGCTTTGCGGATGTTTCTGTTTTGGGAAGACCTTGTTAGTCCGCTAGCTCAGAAGGATAGCTATGCGGTGAATAATTCTTGTACCTTTATTGTCTGTTTTAATTGGTGTAATATCAGTTTCATAATCTGATATTAGTGGATCATAAAATGACACGAGTTCTGACCTTGAGAGATACTTTCAGAGGCACGGAGAAAAAAGAGAGATTTGGAGCCTAGTAATATTTGTATTATCTAATTAATGATTGGAGATCCATCCTATGCTAATTGGACCATTATTTTCTTTCTATGCAAGATTTTCTTTTGTTGATTTATAGAACCCTTGAGTGAACTCATTGCAGTTACTTGACAAACTAAGGGTGGGCTGCTTCAATTGAAGCAGTCATTAGTAGAATTATTGTGCCACCTTGTTGCATTTTCCCTTTTCTTTACGTGGTTCAAAATCCAGTGTTCTTTTTAGTCCCACCCTGTTATTGTCTTGTGAACTTTATGAATAAGAGTATCAGGTGCCACCTGAATTTTTCCATCAATCTGAAACATGCATTTTGAGATGAATGGAAGGCACTTGGATGTTTATAGGTGTAGCTCAACTAAAATATAACCTGCCAATAAACCTTTGGTAAAACTAAAAATTGTGACTTTACTAGTTCCATGGAAATTGTTGCGTTGTCAGTGGCCTTGGTGCATCTTTCCATTAGAAGTGAGGGTCAGATGATAAGGAGAAGTGTAACTGAGGATAATGACACCCAAAAGTTAGTAGTCAATGGTGCCAGGTCTTGATCTGGAATGCTGATTCAAATAACTGCAAATTCTTAACCTTCTGATGACACAAATGGTGTGCAGTAACAACCCATAAACTAACTGTGTTTGTTGAATGAGCATTTGATTGAAATTCAACTGATGATCATGGTGTTTCAATTACTTTTTTTGCAGATGGTCGGGAAGATAGTTATGTTCACATCTCTGAGGCCCTCTTGGCTGGAATGGCATCTGGTGCTGTGGAGTCACTCATAAGCTCACCATTTGAACTCATTAAACTTCGTGCGCAGGTTACCTCTGCCCTACGTGTTCCAAGGTCTAATCCTATTAAAGAAGTTGGAGCAGTTGCTCCCATCAATGGTAAATTGTTGCATGGATATACTCCAGATAAGAAGGCATTGAGCCATTCTGTTGCCCTTTTGTCAACCCTACCAACCAGACATCCAAATCTGGTCAGTGCCTTGCAAGAGTACCCATGGATGATGACTGGATCTGGGAAGCCACCTTCAGCCTGTGATGTTCTGAAGCCATCAAACATTATCTCCTTGGAAGGGTGGAGGGCATTGTGGAGAGGACTACGAGCAGGAATTGTTCGTGATTCTGTCTTTGGTGGGATGTTTTTTAGTAGTTGGCAATTCCTGCACCGCACAATGCTTGACTGGAAGGCTGCTGGAATGGATCCACCACCCAGGTTTGAAAATGTCACCTGCTCACCTGTGCACACTCCTATCTTGGCATATCAATTTTTTTCCCTACTCTTTTCTCGAGCTCATCAGTTCCCTTTACAGAGAGCTTTTCCTTTTTGGAGATTTATAGCAGATATTTTGCAGTTCTTATTCCAGGGGGCTTTTTTTCCTTTTCTTAAATCCTTTCTCAAGGCTTCTTACTCTGTAGGAATGATGAAGGAATTGGGCCGCTCTCTCCACTTTCTATTAGTCTTGCAGCTGGATTTTCTGGTTCTGTTGCTGCGGCAGCATCTCATTGTTTTGACACTGCAAAAACTCGAGCTCAATGTACCGTACTGCCCAAGGTTTGCTCTTGTGACATAAGTTTGCGCACTTCCTTTGGTTATAGCGTACACGTATGGTTTACATTTGCCCACCTTCTATGTCTTCTTGTTGCTTAATTACTGTATTGAAATTGTATATTATTTTCACAGCTAACATGATTTTTCTTCATTGAGAGTTTTGTTGGTCTTCTCTTTCTGCTTTCTGTCCGTGATAGTACTGTTTCTGGTAAACATATTTTGCCTTGTGGAAGGCCATTGTTACGACTTATAATGTCAGTGAACTTGTGGAAGGCCATTTTTACGAGTTATAGTATGTCGATGAAGTGGTATTGTGGCCATGTCGGAGTAGCTTCTGTAATGTTCAAGCTGCTCCTATAGCAAAAATGCAAATATCATGAAACCGGTGACCCTGTCCTCTCCAATATCTGCTACACATATGTGTGTCAGGCATTATTCTGTTGTCCCTCTCATTTTGTTTGAACTATTGAGCTGGTTACATTCGAAAAAACTGTTGCCAGATTGCTATATTGCAAATGCCATGAAACTTATTGAGTTAGCTTATCTGTTACTTTTTCCTGATTATACCCTTCTCTTTCAGTATGTTTTAATGGAGCGGAAGATGTTGAAATGGACAAGACCAGGGAAACGTTTTGAAAGATATACAGGAATCCACCCGGCAGACAGAAATGTCTTGTTCCAAGGCATCAAGTTGAGAATGGCTCGCAGTGGGATTGCATCGTTTGTGCTTGTTGGGAGTTACTATTTGACTGTGCATCACCTCGTCTCATGATGAACAATGACACGAGGATGGAAATGGATGAAGTGAGTGTTCCTTGCATAGAATCACCAGTTAATGACATTCGCAATTCTTCTATGGACTTAGCTTGAATATTGTAGAAGCGAAGCTACTCCACATGGTAATTTATTGTGAATTCAAGTAGAAAGTTGAAACAGATTCTGGTTTCCAGGCTGATGAATTTATGCGAATGGGATAGACTGTTGATGGTATCAGATCCAATTACACTTGTGGAGGAGGATGTTGAAGGGGCACTCTACTTCTACTGTCCTATTCATTAGAGATCACTTTCTTTGGTTGGAAGAAGTTCTCTTCCTTTCATTTTAATGAATTCGCTAATTCGATCATTTGTATCAAATAATTTACTCGCTGTGAGCACTTTCATATAAATAAAAGAAGCAATAATGTCTTTAGCATTATATTCTTGAAATATTCTTCAAACTTTTGTGTTGAAGAAGAAAGATTATCCTTTTTGCTTAATACTAAAAGTTTTGCAATAAATAAACCAATTAGAGAACATGAATGCTGGTAACAAAATCATATACTGCAACTTTTTTATACCGAACCACACGACACCGTACAACCGAAACTAACTTGTCAAAGGAGGAAAAAGGAAACTGCAAACTAGGCTAGGTAAGAATTATGAGTTCTTTAAGGCTCTACTGTCTTGGGAGCAAAAGTTAGGACAGCATCTGCTACCGTTAGAAAGATGTTGTCCTCGCCTATCACCTCTGTAAACTTTGATGCATGCAGCTTATCAACCACCCCCGATCCCGGATTCGCCAAAACAAGCTGCGGTACAAAAAAGCACAAGACTTAGTAACCAAAGAAACTCGACCAGGGTCGGTTAGAGCCAGAAATCCAGTAGGGTGGAAAATGTTTCAGGGGAACGATTGACCCCAATAAATTTGAATTTATTATCTTCTATCTAGTGTGGATTACAGTTAAAACATATTCCTTAATAGTAGGTGTATTACCGCAATGCCTCTTTTCTTAAGGCTTCTATACAACTCTTCAAATGCATGGATCCCACTAGTATCAATGTCTGTTACAGCTGCAGCAATTAAAGGTATCGGAAATAATCAGCAGCTGAAAAATAAGAAGCAAAAGATAACAAGAACTTTACGTGAGAATCGCTTACGTGACAATTCTACAATCAAATACTGGATTCTTTGCAGGCGATGTTCTTTCAGCTGTTCTTCCTCATCATTCAGCCATCTCAAAAGTCTGCAAAGAAATCGCACACCATTATTAGTATCGAGAGTTAGAATACTCTCCACCATATGCAGTCAAATCCCGAGAAGTTGGAGAAGAATATGTTTGTAATTACCGCTCTTTTACATAATTGGAGTTGGAAAAGTAAATTGCAGAATCAACTCTAAGAATCAAAATCCCTGGAACTTTTGTTGCTTCAGGATATTGCTGGATGTTCTTGTAAACTGTAGTCCTTGGTACTTTTCCTAGTAAAGCAGTCCTAGGCCTTGTCACTTGTAGCAGGATTTTAGCAAAAGATATTGAGACCTGTTATTGTAAAAATTAAGAGACAGATAAATAGCACCAATCCAAAAGCATGAGATTTTAAAGATTCTGTATAGTGTCTTACTGCAACTAAGAGCCCAATCTCAACTGTAAAAAACACCACACCGAAGAAGGCTCCCATACATGCCACGAAATCGAATTTATCGATCTTCCATATTAGGATTACTGCATCCACATCGACTAGGCTGACCACAGCAGATATTATGATGGAGGCAAGTATAGCATTCGGAGTATACTCAAACAGTGGCGTTATGACTTCCAAAGTTAACAATACAACTAAGGACATGACAATATTCGATACAGCTGTTTTGCAACCGGCCATGAAGTTCACTGCTGAGCGCGAGAAAGATCCTAAAACAAAGAACCATAATGGAATTTGTAAGTATAGTAATAACTAGAGCATAATTGACTTTTCAAAACCAAAATTTCCTCTTTTATCATTTGAATAGTTTTCTCACCAGTAGCTACGTAGCAGGATGTCATTGAACCGATAATGTTCATGGTACCCAGTGCCACCATTTCTTTGTTTCCATCAAGTTGATAGTCTTTCATGCCAGCAAATGTTCTTCCAATGGCTACTGCTTCCTATAGATCCACAAATTGGGAGTAAAGACCGATATAGTAGTGGAAAACCTTTCATGAATCTAACTTGGTGGGCTCTGAAATATCTTACCGTCAGTGCTATCATACCCGCGACAACACCAATCTTGAAACCTTTGCCAAGATACTCTCCAGAAAAGAATATTCGATCCAAAGACGGCTCATTTATTCCCTTTTTTATCTCATGCACCTGGAATAACATTACCACATGCAATTTGAATCTAAGTTATCATTTCTCCATGGTAAATATATAGACTGATGAAAAAGTAAGGAACAAGGGGCTTACGATTTTTACTCCACGCTTATCAGCTCGCGTAATATATACAAAAAATGTTGAAACAATAACGGATATCAACGGAGCAATTGCAGCCACCCAAAACAGTTTTTTGTTCTTTTTACCCTGCTCAGTTGTATGATAAGAGTGATCAGAAAAGAGTTTTGCATTGAAAAGTTTTTGATTACTTACTTTATTATGATAATGAGAGAGTTCTTACAATGTACTTGGCCAACAAGAGGAACACCAAGAACGATACTCCAATAGCAATAGTTTCCCAGTTCCACTGCAGAAACAGGCAAAGTACAAAAGTTATGTAGAGGTTTAAGGTGCCATAATAGCCGAAAAAACAAAGAGGATTCCTAAGATGGCAATCATCACTTACACCATGGCGAATTGTGCTAAACACCGAGCGCATGACAGACAATATATCTGTGTTCTTCGTGAAGTGACTAATCCCAAGCAAACCTTTAAGCTGTTGAAGGGCAATAGTGATTGCAGCTCCACCCATAAACCCGACAATAGCAGCATGTGATAGGAAATCTATCAGAAATCCTAATCTGAAAGACAATTCAAACAAAACATGGGTCAGCGAATCCAGCTAAACAAATTCAGAAGCGACCATGTTTTACAAATACTAACAATGTGAAGCCGCATACCTGAAAAATCCTAGCGTAAACTGCATGACGCCGGCAAAGAATGTAGCAGTAAATGCCAGGCGTAGGTAGTTATCTGGATCTTTAGTAGGATCAATCTCTTCCTGAAGCATGCTTCCAAGTAGGAGTGAAACAACTGCCACTGGTCCTATAGCGATATCTCTCGAGCTACCCATGAAAGCATAAATAAGAGGTGGAACAAAACTACTATCTGCGACCAATGTACAACGGAAAACAGAATCAGAAATTGAAAACAGAATCAGAAATTGAAAAACCAGCCTGCATGAAGAAATTCTTATACAAGTACAAGAAAAACTTACACAGTCCATACTGAGGCTTAAGATTTGCGAGCTTAGCATACCCAATATCCTGATTCACAAGTCCTAAAACTGTTAGAGCTCGATTATGAACAGTAAGAACAAGAAACTCCGATAGGTAACGAGTTTATTTTTACCTGAGGAATGCAAAGACTTGCAATGGTAAGTCCAGAAATCAAGTCCCCTTTAAATTTACTAAGGTTGTATTCCCTCCCCCATTCAAGAATGGGGAAAATAGTTTGGAGACCAATGACAAACTTTCTGGTCTTTGTTTGGTCCTTAAAAATGCGCAATGGATCATCTGCGAAGAAAGTTTCCTTGACTGTGGCTCTAATTTCCTTCAGAAGGTTTTGCTTAGGAGGCACTCCCACCTTGGTAACGTACGGCAAAGACTCTGAGTGGTGACTGGATGAAGATTCACCATTTACATCCATTGCATTCTTTTCAATATCGTCAGTCACACGTCCGCTCATCCTGACAGGAGACTTAGTAGAACCTACACTGCATAAATCAAACAGAAATAAGAACAATGATTAGAAGAATCCGTATTGCCAATCGCTAATGTTGTTAACAAAACAGTACTAAACCCAGTTACAACCCAGTTGCCAAGTAAGAAGCTAAGTTACTATCTGCATTGTAAAAGCTCGAGGCGGGCATCTATTTATAGATGATCAAAGAATGAGTCAAAGTTGAAAATTTTTGTAATTAAAAACCCTAATCTCACACATTCCACGTTTCTACAAGTCACATCAAGAGATGAAAACTGAGTATGGCGATTTCTTATTCTCCGCGCTCAGCCATCAGAAGTGCACATTTGATTAGAATAATAAGAACAAAAGCAATTGGGTCCCATGCAACCAAACTAACACATTCGATGGCATTGATCACTTACTTGTTGCAATATGACATGTCCTAACCCTACAAAGTGTGTAGAACCAAACAAAACACTAATTTTTATTCTATCAACTCAAATATCAAATTCAATTTTAAAGAATTAGAATTAATTCATGAAAACTCAAGAAAACTAGCCACCACACATGAATTAAAGTCAAAAGCTACTAATAAAAGAAGAAGAGAAAAGGAACCGAACCTTCTTCTACTATCTTTTCTGCTCTTTGTTTTTCCTTAATTCTTGATTCTTGATGATGGGAAGAGACGGGGGAGTGTTAATTAAATTAATAATATTGCTGTTTATAGTTGGGAAGGGAACAGAGAGAGTCCAGGTTCGATGAATGTGATCACATTCACGAGGGATTGAATTCATTCCGATGGATTCCTCCTTAACAAGCGGAAACTTGAACAAGCACAAGAAGAGTCCTAAAATAGATAAAACCCTTTTTTTTTATTCCATATTGAGAAGGAGAAAAGCCTAAAATTATTCAGACAGGGATTGGGTGATGTGATCATGGAGGTACCACCGATAGACACCCCGCCGCAAGGACTAATCACTCGAAGCATAGCGAGGAAATTAAGCCTTTGATTCAAGACCAGATGAGTAAGGAGTCGCTCCAAGCCAAGAATCGGGTTGCAATGCTGATCACACACCATACCGGGAGCCCAAGTACTCACAATGGAACCTATCGGGAGGAACCTGTCTGGTTCCCGAACCAGCCCGGATGCCTTACGAAAATCTACCGGGATCAGATACCGGGGACGTCAGCCTAAGCGCGAGCCTACCGGCAACAAGGATAATTATCGGGAAACAATTGAAAAATTATCGGGATCCCGATAACTACCTACACCCGGAAGCTACCGACTCCCGATAACCACCTACACCACTGACGGTTTCACGCCCATGACGTCTTGGACATTTTGGAGGATCGAGCTAATGGCCTACCGATAAGTACCCTATCGGCATACCGTTAGGCTCCCCAATTTAATAAGTTTCTGTACTTTATTTTGTAACGCCAACAATGTATAAATAGGTCACCCCTCTCATTTTATAGTCAGTTTAGATTTGAGTGATTTTGTTGAGTAGAGATAACTTCTCCCTTATCACCTAAACTCATCTTATAGACTTCTAAGCCTTGATGGTGCTTTGATCATCTGCAAGTAAAATGTAAACCATTAACCTTTGTATTTGTGTAATCGTGAGCAAACTGTTCTTGTAAACGAATCTCCTGTGAAATATATGTGTATGTTTCTTTCCATCGCTAATCTCTACCTGAGTATTCAACGTGTTCTGCAACATCTTCACCCCACTCCAGTCCTGCCACAAAGTCCTTCTTGTTCATATCGGTAATCTTCTTCTTTCTTGTTTATCATTGCTTCCATCCGCTGCGCATCCATCCATATCATCCTCTACCTCCTCTTTGTGTTCATTTTGTGTGTTGTTGTCTAAGGAAACTCTCGGCTAGATCCTAAGCTCCATTTAAATATCATTCGATCTACTCACCCTAGGTCGGATCATATCAAGTGGTAGTGGAGCTATTGGCACTTAGAGTTTTCTTTGTGTCGTCACTGTTTTGTTTTCCACCAAAAAGTGTCAACCTAGTCGTCATTCGCCCATTTTTAGTGTTTTATCGAGTCTAAAAATCTTGTTCTTTAAGCCCAGTTTAGTGTTATAGAGTTGGTGAGTATTGTGGTAGCATTTGCTAGATTAAAAGGTCAAATCCGAAAAAGGTGTATTCTTGGTGTTCATCTTGTTCATCCAAAAGAGAGAAAAGCTTGAGTGAGGAAATTAAAATATTTGATCCAAAATACATGTCAAAAGCTTAACCATTTGTGTTTCCCTCTAAACAAATATATATTTCAAGTCCCCGATCATCACACGTCCATCCCTTGCATTAAATGCATGAGATAGGTCAGCATCCCCTCTCTCCTACTTTCTTGAAAATACCCCACCAAAACACCTAGTCTAGCCCAAAAGTTGTCAGTAAATTCCTAATCACATCACCAACCATCTCTAACTGTTTTACTCATCCTGTGTCGTCCTTCTATCTCAAGAAAAAAGCTAAGTCTTCGCCCAAATCTTCGCTGAGTCCGGTAACCTTTACCGTTAAAACCCCTCTCTACTATTCTTAAGTCTTCCTGCATCTACCGGTACTTCCCTAGTCCAGTTACTGGTACTTCTCAAATACCTTCCTGTCTTTTCGAGTCTACCGGTACTACTCCTTTTCAAATTACCAGTACTTTTTTCCGCTTACCTTTCTTGTCTTCTTAAGGATATCGGTACCACCTAGTCCATTTACCAGTACCGCTTTCATCTCTTCCGTCCTAAACTCTTGAGTGTTTATGAAGATAGTCGCATCTTTGTTTACTTGGAGCGCAAGATTAGTGCGGTAAGGAATTGCACACCTTGCAGTCGAGAGTGAGAGATCGTGAGGATATCTTTTGCGAGTGTCTAAACACGAGAGTTTAAACACGTAAGGGAGAGATTGTTTTTGACTAACATATAAAAGTATTAGTTTGTTGAATTTTGCAGGTACTATTTTACAATGTTAGATCAAAGTGTAGTCGGAACCAATGAGGGTAGAAACGAGGATGTCTTGAGCTAAATTCTCACATCCTTGGCCGAAATGAAGTTGTCCTTGGCCAAGTCCGAAGTATGGCATCAGTAAACAAATCATCTGATACCTCCACTCCACCACCCCCATAGAACCTACCTTTTAAGCCCCGTGAGGATCCGCTCAAAGAAGTCGTTACTTGCGAGACTGAGGAGGAGGATCATGAGAGCGATGATGAGGCCGACAAACATAGGAGAGTAACCGTTCGAGGATTTCCTAGTGTGCTGACGACGGGAAACCGAGGGCAAGAGGCCTCCACGAGCCAAGCCCTTCCCGATAACCATGGTCGGCGTCCGGTACCCGTTTCTAATGCCCATGATTTCATCCTTAGAGATCTTCAAGCCAAGGGCATTACTGCCCAACATCATCGCATGAACCTTACCACTAGGCCACCTCCGGGCCGTGGTCTACAAATTACCGATAACCTCCCCAACACCCGTAACCTCATCCCAAACCGAGAACATGAGTTCTATGAGGGTGCCGAAGAGTATGAAGACTTTGAGGCGCCTGAGCAGCCCAACAAAGTGAGAAGGGGTCAAGGACAGGGTTACTGGGAAACTGACGGGAGACAAGGTTACCGGTATGATGGGTCATTTGATAGGCGATAGGAACCTCGAATAGATGACAACTTGAACAACATCAAGCTGCAGATTCCTATGTTTGAGGGAACGACCGACCCGTCGGAGTACCTCAAATGGGAAGGGAAGATACAAAGAATCTTCAACTGTCATCAGTATTCTGAGAGCAAAAAGGTCAAGTTAGCGACCATGGAGTTTGATGGGTATGTCGTTAACTGGTGGAATAGGGTATGCAAAGAAAGAGGAGATACCGGTGCCATCCGTACTTGGGAGGAAATGAAACATGTAAGGGGTTATAGCATTTAGACCCCTTGTACTATTGCGAAAAATAGAAATGTGGGTCCATTCCGTCAGTCAACCAAACAGTCAGTCTATTTTAACCTGCTATAACCTGTTGCTGCAACTGAAAATGAAAAAAAGAAAGAAAAATATTAAATCAATTATTTCCTTCATTTTCTTCTTCGTTCTCTCTCTTTTTTATTCTCTTTCTTCTATTCTCTTCTCTTCTCTCTTTTCTTTTCTTTCTTTTTATAAACCTAGATCTCCCACATCTTCTTCCCTAAAATCAGCCAGATCTCCGCCTCCCTCTTCCTCCACTGCCGTTGGATCCTCCGTCTCCCCAATCCACCTCCGGCCACCTCTATTTACTCAAATCCACCTCTCCGCCTCCCTTACAACCACCAAACAGCCACACCACCCTCCTCGCCATCTCCTCCATTTTCCACCAGAAGAGGCAACGAACACCGCCACATTGAAGAGATTTTGGTGCGCAGCATTTGCCATCTTTATATTCTTGTGGTTAATTAGTACCAGATCCGTATACAAAATTCCTTCCATTAGATCCTAATCAGTTCATTTATGCGCTTTTGTGGCTTTGTCAATTGAAAAAAAAAACAAATTTGGAGTATCTGTGTGGTCTTGCGGTGGATATCTGGAGGAGGGTTGCTGCTCCAGAAGGGTATATAATAATCCAGAAAATTAAAAAAAGAAGAAGATGAACGATTTGGTGGAGAGGTCGTGTATGCAGCAGAGAAGTTTGGAAATCGGAGGATGATTATGCAAAAAAAAAAGGATTTAAGTTTGAAAGAAAAGGATTTATTTTTTCTTATTTCTTGAGTATTGTTTATGGACTGGGGAGAGAGAGGGAAACGAGGAGGAAGAAGATGAAAAGATGAAAGATTAAAAATTAAATAAAGAAAAAAAGAAGATGAACATAAACAAAAATAAAAGAGAATGGAGATGCGGATGATTTCTGGTGTTTAATGAAGAAGATAATGAAAGCTGTGCAATTTTTAGGAAAGGAAAGGAATGGATTTTTTAGGAAAGAAGAAAGATGCAATATGATTCAAGAATGGAGTTAAAATCAGATTTTTAATTAAATAAATCTGCAATTTGTTGTTGTTGTTGATGATGATTGTGATTCTTGGAGTTGTATTTCACGTAATTATGCAAATATTGGGTATAATAATAAAAAAAATCTTAAATTCTTAAAAAATAAAATCATCTTGCTAGCCGATTGCAAGAAACTGGCAACAGTCGGTCAAAACTAACAAAAAGTTAGTTTGACTGACGGCAGGGACCCTGATTTTGTTGAACTTTAGTTCAGGGACTTCGATTTTTTTAGTACAGGGGAGGTTTCTATTTTTCGCGTATAATTCAGGGATTTTTATACTATAACCCCAACATGTAATGAGAGAGCGGTTTGTTCCCTCCATTTACAAACGGGACTTGCGGAACCAACTACAAGGTCTCCGACAAGGGACAAAAACCGTTGAAGATTATCACAATGAGATGGAATCCCTCCTCACCAAAACCAATACCTATGAGGATGAAGAAGTAACCATGGCACGGTTCCTTAACGGCCTCAATGAGAAGTTGAAGTTCAAGCCGGAGTTAAAGGAGTTTGAGAGCCTTCAATCCATGCTTCACTTTGCACTAAAGTTAGAGGTGCATGAAGCCGCCAAATGGAAGCCGTATACCCATAACCCTCCCCAAACCTAAAAGCCCTATCCGAAAGACCAAGCCTACCAAAGAGACTCCAAACACCTGCCAACACCCAAATTCGAAACCTCCCCATCAAAACCCTACATACCGTACCCTAGATATAACTCCATTAATTCCCCACCAAAACCTGTTAGCACCCCAAATCCAAACCTTCCACCCCGGAAGTATTCTACCAATATCGAGTGCTTCAAGTGTCAAGGGCGAGGGCACATCTCCTCCGAATATCTCAATCGTCGAGTGATAGTCATCCGTGAAGAGTTCTATGGCTCCGAAAGTGAACCCGATAGCAAAGAGGGAGAGAGGGAAGCCAGAGAGGAATCCGATAGTAGTGAAGAGGAGATTATTTTCGGGTCAGCTATGACCTTGGTAGTACGAAGAAGTATAAATGCACAAGCCAAGAATGAAGCCAAATGTGACGAGCAGAGAGAGAACCTCTTCCACTCAAGGTTTGAGATTAACGGGAATATTGCATCCGTTATTGTGGATAACGGGAGTGTCGTAGATGCCCTCAGCCACCTTTTAGTCCACAAGCTTAATCTATCCACTTCGCCCCATCCTAAGCTCTATTCCTTGCACTGATTTAATGATGACAGTGATAACACGTTTCATGGTCTCGATTTTACCCTCTTTTCTAGCCCTTTCGGGGGCTTGAACTTGCTATTTGACCCTTATTCCAATTTTATTTGCAGATTAGCGTCAAAAGAGGGAAAAGATCGAAAAGAAGCAATTTTGGAGCATTTCTGAGGATTTCCAGTTTCAAGGCCTAGAAGACCAGAACGTTGTCAAGACCTCGACGTGAACCAGACCAGTGCGCTATCTCAAGGCCTCGACAGTTCTGTATCTTCCTTAGAATGAAACCAAAGAGAAGCATCTTCAAAGATCCGCACGGGATCCCATGCGCTTCTAGAAGGCATCAAGAGTGTCAGGAATCCCAGAATATTCCCTTTGCAAAGACATGTGCTGTCACGTCCTCATTGCTCCTTTCTCTCCCCTTAGCTGTTTTGTCTCCTAGCTAGTATTAGGCTATATAAGCATAGTGTTAGGGTTTTTGTAAAGGGGACGGCTGTCCTAGGATATTTTCAGACATCAATTTCAGCTCTTATTTTCTAGGGATCTTCTCCTCTTGTCATCAAGAACAACCTTTGTTTCAAGCTTTCTCCTTGATTATTAATTAATCTATCGGTTTCCTCTACTCCCTTTTCATTCTCTTTGTTATTGCATGATTATTAATATCCACTGTTTATATTATAGTATGAGTAGTTAAACACCTCCTTCTTAGTGAAGGGTGTTTCAAGGGTTGTAAGGGTCGGCTAAGAGGTCTAATGTATGCTTAATATACTCTCTTGTGACACATGATTGTTTACCGTTTTAACTCCATGCTTGTCTAGAAATGTTAATAGCTTGATCAACTGTTAGTATTCTTGCATGAGTGATGTCATTCCCAGGGTTATACCTGACGCGAAGCCCTGGGATAGTAGTAGACACCTAGTGGAGGCAGCGTGAGAGGCCTCTGTCTAGGGGTAAACAGTCATCTAGGGTATGTGATACGAGTCTGACAAGCTGAGTTATCGCGCCCTAGATCTATCTTACCTCCTGTCGCGCCCCGAAAATTAAAAATTCGCGAGTGTGCAATGAAATTTGAGACCTTTAGATGCTCGGCGTAAAAGGACGCCTAGCAGCATGCAATGAAGTCGCCACCCTAATTTGGTTGCTAGGCTTAGGGAACCCTAATCGTCATGGCATAGGAAATATAATAAGTAAAAAACTAAAGGCACAAAAAAAGGGGTCTGGACCCCAGACAAAGGTTCGGGGTCGTATTATGGTCTCGGGAAGGTGTTAGGCACTCGAGTCACATCCGAAAATGGTTACCGGTTGATGAGAGAGGTGTTTAAAAAGGTGTTTGATAAAATGCGTTTTGAAAAAGGGGGCCCTCAGAGGAATCGTCACTTTAGCCTTTTCTATGATCGTGACCGTTCAGGAATGATAAAAAGATCTTTCGGACGGGGTTACCGTTTATCAAGATCGATTGATTATCCCTGACCGTAATGTGATGGGACTGAATTTTCCGTAAGACTGAATGAGCGCCCTCTTTTTTCATCATCGGGCCATGCATGATTAAATTAATTACTACGTGATCCTAACATGGATTGCTAACAGAGTACAAATTTAAATGATGGATTTTTGAAGTGGAAAACTGATATGGGATCGAAAGTCCCCAGGTACATGCAGTCAATACAAGCGAGAATTTAAAATCATATGAACATGGCATTTTAAGCAATTCTTTAAACACGTTGTTCATGTGAGTTGATTTTAATTCTAGCAGTTCTATATATCATGCGTACGATTGATATTTGTGAAAAAGCATTGAATAAATAAAAAGGAATCGAAAGGCGTACTTGCGAGCGAAGCTTGAAACTAAAACCTACAAAATGAGAGTGTTAGTGATAGCTCGAAAAATAAATAGGCAATTTTATGAGTGCAAAAATTTAAATGACAGTTGATTGCATGCGAGAAATGAGGGATTTCACGCATACGGAAATTAAATGCTGTTGGATTGCATGCGAAAAATGATGGATTTAACGCGTACGAAAATTAAATGCTGAGTTGATTGTATGCGAAAAATGATGGATTTAACGCATACGAAAATTAAATGCTACGTTGATTGCATGCGAAAAATGATTGATTTTAAGCATGCGAGAATTTAAATACTGGGTTGATTGCATGCGAAAAATGATTGATTTTAAGCATGCAAGAATTTAAATGCTAGGTTGATTGCATGCGAAAAATGATTGATTTTACGCATACGAGTATTTAAATGCTGGGTTGATTGCATGCGAAAAATGATGGATTTTACGCATACGAGAATTTAAATGCTACGTTTATTGCATGCGAAAAATGATTGATTTTACGCATACGAGTATTTAAATGCTAGGTTGATTGCATGCGAAAAATGATGGATTTTACGCATACGAGAATTTAAATGCTACGTTTATTGCATGCGAAAAATGATTGATTTTACGCATACGAGTATTTAAATGCTAGGTTGATTGCATGCGAAAAATGATGGATTTTACGCATACGAGAATTTAAATGCTACGTTTATTGCATGCGAAAAATGATTGATTTTACGCATACGAAAATTTAATGCTAGGTTGATTGTATGCGAAAAATGATTGATTTTAAGCATACGAGAATTTAAATGCTACGTGGATTGCATGCGAAAAATGATTGATTTTACGCATACGAAAATTAAAATGCTACGTTGATTGCATGCGAAAAATGATGGATTTTAAGCATACGAGAATTTTGATGCTACGTGTATTGCATGCGAAAAATGATGGATTTTAAGCATACGAGAAGTTAAATGCTGAGTGCAGAAAAATGTAGTTGACGATTTACAGGGAATAAAAAAAAAGTTTGGTGATTTGTAGAAAATAAAACCGGTTGATAATGCAGAGAATGAGCAGTTGGGTATTTGCAGAAAATAAACAGTTGATATTTGCGGAAGAATTTCCAGCAGTTTGCGAAAAATTAAAGCAGTTGAATATTTACGAGAATTAAAATGCGACCGACCATATAGGCGGTATATTGAATTTAAATTGCCGAAAGTAAATTGCGAAAAATTAAAGTGCAGAAGAGTAAAGTGCGGAAAATTAAAAGTTGATAATTTGCGGAAGGATTTCCAGCAGTTTGCGAAAAATTAAAGTAGTTGAATATTTACGAAAATTGAAATGCGACCGACCATGTAGGCGGTATTGAATTTAAATTGCCGAAAGTAAATTGCGGAAAATTAAAGTGCGAAGAATTTAAACAGTTGATAATTTGCGGAAGGATTTCCAGCAGTTTGCGAAAAATTAAAGCAGTTGAATGTTTACGAAAATGAAAAGCAGTTGATAATTTGCGGAAAATTAAATGACAACCGACCATATAGGCGGTAATTTAAATGACTGAATTTAAATTGCTAAATATAAATGACTGAAGTTAAATGAAATAAACATCACGATAAGAAACGAGCAATTCAAGTATATAAAAACAACAGTTCAATAAACAAACTTGGGGCAAGAATAAGCATCTGAAATGTTTTACAAAAAAAGTGAACTAAACAATTCATGCATAAATTATGGGAAAAATAGCACGTATCATGAAGAATGATTATACGAAGCATGTGAGCATTTTTCGTAAAAAAATAACGAATCGAAGACTCGGAAAAATATAAATGGGCTGGGCCCAGCTTAAAAATTTGGAGAAATGGGCCAGGAACAATTCTTGACCCAAGGAAATTAATTTAAATGGTGATGGGCCAAGCCCATCACCTTTCTCTCATTTCCTCATGCGAAGGGCCATGCGGCCCGATCAATCTCATCTTCAACCTCTCGTCACCGGCGCCACTGCCGGCGACGGAGGTGACGAACCAGGCGACCAATTCGCCTGGTTCTTGGCCCGAAAGGAGCCTCTCCCTTCCAACAACACAAACAAGCAATCACAAGAAAATGGAAACAAAAACAGTAGGATTTTTGAAGGAAACGAAGAGATACATATACATGTTAATTAATGAAACAATTAATCTAAGCAATGCTAATTCAAACGAATGTTAGTATGGTGGAATTAGGCAGAAAACAAAGTGATTGCAGCGAGTTTTAATGCTTAATTAATTGACTAAGTGTTAAATGCAATTTAAAGAAAAACAAGAGAAAGAAACGCTTACAGTGGTGGTGCTGCCGGCGGACGACGACGATGAATGGGAGTGAGAGTGCGTGAGTTGGCCAGGAAAATGGAGAGGGAGCAGTGTTTTTTTTCTTTCAAATTCGGACCCCTTTTTCGTTGAGAAATGGTGGCTATTTATAGCCAAAGACGTGTGGGGAGGGAGACGACGGGGCTGCGCGTGGTGGCCGGCTCATCGTGCTGGCGGAGCTAGGGGAGGCGTGATGATGGCGGAGGGCTAGGGGGCTAGGAAGCGATGGGAGCAGGTGGCTCGGGCGAGGACTTCCGTTGCTTCCTCGTGCGTGCACTGTGCATGTGCATTATGCACATTAATTCAAGGGCCATTGATCTGGTTGACTTTCCTTGGTTGACCAGATCAATGACCATGATCAAATGGCCTTTTATCTGATTTAAATGGCCTCGAGCTGGTTACCGCGTGCAAACGTTCCAACTTTTCGAGCCGAAGGTACCGACGCGTAGAGAAAAATATGACGGGTTTAACGGTTTACAGCGAATGACGAGAATTTCTCGTGCGTGAAACGTTTGAACTGAAAAATAATAAGGTTATGCCGAAAATTACACGAATCGTTGTAGACCGTTGCGACCAAAAAAAAATCTAGCAACTAGTTGATGGAAAACATTTTAAAGTCAAGCTATTGTTCGAGCGGACTTACTCGGGTCCAATAAAAGCTCGAATAAAAATAATAATAAAATAATAAAAATACTAAAAAAAATGCGCTAAAATATTAAAAGTCCTAAAATTCATGTGATGACCTAAAACGAAGAAAAAACTAGCAAACGACTGCCGGATAATAAAAAATGTGACCTTTAAGGCTAAAAATAATAATGATAATAATAATGAAAATATGTGCCGAAAAATTAAAAATGTGATTTCGAAAGCTGACGATGCTAACGATGATGCTAAAATGCAACGAAACACTTAAAAATGCTAGCGACAGTAAATCAACTAAAAATGCCAGTAAATTAACTAAATAACAGAAATGCTAAAATTAATTAAAAATGGCGTCAAAATTCGGGTATCAACAGTTGCCCCCTCTTTACTGTCTTATCGAAGTATTTGATAAGTAGTAAAGACAGTTGCCCCTATATATCCGAATTTTGGCGACACAACGGGTCTTACCTTAAACTTACAGTGATGATGTCGCTCTGGGAGGTGGTAGTTGCTTGATGTCGCTCTGGGAGGAGGTAGTTGATTGATGCTGTTACTGGGGATAAAAGGTGGTTGCTTGATGTCGCTCTGGGAGAAGGAGATTGTTGTCGCTCTGGGAGAAGGAGATTGCTGTCGCTCTGGGAGGAGATAGGTTGTTGATCCTGCAAAGATATAAGCTTAGCTCTATTCGGGTATCGAGAGAAACATAAGTTGCAGAAAATGTAAATGATAACCACTCTACCGGGGACGAAAAGTGATTTTACGAGAATGTAAATGACAGCTCCACTGGGGGGTCTAACATGCAACAGACGTTGCCTAGGGAGGATAACGCGCGATTCGCAGAAGTATGACTGATTTGTCCTAATGATGTCACTCTAAGAGGAGGAAATAATTATGCAGAAATGTAGAATTATGTGAAGGAGGTCACTCTGGGAGGGGAAGAAATGCTAGGGCTAAAAAGGTAAGACTACGCTATGCTATTACTCTGGGAGGAGAAGAAATGCTTGACGCTGAAAACTAAACTATGATGTCACTCTGGGAGGAGGAGAAAGCTAAGGCTGAAAACTAAATGTTGTCACTCTAGGAGGAGGTGAATGCTAGGGCTGAAAATTTAAACAACGTCGATTCCCGTAGGGAAAGGCGCGAGACGCGGAAATTAAACTAAGGTCACTCTAGGAGGAGAAGAATGCTAAGGCTGAAAACTAAGTGCTGTCACTCTAGGAGGAGAAGAATGCTAAGGCTGAAAACTAAGTTCTGTCACTCTAGAAGGAGAAGAATGCTAATGCTAGCGCCCTTGATACGAACCTAGAATGCGTCTGCGTCCTGCTCAGGAGGTAACGACCCCAAGGACAAGACTTTCCCACGATTTGCCGCCGTAAGCAGTCCTCACCAGATATTAGTGTTTGCACTCACGCTCTGAAGCAAGGCTAAGTGTTTTACACTCGTAAAGATGCAACTAACATGACACATAATTTACAGTTCGCAATGTCAATCCGAGTGAATAGACTTCGAATGAAGATGCACGTGCATGGGCGTTCTAATAATCGATGGGACTTTTACGGAAAAGAATGAAAGGACGTGAAATGTCCGGAAAGGAGTTTGTTTTGGAAAAGATTGCTTTGCTTGGGAGTTGGAAGGCTTTTGATGAGTGATGCTTTGCTAATTGGCCCTGATGAGGGCGGGGTGTGCGAGCTCTTTCGCTTTTTGCTGGTGATGCTTGCTTGACAGAGTGCGTGAGCTCTAGGATCCTTGCTGGAGGTGCTTTCCGTGTGGCCAGGGGCCCTTTTCTTGAGTCTTCATTGGGGAGCGTCGTCGCTGTTCCTTTTGCGACTCACTACTTGAGTTGGCCTGGGGCCCCTTTCTCTTCTCGGGTTCTCACTAGGGATGCTTGCTTTGAGGTTTCTTGAGTTGGCCTTGGGCCTTTTTTGCTTGACTTTACTAGGGAAGGATGCTTTGAGATTTATCGAGTTGGCCTTGGGCCTTTTTACTCGAGTTCACTGGGAAAGTTTTCTTCGATATATCTCGAATTGAGTTATCCCCGGGCTGTGATTGCTTTGGCTCTTCGATTGTTTGTATTCTTCGAAGGTCTCTGAGCATTTTCTTTCTTTTCTTTTCTTTTCCTTTTTCCCCTCTCTCTTTTTTTCTTTTTTTCCTCTCATCTTCCCCCCTTTTTTGTTTGTTTTTGTTTTGTTTTTTGTTTTTTGTTTTTTTTTTATCTTTTTTTATACATATCGCTCCCCTTTTTGATTTGATTTGAAATGCAACAGAGCAGAGCAAGCACAACCTTCATCTTGATCTTTTCCCCTTCTATCTTGAGGCCTCGGCCTTCCTCGTTGCTGCTTCTTCGGTGATAGTCCTTAGCAATCTCCTGGTGACCTTTTTCGTCTCCTTCGTCGTGAACTTGAACTTGGCGTGCTTTTACTTCCGGCTGGCTATTTTAGCTGAAACTGCTCTTCGGCTCCCGGGGTACGAGTGATATTGACGGTTTGGGGAGTGATGACATATATGGTGGAAAGAGGGAAGAAATGAAAAAAGTGGAGAAAATCGCAAAAGTCCCACGTCATTTTATAGCTATCCCATGCCTAATGGCGCATGTACCCTGGATATTATGCGAACTCAACTAGTATCTAGTCAGGATCTTACACTCATGAAGGATAAGGCGCGATGGCTCAAAGATGCTTACCGGGATTTGTCTATGACTGCTTACGTCGGAGCAAACCGCGGATATAAGAGCAAACAGGTAATATCATGCATAGCACGTAATTTGGATAGATGCTGGAGTTAACAGAGGGATTAAATATTCCTAACCTATGCGATGCATGAAAATGCTTATGAGAGTAGTATGCTTTTGTTTGAGCCAGGCTAAAGAGGGATTTTTGATTGATTTTTGATTTTTGACTGATTGGTGGTTCGATTGCTAGAGGGTTTGATTGCTAGACGTGTGATTGCTAGACGTTTGATTGCTAGATGGTTTGTTTGCTGGATGTTTGATTGCTAGATGTTTGATTGCTAGATGTTTGATTGCTAGATGGTTTGATTGCTAAATGTTTGATTGCTAGACGTTTGATTGCTAGACGCTTTGATTGCTAGATGTTTTGATTGCTAGATATGGGGGATGACTTATTTGCAAGGGTCTAACGAGAACCTAAGGTTACCCCCAGTGGGCCAGACGACCGTACTCGACTTAAAGCTAACAAAGCGAGCAGGAATAAAAACAAATTTAAATAAAGGGAAAAAAAGAGGGACTCCCCTGAACTGCGCAGCGGGGCTGCGCGGGTGTCTTCCACAAGCTCCATGCGGATGACAGCGAGATGCTTCTCGTCCCTGTGAGATGCAGAGGGGAAAACGGAAAGGGAAATTAATTTGAAAACAAAACTGAGATAAGTTCAGGGATTCTCCCTTCCTTTAACTCGGCTTTTCGAGGGTGCCTATGACGTGGTCCCAGCCCCGAAACACCTTGCTTAGATGCGTTGATTGGTTTCTTTTTCAGCTGCTTCACGGGAACCGCCGATCCAGGTTGAAGGGATGATGATATCCGCATTTGGTCCCTTTGCTTACCGGTTCTTGCTAGACCTTCATTGATGGGCTTCGTGATTGCTCGGGGGTAAAGGGAAAATCCTCTGTCCCTGAAATGTGCAGCGGGGTCGCAAGGGCGTATGCTTACCGTTCTTCTGCAGGCAACAAATGGGGGTGACCCAGTCCCTGAAAAAGATATGGCAAGCACAAATGAGGAGTAAATGCAAGACAATTTTTAGCAAAAGTAATGTGATTGATAAGTTTTAAGCTCTCCCTTTTGGACGGGCAATCTGCGGGTCACTGAGTGTGACTTGTGTCGGATGTTGGTTGATGATGGTTTTGTTGTTAGATGCTTTGTCGTAGCTCTTACCTTGGCGTGGGTGACACTCGCAGCCTCGCTGTCCCTCAATTAAAGGATTGATCTTCACCGTGTTGATCATGGTGCGGAGGTTGGGAAACTGCTTGAACAAGACTGCATTAAGTATGTTGACGGTAGTTCTAGGGGGACATCTTTCTGTCGTGTTTTTTCCAGGAGTTGTTGCTTGCAAGGGTGTGCTAGGTGACCATGGCGTTTTGGTGATGAGCTCCTTCCGAATAGGTGAACGGAGATGGGAGCCGACGTTGCTAGTGTTCCGACAGCTCGGCCGGTGTAGAATGGGCTTTGTTACTTTGGTCCAGCATTTAGTCCTTTGAGACTGGTTGTTTGCGATGCCGGCTGTGGTGGTAGTACTGCGAGGAAAAGAAATTTCGCTTTAGATGGTGATGGTTTGTCTTAAAATCTTTCCTGATTCACTCTTGAAGGTGGCCTGCCGCGGCAATTCAACAGCCCCTACGAGCAGAACTCTCTGGTTCTATCGTGATGATGAGCTGAGGCATGAGACCTTACGTCCCTGCAAAACTGAAGATTGATTAGTGGCGTTAGTCTAAGTGACGCATCTTATGTCCCGAGCTACTCCTGGGGAGCCATCTATGCCATGCCTCCTTTTGTCATCTCACAATTTTAAGAAAAAGAAAGGGACAACAAATTTTTTAAAATAACGAGCATCTCCTGAAAAACTTGTTTTATTAATTTCAGGACAAATGTTTGTGATAGATTGTCATGATAAAACCCTATGTCCTTGGTCTGGCCGAACGCTCAGTTCGCGATGCTTTAGGCGAAGTATCTCTTGACTGCATCGGCATTTACCGGTCTCAGGAGATCGTCTCCATCCATGTTGGTTAGCATTAGGGCACCCCCTGAGAATGCACTTTTGACCAGATACGACCCCTCGTACCTTGGGGCCCATTTTCCTTAACTAGCCTCCTGATGAGGAAGAAACTTCTTCAGCACTAAATCCCCAGTCTCGAACTTGCGAGGTCGCACTTTCTTGTTATAAGTGTTGGCCATTCTTTTGCTGATATAATTGTGCCTGGCAGATAGCGGCCAAGCGCTTTTCAGGAAGGAGGTTTAACTGCTCGTACCTCCCTCTCGCCCAATCTGATTCTTCTACTTCTGATTCTGCCAGAATTCTGAGAGAAGAGATTTCTACCTCCAGAGGAATTACGGCTTCCATGCCGTAAACTAATGAGTAGGGAATTGCCCCCTGTGGATGTACGGGTTGCTATCCGGTAAGCATGCAGTGTGAAAGAAAGCATGTTATGCCAATCTCTGCGAATGACCACCCTTTTCTAGATGATTTTCTTCAAATTTTTGTTTGACAGGTTTAGGCATTAATGGGATACGATGCTTGACTATCCCAGGATCAAGACCTGGCATATCAGCGTATGACCATGCGAATACATCGGAGTAGTCCTTGAGGAGAGAAATCAACCTTTCTCTCTGAGTCGTATCCAGGGTGGTTCCGATCTTGACCAACTTCTGACTCTCATTGCTTGCCCCCTAAGTTTACTTCGTCCGATTCCTCCTGATGAGGGGTTATTTCCTTTTCTGATTTTTCTAGTAAACGGGCCAGTTCGTCGGAGACCTCGGCCTTGTCTTCGGTTGTAACGATGATTTCTTCGCTAGTAAAGACATAGGTTTTATCAAGACAATCCGAACTAACACTCATCCTGAAATTAAAAGTGCGAAAAAAAGAGATGCGTAAAATGAAAACTTGCATACATATTGATTTTTAACAAAAGGGAACATGGGTCCCTAGAAAAATGTTTTCGTAAGAAAACGTGCCAAAAACATATATATTTTTCAAAAGGAGAAATTACGGAGAGACATCCGGAAGCATGGTGATGGTCCAGTTGCGCACAGACTCCCCTGACTTCTTAACGAAAATGACTGAACCAGGCGACAATTTTTCTTCTCCTAAAGTGCAGATACGGAGGTCTGATACCCTGATTGGACTTCCATTGACGGTTTCGGCTGCGAAAGGGAAAGTGGCAGTATCCCCTGTTTGGGCCACATATTCGAAGGAATGCGGTGCTGGAGAATGGTCCTCGATGGCATTGATTGCTCCTCGGGTTTTTCCTTTGGTCTGAATGATCCCGAATGTCGTGAGTTGCTTGGCTTTCTGTCGAAAAAGTCTGCAATCCTGGATTTCGTGCTTGCTTTCCCCTTGGCAGAATAAGCACTGGGCCTGATTATTCTCTGGGAAAGGTAGGTGTGCATTTTTAGCTAATGCGAAGAATAGTTCTTCGTTGGGCGCTTCCTTGATTGAAGGGCGAGAATCGTTGATTCCTTCTGCTGAGATGGCGTTCACCCCTTCCTTTCCTTGGGGATGATTGGGGAGAGGGTTGGTGGATGTGTTGGGTCCTTTTGCTAACCCTTCGAAAGATACCCATCCACTTTTGATCAAGTTATGGACTTTTGCTTTGAATGCGAAGCAGTTTTCCAGAGTGTGACCTGGGGCTCCAGCGTGATATTCGCATCTTACGTTGAGATCATACCCTTTCGGGTAAGGAGGCATTTGAGGCTGAGCTAGAACTGGTACGATCTGTCCAGCTGCCAAGAGATGTTTGTAGATTTCTCCCGCGGGGAGAGGAAGAGGAGGCAAAGGCTCTCGGTTCCACCGATTATTTGACGTGTTTTGGTTGTTTGGGTCTTTTGGTGGGTTATATGGCTTGGGTTGCATGGGTTGTGATGTTTGTGCCGGAGATGGTGGGAAACGTATATAGTTTTGAGGTGCGATATTAGCAACGAGTGGTGAGGCAAAAGGAAAGAAGGTGGGCTGATATAGCGATGACGAAGGATAGGGCGGTGGCGATAGATAAGGTGGAGGTGGTAGAAATGGTTGCCCGTGATTAGCTTGGGGAGCGACAAATCCAACGTCTCCTTTTATGATGGACGTTTTCTTGGGTGCAGACTCTAGTGCCGAAGGCATGATTCGTCCGGATTTAATCCCTTGCTCGACTCTTTCGGCAATTAGGACCATATCGGAGAAGTTGTTTGAAGGATTCGAGGTCAGGTAGGTGTAGTAGGGAGCCTTGAAGGTGTGCAAGAAAATTGACAATAGTTCCTTGTCGTTTAAAGGAGGAGAGATTCTGGAAGCCAACTCTCTCCATCTCTGAGCATAGGTCTTTACGGACTCACCGATTTCCTTTTCCAGATTTTGCAGGTCGGCGCGGTCGGGAGCCACCTCCATGTTGAATTTATATTGTCGGTAGAAGGCATCGGACATGTCTCTCCACGTCCTGATCCTGACCCTGTCTAGACCCATGTACCAGGTTAGGGCGTGTTTGGTTAAGCTTTCTCGGAATAGATGGATCAACAACGGCTCGTTGTGGATCATCTCTGCCATCTTGTTGCAATATGCTCTGAGGTGGGTCTTTGGGCATTCTACCCCAGTATACTTTTCGAAGTCAGGGATCTTGTACTTCGGGGGTATGACGATCCCGGGGACCATGCACATATTGGCGGGACCAGTGGGATCAAATGGATCGGCCCTTTCGATTGCTCTGAGTCTTTCCTCGAGAAGATTAAGTCTGTCACTTTTCGGTTTCTCGGCCCCGACGGGGTTAGAACCGAAGGGTAGCATAGGTTCTGATGAGAACTGAGGTTGTGCTGGGTTGAAAGTGAGGAGCTGAGTTCCCACAGGTCCGGGAATTGTGCTCGGAGGAATAGGAGGGAGATACAAAGCCTCTAGGTGGGCCTGACTCTTGCTGGGGTCCACAGCAGGGTTGATTGAAAGGTGCTGAAGCGACGGGGAGATCTCTTCACCCGCCTTAACTGTAGGATTTGAAGCGGTGGGTACAGCGAAGGGATTATTCCATCTCCAATGGCCCGGGGGGCCAGAAAGTGGTGGGAGTACGGAAGGTCCTGCGACAGTGAGCGAAGAGTGAGGTCCTTTTGTTTGAGGGGGATCAAAACCCGGTGGCACTTCGGTGACAACTTCATCTCTTTCCTTTTCGGCCCTGGTGGCTCTTTCTGCAGTGATCCTAACTTGCTCTTCTAACTCTGCGATTCTAGCCATTAGTGCTTCATCGGTCTTGGCCGGTTCAGTCATTTTTCGTTTTTGAAGTCTAGTTAGGGGGAGCCTGTGTGGAGTAGCTTGCTTCCGAGGAGCTATCGTGAACCTGAAAAAGGGAAAAACACAGAAAAGAGTAAATACAAGTGATGTGCAATCTCGAGGCCTCCACGTTGCTCATTCATTTTCCGGCCACACTTTCACTTGATATTTTCAGGGCGGTCGGAGAGGCGAGGAATCCCAGTGGTTGACAAGATACGAAGGAAGCCTCTATACATTCCAACGATATGAAGCAAATCTGAGATGCTAACAGAGAAACCCAAACCAGCAGGGGCAACCAATGCCGCCATGCTAGGAAGATCTTTTACGCTATACTTTTGACGATGTAATGCCTGATGCCTGGTAAACTCAACCGAGGGGAGAGACAACAATTTCTATGAACTTGGAGTTTTTTGTGATAAACTAGGAAGACATGGCCATGAGTGAGCGATACTAGGATGTTTTGAATACTTGTTCTGGTTTTTCGGAATTTCGGTGAGACGGTTGGGTTTTATCCCGGAGGGATTTTCTCTTTCTGTTTTGCGATGGTTTTTTTTTTTTTTTGAGTTTGTATTGGAGGGATAGTTGATATGGAAAAGATGATGCGATTTAATAAATATTCGAAAGAGTACGACTTTATTAAAAAGCGTTTACAAAATATGGTAAACTTGCCAACTTCCTAAATTCATAAAAAATGGCTAAGATAGATGAAATCAGGGGTCCTAGCTAAAAAGAAAAGATCTGCCGATATCCGAGCCTTTCCCTGAAGGTGTCATTCCTGGGCGTCCGAGTCTTCTTGCTTCTGCCAAAGGTACTCCATCGAAGCCAACTCCCATTTCTTCATCTCTATCTCAGCCTCTAAAGCGGCAATTCGGCTTTGTAGTGTTTGATCGTTGAAACTTCATTCCCCAAAAATATCAAGTGAAAGTAGTGTATGTGCCGACATATTGAATGAGCAAAACGGGTCCTGTGGGACAAAAATAAAATTTTAACGCCAAGTAACCTGCACGTGTCAGAAAATTTACAGTTCGTATAACAGAAAAAATCACGTCAATATGCCACGACAAACAGGTATAATCATGATGCACGTGCTGGGGCTCTGATTCCGACATTTCTAACTAGCTTGAATGGTTCCCGGATGATACCATGAAAAGGTCCCTAAAGTGTCGTCCAGTCTCCCGATTTCTTACGAAATTGTATAACCTTTTGACTGGCTTTAGGGGTTCATCCGAGTTGGGATTGGTGAACACTACCCAGGACATGTGTCCTAGGGCGTCACTACTACCCTCCTATTTTGGTAATCGTCCCCTGGGTGTAGGGCGCTATGAAATGCATATGACAATTGATAAAGCAAATAAATAAACAGACCAGCAATTGATCAAAGCAAATAAACAAATAAAACACCTCTAAAAAGATAAAACCGGCTCCGACCCTAAGGTCCCCAGTGAAGTCGCCAAACTGTCGCGCCCCGAAAATTAAAAATTCGCGAGTGTGCAATGAAATTTGAGACCTTTAGATGCTCGGCGTAAAAGGACGCCTAGCAGCATGCAATGAAGTCGCCACCCTAATTTGGTTGCTAGGCTTAGGGAACCCTAATCGTCATGGCATAGGAAATATAATAAGTAAAAAACTAAAGGCACAAAAAAAGGGGTTTGGACCCCAGACAAAGGTTCGGGGTCGTATTATGGTCTCGGGAAGGTGTTTGGCACCCGAGTCACATCCGAAAACGGTTACCGGTTGATGAGAGAGGTGTTTAAAAAGGTGTTTGATAAAATGCGTTTTGAAAAAGGGGGCCCTCAGAGGAATCGTCACTTTAGCCTTTTCTATGATCGTGACCGTTCAGGAATGATAAAAAGATCTTTCGGACGGGGTTACCATTTATCAAGATCGATCGATTATCCCTGACCGTAACGTGATGGGACTGAATTTTCCGTAAGACTGAATGAGCGCCCTCTTTTTTCATCATCGGGCCATGCATGATTAAATTAATTACTACGTGATCCTAACATGGATTGCTAACAGAGTACAAATTTAAATGATGGATTTTTGAAGTGGAAAACTGATGTGGGATCGAAAGTCCCCATGTACATGCAGTCAATACAAGCGAGAATTTAAAATCATATGAACATGGCATTTTAAGCAATTCTTTAAACACGTTGTTCATGTGGGTTGATTTTAATTCTAGCAGTTCTATATATCATGCGTACGATTGATATTTGTGAAAAAGTGTTGAATAAATAAAAAGGAATCGAAAGGCGAAGCTTGAAACTAAAACCTACAAAATGAGAGTGTTAGTGATAGCTCGAAAAATAAATAGGCAATTTTATGAGTGCAAAAATTTAAATGAGAGTTGATTGCATGCGAGAAATGAGGGATTTCACGCATACGGAAATTAAATGCTGTTGGATTGCATGCGAAAAATGATGGATTTAACGCGTACGAAAATTAAATGCTGAGTTGATTGTATGCAAAAAATGATGGATTTAACGCATACGAAAATTAAATGCTACGTTGATTGCATGCGAAAAATGATTGATTTTAAGCATGCGAGAATTTAAATACTGGGTTGATTGCATGCGAAAAATGATTGATTTTAAGCATGCGAGAATTTAAATGCTAAGTTGATTGCATGCGAAAAATGATTGATTTTACGCATACGAGTATTTAAATGCTGGGTTGATTGCATGCGAAAAATGATGGATTTTACGCATACGAGAATTTAAATGCTACGTTTATTGCATGCGAAAAATGATTGATTTTACGCATACGAGTATTTAAATGCTGGGTTGATTGCATGCGAAAAATGATGGATTTTACGCATACGAGAATTTAAATGCTACGTTTATTGCATGCGAAAAATGATTGATTTTACGCATACGAAAATTAAATGCTACGTTGATATTTGCGGAAGAATTTCCAGTAGTTTGCGTAAAATTAAACCAGTTGAATATTTACGAGAATTAAAATGCGACCGACCATATAGGCGGAATATTGAATTTAAATTGCCGAAAGTAAATTGCGAAAAATTAAAGTGCAGAAGAGTAAAGTGTGGAAAAGTAAAATGCGGAAAATTAAAGTGCGGAAAATTAAACAGTTGATAATTTGCGGAAGGATTTCCAGCAGTTTGCGAAAAATTAAAGCAGTTGAATATTTACGAAAATTGAAATGCGACCGACCATGTAGGCGGTATTGAATTTAAATTGCCGAAAGTAAATTGCGGAAAATTAAAGTGCGAAAAATTTAAACAGTTGATAATTTGCAGAAGGATTTCCAGCAGTTTGCGAAAAATTAAAGCAGTTGAATATTTACGAAAATGAAAAGCAGTTGATAATTTGCGGAAAATTAAATGACAACCGACCATATAGGCGGTATTTTAAATGACTGAATTTAAATTGCTAAATATAAATGACTGAAGTTAAATGAAATAAACATCACGATAAGAAACGAGCAATTCAAGTATATAAAAACAGTTCAATAAACAAACTTGGGGCAAGAATAAGCATCTGAAATGTTTTACAAAAAAAGTGAACTAAACAATTCATGCATAAATTATGGGAAAAATAACACGTATCATGAAGAATGATTATACGAAGCATGTGAGCATTTTTCTTAAAAAAATAATGAATCGAAGACTCGGAAAAATATAAATGGGCTGGGCCCAGCTTAAAAATTTGGAGAAATGGGCCAGGAACAATTCCTGACCCAAGGAAATTAATTTAAATGGTGATGGGCCAAGCCCATCACCTTTCTCTCATTTCCTCATGCGAAGGGCCATGCGGCCCGATCAAGCTCATCTTCAACCTCTCGTCACCGGCGCCACTGCCGGCGACGGAGGTGACGAACCAGGCGACCAATTCGCCTGGTTCTTGGCCCGAAAGGAGCCTCTCCCTTCCAACAACACAAACAAGCAATCACAACAAGAAAATGGAAACAAAAACAGTAGGATTTTTGAAGGAAACGAAGAGATACATATACATGTTAATTAACGAAACAATTAATCTAAGCAATGCTAATTCAAACGAATGTTAGTATGGTGGAATTAGGCAGAAAACAAAGTGACTGCAGCGAGTTTTAATGCTTAATTAATTGACTAAGTGTTAAATGCAATTTAAAGAAAAACAAGAGAAAGAAACGCTTACAGTGGTGGTGCTGCCGGCGGACGACGGCGATGAATGGGAGTGAGAGTGCGTGAGTTGGCCAGGAAAATGGAAAGGGAGCAGTGTTTTTTTCTTTCAAATTTGGACCCCTTTTTCGTTGAGAAATGGTGGCTATTTATAGCCAAAGACGCGTGGGGAGGGAGACGACGGGGCTGCGCGTGGTGGCCGGCTCATCGTGCTGGCGGAGCTAGGGGGAGGCGTGATGATGGCGGAGGGCTAGGGGGCTAGGAAGCGATGGGAGCAGGTGGTTCGGGCGAGGACTTCCGTTGCTTCCTCGTGCGTGCACTGTGCATGTGCATTATGCACATTAATTCAAGGGCCATTGATCTGGTTGACTTTCCTTGGTTGACCAGATCAATGGACATGATCAAATGGCCTTTTATCTGATTTAAATGGCCTCGAGCTGGTTACCGCGTGCAAACGTTCTGACTTTTCGAGCCGAAGGTACCGGCGCGTAGAGAAAAATATGACTGGTTTAACGGTCTACAGCGAATGACGAGAATTTCTCGTGCGTGAAACGTTTGAACGGAAAAATAATAACGTTATGCCGAAAATTACACGAATCGCTGTAGACCGTTGCGACCAGAAAAAAATCTAGCAACTAGTTGATGGAAAACATTTTAAAGTCAAGCTATTGTTCGAGCGGACTTACTCGGGTCCAATAAAAGCTCGAATAAAAATAATAACAAAATAATAAAAATACTAAAAAAAATGCGCTAAAATATTAAAAGTCCTAAAATTCATGTGAAGACCTAAAATGAAGAAAAAACTAGCAAACGACTGCCGGATAATAAAAAATGTGACCTTTAAGGCTAAAAATAATAATGATAATAATAATGAAAATATGTGCCGAAAAATTAAAAATGTGATTTCGAAAGCTGACGATGCTAACGATGATGCTAAAATGCAACGAAACACTTAAAAATGCTAGCGACAGTAAATCAACTGAAAATGCCAGTAAATTAACTAAATAACAGAAATGCTAAAATTAATTAAAAATGGCGTCAAAATTCGGGTATCAACAGTTGCCCCCTCTTTACTGTCTTATCGAAGTATTTGACAAGCAGTAAAGACAGTTGCCCCTATATATCCGAATTTTGGCGACACAGCGGGTCTTACCTTAAACTTACAGTGATGATGTCGCTCTGGGAGGCGGTAGTTGCTTGATGTCGCTCTGGGAGGAGGTAGTTGATTGATGCTGTTACTGGGGATAAAAGGGTGGTTGCTTGATGTCGCTCTGGGAGAAGGAGATTGTTGTCGCTCTGGGAGGAGATAGGTTGTTGATCCTGTAAAGATATAAGCTTAGCTCTATTCGGGTATCGAGAGAAACATAAGTTGCAGAAAATGTAAATGATAACCACTCTACCGGGGACGAAAAGTGATTTTACGAGAATGTAAATGACAGCTCCACAGGGGGGTCTAACATGCGCCGAAAAATAATAATGATAATAATAATGAAAATATGTGCCGAAAAATTAAAAATGTGATTTCGAAAGCTGACGATGCTAAAATGCAACGAAACACTTAAAAATGCTAGCGACAGTAAATCAACTGAAAATGCCAGTAAATTAACTAAATAACAGAAATGCTAAAATTAATTAAAAATGGCTTCAAAATTCGGGTATCAACACCTCCCCTTCATGGGCGTTCTGAGTTTGGCCTCCCCGCATCCTTGCCTGGGAGGATGGCGGAATGTCAAGGTCACCTCATATGTGGAAACGGGGGGTGACTTTTATCTAAGAAGGTAAGCAGGGGACGCGGCGTGGAAACGCGATCCCTATTGCAGGTCTGTACCTGAGTCTAGAATATCTCTGTGCCGATGACTAGCCAACCTAGAAAATAACCCGAATGAACACCATTTGCTAAGATCTCTTCCTATCTGGTTAATATCTCCTTTATTACTTTTCTGGCCCTCGATCTGTTTATATTTCTTGCCCTGGATTACATCTTATTTTCGTGCCCTGGATAATTACTTTACAATTCTGTCTTGTTAGCTCCCATACTCTGCGTTGATTAATTCATTAATCAACATAACCCCCCTAGTGTTACTTGGTTTCGATCTGCTGCATATTGCGTTGTCATACATCTTTATTAACGTTTTATTCCTTCAATCTCTGTGGTTCAACCCTGTCTTGCCCTGTACACATTAATTTGTGCATCTAGGCACCAGGAAAATATTAGTATATTTCAGTGACGATTAAATTTTGGCGCCGTTGCAGGGGATTGAACGGTACTAATTTTGTTTTTGTTTTTGTTTTTGTATGACAAGGAGATCTGCCCCCGATCTACTCCCTCTAGACCTTGAGTTGACCAGAACAGAAAGAGGACTTCTTAGGCAAGCGAGGAACATCTACTCAGCGTAGAGTAATTTCACATCCTGCCCTCGACGGATCCCGTTCCAATCTGGCTGAACAGTAAAGTGGTTGTTAACATCCCTCTTCTCCAAGCAGTGAAGAATGTCCCTCGCTATGCCAAATTCCTGAAGCAATTATGCACGAACAAAAACAAGTTCGTCGATGATAATAATTTGTCTTCTGCCGAAGGATGTATGGCGGAGCAGCTCTTCTCAGATCAGTGTGCGCGACGGTCCACAGTACCTGCAATGCGCCGGAGGGGGTCTCCGGCGGAAACACTCCGATTCTTAAGTCAGTAGGTGTACTGAAATTGGCAGAGTTTTGCCTAGTCAAGTCCGCTTACCTGCCTCATTTGTGGGGGAGGTATTTATAGAAGAAAGGGGGCGTTCCCGCCCGAGTAAACGGGTACGAAGCTATCGCACGCGTTAGGGTCTGTGATTCGCCCTTATCGTGATACGCTACCTCGGCGGTAGGTGTTTTAGGTAGATATTGCCGCGGTAGGATAATGGCCGGAGCGTTAATCCTGACGCGTGGTTTCCTCTGGGGGTGAGATAACTCCTTGAGCCAAGCAGGAGGTCCGTGAGAGGAGCCGGTAGGGCCCCGTTAGCCTTTGTAGCGTTAGCCTTTGGGGAAGGTAGCAATCTTGTCCCTACCGTGGTGGTGTGAAACAGTAGCTATGCCTCTTCCCACCGGGTGATAGACGAAAATACCCTTTCTTTTAGGTGGATTGTTATCATAAGCCCAACTGAAAATGAGCCCGAGTGTTTACCAAGGGCTAACGTTCCTTCTCTTACGGAGAGTCCCTCTAAGTACCGGGGCGGTTTTGCCTCAGAAGATGGTCCCGACGGCTTTTTTGTCAAAATCTATAAATCAGAGGTTTCTTTGTGCCAGTTTCTTCGTATTTTCACGTTCTTTCTTTTCATATTCCGCCATGGATGAACTGACTCGCAATTTCCTGATCTCCAAAACTCTGACCCTGAAGAATCTTACTGAGGGTGACATCGGCTTCCTGGAGAGGATGATCACCAAGACCTCCGAGGATGTCCTGGAGTTGCAGGGGGTGCTAACCCCTATTCTGTCTAGACAGCTGGGAATAACTCTGGAGGATTTTAATCCCCTAGAGAGTTTGGCGAAACTGGCCACTGTCAGTGCTCACCTTGATGTGGTGGCCTCGATGCTGCAGCAGAGGAAAGATCTGCTGGCCTGCTGCCTAAAGGGCATGAGAGCTTGCTCTTCCGAACTGACCTCCGTCGCTGACGCTTTAAGGGAGGTTCCCGTTGTGCCAGGGGAAGATGATGCGGGGTCCAATATCTGACCGCTGGCTTCGCTTCTTCTCGCTGTTTTTCTTATGTTTCTTGTACATATTTGAACGTTAAGGCCACCTGGCCATAAATAAATAACTGTCTCTGCTTTTTCCCAAGTCTTCTCTTTTTCTTGCTTGGTTGCTTGCTTTATTGGTTGGAAATATTTGTCATGAGCCCAACTGAAAATGGGTCTTCCTCGGGACATTGTATTGCAGTGGTCGCGTTCCGGGAATTAGCAATGAATGCTCTGTCTTGACTGTTACAGGGCCGTCTTTTCAGTGGCAAGTGGTTGGGCGGTTCTTTGGTGCCCTTTGATTGGTGCGTTCAACGAGCAGATGCGCCTGTGACGGATCGGATTCTGCAATTGCAGTTATTTTTTCCCAAGCGTCTTAATTGATTTTTCAGGGATCGAAATGCTCACTCGGCTATATAAGGGAGTTTGGTTTCCCTTTCCTATTCATCTTCATCCTTTTCCTTCTTTTTTGCTTTTGCAGGTGACATGGCAGATTTTTATTTCTTAAGTTCCATGGATCGCGACTCCTTGCCGACTCCCCCGACTTCGCCGGACTCAGATCATCCCCCTCCTTCACCACCTTGGAGGCCTCCGGTCCGCCGAAAGGGTCGTAAGAAGCAGGGGAAACGGACTTCCCAGACGCCCTTTGCGACTTTGGCTTCTTCTGGTTCTGCTATTCAAGAGGGTGGCAAACGTTTTTCTTCCCCTGATTGCTCGCTGAACGAGGATTTTCCCATCAGTGCTGGTGTGGGGTTGGCAGATTCGAGCGCCAAAGGAAAATCATGCCCGTCCCGAATGCTGACGGGAAGATGCCATTCCTTGATGATGACGGGGTTTATCACCATGGCATTTATTGGCCTGATGAGGATTAGCCATTTTGCATTGTACCCGCCTATTGGCGTTTTATGAATAAAATGATGCTTTCTACTTTTCCTTTTTTGTCGTTACTTCCGTTAGCCTGCTGGTTCTTGGTGATAGCTAACGCAAGCGGTTGGCCTGACTGAGGCAATCGCTTCGCGGTTACTCTGACTGGGTCAATACTGTCTCGCCCTTTTGGGGAGTCTCGACGAATAACTTCTCTTTTTCAAATTTCTTTAATGTGCTTCCACGTGGCCAACTTCTTTTACACGCGTCTTCGCCCGATTGGTGACTTAATCAATGCGGTGGCATTTTTATCCTTTAAGAAGGGCCATTCTCCAATTTCTCAAAACTTTTGCCCTCACTTCGAATTTTCCGTTTTGTCTTCCTTCGTCTTCTTCTCCGAATACCTTTTCGGCCGCTTGTCACTGTCCGCCGATTTCTCTGCGATTCTTCTCCTTTAAGGTATCAATTCGTCCCTTCTCAGATTTCCTTTTTTGTTGGTTTGCTATGGCTAGGAATAGACCTCGCCAGATTATCTCTAGGCCCATGGATCCCGAGGTCGCCCAATCACCGAGTATTTTTACCTGCGATGTGGTTCTGAAAGCCGAATTGGAGGAACATGGTATTACCTTTCCTCCTGGGCATGAGCCTTCTATTCCCGGAAGTGATATGCGGCTTCATAATCCAGGGTGGGGCCACAGTAGGCTTCTTTATTTTAAAATGTTCCTTTATGGTTTCCGCTTTCCCGTTCATGAGTCGATACTAACTCTGCTGCGGGAGTATAGCCTTAATCCTGCCCAGATAACTCCTTCCTCTTGGTGTGCGGTTTATGCTTTTCTTCGCGCTTGCGAGCTAAAGAACATTTTTACCCCATCTATCAATTTGTTTCGCAAATTATTTAGCATGATTTGCTACAATTGTTTAATCGAGATTACTCCCCGGTGGGATGATGCGCTCGTGCAGTCGTTTTGGCAACGTTTTCACGGCTTCAAGAAGGGTGTAGCTGATTGGAAGAGCAGCTTCTTTGTTCTGGAGCTACCGTCATGTTTGTGGCGTATCAATTTCAATCAGGAACTGATAGGTCCCGTTTGGACAAATCCCGCGATTTTGTCCAGAACTGAGTTGGACCAAGCTAACGCTTTGTTAGACGAGAATACTCACTACCGTATTCGTGCCTTTGCTCTGTTCAAGCCTCTGGAAGAGTGCGTTATGGGTGAGCCTATTTCTTTCCATATTTTCTTTACTTTGGTCCTTGCATGCTTTGTTTGCTATAAGAAGCTAACGGTTGATTCCCAGGTGACGCTGGTACTCCTCTGAACGTAATACCGCTTCAAACTTTACTGGCCTCGCCTTCGGCCGAGGGCTCAAGTCGGGGTGGCGTTCCTCCTTCGAGGAAGAGAACTAAAACGGTTGCCCGGGGAGGGCGAAGGCCCGTTAGCTCTGTGCGAACTTCTCGCTTTGTGGAAAATTGGCTACCGGAGCGTCGCACGAGGACGGACTCCAGGCCTGTCGCAATGACGGTAATTACTAGCGATGATGAGGATGCAGATGCCAAGTTAGACCTTTGCCACGCTTCTTCCCTTGCTGCTTCCCAGCGTCGGAAAAAACTTCCAGTGGCCACTAGTGGACAAGCTACCGGGACATCTCCTGTGGATGTGGCAACTGTTTCTACGCCTGCTGTTTTGTCTGAGGCGGGCGCCTCTCAACCAACGGGAGCCGCTGAGGCGTTGGAAAAAACTTGTTCTTCTGAGGGAGAGGGCCTACCGATGGAATGTCCTCCTCCCATGGTTGACGCTCCCGATTCTCCGATTGCTCATTGTATTCCTGACGTAGTGGTCACGCCTCCTGTGGCAGATTCGACTGCTGAGCTACCGCCTAAGGTTACTCCGCAGCTATTTTTTACTCCTTTCAAGAGTATTTTTCCTCAAGGCTCTTCTCCGCCTCCCTCAATCAATCTTGGTCCTGACGGGGTCCCGGCCTACCGTATGAATCTTGCAGGGTTTTGCTTTGATGCCCTTCGCGCTGTCGGGGTTCCCCAACCTTTTTCTCGAGATGAGTTTACTGCACCCTTGATAGGGGAGATGCTGAGTTCCAAAAAGGAGAAAGAGGAATTTCTTCAACTCCCTCCCTCGGCACGCTTTCACCATGTTCTGAATGATTCTCTGGACTTCTTCCGCCATCTGAATTATCAATTCGAAATTCACGATCGCGAGTCCCGTAATTTTTCCAACGCAGTGTGTGTTGCAAGGGTGCAGCTAGAGAAGGCGGTGGAGCATTCTAGGTTGCTGACGCGCCTCTGTGAATCGTCCCAAACGGAATTGGACAGAGAAAAATCTATCGGGAAAGCCAAGATAGAAGTTTTGGAGGCAGAATTGGACAGAGAAAAATCTATCGGGAAAGCCAAGATAGAAGTTCTGGAGGCGGAATTGGCGCTAGAAAGGAAGAAAAATCTCTTTCTCCGTGAAGAGGTACTTGCTCGAGATGAGGGGTCTGCTAGGGCGTTATTAAAGGAAGAGTTATGGAGGAAGAGGGTTCTGGAGGCCTTCATTTCTGGATTTGCGTCCCATTTCAAAGGTAACCCTTCGGATCCGGCCCAGGTAGCTGATTACATATCTATCGTGATGGGTGAGATTAGCAAAGGTGACAGCGGTTCTTCTGGCCCTTCGGGGGAGAAAGTCTAACGCTAGCGATGGTGCCTGGGCCTTTCCTTGTTTTTCTTGTTGTTGTCTCTTCTTTTGTTATTTCTTGAAAATCATTCGAACATTGTTTCTCTTGTAATAATGCTAACGCTTTGTATCCTTTGTCGTACTGTATGATATTACCGTTTATTCCTTCTTTATCTTCTTTGTACCATCGCGCCGTTTGGCAAGGCCAGCGCTGCTTTTTATGTTTTTTAATCAATCCCTCTGTCCCTCATTTAATGCGACTTGAAGGGTAATGATGAAAGAAGACACGTGTCCTTCCTCAGAGGGGCGTTTGGAGCAAGCGTCTCCTAGGGAGTTGCGAATGCAGAGGCGTTTCGTCCTTATTTCAAATTTGCACCTTCTAACGCGTGCCTTACTTTATGACGCGCTGCTTCGCCACGTGTCTGCTGCTGACTGGTCGTCCTTTCAGGGTTATATCTATTGTTTCTTCTACCCCTTTTTCTTTTTCCATCTTTCCCTTATACGCTATTGTGTCTTTGGATAAATACTTTGCGCCGCTCTCTCTTTCTGGTTCAAGACTCCTCGCATTCTCTTTCACGAAGGTACAAGGTACACGTCTTTTTCTTTTCTCTTTGTTTCTTCCTTGTTGGCCATGGCTAGAACTAAGAAATCCTCTGAAGAAGGAGATCCTCAAAGGTCCTCCGGGGAAGAAGTAATTGATACCACTCCCACTTCTTTGTACACGCTGCCCTTAATTAACCGTAGACTTGCTGGGTTTTCTGCACGATTTCCCAAGGAATATCCCGTGCATCCTGCTTCTGAGTCGCTTCGACTGAACAACATTTTGCCCGGAAATAGTAGAATGCTGTATGCTAAGCTCTTCGATCATGGGTTTCGTCTCCCTCTTGACCCGTTTGTAAAATTGTTGTTGGCTGATTCTGATTTGGCTCCGGCTCAGTTGAGTCCTAACGCGATTTGCGTTGTTAGTGCTTTTGCCGCACTGTGCCGTTTCAAGGGAATAGAATCTCCCACCTTAGCGTTGCTTCATGACATTTTCCAATTGTATTCCCGTAAAGGGGTGATATCGATATCGCCTCGCTATGAAGACGGTTCTTTGAAGCCCTTTACTTGGAAACTAATGGGCATTGAGTCTTCCATTCCTCACTGGAAAGAGGAATTTTTTATTGTTGATCTGCCTGAGCCGTTGTGGAGGGCTGGCTTCAACGAAACAATTAAAGATGGGGCTTGGGGTCATCGGAAACCCCTTTCCGACCCGGAGGATGGCTGGTTGAAGACGCTGCTTCAATTTGATTTTAGCGTTGATGCCCGAAAAGTGGCCAACGGGTTGCCCGTGGAACAGTGCAAGAAGGGTGAGCGTTTAACCTTTTTTCTTTGCGTTATCAAGAAGTACTAATGCTAACGTTTTGTGATTGTGCAGTGCCTCCGCCTGGTTGGGAGCCCGAGTATTTCCGGAGGAGGAGGAAACAGGAGGCGAAAAAGAAAGCTGCCGCTGAAGCTAGAGCTGCTGCTGCTGCTGCTAACGCCGAGGAAGGGGAGGCCACTGCTACCGCTAACGTTACGGGCCCTCGGGTTGTAAGACAGAAACGGCCTAGGAAAGCACGTGCTGCCCCATCCGTTTCGTCCCAGACCGTTGTCTCTTCAGAGGCTACGGTTGATCCGATTCCTGTTGGGATTCCTCTTGTGTCCTCCACCACTCAGGTGAGCATTTTTCTTATTTTTAAAACTTTTGTCTTTCTTTTTGCACAGTTTCCTTATCACGTTCTGCGTTATTTAGGAAGTCGTTGCTGCTTCTGTCCCCTCTACCTCCCCGGGAGATATGGGTATCGCCGATGTCCTTCGCGAGCGTCAGAAGAAGGCTCGCTATGATCTCCCGAATAGCCCTTCTTCCTCGGCCGCCAACCGTAGTTCGAGTGCCCTTGGGGGCGAGGGTGCGTCTGCTGATCAATCGGAACCTGTTGATTTTGGTGGTCAACCCCATGTGCCTCCGGGTTCTCCGATCCATTCCGTGCACACCCCAACGGGCTATGATTCTGATGCCCTTAATCCTGAGGTGCCCGGAGGTACTGAGGTCTCAATGCCTAACGTGGAGGGCTCCACTAGCCGGCCAGCTTCTCCTGGTGCATTGTTCTTTGTTCCGATGCCCCATCCAACTATTGCGAGGGGTGACCCCGCCTCTGCCTTAATGGCTGGTATCTCTCCATACGAGCCTCCTCTCCTACCGACTCATCACGTTAGCTTACGCTCCTTTAGGGACAGTATTCTGCAGTTTCCTGCCAATGCTGATCATGAGACCGTGATTTCCTCTACCGCTTATCTGGTGGCAGAGATTCTGTCTCTTCCAAGAGAGAGGGATGCCCTTGTGGCTCGGGGCGAGCAGGGGCGCATCAATTTCCTTCGCTCTCAGGCGTTTTCTATGCTTTGACATCTTCACTATATGGATGAGGAGAATGCCAGAGCTGCAGCTAACGGGCAAGGAGAGATAAACAGGCTGCTGGAAGAGCGACAACGTCTTGAAAATGCCCTTGCTGCTGCCAACGAAGGTATGGAGACTGCTCGGGGAGATGCTATCGCGGTTAAACAAGAGTTGGAGGCTGCTAAGTTGGCTTTGGAGGAGGAGAAGCGACAACGCGCTGATCTGGCCATACGTCTCTCTCAGGAGGAGAATAGTCTGCGTCTGGAGAGACAGAGGAACGCTGAGCTATCTGCCGATTCCTCCCTTAACACTGAGAAGAACCGTTGGTACTTAGAGCAGGGTGGGGGAATCATGTCAGAAGCCGTGATGCATCATTATGGAGTTAAGGAGCTCCGTATTGAAGATCTCTCTGCGTATTTTGACAAGAGAGCCTCATCCATTACTGATAGCGGTTTCTACCAGTGGAAGGCTGCTCAGCAAGGAGGGGTCAACGCGCCGCCCAATCTTTAGACTTTTTGTTGTTTAGATGTTTTACATTTTTGTGGTTGACGGGCCCGTCCATATTTTGTACTTTAAACAATGTCGGCCTTGACTTGGCTAATCCACTCTTTTTGGATAGAAGTTCTTTATCTTCTTTTCTTCATAATGCCGTTTGATCACTTGTCCGCATGGGACGTTTGGCGTTAGGTTTCCATAGACGCATAGTTTCGTGTTGTATCCCGTTAGCTTTTCATCAGCTGCATTCAAGTAGCATGTCTATTATATCCTCCGATAGCCTTTCTGAGTGTAAATCAGCGTTGCTTTCGCCTCTGCTGCATTCATATTCCTACCGTCCCTCGTTGTCAGAGGGGGCTTTACGTCTGTTTCAACGTTGTTGTTGCAGTATGGTCACCTCTCCGTCATCGTTTCACCGGGTATCAACCGCGCGACTACTAGTTAGGATTTCTTTTGTTTCTTTTCGCCACAGATAGGCTCCAACATCGCTTCACCGGGTATCAACCGCGCGGCTACTAGTTAGGATTTCTTTGTTTCCTTTCGCCACAGATAGGCTCCAACATCGCTTCACCGGGTATCAACCGCGCGGCTACTAGTTAGGATTTCTTTGTTTCCTTTCGCCACAGATAGGCTCCAACATCGCTTCACCGGGTATCAACCGTGCGGCTACTAGTTGGGATGTCTTTGTTTCCTTTTGCCACAGATAGGCTCCAACATCGCTTCACCGGGTATCAACCGCGCGGCTACTAGTTGGGATGTCTTTGTTTCCTTTCGCCACAAATAGGCTTTGGGGAGTGCCTCGTCTTAGTGAGCTATCTGATCAGGACCAGCCATCACAAGGATAGGACTTTTCACCCCCAAGCGTTGTACCTCACGTCCGTGGAATCGTGCCTCGTCTCAATGGGCCGTCTATGTGAGCACAGTTACCACAAGGATAGGATTTTCACTTCCAGGACGGAGTTGGTCTCTCCTTGGGGCGTGCCTCTCCTTATGGGGTTACCACAAGAATAGGATTTCACTCCCAAGGATTCCGGGGCGTGCCTCATCTTAACGGGCCGTCTATGTGAGCACGGTTGCCGTAAGGATAGGATTTTCACTCCGGGGAGCCGTTTGGGGTCGTGCCTCGTCTTAATGGGCCGTCTATGTGAGCACGGTTGCCACAAGGATAGGATTTTCACTCCCAAACGCCTTGTTATGCCAGGGTGTGCCTCGTCTTAATGAGCTGTCTGATCAAGACCAGCCATCACAAGGATAGGATTTTCACCCCTGGCATTCTTCGCTACCTGCATATTACTAGTAGCAAACGCACGGTGAATATCTCAATATTCATTTATTAGAATAACTTTGATGTTACCCGATTAGCTCCTGGCGTGGTATAGCCTCAACCGAGCGATGTTCCAAGAGTTCTGCAGGGGCGTTCCCTCGAGCGTTTCCAGATGGTATGCTCCTTTTCCCACAATGCGGGTGACACGATACGGTCCATCCCTGTTTGGACTGAGTTTTCCCATACGCTGTCATGCTGCCCGTCTGTCTCTGAGCACTAAATCTCCGGTTTTGAGCAATCGCTCCCTCACTTGCCGGTTGTGATATTGTGCCATTTTCCTTTTGTAGTGCAGGGTTTTCAGGGGGTTTCCTCGTGTGTTTATGGTAGAGTATCGAGGTTAGCTCGTAACCTTTCTTCATTGTTTTCTTCTTTGAAGTGAGCCACCCGGAGGCTCATCATGCCAATCTCGACTGGTGTGACAGCTCCGGTTCCGAATGCTAACGCGAACGGGGTCTCTCCCGTGCTGGCCTTGACAGTCATGCGGTAGGCCCATAGTACATATGGCAATTCGTCTGGCCATTTCTTCTTGGACCCTTCCAAGTTTCTTTTGATGCCACTAAGGATGCTGCGGTTAGTTACTTCCGCCTGGCCGTTGGTTTGGGGATGTGCCACAGAGGAGAATCTTTGCTCTATCTGGAACTCTGCACATTGATCCCTGAAGAACTGGCTTGTAAATTGTGTCCCGTTGTCGCTAACTAGCACGCGTGGTACTCCAAATCGCATGATGACTTGGTGTTTGAAGAAACGCCAAATTTTTTCGGTGGTGATGGTAGCTAACGCCTCAGCTTCGGCCCACTTTGTGAAGTAGTCTACCGCTACGACCACAAATTTTAACTGAGATCTGGCCTTTGGAAACGGGCCCAGGATGTCAATCCCCCATTTTGCAAACGGGCACGGTGCGACTATTTCTGAAATTGGCACAACAGGTTTTCGAGGAATCTTAGCATATTCCTGGCATTTCTGACAGGTTCTCACGAAGTTATGACAATCTCGTCGAATGGTGGGCCAGTAAAATCCCGACCGAAAGACTTGGGCTGCCAGAGTGCCGCTAGCAATGTGCATGCCACATATCCCTTCGTGAATTTCACGTAACACATGTAAGCCTTCTTGCTCCGTTATGCATTTAGCGGCCGGATGGGAGAAACATCTTCGTATTAACTCTCCGTTATAATATGTGCATCGTGCTGCCCATTTTAGGACTTTCTTTTTCTCTGTCTGGTCTCCCGGTAGTTTATCATGTTTCAGATATTCTATCACTGGGATCCTCCAATCATTTTCCATTTCTTCCACACAGAGCGATGCCTGCTCTTCCATGAAAGAAGGTGTAGGCAGTTCTCCATAGCGCACGTCACTGGGTATTGAGGCTTCCAGATTGGCTGCCATCTTGGCGAGGCTATCGGCCTCTTCATTGTTTTCTCTAGGAATGTGCTCAAAGGTGACCAGGGTGCTTTTTTCCTGTATCTTTGACAACTCATGCTTTACTTTGGCTAAGTATTGGGCCATGATGGGTTCTCTGGCTTGGGAGTTCCCCAGAACCTGATCCATTATTAGTTTGGAATCTCCTCGGATCTTTAAACGTGTTCTGTCTTCCTTCTCCGCACCAGGAGTGGCTCCGATAGAGAAACTGTTTCCAATTCTGAGTCCTGCCAGCAACGCTTCGTATTCAGCCGCATTGTTGGACAATGGCTGCAGGATTCTGATGGTGTATCGCATCTCCAGGCCGTTTGGTCCAACTAAGAAAACTCCTACGCCAGCTAATTCTTGATTTTTTGCTCCATCTACGTGGATGACCCACGTATCTGTATATGTCTCCGGAGACGGTAGGCATGGACTTTCTGCTTCTTCCTCCAACAGATCTGTCTTTGTGTCCTTTGTGAATGTGCACTCAGCTATAAAGTCAGCTAACGCTTGGGCCTTAACGGCTGGTCTAGCTTTGTATTGCAGCCCGTATTGTTCGAGCTCGATAGCCCAAATTAGCATTCTTCTGGAAGATTCAGGTTTTCTGAAGATTCTTCTCAACGGCTGATCCGTGAGTACAATGACGGGGTGGGCTTGGAAGTATCGATCCATCTTTCTCGTGGCTTGCACTAGAGCGAGTGCTATCTTCTCGATAGGAGCGTATCGCAGTTCGGCATCTTTCAATATGTGACTCACGAAGAATACAGGACGATGCACGTGCCCTTCACTTCGCACAAGGACGGCGCTGACTACCTCATCAGCTATTCCCAAATATAGATATAGTTCGTCGCCGGGCTCAGGCCTCGTCAGCACTAAATCTGATGATAGGTAAGCTTTTAGTTCTGCAAACGCTTTCTCACATTCCTCTGTCCATCCGAAAGGAGCCTTGTTGCGGATGACTTTGAAGAAAGGCAAACATCTCTCGCCTTGCTTAGATATGAATCGCCCCAACGCAATGATGCGCCCGGTTAACTTCTGTATCTCTTTGACAGTTCGCGGGGATATCATATCCTGGATGGCTTTTATCTTTGACGGGTTGGGTTGGATGCCTTTCTGGCTGACCACATAGCCCAGGAATTTTCCCGTTTGGAATGCGAACATGCACTTCCGCGGGTTTAACTTCATCTTGTGCTTTCTCATCACATTGAAAACTTCTTCCAAGTCAGCGAGGTGTTCTCTGAAACTCCGAATTTTGATCAAGATGTCGTCTACATAGGCCTCTACATTTCTCCCGATTTGATTTTCAAAAACTTTGTTTGCCATACGCTGAAATGTTGCACCGGCATTCTTTAGCCCAAACGGCATTGCAGTATAGTAGTGTGTAGCCCTAGGAGTGATGAAGGCAGTTTTTTCTTCGTCCTCTACGGCCATAGGGATTTGGTGATATCCGGAATTCGCATCTAGGGAGCTTAGATAAGCATACCCAGCGGTTTGATCGACTAACTGATCTATTCGCGGAAGGGGATAGCAGTCATTGGGACAGGCATTATTTAGGTCAGTAAAGTCAATGCATATGCGCCAGTCCCCGTTAGGCTTTGGGACTAACACAGGATTAGCTAGCCAGGTCGGGTACTGGACTTCTCGAATGAACCCCGCCTCTGTGAGCTTTAGCAACTCCTTTTCGATGGCTGCTATCTTTTCCGATGAAAAAGCACGTCGCCTTTGTTGAATAGGCATGGCGTCAGGACTAACGTTCAGCCGGTGTTCTGCGACCTCCCGAGAGATTCCGGGCATGTCTGCTGGTTTCCACGCAAACTCTCCCTTGCATTTCCTCAACAACCGAATTAATTGCGCGTTCTCTTCAAAGCTTAATTTCTCACTGGCTAAGAGATTCGTTTCACTATCCTTACCGATAGGGATTGATACCATCTGATCTAGCGGCTGAGTGCGCTTTTCTTCTTTTTCATCGAAAGGGTCGTCTGCCACGCAAACGTAGCGGTCACAACTCCTTTGAGTCATAAGTAAGTAGCATTCGGCTGCCAGCTTTTGGTCCCCTTTGATTGAGACCACGCCGTCCCATGAGGGATATTTCATCTGCAGGTGTTTTTGAGATATGGCCACTCCAAAACGATTAAGGAATGGTCGCCCCAAAATGGCATTATACGGTAACGTTAGGTCTACGACCAGAAATAGTAGCTCTTCGGAGCGTTTGGATGTGTCTTCTCGGAAGTACACCGGCAGGGATGTTATTCCGGCTACCGGAATCGGTACTTCATCAATCCCAATAATTGGCCTCGTGCAAGACGATAGATCACCGTCAGGTCGTTTCATCAAGTTGTACGCTTCCAATGAAAATAGATTCACTGCGCTCCCGTTATCGATAAGGGTCCTTCTTACCCCATGACTTCCAATGACGGGCGTTACAACCATCGCGTCATTATGCGGGAAGACGATGCCTTTTTCGTCCTCCTCTGAGAAAGACAATATCATTCTGTCTAAGGCACTTATCGCCTCGATTTTCGTTTGCGCGCTCTCCCGTTTGTGCTTTTCTCCAGGGTTGGGCGTTGGCGGCATAATTTCCTCGCAATAGGGTGCTCCCCCTGCAATGATATTTATCATGGGCATTTGGTCGCTATTGATAGCGAGCGCTTCTCTATTTGGCCCGAGGGGAACTGCGTTAGCCCCTGTAGCGTGCGAGGGCGCTTGCCTCTGCTCAGTTGTATTTCCAGTTGGGTTATTTCTGGCTTCCTCCCTTGCCTTTGTGGCAAATTCCCCAAGGTAGCCCTCTTCGACCAATCGCTCTATAGCCGATTTTAACTCTCTGCATACATCTGTTGAATGTCCCTTGACCTTATGGAATTTGCAGTATGCATTTTCTCTTCCTCCCATGATTACTCCTGGTTTCACGGGAGCTGGGTAACGGATAGGCAAATTTCTCTGTTGGACTATTGCTAAGATCTCCGCCCTTGGGAGTATGAGAGATGGGAGGTCAGGATCGTATATCCGGCCCTTTGGCGGGTCCGTTTGCTTCCGAGTGGGGGATCCTCCAGGTCGTCCTTTTGAGAAATTGCCTCTCTGCCGGTTAGAGGTCTTAGTATTATGTTCTTTCCGCTGCCCGGGATCCTCGGTGGGTTTAGCGTCTGGGGCGCTGCTGTTCAGGACGTTAGGGGCCACATAAGGGTCCGCCGGCATGCCTCGAATCCATTCTCTATTTTCTTCCTCTTCCATTCTCGCATAGTTATGCGCTTTCAGCCTCAATGCATCCAGGGTCGTTGGGGGGTCCACCGTTAGCGTATCTTTCAGTTTACTGTATCGACAATTGCATTTCAGGGCCTCAATCGCAAAATCGATAGTGACCCCTGGCGTTAGGGACATTTCAAGATCAAATCGACCTAAAAAGTCGTTCAACGATTCCTGTGGTTTTCGATGGATATCGAACAGCGCAGCTGCTGACTTTCTGATAGGAATAGCCGTGCTAAACCGACTTTTGAATTTTTCTTCCAACTGAGAAAAATTATTGATAGACCCGGTGGGGAGCCCCTCGAACCATAGACGTGCCACTCCTGACAGCGTCATTACGAAAATTTGACACAATGTTGCGTCACTGCGCGTTTGGAATTGCACGAAATCCTTCACCTTATTGAGGTGAGAAATGGGATCTTTTATGCCATCATATGATTCTGCTGGGAGTTTCACATGCCGATGGACTCTGTGGTGCCTGACACGGTAGCTGAACGGATGACCCACGTTAGCATCGGGGATCCTACGAGGCTGACGCTGATGTGGAATTTCAGCGTCGTATCTGGGATTTTGAGGATCATATTCCTGATGTCTCCTAGGAGAACGACTACGGCTCCTTGGAGTTCGAGCTCGTCGACTTCTGCTGCTAGATCTCTCACTGTATCTAGGAGATGGATCTCTCACTATATCTCCCCGTGGATCATCCCAGGGCTCCCTATACTTGTCACGCTGGCGGACTGCTTCGGGGATAGAGATTCCTCTCCTGTATTGTCCAGAATGGTCGGCAAGTCCGCGCGTGAATGGTGGGACGTTTATGGGGGCCAAGGGGAAAGGTAAGGAGGACGGGAGTGCCCTAGACTGTTGGGGCGATAAGGGTCATTCGGTGACAATGGACGGGGTGAAAATTACTTGGGAGGACACACCAGGTCTTGAGGCATGAGGAGTAAATCCAGCAGCCATCTCTGTCAGCTGATCCAGTTGAGCTTGGAGAGCTGCTAGTGAATTCACGAAAGGGTTGTCCGCTTCTCCTATCATAGATCTTCCCGCCTGGGGGTAGGATGGCTGGTTCCTGCTATATGGGAGAAGGGAGAGCAAATCTGGAATGTAACTTCTTCTGAACTTGACCCAGGAGGAAGATCTAATTCTCCTGCAGTGACATCCTGCCCTGGGGTGGGGGCATCAGAGGTAGCGAAGGGAAACAAGCGTCTGCGGGTGTTGTATGGGATATTGGAAGTTCGGGACAGCGCCGGATCTGACTCTGAGGCCATAATCCTTCTAGCTTCGGGGAGGAGGAGCTTGGTTATTAAGGATGCTCACTTAATAGAACCAAAGCTCTCAACGAGAGCACCAATTTGATAATAATTTGTCTTCTGCCGAAGGATGTATGGCGGAGCAGCTCTTCTCAGATCAGTGTGCGCGACGGTCCACAGTACCTGCAATGCGCCGGAGGGGGTCTCCGGCGGAAACACTCCGATGCTTAAGTCAGTAGGTGTACTGAAATTGGCAGAGTTTTGGCTAGTCAAGTCCGCTTACCTGCCTCCTTTGTGGGGGAGGTATTTATAGAAGAAAGGGGGCGTTCCCGCCCCAGTAAACGGGTACGAAGCTATCGCTCGCGTTAGGGTCTGTGATACGCTACCTCGGCGGTAGGTGTTTTAGGTAGATATTGCCGCGGTAGGATAATGACCGGAGCGTTAATCCTGACACGTGGTTTCCTCTGGGGGTGAGATAACTCCTTGAGCCAAGCAGGAGGTCCATGAGAGGAGCCGGTAGGGCCCCGTTAGCCTTTGTAGCGTTAGCCTTTGGGGAAGGTAGCAATCTTGTCCCTACCGTGGTGGTGCGAAACAGTAGCTATGCCTCTTCCCACCGGGTGATAGACGAAAATACCCTTTCTTTTAGGTGGATTGTTATCAGCCGAAGTTAACAAGATCAGCGTAGGGGCCAACGCTTCTGCACATATCCAGCGTCGAATCCCTCCGAAATGCAAAGACCAAGGCATGTTCATCATCCCCTGTCAAATTGGCACAGTCGATATTGGCAAGGCCATGTGTGATCTAGGAGCAGGAATTAATGTCATTCCCTTGATCATTTACCACAGTCTAGGCCTTGAGCCTCTCATGCCTACAGACCTTGCCATCCAGCTCGCTAATTGTTCTATTATCTACCCTAAGGGGATCATCAAGGATGTCTTAGTCCAAGTGGGAGAATTCTTGTTCCCTGCGGATTCCTATGTGATTGCAACGGAGAACGAAGACTCCACCAAGTCTACAGATGTTCTTCTAGTCCATTTCTGGCCACAGCCCGAGCAAAGATTGATGTTCATGATGCCACCATCTCTCTCGAATTTGATGGAGAGATCATCAAATTCAATATGCTAGAAGCCATGCGATACCCCTCTGAATTCTCTAGTGTGAATTATATTGATATTGTTGACCCCATTATAGGGGAGATTGATGAAATATATTCTACTGACCCCTTGCAGTCTGCCCTTGACAGGAGTCTGACACCCGCTCTTCTAGATGTCGTGGCCTCGACACTTCCCATTCCACCTGAATTACACTCTGTCGTCGCTGCCCTAGAAGAATTCGCTGTTACTCAACATGAGTCTCCAAAGCAGTCTCCTGAATGTCCGGACCGTGTTAAGTTATTTCCCTCTATTGATCAGGCTCTAGCCCTCTATCTGAAGCCATTGCCTTCCCATTTGAAGTATGTTTATCTAGGCCCCGATAACTCTTTGCCCGTCATTATCTCCAACAAGCTCAAAAACCCCGAGGAATCTGAGCTAGTTTCCATGCTGAAGAACTTCAGACAAGCCATAGGATGGACCATTGCAGACATTAAGGGCTTGTCCCCAGCGTTATGCACTCATCACATTCACCTAGAAGACGCGAGCAAGACCATCCGCCAGCCCTAGCGTCGACTGAATCCGCCAATGATGGAAGTGGTAAAGAAAGAGATTCTCAAGTTGCTAGATGCAGGAGTTATCTACCCCATCTCAGATAGTCCATGGGTCAGCCCTATCCAGGTCGTTCCCAAGAAAACAGGCATAACCATCACCATCGGTCAAGATGGCGAATCCATTCCTACCCGGATCCAGAATGGGTGGAGAGTGTGTATTGACTACCGCCGATTGAATGCCACTACCAGGAAAGATCATTTTCCCCTGCCCTTCATCGATCAGATGCTAGAACGTCTTTCCAGGAAGACCCACTATTGCTGTCTAGACGATTACTCCGATTTCCATCAAATCCCAGTTGCTCCTGAAGACCAGGAAAAGACCACCTTTACTTGCCCTTTCGAAACCTTCGCGTATAGACGCATGCCCTTCGGCTTGTGTAACACCCCTGCCACTTTTCAATGTTGCATGGTCAGCATTTTCTCTAAGCTAGTTGAGGATGGAATCGAGGTCTTCATGGGCGACTTCACTGTCTACGGGAATTCTTTTGAGGAATGCATGAACAATCTGAAGAGGTGCCTAGAGCACTGCATAGAGACAAATCTTGTTCTGAATTTTGAAAAATGTCACTTCATGGTGGATCGAGCCCCGGTACTTGGTCATGTCATCTCGGCCAAGGGAATTGAGGTTGATAAAGCCAAGATCGAAGTGATAGAATCCTTGCCCTATCCATCCTGTGTTCGAGATGTGCGATCTTTTCTAGGCCACGCCGGTTTCTACCGACGGTTTATTAAGGATTTTTCCAAGATTGCTCAACCAATGTGTCACTTGCTCCAGAAGGACGTGCCCTTTGATTTCAATGAGGCCTGCAAAACCGCTTTTGAACTTCTCAAGAACAGACTTATCTCGGTCCTAATTATTCGTACCCCCGATTGGACATTACCTTTCGAGGTCATGTGTGATGCTAGGAATCAGGCCCTGGGCGCCGTTTTGGGTCAAAAGAAGGATAAAGAGACCCATGTTATCTACTATGCTTCCAAGCTACTAGACCCGGCCCAGCAGAACTACACAACCACAGAGAAAGAACTCCTGGCCGTAGTCTATGCCCTTGACAAATTCAGGCAATATCTCCTAGGCACCCATGTCCTCGTCTACTCGGACCATTCTGCCCTTCGGTGTTTGTTGACCAAAGCTGATGCCAAACCATGACTTATTCGTTGGATCCTGCTCCTGCAAAAATTTGATATCGCTATCAAAGATAAGACAGGAAGAGAAAATGTTGTGGCAGACCACTTGAGCAGACTTCCAGCCCAGGAAGACAATTTACTTGAGCCAATCCGAGATACTTTTCCAGACGAGCAATTATGTCTAGCCCAGGCTGTTTATTCCCCATGGTTTTATGATATTGTAAACTTTTGTGCTACTGGCACTTACCCAGCCGATGCCTCCCCTTCCGAATGCAACAAAATCAGAAGGCAAGCCAAATACTACATTTGGGACAGCCTCTACCTGTGGAAGCACTGTTCGGATCAGATAATTCGTAGATGTGTAACCATGGATGAGGTGCCCTCGATCCTTAGATTCTTCCATTCAGAAGGAGGACATTTCGCGGCCAAGAAAACTACCCTGACGGTCCTGGAAGCTGGTCTGTACTAGCCCACAATTTTCAAGGATAGTTACATGTATTGTGCTTCGTGCCCCTGATGTCAGGTCACTGGAAATATCGGGGCCAGGAATCAGATGCCCTTGACAAACATTATCACCTATGAGATTTTCGATATCTGGGGTATAGATTTCATGGGCCCCTTTCCCATCTCCTTTGGCAATGTCTACATCCTTTTGGCCGTCGATTATGTTTCCAAATGGGTTGAGGCCAAGGCCACGCGGACAGATGACTCCAAGGTGGTCGTGAATTTTCTCCGCACCAATATCTTCAACCTGTTTGGTACACCTAGAGCACTCATCAGCGATAGGGGTACCCATTTCTGCAACCGTGTCGTGGCCTCGCTCTTGACAAAGTATGGAGTCCACCATAGAACATCCACCGCCTATCACCCTCAGACTAATGGCCAAGCCGAGGTCTCGAATCGTGAGATTAAGTCCACCCTTGAGAAGACCGTTAACCAGTCCCGGAAAGATTGGAGTCTGAAATTGGATGATGCACTCTGGGCCTATCGTACAACTTTCAAAACCCCAATCGGAATGACTCCCTACAGACTTGTCTATGGCAAGCCGTGCCATCTTCCAGTGGAGATAAAGCACAAGGCTTTTTGGGCCATCAGGAAAGTGAATACAGATCTAAGCCTCGCCAATCAACACAGGCATTTAGGACAACAAGTCTTATTGTACAACTCACGCCTGCGACTCTTTGCAGGAAAACTGAAGTCTAAATGGTCAGGACCTTTTGTGGTCACAACAGTTTACAACTATGGGGCGGTTGAGATTTAGAGCCCAATCACAGGAATCATCTTCAAGGTCAATGGCCAGAGACTAAAACCCTTTTATGAAGGATTCCAGCCCTCGATAGTTGAGGAGGCCATGGTGGACGTCCCACATATCCAGACCTAGAATGACACTGCACGTCGAGGTCCCGACGAGTAAACAGACCATACTGGAGGCATTTTATATACCGTCAACATCCTTTCTCTCTCCCTTATCTTCTCTACATCTTTTCAGATTCTCTGATTTTTATTCTTGTCTTCTATTTGATTTTATTTCCATGTTTTATTCCTTGTTTATATCCCTGACCTTTCCTTTTCCCATATGATTTTATTCCTTTTATTTGGTAATCATTTACCTTTATTCTCTCTTTTTGTCCATATCTTAATTAACCAACTACCTTTTTGAAATTTGAAAGTTGTTCTCCTTTTTAGGCGGTTGAGATACGCGTGGGCCGTCGTGCTCCAAGGCCAAGGTGCCACGTGGCCTGACAGGTAGCAGAAAAGTAGCCCTCATTAATGAAAAAGTTGTGCCATTTAATGCCAGCGACATCTATGTCCCTCTCTCCCACGCTCCTATTTCGTCTTCACTCACATCACAACTCAAACACATCACTTTCATCTCTCTCTTTCACCAAACACGCAACCCTCTCTTCTCTTTACTCCCATCTCCATCTCCATTACCACTATCTCTCTTCTTCTTTCACTCACCATCAATGGCACCAAAAACCAAAAGATCCATTCGCAAGAATGTTTCTGGACCCAATCCAGTGGACCCTTCCAGCCCCGTTCCTTCCAAATCCAGATCTCAATCCACCACCCCTAACTTGGCCTCATATAAAACGGCTACGCCACCGTCTATCCACCCTCTTCCCATTCCCTCTCCTGCAGCTGTCTCACCGACGACCGCAGAACAAGTCCGAGAGTTCACACCTGTGGACGACGACCTAGAAGTTACCAGCTCTATTCCTCCTACCTCGACTACCACTAGATGTGGCCGTGTGGTGAAACTCCCCCCAGGGTCATCCACTTCCAAATCCACAGCCAAATCTAAGTCTAAACAATCCTCTCCATCCGCCAGACAGCCCCCCCTTGACGCAACTCTTGACCGCTTTCTAGCCCCTGAGCCTGCCCTAACTGTTGAGGAAGTCCTCAAGGACATCCTGGTATCAGATGAAGAAGCCGAGGCCATAGAGGAGCAGACTGAGCCTGCCCATGACCAAGAGCAAGAAGATCTCGAGGCCATGGAGGAGGGCACTAGAGAGAGTGGAGAGGCTGAAGGCGACAAAGCCGACGAGGAAGACGAAGATCTCGAGACCCAGAAAGCTGCGGAGGAGGCAGAGAAGAAGCAAAAGGTAGCCGTTGCAAAGTCGGCGGCCAAAAAAGGAAAGTCCAAGGCTCCGGCCAAAGCAGAGCAGCCAGCTGTGGTTGAAACACCAGTGGGCTAGAAGAGGAAACTTTTATCCTCCAGCGCAGGCAAGCCCTCGACCTCCAAGAAGCCTCGAGCCCCCGAAATGGACGATGATGTCACGGTTGAGACTCCAGCACCCTCCTCTGCCCCCAGATCCAACTCCCAGCAGGTGACTTCTGACCTTTCCTCACCTCATGAATGGATAGTGTTTAATGATAAGCAGTCCATAGATAAGTTAAATATGCTAAATTCCAAGGGCATTAGCTCCTGTGCGTGCCTGGATTTTGATTTTCTTGCCAAAATGGGTATTGAGTCTAAGGTCAGGGAGTATGTGGCCAATATTGGTTGGGAATCTCTGTTCTATCTGGAACACCCAACCTTTATTGAGCTTTCCCTTGAGTTCTTCACCACGTTCTGGGTGGATGGTACTTTTAGGCCCAAGGGCAAGGTTGGTCCGAACTCTTCTACCCCTGGTCTCATCAACTTTAGGTTAGCTAATAAGTGGGAACATCTGACCCTTGGGAAATTCAATTGCTGGTTAGGATTTGTCACGGATGATGAATTGAATACTCCTCTGTACAAAAATGCTTTGACTGTTATACCTTATGTTTTTTATTCTAATGCTGCTTTCTGTGAGCTCACTAATAAACCGCATGCTGAATATGACCCTAAGGGTAGTAAAGCCCATGAAATCATTGATCCTGCCTTACATATCTTGCACAGATATCTGGCTCTTACCTTTTCGGCACGATTTGGTTCCTCAGGACAGATATCTGTGCAGGAGCTTTTTCTTTTTATGGTGCATGAAACACAAACGTAGGGTTAATCTTGGTTTTTGGGTAGCTTCGGGGGTTTTGCATGTGCTGAATGGTAACCGTGGACCTATTTTTGGGTCGCTTATCTCTTTGCTTGCTGTGAAATTACATAAAATTAACCTATATGCTAGTAATCTTTCTGAGCCCCTGAACTTGGATATCCGAACCTTGGATGTCATGGGCCATTTATGTATCTCACGAGGTGTGGTGAGTTTCTATCCAGGTTGTGCCCCCGCAGCAGAGAAGGTTTTCGGGATCAAGAACGGTGGAAACTTTGACTATCCAGACCTCTCGAATCCTCGTTCCACTTCGATCCCTCCAGCCCTCAAAAATCAAGCACCCCAAGCCGAGGCGACTCGTCAAGCCCAGAATGCATCAGCATCAAGCCAGCCCCCGATTCCCATCCTTGTCTACGATCCCACTCAGAAGCGACTCCTCCAGGCCATTCTGCGGGAACTTCAGGCTTTGACGGTTGAAGTTGCCCGGCGCAATTTGCCACCCCAGTGACCCCCCCCCCGAACAATTCCATTCTTCTAGCCCCCGAAAAGGGCACTGAACAATTTTAATGCTTTCTTTTATTTCAGTTGTACTGTCCTTATGTTTCTTGAACTCCTTTTATATGTTCTCCCCGCATTGAGGACAATGCGCTGCCTAAGTGTGGGGAGGGATTTATTTATATGCTATGCTGCATGTTTGCATGTTTATTTTCATGCTTGTTGCAGGATTGTATGTTTTTCGGACTTTATTTTTAGCCTTGCTAGGAAATTTTCCCACTACCAGTTTTCAAACCCTCATTTTTGGCATGCATTTTTGGCTTTTGATGCATAGGAGAAACATGGCATTCATCGCATCTGCACCTGAACATACATTTTCAGGCATGCTAGCCCTTATATCCAATCTTGCCCTAGAGACCAGTAGTCACAGTTTGAACCCGTGAGCATTTTTTAGCTTCATGCCCTTTATTCTTGAGTGAAAATGCTTAGCTAGGCACAGTCTAGGTTTGCATAATATCCCTGGGTATAGTCACTGTTAGACATGGGAAAGCTTAGATATGACGGAAAACTTCGCATCAATGTATTTTTCTTTCTTTTCTCCCCCTCATTTCTCTTCTCTTTTCGTGCCCCCAACATTCCCCTTCTTTTCATATTCTTTCCTGACCATTTGTATTTCCTTGATCTTTTTCCTTGACAGGTGAGGGTAACGTCGAGGGCTAGACATCTAAAGAATGCGCAGACAAGTTCAAGTGTGGGGAAGCAGACGGAAGTAAAAAGACTTCAGAGCAGAAAATAGAAAGCAAAGATCTAGGACAAGAAAAATCAAAACTTCTCGAGCCCTAGATCATTCAGAGAAATCGAGCCCCTAGAAAGTTTCAAGTGTGGGGAAGCGAAAAAGAAGTCACCATCGATGCTGGAAGTAGATCAAGGGCAAGTGCTGAATGAAAGATCAAAAGTTTCATACCCCGGAAGAATCAAGGTTTTGTAATTGGTTCGTTCCCCCTCCCGGTTCCTCCTCTAAAAAAAAAAAAAGATTTAAAATTCAAAATAAAAGGAGGGGGGCATCAAGCGAACAAAAAGAGTATCCGCATCCGAAGCCTCAGCGAGAAGAGTTTCCTGCCCCCGAAAAGAAGACCTCTGTCTAGCCCCCGAATCATCTTCGTGCCCTCGATAAAAGCTGCCTTGCCACTTCGCCTTTTTCCTATGCCAAGGAATCCACCCAGGATTTATCTGGTTCTTTCTCTTCTTTCCTTCTTTTCTCTCCCTACTTCTCTCCTAATCATCTCTCATCTCTCTTCCACATTTCTAGCTCATTGCACCCTTTTCTTTCTCTTTGCTGATGCGTTGATTGCCCATGCTTGTGTCCTACAGTACTCGGATTGACGTGCAAACTCTGCCTGTGTTGTGTTATTTGCATTCTTGATTGATAGCCTAAACACTTGTTTTATTCTGAGTATGAGTGCAAATACATATCTTTGTGAGGACTGCTGGTGAATAAGCTGGGTCTGGGAAAGTCTGGTTGATAGGGTCGTTATTCTATCAGCCAGATGCAGGTGCTTTTCTAGGTCTAGATTTGTTCCAGTTGGGTATAGCTTGTCGGACGTCATGTCTATTCTATGTATTGGGTGTTGATAATGTATGTTAATGAATGAGGTAGTTTTCCAATTTTGTTAATGCTCGAGGGCGAGCATAGGGGCAGTGTGGGGATGTTTGATAGCACGTTTCATGGTCTCGATTTTACCCTCATTTCTAGCCCTTTCGGGGGCTTGAACTTGCTATTTGACCCTTATTCCAATTTTATTTGCAGATTAGCGTCAAAAGAGGGAAAAGATCGAAAAGAAGCAATTTTGGAGCATTTATGAGGATTTCCAGTTTCAAGGCCTAGAAGACCAGAACGTTGTCAAGACCTCGACGTGAACCAGACCAGTGCATTGTCTCAAGGCCTCGACAGTTCTGCATCTTCCTTAGAACGAAACCAAAGAGAAGCATCTTCAAAGATCCACACGGGATCCCATGCGCTTCTAGAAGGCATCAGGCGTGTCAGGAATCCCAGAATATTCCCTTTGTAAGGACATGTGCTGTCACGTCCTCATTGCTCCTTTCTCTCCCCTTAGCTGTTTTGTCTCCTAGCTAGTATTAGGCTATATAAGCATAGTGTTAGGGTTTTTGTAAAGGGGACGGCTGTCCTAGGATATTTTCAGACATCAATTTCGGCTCTTATTTTCTGGGGATCTTCTCCTCTTGTCATCAAGAACAACCTTTGTTTCAAGCTTTCTCCTTGATTATTAATTAATCTATCGGTTTCCTCTACTCCCTTTTCATTCTCTTTATTATTGCATGATTATTAATATCCACTGTTTATATTATAGTATGAGTAGCTAAACACCTCCTTCTTAGTGAAGGGTGTTTCAAGGGTTGTAAGGGTCGGCTAAGAGGTCTAATGTATGCTTAATATACTCTCTTGTGACACATGATTGTTTACCGTTTTAACTCCATGCTTGTCTAGAAATGTTAATAGCTTGATCAACTGTTAGTATTCCTGCATGAGTGATGTCATTCCCAGGGTTATACCTGACGCGAAGCCCTAGGATAGTAGTAGACACCTAGTGGAGGCAGCGCGAGAGGCCTCTGTCTAGGGGTAAACAATCATCTAGGGTATGTGATACGAGTCTGACAAGCTGAGCTATCGCACCCTAGATCTATCTTACCTCCCCTTCATGGGCGTTCTGAGTTTGGCCTCCCCGCATCTGTGCCTGGGAGGATGGCGGAATGTCAAGGTCACCTCATATGTGGAAACGGGGGGTGACTTTTATCTAAGAAGGTAAGCAGGGGACGCGGCGTGGAAACGCGGTCCCTATAGCAGGTCTGTACCTGAGTCTAGAATATCTCTGTGTCGATGACTAGCCAACCTAGAAAACAACCCGAATGAACACCCTTTGCTAAGATCTCTTCCTATCTGGTTAATATCTCCTTTATTACTTTTCTGGCCCTCGATCTGTTTATATTTCTTGCCCTGGATTACATCTTATTTTCATGCCCTGGATAATTACTTTACAATTCTGTCTTGTTAGCTCCCATACTCTGCGTTGATTAATTCATTAATCAACATAAACCCCCCTAGTGTTACTTGGTTTCGATCTGTTGCATATTGCGTTGTCATACATCTTTATTAACGTTTTATTCCTTCAATCTCTGTGGTTCGACCCTGTCTTGCCCTGTACACATTAATTTGTGCATCTAGGCACCAGGAAAATATTAGTATATTTGAGTGACGATCAGACAGCGAGGTAAGGGTTAAGGAACAAGTCTTGATTACTTTCAAGATGGGCGGATACGAATATGAAAGGTTGTGTGATGTGGTCCCGATGGATGCAAGTCACCTACTATTCGGGCGGCCATGGCAGTCCGATCACCATGTGACGCATGGCGGCCGTACCAATCAGATATGTTTGAGTCACCATGGTAAAAAGTACAATATTCCACCTTTTTTACCTGCACAAGTCCGAAAGGACCAAAAACAAATGGAAAAGGCAAGTGCGGAGTTCCATTTGTTGAGAAAAATAAGAGAGGAGAGTGGAGTGAAAAATGTGAGCAAAGAGTTAAGTACACGCCATGAAAAGAGCAAGCATGGAAAGTCGAGTGAGAGTGACCAAGAGAAGAAGGTAAGCATGCCGGAAAACACACGTCATGACAAGAGTAAGCATGGTAGAGAGGGTGAGCCTAAACACTTGAGTTTATTATTCTGCAAATTCTGCAGATTGTGGAAATTCTAGAAATTGTTGGTTTTTAGTGTTCTGTAATTTTATAGAGAGGGAGTTGGAAGATGATGATCAAGCAATCATATTAAAGTCACAAAGAAGGCGAGGGGTAAGGATGTGAGACATGCACTGTTTACTAACAAGGTGTGTCTTGTACTCCGGTATAAGGCATACTGTCTGTCGATTACCGATAACCCCCATTCTTCCCTACCAAGTCCGATTGTTTCCTTTTTGCAGGAATATGGTGATGTTTTTTCGGAAGAAATGCTGGCAGGCCTCCCTCCTATCCGCGACATTGAGCATAAGATAGACTTGATTCCCGGCGCAACCCTTCCCAACCGACCAACCTATCGGTGTAATCCCGATGTGACCAAGGAGCTTCAAAAGTAAGTTGACAAATTGATGAGTAAGGGATTCATCCGGGAAAGCATCACCCTTGCGCGGTACCGGTATTACTTGTACGAAAGAAGGATGGTTCTTGGCGGATGTACGCGGATTACCGAGCCGTCAATAAAATCACCGTGAGATACCAACACCTGATACCCAGACTTGACGATATGCTCGATGAGCTAAGTGGAAGCCAAATTTATTCTAAGATTGACCTTATGAGCGGTTACCATCAGATTAGAATGCATGAAGGTGATGAATGGAAGACATTCAAAACTAAACACGGTTTGTACAAATGGATGGTAATGTCATTCGGTCTCTCCAATGCCCCTAGTACATTCATGAGACTAATGAACTATGTATTGCGTGAATTCATTGGAAAGTATGTTTGATAAGATTCAGACTTCTGGGGAAGGGTAGGTGAGGAAAATGGATGCTCGGGATCATTGTGCTTGATGTCCGGTGTACCTGCGAAGCACTGGAGGGGGTCTCCGGCGTAAACACTCCGATGCTTAAGTCAGTAAGAGTAGTGAGAATGGCAGGGTTTTTGCCAGCAATCTTAGGCTTACCTTTTCTTCTTGATCTTTGTGGTATTTATAGGCAGAAAATGGGTGTTATCTTGAGTACCCCGTTATCTAGGGGTAATAATGCGGTTGGTGACAACTTGAACCTTCCGTTAACGTCACGTGCCTTCTTGGGATGGTATAACGCCATGTTAAATGAGACCCCCCTGCTGATGTCGACCATCCCAGGATCCCTGGTGAGAAGACGGGATGACCGATACTGTGGATTAGCCTGACCGCTACAGTTCTCTAGTCCTCAAGACAGGGTCAAAGAACGATAACGCTCACAAAGTCTCATTTATAGTTATCATAAGCCCAACCAAAAATGAGCCTGAGTGTTTACCAAAGGCTGCAGTCGTATTTTCAGCCTTGTCTGTTCCATGTTCTATGAGATATCGGTGTGGTGCGATTATCGAGAGGCATGTCTTTTCAAACCGTCATTTTCTTGGGCCTATAAATTGGATTTTCCATTGCACTAATTCTTCTCATCTCTTCTGCATTTCTTCTGACATTTTCACCATGGATGAACTGACCAGAAATTTCTTGATCTCCAAGGCCCATACTCTGAAGAATCTCACTGAAGCCGACGTTGGCTTTCTGAAGACCATGCTGATCAAGACCTCTGAGGACATTCTGGAACTTCAGGGGATGATGACCCCTCCTCTGTCCAGGCAAGGTGCGGCTTCTCTAGAGGATTTCAGTCCTCTAGAGAGTGTATCAAAGTTGGCTGCTGCCGTCTCCCGCATTCAGGTGGTTATCACCATGCTACAACAAAGGAAGGATCTACTAGGGTGCTGCTTGAAGGGCATGAGGGTTTCCTCCTCCGAACTGACTTCTATGGCGGATGCTCTGAGGGAGATTCCTTCTGTGCCAGGGGAAAACGACGCCCGGTCCAATGCTTGACCGCTCGCGGCCGTCATCTTACTTTTCCTTTTTGCTTTTTATATGTATGCGGATGTATGTTCAGGTCGTTAGGCCATAAATAAAATGACTTTCTGTGATTTTGCTTGTGATATTCTGCTTTGACGCGTCCATCGGGATTATCTCTAGCCCAACTGAAAATGGGTTTGCCGCTGGTCAGACTTTCATAGTACTTGCTTTTCATATTCGCCGGACAATAATAAATGTTTTTTCTAACCATTTCTTATATTAATTCCACGCCACCTTTCAATGGTAACTAATTGGGCGATGTTCTCGGCGCCTTATGATTTGTGTAGATTTCCAACAGGCGCGATCGCGGGATCAGATTCTGTAGTTATGATTATTCTTCTCAAGGTGTATTAATTACCTTCAGAGGGTGTGCGAATAGGCAGGCATGCCTCTTCGTCACGGCTATTTAATGGGACTCTTCCTTCTTTTTTCTGTTCATCTTCTTCTTATCTTTCCACTGTGGAGATTGCTTGCAGTTTCATGGCTGATTCTCATTCCATGGACGTTGTAGAGCGTGATTCTCCGCGAACTCCTCCTACTTCTCCAGATTCCGACAATCCTTCGTCGCCGTGCCTCAAAAGGCAATTTTCTCGATGTAAGGGTCGTATGAGGTCGAAAAGGAAAACCTCTAAAATAACATTTGGCACTGGTCATGACTTCTACACTCCTAGTGTGCGGAGGGGTGACAAACCGTCTCCAGATATTAGCCATTTTATATCCAGGGGAGGAGTTTTCGCTCACGATGCTGGTCTTGAGATTACGGCTTCTACCATCAAGGGGAATTCGTGCTCGACTCCTTTGAAGGAGAAAAGTCCTTTGGATGACCTCCCGTTAAAGCTGGGTAAAAGAGTTGACGAGCCTTTCCCTTTTTTCTCCGAGGAACTACTGTCTTCCGATGAGGATGATTTCTACTGGCCCTCTTACTGGTTCGACGAGGATTAGCATGTATGTCAAATGCTTTGTAGATGCCGTATGACTCGTTATGAATAAAGTATGTTCCCATTTTCTCTTTATTCTCACGTTAATTCCGCGATCGCTGGATAATCGCCAGGCAGTTGGATATCGCTCCACTCAACCGTCTTTTTTAACTTCTTGTTGAAAACTGCTTTCTTCTAGAAACATCAGTGCTTGGCTTTGAATTTTCTTCTAGCGCTTCTCCACGTGTCCTTTTCTTTTCTGTACGTGTCTCGGTCTGATAGGCCGCTCAGTTAATGTGGTGGCGTACTCATTCTTTAAAAGGACACAACTTCTCTCCTCTTACTCTTTTTGATTGTTTTTCAAATTTCATCCCTTCTTTTCACTTTGTCTTCTCCGCAAAGAGCTTTTCGGTCATTCTCTGGCCGCCATCGACTCATCTGCCAATTCTTCTTTTTTGAGGTATTCTACTCCTTTTTCTTCAGGTTTTCTTTTTGTTTGCTTATTATGCGTGAGGCTAGATCTCAAAAGATCCTTCAGGGGCCTCTAGATCTTGAGATTGCTAATACTCCTAGTATTTTTACTTTTGAGACGGTTCTGAGACTCGAATTAGAGAGTCACGGTATTTCTTTCCCTAGCGGTTACACCGTTAGGCTTCCTGATAAGTATATGAGGCTCCACGACGGGCTGTGGGGAACTCGAAGGATGGTGTATTTTAAAATGTTTCTTTATGGTTTTCGTTTCCCGGTTCATGCTTCTATAGAGAAGATACTGCTCCATCATAATATTAATCCTGCTCAGATAACTCCTTCTTCTTGGAGTGGCATTTATGTTTTTCTTCGTTCTTGTGAGATGAAGAACATTTTTACCCCATCTGTCAATCTACTTCGTAAATTTTTTAGTTTAGATTGTCATAATGGATTGATAGATATTACTCCGCAATGGAATGACACGTATGCTCAGTCGTTTTGGCAGAAGTTTCAAGGTTTTGAGGGGGTTGTTGCTGACTGGAAGAGCAGTTTCTTCATTATTGAGCTGCCTTCATGTTTATGGCGTAGGGGATTTAATCAGGATATTACCAGTAGCGACTGGGTAAAACCGGTAGTGTTGTCTAGGGATGAGTTGGCTTAGGCTGACGCCTTGCTAGAGATAGAGAAGTCTTTTTCCATTCGCGATTTCGCTTCTTACAAGCTTCTGGAAGAATGTACCGTAGGTAAGTTTTTTTATATTTCAACGTCGTCTCTTTGACTCACTCTTTTGCTGACACATCTTTTCCGCAGAAAACACGGGTGGTCCGTCGTCTAAAGGGGATGACGTTCCCTTAACAGTCGCACCACTTTAGACGATACCTGCTTCCTCCTCCTCTAAGGGACCTCCTCACAAGAGCATACCGTTAAAGAAGAGAATGACCTTCAAAATAGTTCCACTAAATAGGAGGGGTATTTCCGCCCAGGCGTCGCGTTTTCTTGAAAACTGGTTGCCGATTCAGAGCAGAGGTTATCAACACAACTATTGAAGAGATGGATACCGGAATAGCTCTTCGTAAAGCTTCTTTTGCTCAACGAATAAGGCTTAGAGTAGAGAAGGAAAAGTGGACTACTGAGGTTTCTTCCGGGATTACTACCGATGTTCTTCCTGTAAGGGTCGATACTTCAATGGTGGCCAGTTCTTCTCAAGCGATCAAGACTCTTGTCGCGACAACTGACATTCCTTCAACCGCAACTGAAATCCTGTCGGTAACAGATTCGCCTTTGTCGGTTAACACCCCCGATTCCCCTATTTCCTCTTGTATTCCAGATGTGATAGTACCAACTCCTCCTTCGAATTCTTTCCGAGAGCTGTTAACGAGGGCGCCACATCGGCTACTTTTTACTTCTACTTGTAGAGTTCAGGGCTCTACCATGGATTCCACTTCTTCCTTGACCGTCAATCTTTCTTCTCAAGGTCCCGAGGGAGTTCTTCCCCATCAGTTGGATTTAACAGATTTCGGGATTAACGGGCTCCATGCCTTGGGGGTATCAGATCCTTTCTCGGGAAATCAGCCCACAACGTCCTTAATAGGCGGGATGATGAGTCTTCCTAGAGAGAAGGAGAAATTTTCACAGCTTTCTCGAGATGCCTGATATGCGCGCATTATGGATGATTCCCTAGCTGTCTTTCGTCATCTACACTATGCCATCGAGGCTTATGATAGCCAGCTTCAAGACTTGTCCCAAACCATGAGTGCTCAAAGGGTAAAACTTGATCGAGCGGTGAGTCAGGCAGAGTGGATGACGTAACTCCAGAGTTGGACCCAAAAGGAGCTGAATAGAGAAAAATCTAAAGCAAAAGCCAAAATTGAGGTCCTGGAGGCGGAACTATTAATAGAAAGAAAGAAGAACTCTCTTCTTCGCGAAGAGATACTGGCTCGAGACGAGGATCTGGCCAAGGTCCCGTTAAGGATAGAGTGGTGGAAGAAAGAAGCCATGCGGGCCTTTAATTCGGGCTTTGCGGATTATTATGGTAGCGATTCCTTCGATCCTGCTAAGATTGCTAATTATACCTCTGCAATGATGAACAAGATTGATGGGAGCAAGGAAGGCCTCTTTCCTATGAGAGATCAAAACATGGGTGACGGTGGTGATACCAGGAGGCTCCCGTTATCGGATGATTCAGATGCCGCAGAGGACTCATAGATTTCTATTTTTCTTGAGTGTCTTATTTTATTTTTCTTTCACCTTTAAGATGTAGAACCATTAACTATCTATCACTTTTTTATGATAACACACATTTTCTCATGCAACGTTATCCTTGTTTATGAATCTTGATCGATTTCATCGTTGACGTGGGCCACATTTTCTACCACCTGCTTTATTGCGTTATTTCAACTTTCTTGAGTTGTTCGCGCTAGGGATCGATTTTGCTTTTCAGAGCATTAAATGCTAAAGATCCTTCATTAATGCAATTGAGGAAGTCATGATGATTGGGGACACGTGTCTCTCCGTTGGAGGCCTTTTAAAGTGGGCTGTTAAGATTTAATTTCTTATACGATCGGGATGATGACTTATGTTGGTCGGAGTTGCTGTAGTTGTCGTCGAACTCACCTGCAAGGCGCCGGAGGGGGGGCTCCGGCGTAGACACTCCGATGCTTAAGTTAGTAAGTGGTTCAAAAATGGCAGAGGTTCTAGTAAGCAATTTTCGGCTTACCTTTTGTTTTAAACTGAGGGAGTATTTATAGGCCACTGGGGGCGATACTTGAGCAAAGAGGTGATATCCCGGGGAAAGCAATCTCTCTAGAGGACGTCGCAGGCGATACCTTATGATGACGTCATGGGCGATACCTTATGGTGACGTCATGGGCGATACCTTATGATGACGTCAGGGCGATACCTCTGAAGAGGGTTCCGCGAGCGATACCTCCATGGATACCTGGGACGGGATGATGCCGTACGTGCAGAGACGCGTGAGTCCTCCCCCCCCCGCTGATGTCGACCATCCCAGGAAACACCTTCCAGTCTGGAGCCGACGACTCAGATGTCCGATAGAGCTACAGGATTCCGCCTTCGGCAAAGTCATAATTACCGTAACGCCTCTAGGCATGTCATAATTGTTATCATAAGCCCAACTAAAAATGAGCCCGAGTGTTTACAAAGGGCTATCACTCTCTGCTCGTATCGGGGAACTCTCATCCAATAAGTAGGGGAGTGTATCCTTGCCCTTAAGAGATTATCCTGCGTGGGGCGTCCAGGAGTAGGTTGATGGACTCTTGTCAATGTTACACCGCCAAGGAGTCATTTCTGTTCTGGCGATATCAGCTCAATCTGGTCTTGACGTGGGCTAAGATGTCATGTCCGTTTGACTTATTAGGAGATGTCGATCCTGGTCGTTCATCGTTGATATCACCACTGGTAGTAAACGGAGCCGTGCGGCTAGATTGTTCTAGAGTGAGGATTTGCTGTCCTCCTGGCATGGGCCGCTTAGTGGGTCGCTTTGCACCTCGAGTGGGCTGTAAAGAGGTAAGATGGGCAAAGATTACGGAGATTTGTTAGGAAGTATATCACTTACAGAGGATCTCTCAGGAGCGAACATGTCCTTTTCTTCCTCTTGGGAAGCCGCGTTATTAACGAGGCTTCACACCATGGGCTATCCACAATTTGAGCGGCTTTACACCACCAGATACCGGTGATATTGGCGCGGTTTTACGCTGTTCATAGCCACCTACCATATTGTCGCGGCTTTATACTGTGGGTACCTTCATTTGAAAGGATTTCCGCCATGGCTACCCGTAATATCGTGCTCCTCTCGAATACCGACATTCTTAGCGGCTCGCCGTCGTCTATCCTTATTTCCGCATTAGGTCTGACGGTCTTTAAGGGTAACGGGACGGCTCATCTTTTGAGGACTTCCTTCTTCAAAAGGCCCGTTTCTCGGATCCTATAAATCTGAGGGCCTTCTTCACCCAAGTCCATCTCATTTTCTCCTTTCTTAATCTGCATTATGGATCATTTGACCAAAAACTTTCTCCTTTCCAAAGGCCACACTCTCAAGAATCTCAACGATGGTGACGTCGGGTTCCTGGAGAACATGCTGGTCAAGACCTCTGAGGACATCCTGGAGCTACAAGGGATCCTGACCCCACTCCATTCCAGGCTGGGAGCCACGTCTCTGGAAGATTTCAGTCCTTTAGAGAGCGTGTCGAGGTTGGCCACCTCCATCGCTCGGATTCAGGTGGTAATCGACATGCTGGGGTGTTGCTTGAAGGGAATGAGGGTCACCTCTGCTGACCTGACTCTGGTCATGGACTCTCTGAGAGACATTCCCGAAGTACCCGAGGACGCTGGCTCTGATGCCTGACGGCGGTGGCTCCCTTTGAGCCTTTTTTCTTTTACCCTAGTTATGCGGCTGTACCTTTCGGCCATTAGGCCATAATAAATAAACTGTTTTCGTTGCGCCTTTAATCACTGTTCTTCTTCTTTAATGCGTTCTTTGTCTTTTTTCGATTGGAGGCATTCTCAGCCCAACTGAAAATGAGTAAGTCACTGGACGGTTTCCTCGCTAACCGTTCTGTATTAATTCTGCGCCGCCACCTCCTTGTTCGCCGATTGGGCTAATTTTTTGGTTTTCCTCGATCTGGGGGAGATTTCAACAGGCGTGGCTGCAAATCTAGATTTGTACTCGAGGTTGTACACGTGTCAGTCCTCAAAAGTCGTGTTGGAAGATCAAAAAGCTTTTCCCCCTCTTTTGGATATTTAATGGGATCCTTTCCCTCCTTTCTGTTTATTTTTCCTCTTGGCAGATCGTCTGTGATCTCATGGCTGACTCTTATTTTTTAGATACTGCGGCACGGGATTCTCCGCCAACTCCTCTGACTTTGCCGGATTCAGACAATCCTCCTCCGTCGCCTCCGTGGAGGTCGTTCGTTCGCCGGCGGGGACGCAAGAGGCAGAGGAAAAATGCCCCAAAGGTGTCTGCACTGCTTTTCAAGTATCATGCCCCTTCTGCTGAAAAGGGGGATGAACCCTCTCTTCCTCCCCGTGTCTTGCCAAAAATAGCTCTCCCCTCCGCGAGCGCTGAAACGGCGATGTCGACCACAAAAGAGGAGCCCGACCGATCACTGATACACGTGGGAAAGAGGAAGGAAGAGCCTTTCCCTCCCGTTAGCAGGGAGCCATTGCTCTCGGATGATGATGTAGTTTATTGCTATGGTATCTCTTGGTCTGAGGGCGATTAGTTTAGCATGTCTCGTCTCTTTGTAGATGTCGTATGGCTTTCCGAAAATGAATAAGATAACCTTCCCTTTTCTTTTGTTCCCCTATCGCCTTTCTAACTCATTTCTTCTAATGTCAAGGGTTATCGCAGAGGGAGATCAGTGGCTGAGTGCAACTGTCTTTGGATTTCTAGTCAATAACCGTCTTCTCTGAAAGACATAAATGACTGTCCACGCGTCTCTTTCTGCTCCGCACGTGTTTCACTTTTACAGGCTGTCTTCTTCTTCAAGTTGAACCTTTATAAGGGAAACCCTATTCTCTTTCATCATTTTTGCTAATATTCTGCAATTTTTCACACTTTCTCTTTCTCCTGTGTTTCTTCTTGCTCGAGGAGAGTCTCCACAACTACTCACCGGTGACGACGGTCTGTTCTCTGGCTACCCATTCCAGGTATTTTGTCCCTCTCTTGCCGTAGTTTATTTTCCCAATTCCTTATGTCTCATATTGGAGCTTCTGCGAGAGTCGAAAATCCCATAGATCTTGAGGCTAGGAGAGCTCGTAGTATTTTTGATTGTGATGAAGTTTTGAGGGCGGAGTTAGAGGAGAACGGTATCACCTTCCCCATGGGCTGTCGCCCTTATATCCCTACGAAAAATATTCGGCTTCCTTGGTGGATATCACTCCTAGATGGAATGACGCCGTCGTGCGATTTTTCTGGCGGAACTTCCAAGGTTTTGAAGAAAACGTGGATAATTGGAAAAATGGCTTATTCACCCTTCGACTGCCGTCCCGCTGGTGGCGCGGAGGCTTTAATCGAAAGATTGTTAGTGCCGATTGGAAAAACCCAGAAGTGTTGTCTAGCACCGATGTGTCCCATGTTTTTGCTCTATTAGAGATAGAAGGGCCTTTCCGCATTCAGGAATTTGCTCGGTTCAGACCCTTGACAGAATGTGTCGTTGGTGAGTTTTTCTTTTGCCGCGTTATCACTTCACTTGGCTTGCTATATTAATATATTCCGTTGACAGGTAGCGCTGAGGGTTGTTCCTCTGGTGGAAATAACACTCCTCTGAACGTGGTACCGCTTCAGACGCTACCTCCTTCTCCCCCGCCCGAAAGTTCCAGCCATCCAATTATCCCACCGAGGAAAAGGAGGATTAAGACTGTCGCAACACGCAACATTTCCGCCCAACCTTCTCGTTTTCTTGAGAATTGGTTGCCACTTCGGGGTAGGGGAGTGTCTTCGAGTCGTCCTGCGACTGAAACAGTTGACAGCGATAGCGAGAGCATGGATGCCGGTTCTGAACTGCGTCACGCTACTCTTGCCCAACGGATGAAGCTCAGGGCGAGGGAAAATGATCCCGTGGCGGAGTCATCCGAGGACAATAGCGAGGAGATGGCCGCCGAAACGGAGCGTCTCAAAAAGAAAATCCGGAAAGAAAAAACTGGTCCCCCGATTCCTTCTTTGAAGGAAGTTAACGCAGTTCCCCCCATTAAGGTCGACACTTGTCCTATCGCGAGTACCTCGCAAGTGGCGGAGGTTGTCAAGGCACCTTCCGTTGTTCCTTCCAAAACTGATGAGGTTTCCGTGGCGATGGACCCACCTTTACCATCCGGTGGCCCCGATTCTCCAATTTCCTCCTGTATTCCGGACATGACCGTGCCGGTTTCAAACCCAAATGTTCCTCCTAATCCTATCTCGAAGAAACCTCAGCCTTTATTCCTTTCGTCGATCTCGGGCGTCGGTAATTCCGTAAAGAGTTGCTCTCCTCCCTATATCGCCAACCTTTCCCCTCAAGGTCCTTAAGGAAATGTTGCGTTTCAGCTGGATCTGTCGTCTTTCGGTACTTAAGGGCTTCGTGCTTTAGGGATATCAGATCCGCTATCGCGAGATGAGCCGGTAGGGACCATAATGGGCCAGATGTTCAGTTCTTCGAAGGACAAGGAAGAGTTCCTGCAGCACCCTCCTGAAGTTCAACATTCACACCTCCTGAACGATATGCTGGCTAGCTTTCGCTAGCTGCACTATTTTCTCGAGGATCAGAGCGGCAAGGTTCAACGCTCTCCCGATTCGACGGAACAATTAGACGCCGCTTTGGCGAAGGTAACAGAGTTGTCCAAGCTTCAAGATCGTACCTGGGCAGAGTTGAATGAGTGCCGCGCCGATCTCACACGAGAACAAAAGGGAAGGCTAAAGTAGAGCTACTGGAGGCGGAACTAGTGGCGGCCGACAAAAGAAACTCTTTCCTTCGTGAAGAGATATTGTCCCGTGATGCGGATTTGGCCAAAGTACCCTCGAGGATAGCTTGGTGGAAAAATAAGACTATGGAGGTCTGTGTCGCTGGCTTTACAAATCTCTATCGCTAGGGAACTGTTGATTTGACCAAGCTATCTGACTATGCTTCCAAGAAGATAAAGGATTTAGGCGAAGGCGAGGGAGATTTTCTTTCTCTCGGGGAGGAGTAGGAGAATGGTGGCGGCGATACCTGTGCCGGCCATCGACTGGTCAAGGCCAACCCTCTGGGAAGATTTTCCTCTTTATTCACATTTTCTGTATTGTAATAATGCCTTTCCGCGCAAAACGATATCTGTACTTCATTTTTAGATAATATACGATCTCTGCTTCGCTTTTCCACGTTATCCCGAAAGTTACCGGCTTAGTTAACGCCATTCCGCGTTATCTCCTCTAGTGTAGTATCGCTCTTGTCTTATTTCAAAAAATCCTTTCTGCTTTTCAGAGCATTTAATGCTTATGATCTTCTTATTAATGCGGGAGAAAATTCGTCCTGGCATAGACACACGTGTCTATTTTTTATGGCGCCATGGGCTAGCGTGCTCTATAATTTTAGCAAAATCGAAGCATTGCCGCGCTTCTCTAGAATTGTACTCATTGCTTGAGTCTTTTCCTTGTGATCCTCTCACGCAACGACTGCGACATCCGTTGTTTCTTTGACTACTAGGGTTATAAAACCCAATACTTGTTTCTTTTGCTTACTTTTGCCGTTCTGCTTTCTTCATATTTTCTCTAGCCGTCTTATTTTCTTTCCACCGTTCAAGGTTCTCGAAGCGCTTTCTCTCTAAAGGTACCTCCTATTTTCTTTCGTCGGCTTCTTCATCTTTACTTTTTTATTTCTGCCATGGCCAAGACTCGCCGCTCTGAGTCGAGATCTGCCGATGAGTAAAAGATGGATATTACAGTTAGTAGTATCACCTCTGAGGTCGCTCTTAATGAGCATTTAGCCGCACATAATGCTGTTATCCCTGATGGTTATAAGGCCACCATTGCCCCTGAGTCGGTACGCTTGAATAGCATTTTGACGGACAAGCGTAGGGTTCTGTACACACAAATATTCCGTTATGGTTTCCAGCTTCCCATCAACTCTTTCATAAAACAGTTGCTCATTGTCTGCGATTTGAATCCTGTTCAATTAGCCCCAAATGCGTACTGCTGTGTTTGTGTCTTCTTGGAACTTTGTAAATATAAGGGGATCACTTCCCCTTCTCTTTTACTACTTAAATCAGTTTTTAAGCTGATGAAGTGTCGGGGTGTGATAACGATATCGCCCCGTTATGACGATGACTCACTCAAGTCCTTCACTTGGAAACTTCTCCACATTGAGTCCTCTATCGATGCTTGGAAGAAAGAGTTCTTTGTGATAGATCTTCCTGAAGACCCCAGTTCCTGGTGGCGGTCTGGGTTTAACCAAGATGTCAAGGACAACATCTGGGGTCTGCCGGAGACTCTTCCTCAGCGCGAACAAGGCTGGTTAGATAAACTTCTTCAATTGGAAATCAGCGTTCATATCCACTATGTGACGTGCAGAGTCGATATGAAGGATTGCGTTAGACGTGAGTGTCGAGTCGCTTCCTTCTTTATTATCACTGATACTAATGCTAACGTTATTTTGCCATCATGCAGCGACAGATCCCAACTACAAGCCTGAAAGTGTTAGGAGGCGACTGAAAAGGGCCCAGGAAAGAGAAGAAAAAGAGAAGGCCACCTCTACGGAAGCTGCCGATAACTCCACTGTTCTACCTGCTATTTCCATGAGCCTCGCTCAAGTATCTTCTTCCTCAGCCGGTGAGGGGGAATACCGACATCCCTTTGGGTATCCCTATTGTGACCGTCGCTGCCCCTTCTACTCGGCCGTCTCCTTCTAAAGCCCCTAGGGTTCCTGACAAAGGAAAAAGGAAGAGAAGAACAAGGAGTGTTGCCGCTCTCACTCCTTCTCCAGACGAGGCAGCTTCTTCTGAAGCGCCTCCTCTTGACACAACTGTTGTGAGTGTGCTTTTTATCCACGATACGTTATACCTTGATGTCAGTCGTTATTTTACCCGTTTCTCTTATCAGTGTTTCTACTGGGTTCTTTACAGGATACTGCCGCTGTTTCTACTTCCGCGTCTCCCATAGGCGAAATGAACATGGGTTATGTGTTGGCTGGCTCTAAGAAGAGATCCCGACCGGAGGGTGAGGGTGGAAGCTTATCTTCTACTGTCGCCGCGACGGAAGTCGGACCGGATAACACCTTTGTTTCTATGGATGCTCCCCAGACTCACCCTTCTGGGTTTTTGGTGAACATGGGTACGACTGAGACTTTCGGGGCTTCACCCAATTCCTTCGGTGGGCTTGTTCATACATATGGTCCTAACTCGGGCTATCAAGAAGGTTTACAGGACTTTACGGGCTACCACTCTCACGGTTCCTATGTCGTCCAAGGGGGTCCTTCTTCTCAAGTCCGCCTTCCTGTCCCTCTGGCCTTTGTCCCCTCAAGCATTCCTTTATCGCAACATTGTGGCGAAGGGGCCTCCACCTTTGACTTTGCTGCGGACCTAAGTTCCTCGAGTGAGCCTGGTACTGTGACTCACCAAGTGGGCTTATATGATTTTCGCAATACAGGCTTAGCGGCTCTCGGGGGCGATGGTTCAGTTGAGGTTTCGGCTTTCTTGGCAGCCCAAATACTGTCAACCGCCACTAAGCGGGAAGTTTTCCTCTCACAGATAGATGATGATAAGGAGAATTCGCTACGCTCTGGTCTCTTTTCCAATTTTGTGAAATTTCACTACTGGACAGAGCACGTACAGCGTCAGGCGGCTTCTCTTACTGCGTCCCTTTCTGAACTTTCGTGAGAGCGAAATGAAAAGAACAAGTTGCTGGAGGAACGCACTCGATTGTTACTGGCTCAGCAGGAGCTGTCGGGGCAAGTGTCCACCCTTGATGCAAAGAATGCCGTGCTGGAAGGAGAGAAGTCATCCTTGGCAAGGGAGAAAGCGGCCTTGGAGGAAGAGAGAGCCGCTCTGACGGAGGAATCAGCCGATAAGAGCTTGTGGCACGTCGAGCGGACGACCACTATCTTGGTTGAATGCTTTGAAGAGGTCCATGGAGCAGATGCGTACAAAGGTGACGAGGTCACAGAGGCCTTCAAACAGAAGTCTGTCGACCTTAATGAAGCGGGTTTTCGCCGAGCTAAGGCGGAAGGTTGGAAACGGAGGAACCCCGAAGGTTGACACATTCCCAAGCTTTGCCGCCTCTTCTGCAGCCATCGGGCTTTTTGTTTTTTGCCTTCGCGGCATTATTGTTTTGGTCTTTGGAACTTGTGACCTCTCTAAGGCATTTTTATGCATTTAAACAGTTTATATCTTTGCTGCTGCCTTTTCCCTTTCTTTAGCTTTCACTTTCTGAAACTCCCAGGGCGTCACTACCATCTTGGCGACATAATATGTTTACTTTCTCGAGCAGACTCGTAGCGTTTCAGTAACAGATATCGCTGAGGTCAGTATCGGGTTAGCTTTCCCGGCGAGCCTCATAGTATCGCCGCTTGGGCAGTCGTCAATCTTTTTGCTGCTCGAAAGGTATTCTGCACATTCTCAATTGTAAACCATCAGTAGCATAACGGGTTACAAGAGATAGTAATTACCCGTAGGAGCCTTTCCGCTGCCGTCGTAGGGCATTAGTATGGAAGTCGCATGAATCGCTTTTTCCGTCAGCTCTACTTCACTAGGGATTACGCATCTAGTTACTAGCTGGAATTTCACAATTTTTTGTGTTTCCATCTTTCCACGATCGGCCTGGAAAGTGCCCTCACTTAGTGAGCCGTCGGATCGGGACGGGCCGTCACAAGGATAGGACTTTTCACTTTCAGGCGTTGTCCTCGCGTCTAGAATCATGTCCTTACTTAGTGGACCCACTACACTAGTTCGGTCACTAAGAGGGGACTTTTCATTTCTAGAACGGAGTTACTATTTCCTTGGGGCGTGCCTTGTCTTAATGGGTCGTCTCCACGAGAACGGTCATTACAAGAAAAAAGGACTTTTCACTCCCAGGGATTCCGGGTTGTGCCCTCACTTAGTGAGCCATCTGATCAGGACCGACATTCACAAGGATAGGACTTTTCACTCCCCGGGGACGCTAGGGATCTTTCAATCCCAACGCTAGTTCAAGACATTCTGGGTCGTGCCCTCACTTAGTGAGCCATCTGATCAGGATCGGCATTCACAAGGATAAGACTTTTCACTCCCAGGAGCCCCCTTTTCTATCTGCACAAAAAGCAACCACAAACACCCAAGAAAGCTCTCTCAGGGAGCGTTAGCTAAGGTTAGGGTTGGCATCAGTCAAAGGTGCAGATAACTCAAGGTCTAGGATAATATAATTTCAAACGAGCAATATTCCAAGAGTTAGATAGGGGAGTACCATCGAGCGTCTCCAGATGATAGGCTCCTTTTTCGATAACTCGGGTAACGCGATATGGTCCATCCCAGTTTGGGCTGAGTTTCCCCACACGTTGACCAGCCGCTCGCTTGTCTCTAAGCACCAGATCGCCTGTCTTTAACAACCGTTCTTTGACGCGTCTGTTATGGTAACGGGCCATCTTTCGTTTGTAGTGTTGCATTTTTTTAGGAGGGTTTCTGCTCGGATCTCCGGTAACGCGTCAAGGTTAGCTCGTAACCTTTCCTTATTCAGCTCCTCTCGAAAGTGGGCTACTCGCAGGCTCATGGTACCAATTTCTACCGGATTAACAGCCTCGGTTCCGAAGGCCAACAAGAAAGGTGTTTCCTCAGTACTGGTTCTAACGGTCATGCGGTACGCCCACATCACGTATGGCAGCTCGTCTGCCTATTTCTTTTTAGAGCCCTCTAGGTTTTTCTTAATGCTACTGAGGATGCTCCGATTTGTCACTTCTGCCTGTCCATTGGTTTGGGGGTGAGCCACGGAAGAGAATCGTTGCTCTATCCCGAATTCTGAGCATTGGTCTTTGAAGAATTGGATGGTGAACTGTGTCTCGTTATCGCTGATTAGGATACGGGGTACGCCAAACCTCATGATAACTTGGTGTTTGAAGAAATGCCAAGTTTTTTCCGCCGTGATGTTGGCGACCGCTTCAGCCTCCGCCCTACTTCGTAAAGTAGTCCACTGCCACTATTACAAATTTTAGTTGGGACCTTGCCTTTGGAAACGGGCCCAGGATATCGATCCCCCATTTAGCAAAAGGACAAGGAGCGATGATCTCAGATATTTCAGTGGCGGGATGTCGAGGAATTTTAGAGAACTCCTGACATTTCGGGCAAGTTTACACATAGTCGTGGCAATCTTTCCAGATGGTGGGCCAATAGAATCCAGATCTGAAGACTTGTGCAGCCAGGGTGCCGCCCGATACGTGCATACCGCATATCCCTTCATGAATTTCGCGCAAAGTGTGAAGACCCTCTTGTTCCGTTATACATTTGGCCGCTGGGTGCGAAAAACATCTTCGAACCAGGTCCCCATCATAATACGTACAGGGAGCTGCCTGTCTCAGCACTCTTTTCTTTTCAGCGATATTCTCAGGCAGTTTTTCGTGTTTTAAGTATTTGATTATGGGGACTCGCCAGTCGTTCTCGAGTTCCTCCACACACAGAGATGCTTGCTCTTCCATGAAGGAGGGTACAGGTAATTCTCGGTAATACACGCCTTTGGGTATGGATGCTTCCGGGTTTGCAGCCAGCTTGGCAAGGTTGTCAGCTTCGGCGTTGTCCTCTCGGGGAATGTGCTCAAAACTGACTTGCATGCCTTCTTTCTTTATTTCTAATAGCTCCCGCATCACTTTGGCGAGATACTGGACCATGATGGGCTCCCGAGCTTGAGAGCGCCCCAAGACCTAGTCGATCACTAGTTTGGAGTCACCATAAATTTTTAGACGCAGGTCTCCTGTTCTTCCGGTATCGTGCCTACCTTTGGAAGAAAGGCTTCTCCCTATCCGGAGTCCGGCTAGTAACGCCTCATATTCTGCCGCATTATTGGATAATGGCTGCAGGATTCGGATAGCGTATTGTATTCGCATATCGTACGGCCCGTTTATAAAGATTCCTGCCCCAGCCAATTCTTGATTTTTAGCCCCATCTACATGAATGATCTAGAGGTCCGTATAAGTTTTCGGAAATGGGAGATCCAGATCACCCCATTCCTCTTCGGGTACGTCTGTTAATGGATCTTCCATAAAGGTGCATTCCGCTATAAAATCTGCCAAGATTTGAACCTTGACAGATGGCCGAGGCTGATACCGCAGCCCGTATTGCTCGAGTTCAACAGCCCAGATTAGCATTCTTCCCGAGGACTCAGGTTTTCGAAATATTCTTTTCAGCGGTTGATCTGTAAGTACGATAACGAAAAAGGACTGGAAGTATCTGTCCATTTTTCGAGTGGCTTGTACTAGTGCGAACGCTATTTTCTCAATTCGGGCGTATCGCAACTCCGCATCCTTCAGAATGTGGCTTACAAAATACACGGAGCGGTGTGTGTGGCTATCGTCGCGAACGAGGACGGCGCTGACCACTTCGTCAGCGGCGCCGAGATATAGGTACAAAGTATCACCCAGTTCTGGCCTGGTCAGCAGCAGATTAGACGATAGGTAATCTTTTAGGCTAACAAACGCCTCTTCACATTCCGGGGTCCACCCAAAGGATGCTTTCTTGCGTATGACTTTGAAAAAAGGAAGACACTTCTCGCCTTGTTTGGAAATAAAGCGCCCTAGGGCAATAACGCGCCCTGTTAGCCTTTGTACTTCCTTAACGGTTCTTGGAGATATCATGTCTTGTATGGCTTTAATCTTTGACGGATTAGGCTGGATTCCTTTTTGGCTGACCACGTAGCCCAGGAATTTTCCCGTCTGAAACGCGAGCATGCATTTCCGGGGGTTCAGTTTCATACTGTGTCGTTTCATCACGTCAAAGACTTCCTTTAGATCCCACAAGTGATCCTGAAAGCTAGCGCTTTTTACCAGTATATCGTCAACGTAGGCTTCCACATTCCTCCCTATTTGTTCTTCGAATATCTTGTTTGCCATACGTTGGAACGTTGCCCCCGCGTTCTTTAGCCCAAATGGCATCGCCGTATAACAGTAAGTGGTTGTAGGAGTGATGAAGGCAGTCTTCTCTTCATCTTCAATGGCCATAGGAATTTGATGATATCTGGAGTTGGCATCAAGTGAACTTAGATACGCATACCCAACGGTCTGATCGACCAATTGGTCAATGCGGGGAAGCGGGTAGCAGTCCTTGGGGCAGGCATCGTTCAAATAGGTGAAGTCGATACACATACGCCAATCTCCGTTGGGCTTAGGAACGAGAATGGCTAACCAGGTAGGGTACTGAACTTCACGGATGAAACCAGCGTCAAGGAGCTTCGCTACTTCTTTATCGACGGCTAAGGCTTTTTCCGTAGAGAATGCGCGCCGCTTTTGCTGGATCAGCTTAGCGCCAGGGTCAACGTTGAGTCGGTGCTCGGCTATTTCTCGCGATATACTCGGTATGTCTGCGGGTTTCCACGCGAACTCTCCTTGATATTTGTTTAATAACCGGGCCAATTGATGGTTTTCCACTGGACTAAGCTTTTCGTTGACTAAGAAACTTGATTCTTCTATACCAATCACAGGCACCGATACTATTTTGTCCAGAGGTTGGGCGCGCTTCTCATCACCTTGCTCGTATGGGTCTACCGTTATACAGACATACCTAGCGCAACTCCTTTGAGTCATAAGTAGGTAGCATTCAGCCGCCAGTTTTTAGTTGCCCTTTATCGATACCACTCCGTCCCAGGAGGGGTATTTCATCTTCAAATGCTTCTGATATATTACCGCTCCAAAGCAGTTGAGAAAAGGTCGTCCGAGTATGACATTGTAGGGCAAGTTTAAGTCCACGACAAGGAATAACAGATCCTCTGACCGCTTGGAGGTGTCTTCTCTGAAGTATACGGGCAGAGTAATTATCCCTGTGACTGGGATTGGGACCCCGTCCACCCCAATTATGGGTTTCTTGCAAGGTATCAATTCATTTTCGGGCCGTTTCATGAGATTGTAAGCCTCCAACGAGAAGAGGTTCACTGCACTTTCGTTATCTATGAGATTTCTTCTGACTCCGTGACTGGCAATGATAGGCGTAACCACTAACGCATCATTATGCGGATAGACAACGCCTTTCTCGTCCTCTTCGGAGAAAGCTAACACCATCGCTAAAATCTCTGCCCTTGGTAGATTAAGGGAAGGGAAATCAGGGTCGTATGCCCGACCTTTAGAATGATCTCCTTGGCGTTGAGATGGGGAACTGCCAGGCTTTCCTTTTGAAGTGTTACCTTTCCGCCCACTGGAGGTTTTGGGAATATGATCTTTCCGCCGAGCATACTCGTCGGTGAGGCGGTCATCAGGAATGGTATTTGCAGGAGCGTTTGGAATCAGAGGTGCCTCAGGCGGCATGCCATAGGTTCTATCTCTGTTTTCCTCTTCTTCCATTTTCGCGTAATAATGGGCTTTAAGTCTTAATGCGTCTAGAGTCGCTGGAGGGTCCACCATTAGTGCATCTCTTAATTTACTATAACGGCAGTTTCTCTTCAAGGCTTCTATAGCAAAATCAATGGTAACGCCCGACGTTAGTGAAATTTCCAGATCAAATCGACTAAGAAATTTCTTCAGAGTTTCCTGAGGTCTTCGACATAGATCAAATAACGCGGCGGCAGATTTCTTGATTGGGATCACTGTACTGAACCTGCTCTGGAACTTGGATTCCAACTGTGCGAAATTGCTGATGGATCCGCCCGGAAGGCCCTCTAACCAGAGGCGCGCAACTCCTGATAACGTCATAACAAATATTTGGCATAACGCCGCATCACAGTGCGTCTGAAATTGCACGAAATCCTTCACTTTATTGATGTGGGAAATGGGATCTCTGGTGCCATCATAAGTCTCAGTGGGAAGCTTCACATGTCGGTTGACCTTATGGCATCTTATACGATGGCTAAATGGATGACCTGATATGTCATCAAGAATTTCACGCTCATGGCGTGGGGGAGATATTTCCCCAGGACGCCTCCGATTCCGTGGATCTGGCGTGGGATGTCACCTAGGAGACCGACTGTGGCTCCTGGGCGAGCGAGTTCGATATCTCCTACAGCTGGATCTTTCACTGCGCTCAGGAGATAAATCTCTATTCATTCCTTCTCTTCGACCGTCCCAACGATTTCTGGCCTCCTCGAGGTGCCGATCCTCCAGAGGGATAGGACCTTGAGGCACTCTCGGTACATAAGGCTCCACTCGTCCTTGAGCGAGCTGTACAAAATTGATCGGGGGATCAGTTATAGGTACAGTTGACCTGAGGTTTTCCTGTAACGACGGTGACAAGGGTCGTTCGGTGATAATAGATGGTGTGAACATGACACGGGGAGGGACGCTCGACTCGGAAATTTCAGGTGTCATTCTGACAGCTATTTTCGTCAAATAGTCCAACCGAGCACGAAGGGCCGCTATTTCACTCGCAAAAGGGTGTTCCGTACTATTTAACACAAATCCCCTCGGAGCAGGAGTAGAGAAGCTGGATTCCGCCATTTGGGACAACGAAATGGTCGCCTGCGAGGAAAGGACTTCCCCTGCAGACCTGGTCAAAGGATTTAGAGATTCTGAACTGATTTGTTGTGCTGTCATAGAAAGATCAGCAGTAGCAAAAGGGAATAACTGTCTACGAATCGAGAAAGGAACATTACAAGATGGGGGTCGCGTCCGCTCCGACTCAGAAGTCATGATTGTTCCGATCTCTGGGTAGAACAGAGCTTGGCTATTAAGGATGCTCACTTAATGCACCAAGGCTCTCAATGAAAGCACCAATTTGTTAAGATTTAATTTCTTATACGATCGGGATGATGACTTCTATTGGTCAGAGTTGCTGTAGTTGCCGTCGAACTCACCTGCAAGGCGCCGGAGGGAGGGCTCTGGCGTAGACACTCCGATGCTTAAGTCAGTAAGTGGTTCAAAAATGGAAGAGGTTCTAGTAAGCAATTTTCGGCTTACCTTTTGTTTTAAACTGAGGGAGTATTTCTAGGCCGCTGGGGGCGATACCTGAGCAAAGAGGTGATATCCCGGGGAAAGCAATCTCTCTGGAGGACGTCGCAGGCGATACCTTATGATGACGTCATGGGCGATACCTTATGGTGACGTCATGGGCGATACCTTATGATGACGTCAGGGCAATACCTCTGAAGAGGGTTCCGCGAGCGATACCTCCATGGATACTTGGGACTGGATGATGTCGTGCGTGCAGAGACGCGTGAGTCCTCCCCCCCGCTGATGTCGACCATCCCAGGAAACACCTTCCAGTCTGGACCCGACGACTCAGATGTCCGATAGACCTACAGGATTCCGCCTTCGGCAAAGTCATAATTACCGTAACGCCTCTATGAGTGTCATAATTGTTATCATGGGCGCCTCCTAGGTAGTAGCAAAACTGAAATGTTTTCTTCTTCCCAAAGATTACGTACTACGCGTGCGTTGTTTTCTCTTAACACGCCACTTGCCAGGTGTCGATTACTCCAATGGTCACTTTACACAACCCTCTATGGGTTATATAATATTCCCTACGCCTCCCTTTTTTCTTTTTTATCTCTTCTTCTTTACTTTGTCATCTCAAAGGGTGACTTGCATTTTCTTCTTTGTCTATCTGGGTCTTTTTGCATTTCTGAAGAAGGTACATTTGTCTCTCTCTTGTCTTTTTAATTTTTTAACTTCATTCCCCCATGGCGAAAACTCGTCGTTCCAAACGTAAAGCGGTTGGAGAGGAGAAAATAGAATCTACCCCGTCTTCTCTCCACTCTCTGCCTATGATTAAGCAGAAATTAGATAAATATAATGTTTGCCTTCCGACGGACTGATCCCTCGGTGTTGCTTCTAATTCCCTTCGCCTTAACAACGAATTGCTTGATAACCGTAGAATATTGTATGTCTAGATCTTTAAGTATGGGTTTCAGCTTCCCCTTGAACCATTAGTGGAACAGCTACTCTTCCAATTTGATTTGAATCCTGCCCAATTGAGTCCCAATGCATATTGTTTCATTTATGCCTTCATAAAGTTGTGTAGGTTTAAAGGAATTACTTCCCCATCTATTTTGTTACTTCAAAGCCTTTTTCAGTTGTACTCCCGTAGGGGGTGATTACGATAGCACCCCGTTATGACGATGAGTCATTGAAACCCTTCACCTGGAAGTTTATGCATGTTGAGTCTTCCATTACTGGTTGGAGGGATGGGTTTTTTGTTGCTGATTTGCTCTGTCCATGGTGGAGGACGGGTTTTAACCATGCTATTAGAGATGGAGCCTGGGGTAGGAGAGTGCCTCTTTCTTCGCCAGAAAATGGTTGGTTAGGAACATTGCTTCAGTTGAACTTTAGCGTTCATACCCCCAAATTAGCCAGTGGAATTGACATCCGAGATTGTGTTGTTGGTAAGCACTTTACCATTTTCTTCATAATTCTGGGAAATACTAACGCTGATGTTGTTTGGTGATTGTGCAGTTCCTCTGCTCGGTTGGAAACTAGAGTGTGTAAGGAGACGGGGAAAAAAGGAGCAGAAGAGAAGGGAGAGGGTTGTTGTCGCTGCTACCGTTGCCGCAGATACTGGAACAATACCTCAGATAAGTTCCATCATTCTAAGGTATGTGTAAGGAGTTTGATATCTCCTACTGCTGGATCTTTCACTGCGCTCAGGAGACAAATCTCTATTCATTCCTTCTCTTCGACCGTCCCAACGGTTTCTGGCCTCCTCGAGGTGCCGATCGTCCAGAGGGATGGGACCTTGAGGCACTCTCGGTACATAAGGCTCCACTCGTCCTTGAGCGAGCTGCACAAAATTGATCGGGGGATAAGTTATAGGTACAGTTGACCTGAGGTTTTCCTGTAACGACGGTGACAAGGGCCGCTCGGTGACAATAGATGGTGTGAACATGACACGGGGAGGGACGCTCGACTCAGAAATTTCAGGTGTCATTCTGACAGCTATTTCTGTCAAATAGTCCAACCGAGCACGAAGGGCCGCTATTTCACTCGCAAAAGGGTGTTCCGTACTATTTAACACAAATCCCCTCGGAGCAGGAGTAGAGAAGTTGGATCCCGCCATTTGGGACAACGAAATGGTCGCCTGCGAGGAAAGGACTTCCCCTAAAAACCTGGTCAAAGGATTTAGAGATTCTGAACTGATTTGTTGTGCTGTCACAGAAAGATCAGCAGTAGCAAAAGGGAATAACTGTCTACGAATCGAGAAGGGAACATTAGAAGATGGGGGTCGCGTCCGCTCCGACTCAGAAGTCATAATTGTTCCGATCTCTGGGTAGAATAGAGCTTGGCTATTAAGGATGCTCACTTAATGCACCAAGGCTCTCAACGAAAGCACCAATTTGTTAAGATTTAATTTCTTATACGATCGGGATGATGACTTCTGTTGGTCGGAGTTACTGTAGTTGCTGTCGAACTCACCTTCAAGGCGCCGGAGGGGGGCTCCAGCGTAGACACTCCGATGCTTAAGTCAGTAAGTGGTTCAAAAATGGCAGAGGTTCTAGTAAGCAATTTTCGGCTTACCTTTCATTTAAACTGAGGGAGTATTTATAGGCCGCTGGGGGCGATACCTAAGCAAAAAGGGGATATCTCGGGGAAAGCAATCTCTCTGGAGGACGTCGCAGGTGATACCTTATGATGACGTCATGGGCGATACCTTATGGTGACGTCATGGGCGATACCTTATGATGACGTCAGGGCGATACCTCCATGGATACCTGGGACGGGATGATGCCATGCGTGCAGAGACGCGTGAGTCCTCCCCCCCGCTGATGTCGACCATCCTAGGAAACACCTTCCAGTCTGGACCCGACGACTCAGATGTCCGATAGAGCTACAGGATTCCGCCTTCGGCAAAGTCATAATTACCGTAACGCCCCTAGGAGTGTCATAATTGTTATCATGGGCGCCTCCTAGGTAGTAGCGAAACTGAAACATTTTCTTCTTCCCAAAGATTACGTACTACGCGTGCGTTGTTTTCTCTTAACACGCCACTTGCCAGGTGTCGATTACTCTAATGGTCACTTTACACAACCCTCTTAGGGTTATATAATATTCCCTACACCTCCCTTTTTCTTTTTTATCTCTTCTTCTTTACTTTGTCATCTCAAAGGGCGACTTGCATTTACTTCTTTCTCTATCTGGGTCTTTTTGCATTTCTGAAGAAGGTACATTTGTCTCTCTCTTGTCTTTTTAATTTTTTAACTTCATTCCCCTATGGCGAAAACTCGTCGTTCCAAACATAAAGCGGTTGGAGAGGAGAAAATAGAATCTACCCCCTCTTCTCTCCACTCTCTGCCTATGATTCAGCAGAAATTAGATAAATACAATGTTCGCCTTCCGACGGACTGTTCCCTCGGTGTTGCTTCTAATTCCCTTCGCCTTAACAACGAATTGCTTGATAACCGTAGAATATTGTATGTCAAGATCTTTAAGTATGGGTTTCAGCTTCCCCTTGAACCATTAGTGGAACAGCTACTCTTCCAATTTGATTTGAATCCTGCCCAATTGAGTCCCAATGCATATTGTTTCATTTATGCCTTCATAAAGTTGTGTAGGTTTAAAGGAATTGCTTCCCCATCTATTTTGTTACTTCAAAGCCTTTTTCAGTTGTACTTCAGTAGGGGGTGATTACGATAGCACCCCGTTATGACGATGAGTCATTGAAACCCTTCACCTGGAAGTTTATGCATGTTGAGTCTTTCATTGCTGGTTGGAGGGATGGGTTTTTTGTTGCTGATTTGCCCTGTCCATGGTGGAGGACGGGTTTTAACCATGCTATTAGAGATGGAGCCTGGGGTAGGAGAGTGCCTCTTTCTTCGCCAGAAAATGGCTGGTTAGGAACATTGCTTCAGTTGAACTTTAGCGTTCATACCCCCAAATTAGCCAGTGGAATTGACATCCGATATTGTGTTGTTGGTAAGCACTTTACCATTTTCTTCATAATTCTGGGAAATACTAACGCTGATGTTGTTTGGTGATTGTGCAGTTCCTCTGCTGGGTTGGAAACTAGAGTGTGTAAGGAGACGGGAAAAAAAGGAGCAGAAGAGAAGGGAGAGGGTTGTTGCCGCTGCTACCGTTGCTGCAGATACTAATCCCACTCAGGCATTTTTTGGAGGGGTTACTGTTACCGTTAGCGGAGCATCAGTGTCTTCTTGCGAAGCTACTGCTACTGTTGACGCGACTCAGGCGTCTATTTCAGGGGTTGCTGCTACAAAGAGAAAAAGGAGTAGGAACGCAGTCGCTCCTACTCCTTCCCCTAGTGTAGTTAATTCTTCAGAGGTGACGGTGGCCGAAACAATTCCCACAGGCATTCCTCTAACTTCTGCATCGACTCAGGTATTCTTTAACCTTGTTTCGTAACATTTTCCCTCTTTGCTTATTTTTCTTTTGACACATTTCTTCTTTTGTTAGGAAACTAACATGACTTCCACCCGTGTTCTCCCTAGGGAAGGTATGGATTTTACAAGGTTTCTTGAAAATTGTCAGAAGAAGGCGCACCATGATATTCAGAGTCGCTCATCCGAGCAAGGAACTTCCGGAGTTGCTTCTCCACCGAGAGCCTCTTCGGATGGTATCCAATATTCCGAGCCGTCGAGGGATAGGAATATTGCCGATGGATTTCATGCTTTCGCTGCGTCACCTCCCCATTCAACTCCTCTTCATATGGACTTTACCTCAGATCTGATTGACACCGATTTTCCACCATTTGGTTCTCACGTGGGAGGTTCTTCTAGTCATCCCCCTTCTCCTGCAACTTTGTGTTTTTGTTCCTTCTCCTGTGATCCCGTCTTCTGGAGAGGGAGAGAATACCGCTTCTTGTTTGATGGCTAGCCTGAGTACAATGGCCTCTTCTGGGCCCGTTACCAATCAAGTCAACTTGGGTAGTTTATGTGAGGATGTGTTTCGGGCCTTAGGGGTTAGTGGTGATGACGATTCCCTAGCCTCTTCTTCACTTTTAGCGGCCCGCTTATTGTCACTTCAAGGGGAAAAAGAGGCGTTTCTGGCCAAGACTCCCCAAAAGCGTGTGAATTTTCTTCGTTCCCGTGCGTTTTCCTCATTTTTCCATTTTCATTACTGGGACGAGGATAATACGAAGGTGATTGCAGAGAAGCAGAGGTAAGTAGACAAGCTGATAGGCAAGCGTCAAGAACTTTCGGATGCTTTGGCGGTTTTTAAGAAGGAGGTAGAGGATACTAGGCTTGCGCTGGATGACGCAAAGAGAAAAGGAACTGAAGATGATGCTAGAATTACTGCTCTTAATGCCGAGTTGGAGGCGGAAAAGAGTAAAAATGCCAGACTAACTGAAGAGCTTGATCTGTATCCAGTCAAGTGCCAGTGGTATATGCGGGAAGGTGCATGCATTACGGTAGACGCCTTCATGGCAGTTTATGAAACAGAAGCTTTTCGTCAAACGACGTCTCCCAGACGTTCCTAGAAAGGTCCGAAAAGATAACTGATGAGAATTTCCACCTCGAGAGGGTCCGTGAACAAGCAAGAGCCCATGGAGAAGAAAACCCTGATGGAATAGTTCCTCCTTAAGCGTTATTATCTGTTATCATCTTGGTATTGTCATTTTTTTAATATTGACATATTTTGCCTGTCTTTCAGACTTCGAATCTTTTTGTAATGGTATTATCGCTTTAAATAGTTGATAAGATTCGGACTTCTGGGGAAGCGGGGTAGAGATTATGGCCGTCAGAGGTCACTGTTGCGGCAGTCCGTCGTACCTGCAAAGCGCCGGAGGGGGGACTCCGGCGTAGACACTCCGATGCTTAAGTTAGTATGGCTGTGAAATTTGGCAGAGATTTGAGTAGTAATTCTTATCTTACCTTTGATCTAGAAATGAGGGGTATTTATAAGCAAAAGAAAGGATGTTACCCTAGGGGTAGGCATTATCGAAGGGAGATAACGCCCAAGATGACGTCAGCATGCGTTAGCCGTATAAGATATCACCGACGAGATATCGCCAGTAAGACGTTGCCGGGGTCGCCTAGGATAGGATGACGCCGAGTGGGTCCCCCCGCTGATGTCGACCATCCCAGGATTCCTCGGCCTAACGCGGGCGGTAGCCGGTTGCTGTCGCCAGTCAAGGTCTACAGGGATCCGGCTTTGACTTGGTGAGAAGACGAATGTACCCTTAGTGTTTCATAAATTGTTATCATAAGCCCAACTGAAAACGAGCCCGAGTGTTCACCAAGGGCTTCCTTTCTTGGCTTCTGGAGAAACATTACTCCCTTTGCGTCGCGTCAGATTCATGAGAATCTCTGAGTTTCTCTGACTCCTTCGTTAGTTCTTTTGTACCGGATACATGATAGCGAAGCGGATAACGGGAACCGATCGCTTGCAATAACTATTGGTCGCAGTGAGGGCGCTGACCAAGTTGACGGGGATTAGGCTCTCCGAATTTCATTCTGAAGGAGATATTTCCTCCTTTTTCCTGCACATTCTCAAGTGTGGCTTTGTCACGTTAGTGAAAATATCATGCAACGATAGACGCTAATTACCCTTAGAGGCTTTCACTCGCACATGTCGGGGAGTAGTTGATGTCGTCTTTCCCATCCAAGCTCGTTGGATTCAATCTGGCTGTAAGCCGTCTACAATATTGGCGTAGTCTCGCGTCATGAACTACCTACAACTTGTGCGGTCTTACGCCATAGCTACCGGCAATATTGACGCGGTTTTACGTTGTGGGCCACCTACAAATTATGAGGTCTTACATTCTTTTAAGTTTCAATCCGTACTCCACTTGAGTATCTCGGGCGTTCATCAGGAGTTCCGCGTTAGCCTTTCCTTCTGGTTGTTTCAAGATAACGGGATGGCTCGATTTTTGAGGCGCGTGCCTTTGCGAGCGGCTACTACTTCGGATCTATAAATGCAATCCTTTTTCCGGTGCAGATTCTTCACACTCTCTCTGCTTCTCACTTATTACTTTTCCATGGACGATCTTACTAGAAACTTTCTGATTTCCAAAGCCTTGACCCTCAAGAATCTCACTAAGGGTGATGTCAGCTTCCTGGAGAACATGCTGACGAAGACTGGTGAGGACATGCTGGAGCTCCGGGGAATGATGATCCCCATTCAGTCCAGGATCGGGGCTGCTACCATGGAGGACTTCAATCCCATCGGGAATGTTTCCAAGTTGGGCATTGCCGCCTGCCGCATCGAGGTTACCATCACCATGCTGCAGCAGAGGAAGGATCTACTAAACTACTACCTTAAGAGCATGAGGAGCACCTCTTCTGAGCTGACCTCTGTGGTGGAGGCCTTGAGGGATATCCCCACCCTACTGGTGGATGATGACAATGATGCCGGGTCTCAGGCTTGACGGATTTTCGTTGTGCTTCTTTTTGTTTTTCCTCTATATGTATTATGTATGCGGATGTATGTCTAGGACGTTAGGCCGTAAATAAACTTTTTCCCGTTATTGGGCTTGCGATTTCTTTCCTTTTTTTTAGGGCGTTATCCCTTGCTTCGGTTGAGGACTGTGCCAGCCCAACTGAAAATGAGTCTACCATTGGCCAAACTTCTGCAACATTTATTCTTCTTTTCCTGCCAGGTGGCGACGGTTGCTCTAGTGAACCGTTCTGTACTAATCATGCGCCGCTTCTTTAGCATTTACTGATTGGGCAGTTTTTCGGTGCTTTTTGATCATCGAGAAATCCCAACAGGCGTGATCAAAGAATTTAATTTTGCCATTATGGTTGATCTTCTCGAGACGCATTAAATTATTCTTCTCTCACTTGTGAAATATCCGAAGAGTCTCACCATTTTAACTATTTATGGGGAGTTCTTCTCTTTTTCCCTATTCACCTTCTTCTTTGTATTTTCCTATTGCTACTGATTTTCGTCTCTCATGGCCGATTCATATGATCAGGTCTCCGATGAGCGAGAATCTCATCCGACCCCTCCAACTACACCGGATTCTGACAATCCTCCTTCGCCGCCATACCGGAAGAGGCGATTGCCCCACCGTAGAGGTCGGAAGAGATCAAAGAAGAGAACGCGTTCTAAAACCACTGGCTGGTTTTCTTCTTTTTCAGCCCCTCCAGCTTGTGAGGGCAAAGAATTGTTTCCTCCTACTGACTGGTTTGAAGAGGAGATTCCTCCAGGCGATACCGTCGCAAAGGTGGCATCCTTTGCTTCAAAGGAGGAATCCAAACCATTAATGCCGAGTCCGGAGCGGAAGGCTAACAAATCGTCTCCTTTTGCTGATGAGGAGCTTCCACCCTCGGATGAGGAATATTGCTACTGGTCTTCTTACTGGCCTGACGATGATTGATTTCGCCCCTGGCAACCCTCTGTAGATGCTGTATGGCTATTATTAAATGAAATGATGCTTTTGCTTTTTTAGTCTTGCACGTTCGAGCGTTAGCTCTTCTTCTGATAGATGGCTATCGCTGAGAAACTAGCTGTTGCTTCGATGTAACCGCTTGCAACTGATTATCAGTAACTACCCCCATCAGAAGATATAAATGCTTAGACATAAATATCCTTCTGAGGTTCTTTACACGTGTCACTTTTGCTTTGGGGCGTGTCCCATTTTTACAGGTTGTTCAATTTTCGAACTCAGCCTTTAAAAGGGAGCAACTGCTTTCTTTTAATACTCTTTGCTTGCGCTTCGAAAGTTTCTCCTTCTCTCTCTAAGTTTTTTGCTTCGAAGGAAGTTACGACCACCGCTCACCGGCGCCGACAGTTTTGTCCGCCGCCTTCTGTTCAAGGTACTTCACTTCTTTTTCCTCAGATTTTCTTCTTGTTGATTCATTATGAGTACATCTAGGATACCCAAGGATTCTCAGTGGCCTCTAGCCACAAATAGGTCTTTGAGGAGTCTCCAGCGGCCTAAAGATTTAGAAATTGAGAGAACACCCAATATTTTTGTTGATCAAGTGGTATTGGAGGCAGAGTTGGAGGAAAACGGTATCTTTTTCCCTCCTGGTTACTCCGTCAGAATTACCGATTCCGGTCATCGGCTTCATGACCCTCTATCAGGGGGCGATAGGATGGTATATTTTAATATGTTCCTTTACGGCTTTCGCTGTCCCATTCACGAAGCGGTGAAAGGATTATTAGTTCGATATGACATCAACCTGGCTCAGATTACGCCTCCGTCTTGGTGCGGGATTCATGCCTTTATTCGTATTTGTGAGTTGTGGGGTGTCCTTGTCCCGTCTGTCAATTTATTCCGTAAGTTCTTTAGTTTTAGGTGCCGCAACTGTGTGGTAGATATCACTCCAAGGTGGAATGACGCGTTGGTGCAGTCATTCTGGCAAAGATTCTGGGGCTTCGAAGAGACTGTGGCCGATTGGAAGAGCGATTTCTTTATCGTGAAGTTGCCTTTCCGCCCTTGGCCTAGGGGCTTCAATCAGTGTCTTGATGATTCCATTTGGACAAACCCGTCAACAGTGTCCATGGAAGAACTTCGACAAACGAACATGCTGCTGGAGCTGAACTCGTCTTTTCGCATTCGAGAGTTTGCCTTACACAAGCTTATAGAGAAGTGCACTATAAGTAAGTTTCTTTTCTCCCGTTATCACTTCGGTTAATTCACTGTTCTGATATGTCTTGCTGGTAGGTGACGCTGGAAATCAACCGTCGAGCGATAAGGACATTCCTCTGAACGTGAGGCCGCTTCAGTCACTGCCGCCATCTCCTCCGCCTGAGAGTTCCAGTCATCTTGCCGCTCCACCCAAAAGAAAAAGAATCAAGACTGTTGCCAGGAGCGGTATCTCCGACCGGACCTCTCGCTTTCTCGAGAACTGGTTACCTATTCGAAACAAAGGAGTGACTCCGAATCATCCTAAGACTGAAGTAACTAACAGCGGCAGCGAGGACATGGATACCGACTCCGAGCTTCGTCATGCTTCCGCGGCTCAGCGAAAGAAGCTAAGAATGGGAAATAGCAACCCCATCGCTGAGGCTGCTTCGAGGAAGGCTAACGAAACCCCTGCTACTGGGGCTGATCCTCTTGGTGGTGCAAGTACTTCCAAAACAGCGACAGTGGTTGAGGCGTCGACCAACGTTCCTCCTGAAGCTTCCAAGGTTCCGCCGGAGGTCAACCTTCCTCCTCCAACTGTCGCTCCTGACTCTCCTATCTCTTCTTTCATTCCTGATGTCGCTGCACCGAATCTTGAGTTTGCCACTACTCTTGATCCTCTACTAAATGGCCTTCCGTCATTATTCTGCACTTCTATCTCAGGAGCCGGTGGTTCCGCGGGAAATTGCTCTCCTCCCTTCACCGCCAATCTGTCTTCTCAAGGTTCTCAAGGAGCCATTTCCTATCGCTTGGATCTTTCCACCTTCGACACTAACGAACTTCGCGCACTAGGAATATCGGATCCGCTATCACGAAGTGAACCAGTAGGCTCTATTGTGGGTGCGATATTTGGCTCTCCTGAAGATAGGGAGGAGATATCAGAGCTTCCTCTAGAGGTTCATCGCGAATGCGCTTTGAATGATGTGCTGGCTAGCTTTCGCATGCTGAATTACTTTCTCGATATCCATGGTGACAAGGTTCGAGGCTCCCCTGCTAAGATGGCAGAGCTGACGCAACTCTAGAGCGATACCCAAGCAGAGCTTAACGACTGCCGTGTTGAATTATCTAGAGAGAAGTCGATAGGGAAGGCCAAGATAGAGCTTCTGGAGGCAGAACTGGTGGCTGCCGATAGAAGAAACTCTCTCCTTCATGAAGAGATATCGGCCCGCGACGCGAAGTTAGCGAAGGTGCCCAATGAGATATCACGGTGGAAAGATAAGGAAATACAAGCCTTTGTCGCTGGGTTCCCAGATTATTACCGTAGCGAGGCTTTCGATCCTGCCAAGATAGCTGACTATGCCTTCGAGAGATTGAAGGATATAGATGTTGGGGGCAACAAAGGAGTTCTTCCATGACTGGCGTAAGGCGGCGCCTTGAGAGTGCTTTATTTTTCTTCAAACATTGGTTTCATTTGGCTTGTAATAATTGATAACGCTTGCATAATAACGATTGTCATTCCGCTTTTGGATAACAATTAATTTGCTTCTTGGCGTTATCTCGTTGATTACGTCATCATACTTGACCTTTTTCTAATAAAGTAATTCTGCTTTTCGGAGCATTTAATGCTCAGGATCCCCTCATTAATATGAGCGAGGGATCAGGATGGTTCAGAGACACGTGTCTGCTCATCAGGACGCTAGGGCTAGCGTGATTTGATAGAATCAAAGCGTCTTCTCACTTTTCTAGGGTTGTACTCATTGCCCACGCCTGTCACGCGCGTGGCGACTGTTCCAGTAGTCATTTCTCTTAGCCCCTTAGGGTTATAAAACCCAACACTTTATTTCTTTTTTCCACTTTCGATAATCTGTTTTCTCTGCATCTTCTCGAATCGTCTTGCATTTCATGTTTTCATCTCCTGGGTACTTCAATTTTCTTCTCAAAAAAGGTACTTCTTTATTCCCTTTGCTGTCTTCTTCATCTTTTTATTTTCTTTTTCCACCATGGGCAAAAGAAAAACTCATGCTTCTGGTTCCAAATCGATTGATGAAGAAAAGTTAGAAACCATAGCCAGTAGTATTACTTCTTCTACCATTCTCCATAAACATTTAACCGATCACGGTGCTAACATCCCTGAGGGCTTTGAAGTTTCTGTCGCCCCTGAGTCTTTACGCCTAAACAGCGTTCTGACTGGCAAACGCAGAATCCTGTATGCCCAGATGTTCCGCTATGGTTTTCGGTTTCCGGTGGACCCTTTTATCCAAGAGTTGCTCACTTCTCTGGATCTGAGCCCTGTTCAATTGGCTCCAAATGCCTACTGCGGCGTTTATGCCTTTCTAGAACTTTGCAAGTACAAGGAAATTACATCTCCTTCCCTTGCATTACTCAAATCTTTGTTTCGGATGTATAACCGTCGGGGTGTGATAGCGATATCACCCCGTTACGATGACGATTCACTCAAGAACTTCACCTGGAAACTCCTTCATTTAGAGTCTTTCATCGATAAATGGAAAGAGCAGTTTTTTGTTATCGAGACTCCCGAGGTTCCGGATCCGTGGTAGCGGTCTGGCTTCAACCAGGGCGTCAAGGACAGTGCTTGGCGCCGGGAGGCTCTTAACGAGACAGAACAAGGCTGGTTTGATAAGTTACTCAAACTGGAAATCAGCGTTCACACCCGCCTTCTGGCCTGCGGGACCGATATCCGAGCCTGCATTAGACGTGAGTATCGCGTCATTTTTTGGTTTTCAGCATTAGTACTAACGCTAACGCTGTCTTGTGCTTTTGCAGCAACTTATCCCAAGTACATTCCTGAGAGTGTTAGGAGGCGCTTGAGGAGGCTATGACAAAGAGTGGTGGTTGAGCCAACGGTCGTGGCCGCTGATATCGCCACTACTTCAGTTGTTCCACCCGTTACCGTTTCAATTCCTCCCCGCACATCTTCTGCTTCGGTGGACGAGGAAATCGACACCATTCCTGTTGGTATTCCTATCACATCAATTGCTGCCCTTTCTGTACAGCCAGTCGCTCGCAAGGCTTCCGCAAAAGGAAAGAAGAAAAGGAGAACAAGAAGCGTTGCCACCCTCCAACCACCAATTCCACCTTCTTCAGAGACGACCGGCTCTTCAGAAGCACCTATCGCTGAAACGGTAACTGCAAATGCTCCCCAATGCCTCTTGCGCTATTTTTCAATGCTTTTCTGCATTTTCTTTTGTTTTGATTTCTAGCGATTGTTTTTCTTTACAGGATACTTCTGGTGCCTCTGCTCCTTTACTATCGCGGGGCAATATGGACTTGAGGCGTATCCTGACTCAACCAAGGAAGAGGTAGAGGCCCAATGGAGCAGGCACGAGCCTATCCTCAAGTCAAGCTGATGTCGAAGAGGGGCCTCAAATCGTCCATGACTCTTCAGCACCTCCCCCGAGCCAGACCGCTAGCATTTTTTGAGAACATGGCCATGCCTGGGCCTTTTGAGACTTCTCCGCCTTCGTTTGGTTCGAAAGTTCCTCGCTTTTCCTCTAACGTGGTCTACAATGACTAGCTGTCGGGTTTCTCCTCGTATCAGCCTCATGAAACATTCGGGCCCCAGGGAGGTTCTGCTTCTAACCAGTCTCCCTCTCCTGTCGCCGTGGTCTTTGTTCCTTCCGATGCTTCCGCGCTTAAGCGCTTTGGTGAGGGGACGATAGTGTCCAATCTTCTGGCCGACGTAAGCTTATATAACGCCGCTGGGCCTATCACTCATCAAGTGGATATGACTACGCTGCGTAGTTCAGGAATCGCGGCCATGGGGGGCGATAACTCGGCTGTCACTGCTTCGTTCTTGGCTGCCCACATGCTAACGTCTCCTGAAGAATGAAGCACTTTTGCTGCTGAGGGAGACGGAGAGCAAGCTGACTTGCTGCGCTCTAACCTTTTCACTAGTTTCCTTCGGTTTCATCACTATACCGAGCGCATGTCGCAAAAGGCGGCTGACCTTGCCGCTTTCGCAGCCAAGCTTTCACAGGAGCAAGAGGAGAAACAGAGGATGCTGGAAGAGCGAGACAGATGTATAAGGGCCCTGGAGGCAGCCAAAGAGGAAGCAAGAGAGGCGAAGGAACATTTGGCCGCTTCTAACGCCGCTCTGTCGGCTGAGCGGTCAAAGAGTATCGCCCTCGAAGGAGAGAAAGCAGCCCTGGCAGAAGAGAAAGCAGCCTTGGCGGGTGAAAAGGTGGCACTTGAGGCAGAGACACCAATCAAATGTCTGTGGTATATTGAAAAGACGACTTCCATCATGGCTGACTGCTTTGTGGAGATTCATGGGGAAGAATTTTACAAAGGTGACGTTGTTTCTAACGCCTTTTTGAAGAATTCTTCTGATCTTAATGACGAGGGCTTTCGCTTGGCCAGATTGGAAGGTTACCCGGAGCGGGGGATTTCAGAGGACCAGTTGTAGTTAGGGTATCATCGCCCCTTCTTTTTGTGAGGATTGAGTGTTAACCTTTTTGTCCATCTTTTGCATATTTTTGCGACCCTTCATGGGTGTTTAAACAATGGCATATCTGCGGTACCGGTTCTCTTTGTTGTTGATTTTCTTTTCTGTACTTCTTTTTCTTTTACTTTTTTCATAACACGGTCATCGTGCCATTACCATATTGATTATGGTGACGGGCTTTGCCAGGTTCAACTTGACCGCTACTCGACCCCATCAAGGACGACACTCCTCCAGAAAGAAGTATCTTTCCCATGATGAAAAGAGATGACGAATAGGGTCCTTAGGTCATATTTCTTGAATCATATAAAAATCAGCGCGATTGGACTCGCGTCAATTTTGTTGACGGGTTACGCGATCTTACTATTGCCTCGAGCGTCATCATCTCCGCCAGCCAGAGATATCCTGCACACTCTCGATTAATATTTGTTAGTAAGAGATATGCGATAGCAGACACGAGTTTCCCGTAGGAGCCAATCTGCCGCATTCTAGGGTACAGGTGCCGCTCGTTATCGCTTTCTCAACCAGCTCACTTCACCAGGGATTCCGCATCTGGTTACTCGCTGGGATTTCATGATTCTTCGCGTTTCCACGTTACCACGATCGGCCGGAAAGTGCCTCATCTTAGTGAGCCGTCTGATCAGGACAGGCCGTCACAAGGTTAGGATTTTCACTTTCGGCGTTGTCCTCACATCCCGGAATCTTGCCCTCACTTAGTGAGCCATCTATATCAGCCCGGTCATAAGGATAGGATTTTCACTTCTAAGATGGAGTTACTATCTCCCTGAGGTATGCCTTTCCTTAACGAACCGTCTCCACGAGAACGGTTGGCATAAGGGTAGTCTTTTACCTCCAGGGATACCGGGGCGTGCCTCATCTTAGTGGGTCGCCTATATTAGCGCGGTTTACTAAAAGGAAAGGACTTTTTACCCCCGGGGGCGTCGGGACGTGCCTCGTCTTATGGCCCACACGTGGCAACCACAAGGATAGGACTTTTCACTCTCAACGCTAAATATTAGGTGTGCCAGGGCATGCCCTCACTTAGTGAGCCGTCTGATCAGGACCTACCATCACAAGGATAGGACTTTTCACTCCTGGCAACCTCTTTTTGTTTTTCTTTCATCGTCTGCACACACACACGCAGCCGCAAAACACAAGAAAGCTCATTACTTGAGCGTTAGCATGGGTTAGGGCTAGCGTTAGTAAAAGGTGCAGAGCTAAATCAAAGCCTAACATGATATAATTTCAAACGAGCGATATTCCAGGAGTTAGGTAAGGGGGTACCGTCGAGTGTCTCCAGATGATACGCTCCTCTCCTGATAATACGGGTAACGCGGTACGGCCCTTCCCAATTCGAGCTGAGCTTCCCCCGGCGTTGACCAGTTGCTCGCTGATCCCTGAGTACCAGGTCACCTTCTTTCAGTAGCCGCTCTCTGGCGCACCTATTGTGATAACACGTCATCTTTTGCTTATAGTGCATCATTTTCAGAAGAGCTTCCTCTTGTAATTCGGGCAGCACGTCAAGATTCGCACGCAGCCTTTCCTCATTTAACTCTTCTCTGAACTAGGCCACTCATAGGCTCATGGTACCAATCTCCACGGGCGTGACGGCCTTAGTACCGAAAGCCAGTGCGAATGGTGTCTCTCCTATGCTAGTTTTCGTGGTCATGCGGTACGCCCACATCACATATGGCAGTTCATCTGCCCACTTCTTTTTGGATCCCTCTAGGTTCTTCTTAACACCATTAAGGATGGCTCGGTTTATCACCTCAGCCTGACCATTGGTCTGCGGATGAGCCACGGAAGAGAATCTTTGCTCGATTTTGAACTCCACACATTGGTCTCTAAAGAACTGGCTGGTGAATTGTGTTCCGTTATCGCTGACTAGCACACGTGGCACGCCGAATCGCATGATGACCTGGTGTTTGAAAAAACGCCATATTTTTTTCTGTCATGATGTTGGCAACCACCTCAGCTTCCGCCTATTTGGTAAAGTAGTCTACTGCCACGACTACAAACTTTAACTGAGGCCTTGCCTTTGGAAATGGTCAAAGGATGTCAATTCCCCATTTCGCGAAAGGACAAGGAGCGATAATGTCATAAATTTGTGTGGTGGGTTGTCAAGGAATCTTGGAGAATTCCTGACACTTTTGGCAAGTTCGCACGTAATCATGGCAGTCTTTTCGGATAGTAGGCCAGTAGAACCCTGATCGAAAGACCTGTGCAGCCAGGGTGCCGTCGGATGCATGCATGCCATAAATTCCTTCGTGGATTTCGCAGAGGGTATGAAGGCCCTCTCGTTCAGTTATGCACCTGGCTGCTGGGTGAGAGAAACATCTCCGCATTAATTCCCCATCAAAGTACGTGCACCTTTCCGCTTGCCTTAATACCTTCTTCTTCTCAGCGTTATCTGCTGGTAGCTCATCATGTTTCAAGTATTTTATGATGGGAATTCTCCAGTCATTTTCACTTTCTTCCACACAGAGTGTCGCCTGTTCTTCCATGAAGGAAGGTACGGGTATCTCTCGGTAGTACACCCCTTTAGGTATGGACGCTTCCGGGTTTGTCGCGAGTTTAGCAAGGTTATCCGCTTCAGCGTTATCCTCTCGAGGAATGTGCTCGAAGCTGACTTGTATGTCGTTTTTCTTTATTTCTATCAGCTCGCGTTTTACCTTGGCAAGATATTGCACCATGATGGGCTCCCTAGCTTGAGAGTGTCCCAAAACCTGGTCTATTATCAACTTGGAGTCTCCACAGACTTTCAACCATAGGTCTCCCAGCCTCCCTGAATCATGTATGCCTTTTACGGAGACGCTTTTCCCTATCCTGAGCCCAGCTAATAGCCCTTCATATTCTGCGGCGTTGTTAGATAGCGGTTGCAGGATTTGGATGGCATATCACATGTGGATGCCGTGAGGCCCACTCATGAAGATTCTGGCCCCGGTAAGCTCTTGATTCTTGGCGACGTCCACGTGGATGACCCACAGGTCGGTATAGGTTTCAGGGAAGGGGAGGTCCAACTCTTTTTTTTCCCTTTCAGTCAACTCCGTCATTGGATCTGGCGTAAAGGTGCATTCTGCGATAAAGTCTGCCAAAATTTGAGCCTTCACAGACGGTCGGGATCTGTAGTGCAAACCATATTGTTCAAGCTCGATTTCCCAAATCAGCATTCTCCCCGAGGATTCGGACTTCCGAAATATCCTTTTTAAAGGTTGGTCCGTTAGCACAATGACGGTATGAGCTTGAAAATATCGACTCGGCATCTTTCAAGATGTGACTTACAAAGTATACAAGGCGGTGTGTGTGATTGTCATCTCGCACAAGGATCGCACTGACCACTTCGTCTGCAACCCCGAGGTATAAGTATAGGATATCGCCTGGCTCTGGTCTTGTCAACACTAAGTCAGACGATAGATAGGCCTTCAGGCCCGCGAACGCTTCTTCACATTCTGTCGTCCATCCGAAGACGGCTTTCTTGCGTATAACCTTAAAAAATGGGAGGCACCTCTTGCCTTGCTTAAAGATAAACCGTCCCAGAGCGATAACACGCCCAGTTAGCTTCTATATCTGTTTTACAGTTTGAGGGGATATCATGTCTTGGATGGCTTTGATTTTTGACGGGTTGGGTTGAATCCCCTTTTGACTGACCACGTAACCCAAAAATTTACCCGTTTGAAAGGCAAACATGCACTTCTGAGGGTTCAGTTTCATTTGATATCGCTTCATTACCTTGAAGACTTCCGCCAGATCAGATAGGTGGTCTTTGAAGCTTTGGCTTTTGACCAATATGTCGTCGACATACGCCTCTACGTTTCTCCCAATCTACTTTTCAAAGACTTGATTTGCCATTCGCTGGAAGGTGGCTCCAGTATTTTTCAGCCCAAAAGGCATCGCCGTGTAACAATAGGTGGCCTTCGGAGTGATGAAAGTAGTTTTCTCTTCATCCTCATGGGCCATAGGGATTTGATGGTACCCCGATTTGGCATCTAGCGAGCTCAAATATGCATACCCGGCAGCCTAATCAACTAGCTGATCGATCCGAGGAAGTGGGTAACAATCTTTGGGGCAAACGCCATTCAAGTCTATGAAGTCGATGCGCATGCGCCACTCTCCGTTGGGCTTGGGAACCAGGATAGGATTAGCCAACCAGGTGGGATATTGTACTTCTCGAATAAAGCCAGCGTCAAGGAGTTTTGCTACTTCTTTGTCAACAGCAGTCGCTTTTTCGGTAGAGAAAGCACATCATTTCTGCTGAACCGGTTTTGCGTCCGGGTTGACGTTAAGCCGATTCTCTACTACCTCCCGCGAGATTCCAGGCATGTCAGATGGTTTTCATGCAAACTCCCCTTTGCACTTATTCAATAACTGGGCTAACTGAAAGTTTTCCTCCGCGGTGAGGTTATCGCTAACCAGGAATAGGGCCCCATCTATCCCGTTGACGGGAACGTGAGTCATCTTATCCACGGGCTGAGTGGGCTTCTCATCATTTTGCTCATATGGATCCACTGTCACGCACACGTAGCTATCACAACTCTTCTGATTCATGAGTAGGTAGCATTCAGCCGCTAACTTCTGATTACCCCGGATTGAGACCATACCGTCCCAGGAAGGATATTTCAACCTTAGATGCTTTTGCGATATCGCTGCTCTGAAATAGTTGAGGAATGGCCGCCCCAATATGGCGTTATAAGGCAGATTTAGATCCATCACCAAGAATAGCAGCTCCTCCGACCTCTTAGAGGTATCCTCCTTAAAATATACCCACAAGGTGGTCACTCTAGTCACTGGGATGGGGACTCCGTCTACCCCGATAATGGGTTTTTTACAGGGTGTAAGCTCATTATCAGGACTCTTCATGAGATTATAAGCTTCTAGTGAGAACAAGTTCACGGCGCTTCCGTTGTCAACCAGAGTCCTTCTAACTCCATGGCTAGCGATAATGGGCGTAACTACTAACGCATCATTGTGTGGGTACACCACACCCTTCTCGTCCTCTTCAGAAAAGGATAATATCATACGATCCAAGGCGCTTATCGCCTCACTTTTAATTGACATGCCCGCTCGCTTTCGCTTATCCCCCAGCGCGGGTGCCAGCTGTGCGGACTCATCCAGATAAGGTGTGCCTCCAGCAATGATGTTAATGATGGGGACGTCTTTGTCATCAATTGTGAGCGTTTCCCTATCTCTTCCTATGAGACCTGCGTCGCTGCCTAGGCCGCGGGAAGGTGCTGGCCTGTCGTCGGCTATCCTGCTGGTCAGGTTACCCTTAGCCTCTTCTCGCATTTTGACGGTGAATTCTCCCAGATAACCTTCTTCGACCAGGTGCTCTATGGCCAATTTGAATTCTCTAAACACCTCCGTAGAGTGTCCCTTAGCTTTGTGAAATTTGCAATAAGCGTTTTCTCTTCTTCCCAAGGTCACCCCCGGCCTCACAGGGGCCGGATAACGGATTGGTAGGTTCCGCTGTTCCACTATCGCTAATATTTTTACCCTGGGTAAGATGAGGGAAGGAAGGTCTGAGTCATAAACCCGTCCCTTAGGGGGATCTCCTTGTCACTGCGCTGAAGAGTCACCAGACTTTCCCTTTGAGGAGTTGCCTCTTCTCCTATTAGAGGTCCTAGGAATGTGATCCTTTCGCTGAGCGTAATCATCGATGAACCGATCTTCAGAAGTAGTAGGAACGGGAGCGTTATGGACTGAAGGCATGGTTGGCGGCATGCTTCGACTCATGTCCCTATTCTCTTCTTCCTCCATCCTCGTATAATTGTGGGCTTTCAGGCTTAACGCATCTAAGGTTGCGGGAGGGTCCACCATTAAAGCATCTCTGAGTTTTCCATAGCAACAGTTTCGCTTTAAAGCTTCAATAGCGAAATCAACTGTTACACCTGACGTTAGCGACATCTCGGTGTCGAAGTAATGGAGGAAATTCCTCAAGGATTCCTGAGGTTTTCTGTGTAGGTCAAACAAAGCAGCAGCAGACTTCCTGATAGGGACTACGGTACTGAATCGACTCTTGAATTTAAATTCTAGCTGTGAAAAGCTGTCAATAGACCCACCCGGAAGACCTTCGAACCATAAGCGCGCGACCCCTAATAGGGTAATTACAAATATCTGACACAAAGCAGCGTCATTATGGGTCTGGAATTGTACAAAGTCCTTCACCTTGTTAAGGTAAGAAATGGGATCTCTAGTGCCGTCATAGGATTCCGAGGGGAGCTTCACATGTCGGCTGACTCTGTGACGCCTTATGCGCAGGCTAAAGGGGTGGCCAGAAGTATCATCAAGAATCTCACGCGCATACTGAGGTGGGGATACCTCCAAATGACGCCTACGATCTCGCGGATTTCTATCATGATGTCACCTTGGAGACGGGTTGCAACTCCTCGGCGAGCGAGTTCGATGCCTCCTACTGTTGGATCTTTCACTCCCTCTAGGAGATATGTTTCTATCATTTTCATCCCTCCTTCCGTCCCAACGACCTCTGTCATCATCACGCCATTGCCGCTCCTCCTGGGAAATGGGAAGCAAAGGCACCTGTGGCACGTATGGCTCCACTGTCCTATGAGCAAACTGTACGAGACTGACCGACGCGTTCAACGCAGGCAACGTCAGAGAGACATTCGCGTGCGAGGGGGACGACAATGGTCGTTCGGTGATGATGGATGGAGTAAAAACAAACTGAGATGGGACGCCCGATCCAGAAGCAGTATGCGTGAATCTGGTAGCCAATTCTGTTAAGTGGTCCAATTAGACACGAAGGGCTGAAATCGAGCTCGCGAAAGGGTTATTCGCGCTGTCTATCACGGATCCCCTTGACTGGGGAGTAAAATGATTGGGCCCCGCTATCTGGGATAAAGGTGTATACGGTTGAGACACAACTGTTCCCATTGTTTGTTCGAAGGAGAGATCCGGCATTCCTGGGGGAATTTCTTGTGCCGCGGTTGGAGCATCAGAGGTGGCAAAAGGGAAAAGTCGCCTGCGGGTATCAAATGGAAGGCTAGAGGACTGAGACAACGACGAATCTGGATCAGAAGCCATAATCTTCCAATTTTTGGAAGAACAGAGCTTGGCTATTAAGGACGCTCACTTAATTAGGACCAAAGCTCTTAATGAAAGCACCAATTTGATAAGATTCGGACTTCTGGGGAAGCGGGGTAGAGATTATGGCCGTCAGAGGTCACTGTTGCGGCAGTCCGTCGTACCTGCAAAGCACCGGAGGGGGGACTCCGGCGTAGACACTCCGATGCTTAAGTTAGTATGGCTGTGAAATTTGGCAGAGATTTGAGTAGTAATTCTTATCTTACCTTTGATCTAGAAATGAGGGGTATTTATAAGCAAAAGAAAGGATGTTACCCTAGGAGTGGGTATTATCGAAGGGAGATAGCGCCCAAGATGACGTCAGCATGCGTCAGCCGTATAAGATATCGCCGACGAGATATCGCCAGTAAGACGTTGTCAGGGTCGCCTGGGATAGGATGACGCCGAGTGGGTCCCCCCCGCTAATGTCGACCATCCCAGGATTCCTTGCCCTAACGCGGGCGGTAGCCGGGTGCTGTCGCCAGTCAAGGTCTATAGGGATCCGGTTTTGACTTGGTGAGAAGACAAATGTACCCTTGGTGTTTCATAAATTGTTATCAATAGTTGTTGCTTCTTTTCTCGAAGTTTCTCATCTTGTTGGCGTTATTTTTCAATACACCTGCCATAACAGTAGTTAGCGATATCCAAAATGAATTAATATTTATATACCTTACTCGGGGATCCAATTGTCATGATTTTGAAGATAAGCGGTGATATAATATATAATTCTGAAATGAAGTGTTACGTCCATAGGGGCTTTGAGATCTTCAGCCTTAGAGATATGCCACTATAATAAGACAATGCTCTTGTGAATGAATCTTCGTGATGCCGGAAGGCTATTTTCGTCATAGTCATATTTGCTGCGCTTCGCGATATGCTACTTCTTGTAGTATCTTCCTCCCTTCGATGTTTCTGGTAGTTAGGGATTATTCCCCATATATCATGCAACCGATGCCACGGTGGCGAAGGAGGAAATTTTCTAAATGTCTCTTTATCATCGCCTCTTCTAGTGTTATTGGGGGAATAGATTATCGCCACCCCTTTGAGAGATGATTTAATCAGCAAGATAACTCCATGAATAAGAGTTTTCATAATAGTGTTGTATTGATGTAGATATTCATTGTTTGGCAGAAGATGCCATATGCATAGATGTATCCCTTTCGGCAGGAATAGACGTCAGAACAACATAATATTACAGAATATACATTCCCGTCAGAGAGAAAATGATAGGGTGATAACTTGTCGCCAATATTATGGGCAGGAAATGTTTCAACGTTGCCCTCTTTACTGTTGTCGTGTTCCCCCGTTTAAATAATGAGAAATACTTCTAGGATATCCTCAGATTCCTGTTTGTTGCTTAGATGGAAAATATCACATCCTCAAGAGGATTAATATGACTGGTATTAAAGATACCTAACAGTATTTCTTGAATGAAAATGGCAAAGCATTTGCCGATAATAGCACGCTCGCCATGTGAATTTCGATGATAGGTCGTAGGATGTTACCGCCTGCATAGGCGTCGATCTTTCCACTATTTCCATGTTTCCACGATTTTCCTGCACATTCTCAATTGCTATTTTATTGTGTCAATGAAATGGCATGCAATGATAAACATTAGTGGCATCTATGGTCCTTCACCCGCATGTATCGGGGTGTTGTTGGTATTGCTTTTTCATTCAGCCTTGCTGAATCCAGCCTCGTCGGGGCATTACTTTGTTGAGATATCGCTTTGTCGGGGTATTGCCTTTCCAACCACTTCACTAGGTATTTTCCGTCTGGTTACTTACTGGGGCGTTACCCACATCCCGTGTTTCAATGGTTGGCCTGGAGCGTGCCTCGTCTTAGTGAGCCGTCTAATCAGGAGCGGTTGTCACAAGGATAGGATTTTTACTTCCAGGCGTTGATTTCTCATTCCCCTAGAGCGTGCCTCGTCTTAGTGAGGCGTCTGTGTTAGCACGGTCATCACAAGGATAGGATTTTCACTTCCAGGGTGGAGTCTTCATTTTCCCCGGAGCGTGCCTCGTCTTAGTGAGTCGTTTATGTTAGCACGGTTGTCACAAGGATAGGATTTTCACTTCCGGGGGTGCCGGGACGTGCCTCATCTTAATGAGCCGTCTATATTAGCACGGTTGTCATAAGGATAGGATTTTCACTCCCGGCATTGAATCTTTATATGTGTCAGTGCGTGCCTCATCTTAGTGAGTCGTCTGATCAGGAGCGGTTGTCACAAGGATAGGATTTTCACTCCTGACACCCTTCGTTATCTGCACATCATTAACCACAAAACGCACGAGGATATTCTCGATTCAATTGTTAACTCATATTATTAGTAATGTTATCAAATCATGCAGAGATATGTCAGGTTCTAGCATGATATAATTTCAAACGAGCTATGTTCCAAGAATTTGACAAGGGGGTACCGTCAAGTGTTTCCAAGTGGTATGCTCCCTTTCCAATAACGCGGGTAACGCGATAAGGGCCGTCCCAATTTGGACTAAGTTTCCCCATGCATTTTTCGGCCGCTCCTTTGTCTCTGAACACCAGGTCTCCTGCTTTTAGTAAGCGTTCCTTAACGCTCCTGTTGTGATATCGCGCCATCCTTCTCTTATAATGCATTGTTTTTAAGAGGGTTTCTTTGTGTAATTCAGGTAATGCGTCCAGATTTGCCCACAACCTCTCTTCGTTTATCTCTTCCTTGAAGTATGCCACTCGCAAGATTAGAGTACCGATTTCTACCGGTGTGACGGCCTCAGTGCCGAAAGCCATTGCGAAGGGTGTTTCTCCAGTGCTGGTTTTAACAGTCATGCGGTATGGCCACATCACATACGGCAGCTCGTCTGCCCACTTCTTTTTGGAGCCTTCTAAATTTTTCTTGATACCACTAAGGATGCTTCGATTGGTTACCTCCGCTTGTCCATTAGTTTGTGGGTGGGCTACGGAAGAAAATCTTTGCTCGATTTAGAATTCTGCACATTGGTCTTTAAAGAATTGACTCGTAAACTGTGTCCCATTATCGCTAACTAGCACACGGGGTATACCAAATCGCATGATAACTTGGTGTTTGAAGAAATGCCAAATCTTTTCTGTTGTGATGTTAGCTACCGCTTCCGCTTCCGCCCATTTCGTGAAGTAGTCCACTACCGCGACTACGAATTTCAGCTGAGATCTTGCTTTTGGAAACGGGCCTAGGATGTCAATTCCCCATTTGGCAAAAGGACAAGGAGCAATAATTTTAGAGATTTCCATAGCAGGTCGTCGGGGAATTTTGGAGAACTCTTGACATTTCTGGAAGGTTCATACAAAATTATTGCAGTCCCTACAAATGGTAGGCCAATAGAATCCTGCCCGAAAAACTTGTGTGGCCAAGGTGCCGCCAAACACATGCATACCACATATGCCTTCATGGATTTCTCGTAAGGTGTGGAGGCCTTCTTGTTCCGTTATGCATTTGGCAGCTGGATGAGAGAAGCACCTCCGAATCAGTTCACCGTCATAGTATGTACACCGTGCTGCCTGCTTTAGCACTTTTTTTCGGCGTTATCCTTGGGCAATTCATCGTGTTTCAAGTATTTTACTACGGGGATCCGTCAGTCATCTTCAATTTCTTCAACACAGAGCGACTCTTGTTCTTCCATGAAGGAAGGCACGTATATTTCCTCGAAATATACGCCGGTGGGTATGGTTGCTTCCGGGCTCGCTGTGATTTTAGCAAGGTTGTCTACCTCAGTGTTATCCTCACGAGGGACATGTTCAATGCTGACCTGTATGCCCCTCTTTCTTATTTCCTGCAACTCGCATTTCACTTTGGAGAGATATTGGATCATAATGGGCTCCCTGGCTTGAGAATTACCCAAGACTTGATCTATTATTAATTTGGAGTCGCCATATATTTTCAGTCGTAAGTCTCCCATTACTCCGCCGTCATGTATGGCTTTTATGGACAGATTTTTTCCTGTCCTGAGTCCAGCCAGTAGCGCCTTGTATTCCGCCGCATTATTGGATAACGGTCGCATGATTCGAATGGCATATCGTATCTGTATGCCTAGCGGCCCAGTCACTAATATTCCTACTCCAGCTTGTTCTTGGTTCTTGGCTCCATCCACGTGGACAACCCACAAATCGGTGTAGGTCTCAGGAAATGGGAGATCCAAATCATCTCTCTTCTTTCGGTAGGTCCGTCAATGGATCCTGCGTGAACGTGCACTCGGCTATGAAGTCTGCTAAGACTTGAGCTTTTATGGATGGTCGGGATTTATACTGTAGCCCGTATTGTTCGAGTTCAATGGCCCAAATCAGCATTCTTCCTGAAGACTCAGGTTTCCTGAAAATTCTTCTCAAAGGTTGGTCTGTGAGCACGATGACGGGGTGGGCCTGGAAATATCTGTCCATTTTTCGCGTGGCCTGTATTAGTGCCAACATTATTTTCTCAATGCGAGCATACTGCAGCTCAGCATCTTTCAAAACATAGCTAATAAAGTACACTGGGTGGTGGGCATGGTTCTCATCTCGTACAAGGACAGCGCTAACCACTTCGTCAGCAACGCCAAGGTACAAGTATAGGATATCGCCCGGCTCTGGTCTCGTCAACACCAGGTCAGATGAAAGATAAGTTTTCAGGATCGTAAACACCTCTTCACATTTCTTTGTCCATCCAAAAGGAGCCTTTTATCGTATAACCTCCTTGTTTAGAAATGAAATTCCCTAGAACGATAACACGCCTTGTGAGTCTTTCTACTTCTTTGACGGTCCGGGGCAATATCATGTCATGGATGGCTTTTATCTTTGATGGGTTTGGTTGGATGCCTTTCTGGCTGACAACATATCCCAAGAACTTGCCCGTTCGGAATGCAAACATGCATTTGCGGGGGTTCAGCTTCATTTTATACTCTCGCATTACATTGAAAACCTCTCCCAGGTCTGCCAAGTGATCCTCAAAGCTTCGACTCTTGACCAATATGTCGTCCACGTAAGCTTCTACTTTCTTTCCGATTTGTTTCTCAAATATCTTGTTCACCATACGCTGGAAAGTTGCTCCAGCATTCTTCAGTCCGAACGACATTGTCGTATAACAATAAGTGGCTTTCGGGGTTATGAAAGCAATCTTTTCTCATCCTCGGCAGCCATAGGAATCTGGTGATATCCAAAATTGGCGTCTAAAGAGCTCAAATAAGCATACCCGGTAATCTAGTCAACTAATTGATCAATTCGAAGGAGCGGGTAGCAGTCCTTGGGGCAGGCATCGTTTAGATCAGTGAAGTCGATGCACATGCGCCACTCTCCGTTGGGCTTAGGAACTAGGCCAGGATTAGCCAGCCAAGTCGGGTATTGGACTTCTCGGATGAAACCTGCGTCTAGGAGTTTCGACACCTCCTTGTCAATGGCCATTGCTTTTTCTATAGAAAATGCTCGTCATTTCTGCTGGACTGGTTTGACGCTTGGATCGACATTAAGCCGATGTTCTGCTACCTCTCTTGAGATACCGAGCATATCCGCAGGCTTCCAAGAGAATTCTCTTTTACACTTATTTAGCAATCGGGCTAACTGCATGTTCTCTTCCAGGCTTAGCTTTTCGCTAACCATGAAGTTTGCTCCACTAATCCCATTAACGGGAATGGGTATCATCTTGTCCACTGGCTGGGTACGTTTTTCCTCTTTTTGCTCGAAGGGGTCTGCTGTGACGCACACATATCTGTCGCAACTCTTTTGCGTCATGAGTAGATAACATTCGGCTGCCAACTTCTAATCACCCTTAACTGAGACCACACCATCCCAAGAGGGATACTTCAACCTCAAGTGTTTTTGCGATATCGCGGCACCAAAATGATTGAGAAATGGTCGCCCAAGTATAGCGTTATAGGGCAACGAAAGGTCTACAACTAAAAACAACAACTCTTCTAATCTTTTGGACGTGTCTTCTCTAAAGTAGGTGGGCAACAAGGTGACTCCGATTACTGGGATAGGAACTCCGTCCACCCCAATTATCGGCTTCTTGCAAGGCATCAACTCATTAGTGGGACGCTTCATGAGGTTGTAGGCCTCCAATGAAAATAGATTTACCGCACTACTGTTATCGATGAGGGTTCGTCTAACCCCATTGATAACAATAGACCTAACGCCTGGGGCATTTTTGTCTTTGCACCCCGCGTTAGGGACAGAACGCTATTATACCTACCGGGCGGACAACCTCAAGGTTATCGCCCTTTATCAAGCGATCAGAGCTGGGATGGTCGACATCAACGCGGGGGGGGGGGGGGGGGGGGGGGGGGGGGGGGGGGGGGGGGGTTCCCACGAGGTCACTTTGTCATGACCAAGCGTTATCCCGTCCCAGGCTGAGCACGTCGTTCTATTAAGTGAGCATCCTTAATAACCAAGCTCCATTTTTTCCGAAGACGGAAGGATTATGGCTTCTGATTCAGATCCGGCGTTGTTTCAGTCCTCTAGCCTTCCATTTTCTACTCGTAGGCGACTTTTCCCTTTCGCCACTTCTGATGCTTCTACCATGGTACAACAAATTCCCCCAGGAATGTGGGATCTCTCCTTTGAAGAAACAACAAGAACATTTGTGTCCCAGGCGTATACTCATTTATCCCAGATAGCGGGACCCAGTCATTCTACTCCCCATTCAAGGGGACCCGCGGCAGACAGTGCGAGTAATCCCTTTATGAATTCAATATCATCTCTTCAAGCTCAGCTAGACCAGCTGACAGAGTTAGCCGCCGGATTTACGCCTCACGTTTCAGGACCGAGCGTGCCTTCTCAAGTAGTTTTTACTCCGCCTATCGTCACCGATCGGCCACTATCGCCTCGGTACTCTAGGGGTATCCTGTTAACTTTACCTTCAGCATCAGTCCTTGTCGGCCCCATGCAGCTTGCGTATAGGTACGCTGAACCTTCCGCGCAGTATGCGAGGGAGATTCTCATTTCTAAAGGGGAGCGTTGGCATGACGAATATAGAGATCGTTGGAACGACAGGCGAGATGAAGCGTTCAGGGACCCATCTCCCAGGCATAGTGAAAGGTCGAGTAGTAGGAGGCAACGAACCTGTACTCCTAGGAGTTACAGCCGATCTCCTAGGCGACATCATGAGCATGACTTTCGAGCCCAGAGTCACCCTGACGAAGTTCCTCCTCCTCACCGACCTCGTGGAATCCCTAACGATAATGTCGGTCACCCGTTCAGTTATCGCATAAGACATCATAGAGTGAACCGACACGTAAAGCTTCCCACAGAATCGTATGATGGCACGAAAGACCCAATCTCACACCTCAACAAGGTGAAAGATTTTGTACAATTTTAAACCCACAGTGATGCCGCGTTATGTCAGATTTTTGTCATGACGCTATCGGGTGTAGCGCGTCTCTGGTTTGAAGGACTTCCGACGGGGTCTATCGATAGTTTCTCTCAGCTGGAAGCCAAGTTTCGGAGCCGGTTTAGCACAGCTGTCCCCATCAGAAAGTCTGTTGCAACATTATTCGACATCCACCGAAAACCGCAGGAGCCCTTGAGAGATTTCTTGAGTCGCTTTGATCTTGAGATGTCACTAACGCCAGGAGTCACCATCGATTTTGCTGTGGAAGCCCTAAAGCGCAACTACTATTATGGGAAGTTGCGAGATACATTGATGGTGGATCCACCGCTGACGTTAGATGCGCTGAGGCTGAAAGCACAAAATTACGCAAGGATGGAGGAAGAGGAAAATAGAGAACAAATTCGGAACATGCCCCAAGATCTGCATACGGCTCCTAACGCCCAAGCTAACGCAGCTCCTGATACGCGCCTAAGTGATGACTACAACCAACGGAAAGATCACATCCCCAGAACCTCGAATCGGCAAAGAGGTAATTTCTCGAAAGGGAGATCTGGAAATTCCCCTACCAGAAGACAAGCGGATCCGCCAAAGGGCCAGATATATGACCCTGACCTTCCTTCCCTCATACTTCCGAGAGCAGAAATTTTATCAATTGTCCAGCAGCGGAACCTACCCATCCGTTATCCGGCTCCTGTGAAACCAGGAGTAATTATAGGAGGAAGGGAAAACACATTCTGCAAAGTTTCACAAAGCCAAGGGACATTCAACAGACATATATAGAGAGTTAAAATTGGCGATAGAGCGCCTTGTAGACGAAGGTTATCTTGGTGAGTTCACCACCAAGACGAGAGAAGAAGTCAGGAACAATCCGGGGAGCAAAACGACTGACAGCAGGCAAGCACCTTCTCACGCCACAGGAGCTAACGCCATCCCTATCGGAGGGGGTAGGGAAACACTTGCAGTCGGCGAGGACGATGTCCCTATAATCCACATCATAGCTGGAGGCACTCCGTATTTAGACGAACCCGCACCGTTGGTACCCGCGACAGGTGAGAAACGTAAGAGAGAAAGCGCGTTATCGAGAAATGAAGCGATAAGCGCGTTGGACCGAATGGTGCTATCGTTCTCAAAAGAGGATGAGAAAGGCGTCTATTACCCACACAACGATGCATTGGTAGTCACACCCGTTATCGGCAGCGACGGAGTCAGGAGAACCCTTGTCGATAATGGAAGTGTAGTAAACCTATTCTCGCTAGAGGCATACAATTTAATGAAGCGTCCTGATGATGAGCTAACGCCTTGTAAAAAGCCTATAATTAGGGTAGATGGGGTCCCAAAAACATCTAAGGATGAAATATCCTTCATGGGACGGAGTAGTCTCCGTCAAAAGAGACCAAAAGTTAGCTGCCGAATGTTACTTGCTCATGACTCAGAAGAGTTGCGACTGTTACGTGTGCGTAGCGGATGACCCCTTTGAAGATAAAGAGGAAAAGCGCACTCAGCCGGTAGACAAAATGGTGTCAGTTCCTATCGGGGGGACGAAGAAGCGAACCTCCTAGTTAGTGAAAAGCTAAGCCCGGAAGAGAACGCGCAATTAGCTCGACTACTAAGAAAATGCAAAGAGGAATTCGCATGGAAACCTGCGGATATGCCTGGAGTCTCACGAGAAGTTGCGGAACACCAGCTAAACGTTAACCCTAACGCTAAGCTCATGGACGCTGGGTTCATTTGAGAAGTCCAGTATCCCACATGGCTGGCTAACCCTGTCTTAGTCCCAAAACCCAACGGAGATTGGCGCATGTGTATCGATTTCACTGACTTGAATGGCACCTGCCCCAAAGATTGCTATCCTCTTCCTAGAATCGATCAGTTGGTCGATCAGACTGCTGGGTACGCCTACCTAAGCTCGTTAGATGCCAACTCCGGATATCACCAAATTCTCATGGCCATGGAAGATGAAGAAAAGACCGTCTTCATCACCCCAAAGGCCACTTATTGCTATACGGCAATGCCGTTTGGATTGAAAAATGCTGGGGCAACATTCCAACCCATGGCAAACAAAGTTTTTGAGGAGCAAATTGGGAAAAAAGTGGAAGCTTACGTGAACGACATATTAGTCAAAAGTCGAAGCTTCAAGGACCACTTAGCCGACTTAGAGGAAGTTTTTGGCATAATGAGAGAACACAAAATGAAATTGAATCTGCGTAAATGCATGTTTGCTTTCTAAACGGGAAAATTCTTAGGCTACGTGGTCAGTCAGAAAGGCATCCGGCCTAACCCTTCGAAGGTGAAGGCCATTTAGGACATGATATCTCCTCGAACCGTTAAAGAGGTACAGAAGCTCACAGGACGCATCATTGCGTTAGGATGGTTTATTTCCAAATAAGGCGAGAGATGTTTACCTTTTTTCAAGGTCATTCGTAACAAAGCCCCTTTCGGATGGACAAAAGAATGTGAAAAAATGTTTGCCGACCTAGTGCTAACTAGACCTGAACCGGGTGACGCTCTGTACCTGTATCTGGGTGTTGCTGACGAGGTGGTCAGTGTTGTCCTCGTACAAAGCGATAGGCATATTCACCGTCCAGTATTTTTTGTTAGCCACGTGCTGAGATATACGCCTTGATGAGAGCACTTATGGTATGGGAACATTATCTTCTGCCAAATCAGTTTGCCATCCACACGGACCACTTGAGCCTGAAGTTCCTTCAAGGCCAATCCAAATTGAACAGACGACACGGAAAGTGGATGGAGATTATTGAAGCATTCTCATACACCATCAAATACAAACAAGGCAAAGAGAACGTTGTTGCCAACGCCCTCTCCCGAAGGTACATTCTCGTGAACTTATTAGATGCGCAAACTTTTGGGTTCTCTCACTTGATTGCGTTATATGACAATGATAAGGACTTTCGTGAGATTTATGCTGCATGCCCATGCACACCTCACATGCACTTCTTTCGACATGATAATTTTCTGTTTAAACATGATAAACTGTGCATCCCTCGTTCTTGTATACGGGAACTGCTCATTATGGAAGCACATTGTGGGGCTTTGAGTGTGCATTTTGGAATTGCCAAAACCTTGCATGCCTTTAAGTCATTTCTTTTGACCGAAAATGAAAATTGATGTGACCACTATTGTGAACTGATACATTGTATGCAAAAAGGCCAAGTCTACCTCCAAACATCATGGTAGTTATATGACCCTACCGGTTGCTCAAAAACGATGGGTAGATTTATTCATGAATTTTGGGTTAGGGTTGGCTAGCTCTCGATACGGTAACGATTCTATTTTTGTTGTGGTAGACCATTTTTCAAAGATGGCACATTTCATTCCTTGTGCCAAGACTCACGATGCCACGCACATTGCGCACTTATTTTTCCAACATGTCATGCATCTCCATGGCATGCCTAGTGATACGATCCTATGGTCGTATCAAGCCCTAGAGCGCATCTACGCCAAGAGACAAGTAGCCATGGAACCAAAGTATGCGAAAGAGCACGCTAGGAGAGCCTTGGAGAGCCAAGTGAGGTTAGCAAGAGCCCAAAGGGCAGATTTTAAGGTCAACACACAAGGGAGACGCGCTAGGACAGCTAATGCGCAAGGCGCATGCGCATGAAGATGTGATAGAGTCAGCCCGAGCCAAGGTGATGAAGATCAACTCCGAATTTATTTCTAGACAAAATACAAGACCCTTTTGTATGTTAGGAAGGACGAGGCCAAATTTCAAGTCAATCGGACATAGGGATCAAAAGTTGGCCTGGGTCAACTTTCAGCTAAGCGATAGGCGCTCGCACAAGGGTAAAGGTGGATTGACTTCGAGCCAAAATGTAAACCACTCGAGCGTTTGGACTAATTCTAATTGAAATATATTTCTAAGTCTAGGGGCTAGTTCGTGTCAAGATTTGAGCTGGAACGCACGAGCGAATTGGAAGATGGCTCAATTAGAGTTTGCGTCGGACAAGGAAACTAGGAGTCAAGGTGCGACTTGATTAAGTGAGCGATTTCAAGCTTAGTCAAGATTCGATTAAAGAGGAGAAGATTCCAAAATTTAGATAGAGTAAATATTGTATTTATTTTTTAGGTTCGTGCTTGACAAAACTCTGTAGTATTTTGTATTTTGTTTTTCGTTCTATATTTTGCGATCCTTCAACCTATCTATCAAAGACCGAGTGTAAGGTGGGATCTTACATATTATTCCGTATCCCGAACCTATAGAAGAACTAGATCGGTATTGAGTGACCTCGGGTTCTAACCTAGCACCCAAGGATCGTATCACCTAGAGCATCGTCAGTGATAGGGACACTAAGTTCCTAAGTCACTTTTGGAGAACTTTATGGGCGAAGTTAGGAACTAAACTTCTATTCTCCACCACTTGTCATCCACAAACGGAGGTGGTAAATAGGACGTTAAGATCCTTACTGCAGGTAATGATTGCCAAACATGGGGTAAAATGGGACGATTGTCTTGCATTTGCTGAGTTTGCTTATAATAATGCCTATCATACTTCCATTGGGTTTTCTCCTAACCCTTAACCCCTCTTGACCTTTTACTGTTACCCGAAAACTCCTTTAAGTGTGTAGATGGCAGTGTCAAGGCAGTTCAAGTCAAGAAACTCCATTAGCAAGTCTGGAAGAATATTGACAACATGAATGAGTGCGAGACAGCCAGCGCAATAAGGGCAAGACACCTACTTCCTTTGAACCCGGACAATGGGTTTGGCTCCATTGGTGAAATGATCGCCTTCCTCACCACCGACAAGGCAAACTGAGTCCAAGAGGCGATGACCCGTTTCAATCCCTCCACCGCATCAATGACAATGCCTATGTCATTGACTTGCCAAGTGAGTATAGCCATGTTAACCATTCTTTCAACATTAATGACTTGACTCTTTTCCATGCAGATCACGAGCTGCCGCGCGGATACGGATCCTGAACGGCCGGAGGATACGGATTTGAGAACGAATCCTTCCGAAAGGGGAGGTAATGATGTGATCATGGAGGTACCACTGATAGACACCCTGCCGTAAGGACCAATCACTCGAAGCATAGCGAGGAAACTAAACCTTTGGTTGGAGACCAAGATGAGTAAGGAGCCGCCCCAAGCTAAGAATCGGGCTGCAATTCTGATCGCACACCATACCGGGAGCCCAAGTACTCACAATGGAACCTATCGGGAGGAACCTGTCGGGAACCAGTCGGTACCCGAACTAGCCCGGATGCAATATGAAAATCTACCTGGATTAGATACCGGGGACGTCAGCCTAAGTGCGAGCCTACCGCCAACAAGGATAATTATCGGGAAATAATTGGGAAGTTATCGGGATCCCGATAACTACCTACACCCAGAAGCTACCGACTCTCGATAACCACCTACACCACTGACGGTTTCACGCCCATGACGTCTTGGACATTTTGGAGGATCGAGCTAACGGCCTACAGATAAGTACCCTATCGGCATACCGTTAGGCTCCCCAATTTAATAAGTTTCTGTACTTTATTTTGTAAGGCCAACCATGTATAAATAGGCCACCGCTCTCATTTTATAGTCAGTTTAGATTTGAGTGATTTTGTTGAGTAGAGATAACTCCTCCCTTATCACCTAAACTCACCTTATAGACTTCTAAGCCTTGATGGTGCTTTGATCATCTGCAAGTAAAACATAAACCATCAACCTTTGTATTTGTGTAATCTTGAGCAAGTTGTTCTTGTAAACGAATCTCTTGTGAAATATATGTGTATGTTTCTTTCCATCGCTAATCTCTACCCGAGTATTCAACGTGTTCTGCAACATCTTCACCGCACTCCAGTCCTTCCACAAACTCCTTCTTGTTCATCTCGGTAATCTTCTTCTTTCTTGTTTATCATTGCTTCCATCCGCTGCGCACCTATCCATATCATCCTCTATCTCCTCTTTGTGTTCATTTTGTGTGTTGTTGTCTAAGGAAACTCTCGGCTAGATCCTAAGATCCATTTAATTATCATTCGATCTACTCACCCTAGGATGGATCATATGATTGAGCTGGTTGGGAATTTGGAATTGGTTTGTATGGCTGAAAGTTTGGGTAGTAAAATGGACATCCACTGTATACTTGTTCCGTCTGCTCAATTATGAATGCAATTTTAATCCCATTTAATAAATGGTCGAGTCAAACTCGTCTCGTTCTATACACAGATAGGTTCCCGTCTATCCATTTATTATTTAATCTTTTAATAAAACTTAGCAGTTTTACCGTATGTCCGTTTATTTCCTAATAACTCCTATACTCTAGAACACATTACGGATATAATTATTATTTTTTGTTTGTAAGGCTCAGATCGTATGCATCCAATTGTGTCTTTCCAGAATTATATCAAAGTTAACCCTACAACATTCTGGAAATCTGTTTCCAAAGCAGAAGGCGGTCTAGGAATCCTTAACTCCAAAATCCTAGCTATAAGGGAGATGTTCAAAACTTAGTCAGAGTAGGATAAACAATGATGTTCAAACATAGTCAGATGTAAATGCCTTAGTTAATAAAGAATTCAATTTTTAGGCTACAACGACCATTAATGAAGAATAAAAGAAGTAAGTCATTTGCGGTTGATAATAACGTTATTATGATAGATTGCTCTGCAGAAATTATTACATTGTAATCGTTCTAATACTTCAAAGAATTACTGTAAGCGTTTTACAGTAACAATCATTTTTGACAGTTCACTCTATTCCAATTTTCATGTGAAAATAATTATGTTCTTTATTTGATCTGTTAGGATAAAATTAATTACTATGTCACCATCTGATTAGGGTGCATAGATGAATTATATGCATGGCTTCACTCTCTTTCTGCTTTCTATTGAAACTTCTCCTCTCATGCGCTTTCCTGTTATTCTCTAATCTTCTATTCAAATTGATTTGCATCTACTTTTCTATCAGTCTCTAACTTTCAGCCATTGAAGGTCAGTTTTAGTATGGAGAAGGATGGAATGACTTCAAATAGGTACTTTTCTCATGCTTTTGGAGATGTTGCAATTTCCTGGGAATACTGCAGATATTACATTGATATCTTATAAAGAGTTCACGAAAGCAACTTGATGAGATGTTTATCTTACAAATCAGCTGACAACATACACAAGCAAGGCTGCAAGGAAGGTATTATGTTTTCTTAACAAAAGTGCGCCTATAGTGATTTGAAAAGTGATCGGCGTATATAATTTAAAATAGTTCTGATTCGTCGGGTCGATTCATATTCGACCCGTTTAAGACGAGTCTGTTAAGTTTGTTAGTATCCTTCAAGTTTGCAACAAGGAATTACCATACTGCCAAGGGTCATTTTATAATTATAGCTACGGTCTTTGTTCTATTATAGTGAACTTTATACTTATTGCAATTAACTCCTTTGTACACTGATGTATGCCAAATACAAATACACATCAAATTAGTTTGTATGTATAATTGCAGGCTAAATAACTAATATCTGTCTAAATAAAACCTACTAAATTCCAACATGAGGAATCTTTTACCAAAACCTGAAGTAGGTCATTCCGAAGGGCTCCGTATAGTTCTATTTTAGGGCGTAACGTTGTGGTTGTTCCCTCTCCTGACCGAGAAAAAGAAGTTCCAGTGTCATCTTCCATTCATATCGATTTTGGTTTTTCCGCACCATATTTTGATCTGCCCCTTCTTCGATCCGGAATTCCCAGCAAATCCTTGACTCCTCGAATACAATGGAATTTCACACCTGGCAAATCTTTAACTCTACCTCCTCTTATTAACACCATAGAATGTTCCTGCAAATTATGACCTTCGCCTGGAATGTAAGCAAATATATCATGCCGATGCTCGCAGCCACGAACTGTAATTTGACTATTTGTTGCCTTTTGCGCATGTGGCAGCCTGGTTCCACTTTTCTACATATGACCCACCCCACCTTCTTCCACGTAACTCCCCCCCTCAGGCCTATATATGCAAATAACAAATTTTATTTTAATTAGACCTGCTAATTGGATGTGCTGGATCGGATCTTAAGAGAACTAACTTTTACATAGTCCAACTTTAACTTATTTTATGAAAGAGGCTGCTTGCGGGCCTTACGAGCCAACCCGTTTTTTGATTTTTTGTGAATAGGAAGAGTAAACTGGAGATCTAATACCGTTAATACTAATAAATCCACGCTTCCTTCCTAACCTTTAACGGTTTAATGCATATACAAGGTGTTGTATAAATAAAATTAAAATTTAAGTTGGCTGAGGGCTAAAGAAATCGTTGGAACGCTTTAACAAGGCCGTCACGGAGATGCGAACAAAGCAAGCCGCAGCTCGCTATCAATTCTAGCCCGATCAGCAGCCACTTGTGCCCTCAGTAAATGAGTGCAAGCACGGTTTGTTGCAACTGAATATTTATAATATATAACTATATATTTATAATATACTCCCTCCGTCATTTTTTATCAGACGCGAGGGAGTGAATCACGGTGTTTTAGGCAAGGGAGACAAAAGTCAGCATCGCCGCCACGTGTCACCCTCTGATTCGCCCATCCTTCATTTTCTCTCTCTTTTCTTTCTTTCTTTCTCTCTTTTCTTTCTTCCTCCCTCTGTCCGAATATTGCTCCGTCTGTGATCGTTTTCTATTCTCACCTCCGCCACAGAAAGGAGCGGAAGGACGTCTCGAGTCGGGAGAAGGTCGAATGGCACCATTCCGAGCTGCCACTCTCCGCCACGCGCCGCCGAAGCAACCAGAGCTCCGGTCACGCGCCGCCACGCGCCGGCGCGTGCGGTGTCCGATTCAGCCGCGACCACCCTCGTTCTGCTCGGCTCGTCATTTCCGGCAATAATCTATGCTCGTCGCGCCATTCCGATCAGCCAAACATGTTTTATTTTCGTTTTGAAATCGGAGGAGGAAAGATGAGAGAGAAAAACTTTTTCTGATTTTGCTGACACCTTCTTTTCCATGGCAGAGATACTATGATCAAATATGGTCCTTTAATTTTTTCGTTTCCCTTTTTTACCTTGTATGACGCGTGGCTCAGCAAGGAAACGATGGGCGTTTTTGATAAAACACGAACTTAAGGGACCGAAATGGCAACAGCGTCAATTAATTGAAGGCAAGCGTTTTTTGGCTAGAACGACTACTAAAAAATGACGGAGGGAGTATATAATATAATGAATAATTATTAGTACGAGTCGAGTCGGACTTGAAATTTAGCGGTCCTATTCTATCCATTTTTCGTATGTTCGGATTGACCCTATGAACAACTAGACCTGTCAAGAATGGACCCGGTCCCGAGACCCAGGAAATCGGGCCGGGTCGGGTCCAAAAATTGGTCCCGAAAATTTTCGGGACCATCGGGTCAGAGCCGTCGGGTCTACGGGTCAGAGCCGTCGGGTCTACGGGTCTGACCCGTAGACCCGACAACAACCTTTCCTAAAATAAAAAAATAAAAAAAATCCTAAGTTTCTATTTTCTAATATGCTATTGCTAAGTTAGGGAGGTGGATTTGGTAAGAAGTGATGATGTCATTTAATTGCATGAAAATCAAGGAATTGAATTGAATGACAATTATTACCTGCCATTTCCCAATTCAATTCAATTCAATTTCCCGTAATGGAAGAAGAGTGGTAATACCGTAATGGAATGGGTCAGGGGAGGTGGATTTGGTAAGAAGTGATGGTGTCATTTAATTGCATGAAAATCAAGGAATTGAATTGAATGACAATTATTACCTGCCATTTCCCAATTCAATTTAATTCTTTGATTTTCATGCAATTATTAAATGCACTCTTTCCTTTTTTTTTTAACTGACATGTATATTTAGTATATTTATTATTTTAATTATTTTAATTTGGTTATTTTCAATTGAATAACGGTCACAAGGGAGCTTTAATAATGAACAAAAGAAGAAAGTGGCTAATGTCATTTATGCATAATGCATGAATGATATTTCTTACATTTGACTCATTTTTTAAGTTAAATTTGATTGATTTTTAAATTAAATTTGATTGATTTTAATTTTTAATGTTTGATTGATTTTTTTATTTTTTTAAAGCATTGATTGTTATAATTTATAGTAATTAATTAACTAAATAAGCATTAGTTTAAATTTTAATGAAAGGATCTAATTGAAAATTGATGATTACGAAATAAGGAGGACTTAATTGAAAACTCATAATTAAAAAGGATCAAATTGAATTTAAAAAAAAATAAAAATCGCCGGGCCGGGTCGGGTCCAGTCCCGGACCCGAGCCATTTACCCGAGCCGGAACCGGGACCAATTTTTAGTCCCGTATTTCTTCCGGGCCGGGTCCGATCCCGGCTCGATTTTTCACGGGTCTTCCGAGTCTCAAGTCGAATCCGACCCGCAGACCCGGATTGACAGGTCTATGAACGACCCGTCTAATTAACAGATCTATTGATAATTATCAAAAAATGACAATAAGTATTAGGAAATAATAAATTTAGTAGTTGAAATAAACAACAATCAATTGATAAAAAAATGCCATAAAAAAACGATTATAATCACACAAATTATTTACCTGTGGCGACAGCCAAAAAGGCGCTCCCCTTGAGCAAGAATGCCACATGGCGGACGCATATAGCAACTCTTTGGTGCCGTAATTTGAAACTAGGAGTAATTAACAACATTAGTTAATCAGTTAATTAATTAACTAATTAATTAAATTCCACATTTGACATTAATTAACTAATTGTTCTTTTTTTAATTGAAAATTAAGGCGACATAATTAGTTAGTTACTTGAAAGCAACGTATGAGCGACTTGCGTTTTTTAACTTGATTGTGCTTCTAACTTACTTCCTTGATTCAAAGAGAAAATAAATAAGAAAATAAACTCATCGACTAGCTGGTAGCATCTTTTATTTTTATACTATTTTATAAAAAAAACTTATTCGGACGGAACCCTGTCCAGACCCTACTCCTTTAAATAGATAAGTCTAGTTTATCCCGTTTATTAAATAATCCGGGTCTAGTCTGTTTTTTCAATATACTTTTTATTGAATTATATACTTTCATGGGATTTAACTAACTTTTTTCAATATAACATCTCCAAAACCTCAACATGTGTAGCCCCTAAGGGTTGTTGTTTAAGTTTTAGATATAATCGTGTCGCTATTTTAGTCCTTCATGTTTTGGCTTAAAAAGATTAGTAGAACTTTATAAATTGTAATTAAATCAAAACTGACATATACTACAACATAAACCTTGTCCCTGATCTGAATTGTTATCTTCTCATTGATCATCACAAGCAATGTTTTGAAAACCGCACTAAATTGGTCAGTCCAATCGGTTCGGTTCTAATCCAGAAACTATATTTTTATTGAATTGGTAAAAAATCGAGAACTAACCAATTAAAAGGACTTGAAAGGACAAATGAATTAAGTACAATAATTCAATTTGTAATGATAATTATAATAGTTGGTTTGTCCACAATGCCAAAGATTAGGGAAGGCAATTTGCACCCGCGGGTATGGATATCCGCCGGATACCCGCAATTGCGGGTGGATATTACCCGCAGTTTGCGGGTATTTTGCGGGTATGGATTTACCCGCACCCGCAAAGTGCGGGTATGGTGCGGGTATGGATAGTGCCTTACCCGCACCGCAACCCGCACTAAATACCCGCGCAAAATAAATATACATGTCCTTAATATGCATCCACCAGGATTCGAACCTGGGTCTATTGCTTGGAAGACAATATTCTAACCGTTGGACTACAAGCAATTACTTGTCTCTCTTTGCACTAAAACTTAGATATACGGTAGTATTATTGTTATTCCATTTTGTAGTTAGTTGTAAAATAATATTAATACTAAATTCAGCTATTTTAAAGAATTACAATACTTAATTTATCCTAATTAATTAACAAAAATATACTACCAATTAAAATTAAAATATTAAAATATTATATGCATAACATTTTAAATAAGGAGAATAATAGATTAATATTATCAAAATGGTGTGTATACTGTTTAACACCAAAACGGCATCGTTTTGATGTTAAACACGTCATTTTGGTTATATATTTTGTATCATAAATTGTAAAGATTTATCATAGTAAAATATTTGTCCATTTTAAATTATATGAATTTTATATGTTTTGTATCATAAAATGTAAAGATTTATCATAGTAAAATATGAAATATCGCTAGAATATGTTAGGCTCGTAAGTCATATTTGTTTAACGTACTCCTTATATGAAATAACGCTAGAATACGCATAACATACTACCAATGTAAGTCATATTTGTTTAACCTACTCCTTACATTTGGATATTCTAATACTTCTTATTTACATTTAAGTATTAATATACATTTGGAAATCTTTTAATTCTAATACCTCGTATCATAAAATGTAAAGACATTGTTTAATTCCAATTTTTTACACGATTTTTGGATCATGACGCCTCGCTAAGTCATATTATCTAAAAGACACTGTCTCCATAATAACTATCATCATAATGTATATACATCAATCTTATCATCATATTGTTAGTATTGTTCAAAAATATATTATTGTAAATTATAATAGCCATTTATATAGTTAATACTTATTATAAATACTTATTATCTAAAAGACATTGTCTCCATAATAACTATTTAGAACCAAAAAATAGTAAAATTTAATAGTTTTTCCTTTTAACCTCTTAATATATGTTATCATTATAATGTATATACATTGTAATTTTATCATCATATTGTTAGTATTGTTCAAAAATATATTATTGTAAATACTTATTAATAGTCATTTATATAGTTAATATATATTATTAATAGTCATTTATATAATTTATATATATTATTAATACTTATTAGTTATTAGTATCATGTTACATGTATATCAAAATTGAAAAAAGAAAAAAAAATTAAAAAGAGTCAAAACGACTCCATTTCACAAGAAACGACTCCATTCCTTTCAATTACAACACTAAACGTCAACATTCAGTTTCAATCTAATTTCTCAAATCCCATTTCCTTTCAAAAACCCTAGAAGGCCGCATCCTATCGCCACTGCCGCTGCCGCTCTCGTCGCCGCCTCCTCCTATCGCCGCTGTCATCGCTCTCGTCGCCGCCTCCTCCTATCGCCACTATTGGGTCACCACTTCTACCTACCTCTCGGTTCACCACCACAACAACAATACCAAGAACAAGATGTCTGCAATTGGTGAATCCATGAATGTAAGGATTGCTGGTTTAATTTTTATTTAATTGGAACTCCTCTTCCTGTTGTTGAGGTACTTCATGGATTGGTCAACACCAGTGATAGTAAATGCTTGCTTGCTTGCTTGTCTTCTTCTTTTGTTTTTGGTTGTTGTTGTGCCGCATTTTTTTCATTGCACGGGCTTATATTCAGTCTTGCAAAAATTTACTTCTAGAATGTCGTAGAGAAACTTGTCGACGGATAGATAAGTTGCTTAAGTTGATTCGGGGTTTTAGAATCAAGGAATGCAGATTTGTGCTTGTAATTGTTGTCTGTAATCACAGGTGAACTTAAGGTGTAGTCTTGTTGAGGTTTATAGTCACGCATGAACTCAATGTGTTTGTCTCGTCAACCTCCATGGGAAACTTCTCTTTGTTATGCCAACATTAGTGCTTATGTAGTGCTTCTACCCGAACTCTCTTCTCATTCTCAATCTCACTGTCTTTTCTTCCCTTTCCTTCTTCTGTTTGGTGTCTTAATTCAGAGTAGTTGAGCATTGCATCAAGAAAAGACTCCAATGGAATTCATGTTTTGCCCGCAAAGTATGTAAAGAAGGCGAATACTATGAAGACATGGTGCGCTACTTGAAGAAGAATCTGGCGGTGCGTTTCTAAATACTGCCATCGTATGAATATGTGCCTTATTTCTCAGAGTGGTTTTCTTATTGCTGCTTGAGACATAGCATTGCGTTTATTTTTTTCAAGCTTTATCTGGGAAGGAGATTGGGATTTTTTCATGTGCAAATGATAATTGGGGATGATACATCTATCTGTACATCATTCATTTGCGTACTTACTCAAAACATTCCATAAGGATATTGGATAATTTAAATTCACGCCATCCTTCTTTTACCTGACCTTTTTTGAACTCTTGCTGGTAGTGTTCTTTCAATAGAGATTAATTATACATTTTGGTTTCTCATGGTAACATTTTTGGTGGTGTGATTTTGGAACAAATGTTTTTGCATTCTATTTTAGTGGCAAGTTTGACATTGAGCTCTAAGTCTATGGTAGTACTGCTTTTGCGTCTTGATTAATCATTGTTAGATTCATGTAAAAGAATGCATAAGATGGTTGACCTGAAAAGCACAATGTAGTTGAGCTGCTATTTCCTTTTTCATGTTAATCAGTATGCTTCTACTGATTACTCATTGCCTTCATTACTTGCAGCTATTTCCTTATCACCTTGCAGAATATGTTTGCCGTTCACATGAATTTGCGGTTTACCATTCACTTCTCTTTATTTGATAGTTTTTTAACGCCAAAATTAATTATACTCTTTATGTGAAACAACTACTTTTCCTCTGTAATGGATTGGGGATTGCGTGCAAACTTTTATTGATTTATTCATTCGGTACGTAGAAGAATTTGTGTTAAAAAATTTGCGGGTATTCGCGGGTAATCCGCGGGTAATCCGCGGGTACAATTTGTCTCCTTTTACCCGCACCGCGCGGGTGCGGGTGCGGGTATGGATTACCCGCAAATTTGCGGGTGCGGGTATGGATAGTGCCATACCCGCTCCATTGCCTTCCCTACCAAAGATGTTGAGTTTTTGATGTTTTGCATCGTGCTTCACGAATGAGAACAATTAGTTGAATATGAGAAGTAGGGTTGTTCAAATTTCCCGCCCGAAATTTTACAATTTCGGTTCGGTAAATTCGGATACCGAAATTTCGGTAAACGGGTATCAATACCCGAACTTTTGTTCGGGTCAGGAACGGGAAGCGGTCTTGTAAGTTCGGGTACCCGAACTCCCGAATTTACAAGGGTAAGTAAGTAAAATCCAAACCAACCTAGGTCTCAATCTCTCATTCCTCTCTCGATCTGGATCTCTATCTCTCATTCATTCCCCAAACCAGCCACACCACACAGACCAGAGACCACACCACCGCGGCATCACCAACCACCCACCGTTATGCTTCTGCTGCTGCTGCTGATGCTTAACGACGAATGAATTTGGTTGGATTGGTGGCAGGTTTCCCATTGCTTCCATTTTCCTTAAACATGAATTAACTGATGGAGAAGAGTGCGAATGCCGCAGGGTAAAATTAGTATTTTTGGCAGGTTTTACTGCAGAAGTTGGAGGAAATGATCCTTTTGGGGGTAAATTAGCAGATGAATTTTTCGGAGTGGTATTTGATTCTTTCTCCACTTCTTCTTCAAGTATTACACTTCCGTTTGGTTCTTGCGGTTCTTCATTTGTGGATTTTCTGTTCTTAATCTTCTTGGCCTGCCAGATCAATTAACAATTTCAAGGTAATTTAAATTGTTGGAGTTTGCTGGATTGCTTTTAAAATTACTGGTTTGCTGGACAATCTGGTATTAATTGTTGAAAAATGGATCAAAATTTGCTTAAATTACTTGCTGTAAAATTGTAAATTGATTACAATTTCTGAAATTTTCGGTCATTTCGGAAAACTGAAAATTTCCGAAATTATAATTCAAAATTTCGAGTTCGGGACAGGAATTTAGAACTTCGGGATCGGGAACCAAAAAAAAAAATTCAGAATATCCGAAATTATGAAAGTCGTATCTCGGAAATTCCGAAGATCCGACTGCACACATTGAGAAGGGTAAAAACCCAATTGCAGCAAAAGAGAAAAGAAAAGAAATAACCGACAAGTCATACGGTAGCAATATTCAATACAAAGCAACTCCAATTCATGTGGGTGGGTGAGAAAAGAAAATGGGAAGACAGTTTCTACTTTCTAATAGCCTAATATTGTTTGCAAGAAGATTTCAATTAATTACAAGGCCAAAACTCTGCCCTTTTCACCTTAGAGATGCTCTCCAGTACTCCCACAGGTGATACATGTCCCATCACAGTCACCCTCTTCGTCTCTAGATCTATGCTGAATGATGTCACCCCTGATTAACATTAATTCAAATACAATTATTAATCACGTGCCACTATATAAATCTTATTTAATAAATGATGGCCTTAATTAATCCTGTACTAATCACGTCTCTCTAGCATAAATGTCGTAGCTCAGATTATTACCTTCCATTTTAGATAGATGTTTCTTGAGTTTACCGGCGCACCCTTGACAGTGAATAGAAACACGCATAACAACCACCTGAAATTAAACAAAGTAAAAACAATAATTATGTTTCTAATAAAATGGTTTTATGAGAAGTGAAACATTATTAACGATCAATAAAAGCTGAACAAAGGACGACATCCTCCAAGTAAATTCTAATCAAGTTTGGTCTTAATTAGTTACCTGGAAAACTTGGTCGGCAGACGACGTCGTAGTCACTAATGATCTAGGAGTAGTAATTGGTTTGGAGGATTTGTGATGATCACGTGATGATGGGTTGTGATCTTCATCTTTCTTGATGATTGATCTCCTGTAGTTGTTGTGATTAGGTGTAATTACACCAATATCCTTGCCACTGGTACTACTACTAGAACTCCTAATTTTATGGTCATGAACAAGTTTTGAGTATTTGGCATTTTTGAAGAGAAGTGCGGTGTGACCGTGATCAAACTGCTGGTGGTGGTGGGTTCTATGATTTGATGACCTTGGCACAATGACTGACCGTGGATCGCTCACCGTGCAAGTATGCACAGCGGTGGCCGCTGCGGAACGGCACATGAAACCTCCTCCTCCCCTCATCGTCATCGTCGTCTTCTTGCTTGATCTCTTGGTGGTGTTCATGGCAAATTATGATAAGTTGAAGAGCTTGGGACCAATACAATTGAAGAGAGGAGTGGAGTGGAAGATTTTATTTGGGAGGATGTAGACTTGTACACGTGTTATATTCAGTATATTCTTTTTATTGAAAATATTTATTTATTTAATTAATTAATGTTGTTATGGCCCCTTTAGTCTACATTTTGGACATCATTTATTTGAACAAAAATGAGACTGAAAAAACAAATTCTTTTTTTATAAGAAAAAAAAACATTTGAGGATAAAAGTGTAACTCAGTTCTACTTAAGAAATTAAAAAATATTAATTAAATTTTAAATACTAATTTCCTAATTTGTAATTTATATTTCTAATAAGTAATTGAGTAACGTTTTTTTATTTCACTATTAAATAATGAAAACGTCAGATCAATTAAGTACATAGATTGAATGGGGTAGTTGTAAACTTATTTTTAATTATTATTTCTATTTTCTTTTTTTATCGAAGCCATCCAATATCTAGTTACCTATTCAAACTCGAACTGGGTAGGTACAGCGGTAAGGGAAGTAAAGTTCTCCAAAAAAACTTTTTGACGCATGCTTTCTCTAGGGCTCGAAATTGATACTCCTAAAAACGCTAGTTGAGTCTCGTACCAATTGCTCTACATTACACACTCTGCGGTATTATTGTTTTTTTTCTTTTAAACACGAGTGAAGTGCTTGGTGAAGTAAGTAAGTAAGGTAAAAGTGGTAAAGAAGAAGGTAAGGTGTGGTATTGTTAGAATTGCATGCGGAGTAAATGAGTGAGCTAACAAAGGGAAAGGGAAAGGGATATGGGTGGCACCGGTGCAGTGGGAGTGGCAGTTTAATCTGCACTGACACAAGTCTGCAATCTGCACATTACTGTTTTTAATGACTTCACCTTCCTGTCTTTGTCTCTGCATAATGCCTTACCTTAGATCACTCACCAAGGTTTTAAAAGGTGACTGTGACGGAAATCCTAACTTAACAAAAATTGCACAAAATAAAATTATAATATAATGATTGCGGCTATAATTAATTTATAAATAGATACTAAACAAGTCCAATAATTTAGAAATTGTTAATATTTCTAATCAAATAAACATTTAAACTATTAAAACTGCCTACAAATAACAAACATAAAATTCAACTTGAAGTTTTTTGAAATTTTTAGGTGAGTTTTATGTAAGTATTTTTAATCTTCTGGAAATCAAAATATTCTGAATTATATATACTAATGGACTTCGTTTTCATTATAAATTGATGTTTAAAATGATTATAATAAGGATAATTTCTCTATTATATTCTTCCTTATATTTTGAGGATATAATTTTTTACTTCCTAAACTATTCGCGAAAATTAAATACCTCCCTTAAACTTAAAAATTGATATTGTACCTCCCGTATATTTTTTTTCAGACGTGTTACCATTCTGTTAACTTTTTTCTGTTAAATTAATACTCCCTCCGTCCCGTTACATATGTCGTTTAAGCCTTTTTCATTTTTCCCAAATTGCATGTCGTTCTCGGTTCTCGATCATCTTTCTCCCCACATCTGCCCTCTTTACCCTTGCCACCGAAGGAGCGCGCGAGCGCCATCTCCCTCTGATCTCTCTCTCTCTCTCGTTTCAATCATTTCGTTCGAAATTTTAATGGGAAAATTGGGAGGCAAATTGAAATTTCAATTGGGTGGGAAATGGGAAATTTGGTTGTCAATCATCGTTTATTCAATTTATTACTTTATTACCCCACCTTCGATTCGCCTTCCTCCTTCACTCTTTACCCATCAAATTCTTAAATTTTTTGGGTATTTCCCTATTTGTTGAGGTATGTCATGGAAATGAAAGAGTATTTGGAAGAATCAATGGTTCAATTTGATGGTTACATGAGCACGGTGGTTCCAGAATCCATCATCGGTCGGGTAGAGGCCGTGAATGCAGTTGTTGAGTCGTCCAGCCGTGTGATGGATTCAATCGTTGAGGGATATGGCGAGGAGACAAAGTCAACTGTCGATCCAACTGAGGAGGCTACCGTCGGCCAAACCTATCCAATCGTGGAGGATTCCGGCGACGATACAGAGGCTACGGGCGAGCCAATCATGAGTTGTAGGCGTTTGAAGTTTAGGCTACCTAAAGCACCTCTGAAAGTGATGTACCCTTTTGACTTGAATGAACAATCAGATGAGGAGAAGATGATGGCCGCCAAGTGCACAGGGGAAAGAGATTTCGATCTGAATAGGCTCCCAATTGCAGGTATGTTTCGGTTGACAGACCCAACCTGGGAACCATATTTCATATTAATGCTGCGTATTTTACTCCTGGAGTATTATTGATGTGGATTAATTCCGTATTAGTTGAGTTTTTGCTGTGGATGTGTATAGGGTACAATGACCATGAACACTGCTGGGTTATTTGTATTTGGCCACAGACTGTAGGTTTCAACCAAGTCTGTTTTTGTTATCTTTTGGTTATTGTATACAGGGTTATCTTTATGTAGTTGTACATTGACGCAGTGTGTATGTATATGGTTTCTTAATTATCAACCATCTCTATTTCAAATTGTTATTGTGGTTAATGTGAGTTTCTGTTGGCAAATTTGGCTGATGTTTTGTGGCAATTTGCCAGAATATTACCAGAAATTTTGGACAGAATTTGCCCTCTGTTGCAATGTTTGATCTGCCAATAAATGGATCAATTTTTTTTTGTTTCATCTCCATTATTGCATTGATTCCATGATGTCATCGTCTGTTTCAATTTTGTAGAATGTTTAATGTTAGTTTTGTTCCTGAATTAGCCGGACTTTCCGTGCCAATTTGCCGGAATATGGTTGGACATGTAATGCCAATTTGCCCTCTGTTTCGTTGTTTGATCTGCCAATGAATGGATCACTCTACCTCTGTTTTTACTCCATCATAGCATTGCTTACATGAACTGCAACATCTCTTTCAATTTATTTTGTGGTTAATGTTTGTTTTGTTTCAAAATTACCGGATTTTCCATGCCAATTTGCCGGAATATGGCCGGACAAATAATGCAAATTTTTCCTCTGTTTCCTTGTTTTATCTGCCAATGAATGGATCACTCTACCTCTATTTTTACTCCATGCGCTTACATGAACCGCAACATCCCTTTCAATTTCTTTTGTGGTTAATGTTTGTTTTGATTCAAAAGTGCCGGATTTTTCATGCAATTTTACCGGATATTGACTGAAAATTTAGAGCAAAATTTGGCCACATAATGCAAGAAGGAAACAAAACTTAAACTGTTAAGACACACCATTTTATTGGAAACACACATCACATAACATTGTGATGGTGAGATTAGGGAAACGAATATAAGTACATACTTCCAACTTAATAACAGTAGCATAACAAACACACCTTGCAAACCTAATAACTAATCATCGGCAGGAAGACTTGGAATGCTTGGTATGGCATTGGCAAATCCGTTCAACTCATGAGTAGCAACGACAACACTAGTTAAGGCCAAATTAATGACATCTCTCTTTTGCTCTATATGAGCAATAACGAGATCGAGATGTGAGATGGCCTTACTGAAGGCTGCAAGAGTAGTGAGGGCAAATCCCTCATGTACATCATCCTCCATGATGTCGTCCATCTATTGTGTCAAAGTCTCCAACCTCTCATTCAGCTCATTGAGGTCTTCATTGCTCTGGAGAACCCTTTGCTCCAGCTGGATTGTGTCCGCATGGAGATGAGTGGAGATGTTGGCCGCTAAGGTGTGTAGAGCTGCCTTGGTGTTGACATCCATGGTGGAAAACCTGCACAAAAGTAGAAGCAGAACAAATGTTTAGCTTGAATGGGTGTATGCTGGTGCGGCTGTTTAGGGATGGAAAATAGGGCTTTTATAAAATGGAAGTAGGGTTAGGTAGATGTGTATTAAGAGAAAGGATTGCATCGGTTGAGTGTTGAAACGACGCCAATGTTGGGAATGTAAAAAGCTAGCTTGGTGTGTGGGATTAGCTAAACAATTAATGGTTTGAGTGTTGTAGTTGCAAGCCAACTCAAACACCTAAATTAACGCCTGCACAACAATCCAAAATGTATCGTATTCCTATCCAACAACTTGTATATGTAACATTCATAAATTCAAAGCAGAAAACGCAACAAGGTAGCTGATGTGTAGTAGATCAGATTACAACAACCGCAACACCTACATCTATGCGTCAATATCAACTATATACACACTCCCTATGCCAACTGTACGAATGGAACTGACTAAAATAACAGACTACTACTTCTAGTTGGTCATCATAACAAAAAATTCCATCGTTTCCTGTAGAGGAAATCAACATTTTCTACAATAAATAAACAAAACTCAATGTCACTTATTCATCAACCAAAATAGAATTTGTTGAAAGAAATAACCAGGCAAAACAGAGGCAATCTCACCATTGAAGTACTCCCTACGTCAATTGTCTACTAACTAAAGGAACCGCATACAATTAGATCAAATACTAGTAATTGAACTTGACCCTCGTAACCAAAAAATCCATCTATTTCTTGCAAGAAGGAAACAGAACTCAATGTCACAACTAAACCAGGCAAAACAGAAATTGAGATGACAAATACACATGCAAAACAGAGGTATTCTCACCAAATATTTTAATCCATACATCAATTGTCTATTAACTAAAGGAACCGCATAAAATTAGATCACATACTAGTAATTTTACTTGGCCCTTGTAACCAAAAAATCCATCTATTTCCTGAAAGAAGAAAACAAAACTCAATGTCACAACTAAACCAGGCAAAACAGAAATTGAGATGACAAATACACATGCAAAATAGAGGTATTCTCACCAAATATTTTAATCCCTACGTCAATTGTCTATTAACTAAAGGAACCGCATAAAAGTAGATCACATACTACTAATTCTACTTGGCCCTCGTAACCAAAAAATCCATCTATTTCCTGCAAGAAGGAAACATAACTCAATGTCACAACACTTCTAGGCAAAACAGTAGTTGAGATGACAATTTAGCATGCAAAACAGAGGTAGTCTCGCAAATTTGTTATTGCCTACATCAACTGAATACTAACTAAAGGAGGAACATTAGAAAACATACAAATTGTAGTTGGCCCCTGTGTCCAAAAAAGCCAACCGTGTCATGCAATGGAAACCAAAAAATCCAACTGTTTCCTGCAAATAAAAAACAGAAATCAATGTCAATGTTCATCAACCTAAACATTTACTTTATTTAACTAACAAAAACCATATCTTACAATGTTAATATGGAATATGAGCAGCAGCAGTTGCAAGGATGATTGGATCGCATGACAGTGAGGAGGGAAGCAAACCAAGCCTAGCTAGATGTTCCTTCTTCATGTGAGGTATTTTATAAGCATTGGATCCTTTGATTTTCAAAATCTCAACCATGCATGATTGTAAAGTTATGAAGATGCTATTAACCTTCAAATCAGAGAACTCCAAATAAGCTTGGTTCACTGCTGCCACAAATTCATCTAGATTGTTTGCACATTTTCTTTCTTGCAACGATTGAATAGCTCGAAAGAAATTCAGGTCAAGAACATTTAAATCAGGAGAATTTAGTGGCTGACATAACAACTTAATGTTTAATCCTACATTCTCTACTGCAGCCAAGAAATCAATATCATCATGATGTATATGTGTCTTAGCATTATCTTGCTGAATGATAATTTCCTGCAAGAGGCTATCCCTCGGCCATTTGGCCTGAATGGCAGGTAAAATGCAATCTATCATAAACTTCCGAATGACATGCCTATCAATCACCTTAATTGGCTTCACCTCTAATGTTCCAGTTATCCTATTTGACCTAGACCTCACAGCAGCAACTTTACTAACCAATGGAAACAATCCTAATTTTTCATCAAACGTACAACTACCATGTGAGTCATATCTAGGTCTAGCAATAGCTGCAAGGAACATAATTTTTGGAATGAAATTGGTACTTTGAATAGTTCTTACAGGTTCATCTTCGTCAGGCAGGAGGTAGTACGTCTGGACCTTCCTTGTTGTTTGAAACCATTTTTCGTCAATGTGGACAACATTTTCCATGTCATAGAAACGGTTCGATGCGGGAAGCGAGTCTGGATCAATCATTGAAAGGCAGTGACACACCCTTTGCAAACGGTTTGCCTCTGTGAGTGTTGGTTTGATAGTATTGCTATGTCGCTTCAATTCTCCTTCTTTCAATTTGCGCATCAAAGGCGACTTTGAAATACCCAAAGATGTAGATAAAGACCTTAGTGTTGTTCGATCCCTTAAAGGAATACCCCGAAGCTTCTGCAAGTCAAATTCAATCTGTTTTCGCCCACAATTCTTAACTCTCGAGCTACCAATGTTGTGGATGGGAGAGTCTCTTCCCCTTTTCCACAGCCGCTGGATTGTTCTTATATTCACTCCGAAGGTATTAGAAACTTCCCTTGTCGAGTATTTCTTTAGCTTCCCGTTAACACTTTTTTGTAGGAGCAGACTATAGGCAGCGCTTCTGTCCTTATTGTAGAGCTCTATCCTTTTTGAATTTGAACCTACCATCATGACAACACAACATCATTGCAAGTCTGTTTGAGTTATCTCGTGTTTAACATTTGCAAACCAACCAAAACAAATTACATTCTCGCTAATCAAATCAAAGGTTAAATTAAATTGATTTCACCTTCAGCCCCACTGTCATGTAATGGGTTTAGGTCTTGGGTTGTCCAATCTCCATGGATTTCGTCCACATGAGCCGCATTTGGAGCCTGGGCGTCAACGCCTTCTACAGGTGCTTGAACATCGCATAGATCGCCGGATCCGTCACATGCATGGCCATTATCGATGTCAGCCCGTGTGCAAATGTCTTAAACGACATATATAACGGGACGGAGGGAGTAGTCAATTGGTGTTTGTGTTACAGGTTTTATCAAACAAGTGAATTTAATTTGTTAAAACAAACTTACAATAAGTAAAACGTTTGCTATTTTTTTTTTTTTTAAAGATTCTTTTCTTCTTATCTTACAAATTTTGGTGCTCCTTTGATAAATAAACACAGTTCTAAAGTCCACCAAGAGGACTCTCTTCAAGATTAATATGAACAACGGGATGGGGAGACAAAGATCTGGTGTATCCTCTTCAATCCACCACCAACGTCAGTACTCCTCCAATAACTTCCTCGAAACCATCACCGCCTCTTCCTCCAGTCCGCGGGGCTTCAACATCTCCTTAACACCAGCACCGGCATCCCCCCACTACAGGTTTGCTCATGTCTTACTTACTTCATTTCCCAGTCTTTCTACCTCATCTGCTTCCAGATATGACGGTTACTGTTGTTGTTTGTTGGTGGTAGGATTATAATTTCTACGGTGGAAGGAATGGTAGGAGTTACAGAAATGTGTAGCAGTTGTATGCGGAGCCCGCTATTCCTCCAGTGAGTTCACGACCGTCGAGTCAGAGGAAGAATCATGGAGAAGAATCTCCCCCTAATGAGTTTTGCCCTGGTCTGCTGATCTTAGAATTGGTCTTCTTAGTAGTGAATTTGAAGATTTGTGGCATGTTTGATGTTGTCTCCTTGGAGTTGCTGGTGTCGTCGCCGAAGATTGATTTCACACCAACAAAGGAGACCATGAGAAGGATGAATAAGGTGATGATGGTGGTAGATAAGGATGATGACAAAGATGGAGATTTGTGGTGGCTATGGATGAAGATGAAGATAATGGTGTTAGATTTAGATCTGTTTTTTTTTATCCATTTTTTTTTAATATGATATCATGAAAATCGATTTGATGTTATTGTTCAAAATGCCTTCTAAAAACAAATATTAATGCACGAAAAATAAGTGGTCAAGTTGTTGTCTTTATTTTATATTTCAATTTCTTTAATACAAAAATATACAGCATCTTGTTTTTTCTTCTTCTAATAAGTGTTTTTTTATAAATTCATTTGTTTAATAAAACCTGCAATAGCAGGTATTTTATTTATTTATTTTCTCAAGTCAAAACCGGTTGTAAAGGGTCAAATATAACCTTCCCGTTAGTTAAAGTGGTCAAAATGGACAGAAAACATAATCCAAAGGGAGATCGAGTAAGCGTTTTGTAAGTCAGGAGAGATATTTGATTTTCGTCAATAATTTAAGGGGGTAAAAACCTATATCTCCCCTCTATTTTTTATATCTTTACTATATGCCAATGCTAGTTAAAAATAGAAGTAAGAAATGCAAACATATCTATAATAAGAGTACGTATACTGATTTGTTTTAGTATACGAGAGATGTTAAGAATATAAAAATGAAAAATAAATTAAGTAATTATCAAAATCTTAGTTATATATCTTGGTTAGTTCATTCATGCCTTTTAAATCCATAACTAAAATATCAAACCTTATGCTTAGTGATAAAAATATAAGAATGTAGGTTCATAAAAAGATTAATAATTTTTGTTATTATGTCAATCATAACGGAAAAAAATAGTCAAATAATAATTAAATAATAAAAAATAGTAATATAACGAGTGATATTGTGTAAAATGAAATCGAAATATTATATAATGAGAATAAAGGAAATAACGATAACAGAAAACTAAAATTATAATATTATGTAGCGCTCATTATGTAACGTAAGGGGCAATCCTTGTTTAATAGCATGTCACTAACTGCTCCACTAACCTGAGGTCGAATTTACTTCCTTACTTCCTTCCTTATTAGTAGTACTATTTTTATTTTAATTAATGGCATTTACATTTACAATATTCTGTCAATCACTAGCTATGCGCATTTGAATATATAGGAATGTGAGTTTTAATATTTTTTTCTTTCTATTTTTCCTATTTTTGTAAAATTTCCAATTTATTTTTTATATATTCTCATACTTATATAAAAAGTATTCCACTTACCAAGTTATAACGCCACTCACTAAAGTTGAGCTTCCCATGTCATCAGATGAGACACTCGAGAAAAAATTATTTGTTTTAAAAATAAATAAATTGAATTGAATTGAATAAAAACCCAAGAAAGAATTTTGAAAATAATTAGAATTTTCTAAGCGTCCTTGTACCTAATTGGTCCTCCTCTATTTATTATTTTGACATTTTTGAGATTTATTTTTAAAATTTATCATTTTCTACAATTTTTGATACATTAATATTTGTTATGCATTAATTACTATTTATTAATAAGGTGTGAGCGAGTCCCATGCAGCTGAACAAGAACTTTGGACAAGTTCTAAATTTTTACTTAACTGTAGTATGCTAAAAATATTTCAAAAAAAATTTAAGTAAAGATGTTTTTATTTTGATTGATTTAAATTAAAGTGACCAAAGTGAAAGATTTGGTAAAGTATTGGACCACTTAACTATTATTTTTGGTAAGTCAATGCCCTCTGTGACAATTCTATTTAACAGTAAAAAATGGTAAAAAAATAATTTAGGGAGCACAATTGGATGAAATATTTGAAGAGAGAAGAAATATTGGGTGGGAAAATTATCCAATCGAAAATGCTTAAGATTGAGTGTTTTATTAGCGTATTTTTACTGCCTAATTACTTGCAAATTGAGCAGTAAAGTTATTAATATCCACGAATTCTTCTCACGTGTGCAAAATTCCTTGGTGGTGGATAAAAAAGAGAACAACATCAACAGGAGCAAAAATCGGACATTCGAAACTGTAAGACAGTCGCGAAAAAGAGACAGATTGCAGTAGGAGACTTGGAGCGAAGCGTGAGGATGCGATATGGCAGGTGTAGCAAATGCGAGATATGAGGGATTTGCTTTCATCGAGGATATGTCTAGCAAAAATCCTTATTGGATCTCTCTCATAGATAATATTTGATTTTATCTGAACAATATTTTATCTTCTTTTAAAAGAGATTGTTTTAAGTAAGACTAGGGAGATCATTATCTCCTCCTTTTATCTTCTCTTGAAAGAGGTTGTGTTTAAGTAGGACTAGGAGTGTAGCTAAACTATTTAAGCTATAAGGACTCCTTAGAAATTATCTATCTCTTTCCCATTTCAATTTTATACAATTAATAAAACGGGCTGTGTTTTTTATATATTCGTGAGATCTAAATTGTTCTTAATAACCTTCATCTTTGTAATTATTTGTTTTCTGGATTAATCTAATGCTTTCATGTTAGGTTTAGAACTAATCACTCTTGAACTATAACCTGAATAGTTGCAGTCAACCTTGAAGGGGACGAGCGAAACCGGATAGGCCAAGTACACCACTAGTACTCAAGATAGGCTAGAGAGAATAAGTAATATAACTCAGATCAGACTGACAACCTAGGGCCTCGTTTGAGAGGTAGCTTGAGTTAGGTGTTGTCTTCCCCTATGCCCTTGATGATGATTGCATCTTGTCGAATCGAATCATACCATCAACCAAAGTAGTAAACCCTTTAGCTAGCAAGGTGCTACTTGGTTAGGATTGTCTAGTTGGGAGTACCCACGAGAGAATTTGATAAAGGAGGGAAGTAGGAATATATAGAAGTCTTTGTATTCTATAGCAACACTATGAAGACGAAGATAAACATTAATGAAATAATGATCGAATCATAAGAACATAACTCGCTCATACTCTTACCGGGAATCCTCTTTTAACTGTTTTCATTCCTGACCATTTTACCTTGGCTAAGCCTCCGGCCAAGACACATTTTTTTGTTTTATTTTATTTCTGCAGTTTTATTTCCCAACAATCAATCAACGAAATTGTGACTTAAAGTCACCACAATCGGTCATCCAAGGAATTAACATCTCATCAAATTGTGATTTTAAGTTGTAATTTATAACTATTTTTTACGCTTCCGGCAAGCGATCTTAATTAGCACAAATATTTTTTTGTCGTTATTCTATGACTATATTAATGACTTGTAAATGTTATAAGAAAAAGGCCAAAAAAAAAAAAAGTCCTCCCTCAACATAAGCAAGCATGCACATAACACCTTTTTTTATTCTACTATAATGTAAACATACACCTTTTTTTTTTCTTTTTTTTCATTTTTAAAATATTAAAAATATTCTCCTATTTCATAAAATAAATAAAGTTTTAGTGCATTTTTATTTTGTCTATAGTACCCCTCTAAACTAGGGGTGTCAAAACGGGACCCGGTCCCGTAGACCCGTCCCGGACCCGGGGTCTCGGGCCGGGACTGGGACCAATTTTTGGTCCCATTTTGGGTCGGGACCGGGACGGGACCAGTCCCGAATAGTAACGGGACTGCCGGGTCGGGACCGGGTCGGGACCGGGACTGGACCCGGCTAAATGAAAAACCCTAACCACCCATCAGCCCATCTTCTTCTCCCTTCTCTCTAATGGGCCGGCCTATTGGCCAAGCCCACCTAACAAATAAATTGCCCAGCCCCAACCCTATACAAGACACAACTCATCTCTTCCCTCTCCTCACAGCCGCCGGCGGCTACCACCAAAACCTTTCTCCTCCTTTCTTCTCCTCAATCCGAAAATTCGGGTTAGGTTGGTACTGCTGTTTCGGGGCTGGTTTTAATTGAATTTGAGTTTGGTTAATTGGGATTGATTTAATTTGGATCGGGGCTGTTTGGGGATCAATTTGGCAAGAGAGATTGGGATTTAATTTGGTAGAGAGGATTGGGATTTAATTTATTTGGTGGAGGGATTGGATCCGGGATTCAAGAGAGCACAACCATCACATAAATAAGAAAGAAAAGAAAAGAGAGCAGAGGGGAAGAAGGAAAATAGAAAGAAAGAACGAAGGTGCACAGGAAGAAGAAAGAAAAGAGGAGAGAAGAGAAGACGGGTTGGGCTTCGGCCCAATCCAAGAAAAAAAAGGAAATTTTTTCCCGGGACCATTTTTCCCGGGTCTGGTCCCGTGGTCCCGGATTCTTATACGGGCCGGGACTGGGACCAAATTTTGGTCCCATTTTGAGTCGGGACCGGGACTGGTCCCGTCCCGAATAATCACGGGACTGCCGGGTCCGGGACGGGACCGGTCCCGCGGTCCCGTTTTGACACCCCTACTCTAAACTACCATAAGGGCACAATTAATTTCATTAATAAGGATTTGAATGGTACTATAAGTTTTGAATTTGAGCCTTAACTTAGGCGTTTTAAAACCCTACAATATTACTTACATCTTAGTTAAACTGGGCCCAAAGAAGGACCTAATGAATGCCTCACACAGTGGGAGTCTAACTAGCCAGGCCCGAAATAAATTTGGACACCGAATGGTAACTTTTAAAAATAAAAATTACCCCTCTAAACTACTATTTTTTTAAGGAGAGAAATTTTAGGAGTATTAATTAAAGGTATAATAGTAAAATTAATTAAAAATATGTTAAATTAGTATTGAAAGACATTTAATTTGAAAAAATCTTATTATCTCTAAAACCTCACTCTTTTTTTAAGAAACAGAAGAGGTAAATAAAAGATAACAATGAGAAGATCAAGAAGCTGTTCTAACTGATTTTAATTGATGGGAAATTGAAGAACCATTTTTTTTCATGTTTAACAAAACTGCATTAACATTATGACATGCATGTACAAATAAAATCAAGGTGTCTAAATTGTACAACGTGATAGATAATCTATGAAGATAATCACAAATACTCCGAATATGACCAAGTATTGATATCCTCCGAATTTTCAAAATTATCGTATTGATATATCATATCGTATCCGCGAATCGGAATTATAAGGAAACTTAGAAGGAGATGGTTCACCCACAGAAGAAAGAATATAGGCTATAGAGGTGAAAAATAAAAGGGGAAAAGAATCGGTTGAGCAGTAGGAAACGCAGAAGAGCAGTACAATTAATTAATTAATGAGATCTTCAAAGGTAGTAAGAGGTAAAGACTGACTGGCAATGGCAGAGCCAAACTGGGGCTGCTCTGCTCCTGTCCATATCCTTCTCCTCTGTCACATGCATAAAGAGGTAAAAGAATTCAATTCCTTGATAATTTGACCACCCATTATCTATAAAATAAAAATTCAAACAATAAAATATTATCCTGATCACTTAAATATAAAGTGAATTATTTCAGATTTAAATCGGATATTTCCATTCACAAATTTTAACACGGTGTACTCAATTAGGCTAGAAGAACCTATGTCAAATCTACATACCACCCATAGCCTATTTATTATGCCTCCCCAACAAATGGTTTTCGTAAATTAATTGTTTTTTTTTCATGTTTCTTAGAGTATTTTTTTATTATTTTCTTCTTCTTCCATTTTTATTTTATTTTATTTAAATTTGAAATTAAGAAAAGAAAACTAGTAATTTATAAGGTGGGTCGATGTGTTTGACAATTGTACATTGAAGGTGTGAATTTAATTTCGATAGGGACGTATAATACGACACGCCGCTTTCATTGATCCCATACGCACGGAAAAAATAACTCCATATTAGTAGTAGTCCCTACTCATCTTAAATTGGGTGAGAATTTAATCTTGAATTTATACATCTATTTTGTTATTCCCATTGTGACAAAATTTAGATAGACTTGAAATTCACCGGATCTGTCGTCTAAAAAAACGAGAATTTTTTATATTTGTATTATGTATTAATAAATTGTTGTCCAATTCATGAACATGAGCCATTCTAAACTCTTCGTTATTTCTAAAATTATTATCAGCCAATGTTTATGGTTGGGTTCACGGCCCCGAACAACCCTTCATTTTATTTGTAAAAAATAAAAATTAAAAAATTAAAACCATGTGCAATTTAGCCGGATCTAGTCTCGCATTCGTATAACTTGACGAGTCGAGATCAGGATTTATTTAGTAGTTCTATTTATTACCGAGACCCGACCCATAATCTCATTTTGTCACCCCTAATCATAAGTATCGTGTCAATAATTTATTTAACTTTTTTTTATCTTTATTCGTCGAACATTCAAATACAACTTAGAGATATATAACTCAAATGTTAGAGCCACTTTTTTTCTCTCTTAAAAAAAAAATATAACCTCTCGGCGCCCCACTCCTTTTTAGTTTTAGTGGATAGAAAGTCTTTTAATGCTTTAATAAGTAAATTCAGTAGTCGTTGTCATTTTTAATAAAAAATTGTTGGTATAATTATCCTTTTATTAAAGGTTTGTTGGTTTAGATCATTTGAATAAATGTTTGTTTCTTATCAAATGCTTTTTAGATCTATCTTGAACCTGGTAGTGAGGTTTGTACTTCATTGCCGAGTAAGAATTTGTGATTTGTGAATAGACGTGATTCGGTTAAAATTTCTAAAATGAGAAAATCGACAATCTACATGTTTCATCCTTATACGCCTCAGTAAATAAGGAGGAATCAATCATTATTTGGTACTACATCAATCAATTTCTTCATAAATAGTAAAATAAGAACTTTGTATTGGAACTATATTATGGTTCGAAATTCTAATCATACCGATAAATCTAACAGATTAAATTAGCAACAATGATTTCGGTTTGCACATTTCAATAATCAAAGTTTCGTAATGTATATCATTAATAATTTCGGTTTGCACACCTTAATAATAAATTAAGTATTATTCGTTAGTCATTGTTGGATGTGTGAACTGAAATCACATATCAGAAAAATAAATAAAATAAAAACTAAATATAAGAGAAGTTGATCTTCTAATAAAATAAAATCTTTTTAAAAAACTGTACGGGCTTGATCCAAAACAACTAATATTATTCCATTAAATACAATAATAATATGGAGTGAGCTTTTATATCTCCAATAACTCATTATTTTTATAAGAGTGAAATACAAGAGCCAGATATTTTTTTTTATTTTTTTTTGATAGTACAAATTCCATTTTTTTTAAAAAAAGGTGTAGAATCTGATCCCTATTGGACCAGGACTTTAAGATTGTTTTTCACGACAACTCGCAGGCCCAAAAATTTGAAAATATATGAGAAGACTAAAAAGCAATGGCCCAGCTACTTGCTCTAGGTAACTCGACTTATAATGACAAGATATATAAGCATTAGTTTTTAAAAAAAAAAAAAAAGTATAAGCATTAATTTTAAACTGTTAATTCTATTTCGTTCATCTAATATCCTATGAAGTATAACAGAATACCAAACTTGATATATAAATGGACAGTTGAAAATAAATAAAAAAATTATAGGGTACGAAAATGCTATATTTATATTATATAAAAAAACATTAAATTATATATAAATCACTAGATTCTTTTGAGGAAAATTAACAATGTACGATAATAAGAATTCTTGATAAAGAAAATAATAAAAGAATTCAATTTTAACTATATTTGTGAGCATGAATGCAGTCGAAGTGTCGATTCTAAATTACTTCTACTCTTATAAAAAAATTACAAACTATAATTTACGCTATACGTTTATTTCACACTATTAATCGCTGAAAATTATGATCAAATTAACTAGTTAGAGAAGGTGATAAGTCTGATACGTGTAGTGTGGGTCTCCGTGATAAAGTGATAAATCTAACACGTGTTGTGTGAGTATCCATCGTATCGGTGTCGAAAAAATAAATCTTATTAAAAAATAAATCCGTGATTTCTAATATGCGCCATAAAAAGAAAGGGAAGAAAAGAAAGAAAGTACAAATCTACAAGCACAAAGATAAAAAAGAAAATACTGTAATCATGTACAAACGAATGATGTTAAACTAGTGTTTTAAAAACCGGACCGATCCGACAGTCAGACTGAAAAAATTGTGATTCGAAAAGATTTTCGGTTCGGTTTAGCTCAACTATCTGATCGGATCTGCAATCGAACAGAAAAAAACCGATCGACCTTACCGGTTTATACAAAACTGGCGACCCGATCGACTGGCTATCGACCCGACCGGGTCGATGTCCTACCAAAACCACTTCGTTTTGGTTTTTTTTTTAAATATGGAAAATTTGATGGGTCGGCCCATTACAGACATGGGCCGACTCATTATAGACATTGAATCAGTCGGTTCAATTATTTAAGATTGAACTGTTCGATGTGTGAACGGTTCAAAACGGTCCAATGAATCAATCCGGTTGAACTCGATTGAACCATAAAATTTTCGTTTCCGGTTCGCTGTCCAGTTCGGTTTTTAAAACTATGTGTTAAACTACTAATACTTTTACACTAAATTTATTTATATTAAAGATAAAACTTTATTTATTTAAGCAAATGATGCAATAATAATAAATGATTAATTTTTATTTTATCTTCTCAGGTAGTATTTTATTAAAATATAATCATATTTTAAAAGGAATGAGTATATTAGCATAATTTTTCCCGAAAATATCACTGTATGTATTAAAAAAAGAATATTTGTGACGCATTCCCTAAAGCATTATCCGTAAACAATGATTATAAAGTCTCAAATGATTGTTAATTTTTTTATAGACGGAAATGAATTTTTGATTGTTAATATTTTAATATAATGGTTATTTTATACTATTATGAGGTGTCCTGGAAAGTTGGGGTAGACGTGAAAAAGTTGCATACGGCGAAGAATATGAGAAAAATAACTATTTTGATTAAATTAATGAAGGATGATTGATTTGATTAATCAAGTAATTAGTAATTAATTAAAGTTTATGGTGTGCAGAATGCAGAACTGTTGCCTCTTTTGCAGATACAGACAGGTACCCATCGACTTGACTGACTCTTCTTGAGGTCGTCGTCTTCTTTTTCTTCTTCCTCGTCGTCTCTTAGTTCCTGTTTAATGTAATTTGATGGTCGGATTCTTCTCCTCTGAACTTTTCCTAACAAATTCATCGCTACCTGCCTCTGCATCTGGTACCCTTCTCCTTTCCCTCTTTTCATATTGATTGAATCATTTTTGTTTCTTCCATAGTTATTATTACCGTTCTTGATTTGTGTTCAGTTTTTTTAGTTTTTTGTTTTTGTGGACTGCATTTATAATTATGGGTTTTCAAGTAATCGTTGTCGGTGGTTCATCCCCAGAAAAATATCATTTTTGGTGAAATCTTGTAACATAATTTAATGGGTTTTTTTAACAATTCAGTGTATGCGATTGTTACTGACTGTTTCATTTCTTTTTGTGGGTGTAGGTAGATGTGATGCAGCAGCTAGTCTGTTCTTCAACTCTTGGAAGTTTTCCCCTTGAATGTGTATAATTTTGAATTTTTATTTTCTGAGGATCATTGATGGGGAATATATTGGCCTTGAATACTTCCAGGAATAGAGCTAGTAGTAGTGACTTTCTTGAACTACCACGGAAAGATCCTTGCAAGCGACAGAAATTGTCTCCCATTTCATGTGATGGGACTTCAAGGTTGATTCTCAGCCTCCCCGATGAAATATCGATTCAGATCCTTGCTAGAATCCCTAGGATTCATTATTTGAATCTGAAGTTGGTGTCCCGTGCGTGGAAAGAGGCTATACTAAGTACTGAGCTGTTCAATGTAAGGAAAGAGCTGCGTACAACAGAGGAGTGGCTCTATCTATTAACGAAGGTCGGAGAGGATAAGCTTCTATGGTATGCTTTGGACCCTTTATCTGGGAGATGGCAAAGGTTGCCAATGAGGCCAAATGCTGCTTTTGAAGAAGATTCCAAGAAGGGTATAGCCGGCATTCGAATGTGGAATGTGGTGGGCTCGAGTATCAAAATTGCCGACACTGTAAGGGGTTGGCTTGGCCGGAAGGAGAGAGTGGACCAGATGTCTTATTGTGGCTGTGCCATGGGAGCAGTTGATGGCTGCCTGTATGTGCTAGGCGGATTCTCGAAAGCATCAGCCATGAGCTGTGCGTGGTGCTATAATCCGATCCTAAATTCTTGGAGTCAGGTGAATCCAATGTCTACTGCTAGAGCTTACTGTAAGACAGGCATCTTAAACAACAAGCTTTATGTTGTTGGCGGGGTTAGCAGAGACCGCGGTGGATGGATTCCACTTGAATCTGCCGAAGTGTTTGATCCTCATACTGGTATATGGTCTGAAATTCCAGACATGCCTTTTTCAAAAGCTCAGGTTTTGCCTACTGCTTTCCTAGCTGATTTACTCAAGCCCATTGCCACAGGAATGACATCATACAATGGCAGATTATTTGTTGCTCAGAGTTTGTACTGCTGGCCCTTTTTTGTTGATGTTGGGGGAGAGGTTTATGATCCAGAGACGAATACATGGTGTGACATGCCAGCTGGGATGGGTGAGGGCTGGCCTGCGAGGCAGGCAGGAACGAAATTAAGCGTAACTGTTGAAGGTGAGTTATACGCCTTGGATCCATCTATCTCACTTGAAACTGCGAGAGTCAAGGTCTATGATTACCAAGCTGATTCCTGGAGAGTTGTCGTTGGAGATGTACCTATTCATGACTTCACCGATTCAGAATCTCCCTATTTACTTGCTGGTTTGCTTGGAAAGCTCCACGTAATCACCAAAGATGTCAATCGCAATGTCACAGTTCTGCAGGTAGACTTGCAAAATCAGTTGGCTTCCTTCCCATCATCTACATCCAGTTCGTCACACGAGACCTTCGAACAAGTGGAGTCGGATGCAGAATCAGAAACCAGTCTTTGGAGGGTGATTGCTGCTAGGTGGGCTGGCTCTGCCGAGTTGGTTAGCTGTCAGACCATAGATCTCTAGCACCATCTATGGCTAGGAATTTTAAGGTGTTGTAGTCTCGTTCTTGAGATCAATACTTCAGTGTGTGTTATATCTCCTCAAATTTGTTATGTAATTATAAGGAAAAAGGGGAAAAGACAAACTTGGATGTGATGCAAAGATTTTCATGCATTTTCTTGTATACTTGTGTGATTTATAAAAGCCTCTTGTAATTTATAAGTAATATATGCTATGATACTCCTCAAACTCTAAACATTCCATTGGTGTTGGCTAATATACGCAGTCATACTACTATTTGTGGATCGAATTTATGATCTGAACTACAACCTCATATGCACTCGTACTTTAGACCTTGCTTTTTTAGTTCATAAAAAATACCACCGAATTACTGTCCTTTTGTTCTTCCACTTATACAAAGTAAAGAGAGAGGTATCGGGTTCGAAATTTCATCTCCACAGTTGTACCATTTCTTTAATAACAACAAAATATTCTCACGAACAGAGTTAATAGTAGTTCAATAGCTCAGAAACAATAAGATTGAGGTCAGCCCACAAATCAATTTGTTTTGTTCAGTATAAGATACAATGCGACACAAACAGTAATTTTTCTATTCCATTCCAGGAAAAAAAACAGTAAAAATGACAGCCATTCCAAGTTATTTAGTAGCTATAAAAGTGAAGTGGCAGGAACTGTGATGTTCTTTTTTTAAGACCCTTCAGAACAGATTCCTCAGCCTGTTTGAGGCTTCGATGATGCAGCTTCTGCGCGCAAAAGCACTAAATCGTATAAACTCCTCACCAGCAGGGCCGAATCCGGAGCCTGGAACAGTTATTATATCAGCCTTTTCAAGAATCTCATTGAACACATCCCAAGATTTTGAACCAGGAAAATGAACCCAGACGTAAGGTGCATTTTCCCCACCATACGCCTTTAAACCAAGAGCAGCACAAGTGTCGAGCAGCATTTTCGCGTTCTCCTTGTAATGGTCAATCCTCGAGCACACAGCCTGTGCATGTGATAGAAGGCAAACTAGGTTACAACATATTCGTTTGTTAACTATATAGCTAATCTATATGCGAAAGAATCTTGTCAAGCAACAGAAGTTGAGTATCAATCGGTAGAACATGTTTCTTTTAATTTTGCACCAGTTCTCTCCCTCACATATCAGCAAACAACACGCTTCTCATACCAGGATTAAAACTGAATAAGACTCTGACGGGGTTACTATGCACATTTGCACTTTACCTTGAAACCCTCCAGGGAAAGGCATGCCAGTCCACCAGACTGAGCAATATTTGATGCTCCATTGAAGCAAGTGCACACAATCCGATTGAAGTCGTGTATTACAGGAAATCCGTTTGAAAATGAAAGCTCCTCTGGAACAACTGTCCAGCCAAGACGAATGCCTGTGAATCCAGCAAATTTGGAGAAAGAACAAATTTCAATGGCAACCTGGAACACAACAGCAAGAAACAAATCAGCAGCAGGAAAAAAAACTTGGGATGAAATTGGTATTTATTGACTAAAATGCAAAACTAGAAAGATATGCGTCTGAGCATTAAAATACATTTCGTATTAAACATAACCCAAGCTTACTTCAGGTAAACCACAGCCAGATATTCTAATATCTGTGAAGCCATATACAGCACCAGGCATGACTGACCTATCCTAAGCATTGGGGTGACCAAAGTTGACAACATACCACCTACGCCATTCTCAAACCCCCATTATCCACCCAAACACACCCATCCACCATCCCCAACTTATGCCCCACATTTAAAGCCAGTCAATACTAACAATCTTGCCAACTAAAAAGACAAACCTGCATAATATGCATCACACAACCATGCACCCATTACCTCGGATAAATAAACCTACATAAATCTAGTTAGTATAAGAAGAGATGAGTTACTTGCAAATCACTAAGCCATAAACATATTACAGTTGGTGATAATTTCAGTGTTTTTTACCTCTTTGGCACCAGGAATTTCAAAGATTGATCGGGGTGAATCATCTGAGATATAAGCTGCATAAGCTGAGTCATAAATTATAATAGAACCATTCTCCTTCGCAAACTTCACAAGTTGCTCTAATTGTTCCCGTGTAGCTGCATGACCGGTGGGATTATTTGGAGAGCAAAAGAAGATTACATCTGTTCTGGAAGTTTTCTCCAAGTCAGGAAAGAAGTTATTTTGAGGAATACATCTCATGTACTTGATGTTCGTATACTTCCCAGCTTCATCTTCAAAATCTCCAGCTTGACCAATTATGACACTGGTGTCAACATAAGCCTGTTTTAAAGCATGTTTTACATCACATTCCCAGTGCAGTTATGGAATTGCACTCAAATTCATAGTTATTGATGGAAAAAAGTATCACAGAATTTCTACCAACATGAAATGAATGAAATATAAAATAGGCATGTTATTATGATGCCACAGGAAAAAAAGGTGAAAAAGCCAGTACATGATAACAAAAAAAACTACAATGTCTGATGCATTATCCTGGATATTATATGAAGAAATTTGATTTAAACGTATTTCATGTCATCAGAACAATGATTCTACTTAAGAAACAGTCCAAGTACAAAACAAAGGCACCTCTCTCTCAAAGAGAATTAAGGGAATTCTATAGCAAACATGCACATATATCATTGCAAATTGGAGAAAATGTCCTGCTGAATTAGTCTAGAAACAGTTGTTTTCAGACTATGGACACAACACCAAACTTGAACCGGCCAGCCACATGCCTAACCATTGACATTTCACCACACCAGCCAGTTGTCACCAGCTGGCCACTGGCAGCCACTAGTCAACCCTCCAACCAGTTCTCATAGGCTACAATCATTGCCAAACCACCATGCTCAATCTCTCCACAGACATACTTTTTTTTCCAACAAATTTGAAACAGGAGACCTAACTTTTGTCTGTTTTGATGTCACAGCCAAAACAATACAAAATCATTCTTCTCAAAATAAAGGTCCCTCTCTGTTCACATCCATTGATGTGCATTCCAAAGTGGACGCAATCTATAATATGGTGCACTAGCGAAGCATGCTATAAAATCCAAATAAAAAGCAACAAAACATCACCGGAAAGGATGGGTCCTGCACTGCAATTGTCACATTGGAACCCAGGAGCAGCTGTAAAATATTGAAAGAAATTATGTTTCGGCATCTTGCACAGAACAAATTTTAATCAAAACATACATATAGATTCCCTATCTAATGACCACCAGAAAGAAGGGATGAGGGAGAAGCAAAAGCAAAGTTGAATTATTAACATCAAGTACCTGAAGACGACTAATATCGCACTGTGCGCCATCTGACACAAAAACTTCTGCATCTTTTATATCTACTTCTCTGTAAAAAGTTTCAGCAATTGCCTTTCTCAATTCCTGTCATGTATAAACGAATTATCGCTCAAATCTCAAAATACATAACACGTGTAATATACACAAGAAAATGGAACTGCAATCACTGAAGATATCAAGCACAGATCAACAGTGTTGACATGGCATTCAAACTTCTTTTATTATGATAGTGTACCTGATTCATTCAGAACTCTCTCCTTTAATTATTTCATCTACAAACTAGAACGTAGAAGCTGAATCTATATTGGCATATCAGTTATCAAAGGAGTACTATATGAAAGATAAATACTCTGCTAAAAGATGAGTACAAAAACCATGAAGAACTAGCTATCAAGTTTTCAGAAAAAGAAGAGAAAAATTACAAATATAAAAGGAAAATTACCAAATATCAATCAATAAGTCCAGTACCTTGTTGCCTTGCTCAGCTCCATACCCTCTGTAACCTTCTGATGTTGAAAGTGCATGCACGTACTGCAAAAGACCATCTAAGTTCAATTGTTTAAGGAGAAAGTTATAACGAGCTGGCAATTAACGATAAAAAATTCTCAGATTCTTCTCCCTTCCACTCAGAATAATATTAAAGTAATAGGCACACACAAACAAACCAGATGACATATTTCTAACCGAAAGTCGCATCAAGAAATATGCAAGAATGGCATGCATCCCAAATAGGAACTTTGTATATCATTCCCATACACTTGCCAGTCTGATTTATTAACATGCGTGTGTAACATTTTAAGGTAAAAAGACTAGGGTCAATGAATTCTGCTGAATAGAAAGCATCATTCTATTCCTGTTCCTGATGTGCAACAGCCTTGCGCCTCAAATTTACTATTAGAAACATGAAGCTGAATGCTAGAAAACATAAGCAGGTTGACAAATTTGCTATTGGATAAGATATGGCTGCTTTCTAACCTGGGCTAGATAGTTAAACAAGTCAAGCATGTAAAAAAGAAAATAGGAAAAAATGCCTACAAACAAACAAACATCAAATGATCGCAAAGAAAAGGATCTATCAACCGGCAAGTCACATGTTCAACCATATATATCTATCTTACTCAGTTTTGAGTGACAATCTTCATATTTTGAAAATTTTCAAATGATGTTTTTTGTTTTTCTAATCTAATGAAGATGACTCCAAAAGCACTTGCAAAACATTTTATCTGAACTTCAACAAAGTTGCCATTCACAGTTACAAATATCACCGCAATCCTCATATGTCTAGAGAGAACAACTTGACCAGTCTCACCAAGAAAATATGACAAACCACCAAGAGAACAGAAAGAAGCCAAGAGATCATGATGGGTTGATCCATGTAGCCAACTGTGAATACGTTTCAGACGAAAGCTTAAATGAGTTTCAGTTGAGTACAAGAAAAATACTGACTGTCATCATGTTAAGCCCAGAGGAGCAAATTAACAGTACACCAAATTTGCAGAATAATCTAGTTAGGTGGTAATATCTTGTTAGAAATTATATATACCTCAGTCCCTTGTCCTTCTCTTGAGCAAAATATTATAAGCAATCAAGGCCAGGAAAAAGAAATGAAAAAGATTAGGTAAGATATGGCTTAATGAGGAGCTACCGGACCAAAGTCACTATCCCTAAGTTTCTCCTCTAATACATGGTACACAAACGTGAGATGAGAAACAAATACATTTATGAGAAGCATACTTACGTTTGCCATGCTTGATGTTATAATTTCTGGTATAGGTTCTGTAGTATCACCAATTCCAAGGCTTATCAATTTGGCATCTGGGAACTTCTCAATGTGTTGAAGCTCACGCATTGAGATCTGGTTAAAAGGTGATCAGAACTGTTAGTGAAAAACTACACAAATGCTGGCATATTTAGGAACGCAGGAGGAAAATGCAAGGAGAGGACAGTCTAGGATGTTAGCGAATTATTGGATAAGCAGATTGTTAGAGCAGAAAAAACAACAATGCAGCATAGGAGGCATGAGAACCTCAGCAGTTAAAAGTGAAATTGATGAGGTAAATAAGAAGTCTCTGTTCAGGAAAAAACTGAGAGGGATATTTTAAATGATGGAGAAAGATACTTACAAAAGAGAAAACTAACCAGTCCACTCGTTGCTTAACAAAAAAGCATGCGAAAAGATTAAAAAAAGTTATAATGGACACAAGGGGATTAAAGAAGTAAGAGACCTCGGGAAACAAGTAACCACTCTGTAACTTCTCCATGTTTACATTGCGATGCACCTTTGTATAACAAACTGAGATAACACAATGTCAGCAATCAGGAAAAGTTATGAGGTAATATCGAACATGTAAAGCATAGCATGTGCACATACCAGCACTTTGCTTTCTGGATGTCATACTGAAAACAACCAACAAAAGAGAGACGAGACTAAGTAGAATGCAGAAAATGAAGTACAAGGCGGATAACAGAAAGCTAAACTTTGCCTCATATTTCAGTAGTCAAAGCAGTACCTGAACTGGATAATCCAAGGACGAACACAAAGTTTACATAATAAAGGATTGGTAGTTGAAAACTTGAACATTTTGTGATTGGTTTTTGTTTTGTTTTTTGTTTTTGTTTTGTTAGAACATAAACCTCTAAGTTTCACTTTGAAGTGATATGGGAAGTAACAAAAAATCCACCCATCCACTTCGGTATATATACCTACATAGAGTCAAACCAGTGTCGAGCAGAGCTTGGTAGAGCTTAAGAGTAACCTTTGCCACCCTAAAGCAAAGCTATGTTTGGTCATCAAGAAATTTCTAATTCAGCTAGTTTTGGATGTAAGCATGTGTGAAACCTATGAGTTCACACGTCAAAATTCAGAGTTCCTAGTAGTGGTCAGTTGGAACAATACATGCATGCAATCCATAATTGTAAATTATCATAGCATGACCAGTCTATGTTCCAAATGTCCACATCATGCATGGAAAACTAACCAAGTCACCTGCCTTGATACCACAGTTAATATTTGTGTTTGAACTGGTAAGTATGTCGACACATACATTGACATTTTGTCCGTTTTAAAAATGTGAGAAATTTTATGATGTGCTAAATGAACTGGTTGCCTCTCAGTTGGAACATTCTGGAACTTAAGGTCATACAAAAATTCATTAAGTGGTCAGAATTACTTCCACATCCACGAATCATATTGCTCCAGCAACTAGATGATGCAGCTATGAACGGCATGTGCAGCAACTAAGTAAATGCATTTGGGCTAGCATAATCCAGCAACTAGATGATGCAGCCGTGAAAGGCATATTCTCTTGATTTCCTAGGAATGGAAATACAAGTTTGAATTTTCAAGGTGACAATATTTGATGGAACATACAAACAGTGAAATATTACCATCACATATGACTCATTTGACAAGTCCAGTTAGCATTTACTCCATTTGGTCTTTCATCAAACAAATGGAAGACCAAAACAAAAACATTTTCCTCCATTTGTTTTTTCATCAAAGAAATGAAACACATACATTTTTCATAACCAGAGGTCAAAATTCTCACAAGTAATTCCAATACTGACACCTAAATCTTAAGTATGTGGTTCCTTTTTTCTTTTAGGAAAAAAGAAGAGAAAAGAAAAATCAACAATATTATAGTGCAAATGAGAAATCTTCATATACTTCAGAAACATGCGGGAACTTTCAGAGAAACTAACCTGAAATTGTCAAGATGGTGGAAATTGACTAAAAACTTGTCAATTTTATGGGCATAAGCCTACCCACTTCAACTTGTCAAAAGCGTTCACATGGTTGTAATCACTTAGTTGGTAATGAAAGTTACAGTAACTCCATAACCAACAACTAACAAGGGTGAAAGTGACTTCCAGTGATTCCAAACACCCAGAAACTTACAGTAAGATGCTCTGTTTCCACACTCCATGATGCAATAGATTGAGTAAGAAACACCTAGCAGCAAAAGCAAACAAAACATTAATGTCAGCAAGCAAGTAAAATATACAAAACATTTGGAAAAGACTTTTGAAAGCTCATGCCTTTAGGCTTTAGTCCTTAAGCATAGTAGGAAACGTGGAAAAACAAAACAACATTCCAAGGAGAAAGTTCAGAACTTTGACTTTTATGGATTAGGTGGATTTCATAAACCATTCAATGAGCGAAAACTAAGATTTGGGTTTATGACGAAAACAACATCAATTAATGATAACAACGTCAAAAGTTGGAAACTACAAACAACCATCCAGAAAACTCGATAAACACAAGTACGAGAAAGAAAGAAAAAGAAAGAAGCTAAACTCACCTTGTTTACCATTTTCCTGAATTCCTTGTCGTTCCGCGTTCCGGATTGTGCTAGTATTTGGGTAGGTGCTTGCTATGATTAGAACTTTTCTTTATGATCAGAGGCAAAATGACCTCTAGCTGTGCACACTTTTTAGGAAACAGCAGGTCATGATGCACATAAGTAAATTGATTGCATAAAAAATCACTTCAATCCAATTTGAACAGAACACGTTTGGTGTGCATTGAGGATGACACTTGATCGGATTGAAGCCAATACGAAACCTCAAGTTAAAGAGTAGTGTAATGATAATTAATTATATTAATATTTTTTAATAAAAATATTAAAAAATACGTTAATTATTCATTTATGATATGAAATTGTAGGGTTTTTTTTTTTCTACTAGCCCGTAATCAATTTTTAGGCACCTATCTGGCCAATAAATATGAACCATGTGTCATCATGATTACCGTGTTACTAAATCATATATGTATTTATCGCATTATTTGAATCAGAAAGAGTGTTGGATTTTGAGAAGGTTCGAGAGTTTAATCTAGCTTTTCTAGCTAAGCACGGGCAGTGATTGTGCAAGTCTCCATATTTTGGCTCGAGTTAGGTTGGGGCGAAAGACTCTCTGGCCTGAAAATGATTTAATTTGGGAAAATATTGGTTCGAAGTGGATACTATCGCCTGTCCTCGACGGTGGCAGCAAATCATGTCTCGGTTTTGCAGTAAAGTGTGAACACCCATTTTAACCTTTTCATAAATTAAATTTTGAAAAAAAATGCATGAAAACCTTAATGAGAAAAATGCTAAAATTTAAAACAAAAAACAAAACAGTTCAAAACAAAGTGCAAAAAGAAAATGAAACAAATTTTTTCATTGTCACAGGTTGGGGTGTAATCGGGTCGATTCGGTTCGATTTTGGGGTAGAACTCGGACTTGAAATTTCCAGTTTTGGTAGTGCTAGAACCGGACCCAACTGGACTAATATTATAAAGATATTTTAGTATGATAAATATTTAAATTTTATAATACAAAACATATAAAAATTTAAATGATTAAATATTAATAAATAATAAGTATTAATATATTGAAATGTAATGAATATGTTTAACAATTATTTAGTTAAGAAGTATCATGCTTCATATCGAGCCTAACATATACACATGAAGAATTTTCAAGTATAATCATGTTTCATATGCACTTACATTTAGAGCTTAAAAAATATCCTTGAACAAAAAAATAATTAATTAGTTATACTCATGTACTGCGTAACACATTAATACAATTTAAATTTAAATCTTAAACCTTCAAACAATTAACTCAAGTAAATAATAATATTGAAATATAGATACCATAAATCTAAATGGGTAAAAGCTATAAATCAACCCTGAACTTTAAAGTTTTATTTAATTACAACTCTGGTCGTCGCCAGTATTGTTTAATCACCCCCCTACCGTGATAGAAATCAGACGTGGCACCGTTGACCGATGTTATGTGCTAGGTCTGCAACCTGTCATGTCAGACTCCACGTGGCAGGGTTGCGATTAATCAAAACATTAAAGTTCAGGGTTGTAATTAAACAAAATAAAAGATCAGGGTTGCGATTAATTAAAACTTTAAAGTTCAAGGTTGTTTTATGTCTTTTTGCCATTTAGAAATCCTTGTTGCATGATCTTTTTTGTCTGGTTAATTAATTTATTATACTTATATGCTATATTATTCCCAAATATAACTAAGTTTTAATTAATTAGGTTTTCTCATAATTATTTTTTGGATTATCCTTTTTTAAAAAATTAGTATTTTGTATAGTTTATGTCCATAATTTAGTTTTCAGGTTTTTTTTAGGTGTTAGATAGTGTTGTAATCTTCTTGTTTAATTTACAATTCTAGATTTAAATTTTATAACTTTTTTTTTTCGAATAAAAAATATAACGTCTCATTATGGTTAAAAAATTTATACTTGTAAATTAAGGTATAAATAAAGTTTTGGAAAAAAAAAGTATAATTTTTTTAACCATAATGAAACATTATGTTTTTTATTCGGGAAAAAAAGTTATAAAATTTAAATCTAGAATTGTAAATTAAACAAGAAGATTACACCTCTATCTAACACCTAAAAAATATGAAAACTGAATTATGGACATAAACTAAACAAAATAGTAATTTAAAAAAAAAGGATAATCCAAAAAATAATAATGAAAAAACCTAATTAATTAAAGCTTAGTTATATTTGGGAATAATATAGCATATAAGTATAATAAATTAATTAACCAGACAAAAATGATCATACAACAAGGATTTTTAAATGGAAAAGGACATAAAAATAGCCCTGAACTTTAAAGTTTTAATTAATCGCAACCCTGATCTTTTATTTTTTTTAATTACAACCCTGAACTTTAATGTTTTGATTAATCGCAACCCTGCCACGTGGAGTCTAACATGGCAGGTTGCAGACGTGGCAACGTTTCAGGGGCTGATGTGGCACATAACGTCGGTCAATGATGCCACGTCAGATTTTTGTCACGGTAGGGGGGTGATTAAACAATACTGGCGACGATCAGGGTTGTAATTAAATAAAATAAAAGATCAGGGTTGCGATTAATTAAAACTTTAAAATTCAGGGTTGATTTATAACTTTTACCCAAATCTAAATCATAAATGTCCATTAACCATTATGCAAATTCATTATTTTAGTTGTCATGTAATTTGTAATTACATTTTTTGTGATAATTGACATCATTCTTTCTCACAACAATATAATTCTCTTTTTATTAAGTAAAATACTGAATAATAAACATATATCTACGATATACCTTAATAATTATGTATTAGAGTAAGGATTAATGGAAATATTACTAGTATATGCCGTATCATTAATAATTAATGGTCTTAGTTTATACATATAGTTGACTAATGACATGACTATTATTTTATTTTTTCAATTTATTTTTTGTTTAATTGCTCTCAGATGGAGCTAAATGCATGTTAAAAAATAAAATGTATCAGTGTATGTACCCAAAAATAAAACAAGGAAAATAATCTAATATACTAATTAATTAGATACGTGTTTATAATGGGATCGATTGATGATAATTAAAATATCTTAATACAATTATAAAATTGGTAGTTGGATGATTTATTCCCAAATAAAGAAAGTGGCCCCAGCCCAGCCCAGCCTAGCCCAGTCTGAAGGAAAAGAAGAAAGAAATTTGAGGGGAAGGGGTCCCTTTCCCTTTAGAAAGCAAGTCAAAGGTTTAACCGCTGAAGCAAAACTGAATTTTGATAAATTATATATATATATATATATTTTCGGTTCAAACGGTTTTACGGTTCGGTTTACGGGTTTTATATTTGAGAGACCCGAACCGAACTGAAAATTTTCGGTTCTAGTGGGATAGAATCGGACTGAACCGGAAAGTTACAATTCAGACCGGTTCGAGCCAAATTTTTTCGATTCTAGTTTGGTTTTCAGTTCGGTTCGGTCCAATTTTCTTACACCCTAGTCACAGGCGGTTCTATATATTTGGTTTCCTCACAATTTATATTATTTTTAGTTTTTTACATTTTTTTTAATCTTTAACACAGAAATGATCAAATTGCAATATTTAAGAAATTATAGAATTTAAATTGAAAGTAGTGAATTTGAAAATTCTAAAAATTAGATATTAATTATAAATTGTGATTTAGTTAATTAATTACTTTATTTTTATTTTTATTATTAAAATATACATATTTACGTGCAGTGCACGTGTAAAGAAACTTGGTATATTATGTTAATGTTAATGTTAATATACTAAAAGAATATATTATAAAAGAAATCTTCACTTTTTTAACCATGATGTACGAAAAGGGAAAAATATTAGATACATTCGATATAGGATTCACATAGTTCTCCCCGATAAAAAAAAATATAAATTCTACAATTATTTAAAAAAAAATCAATAATGGGTTCATGTTTGCTAATTTACACCAATAAATAAAAGTGATCGAATCATGTGACACATACACTAAGTATTTCTAATAATTTCACAGGTACAACTTTCACTTTACTAATAAAAAAAAGTTTTAAACATATGGATTAGGTGAAATTATATTTTATGTTATTATAAAAAAATTATTTACTTTTTTTTCCAACCAATAATGGGTTATATGTACTAATTTGCAGCGATGAATAAAAGCAGTCAAACGCATACACATTTAGTGTTATAAGCTTCTAATAATTTCACCATAAATTTTAAACATATATAAATAGGGTGGAATTATATTTTAAGTTATTATAAAATAATTCTATAAACGAGAAAAATATGAAGAGAAATGGATAAAATTGTGTGCGATTCTATTTTACAAGAAACAAGAAACATGTAACCTATTATTGGTGTAGATTTTATTTTACAATAATATTTTATTACTTTCTGTTTGTCAAACGCAATTCCCGGGTAGGAATTTGATAATTGCATTAGCCAAGTCCTTTTTAATAATTTCTTCAAATTAATTAGTCTATTAATTATAAATTATGATTAAATCTTTAGTTAGTTACTTATATATATAACATAGTAAATAGTTTTATTTAAGGATTTATACTATGACGTGCTCACGTTCAATAATAATTTTTTATCATCAATTTGATTTTTGATAATTATTTTTTACAATATAGTTGTTAATTAAATAGCTTCCAAGGAAAATGTAAAGGGTAAAACTATAATGGATAATGATCTTATATAGATAATGACTTAATGATTTAAAACCAGTGTTTTGAAACCCGGATCGAATCGGGGTTGAACCGCCCGGGTCGACGTCAAAATGAGGATTTCGGGCTGGTTCAGTCTTTGGACCGGACCTGCAAGTGACCCGGGTTCGACCGGTCGACCCGACTGGGTCGATCTCAAACCAAAACGACGCCGTTTTGTGTTTTTTAAATTTTTTTATTTTTTTTATATTTTTTATTTTTTTCAATATGGAAAATCTGATGGGCCGGCCCATTACAGGCATGGGCTGGCCCGTTATAGACACCAGTTCAATCCGGTTCAATCATCTAAGCTCGAACGGTTCGCTGAATGAACAGTTCACACTGTACCAATGGGTCAATTCGGTCGAACCACGGTTGAACCCCGGTTGAACTCGGTTGAATCCGGTTCAACGGGTCAGCCGGGTCGGTTTTTAAACACTGTTTAAAACCTCCTTGTACTTTAATGTTTTGTTTATTTATCCTTTATATTAATTGTTTGTTTAATAACCCATGTACTCAGTTTTTTTTGTTTAATTACCCTCTACCGTTATAGAATACTCATCTGTTACGTTTTTCGTTAAAACGTAATTTTTTTTGTCATTTGCACAAAATGTATACCTCAAAATCGATAAAATAATAAGTATTATGAACAGTAAGAATCCGTAGAAAAGCGACAGTTATTAAAGGACATAAAGAGTACATGATAAGTGACTTCAATTGCTCCTCTGATGCAAAAGGCCAGTTTGCTGATAGCTTTTTAATTAGTTTTAATCATTATTCCAACTATTTTCGCGGGGTGTGGCGGTAGAGGCGGAGGCGGTATAATATTGGGTTTGATAGCGGAGGTTGGTGCGGGCAGTTGCAGTGGAGGTGCGGTCGCGGAACTGAAAAAATAATTGGGTTTTTACTTTTAACAAGTTAAATATAAGAAGAGGAAGATTCGGAAGGTAGAGTGATCAAGGGAAGATGAAGGGCATGAACTTTTACTTTTGTTCCTTGAAACAGAGGTCAAGGGGAGACCGAATTCATTAAAAAATCAAAATTGTCAATGTCCCTGCAGTAATCCAACTTGTGTTTTAAAAAAAAAAAAAAGCAATCGAAATTGTGTTGTTACAATAGCTTCAAAGAAATTGGAAGTGTAGCGTTTGCGTTTGCGTTTGTGTTGGCAGGTAAAGAAATCCGGCACCTCCTCCAGCTCCGCCACCTACTCCACCTCCAGCTACAAAGCCTCCACCATGACCAGAACCACCACCAACACCTCCTCCACCACCGTCATCTCCTCCGCCTCCGCCTTCACCACCAACACCTCCTCCTGCTCTAAATCCTCCACCAGTACCGCCTCCTCCTCCACCACTAACACTGCCCCCCTCCACCAACTCTTCCTTCAGCTCCACCCCCTACACCTCCTCCAGCTCTTGAGATTTAAGAGAATGAAAAAAAAACATAACTCCATGATTCTTATCCAATCCCATGACAAAAAGAAAAGGAGTAGATCTTGATTTCTAGTTTCTGACGGTGACAATGGCGGTAATGATGGTTGTCGCACCCCCTTTTTTTGATGTTGTGAAACATAGGTTTGGCACGAGAATGCGAGACAAGCATTGGACTCGTCTCACATTATGCAAAATAAAGTCGCCACCCTATTTTTCTAGGTTTAGGGAACCTAATCGTCATGGCATAAAAATAAAAAACTAAGGCACGATAGGTCTAAACCAAAGAACAACGGTTCGAGGTCGTATTTATGGACTCGGGAAGGTGTTAGGCACTCGAGTCACATCCTTAAAAAGGTTACTGGTAATCGAGGTGTTTTGAACATGTAATTTGGGCACTCAAGGGTGACGTTACATCTAGCATTTTTCGTCGGGACATTGTTATTTCCGATCGGGACCGATGGACGGGGTTACCGTTTTTCTATTTTCTGGACGAGGTTATCATTTTTCTCTTTGCTAGAGCGGACATTCCCCCCTTATCATCGGGCCATGCATGATTAGCTTAAACTAGGTGATTCTATCATGGCAAAACTAACATTGTAAATTTTCATAGATGCACGTATATTCTGTGTGGGATCGAAGCCACCATACATAGCATTTAACAAAGAACAATTAATTTCATGGCATAAAAGACAAGTGATTTAAACATGGTAAGGATGTGAGTTGATTTTAATTTTAGCAATTCTATGTGTCATGCATACGAATGGGTGGTTCTAATGTATTCTAGGTGGTCATGCATACGATTCGGTTCGGATTTAGCATTTCTAGTAAAACATTCAAGGAAACGTTTAAGATAAGCGTACCTTTTTTGACGAGCCCCGATCAATGAGCAAATGAGCAATAATAGCGTAGCAAAAATTAAATTAAAATAGCAAGTGATTGAATGAGGCAGAGGCAACAATTTATTGACAAAAGGAGCAACAATTAATTGAAAGTAAACAGAATCAATTAATTGAATTAAAATAGTGGCAACACTTAATTAATTAAAACAAAGAAGTTGATTGAAAGAGAGCATGAATTAAGGAGGGACGAGAGAGTGAATTGGTCCCCCTTTTTCTAGTTGGGGAGCTTGGTATTTATAGGGAAACTTGAGTCGGTTTGGAGTGAGCTGGCAATCGATGATGAGGCGCTATGACGAGGCCAATTTGATGGTGAAAATGCGTCGGCGATGGCGTGTCAGACCAAACATTGATGGCTGCATTAAATGGATGGGAAGGGTTGAGGTTTTCCGGTCTGCGATAGAGGGAGTGTGATGATGAAAACGCGTTCGGCAAACTTGAGGAAGAAGATGCATTTATGTGCACTAATGCATTTTAATGCGGTACGAGCGAGATATTTTCGGTTCGAGCTAACGGCACGAGAGATCTCGTTTAAAACCAATAGAAACTCGAGCGAAAAATCTTCAAATACAAACGAAAAAAGACTACACGACATACAATAAAATAAAGTAATATATATAGTAAATAAACAGGAACGTTCGATCTATGGTTCGCTCGGAACCGATAGAAGCTCGAACGGACAAATGCTAGACAACGAAATAAATGAAATAAAAAGACGTGACACGAAACAAAATAAATACAAATAATAAATAGCAAATAAATAGAAAAAAGTTCACTCTATGGTCTGAGGAGACTCGCTCGGGACCGATAGCAGTTCGAACAAGAAAATGGTAAAAACAACTAAAAAAGGGAAAGAAAGGGAAATGGCACGAAAACAATAATAAATACAATACGGCCGATATTAAAACGGTTAATAATATGGTGAATGATAAATAATGCGGAAAATGTGACGAATCGTCAAAAATCGGGTATCAACACCTGGTTAGCTGCTTCCGTCTTCTAGATAGAATTGTCTAGCGCTATACGGTAATGGGGGAATATTCGATGAAAAGTGGCTAGCATAACCTTCTGCTAGATAGGCCTGGCGGCGGGCAGCAGGCGTCTAACGATTTCTGGTGGACCTTCTTGTGGCAAATTCAGGCCCACCGAAGTTTAAGATATTCACCCGGAGGCTAGTCCATAATGGCCTACCACCTAAGGAGAACCTGTTGAGGAAAGGCATCGTTCGAGAGAACAGGTGTCCTTGCTCTCAACAGGCGGCTGAGACGCTTGATAACTTATTCTTACATTGTGCGGCGTCGAATAGTATCTAGAGGGCTAGCGACTTACCTACTAATAGCTTGTATTCGCCTAATGCAACACTTCGTGGATGGTTGGTCGAACTAAAGGCCACGACCTCGGTCCCGGTGGTGGAGGAGGTGGTTTCCATCCTATGGGCAATTTGGAATTTAAAGAATGACCAAGTTTACAATTTAGTGATGTCGTCTACACAAGAGGTCTTGTTCCCTAGTGCACCGTTACTGGGGGAGTACAGGGTGGTTAATGAGAGCAACGTCAAGGAATAGGGTACTACTCCACGAGAAACTGCAACCGAATAGAGTCACCCTAGATACGGATGCTGCGGTAGGTCCTACCTGGATAGGATTGGGAATTATTGCTCAAGACAGAGCAGGCAGATGCATCTTTTCAGCATATGAGTGTGCCCAATTTCAGACGGAGATGGCTGTGGTGGAAGGGCTAGCTGTCAGGAGAGCGCTTCAAATGGCCAAAGACCATGGGTTTGACCGGATCTAGGTCTAGTCAGATTGCCTTGAAATAAGACAAGCTATACTCGTCAGACCTCAGACCCTCTTAAGCTTGGGAGTGATTACGAATGACATCACTCGTCTTGCACATCTTTTTTGCTCTTGCGAATTCGTTCATGTTAGGATGACTGCTATTTTAGTCGTTCATGCTCTAGTAAGGAGAGCTTTTGAGTTAGGTCAGTCTGAATCTAAGGACGGATTGTATCTTCTAGGACTCTATTGTCATACAATTTCCTAGCAATGAAACGGTTAATTTAAAAAATATATATATAGTTAGGCTGATGTGGCAATTATGTAAATTAAGCGAAAAAAACATTGTTCCCACCAAACTAAAATATTATAAAAACATAAAAAATGAGATAAGTCATGAAAAAAATGTTAAAAGATAAGGAAAAATTGTTACAGACCAGTCATATGGTACTCCTCCCGATCCCGTATAAATGTCAATTAAGACATTTTGTCGGAGATTATAAATGAATGTCATTCTCGCGTCCCAAAACCTTTTCCGCATCCGTTTGACCATTCCGCCCCTCCACCAAACAAAGCCTCGAGCGAGCTCCTGCTCTGCCATTTTCAAGCTTTTTTTTCACAAACGGTCATAAACGTTCGAAATTTTGGGAAATTTGGGAGGGAAATTGAAAATCTAATTGGGTGGGAAATGGAAATTTGGGATGTCAATCACTGTGCTCATTATATTTTCTTTTATTTTTTTTCTGCAGCCATAGTCAAATACTCAACTCTATAGAAAATTAGGGTTTAATCATCTTGCTCAATTCCATCATGGAAAGCATCCACTACTGGGAAGATTCTCAATACGACTCCATGGTTGAATTTGATGATTCCATGAACATGGTGGTTAGGGATTCAATTGGAATCGGGGGAGATCTCGGAGAAGATGTCGAGGATGTAGTGATCGAGGATTTTGGTGAGGAGATGGAGGCAATCGTGGAGGATACCTATGATAATGATGGGGATACGATTTCGGATGCCGTGATTAAGGATTCCGGCGAGGAGATGGAGCCAATCATAGAGGATACCTATGACAATGATGGGGATATGATTTTAGATACCGTGATTGAGGATTTCGGCAAGGAGATGGAGCCAATCGTGGAGGAGAAGAAGGTCAAGTCCATGTTTCTGAATAACAAGAGGGAGTCATATTTGGCCCCAAAGTGATTGATGATTTTGACTTAAATGAACCCTCTATTGAGGAGAAGCTGTTGGCAACCGCGTACAAGGGAGAAAGAGATTTCAACCTCAACAAGCCCCCAATTGTAGGTATGTATGTGTTGGAGGACCCAAGCTAGAAAAAAAAAGATTTATTGAAATGTTGTGTCTCCTACTTCTATCTTTCTACTGATGAAACTAAATGATTGGTTTGTATTTTATATGCGATTGATTAGTTGGGGTTTTTTGTTGATGAACATACTTGTGTTGTGGATATACGTTCCCACATTATAATGGTTGTACCTTGCTTATAAGGAATATTTTTTGGTTTTGTTAGCAAGGGAATTTGTGTAATGGATACTCTAGCCAGTTGTGCAATATTTTTCCCCTAGCTGAAAGATGTAAATTGTCGCTTAAATATCAATGTTATTCAAGTTTGATTTGCGTTTGAGCAATGATCTATGTTTGGTAAATAATTTCAGTTTATGATTTTCCTTTTGGTTTTCATTGCTTGTGGTTTGTGATTCCAGTTTTGCTATGACCTGTTTGTGGTTAATGTAGCAATTTGAGCATTAAATAAATGGACATGGGTTACAATGTCCTAGTTTGTCTACTCCATCTTGGTCGAAGCCTGCTCTATCTCCTATTCTATATGACCACCAATGATCCTGCACCTGCAAGAAAACTTTCAGCCTCTCTTGCATCCATAGAAGTAGATGAGAGGTTAGTGATCACCTGTCGAGAGCGTAAAAAATAAGAGTGAATTATAACTTGCGGATAGTAGCAAGAGGATTGTCCATAGAGATTCTTTGAGTGTGTAATTTTTGGTTGACTTCCTCCTCACTGATTGGGTTTGTTTGATTTTGGAACTAGTAAATAGAAGAATGTAAATAAAGCAAGTAAAAGTGTCTTGGTCAGAAGCTTGGCCAAGACAAATAAGCTAGGGTAAAAACAAAGATACGAGAGTTCTTAGTAAGGGCACTTTGTGAGCTACGTTCCTTATAGTTTGATCATCGATTCAATAATATTTATCTTTACCTTCATAGTGTTGCTATAGAATGAAAGGACTCTTATACACTCCTACTTTCCTCCTTTATCAAATTCCCTAGTGTGTACTGATACGATCCTGGGTCACCCGAGGCTTACTTTGATGATCTAGTTCTAGGCTTGGATTTCGATGCGGAATGAATAAACTTAGTCTTGATTGTTTGACCCTGTTAACAACCTGTGTTAACCAACCCTAACGAATCAAGTGAGGATATTAATTCAAATCTCTAACCCTGAGCTCACACCTGGGAGAACCAACCTAGAGTAAACGAACTAATGGGATGAACTTTTGGGTTTTACTTGCTATCCTAATCGAGTGTTCAGACTCAATGAGGGACAAGGTTCACGCATGAACAATTGAGAGAAACTTCTCTGGGTTTTAATTATCAAAAATAGTCTTGAAATACAATGAAAAGGGTGGCTCCTTTAAATAGGAAACCTTAAAATTCTACTAGAGTTAGACTTGCCTTACAAGTCCTACTTCTCATTAAACTTCTAATTAATTAATTAAACTAATTATAAATACATTTAAAACTAATTTAATTAATTAAAATAACTAATTAAAAATCAGAAGCTGGAAATCTCTCTTTGACGCAAAACTAGCAGTTGCGGGCGTGATCACGCCAAGGATGGACGTAATCACGTCGGATGTCTTCCAGCATCAATCCTCGCCTCTATTTTGGCCGTGATCATGCCAAGGCTGGGCGTGATCATGCCAATACCAGTCTTGAATCGTATCATTCCCTTCTTCTTCGGAAAGATTCCTCCTTGAATCTTGTCCAATGCTAGCTAGGCAAGGGTACTCCACAAGTCCATACTCAATACATACTCTCCATCTCTTTTACTTCCTTGGTTGCCAAAGGGTGTAATCCACAACACACACAATCTATGGACACTTGAACCAACTCACATGACGCGGGACTTTCTCGCGTAACACAGCTTCGTCGATGAGTGTTTCGCCTTGTAATTATCTATAGATAAGTTGCGAAAGCTCCGCTTGCAACTCCTTGCTCCTCGCGCGAGTCATTGGTCCGGTAGATGGCAAGGGCACTCCTTATGATGCACTGGGATTTGCATCATTCCCTCCCTCTTGGAAAGGATTTGTCCTCGAATCTATGCCTAGACCTGCAGCACAATACCTTAAGTTAGTAACATCAAAATAATCACAAATTAAACCATACCAACCTCACAAATTCAACTTGGTTGCGATGTCATGGGGTATGACAACACGTTGTGTAGGTCCATCGCCCTAAGTGGTCATGTCTGTTGGTACTTGGGTTGGAAACCGTTTCCTGGTTAAGCACTTCCAAACCCACGTACGTAACTCGAAGGATTCGCTCATCCTTCCAAGATTCCTCCTAAATGCCATCTTGACATTCAAGCACGCACCATAGCGCTTGACCTGTCCATGGTCTGTTCGCATCATCTCGATCTCTTTGCTACCACTTATACTAAATAATACACTCAAACATTAAATCGAATAATGTCATAAGAATAAAATCGTATGTGTTTCAATAACACACCAAAAATAATAGCGTGTATGAAAAGGTAGTAAGTGTATAAAAGAAACGGAAAACATTCCTTCCAAGTAAACTCATACTTACAAACCAACACATGTCTCACGGATCCAAGAGCTCGCTCGCCCACCTTGGGTCGTGTCGCACCCCCTTTTCGATTTTACGCGAGATGGTTCGGGACGGATGTGAGATAAAAAGGACTGTCTCACATAATGCAATGAAGTCGCCACCCTATTTTGTTTCTAGTTTTAGGGGAACCTAAAGTTATGGCATAAAAATAAAAAGCTAAGGCAAAAAGGGTATAAACCCAAGATCGATGGTTCGGGGTCGATTTATGTACTCGGGGAAGTGTTAGGCACCCGAGTCTCATCCTAAAAAGGTTACCGGTAAAAAAAGAGAGGTGTTTAAATAAAACATTTAAAAAAAAGTAATGGGTCCCTCAGAGGAATCGCCGCTTTAGTATTTCGTTGGGTCGGGACTAGTCGGGACTAGTTTTTTCGTTTAACGGGATTGTTTTCATTTTTACTAAAGCGGTCGCCTCTTTTTTTATCATCGGGCCATGCATGATTAACTTTTAATTACTAAGTGATCTATCATGCATAACTAACAAAGTACCGATTAATGAATGCGGAAAATAAAACCGAGGTGTGGGATCGAAGCCAACAAAACTCATGTATTAATATGAACGGAAATGAAAGCAATTAATTTCATGGTATTTAAAACTAGTGATTTAAACATGTTATTCATGTGAGATTGATTTTAGTTCTGACGATTCTAAATAGTCATGCATACGAACATTTATATATGTACGAAAAGTATTGAATAAATAAAAAGGGGTAGAAAGTCTACTTTCGTGCGTGTATTTACTTTTACCCTACTAAGTCAATATTAGCGATAGTTCGAATGACAAAAAATAATAAATAAGCAAACAAACATTTATTTGATTTTAAACAAGAAAATAACTAATTAATTAAACATGGCAAACGAAACAAACAAATTATCATTTATCGCATACAGGCATACGAACAATTAATAAATAATTAAACATGGAAAAATAAAACAAACAAATTATCATTTATCGCATACAAGCATACGACCAATTGATAAATAATTAAACATGGCAAAATAAAACAAACAAATTATCATTTATCGCATACAAGCATACAAGCAATTGATAATTAATTTACACGAAAAATAATGCGGACTTGATTACGAAACGGCTTAATGGGCCGGGGACAAGCCCGACCCAAATACCCAAGGCCCAGTCCATGTTCTAATTAAAAAAACCCAGCTGGGCTTGGAACAAAACCAAGCCCAGAATTTAATTTAAAACAGATGGGCTTGGACAAAGCCAAGCCCATCAACTTACCGCGCGTCACCTTCTTCTTCTTCAACTTCTTCCTTGCGTCGTCGGCGCCATTGCCGACGACCAAGTAAGAACCATACCCAATAAACTCAACAACGCACTAGCAACTCACGCAAACCAAAATAGCAAGTAAATTAACAAAAACAGTGGGTAATTTCAACGAATTCAAAACAAGTGAATTAAACTAAAATTAAGCTATTAATTAATTAAGACAGTAGGAAATTAATTTGAAGCAAGAACAATGAAATTAACTTGAAAATAAAGCAATTAAAGCAATTGAAGCAAGTTTAAAGCATAAACGAAATAAAAAAACTAAGAAAAACTCACTTTGATTGCCGCTACTGTAGAGAATGAGAAAATAGAGAGTGAGAGTGAATTTTGGTGCCTTTGATTCATTGCCTTGAGCTGGGTATTTATAGGGAAAGCTTGGAGTCGGTTGTGAGCTTGTGTGGCTGAGGAAAAATGGAAGGTTTGGAAGTAAGGTGACGCGGCGCGGTGATGATGATTCAACGTCGACGAGAGTGAGAAGTGATGCGCCATTAATGGTTGATGGTAAGCTTGTGGTCAACGAGGGGGATATTTTGGAGTCGGTTGCGCCAAGAACCACGAAGAAGAAAGGTGAATGGCCTTGAATTATCTTGGTTGTTGATCTTGGTTGACTTTTGCTTGGTCAACAAATCAACGGTGGATGATGAAGGGCATGCACAGTTCATTTATTTGGTTCGAGCAAACGATATGAGTGAGCTCGTTTGAAATGAATAAAAGCCTGAACCAAAACATAGTAGAATATATGAAAAGATAAATAGTAGATAGTAAACAAAGAAAAAGTTCGGTTTAAGGTCCAAGTTTACTCGCCCGGAACCGATAAAAGTTCGAACAAAAATAAATGCTCTATCTAAGTGAATTGAACAAAACAAAACGAGATGACACAAAACAAAATAATAGTAGATAATGTTCAATTAAGTTGATAAGAGTCCGAGGTTTTTCAAGTAGGATCGGCCAATGGGGGGCTGGTCGGGAACACTGTTTCGGCTGTCTTCGTCACCTGCAAAGCGCCGGAGGGGGTCTCCAGCGTAGACACTTCGATGCTTAAGTTAGTATGAGTGGTGAAAATGGTAGGGGTTCAGTACGCTGTCTTAGGCTTACCCTCTTGTCTGGACTGGTGGGGGTATTTATAGACAAAGGAAGGACCTTACCGACAGGGGGTAGACATTATCTCTGGTAGATGTCGTTGGGGTGCTAGGGGGTGACGTCATGCGAGGTGACGTCATACGGAGTGACGTCATGTGTGACCTGGGATGGGATGACGCCGTGCAGATGTCGCGTGAGAGCCCCCCCGTTGATGTCGACCATCCCAGGGCCGTCTGCCAGGCTAGGGGCGGTAAGAACAGTGCCATGTCCCCCTTGGTATGTACAGTGTTCTGGCCTTGTCGCCAGGTACGATGGCGGAGATGCCGCTAGAGTGGTGTCAATGGTTATCATAAGCCCAACTGAAAACGAGCCCGAGTGTTTACCAAGGGCTACTGCCTCGTCTTCAGTCTTGTCTCTTCAGGGGCTTCTGCATTAATGAGGGCTCGAAAGTCGACAAACACGCCTTTTCAGAACGTTTTTTTCTCTAGGTTTATAAATATGCCTTTTTTCTGCACTTGTTTTCACAATTCTCTCCACCTCCTCATTCAATGGACGAAGTTACCAAAAATTTTCTGCTCTCCAAGGCCCACACCCTGAGGAACCTGACTCAAGCAGACATCGACTTTCTGGGGTCATTGAACACCAAGACTTCTGAGGATATCTTGGAGCTCCAGGGGATGCTGACCCCTCTGCAGGCTAGGCAGGATGCTGTCTCCATGGAAGACTTTAGCCCTGTGGAGAAGGCGGTGAAGCTGTCTGTGGCTGCCTCTCAAATTCAGCTGCTTATCGCCATGCTGCAGCACATGAAGGATTTGCTGGGGTGCTGCCTGAAAGGCATAAGGGTCTGCTCTTCCAAACTGACCACTCTTGCGGATGCCCTGAGGGATATTCCTTTCATGGAGTGGGAAGATGACGATGCTGGGTCGAATGTCTGACCAGCGGTGGGGACCCTTCTGCTATGTCTCTCTATGTTTCCTTTAGTGTTACCTTGTATATTCCCGGGCCATTAGGCCCTTAAATAAATAAAATGGCTTCCTCGTATAACGTCTTGTTTGATAAATAACCTCCGCACCCGCCAACAGTGGGTTTAATGTCCCTTGGGATCCTGCACCTTTTCATTTGCTTGACCGGCACATAATAATAAATGTCTCTCCCCACCATTCCCAATTTATTTCGCGCCGTTTCTTCAGTGTCCACCGATTGGGCAGTTATTTCGGCGTCTTTTGGTTGGCGCAGACTTTTAACAGTTGTAACTGTGAAATCGGATCTCTTCACCCCTCTGGCCGTTGTTCCTGAATGTATTAATTATTTTTGAAAACACGCGAGAATGAGGGAGCACCTCCTCCTCTTGGCTATATAATGGGGCTCTTCTCTCTTTTTCCTGTTCATCCCTCTTCTTCTCATATTTTCTTATTACTCCTGATATTTTCATGGCTGACTCGCATTTTTTGTACATTGCTGCTCGTGACTCTCCCCCGACTTCGCCAGACTCAGACCATCCTCCTTCATCACCCCCATGGAGGCCTACCAAACGCCTTACCAAACGCCGAGGTCGCAAGAATCCAAAGAAAACAAAGAAGAAGGCCTTTGAATCTTTCTTTGCCGGTTATGAGCCTCATTACTCCGCACTAAAGAAGGGTGATGAAGTGCCACCGTCTGCCCCTCCTCCTCCTTCAGAGAGAGGGGTTTTTACTTAGAACACCGATTCGAGGTCAGCAGCATCTACTATCGGAGAGGGTTCCCGTGTCGCCCCAGTAGAGGGGGTTGCCCCCGCGACAAAGCTTGTGGCTAAACCTGCCGAGTACTTCTTTTCCTATAATAGTGGATTACCGTCGTCCCCGGAGGACTACGATTACTGCTATGACATGGACTGAGCTGACGAGGATTGACGATGTCGTGTTTGTTGTAGATGTCGTTGGTTCTTTGAATAAATGAATAAAAATAGTATTTTACTTTTCTCTTCTTTACTTCTGCATTGTGCCGTCTCATGGGGTAACTGACGCTGACCAGCTAGTTACCGCTTCACACAACCATCTTTTTTGACTTTTTGCGGTTCACAATTTTTCCCTCACAAAGTCCGAGGCGGGGCATGATTTTAAGTTTCCTGTCAGAATTTTTCCACGTGTTGCTTTTATTTTACACGTGTCCTGCTGCGATGGGCTGCCTGGTCATTTGGTCTTTAGCCGTCTTTCTTAAAAGGAAATTCGTTCCTTCTTTCTACTCTTTTGCTCTTCTTTTAAATTTCACATCTCTCTTCGCTTTTCACTCGCTCCGAGGAAATTCTCTCGCTCGTACCCAGACGATCCGCCTATTAGTTTTGCTCCTCTTTTTTTTTTTAAGGTATTCTACTCGATCTTGCTTTGATTTTCCTTTTGCTACTTACCTGTCATGCCTCGCCCAAGATCTCAGTCCGACTCTCTAGTTATCCCCGGGGCAGCCCCTCGAGATCCTGAAATCGAGAACACCCCTAGCATCTTTACTTGCCCCACTGTTCTGCATCTCGAATTAGAAAGCAATGGCATTACTTTCCCTAGGGGTTACAGTCCTTCTATTCCTACTAGCGTTATGAGGCTTCATGACAGACTTTAGGGGACTCGTAGGATGCTTTATTTTAAGATGTTTCAGTATGGGTTCCATCTCCCTGTTCATACCACACTAGAGAATGTACTGCGTGAGTATGGGCTTAACCCTGCACAGATCACCCCTTCCTCGTGGAGTGGCATCTACGCTTTCCTTCGCGCTTGCGAGTTGAAAGATATTCTCATTCCTTCTGTCGCTTTGTTTCGCAAGTTTTTGACTCTAGTCTGTTGCAACGACTTAGTTGACATTACCCCAAGGTGGGGTGATGCCTTAGTCGGGTCTTTTTGGTAAAGATTCAAGGATTTGAGGAGAGTGTCGAAGACTGGAAGAGCGATTTCTTTATTGTCGAATTACCCTCTCGTCTGTAGCGCTCTGGCTTCAATCTGGGTGTTGTTTATTGGGTGAAGCCAGTAGTTCTGTCTAGGGAAGAGTTAGGCCAGGCCAACGCCTTACTAGAGATGGAGTCGTCCTTCCAGATCCGAAACTTTGCCTTGTATAGGCCTTTGTCTGAGTGTACTATAGGTGAGTTTTTAGGGCTTTGTCATTATCTCACTTATCCCTTGTTTACTAACATGGCTTCTCGCAGGGAATACTGTCGCTCGTCCACTTTCAAAGGGTGATGGCCTCCAAAGATTATTCCGTCTCCAGCGACAACTCCTTCTACTTTTGCTGGGACTCAGGCTGACCACTGCGTGCCCATAAAGAAAAGGGTTGTGAGCGCGGCTCTTTCGAGGGAGTGTGGTACTTCTACCCGCGCTTCTCGCTTCGTGGAGAGTTGGTTGCCAACTCGGAAGAGGGGGTCCAGCTCTGGTTCGCCAATAATTGAGACGAAGATTTTCTCCTATGGGGTCGAGGATATGAAGGACATGGATACAGAGCTGAGTCTTCACCCAACCTCCACGGCTTAGCGAAAAAGGCTGAGGGAGGAGAGTGAGACTCGGGTGGCGAAGATGGCTGCTCGGCCTGCTCCGACCCCAGCGACAATCCCTGCCGCTCCTCGCGCTGCCGCTTCTCGCACTGCCGCTTTACCTGGTGTCACTGGAGAGGTTGCAGTGCCACCATGCGACACTTCCTCGATTCCAAGGTCGTCTCCTCCCAATGGGGTTCCCGCAGCTACGATGGTATCACCGTCGGTGGTAGACTCCACTCCAGTCATGGAGCCTCCTCATTCGCCCATTGGTTCCTGTATCCCCGACGTGGTGGCGCCTGTTTAGGGTATGACTGGTTCTTCTTGCTTTCCATCAAAGTCTCATTGTCCGTTATTCCTTACTTCTATTCGAGATATCGGTGGTTCATTCGATAGTTCTGCCCCTTCCTTTGTTGCTGATCTCTCCCCTGACGGGCCCCGAGGGGCTCCTTCCCACCAACTAGATTTGTCGAAGTTTGGGACTGACGAGTTTCGTGCCTTGGGTGTATCAGACCCCTTGTCGCGAGACCAGCCCATGACTATCTTGGCATGTGAGACGTTCTGCGTCCCTGAGGATGAGAATAGGTTACTGCAGCTTCCTCCTGATGTTCAGTGTGCACGCGTTATGAATAACTGCCTTGCCGTCTTCTGGGAACTTCATTACTTTATCAAGGCCCACGGTGAGCAGTTTCAAGATCCGGGTGCCTTGGCAAAAGTGGAAGAGTTGACGCGGCTCCAAAAATGTACCCAAGCCGAACTGCGCGAGTGCCGTGCTGACCTTGCTCGGGAGAGGTCTAGAGGAAAAGCCAAGGTTGAAGGTTTAGAGGCTGAGTTGGTGGCTGCCAAGAAAAAGAAATCTCTTCTTCATGAAGAGATATCATCCCGCGATGCTGATTTGGCGAGGGCTTCGTCGAAGGTGACTTGGTGGAAGAAGAAGGCCATACGGGCCTTTACTACTGGGTTCGCGGATCAGTGCCGTGGTAGGGCTTTTGATCCTGCTCAGGTTGCCGAGTATGCCTCTGCGAAGATGAAAGAAATTGATGAGAATCAGAAAGGCTTCTTTTCCTCCGAAGAGGAGTGATGAGACGACACCATGCAAGGCCCATTCGATGTCGATTGATTGAGTTGTCGCTTTACTATCTGTTGTTCTGTTGTTACTATTTTTTCTATTTGAACTTTGATATCGCCTCCTTGCTTTGTAATAATTAATAATATCTTGTATACTTGGCCGAATAACACATGTACCTTTGCGGTGTCGCCTTCCTGTTGAGTTTACTTATCACTTGTCTGCTTGTACCATGTGCTATACTTTTTGCGTGTCACAGCGTTGTCATTTGCCTTCTCTTTTGTTGGACCTAACTCCACTTTTCAGAGCATTTAATGCTCTGAATTCTTTTGTTGATGCAAAAGAGGCAGTCATGATGTTCTAGGCACACGTGTCCGCAGGTGGGAGCGCTAGGGGAATAGTGAGGCTGAAAGCGTCTTTTCACACGCCTAAGACTGTACTCTTTTCCCGCGTCCTTTATTTTTGACACGTCACATGCAATGACCGCTTGATCTGTCATTTTACTTGGGATTTAGGGTTATAAAAACCCTTCTCATACTCCTTTCTCATCTTTTACTGCTTCTTTCCCTAAGAAAAGAACACAATTTTTCTTCCTCTCTTTGCGATCCGTCGCCGCCTAGGTGCCCCAACCTTCTTTCTAAAAAAGGAACCTTCTACTCTACTCTTAGTTTAGCTTTATTCATGGCTCGCAATCGCCGCTATTCCCAACCCCAACCTGCTGGGGAAGGAGATATTCAGAATACGGTCTCCACCATTACCTCCTCCGCCATTCTTCGGCGACGGTTGCGAAATTATAATGCCAACCTTGACCATTTGGATGGGTATTCCACTGAAATTGCCCCTAGGTCGCTCCGTCTCAATAGCGAGTTACCTGGAAACCATAGGATTCTTTATGCCAAAATGTTTAACTATGGTTTTTGACTTCCTCTGGATCCTTTGGTTGCGGAATTATTTTCTGAGTTTGATTTGAACGCTGCCCAGTTAAGCCCAAATGCTTACTGTGGCATTTATGCCTTTATAGCTCTTTGTAGACATGTAGGGATTGAATCTCCTTCTCTATTGCTACTTCGATCCCTGTTTCAACTGTATAATCATAGTAACGGTGTCATAGCGATATCGCCTCGCTATGACGATGACTCATTAAAACCCGTTACTTGGAAACTGTTACATCTTGAATCCTCTGTTGATGCCTGGAAAAAGGGGTTCTGTGTCGTCACTTTGCTGAGCCTTTGTGGCGAAGTGGGTTTAATTTGAGCATTAGGAACGGCGCCTGGGGTGGGAGGCCGCGCCTAGGACCAGTTGAGCAAGGTTGGTTGGACAAATTGCTCAACCTGATAGAGATTCCTGGTGTTCATACTCGCGAGCTCGCGTGCCAGGGCGACATCCGAGGCTGTATCAAAAGTGAGCACCCTCCATTTCGTTCGTTATTCCCTGTCGGTACTAACTCTGACGTTTTTCTCTTATTCCTGCAGATCCTCCAGCCGGGTGGAAGCCTGAGAGTATCAAGAAACGAGAAAAAAGAGCTCAGCGGAGAAGGGAAAAAGAGGCTCTTGCCACTGCTAACGTTGCGCACCCGTCCACTTCTGCACCTGGGTTTTCTTCTCGTCCTTGCGCGGAGGTTACCGCTGCTTTGGCCACTGAGCCAATTTCTTCCACAAGCACGGATCCTACTCAAGCGTCATCTTCTCAACCTCCAATTGCCAAGAGGAGGAGAAGGACTATCTATATTCGCGTCATCGCTCCTACTCGTCCTTCTGTTCCGGTTTCTGAGGTTGTTCTCACAAATTCTTCTCAATTTATTTATTTCACTTACTTGTCCCCTTATTCTCTCTATTTTTCTCCGTAGGATACCGCTACTGTTTCTTCTGCTGCTCCTTCCTACGACGGTATGTACCTGACGCATATTCTTGGTCCTAAGAGGCCGCATCTCGGCGGGGATGCCCCTTCATCGGATGGCCTTACTGTCGATCAGGAAAGGCAGGAAGGTGTCGCTGGTACTGGCCCCTTGCCAGGTGATCAAGCCTTTGAGATGTCGGGGAACAGGGCTGCCTCCACGCTATTTCCTCAATTTTCTACTCCTCCTAGCCATCCCCTAGGCTTCATAGGCGACCTGTCGGAAAGCGACTTTCCACCTTTCCAGGCTGATGGTTTTGGTCTCGACATAGGAACGTCCTCTCGTTCCCCTCTGTCTCCTCCTAACGTCTTCTTTATCCCTGCGGCCGCTCTGACAATCTCTCCTTCCCTTGCGTCCGTCGAGACTCCCTGCTTGGTGGCTGACTTGAGCACAGTGACTTCTGTCGGGCCCGCCACACACCAGGTCGACTTAAGCAATATTCGTCAACACGGGTTCCCAGCGCTGGGGGGTGACAGCTCTTTAGCGACATCTGCTTACTTAGCCTCGCATATGTTTTCACTTGAGGAGGAGGAGCGAACTTTCCTTTCTCATGCCAACGGGGATCGATTGTAGCGGATACGTACTCAACTGTTCTCTGCTCTTCAAGACTTCCACTATTGGTCCAAGGACGTGACGAAGCAAGTGGGCTCTCTTAGCTCTTCCTCCGAGGAGTGGCGCAACACTAATCATCAACTTTTGGAGGAGATTAACAGGAACCAAGAGGAGCTTGGGAGGAACCGAGAAGAAATGAGGAAGTATGTAGAAGAGCGGCAGAATATAGAGGCCAGCTTGACCGCTATGAAAGGAGAGTTAAAGGAGGTTAGGGGGTGCGAAGCCACCAAGGATGCCGACCTGCAAACAGAACAAGGTCGAAGCGCCGCGCTTGAGAAGGAGACAGCGGACAAATGCACGTGGTTCTTGGAACAGACCGCGAGCATCATGGCTGACTATTTTATTGAGCGTTATGGCTGAGATAAGTTTGATGCCGCTGCTATTGATAAGAGTCCGAGGTTTGCTGAGCAGGATCGGCCTATGGGGTCTGGTCAGGAACACTGTTCCGGTGTCTTCGTGACCTGCAAAGCGCCGGAGGGGGTCTCCGGCGTAAACACTCCGATGCGTAAGTCAGTATGAGTGGTAAAAATGGCAGGGGTTCAACACGCTATCTTAGGCTTACCCTCTTGTCTGATAGGGTGGGGGTATTTATAGGTACAGGAAGGAATGTACCGACAGGGGGTAGGAGTTATCCCTGGTAGGTGTCGCTGGAGTGGTAGGGAATGGCGTCATGCCGGGTGACGTCATACGGGGTGACGTCATGCGTGACCTGGGATAGGATGTCGCCGTGCGGGTGTCGCGTGAGAGCCCCCTCCGCTGATGTCGACCATCCCAGGGTCGTCTGCTAGGCTAGGGGCGGTAGGAACAGTGTCGTGTCTCCCTTGGCAAGTACAGTGTTCTGGCCGGGGAGCCAGGTGGGATGGCAGAGATGCCGCTACAGTGATGTCAATGGTTATCAGCTATCATTTAGCTCTTCAAAGGCAAGTCAGGAGGCCTTACGGAGGACGACTATTATCGGGCGAAGAGGCCCCGGGGGAGGTTTCTTGTTTTTCTTTTCGCATGTCGGGTGTCCTCCCTTTTGGCTCTTTTGCGTTTCAAGGCTTTTGCTCGCGCAAGCCTCCGTTCTTGTATGAACAACACATATATTCTAGCTGTAGTTTTCCTTTCTTATTTTGTTGCTGTTTATTCACAGACTTGTAACACCAATATTGATAGAATGATGCCGAACGCTCATTCAAACCTTCTTCGCAGGGTCATGACATGTAGTGTTTAAAGCAGCGTCGCGCTTTTCTCCTCTTCGTGAGAGCTCTTGCGGTCAAACATAACTAATGTTTAAATCATCTTGAACTGCACTTGGGGTAACAAGGTGACCGTCATTCGATCAGGGTACTTTGCCTTCCCGCGGCATCATTACTTTCTCGGGTGCTTCGTCACCTCGGTGTTTTGCCAATTTTCCTGCACATTTTCACTTATTGTTTATGTTAGTAGTGACATGTGACAAAATGTCTTAATTACCTTGGGGTGTCGCCGCGTATTCTCCAAGCTCGCCCGGCGCGGTCCGACTAAGATGTCGCTCGTGTCACATACTCATCTAGCCAACTTCACCGGGTTTGTTCCCTCCGGTTACTCGCTGGGGTATCGTGACTCCTTATATTTCATCAATTGGCCAGGAAGTACCTCATCTCAGTGAGCCGCCTGATCAAGGCCGACCATCACGAGGGTAGGATTTTCACTTCTCAGCGTTGTCACCTCGCACCTCGAAGCGTGCCTCGTCTTAACGATGTGCCTGTGTTAGCGCCACCATCGTAAGGGTAGGATATTTACTTCCGGGGTGGAGTTTTTATCTTCCCTGGGGTCGTACCTCATCTTAGTGATTAATCGCCTATGTGAGCACGAGTTGTCACAAGGGTAGGATTTGCACTCTCAGGGGAGTCGGGGCGTGCCTCGTCTCGGTATACCGTCTATGTGAGCACGGGTATCCCAGGATAGGACTTTTCACTCCCGACAGTGCTGGAGCGTGTCTCATCTTAGTGAGCTGCCTGATCAAGGCCGAGCTCACAAGGATAGAATTTTCACTTCCAGCACCATATATTTCCAGGGTCGTCGGGGCGTGCCTTGTCTTAGTGGCCCGTCTGTGTTAGCTCGGCCTACCACATGGTTAGGACTTTTCACTCCCGGCACCCTTTCTTCTATTATCTGCACACCACAGACAACCAAAAAAGAACACAGGATATATCTCCAAAATAGTTGTTAGAGCATGCGCCACGGCATGTCAAATTCTAGAATGATATAATTTTAAGCAAGCAATGTTCCAAGAGTTAGGTAAGGGGGTACCATCAAGCGTTTCCAGGTGATATGCCCCCTTCCCGATAACATGGGTAACGCGGTATGGGCCCTCCCAATTTGAGCTGAGTTTCCACATCCGTTGGCCCGCGACTCGCTTGTCCCTGAGCACCAAGTCTCTAGTTTTGAGCAGCCGCTCCTTAACATATCTGTTGTGATACTGCGCCATTTTCCTTTTATGGTGCATTGTTTTCAGGAGGGCTTCCTCATGTAGCTCAGGTAACACGTCAAGGTTAGCTCATAACCTTTCTTCGTTTAGCTTTTCCTTGAAGTGTTCGACCCTTAGGCTTAGGGTGCCAATTTCCACAGGCGTAACAACCTCGGTGCCAAAGACCATCGCGAAGGGCGTTTCCCCTATGCTAGTTTTAACAGTCATGCGGTAGGCCCACATCACATAGGGTAGTTCGTCTGCCCATTTCTTTTTTGAGCCCTCCAGATTTTTCTTAATGCCACTCAGGATGCTTCGATTGGTTACCTCTGCCTGGCCGTTAGTTTGGGGATGCGCTATGGAGGAAAACCTTTGTTCAATCTGGAATTCCTCACACTGTTCCTTGAAGAAGTTACTGATAAATTGCATCCCGTTGTCACTGACCAGCACACGAGGTACCCCGAACCGCATGATAACTTGGTGCTTAAAGAAGCACCATACTTTCTCGGTTGTAATGTTGGCTACCGCCTCCGCTTCTGCCCATTTTATGAAGTAGTCCACAACCACGATTACGAATTTCAGTTGGGATCTTGCCTTAGGAAAAGGGTCTAAAATGTCAATTCCCCATTTAGTGAAAGGGCAGGGGGCCACGATTTGAGAGATTTCTGTGGTAGGTCGCCGGGGAATTTTAGCAAACTCTTGGCATTTGTGACATGTTTACACGAAGTTGTTACAATCCTTGCGGATGGTGGGCCAGTAAAATCCTGATTGAAATACTTGTGCGGCCATGGTGCCGCCCGATATGTGCATACCACAGATCCCTTCATGAATCTCTCGCAGGGTGTGAAGGCCTTCCTGTTCAGTTATGCATTTTGCCGTTGGGTGGGAGAAACATCTCCGGATTAGTTCCCCATCATAGTAGGTGCACCTTGCCGCTTGTTTCAACACTTTTCTCCTTTCTGCGTTATCGCTCGGCAACTCATCGTGCTTTAGGAATTTGACCACAGGGATTCTCCAGTCCTTTTCAATTTCTTCTACACACAGCGACAACTGCTCCTCCATGAAGGATGACACTGACCTTTCCTCGTAATACACATCCTCTGGTATGGTCACCTCCTGATTAGCTGCTATTTTGGCAAGGTTGTCTGCCTCGGCATTGTCCTCTCGGGGAATGTGTTCCAAAGTGACGCGCACGATGCTTTGTTCTATTTCCATCAATTCTCGTTTTACTTTCGAGAGGTACTGCACCATGATGGGCTCTCTGGCTTGGGAGTGTCTCAAGACTTGGTCTATCACTAGTTTGGAGTCGCCTCGTATTTTCAATTGTGGGACTCCTGCCATCGCGTCACACTCGACTTTGGTGAAGAGGTTTCTTCCTATTCTGAGCCCGGCTAATAACGCTTCATACTCTGCTGAGTTATTAGATAATGGTTGTAGGATTCTGATTGCATGCCACACCTGTACATCGTGCGGCCCGATCATGTAAATACCGGCTCCTGCCAGTTCTTGATTTTTAGCGCCATCTACGTAGATAACCCACGAGTCCGCGTAGGCCTCTGAGGGTGGGAGCTTTGCGCTATTCTCTTCCTCTTCAAGCGGCTCCGCCACAGGGTCCCTGGCAAAGGTGCAGTGAGCGATGAAATCCGCCAGGACCTGGGCTTTTACAGATGGTCGAGCTTTGTATTGTAATCCGTACTGCTCAAGCTCGATTGCCCAAATCAGCATCCTCCTAGAGGACTCTGGTTTCCTGAAAATTCTCTTCAAGGGCTGATATGTGAGTACAATAACTGGGTGGGCTTGGAAGTACCTGTCCATCTTTCATGTGGACTGTATCAGGGTGAATGCCACCTTCTCGATGTGGGTGTATCGCACCTCAGCATCTTTTAACACATGACTGACAAAGAAAACGGGGCAGTGGGCATGATTGTCTTCCCGTACTAGGACAACACTAACTACTTCATCTGCAACGCCGAGATATAGGAACAGGGTGTCGCACAATTCTGGTCGTGTTAGCACCAAGTCGGACGACAAATAGGTTTTCAAGCCTACGAACGCTTCTTCACATTCTTGTGTCCATCCAAAAGGAGCCTTTCTGCGTATGACCTTAAAGAACGACAGGCATCTCTCGCCCTGCTTAGAGATAAATCGCCCTAAAGTGATGACGCGTCCTGTCAACCTTTGGACCTCTTGGATGGTTCGCGGCGATGTCATGCCATGGATGGCCTTAATCTTTGACGGGTTCGGCTGGATGCCTTTCTGGCTTACCACGTACCCCAAAAATTTTCTCGTCTGAAATGCAAATACACATTTGCGAGGGTTTAGTTTTATTTTGTATTTCCTTAATGCGTCAAACACCTCTTGCAAATCTACCAAATGGTCACTGAAGCTCTAGCTCTTGACCATCTACGTAGGCTTCTACGTTTTTCCCGATTTGCCTCTCAAACACTTTGTTCGCCATACGCTGAAAAGTTACCCCAGCATTCTTCAATCCGAACAGCATCGTTGTGTAACAATAGGTAGCCTTTGGGGTTATGAATGCCATTTTCTCTTCGTCTTCTTTGGCCATGGGGATCTGATGGTATCCGAAGTTGGCGTCCAAAGAACTCAAGTATGCGTATCCAGCAGTTTGATCGACTAACTGATCAATTCTGGGGAGCGGATAACAGTCCTTGGGACAGGCGTCGTTTAAGTAAGTGAAATCAATGCACATGCGCCAGTCTCCGTTGGGCTTCGGAACTAGGATGGGATTGGCCAGCCAGGTGGGGTATTGAACCTCTCGAATGAATCCCACGTCCAGGAGTTTTGTTACCTCCTTATCAATAGCCATTGTCTTTTCCGCAGAAAACACTCGCCGCTTCTGTTGAACTGGCGTGGACCGTGGATCAACGTTAAGTCGATGTTCCGCTACCTCCCTGGATACACCAGGCATGTCCACGGGTTTCGCAAACTCCCCTTTGCACTTGTTCAGCAGTCGGGCCAGTTGTGCACTCTCCTCCGGGGTTAAATTTTCGTTGACCAAGAAACTTGCCTCACTATTGCCATTGACGGGGATGAGCACCATCGTGTCTACCAGTTGGGTGTGCCTTTCATCCCTTTGCTCGTAGGGATCCGCCGCCACACACACGTACTGGTCACAACTTTTCTGAGTCATGAGCAAGTAGCACTCGGCGACTAGCTTTTGATCACCGTTGATCGACACCACTCCTTCCCAAGAGGGATATTTCATCCTAAGGTGTTTTTGAGATATCGCTGCCTCGAAGCGATTGAGAAAAGGCCGCCCTAGAATGACGTTATATGATAGAATGAGATCTACGACTAGGAACAACAACTCTTCTGATCGCTTGGATGTGTCTTCTCTAAAGTACACGGGCAGCATTGTGACTCCAGTTACAGGTATAAGAACACCGTCCACTCCAATGATTGGCTTCTTGCAAGGTGCCAATTCACTGGTGGGGTGCTTCATAAGGTTATATACTTCCAGCGAAAATAGCTTTACCGCGCTGCCGTTGTTAATGAGGGTCCTTCGAACCCCATGGTTTCCAATGACGGGGGTGACTACCAACGCGTCGTTGTGAGGGAACACGACACCCTTCTCGTCTTCTTCTGAGAAGGATAGCACCATCCTGTCTAGCATATCTATCGCTTCCTTTTTTGCGGGCTGGCTTTCTCGTTTTCGCTTTTCCCCCGCGACGGGTGTCGCTTGGGTGGGCTCGTCGAGGTATGATGTGCCACCGGCAATGATGTTGATGATGGGGATGTCTTCATCATGAATTGTTAACGCTTCTTTCCCCCTTCCACCAGAGGTCCCGCTGCTTCCAGGGGGGAGGAGGCAGTTGCTGGCCGCCTAACGCCCCATGCGTGGGGTTGCCTCTGCCTTCTTCTCTTGCTCTAGTGGAAAATTCTCCGAGGTAACCCTCTTCTAACAAACACTCTATCACTAGCTTCAATTCTCTACATACGTCTGTGGAGTGCCCTCTGGCCTTATGGAATTTGCAGAAAGTGTTTTCTCTTCCTCTCATGATCACTCCCGGTTTTACAGAGGGTGGATAGCGGATTGGCATGTTCCGCTGCTGAATAATTGCTAAGATCTTCGCCCGCGGGAGTATAAGGGAAGGAAGGTCGGGGTCGTAGATTCGACCCTTATGCGGGTCCACTTGTCGCTAAGCATTCGAGCCATCGGTTCTTCCTCTAGAAAAGTTACCTTTCTGTCGATTTGATGCCTTGGGGATGTAATACTTCCGCTGGGCATATTCGTCGCCCGGGCGGGTGTCATGGGTCACACTGGCCTGAGAGGCGGGGACGGGGGTCGCGCTCTAAGGCATATTTCGCATTCTATCTCTATATTCTTCCTCTTCCATCCTTGCGTAGTTGTGAGCCTTCAGCCTTAACGCATCTAAGGTTGCCGGGGGGTCCACCATTAAAGTGTCCCTCAACTTTCCGTAGTCACAGTTTCGCTTCAAGGCTTCTATAGCAAAATCAATAGTAATACCTGGTGTTAGCGACATCTCCATGTCGAAACGACCGAGATAGCTTTTTAAGGATTCTTCTGGTTTCCTGCGTATATCAAACAAGGCTGCGGCAGATTTCCGGATGGGGATAGCTGTGCTGAAGCGACTCTTAAACTTAACCTCTAATTGTAAGAAATTATCGATCAATCGAGCGGGGAGTCCTTCAAACCAGAGGTGGGCTACCCTGACAATGTCATAACGAATATTTGACACAATGCCGCGTCATTGTGCATCTGGAATTGCACGAAATCTTTCACCTTATTGAGGTGGGAGATAGGATTTTTAGTGCCGTCGTACGACTCTGTGGGGAGCTTGACGTGTCGGCTGACCCTGTGGCGTCTTATACGGTGGCTGAACGGATGACCTGAAGTGTCATCTAGGATTTCACGGTCATGACGAGGCGGAGAAATTTCAAAGTGACGTCTGTGCCCTCGAGGCTCGAGGGTATGCTGTTGCCTAGGGGATCGGCTGCAACTCCTGGGTGAACGAGTTCGATGTCTTCTACTGCTCGATCTTTCGCTCCGCTCCAAGGAGACCTCTCTGTCGGCTCCCTCTCTCCTACCGTCCCAACGCTCCCTATAATCACCCTGCTGTCATTCTACTTGGGAGACGGGGACTCGCGGTATGTAAGGCTCTACCTATCCCTCGGTGAGTTGTACAAAGCTGAATGGCGTACTTATCACGGGTGAAGTTAGAGGAACGCTCACCTGCCGCCGAGGCGATACCGGTCGTTCGGTAACGATAGATGGGGTGAAAACAAACTGAGAAGGCACACTCGATCCAGGGGCACTGGAAGTAAAGCCTGCTGCTAAATCAGTCAAGTAATCTAGCTGGGCGCGAAGGGCTAAGATTGAACTTGCCAAAGGATTGTTAGCACCATCCATTCCGGAACCTGTAGGAGGGGGAGTGGGATGACTAGTTCCGACCACCTGAGAAAATGGGACGCCCCTTTGGAAAAACGGGGTGCCCGCTTGAGGAAACGACGTGCTTCCTGTCAGTCCAAAGAGGAGGTCCGTCTGCGCAGAGGAAGTTCCATGTGATGTTGTGAAGGTACTCGACGAAGACGTAGGAAAAAGTTCCCTGCGAGCATAGGTGCTGCGAGAATGAGGGGGGGAGGGTAGATTCTGAATCTGAGGCCATGGTCCTTCGACTCTCAGAAAGAATAGAGGTTGGTTATCAAGGAAGCTCACTTAACTAACCAAGCCTCTCAATGAAAGCACTATTTGATAAGAGTCCGAGGTTTGTTAAGTAGGATCGGCCAATGGGGGGCTGGTCGGGAACACTGTTTCGGCTGTCTATGTCACCTGCAAAGCGCCGGAGGGGGTCTCCGGCGTAGACACTCCAATGCTTAAGTTAGTATGAGTGGTGAAAATGGTAGGGGTTCAGCACGCTGTCTTAGGCTTACCCTCTTGTCTGGACTGGTGGGGGTATTTATAGACAAAGGAAGGACCTTACCGACAGGGGGTAGGCATTATCTCTGGTAGATGTCGCTGGGGTGCTAGGGGGTGACGTCATGCAAGGTGACGTCATGTATGACCTGGGATGGGATGACGCCGTGCAGATGTCGCGTGAGAGCCCCCCCGTTGATGTCGACCATCCCAGAGCCGTCCGCCAGGCTAGGGGCGGTAAGAACAGTGCCATGTCCCCCTTGGTATGTACAGTGTTAAGGCCTTGTCGCCAGGTACGATGGCGGAGATGCCGCTAGAGTGGTGTCAATGGTTATCAGAAATAAAAAAGCGTTCGATCTATGGTCTAAGGAATCTTGCTCGGGACCGATAGAAGTTTGAACGAAAAGACGGTAAAAAATACAAAAATACTAAAATGACACAAAATGGAGCGAAATATTAAAATAAACAGCCAAAGATTGATAATTGATAGAAATTCGATTTAAACGGGCTGATAATGCGATAAACGAAAAAGTACTAAACAAACGCTTTTCAGAAAAAGTAAATCATGTAGGGTGAGGGTAGCACTCACAGTCATATGCTTTTGCAGAAAAGTAAATCACGTAGGGTGAGGGTAGCACTCGCAATCATGCGCTTTGGCAGAAAAGTAAATCATGTAGGGCGAGGGTAGCATTCGCAATCATACGCTTTGGCAGAAAAGTAAATCATGTAGGGCGAGGGTAGCACTCGCAGTCATACGCTTTTGCAGAAAAAGTAAATCACGTAGGGTGAGGGTAACACTCGTAGTCATACACTTTTGCTTGGATGTTGGTCTGATGTAGGGGTGACTGCTTACAAAAGTTTAAGACATGGTGTGGGGGTGTGACTGCTACAGATTTTAAGATATGGTGAGGGAATGTGACCACCCGCGACATTAAACAGACAAGATATATGTGGAAACATGACCAATTACAACACTAAACAAACAAGATGTGGGGGCGTGGCCTATCACAACTTTAAAAGACAAGGTGTATGTAGGGATGTGACCTATCTCAACACTAAATAGACAAGATGTGGAAGCGTGACCTATCACAACTTTAAAAGACAAGGTGTATGTGGGGACGTGACCTATGACAACCCTAAACAGACAAGATGTGGGGGCGTAACCTATCACAACTTTTAAAAGACAAGGTGTATATGCGGACGAGACCTATCACAACACTAAACAGACAAGATGTGGGGACGTGACCTATCATAACTTTTAAAAGACAAGGTGTATGTGGGGACGTGCCCTATCACAACATTAAACAGACAAGATGTGGGGACGTGGCCTGTCACAACTTTAAAAGACAAGGTGTATGTGGGGACATGACCTATCACAACACTAAACAAACAAGATGTGGGGGCGTGACCTATCACAACTTTTAAAAGACAAGGTGTATGTGGGGACGTGACCTATCACAACACTAAACAAACAAGACATGGGGGCGTGACTTATCACAACTTTTAAAAGACAAGGTGTATGTGGGGACATGCCCTATCACAACACTAAATAGACAAGATGTGGGGACGTGGCATATCACAACTTTAAAAGACAAGGTGTATGTGGGGACATGACCTATCACAACACTAAACAGACAAGATATGGGGCATGACCTATCACAACTTTAAAACACAAGGTGTATGTGGGGACGTGACCTATCACAACACTAAACAGACAAGATGTGGGGGCGTGACCTATCACAACTTTTAAAAGACAAGGTGTATGTGGGGACATGACCTATCACAACACTAAACAGACAAGATGTGGGGGCGTGACCTATCACAACTTTTAAAAGACAAGGTGTATGTGGGGGCATGCCCTATCAGAACACTAAACAGACAAGATGTGGGGACGTGACCTATCACAACTTTTAAAAGACAAGGTGTATGTGGGGACGTGACCTATCACAACACTAAACAGACAAGATGTGGGGGCGTGACCTATAACAACTTTTAAAAAACAAGGTGTATGTGGGGACATGACCTATCATGACACTAAACAGACAAGATGTGGGGACGTGACCTATCACAACTTTTAAAAGACAAGGTGTTGTGGGGACGTGACCTATCACAACACTAAACAGACAAGATATGGAGGCGTGACCTATCACAACTTTTAAAAGACAAGGTGTTGTGGGGACGTGACCTATCACAACACTAAACAGACAAGATGTGGAGGCGTGACCTATCACAACTTTAAATGATGTCGCTCTGGGAGGAGAATGCAAACGATGTCGCTCAAGGAGGAGATAAAAATGCAGATAGGTAAATGACGGAATTTTGTAAATGAGAGTTGTAACGTACCTTCGCTTGGATATTGATTGGCAGTAACATATCTTTGCTCTGATGTTGATTTGATAACGGGGGTGGTGTGAACCGCCGCACGAATTTGATTTGACCGTAAGGGAGCGTGATCCGCGACACGAAGTTGATTTGACTGTGAAGGAGAGTGATCCGCGGCACGAAGTTGATTTGACCGTGAGGGAGCGTGATCCGCCACACGAAGTTGATTTGACGGTGAGAGAGCTTGATCCACCGTTCGAAGTTGATTTGACCGTGAGAGAGCGTGATCCGCCGCGCGAAGTTGATTTGACCATGAGGGAGCATGATCCGTCGTGCGAAGTTGATTTGACTGTGAGGGGGCGTGATCCACCGCACGAAGTTGATTTGACCATAAGGGAGTGTGATCTGCCACACAAAGTTGATTTGACAGTGAGGGAGAGTGATCTGCCGCACGAAGTTGATTTGACCGTGAGGGAGAGTGATCTGCCGCACGAAGTTGATTTGACCATGAGGGAGCGTGATCTGCCGCACGAAGTTGATTTGACCATGAGGGAGCGTGATCCACTGCACGAAGTTGATTTCTATATCTGTATCGTGCTAGCAAGGAGGAAGCAAACACGAAACAACAACATCCAATCCATAATGTGCGGTAAAGAAAGAGCAAATGATATATGGAAGAAAATGTCAAATTTATTCCTACACTACCCTAAGGCTTGCCCCTAAGCATTTGTATCAAAAATAAAATCATTTTCCCTATCAAGAGACAATTCTATCGATTTAAGCATTTTTGGAGAAACATGTCATCCAATTCTTGTCATATAAGCAGGCTTGATACATAGCCTAAATAAGCGTCTGCATCTTGCCTAGGAGATAACGACCTTAAAGACAAGACTTTCCTACAACATGTAGCCGTAAGCAGTCCTCACCAGATATTAGTGTTTGTACTCACGCTCAGAAACAAGGCTAAGTGTTTACACTCATAAAAATGCAACAAACATAGCACATAAATCAAATTTGCAATGTCAATCCGAGTGAAAGATGCACATGCATGTGCATTCTAATAATCAAGAGGACTTTGTTAGAGATGCTCCTTCTGGATCGTTTTGAGGGCAAAGCGCCCTAGTTCTTGAATCTTTACTGGGGATGCTTTTTCCCGATTGTTTTTGTTGGCCTTGGGCCCTTTTTCCGTACTTGCTTCGACTTTTGTTGTGTTCTTGGAACACCTTAGTTTCTTTTGAGTTTTTCCCTTCTTTCTTTCTCTTTTTTCTCTTTTATTTTCTTTCTTTTATTTTTTTATTTTTTTTATTCGAACAGTAAGCAAGTACAACTTCTATCTTTTCTCTGCTCTGGTCTTGGGCGACGACCTTCGATTCTTGCTTTCTTCGGCATTCTTTTGACGCTGTTTGTTAGAGATCCCCTAATGGCTTCCTTGTCATTCCCTTGCTCGAATTGTATTTTCCACTCCAGTTTAGTGGTCCCAGTCGAGCACTACTCACATGGTTAGGAAAAATAAAAGGCTTATGGGTGGTTGATAGAGTTGTACAATGGTGTACAAAGAATCTGAGACCTTATGATGCTCGGCGTAAAAGGACGCCTCGCAACATGCAATGAAGTTGCCACCCTAATTTTTGTCTCTAGGTTTAGGGAACCTAATCGTCATGGCATAAAAAATTAAAATAAAATAAAATAAAAAGATAAAAACTAAAGGCACAAAAAAAGAGGGTCTAAACCCAAGAGCAAAGGTTCGGGGTCGAATTATGGACTCAGGAAGGTGTTAGGCACCCGAGTCACATCCGAAAATGGTTACCGGTTGATAAGAGAGGTGTTTAAAAGATGTTTGATAAAAATGTGTTTTAAAAGGGGGTCCTCAGAGGAATCATCACTTTAGTCTTTTCCGTAGGGACCGTTCGGGAATAATCAATCGTTGGACGAGGTTATCATTTTAAAAATCTTTTCGGACGGAGTTGCCATTTTCAAGACCGATCGATTATCCCTGAACGTAGCGTGATGGGACTGAATTTTCCGTAAGACTGAATGAGGGCCCTCTTTTTCATCATCGGGCTATGCATGATTAAATTAATTACTAAGTGATTCTATCATGGATTACTAACAAAGTACAAATTTAAATGAGAGATTTTAAAATGATAAACCGATGCGGGATCGAAGCCACCAAACACATGCAGTTAATATAAGCGGAATTTAAAACAAATGAGCATGGCATTTAAAGCGAGTCATTAAACAAGTTGTTCATGTAGATTGATTTTAATTCTAGCAATTCTATATATCATGCATACGATTAATATTTACGGAAAGCTTTGAATAAATAAAAGGGGAAAGAAAGGCGTACTTTCGAGCGAAGCTTAAATTTTAAACCTACAAAATGAGAGTGTTAGTGATAACTCAAAAAATAAATAAGCAGTTTATGCACGCGAGGAATTAAATAAACAGTTGATGTATGCGAAAAATAAATAATGGTTTGACGCATATGAAAATTTAAATGATGATTTGATACGTGCAGGAAAATTTAAATGATGATTTGATGCATACGAAAATTTAAATGATGATAATTGCGTAAAATTAAAGATTTGATGATTTGCAGAAAATTTAAGCAGTTGATGATTTGCAAAAAATTAAACAGTTGATGATTTGCAGAAAGTTAAGCAGTTGATGATTTGCAGAAATTTTAAACAGTTGATGATTTGCGGAAATTAAAAATGCGATCGACCATATAGGCAGTAAATTAAATGACTGAATTTAAATTGCGAAAAGTAAATTGCAGAAATTTAAAGTGCGGAAAATTTAACAGTTGATAACTTGCGGAGAATAAATTGCAGAAATTTAAACAGTTGATAGGTACAAAATTTTAAAGCGACAGTACAAAAAATAGTCATAATGGAATGCACGAGTATTTTTACGAAAAAAAAGCTACACGTTTCATGCATATGATATATGAGAAAAATAAAGCATAAATCACAAAAATATCATACGAAGCATGCGAGCATTTTACACAAAAAACGCGAACCGAGATCTCAGAAAGAATGAAAATGGGCCGAGTCCAGGTTGAAAAATAAAAAAAGTAAAAGAAATGGGCTAGGAATAGTTCCTGGCTCAAAAATCAGATTTTTAATGGTGGTGGGCTCGACCCATCACCTTTCTTTCCCTTCCCGCGTTGAACAACCCAAGACCAGGACTGTTCATCGTCTTCCTCGTGTCGCCGACGCCACTGCCGACGACGGGGAGCTCTGACCAGGCAGCCAAATAGCCTGGTCTTGAGCTCTGAGGAAAGCTCTTCTCCTCTACAACATGATCTGCAAAAATTAGGGATCGAAACACCCAAGAATAGCATTTAATTTCATGAAAACGTAAAAAAAATGATAATTAACAAAAAATTCAAAATTCGCTCTTCTCACTCAACGAATCAACTAATAAAAAGCATGGTAATTATCTACAGCACACATATGAATTAATAAGACACAAACAAGCAATTGGTTTTGTCAAAACAACAACCTAATTATTAAAGCCGAAAATGGCAGAAAAATACCGAAGACCAACTCACCAAAAAAGCTTGAAGACTATGGCAACTGACGCTCTAAGTGAGCAGTCGGTCTAGAGGGAGATGGAGCAAAGAGCTCTGGGTGAATTCGTGTCTAAAATGGTTGGGAATGGCTTCGTATTTATAGACGATTCGGCGAGTGAGGGTGAGGACGCGACGCTACGCGTGGAGGGGCAGCTCGTGCGCTGGCAAGGCTAGGTGATGATGGTAGACGGGACATGCTGTGTGCTGGCAATGCTAGGCTGTTGGCGATGCGATGGGGAGGAGACAGGAGCAAGCAGCTCGGTGGCTTGCTCCGCTACTGCTCTATGGCGATTGTTCATGTGCCATGCACATGAATTATGGGAGTCGTTGATCTGGTTGACTTTCCTTGGTCAACCAGATCAACGGTGATGATCAAATTCCTTTTTTTAATTTTATTTAAATGGCTTCGAGCCATTTTGCGACCAAATGTTTCGAAAACTCGAGCCGAAAGCGCCAACGGGTAGAGAAAAATAAGAAAAATTTAATAGTCGACAGCGAATGAAGAAAAATATTCGTTTAACGTGTTTATTTTCTCGTTCAGAAACATGAATATGTTCGAATGAGAAATAAGTGACGTTACGACGAAAATTGCCCGAGACGAAGTTGACTGGCGTGAATGAAAAAAGGAGTAGGTAATTATCAACTGAAGAAATAACGCGTTCGATCAATGATTCGAGCGAACCTACTCGGGTCCAATAAAAGCTCGAACACAAATAATAATAAAATATGAAAAATGCCAAAAAGATGATAAAATATTAAAATTCTAAAATTTTATGCAATGACCTAAAACGGAAAAATAAATAGCAAATGACTAACGAATAATTAAAAATATGATTTTTAAGGCTAATAATAATAATAATAATAATGAAAATACGTGACAAAAAATAAAAAAATGCGATTTACGACGCTGATGATAATAATAACGATGATAAAATGTGACGAGAATTAAAAATGAACTAACGACAGTAAATTAATTAAAAATGACAGTAAGTGAAGTAAAATAACAGAAATGATAAATTCAATTTAAATGACGTCAAAATTCGGGTATCAACAGTTGCCCCCTCTTTACTGTCTTATCGAAGTATTTGATAAGTAGTAAAGACGGTTGCCCACACATATCCGAATTTTGGCAACACAGCAGGTCTTACCTTAAAAGAGCGTGATGTCGTCACTCTGGGAGGAAAAAGTTCGTTGATGTCACTCTAGGAGGAGATATATTCGGGGATGTCAATCTGATGGGATAATTTTGATGCTGTCGCTCTGGGAGGAGATAATCGTCGATGTCACTCTGGGAGGAGGTATGCTTTTGAGGGTGTTATTCGGTGATGAGGGAATTGATGCTGCCACTCTGTCGCACCCCCTTTTTGGATTTTATTTGCGCGACGCAAATTTGGGACGAGATGTGAGACGAAATCGGACTCGTCTCACATGATGCAATGAAGTCTCCACCTTAATTTATTTCTAGGTTTAGGGAACCTATTGTTTAAGAACATGGCAGAAAACAAAATAAAAAGCTAAGGCAAAATGGGTCTGAACCCGAGAACAATGGTTCGGGGTCGTATTATGGACTCGGGAAGGTGTTAGGAACCCGGGTCACATCCTAAAAAGGTTACCGGATAAAAGAGGTGTTTAAATCATGCTTGAAAAAAAAAAGGTCCTACTTGAGTGATCATGCCCAACAGAGGTATTAAAGTTAACATTTCTAGATATTCATGCATATTAGCGTAAAAACGTTAAAATCAATAAAAGGAAAAGAATTTGTACTTGTTAGGAAGTTGCGTGTAGATTTATCCTGCAAAATGAGATTGTTAGTACGAGTAATGAATAATTGGTAAACAAATAAATATCTAACAAACTATTGCATATTAGGCAATTTTAACGAAAAAGTAGGCAAAAATAATTAATTACGCAGTGAAGGCACACGAAAAAATTAGCCTGGATCTGTTCCTCAAGCTTCTCTACCCTTGCTTCTAGCGTCTGAACCTTTTCGGTCGTTTGCCGTATTTGAAGCTTGGTTATGGGGCGCGTGTGGGGAACAATTTACTTTTTTGGAGCCATTTTTAACCTTTCACTTTGTTAGGATAAACAAGTGAAATAATTAGAAGTTATAACAATGATTAAAATGTATGCGAAATGTTATCCCGAGGCCTCCACACTGTGAGAGAAAGAGAGGGGTAAGTACGATAATAGCACTAATGCAAGCATAATAAAAAAAATCGCAGACATGGAGAGTTACGAAAATAATTGAGACAAAATTATAAACAGAGAAAAATCACGAATGAGTTTGCATGAGAAAAGTTGCGGAAAAATTTACACACATGGAAAAATTTCAGAAAAATTTATCAATGTGGAAACTTGCGGGAAACGTTGTACCCATGGAGTAATTCGTGAAGAAATCACCACACGTGGAAAAATTGCAGAAATCATTACACGCGTGGAAAAATTTGACACATGTAGAAAGATTGCGGAAAAATTTGCGGAAGAATTTATAGATATTGGGAGATTGTGGGAAAATTTGCAAACATGGGGACATTGCAAAACACTTGCAAATATGGAGAAATTGCGAAAAATGTGACAAATTTGCCGGTATGAAAATTTTGCAGAAAATGTGAAAAAATTGTGAAATCTGTTGTAAAATATGGAAAAATTTGACAAATCTTTTGTAAAAATGTGAATTTTTTTTTGAGACTATCATTTGTGGAAATTTTGAGAAATCAGGTAGAAAATGGAAAGTTTTTGAGAAATCAGTAGAAAAAGTGAAACAAAGTCACAATATACGTATTTCTATATGGGCTGGTTGTCTGCGTGGGCTTCAGCCCACACCTCACTATCTCGCTGGGCCAAATGGCCCAGCTTTTTCCTTTGCTTGGGTGCTAGACGCCCAAGCCTTTTCTCCCACGCTGGGCCCAAGTGGCCCAGCTTTCTTTTTAATACACGCGGGTCTTGGGCTTATATATACCATTACAGCAGGAAAATTTAACTCAAAACAGTGTCAATTAATTTAAAAATGAATTAAAACTAAATAAATAAAAAGCTTAAACTTGGCTTGAATTGGCCAGCGATTGAGTAAACTAAAACACTGTAATTATTCTACATATCACATATAATTTATTTAAAATAAAAACGGACGTTTTCCCCATTAAAATGTCAACGAACGGATTTTTAAAAGAAAATGACTAAAAAACAAGCGAAAAAGAAAACAAAAGTTTAACTGGGAGTAACTTCAACCTCAGGTTGAAGTAGGCAGCCGTTCGTGCCAGTGAACCGGCGCTAGAGAGGGAGAAAATAGTTTTGAATAAGCCAGGAAAAATGAGGGAGGGAGCTAGCTATTTATAGCCGATAATCGCGTGAGTTAGGCGAAGAAAAAATGTGCGTGGACGAGGCTGACTTGGGGAGCAAGGGAGGAGCAGTGTTGCAGTGGTTGTGTGGCTGAGGTTGGATGGGAGATTCGAGGTTGCTGGTCGCGTAGGGACGACGATCGAGGCGAAGAGACGAGGAGAAAGGAGGAGAAATGGGTTCGTGCATGAACCAAATAGAAAATATGCATGCCTACGTGGTAATTATCTCAACCATTTGATCTTGGTTGACTTTCAAAGTCAACTAGATCAATGGTAGAGATGAAGGGCTTGATCTATTAATTAATTATTCAGTTCAGGCCAACAGTACGAGCAATCATGCATAAAAATGAACAAAAATTCGAACCAAAATTGCTAAAACGTAGAATAAAATAAGGTAAAATAATTAGCATACAGTGAGCGACGAAAAGTTTGCCGCATCGCTCGATAAAAAAATTACTTATAATGTGACATAAGTTCGAACAGAAAAAATGCTAAAATAAAAAAATTGAACGAAATGCAATGAGATGGCGCGAGTTAGAATAATAATACAAAATAAGTAGCTAATGAGCAAAATTATTCGACCATTGGTTCCGAGAATTTCACTCGGAACCGATATGCGTTCGAACAGAAAAAGCGATAAAAGTGCGAAAAAACTATGCAATAAAATTTAAATGACACAAAGCGTGAAAATAAACATCAGATTGACAAAAATAAATAGAAGCATTATTTTTTAAAATTGATGATAAAAATGTGAAAAATGAAAATTTTAAAATCCAAAATCGGGTAGCAACAGTTGCCCAGATGGTTGCTACCGAACCAACATTGATTTTGAAAATGCGAAATGTGAGATTTATCTGTGAGTGGGTGATTGGCAAATTCTGACCTGGGCGAGGGTAGTACTCGTAGTCCCTAGGTTGGTGCCGAAAGTAAGTTGCTGAAATGTAAACTTGAGATCCGAATGGGGACACCGTAACTCTCAGACCTCTGTGCAGGAAATGAAATTTGACATCTGAACGGGGATATCGCAATTCTCGGACGTCTATGCAGAAAAGTTAACTTCAGTTCCGTCGAGAGTCATACTCTTAGGCCGTTGCTGATGGTGCAGAAAATTAAATTCAGCTTCGTCGAGGGTCGTACTCATAGGCCGTCGCTGATTGATGCAGAAAATTATACTTCAGCTCCGTCGAGGGTCGCACTCGTAGGCCGTCGCTTTTTTGACAATGAGGAGGGATGTCTTCTCTTTGATAATGAGGAAAGGCGTGATCTTCTCGGATAATGAGGATGGTGGCCTTCTCTGATAGTGAGGATGGATGTGATCTTCTTTCGGATGATGAGGAAGATAGTCTTCTCTGATAGTGAGGATGGATGTGATCTTCTCGGATAATGAGGAAGATGGTCTTCTCTTGATAATGAGGAGGATGTCACTCTGATAGTGAGGATGGATGATGATCTTGGATAGCGAGATCGGTCTTCTCTCGGATAATGAGGAAGATGGTCTTCTCTAATAATGAGGAAGATGTCACTCTGATATTGAGGAAGATGTCACTCTGATATTGAGGAAGATGATGATCTCGGATAGTGAGATCGGATGATCTTCTCTCGGATAATGAGGAAGATGGCCTTCTCTGATTTTGAGAAAATATTTTGCTTGCATAAATGTAAACCAGGTAGGGCGAGAGTAGTACTTGCAGTCTATACGCTGTTTGATGCAGAAATGGAAAGGTATTCGAGCGAGGCGAACGCTGATGCAGAAAAGTAAAGGGATCCGGGCGAGGCTATCGCAGTCACGGACGTTGATGCAGAAATGTAAAGATATCCGGGCGAGACTATCACAGTCACGGACGTTGATGTAGAAATGGAAATTAGGTAGGGTGAGGGTAGTACTCGCAGTCCATACGCTGTTTGATGCATAAATGGGAAAGTATCCAGGCGAGGCTATCACAGTCACGGACGATGCAAAAATGTAAAGATATCGGGGCGAGGCTATCGTAGTCACGGACGATGCAGAAATGTAAAGATATCCAGGCGAGGCTATCGCAGTCACGGATGATGCAAAAATGTAAAGATATTCGGGCGAGGCTATCATAGTCACGGACGCTGATGCTTGAGTGTCGTATGATGGTGATGTAGCTTTGTTCGGGAGTTGTTGCCCCCTGAGACATTGATGTGGAGATTGAAATGGAATCTCCCCTCAGACACTACTGCCCGTTGGAGGTTGTTGCTGATGTTTGGTTGATTATATCGTACCTTTGCTTGAATGTTGGGGATATTTGAAGATATATTGTGGGGACATGACCAATCACAATACTTTTAAAAGACAGAATGTGAGGGACATGACCTTTCACACCATTAACAAAATATGTTATGGGGACGTGACCACTTACAACATTTTAAAAGACATGTTGTGGGGACGTGACTGCTTACAACATTTAAAAAGACATGTTGTGGGGACGTGACCACTTACAATATTTTTTAAAAGACATGTTGTGGGGGCGTGACCGCTTACAACATTTTTTAAAAGACAGGATATGAGGGACATGACCTTTCACACCATTAAAAAACATGTTGTGGGGACGTGACCACTTACAACATTTAAAAATACATGTGTACTAAAGTCGCTCTGGGAGAAGATAAATTGCAGAATTATAAATGAGGATTAGAACGTACCTTTGCTTAGATGTTGGTTGATTGTTACGTACCTTTGCTTGGAATGTTGGGGAAATGTTGATCTTCTTGGATATTTTGAGGAAGGATGTCTCTGATATCGAGGAGGATCTGGATGTGGACGACCACGTCGTCGCACAACACAACTAGATGTGGGCGACCACGTCACCAAACCAACACGGGTGACCAAGTCACCGCGACACTACTGAAGAGTGGACGACCAAGTCGTCACACCAACATAGGTGACCAAGTCACCGCGACACTAAAAAAAGTTGTAAGGGAAGTTGTATCATACCTTTATTCGGATATGGATTGGATGGTGGGGGAAATATGATCCTCCGCACAAAATTGATGGTGGAGTGGTAACGTGCTCTATTCGGGTGTCGATGGGACGGTTGGTAAGCGTGATCCACCACACAAAACTGATTATGGAGTGGTAACGCGCTCCATTCGGGTGTTTGATTGGATGGTGGGGGAGTGTGATCCGCCGTACAAAACTGATTATGGAGTGGTAACGTGCTCCATTCGGATATCGTGGTGATGGTGGGGGAGCGTGATCCGCCGCACAAAATTGATGGTGGAGTGGTAACGTGCTCCATTCGGGTATTGAGTGGGGGAAATGGACCGCCACACGAAAATGATTGTGGAGTGGTAATGTGCTCTATTCGGATGCTGATGAATTTGTAGGCAGAAATTGATCACAGTGTGAGATGCCACTAAAGTATATCTGTATCCCGCAAATAGGGAGGAAACAAACACGAAGCAATAGTGGATGGAAAAAAGGAGAGCAAATGATAAATGGGAAAATAATGAGAACAAATCATGTATATTGTATATGAAAGTATTCCCCCAACATTTTATAAAAACGACTTCTCTATCAAGAGAAGGTTCAATAAATTTAAGCAAGGAAGTTGATAGTCTTTCCTTCCTAATGAACATTGCTCGTTGATTGGCCGCGACGAGGACAAAGTGCACAGGTTCTTCAGTTTTGCTGGTGATGCTTCTTCTTCTTGATCACTTGGAACGCCTAGATTCTTGAATCTTCATTGGGGATACTTCTTTTTGATCGTTGGCCAAATAAAAATATTCATACAGAAAAGGCAAAATCAGAGAATACTTTGCAAGGAAACCAATGATCTCACTCACACAGAGTGCTTTCAATGATTCAACTTATAACTCCAAATCCTTACTATTGAGGCCTAACCAATACCCCAAACATCCAAGCTTACATAAACCAAAAATTCCAGTACTCCATGATAGAATCATGCAAACAGAAACAGAACAGCAACTATTTACCTTTCATTCTTTTTGATTCATCGATTGCCCCTTATTTATTTATTTCCGCCCATTTATTATACCAGCATTTGGACATGTAGTTTCTTGAATACTTTCGCTTGCTGAGGCAAAAATATCAAGACATGTTTTGTCTGTTGACATGTAGTTTCTTGAATATTTTCGCTTGCTGAGGTAAAAATATCAAGACATTTTGTCAGTTTGGCTGGTTTTATTCAGAAATAGTTCTTTGGATATTTTCACTTGCTGAGGCGAAAATACCAAAGCATTGCAAACACCATTTGTCTTTTTCCTTCTTCTCTCTTTTTTTTTTCTTTTTTTTTTCAATCAAAGAATGTTTCAAGAACACAGAGGTGAATGCTCCACTTGCAAATTCTGGCATTAAGCAGCGGAACTTTAGGTTTATAAAAGATTGGATGTTTAAAGAGTACCAGAATCGTACTCTTGCAAATATTGATCATGTTTACCCAATTGATTTTCCCCCGTAGTATGGTATGGAGTCAAAATTGAAGCATTTTTGCATTTCATGTGAGTGAGATGGCAAGGTTTCAAGCAATGAGTCCTCTGATCTTTCCCTTTTAAAAATAACGGAACAGAAAATCATGCAAAAGACTCTCTAGACTATTTTGGCCAATACGCGAAAACCAGTAGTGTCCCAATTTTTTGGTCTTCTTCCAACACTGCCATCAATAATCTTCAGAAATTTCTTTTCCTTCCATGCTCGTTGTGCACCTTACCTCCAGTTAGACATCTCAATCGAGCACTGCTCATTGTCTTAGGGGAGTATGACAATTTAGGGGTAGTGTGGGTTTTATTCAAGGAATCTTTATTCACAGTTTATAAAGTCAAAAATTCTTAGCAATTTCACATGATTTTTATGGATTAAAAAAAACAATTGCCCCCAATGCGGGAATGAATGCAGAATGATTGTACAAAAATTAAAGAGATAGAGAGGTAAATGAACTTCTCTGATATGTGCAGTAAAAGTGTTGAGGTCGGCGCAAGGCGCTGCTGTGGAAATATGAATGAAAACCTCACTCTGGCGTTGATGCCCCTTGCAATGTTCATATAGGAATGTAGATTGAGATCAGGGCGGGGCATCACAATGGATGAAAATAGGGTGAACTGAGCCGCCGCAATGGATGAAAGTGGGGCGTTTCCAAAAGGTTGCCCCCGGTGTAGAATGCATAGCGGACTTCCCTGATACGTATGACAGGACCGTAAGGGCACACCGGGTGGTCATTCCAGAGTTGATAAGAGGAGGATTCCTTTATCTCGCTGAGCATTATGCAAGCAACCATGGTATGATTCGAGTTCCTGCAAAAATAAGGAAGAAACAATGGGTAGAATTGAAAAACGATTCAGGAAAATGGACAACGTAATCGATAGGTTTTAAACTCTCCCTTTTCTGGTGCGGCTTTATGCAGGTACCCCCAGTATGATCCAGATTCTACCGTGGGTTTGTTTACTTGGACGTCAAGGCTCCCTGACACTTTGCTGATACCCACTTAGATGCCTTGGACATTGCGACTCATTTGGATGTTGATGTCGTAATGGCTCCACTTGGATACTTTGCCAAAAGTAAGTGCATGTCCAATCAGACGCTTTCCAGATTCACCCTTATTTGGGTGCTAATGCTCACTCAGATGTCTGTAGAAACAATTGAATCACTTCTGGAGTTGATCAAATAGATAGGGAAAGGCGAACTCGAAATGAAACTCGAGATTGGTTATTTGCAATGCAGAATGAGGTGGTATACTTGCAGAGAGACCAACTTATTTGTAGATGGTCCTCTCATTATATAGGAAGAGGGAAACACCCTTAACAATTCTTTCGCTCTTTGACTGGTCAAGGAGAATCTTCTGGGCTGACAATGAAACCCTTCAGAAACAGATTCTCTATTTTTAGGAAAGGGTGCAATAAGTTGAAGAATCTTGAGGACTTCTTCAGGTCCAAAAGCAAACTTCCAGAGCGATCGGAATAGTTTGCCAAAGCAGCCTGGAGATTCAAGTTGCCATCGGGGAATCCAACTAATCATTGCTTTTCAGAAAGACGTTTCTACACTTTAGCTTTTGTAACCGGGGATTGCAAATAAGTGAATATGATCACTATTAAAGTCAGCACTTAGTGGCCTACAAATTAGAGGATTGATCTTCACTGTGTAGTCATTGTGCATGTTTAAGGCAAGATCTTGCGGCGAATGATTGTGATGATCAAATGAAAGATTTGATCATGGTTGAACTTACGGTCTGGGGCTGTGTAGGGTGTGCATGTCATTATTGTAGAACAAGACCGCATTAAGTATGTTGATTGGTATCCCTGCTGCGACAATGTGAATGCCAAGAGCTCGAAATCATAAATCCTTTTATTCCTCGGTAAGTCATCCCCATCCATATTGGTGAGCATTAGAGCGTCTCCTGAGAATGCGTTCTTGACTATATATGGACCTTCGTACCATGGAGCCCATTTCCGTTGACCTCCCTCATAATGAGGAAGAATATGCTTTAGCACCAGATCCTTGACTTCTGAACTTGCGAGGCTGTACTTTCCTATGGGTCATCCTCTTCTGATATAATTAAGCATGACACATGGCAGCCAATCATTTCTCCGAGATTAGGTTTATCTGTTCGTATCCCAATCTGACTCTTCTATTCCAGATTCAGCCAAGACTCTGAGAGAAGGAATTTCTACCTTGAGGGGAATTATCGCTTCCATATCGTAACCAGGGAGTAGGGAGTTGTTCCCGGAAGGTGCGAATCTCCATCCGATAAGCGTGTAAAGCAAAAAGAAAACATATCATACCGATCCTTGTAAGTGATCCCCATTTTCTAGATGATCTTCTTCAAGTTTTTATTTGTGGCTTTGACGACGCTATTTATCTTTGGACAGCATGGGAAAGAAATTCGATGCTTCATTTTCTATTACTGACAGAGATTGCTGATAATTTTCCTATGTTAGTGCCATTATCTGTAATAATTATCTCAGGGATCTCATAGCGATAAATGATGTTATTCTCAATGAATCGCCTTGTCATCTTAGCAGTGATACTCGAGTAGGAGGCGGCTTCCACCCATTTAGTAAAATAGTCAATGGCAACAAAGATGAAGCAGTGACCATTAGAATCTTTTAGATGAATTTGGCCGATGATATTGATTCCCCCTAAGAGGAACTGGCGGAACGTTGAGATGATCAGCGTAAATCTGGCATTTGTGACACTTTCTGAAGTTGTCGATGCAATCTCTTCGATGGTGAGATAAAAATAGCCCCGTCTCATGGTTTGTCTTGCCATCATGTGCCTACTGGCGTGTGTGGAGCAAATTCCATCATGGTTTTCTTCTATGATCTTTTGGCTTCGAAAGTAGTGACTCATTGAAGCACGACTCCCTCCGTCCTTTTTCTTGTATAGAGCCTCATCCTCAAAGTGGGAGTCTAAAGACAGATGCTGAAGAGTCTTCTTGCTACTTTGGCTTGCCCCTAGTGGGTATTCCCGACGTTTGACGAAGCGTACCAGGTCATGGTATCATGGCTTCCCATCAGGCTCATTTTCTAAGGCAGCGCAACATGTTGGCATCTCCCTCACTTCTACCCTCAGTGGCTAAAGCGATGTTGTTTGTGCACGAGAAGTTCAGTTGGCATGCTATGGGGAATCGACGACTATCGGTAGCTATGATAACAACACCCACTCCATTTTCCGTGAGATTTTCTACGCCGTCAAAGAACATGATCTACCAATCATCTTTCTCAGCATAGTCTTTTAACCGCCTTTTGCGTCATATAGATGATCTCATATTCAGCCAGCAGGACTTGTCATCTGTAAATATGGCTTGACAAGTAAGGCTTCTCGAAGCTATACTTTAGATGATCTATTCGGGAAATCAACCATGTCATGTAATACAACATGTGTTGTTTGAGTCTTCGAGCGCTCCATGCCAGGGCGCAGCAAGTTCATTCTAACGAGGAGTAGTGCATTTCACACTCATTGAATTTCTCACTCAAGTAATAAATGGGCCACTAACGTCTCCCGAATTTAGCATGTTGTCCTAGAACGCATCCCATGGCATTGACTGTAACTATCAATTACACCAGTAAAGGACGTCCTGGCGTAGAAGGGACTAAAACTAGAGGACTCTGCAAATATGCTTCGATCTTTTCAAAAGATGCTTGGCAATCTTCATCCCATTCAGCATCTTCATTTTTTTTCTCAGCATTTTGAACATTGGCTCGCAAATGAGCGTTAACTGGCTGATGAAGTAGGCGATATAGTTGATGCACCCCAAGAAACTCTGTACCTCATTTTCTGTCTTGGGAGAAGGTAACTCCTGAATCGCTCTTACTTTGTCAGAGTCTACCTCTATGCCTCTGTTGCTGACAATGAATCCTAACAATTTCCCGGACGTTACTCCGAAAGTGCATTTGGTCGGGTTCAACTGTAACTAGAATTGCCTCAGTCTTTTGAAGACTTTTCTCAAGACATCCATATGATCTTGTGCTCCATGAAATTTGGCTATCATATCATCAACATATATCCCGACCGCATCATGTCATGGAAAAAAAGTGACAGCGGCACGCTGGTACGTAGCACCCATATTTTCTTTGGTCCGAAGGGCATCATTTTGTAACAAAAGGTTCCCCAGGGCGTGATGAAGGTCATTTTTCGCTATCTTCAGGAGCCATCTTGATCTGATTGTATCCCGAGAGTCCATCCATAAAGGAAAACATGTCATTATGGGTGACACTATCTACTAGGATGTCGATACGAAGGAGCAGGAAATCATCTTTGGGACTCGCTCGATTGAGATCATGGAAATCAACTCATATACGAACCTTCCCATCTTTCTTGGGCCCATGCCAGATGTTGGTGACCCATTATGGGTATTCGATAACTCTCAGGAAACCCGCGTCTAGCTGCTTTGCGACTTCCTTTTTTCAGAAGGGTGTCAGGACGTATCCTTCGGAACTTTTGCTTTACCGGTTTGAACTCAGGTTTCACTGCGATGCGATGTCCAGCTATACCAGGATCAAGACCTGGCATGTCTTCACCTGGCCACTCGAATACCTCTGCATACTTTGTACGGAGGGTGATTAACCTTTCTCTTTAAGGTTGTCCCAATCTTGACCATTTTCTGATTTTCACTGCTTGCCCATAAGTTTATCTCTTCCAACTCTTTCTGATGAGGGACCATTTCTTTCTCTGAATTTTCCACTAAATGAGCTATCCTGTGTGGAATCTCAACCTTGTCCTCAGTCTCAGAGGTGATCTCTTTACCTGAAAAGATAGTTTTTTTTTTAGGACAAACTGATTTAACATTCATCCTAAGAATAAAGAATGTGAAGAGTAAAAGCCTTTTGAAATAACAAAGAAAGGCGCATATATTTACAAAAAGGAACCTGAGTTCCTACAATAGAGTTTTTGCAACAAAAGCATGAATATTACAGACTGATACAGAAACACCATAGTTATCTTGTTATACACAAGCCCTTGGACTTCTTTACAGGCCCTGAGTTGATCCTTCCTTCCTAAACTTGCCAGTATGGAGGGCCGAGTCTGGTGACGCACCGATAGTGGGAGGGCTTTGATTGACACCTTCGGCGTGCTACACGTAACTTCTTCTGGCTAGCGCAATGGAGAGTTCCTCTTCAGAAAAACTTGACACTAAGGAGTCAATGACCTCTTCCTTTGAAGTAACGTTCTCTCCCCTACTACGTGGGGTCTGTCTTGGAAGAGGGTCGACGACTGTATTAGGTCCATTGGTCAACCTTTCGAAAGAGATCCATTCATTCTTCAGCAAGAGATTAACCTGTCTCTTAAAGGTAAGGCATTTTTCTATAGTGTGGCCCTGAGCTCTGACATGATATTCACACTTTGCGTTAGGGTCATACCATTTTGGGTATGGAGGTTGTCGGGAATGGGCTGGGATTGGCAAAATCTGTCCAGCTGTGAAGAGATGTTTGTAGATTTCCCCTGCAGGAAGGGGGAGGGGTGGTACTGATTTCTGGTTACCGCAACTATTTTGATTTCCTAGTTGACTTGGTGAGCCATGTGGTCTACGTCGTACGGGTTGCAGTATTTGCGATGTAGGTGGTCGTTTGTAGCTAAGCCGATGGGTGAAAAGGCTAACGTCTTCCTTCCTAGGAAGTGTGCTCGGAGGTGTTGTTTCTATCATGGCACTACCAACCCTTCCTAACTTAATCCTTTGTCCCGCCATCATGCTAGAAGGGCTACCATGGGAGAAATGCGACTGAGTCTGATTGCCCCCAAGAAGCTGGGATTTTGGCAGTTCATGGAAATACTGAGATTCTGAGTGGATCTTCTTTTTACCAGGATCAATAGTGGGCCCAGTCAGCGGAGGATTAAGAGATGCACCATTTGGGGTGCTTGCACTTTGCCCAATCACAGTGCCTGAGGTGAGCGCGGAATTACCGAAAAGATCTTGCCACTGCCATTGAACCCTGACAATAGATGGTGGTTGGGTCACAGATGGGTCAGAAGCACCAGGTAACGAGGTAAGTGCTACCCCATCCTGTTCTTTTTCGGTTAGCGCAGTGCTTGCTGTAATGGCCTGGATCTGTTCCTCAAGCTTCTCTACCCTTGCTTCTAGAGTCTGAACCTTTTCGGTCGTTTGTCGTATTTGAAGCTTGGTTATGGGGTGCGTGTGGGGAACAATTTGCCTTTTTGGAGCCATTTTTAACCTTTCACTTTGTTAGGATAAACAAGTGAAATAATTAGAAGTTATAACAATGATTAAAATGTATGCGTAATGTTATCCCGAGGCCTCCACACTGTGAGAGAAAGAGGGGTAAGTACGATAATAGCACTAATGCAAGCATCATAAAAAAAAATCGCAGACATGGAGAGTTACGAAAATAATTGAGACAAAATTATAAACAGAGAAAAATCACGAATGAGTTTGCATGAGAAAAGTTGCGGAAAAATTTACACACATGGAAAAATTTATCAATGTGGAAACTTGCGGGAAAAGTTGTACCCATGGAGTAATTCGCGAAGAAATCACCACACATGGAAAAATTGCAGAAATTATTACACGCGTGGAAAAATTTGACACGTGGTAAAATTGCGGAAAAATTTGACACATGTAGAAAGATTGCGAAAAAATTTGCAAACATGGGGACATTGCAAAAAACTTGCAAATATGGAGAAATTGCGAAAAATGTGACAAATTTGCCGATATGGAAATTTTGCAGAAAATGTGAAAAAATTGTGAAATCTGTTGTAAAATATGGGAAAATTTGACAAATCTTTTGTAAAAATGTGAATTTTTTTTTGAGACATCATTTGTGGAAATTTTGAGAAATCAGGTAGAAAATGGAAAGTTTTTGAGAAATCAGTAGAAAAAGTGAAACAAAGTCACAATATACGCATTTCTGTATGGGCTGGCTGTCTGCGTGGGCTTCAGCCCATGCGTCACTATCTCGCTGGGCCAAACGGCCCAGCTTTTTCCTTTGCTTGGGCGCTAGACGCCTAAGCCTTTTGTCCCACGCTGGGCCCAAGTGGCCCAACTTTCTTTTTAATACACGCGGGCATCATGCCCGTGTCCTTCTTCTTGGGCCAGCCTTGGCCCAAGATTAATTAGAACAGGGAGCCAATGGCTCCACTGTTCATTGTCTCTTTCCTTGCGTCGCCGGTTCCATTTCCGGCGACCAAGGAAAAAACTTGCACCATTATGGCCCAAAATTGGCCAGAAAAATCCTCATACCCGCAGCAACTTTTATATACCATTACAGCAGGAAAATTTAAATCAAAACAGTGTCAATTAATTCAAAAATGAATTAAAACTAAATAAATAAAAAGCTTAAACTTGGCTTGAATTGGCCAGCGATTGAGCAAACTAAAACACTATAATTATTCTACATATCACATATAATTTATTTAAAATCAAAACGGACATTTTTCCCATTAAAATACAAACGAACAGATTTTTAAAAGAAAACGACTAAAAAATAAGCGAAAAAGAAAACAAAAGTTTAACTGGGAGTAACTTCAACCTCAGGTTGAAGTAGGCAGCCGTTCGTGCCAGTGAACTGGCGCTAGAGAAGGAGAAAATATTTGTGAATGAGCTAGGAAAAATGAGGGAGGTAGCTAGATATTTATAGCCGATAATCGCGTGAGTTTGGCGAAGAAATAATGCGCGTGGACGAGACTGACTTGGGGAGCAAGGGAGGAGCAGTGTTGCAGTGGTTGTGTGGCTGAGGTTGGCTGGGAGATTTGAGGTTGCTGGTCGCGTAGGGACGGCGATCGAGGCGAAGAGACGAGGAGAAAGGAGGAGAAATGGGTTTGTGCATGAACCAAATAGAAAACATGCATGCCTACGTGGTAATTATCTCAACCATTTGATCTTGGTTGACTTTCAAAGTCAACTAGATCAATGGTAGAGATGAAGGGCTTGATTTATTAATTAATTATTCAGTTCAGGCCAACGGTACGAGCAATCATGCATAAAAATGAACAAAGATTCGAACCAAAATTGCTAAAACGTAGAATAAAATAAGCTAAAATAATTAGCATACAGTGAGCGACGAAAAGTTTGCCACATCGCTCGATAAAAAAATTACTTATAATGTGACATAAGTTCGAACAGAAAAAATGCTAAAATAAAAAATTGAACGAAACGCAACAAGATGGCCTGAGTTAGAATAATAATACAAAATAAGTAGCTATTGAGCAAAATTATTCGACCATTGGTTCCGAGAATTTCACTCGGAACCGATATGCGTTCGAACAAAAAAAGTGATAAAAGTGCGAAAAAACTATGCAATAAAATTTAAATGACATAGAGCGTGAAAATAAACATCAGATTGACAAAAATAAATAGAAGCATTATTTTCAAAAATTGATGATAAAAATGTGAAAAATGAAAATTTTAAAATCCAAAATCGGGTAGCAACACACTCTAAGAGGAGGTAATCTGTTGATGTCACTTTGGGAGGAGATAGATTTGGAAGCCATTGCGTGAATCGAGTTTTGACTGGACGTCCTGCAAAGATGTAAATTTAGATCTATACGGATATTAAGGGAAACATAAATTTTAGAATTGTTTAATGGCGACTTCCTTCACAATAACAAAAAGTGAATTACGAAAAGGTAAATGACGACTCCACTGGGGTGTAAATGCAAAAAGGTGTTATTTTAGGAGGAAGATGTAACGATGTTTTGAAATGTAACGATATCACTCTGGGAGGAAAATGTAACTGATGTCACTCTAGGTGGGGGAAATGCAATGCTGTCACTCTAGGAGGAGGTAAATGCAAATGATGTCACTCTGGGAGGAGGAAAATGCAGATGCTGTCACTCTAGGAGGAGGAAATGTAGTACGGAAATGTAAACGACGTCAATCCCATAGGAGAAGACGTGCAATGTGGAAATTAAACTAAGGTCACTCTAGGAGGAGGAAATGCGAATGATGTCACTCTAGGAGGAGAAAAATGCTGATGCTGTCACTCTGGGAGGAGGTAAATATAAAGCTGTCACTCTAGGAGGAAGAAATATAAAATGCGGAAATTTAAATGACGTCAATCCCGTAGGGTAAGACGCGAGGTGCAGAAATAAACTAATCGTCACTTTAGGAGGACGAAACGTAGATGCTGTCACTCTAGAAGGAGGAAATGTATGATGTCACTCTAGGTGGAGAAAAATGCAAATGATCACTCTGGGTTGAAAAAGTTTGTTGAGGATGTTCAATCACTCTAGGGAAGGAAGCCGTTCACTTTTGTTACCAGCAGCCTTGATACGAACCTAGAGTGCATCTGCATCCTGTTCAGGAGGTAACGACCCCAAGGACAAGACTTTCCCACAATTTACAGCTGTAAGCAATCCTCACCTGATATTAGTGTTTGCACTCATGCTTTGAAACAAGGTTAAGTGTTTTACGCTCATAAATATGCAATTAACATGGTATATAATTTCAAATTCGCAATGTCAATCCGAGTGAATAGACTTCAAATGAAGATGCACATGCATGGGCATTCTAATAATCGATGGGACTTTCACGAAAAATAATGAAGGGATATGAAATGTCTGGAAAGAAGTTTGTTTTAGTAAAGATGTGCTTTTCTGAAGGGTTTGAAGGTTTTTGATGAGTAACGCTTGTCGATTGGCCCTGACGAGGGTAAGGCGCACGAGTTCTTTCATTTTTTGCTGGGGGTGCTTTCTCGACAGAGTGCATGAGTTCTTGGATCCTTACTGGGACTGTTGTTTTCTCGTTGGCCAGGGGCCCTTTTCTCGAGTCTTTACTGGGGAATGTTTCCTTCGAGATTTCTTGAGTTGGTTCTGGGCCTTTTTTCTTCTCGAGTCTTCACTGGGGAATGTCGTCGTTGTTCTTTTCAAGATTTACTGCTTGAGTTGGCCTGAGCCCTTTTTCTCGAGTCTTCACTGGGGAATGTTTTCCTCGAGATTTCTTGAGTTTAGTTGTCCCTGGGCTGTGCTTGCCTCTGTTTTTAGATTGTTGTGTTCTTTGAACGCCTCTGAGCATTTCTCTCTTTTTCTTTTCTTTTGTCTTTTTTTTTCTTTTTTTTCTTCTTTTTTTTCCTTTTTTTTTGATATGAAATGCATCAGAGAGCAGAGAAAGTACAGCCTTTGTCTCGATCTCTTCCAGTTTTGCCTTAAAGCCTCGACCTTCATCTTTGGTTTTTTTGGCCTCTCTCCAGCGATCCTTTGGTGACTTTTTCCGTCTCTTTTGTCGTGAACTTGAACTTGGAGTGCTTTTTAACTCCGGCTAGCAATCTTAGTTGACACTGCTCCTTGGCTCTCGGGGTATGAGTGATAGCGATGGCACATGTGGTGGGAAGAGGGAAAAAATAGAAAAATGGAGAAAATTGTAAAAGTCCCATGTCATTTTACTGGTATCCCATGTCTAATGACACATGTACCCTGGATATTATGCGAATTCAACTAGCACTTAGTCAGGCACTTACACTCATGAAAAGATAAGACGCGATGGCTCGAAAATGCTTACTGGGATTTGTCTGAGCAAATCGTGGATATAAGAGCAAACAAGTAAGATCATGTATGATACATAATTTTGATGGATGCCTTACTTAACAGAGGGATTGAACATCCTCAACCTATGAAATGCATAAATATGCTATGAGAGTAGTATGGATTTTTTTTTATTTTAGCCGGGCTAAAAAAGATTTTTTGATTGATTGATAGTTTAAAACTAGGACGCGGGGGACGACCTATTTGCAAGAGTCCAACGAAAGTCTAAAAGGTGGCCCCCAGTGGGCCAGACGACCGTACCCAAATTAAAGCTAACAAAGTGAGCAGGAACGAAAATGAATTTTAATAAGGGGGGAAGAAAGATGGACTCCCCTGAAATGTGTAGCGGGGCTGCGAGGGCGTCTTCCACGAGCTTTATGCGGATGACAATGGCGTGATTCAAGTCCCTGCGAAATGAAGAGGGGACAACAGAGTAGAAAAGGAAAACCGATTCGAAAACAGAAATGACATAAGTTTTAGATTCTTCATTTCCTCAGCCCGGCTTTTCGAGGGTGCCTACGGTGTGGTCCCAGTTCAGGAATGCTTTGCTTAGAGGCTGATTGATTGGTTTCTTTTTTAGATGCTTTGCAGGAACCGCAGATCTAGGTTTGAGTGAGGATGAGATCCGCATTTTTGTTCATTTACTTACTGGCCATTGCTGAACTTTCGCTGATTTGCTCCGTGATAAGGGGAAAATCTTCTGTCCCCGAAATGTGCAGCGGGGCTGCGAGGGCGTCTTCTATGAGTCTCATGTAGGCAACAATGGGGTGATCCAGTTCCTGAAAAAATGAGGAGAGAAGAATGAGGAGTAAATGAAAGGCGATTTTTAGAAAGAGTAATGTGATTGATAAGTTTTAAGCTCTCCCTTTTGGACGGGCCATCCGTGGGTCGCCACGGCGTGACTTGCAACGGATGTTGGTTGATGATAGCTTTGCCTTAGATGCTTTGCCGCAATTCCCGTCTTGGTGCGGGTGATAATTGTAGTCTGGCTGTCCCTCTTCAGAGAGGAGTTTTGACACTTTTTGTAGCAAGAGATTGTGGATAAAATAAGTGAATGCGATCACCGTCAGTCAGCAGTTAGTGGTCCATAAATTAAAGGATTGATCTTCATCGTGTTGATCATGGTGCGGACGTTGAGAAACTTCTTGAATAAGACCACATTAAGTATGTTGATTGTGGTCCTGGGAGGACAGCTTTTCGTCGTGCTTCCTCTCCAGGAGTTCTGCCTGCAAAAGGCGCATTGGCGATCGCAACGTCTTGATGGTGAACTCCTCCGAATAGGCGAATGGAGATGGGAACTCATGCCACTAGCATTCCGACAGCTCGGTCGGCATAGGATGGGCTTTGTGACTTTGGTCCAGCATTTAGTCCTCGCTTAAACTGGATAATAGTATTGCTGCGAAATTCTGACGGTGCCCCACGGATTCTCGATGGATGACCCTTAAGTTCTTGAATAGTGTTACAGGTTCAGACAATCCTCTCGATGATCGGATGATAGCTTTGCGGGGTGATCTCCCTTTATGCATTCGGTTCTTTGAGACTGGTTGCAGGATGTGCTGGTAGTACTGTGAGATTTTTTTTTTTCAATTTAGATAGTGATTGGTTTTTAAAGTCTTTCCTGATTTGCTCTTTAAGGCGGCCTGTTGCGGCAATTCAGGAGCTGCTACGAGGGGGATTCCCTGGTCCTATCGTGATGATGAGATGAGGTGTGAGACATTATGTTCCTGCAAAACTTAAGATTGATTAGTGGCATTAGTCTAAACGTTGCGTCTTGTGTCTCGAACTACTCCTTGGGAGCCGCCAATACCATGCCTCCTTTTGTCATCTCACAAGTTTAAGAAAAAGCTTTAAATAACAAGTATTTCCTGAAAAAACTCATTTTATTAGTTCCGAATAAACATTTGGGCAGTATTGTCATGATAAAACTCTATGTCTTTGATTTGACGAGATGCACGGTCCGCGAACCCTTAGGCAAAATACATCTTGACGGCATCGACATTTACTGGTCTTGGCAGGTCATCCCCATCCATATTGGTTAGCATTAGGGCACCCCTCGAGAATGCACTTTTAACTAAATACGGACCCTCGTACTTCGGGGCCCACTTTCCTTGACTAGCCTCCTGATGAGGGATAATCTTTTTCAACACTAAATCCCCGGTCTTGAACTTGCGAGGTCGCACTTTCTTGTTATAAGCGTTGGCCATCCTTTGTTGATACAATTGCGCATGGCAGATAGCGGCCAAGCGTTTCTCAAGAATGAGGTTTAACTGCTCGTACCTCACCCTTGCCCAATCTGATTCTTCTACTTCTGATTCTGCCAGGATTCTAAGGGAAGGGATTTCTACCTCAAGAGGAATTACGGCTTCCATGCCGTAGACTAAAGAGTAGGGAGTTGCCCCCGTGGACGTATGAGTTGCTATCCGGTAAGCATGCAAGGGAAGCATGTCATGCCAGTCTCTATGAGTGACCACCATTTTTTGGATGATTTTCTTCAAGGTTTTATTTGCCACTTCGACTGCGTCTTTCATTTTTGGACGATATGGTGATGAGTTTCGGTGCTTCACCTTCCAACGTTGGCAAAGACCGTCGATCATTTTTCCGTTCAGATTAGTGCCGTTGTCTGTGATGATCATTTCCGGGACCCTATGACGGTAAATGATGTTCTTCTTAATGAATCGCATGGTTGTTTTCTGGGTGATGTTGGAGTAAGAGGCGACTTCCACCCACTTGGTGAAGTAATCGATTGCCACGAGGATGAAGCGATGACCATTAGAGGCTTTCAGGTGAATTTGGCCGATGATGTCGATTCCCCACATCGCGAAAGGCCAAGGCGATGTCATACTGAAGAGAGGGGCCGGAGGGACATAGAGATGGTCCATGTAAATCTGACATTTGTGGCATTTTCGGAAGTAGTCAATGCAATCTCGTTCGACGGTGAGCTAAAAATAACCTTGTCTCATTATTTATCTTGCCATCATATGCCCACTTGCGTGTGTGGAACAAACCCCTTCGTGGATCTTCGTTATGATTTTCTTGGCCTCAACCATGGTGACGCAATGAAGTAAAGCTCCATCAGCTCTCCTTTTATACAAAACCTCACCGTCGAGGTAGAAGTCTAAAGCCAAGCGTTAGAGGGTCCTTTTGCTAACTCGGCTTGCCCTCGGTGGATACTACCGGTTTTTGATAAATCGTACTAAGTCGTGGAACCATGGCTTCCCATCCGGTTCTTCTTCCAAGGTGACACAACATGCCAGTGTTTCCTTTACTTCTACTCTCAATGGTTGAAGCATTACTTCGCATTCTAACTTGAACATCGAGGCCAACGTGGCTAACGCGTCTGTGAAGCGGTTCTTTTCTCTGTCGACTCGGTCGAATTTGGTTTCTTCGAATTCCCTCATGAGTTGGGTGAGTAACCTCTGATAAGGGATGAGCTTGGAATCCCGACATGCTCTTGCTTCTCCGCTTGGGCCAGGGACAAAATCTAGCCCATTAATTACAAATGAACCAGGAATTAATTCCCAGCCCATCACTTAATTCCATTTTCCTTTCCTTGACTGGGCCAAGCCCAACTTCCTTTATTTGAAACAGCCAAGCCCGGGCTGTTCATCACCTTCATCCTCCAGCAGCGTCATTCCAGCGACGCCAACAACAACTCCAGCAAATGGGCGCAGCTCCTAACCAGATCAGCCAACGTCATCTCCTTCCTCCAGGCGACCCAGCATCGGCTAGCAGCTCCAGCAGCGCTCCCACGACAGCTCCAGCGACAACACAGTAGCAGCTCGGCAGCGGCGGGGTAAGAAACGAAAAATAAATATGCAGGAAAACAAGATAAAACACATTATAGCAAGTGATAGGTTTAAATGACAGGAATAAAAGGGGAAAGGAATTTCTTACCTTGCTTTCGCTAAGAGAGAGAGCGAGAATTGAGAGAAGAACAAGAGTGATAGCGTGAGAAGGAGAGGAAGAGCGTGTGTTGTGTGTATTCATCTCTATGTTGGTGCCGAGAAATGAGGAAGCTTGCTTACTATTTATAGGGAGTTAAGTCGGTGGTGAGCAAGGGAAAAAATAATTATGCAGATGAAGAGCAGCAAAAAAAACGTAAAATGGAGTGAGGTGGTGAAAAAAGGCAAAACGAATATGCATTTACATTTGGTGTCAGAGCCATGCATGCACCAAGGTGCTTAAATCCTTGGTCGTTGGATGAGGAGAAAAGAAAGGGTCAATTTTGATCAATGGTTGAGAGGGGTTGACTTTTGAGATATATTTAATATTTATTTCATTGGTTCGAACTATCAACACGAGGAATCTCGCTAGAAATGAATTAAATCCCGAACCAAAAATACTAAAACATGCAATAACATGAAACAAAATAAATAATAAACAGTAAATAAAGAAAAAGTTTGATTTATGGTTCGAATTTACTAGCTCGAAATACTTAAAAGTTCGAACAAAAAATAAATGCTATAGCGAAGTAAATTGAATAAAACAAAATGAGATGGCGCGAACGAAAATAATAGTAGATAATTATCAATTACAGAAAGAATACGTTCGATCCACGGCCCGATGAAATTTATTCAGGACCGATAGAAGTTCGAAAGAAAAGATAGTAAAAATACGAAAAAAACTAAAATGACACGAAATGGTACGAAATATTAAAATAAATAGCCTCAGATAAAAAATTGATAGAATTTCAATCTAAATAGGCTAATAATGCGATAAACATAAAGTGAGTCAAAAATCGGGTAGCAACACTTGGCCCAACCCATTTTCATTCTTTCCGAGATCTCGGTTGGCATTTTTCGTGTAAAATGCTCGCATACTTCATATGATATTTTTGTGATTTATGCTTTATTTTTCTCATATATCATATGCATGAAACGTGTAGCTTTTTTTTTTGTAAAAATACTCGTGCATTCCATTATGACTATTTTTCGTACTGTTACTTTAAAATTTTGTACCTATCAACTGTTTAAATTTCCGCAATTTATTCTCCGCAAGTTATCAACTGTTTAAATTTTCCGCAATTTACTTTCCGCAATTTAAATTCAGTCATTTAATTTACCTCCTATATGGTCGGTCGCATTTTTAATTTCCGCAAATCATCAACTGTTTAAAATTTCTGCAAATCATCAACTGCTTAACTTTCTGCAAATCATCAACTATTTAATTTTTCTGCAAATCATCAACTGCTTAAATTTTCTGCAAATCATCAAATCTTTAATTTTACGCAATTATCATCATATAAATTTTCGTATGCATTAAATCATCATTTAAATTTTCCTGCACTTATGAAATCATCATTTAAATTTTCGTATGCGTCAAACCATTATTTATTTTTCGCATACATCAACTGTTTATTTAATTCCTTGCGTGCTTATTTATTTTTTGAGCTAGAATTAAAATCATTTTCGTAAATATTAATCATATGCATGATATATAAAATTGCTAGAATTAAACTCAATCTACATGAACAACTTGTTTAATGACTCACTTTAAATGCCATGCTCATTTGTTTTAAATTTTGCTTATATTGACTGCATGTGTTTGGTGGCTTCGATCCCGCATCAGTTTATCATTTTAAAATATCTCTCATTTAAATTTGTACTCTGTTAGTAATCCATGATAGAATCACTTAGTAATTAATTTAATCATGCATGGCCCGATGATGAAAAAGAGGGTGCTAATTCAGTTTTACGGAAAATTCAGTCCCATCACGCTACGTTCAGGGATAATCGATCGATCTTGAAAATGGTAACTCCGTCCGAAAAGATTTTTAAAACGATAACCTCGTCCAACAATTGATTATTCCCGAACGGTCTCTACGGAAAAGACTAAAGTGACGATTCCTCTAAGGACCCCCTTTTAAAACACATTTTTATCAAACATCTTTTAAACACCTCTCTTATCAACCGGTAACCGTTTTCGGATGTGACTCGGGTGCCTAACACCTTCCCGAGTCCATAATACGACCCCGAACCTTTGCTCTTAGGTTTAGACCCTCTTTTTTTGTGCCTTTAGTTTTTATATTTTTATATATATATATATTTTTTATGCCATGACGATTAGATTCCCTAAACCTAGAGACAAAAATTAGGGTGGCGACTTAATTGCATGTTGCGAGGCGCCGTTTTACGCCGAGCATCGTAAGGTCTCGGATTCCTCGTATACTCGCGAATTTTTATTATTTTCAGGGAGGCGCGACAGTTTGGCGACTTCACTAGGAACCGTGGGTCGGAGCCGGTTTTATTTTTTTGAGGTGTTTATTTGTTTATTTACCCGCTTTGATAAATTGCTGATTTGTTTATTTATTCGCTTTGATATCAATCGTCATATGTATTTCATAGCGCCCTACACCCCGGGGACAATTACCAAATTAGGAGGGTAGTAGTGACGCCCTAGGACACATGTCCTAGGTAGTGTTCACCAATCCCAACTCGGATGAACCCTTAAAGATAGTCGAAAGGTTGCCTGATTCCGCAAGGAATCGGTTGACACTGGACGACACTTTAGGGACCTTTTCATGGTATCATCCGGGAACCGTTCAAGCCAGTTAGAAAAGTCGGAATCAGAGCCCCAACACATGCATCATGATCATATCTACTTTGTCGTGGCTCTATTTATCTTGTTACCATGATTTCCATTTTTCGTAATTTTTCTTTTATACGAACTGTAAATTTCTTACACGTACAGGTTACTTCGCACTTAAAATTTTATTTTTGTCCCACAGAACCCGTTTTGCTCATTCGAAATGTAGGCACCTACACTACTTTCACTTGATACTTTCGGGGGATGAAGTTTCGATGATCAGGCCGCAAGGGGAGACATGTTAGAACTCGGTTTCACCCCTAATATCACCACTAAGGTCAAAGTAGAGGTCACAATTTTTGACTTAACTAGGATTCGAAAGTTAAGAAATAAGTTAACTCAGGATGAGGAGACACAGTTTGAATGTAGTTACGGAAAGCTGCTGACCTTGGTTGATGTAGAGACTGATTGGGGTTGCATCCGGGCAACCCTAAAATTCTGGGATCCCTCTTATCGGTGCTTCTCTTTTGACAGAGGGTTAGACTTGACTCCTACACTAGAGGAATATTTCGCTCTGATGTGCTTCACATCTCCTATATGGGCCATATACTAGAACGTTCGACTCGACTCCTCCAGTGTCAAAATAAGGCTTGATAAGTTGTTAGGAATCACTACTCGTGTCAGAGAAGGGGACTACTTCTGGTGTTGGTAAGATATTGAAGCACGATTTCATTTGGCCAACGGGGAAAAACGCTTAAGGGTCTTGGCTTTCGCAATCGTAGGATTTGTCCTTTTCCCTAAAATGAAGAACGCCATCGATTTTGCAGTGGCCAATGTCTTTTACGAGATGGAGGCAAACGCCATCAATCCTCCAAGAGTCATCTTGGCTGAGACTTTTCACTCTCTGGACTCTTGTCGAAGGAAAGGGAAAGGAAGACTTACCTATTGAACCCAGTTGTTAACAGTATGGTTAGTCAGCCACTTCAAACAGACGCCAGATCAGTCCATATTCTTTGCAAGCTACATAAAATCGTCCCCTTTAATCAGACTTATCAACACAACGACCACAGATAAATGGAAAATGGAAAATAAAGATGTCTGGGTCGACAGATTCATAAACCTCTCGGGAGAAGACTTTAGTTGGCACGCCAAATGGTTGCAGGCCTCCGATCCCATCGTCTGCTGCGGACCCTTACCTTGGGTTCCTTTGATCGGAGCATGGGGGTGCGTTCACTATTGCCCCGCCCTCGTCCTCAGACAGTTTTGCATCATGCAAGTAATCCCCATGACATTCGGCATGATAAGGTCAAACCTGCCACACACCGGAGAAAATCAGAACATTCAGCAGTACGCTCAAGACTGGACTCACCCCTTTTGTCTCAAGGGACGTGTCACCCCTGCAACAACGATACCGGAATATCCACAGTGGAGGTTAATACGAGTTAACAGCAATGTCTTGCCCCGCCCGGAAAATGTCATGTGAGCGAAGGGAAGAAGAAGGGGAATCCCAGGTGAGCGAAGGGATGAATGTCATGGCTTACGCTCAAGTAGTGGAACAAATGTGAGCAGCGCAAGAAGAACTGGATCAGATGGCAGAGGAAAGGGATGATTCTGTAGCCCATCAATTTTACCTAGACGTCCAGATGAATGAGTTAGAAAGGCGTAGTAAGGACACTATCCGTATGAAAGTGGCCCTCAAGGACTTTAAGGAACATTTGAACAACGAAATCTGCAGGAAAGAAGCATCAAGTGCCATAATTGAAGACAAAAATTCGGTGATAAGGATCTTGACTACTCGCGCAGACTTGGGAGATAGGAAGAGCCAGGCATTGTAAAGCCGGATTACCATTTTAGAGGCCGAGATAGACATGCAAAAAGGAGAGATGGCCTCGATGGAATACCTTTGGCAGGAGCAAGAGGATCCCGACTTCCAGGGTTGACACCTTCATAGAAAGACTCGAATGTCGACAACCCTTTACTTTTTTCATATAACTATGTTCCCAGATTTCATCTATTTAGCCATTTTTGATGAATTTAGGTAGTTGGCAAGTTTACCATATTTTGTAAACCCCTTTTAATAAAGTCGTACTCTTTCAGATATTTATTAAAGCGCCTCTACTTTCTATATCATTTGTCCATCCAATACAACTCAAAAGACCATCGCAAAAAGAAAAGAGAAAATCCCTCCGGAATAAACACAATCGTTTCACCAAAATTTCAAAAACAAAATTCTACCAAATACTCAAAACATCCGAATATTTCTCACCCATGGTCATGTCCTCCTTGCTCATCACAAACTCCAAATTCATAATATGGATCATCATCCCTCTCCTCGGATGGATTCACCGGGCATCAGGCCTTGCATCGTTTGAAAGCATAGTGTAAAAAGAGATCTTCCTAGCATGGCGGTATTGGTTGCCCCTGCTGATTTTGTTTTCACTGATAGCATCCCAGATTGCTTCATGGCATTTGGAATGAATAGCAGCTTCCTTCGTATCTTGTCGGGATGTCTCGCCTCTCCAGCCGCCCTAAAAGTATCAAGTGAAAGTATAGCCAGAAAAGTGAATGAGCAACGTTGAGGCCTTGGGATTGCACCTCATTTGCATACAATCACCTGTAATTACTCTTTTTTCTTTATTTCTTTTTTCAGGTTCATGATAGCTCCTTGATAACAATTAAGGAAACGCCAAGGGTACATTCGTCTTCTCACCTCAAGTCAAAACCGGATTCCTGTAGACCTTGACTGACAAATGGCACCCGGCTGCCGCCCCCGTTAGGCCAAGGACCCTGGGATGGTCGACATCAGCCGGGGGGGACCCACTCGGTGTCATCCCATCCCAGGATATCCCGACAGCACCCACGGGCGATATCTCGACAACAATATCCACCTGCTGACGTCATCCTATACGGACCAGCTAACGTGTGCTGACATCATCCTGGGCGTTATCTCCCCCTTTGATAACGCCCACCCCCGGGGGTAACAACCTTTCTTTCTTCGGCTATAAATACCACACATTTCTAACTTTGTATATCTATCTTGCTCCTCCAGTAGCCGCTGTTTTTCCTCTCGCTCCTGTGAAAGTCGGGCCTCGGAAGCGGCAAGGTCAGCCGTATTTTGTGATGCGCGCTCAGTGTAGTGATGAAATTCGAGGAATCCAGTGAAAAGTTTGGTGCGCAGCAAATCGGCTTGCTCTTGGTCTCCCCTAGCGGCGAAAGTGTTTCGTTCCTCAGGGGACATTAGCATGTGTGCAGCTAAGAATGAAGCAGTAATGGCTGAGTTATCGCCCCCCATGGCCGCAATTCCTGAACTACGAAGTGAAGTCATATCCACTTGATGGGTGATCGGCCTAGTGGCGTTATATGAGCTCACATCGACCATAAGAGTGGACACTGGTGTCCCCTCCCCGAAGCGCTTAAGCATGGAGACATCAGAAGGAACAAAGACCACTGCGGGAGGAGAAGGAGGCTGATTCGAAGCGAAAGCCCCCTGAGGCCCAACCACTTCACGAGGCTGGTCCAAAGTAGAACCTCCCTGAGGCATGAATGATCCCTAGGACTGATAGGCGGAAAAACCCGATAGATCATCAGCATGGACCACATTGGAGGAATAGTGAGGTACTTCCAAGCCAAATGAAGGTGGGGAATTCTCGAAAGGTCCAGGCATGGGCACTCCCTCAAAAATACTACCAGCCTGACCCGTGGAAGGTGCAGAAGAAACAAGGACGGCTTGAGACCCCATCCCGATATCCACCTGAGTCGGGGAAGGGGTCGGGCCTACCTCGTTGGACCTTTTCTTCTTCCTTGGCTGAGAAAGAATACGCCTCAAGTCCATATTACCTCGTGAAGGCGTAGGAGTAGAAGTACGAGAGGTAACCTATGAAAAAAAACAAAAAAAAACTAAAGGAAAGACAGAAAAAGACTAAACGAGCAGCACAAAAGAATAAGACAACAGTAATTGTTACCGCCTCAGCGCTAGGTGCTTCCGAAGAGCCGGCCGTATCTGAAGAAGGAGAAATTAGTGGATGGAAGGTAGTAACGCTTCTTGTCTTCCTTTTCTTCTTTCCCTTCCCGGAAGCCTGCGCGCAACTAATTGGGGTGGAGGAACAACGATTGATATAACCGGAACACCGATCGGGATGGTGTTGGTTTCCGCGTCAGCTGAGGCAGAAGTTGTTGGGGGAGGAACTAAGACGGTGACAGAAGGGGTAGCTGAAGCGGTGGCGGTATTAAGAGCCGCGGCCGCTTCCCTATCTCGAAGTCTCTTTTGGCGTCTCCTAACGCTCTCTGGAACATAATTCGGATCAGTCACTGTAAAAACGCAAAGCAACGCCAGCGTTAGTACTGATACTAAAAGTCAAAGATTGACGCGATGCTCACGTCTAACGCAGGCTCTAATATCGGTCCCGCAAGCTAAAAGGCGGGTGTGAACGCTGATGTCCAGACTGAGCAATTTATCAAACCCATCCTGATCTGTCTCGTCAAGAGCCTCTCGACACCAAACCTTGTCCTTAACGTCCTGATTGAAACCAGACCGCCACCATGACTCCGGAAGTTCAGGAGTCTCAACCACAAAAAAACTGCTCTTTCCATTTATCAACGGAAGACTCCAGGTGAAGGAGTTTCCAGGTAAAGTTCTGGAGCGAATCATCAGTATAACGGGGTGATATCGCTATCACACCCCGATGATTATACATCTTGAACAGAGACTTCAGTAATGCAAGGGAAGGAGATGCAATTCCTTTGTACTTGCAGAGTTCTAGAAATGCATAAATGCCACAGTAAGCATTTGGGGCCAGTTGAATAGGGTTCAAATCCAGAGAAGTAAGCAACTCTTTAATGAATGGGTCAACCAGAAACCGGAAACCATAACGGAACATCTGGGCATACATAATTCTGTGCTTACCGATCAGAACGCTATTCAGGCGTAAAGACTCAGAAGCGACGATGGCCTTAAAACCCTCAGGGAGGGTGGCACTATGATCTGACAGATGTTTATCAAGAATGGCAGAAGAAGTAATAGTACTGACTATGGTTTCTATCTTTTCTTCGACAACTGATTTAGAACCAGAGGCACGAGTTTTTCTTTTTCCCATGGTGAAAAAAGGAAATGAAGATGAAGAGCGCAGTAAGAGAAGTGAAGAAGTACCTCTTTAGAAGAAAATTGAATGCCCAGAAGATGAAAACCAGAAATGTGAGATGATTTGAGAGGATGCAGAGAAATAGATTGTCGAAAGTAGAAAAAGAAATAAAGTGGGGGGTTTTATAACCCTAAGAGGCTAAAAGAAATGACTGTTGGAACAGTCGTGACGCGCGTGACAGGCGAGAGCAATGAGTATAACCCTAGAAAGGAGAGAAGACGCTTTGGTCCTATCAAATCACGCTAGCCCTAGCATCCTAATTAGCAGACACGTGTCCTCAAACCATCATGATCCTTCGCTCATATTAATGAGGGGATTCTGAGCATTAAATGCTCCAAAAAAACAGAGTTACTTTATCAGATAAAAGTCAAGCATGATGACGTAATCAGCAAACATAGCGCCAAGAAGTAAATTAATAGTTATCCAGAGCGGAATGACAGTCGTTATTATGTAAGCGTTATCAGTTGTTACAAGCCAAATAAAACCAATGCTGAAAGGAAAATAAAATGAACATTTTCAAACGCTGCCTAGCTTCCATCACAAAAGAACTCCTTTATCGCCCCCGGCGTTTATATCCTTCAGCTTCTCGAAGGCATAGTCAGCTATCTTAGCGGGATCGAAAGCCTTGCTGCGATAATAATCTAGAAATCCAGCAGCAAAGGCATGTATCGCCTTGTCCTTCCAGCGTGACATCTCATCAGGCACCTTCGCTAGCTTTGCATCACGGGCTGATATCTCCTCGCGGAGGAGAGAGTTTCTTCTGTCGGCAGCCACCAGTTCTGCTTCCAGAAGTTCTATCTTAGCTTTCCCTATCGACTTCTCCCTGGCCAACTCAGCACGGCAGTCGTCAAGCTCAGCTTTGGTATCGCTTCGAAACTGTGTCAGCTCCGCCACTTGAGAGGGGGAACCTCGAGCCTTGTCACCCTGGATATCGAGAAATTAATTCAACATGCGAAAGCTGGCCAACACGTTATTCAAAGCGCGTTCGTGATGGACCTCCAGAGGAAGCTCTGACGTTTCCTCCCTATCTTCAGCAGACCCAAATATCGCACCCACAACATAACCCACCGGCTCACTCCGGGATAACGGATCCGATATTCCCAGTGCACGAAGTCCGCTAGTGCCAAAGGTAGACAGATCCAAGCGATAGGAGGTGGCTCCTTGAGGGCCTTGAGGAGACTGATTGGCAGTAAAGGGAGGAGAACGGCTTCCAGCAGAACCCCCAGCTCCTGAAATAGAAGTACAGAATAATGGCAGAAAGCCATTTAATAGAGGGTCAGGGGTGACGACATGTTCAGGATTTAAGGCGGCAACGTCGGGGATAAAAGAAGAGATGGGGAAGTCAGGGGCGGCAGTTGAAGGAGGAAGGTTGACCTCCGACGAAACCTAGGGAATATTAGGAGGAAGGTCGGTTGACGCCTCAACTGTTACAGCGACCCTGGAAGTACTCACACCGCCAAAAGAGCCAGCCCCAGTAGCCAGGGTTTCGCCAGCTTTATTCAAAGTAGCTGCGGCGATTGGATTGCTATTTCCCATGCGTAGCTTCTTCCGCTGGGATGCAGAAGCGTGACGAAGCCCAGAATCATTATCCATGTCCTCGCTGTCGCTGTCGGGTATTTCAGTCTTAGGGCAATTTGGAGTCGCTCCTGGCCGAATGGGTAACCAGTTCTCGAGAAAATGGGAGGAGTGGTTAGAGATGCCGCGTTTGGCGACAATCTTGAGTCTTTTTCTTTTTGGAGCGGCGGGGTGACTGGAACTCTCAGGCGGAGGAGATGGCGGTAGTAACTGCAGTGGCCTCACATCCAAAGGAACGTCTTTATCGCCCGACAGTTGGTTTCCAGCATCACCTGCCGACAAAACACATCAGAACAGTGAATTAGCTGAGACAATAACTAGAGAAAAGAAACTTACTTATAATACACTTCTCTATGAGCCTGTGCAAGGCAAACTCTCGAATGCGATAAGACGATTTCAGCTCCAGCAGCACGTTTGTTTGTCGAAGCTCTTCCTTAGATACTGTTGACGGGTTCATCCAAATGGAGTCGTTAAGACACCGATTGAAACCCCTGGGCCAAGGACGGAAAGGCAAATTCACAATGAAGAAACCGCTTTTCTAATCGGCCACAGTTTCTTCGAAACCCTGGAATCTCTGCCAGAATGACTGCACCAGCACGTCATTCCATCTTGGAGTGATATCTACCACACAGTTGCGGCACCTAAAACTAAAAAATTTGCGGAATAAATTGATATACGGGACAAGGATACCCCGCAACTCGCAAATACGAATGAAGGCCGAAATCCCGCACCAAGAAGGAGGCGTAAGCTGAGCTGGGTTAATGTCATATCGAACTAATAATCTTTTCACCGCTTCATGGATAGGAAAGCGAAAGCCATAAAGGAACATGTCAAAGTATAACATCCTATCGGCCCCCGATAAAGGATCATGAAGCCGGCAACCGGCATCGGGGATTCTAACAGAGCAACCTGGAGGGAAAACGATACCATTTTCCTCCAACTTTGCCTCCAATACCGCTTGATCAACAAAAATACTGGGAGTTCTCTCAATTTCTAAATCTATGGGCTGCTGAAAAATTTGAAGACTCCTCAGAGACCTATTTGTGGCCAAAGGCCACTGAGAATCTTTGGGCATCCTAGATGTACTCATAATGAATCAGTAAGAAGGAAATCTGAAGAAAAGAAGCGAAGTACCTTGAGCAGAAGGCGGTGGACGAAACCGTCGGCGCCGATGAGCGGTGGTTGTAGCTTCTTTGAGAACAAAAACTAGAGAGAGAAGAAAGAAATTTTAAAGCGCAAGCAAAGAGTATTAAAAGAAAGCAGTTGCCCCTTTTAAGGCTAAGTTCGAGAAATGAACAACCTGTAAAAGCGGGACACGCCCCAAAGCAAAAGTGACACGTGTAAAGACCTCAGAAGGATATTTATGTCTGGGCATTTATATCTTCTAGAGGGGGTAGTTACTGACAAACAGTTGCAAACGGTTACGTCAAAGCAACAGTCATCTTCTCAGCGATAGCCATCCAAAGAGGAGCTAACGCCCGAGCATGCAGAACTAAAAAGGCAAAGCATCATTTCATTTAATAATAAGCCATACGACATCTACAAGGGATTGCCAAGGGCGAAATCAATCATCGTCAGGCCAGTAAGAGGGCCAGTACCATTATTCCTTGTCTGAAGGAGCAAACTCCTCATCAGCGAAAGGAGGGGATTTGTCAGCCTTTCGCCCTGGACTCGGCATTAGTGGTTTCGATTCCTCTCTGATAGTAGAGGATGCCGCCTTTGTGACGGTATCGCTTGAAGGAATTTCCTCCTCAAACCAGTCAGCGGGAGGAAACAATCTTTTGCCCTCACAAAATGAAAGGGCTGAGGAAGAAGGATACCAGCCAGTAGTATCGAAATGTGCTCTCTTCTTCGACTTCTTCCAACCTCTGCAATGTGGCAACCGCCTCTTCCAGCATGGCGGTGAAGGGGGATTGTCGGAATCTGGGGTAGTGGGAGGAGTCGGGCGGGATTCTCGCTCATCAGAGACCTGATCATATGAATCGGCCATGGGAGAAGAAAATTAGTAGCAGCAGAAAATATGAAGAAGAAGATGAACAGGAAAAAAGGAGAAGAACTCCCCATAAATAGATAAAATGGTGAGACTCTTGCAATTTCTCAAGTGAGAAAAGGATAATTTAATGCATCTTGAGAAGATCAACCATGATGGCGAATTCAAAATTCTTTGATCACGCCTGTTGAAATCTCTCGACGATCAAGAAGCATAGAAAAACCGCCCAATCAGTTATTGTTGAAGGGACGACGCGTGATTAGCAGAACAGTTTGCCTAAGCAACTAAACCACCTGGCAGATAAAAGAGAATAAATACTGCAAATATCTGATCCATGTCAGACTCATTTTCAGTTGGGCTGGCATAGCCCTCAATTAAAGCAAGAGCTGATGCCTTGAAAAGAAGGAAAAAATATCACAGGGCCAATAACGGAAAGAAGTTTCATTACGGCCTAACGGCCTGAATATACGCCCGCATACATAAAATATACAAAGGGAAAACAAAAGAGAAAGCGGAGCGGCAAGCATTCAAGCTCGGGACCCGGCGTCATTGTCGTCGTCCACCAGCAGGGTAGGAATATCCCTCAAGGCCTCTTCCACTAAAGTCAACTCAGAAGAGGTGCTCCTCATACTCCTCAGGCAGCAGATCAGCAGATCCTTCCTCTGCTGCAGCATGATGATAGCTACCTCAATACTGCCGACGGCGACGGCGACTGCCAACTTGGAGACATTCCCAATTGGATTGAAATCCTCCATGGTAGCAGCCCCGATCCTGGCCTGAATTGGGGTCATCATTCCCCGGAGCTCCAGGACATCCTCGCCGGACTTCGTCATCATGTTCTCCAGGAAACTGATGTCACCCTAAGTAAGATTTTTTAGGGTTTAGGCCTTGGAGATGAGAAAGTTTCTAGTGAGATCTTCCATGAGAAAATGGCAAAGGGAGGGCAGAGAGAATGGGAAGAATTTGCAGAAAAGGATCACATTTATAGACCCGAAGTAATAGCTGCGCGCCAAGGCGTGCACCCTGAAAATCGAGCCGCAATGTTATCCCAAAGTGGTTGAAGGGAAGGGCCAACGCGGACTCCTGGTGAATGCCCGAGATGCTTGAATTGAATATGTATCAGGGAGCGTAAGACCTCACAACTTGAAGACAGCCTGCGGCGTAAAACCGCGCCGATATTACAGGTAGCTCCTAGTAGCATAAAACCGCATCAATATTGCCGGTAGCCCTGGCGTAAGACCGCTCAAACTGTGAGCAGCTCCTGGCGTAAGACCACGGCAATATCACAGGGCAGCTTGCCGCATGGCCAGATCCTATGAGTTTGAAGGGAAACAGCAACACCAAAAATACCCCGATATGAGTGGGTGAAAACCCCTAAGGGTAACTAGTACTTGTCATTACTTGTTATTTTCGCTAACATGACAGCACCACATTTGAGAATGTGCAGGAAAAGCATGAACATATCGCCCTCAGAACGATAGCAGAAGCCTCGGGGAAGACCTGAGCTATCGCTAGCGGACGGACCCTCTTCCCAGTTTCGCTATCGTATGTCCGGTGCAATGGAATTAACAAAGGAATCAGAAAAACTCGGTAATCTTTCCCAAAGCTGACACGACACAAAGGGAGTAACGATTCCTCCAGAGGCCGAGAGAGGCAGCCCTTGGTGAACAATCGGGCTCGTTTTCAGTTGGGCTTATGATAACAATTAAGGAAATGGCAAGGGTACATTCGTCTTCTCACCTCAAGTCAAAACCGGATTTCTGTAGACCTTACTGACAAATGGCACCCGGTTGCCGCCCCCATTGGGCCAAGGACCCTGGGATGGTCGACATCAGCGGGGGGGGGGGGGGGGGGGGGGGGACCCACTCGGCGTCATCCCATCCCAGGATATCCCGACAGCACCCACGGGCGATATCTCGACAACGATATCCACCTGCTGACGTCATCCTGTACGGACCAGCTAACGTGTGCTGACATCATCCTGGGCGTTATCTCCCCCTTTGATAACGCCCACCCCCGGGGGTAACAACCTTTCTTTCTTCGGCTATAAATACCACACATTTCTAGATCGAGGGTAAGGGTTAATTCTCTACCAAAATCTCTACCAAATTTCACAGTCGTACTAACTTAAGCTTCGGAGTGTCTACGCCGGAGTCCCCCTCCGGCGCCCTGCAGGTACGACGGACAACTATCACAACGATTCTAGACAGCCACAAATCTCGACTCCTCTTCCCCAACAGTCCGGATCTTATCACTCCTCGAAAGTAAGCTACTCCGCACAGGCTCCCCATAACTAGACTTCAAAAATGAAAAATGGCTGAACATGCTAAGGCCGATGAAGTACTAACAGCCAAAATCGTAGAGTTAGAGGAACAAGTTAAGATTACTACAGAAAGGGCAGCTAGGGCCAAAAAGGAGAGAGATGAAGCTACCGCCGAATCCCCACCGGGTTTTTATCCCACTCAAACAGCAGGACCTCTCTCTTCGCTCGCCGTCGCTGGACCTTCAGTACCCCAACCACTTTCTGGTCCCGGGGGCCAATGGAAATGGATTAATCCCTTCATTGTGCCCACCCCTACAAACCCTATGGTTAACACGGGTGAAGAAATTGCCACATCGCTTCAACGCCTTTCGACCAACCCTGTTGTGGACTCCGGTAAAAGTCAGGCCCACCTGGAAGCCTCGTATCTCGCTCTACTTCTAAGTCATTTTACTCCAAGCACAGTTCCCGGACCTGTGGGAATTCAGGCTCCTTCTTCCTACCCAGTACAACCTCAGTTCTCGTTGGAACCTCTACTACCTTTCGGTTTTAACCCCATTATGGCCGAGAAACTGAAAAGTGACAGATTGAATCTGCTCGAAGAAAGACTCAGAGCGATCGAAGGGGCTAATCCATTTAACCCTACTGGTCCCGTCGATATGTGCATGGTCCCCGAGATCGTTATACCACCAAAGTACAAGATCCCCGACTTTGAAAAGTATACTGGGGTCGAGTGTCCAAAGACCCACCTCAGAGCATATTGCAATAAGATGGCAAAGATGATCCACAACGAGCCATTGTTGATTCACCTATTTCGAGAAAGCTTAGCCAAACACGCCCTAACTTGGTATATGGGTCTAGACAGAGCCAGGAACAGGACGTGGAGGGACCTGTCCGATGCCTTCTTCAAACAATACAAATTCAACATGGAGGTAGCTCCCGACCACGCCGACCTGCAAGATTTGGAAAAGAAAATCGGCGAGTCCATGAAAACCTATGCTTAGAGATGGAGAGAGTTGGCTTCCAGAATCTCTCCTCCTTTAAGTGACAAGGAACTCTTGTCAATTTTTGTGCACACCTTCAAAGCTCCCTACTACACCTACCTGATCTCGAATCCGTCAAACAGTTTCTCCGACATGGTCCTAATTGCCGAAAGAGTCGAGCAAGGGATTAAGTCCAGACGAATCATAACTTCGGTACTAGAGTCTGCACCAAAGAAAGCGCTTGTCGTGAAAAGAGATGTTGGATTTGTCGCTCCCCAAGCTAATCACAGGCAATCATTTCCACCACCTCTGCCTTATCTATCGCCACCGCCCTATCATCCGCCGCTGCTATATCAACCCACCTTCTTTCCGTTTGCCTCACCACCCGTTGCTAATATCGCGCCTCAAAATCCTACACCATCTCCACATTTCCCACCACCTCCAGGACAAACATTACAACCCATACAACCTAAGCCATATAACCCACCAAAGGACCAAAACACGTCAAACAATCAGTGGAACCGAGAGCCATTGCCTCCTCTTCCTCTTCCCGCGGGAGAAATCTACAAACATCTCTTGGCAACCGGACAGATCGTACCAGTTCCAGCTCAGCTCCAATTTCCTCCTTACCCGAAATGGTATTATCTCAACGCAAGATGTGAATACCACGCTGGAACCCCGGGTCACACTCTGGAAAACTGCTTCGCCTTTAAAGCAAAAGTTCATCACTTGATCAAAAGTGGATGGGTCTCTTTCGAAGGGTTATCTAAAGGACCCAACACATCCACCAACCCTCACCCTAATCATTCTCAAGGAAATGGAGGGGTAAACGCCATCTCATTAGGTGAAAGCGACGACCCTCCTTCTTTGGTATCAAGTTGGCCACAAGAATAACTTTTCCTGGCCTTAGCTCGAGGAGGGTATATACCATATTAGAAAATAAATCTAAGTCATTATGTGTACTGCAAGGGAAACAATGGTCATTAGATCCAAGGCTGCGAGTTGTTTGCAGGAAAGGTGAGACAACTCTTGGGTTTCGGAGTAATACAAACCCAGAAAGCGACCCACGGGAAAGGATCCATTAATGCCATCGGAGGTGAATTTCCTAACTTGCATTCGCATAACTCCAAAGGAACCCTACCCCCACTCCAAATCATCCAAAAGAAAAGGTCGACCTCGTCATACAAACGATTCTCCATGCGCCGCGATGAGGGCGACTGTGAGATTGACACCATAGGCCAGCCTTCTGGGAAATTCGACTATCTTGTCAGGTATTCTGCACCACTCTCCCACTCTAGTGCAGCGTTATTACCATCCTCTTGGGAAACCCCATATTCCAAATCGTACCCTTCACCGACATGGTCACCTCCCTCGTTTCCTTTGAAGGAAATCTACGCAAGTCTCCTAGCAGGCGGGCAGATTACGCCATCCCCGCTCTCGCCTCAACCAACTCCCTACCCTAGTTGGTATGATCCAAAGGTTAGCTGCGAATATCACGCCGAAGCCCGAGGACACTCTCTGGAAGACTGTTTCGTCTTTAGAGAAAAGGTTGATCATTTGACCAAACGTGGACGAATCTCTTCCAAAGGTCTAGCAAAAGGTCCTGACGTGGCAACCAGTCCTCTGCTGTACCATAATCCGGGGGTGAACGACATTTTTACTGAAGAAATTGATGATTCTCTCCCTTCAGTGAGGGAAGCACCCAAAGAAGAACTTTTCTTTGCGTTGGCTAAACGGGACACCTGCCATACCCAGAGAATAATCAGGCCCTTTGCCTATTCTGCCAAGGGGAAAGCAAGCACGAAATCTAGGATTGCAGACTTTTTTGGCAGAAAGTCAAGCAACTTACAGCATTCGGGATCATTCGGACCGAAGGGAAAACCAGAGGAGCAATCAACGCCATCGAGGACAATTCTCCAGCACCCTATTCCTTCGAATATGTGGCCCAAACAGGGAATACGGCCACGAACCCACGCAAAGTGGTGTTCATATTCGCTGTAAATACTCCTAGCCAAGACTTACACGCGGTCCCATTTAGCTACGGATACATAGTGGTCACCACTCCTCCTGTCGCCGCACCAACAGGGCTCGCTATCGGTGAAACCTCTCATATCGGGGGCATGACCCGCACCGGAAGGTGCTACATATCGGAGGAAGTAGAGAAATAACGACAAGCCAAAGGAAAAAATCCTTTGGTCCACGAAGAGGTAGTAGAAGAAACGCAAGGGTTGAACAAACTTATAACCGAGGACGAGACAGCTGAGTTCCTCAAAATCATGAAATAGAGCGAGTTCAGCATCATCGAACAGCTAAAGAAAACCCCGACTCGCATTTCCATCATGGAGCTAATCCTTACTTCAGAACCTCATCGCCAAGCTCTCTTGAAAGTCTTGAAACAGGCATTCGTAACCAAGGATATCACCACGGAAGGGGTGGAAAACCTCATCGGAAGAATTCAAGCCCTAAGTAGCATTTCCTTCTCCGAAGGAGAAATCGACCCGCAGGAAGAGGTCACAACAAAGCCTTGTATATCACAGTAGAATGCAAAGGACATGTCATAGCGAAGGCTCTGATTGATAACGGGTCTGCACTGAATTTCATACCCAAGCATGTCCTTGAACAACTACCGATCGATCTTTCTCACATAAAACCCAGCGGGATGATGGCAAGGGCTTTCGACGACACCACTCGAGAGATCATCGGGAATTTTGAATTGGATATAGTCATCGGGCCCCACACTTTCGCCTTGATATTTCAGATCATGGAAATCCAACCCGCTTACAGCATGCTTCTAGGATGGCCATGGATCCATTCGGCAGGAGCCGTCCCTTCTTCCCTACATCAGTGCCTCAAGTACGTCAAAGACAATGCCCTCGTCACAATAAAGCTAGAGGAAGCCTTAATCTTGGCCAAACATTCGTCCGTGCCTTACATTGAGACTGCTGAAACCTTGGAGAGTTCTTTTCAAGCCTTCAAAATCATCAACGCGGATTGGATCGAGGAAAGATCCCCCGTTTTCGAAGCCTCAAATTCTGAAGTGGCCGAAACAACCACTAAGTTAATACCAGAGGGAAATTTCCAACTGGCAAAAAGGCTCGGGGCCAAGTTACAAGGCTTAAAAGGCTTGGCATCTCCAAAGAGCTTCGTAGACCGCTTTGGTTTAGGGTACCAACCCAGCGAGGCCGATTTTGCCAAAATTGCCCAAGAAAAGAAAGAAAAGCAGCTGGCTAAGATATTTGGACGTTTTGTGCCAATTGGTAAAATACAGATCCCCCATATCAGAACCACGTTCCCCTTCGCAGCTGAAACCATCAATGAAAGCCCGATCAGGGTATCAGACCTCCTTATTTGCACTCTAGGAGAAGAAGAATCATCGCCTAGTTCAGTCATTTTCGTAAAGAAGTCAGGGCAGTCTGTATGCAACTAGGCCACCACCATGCTTTCGGATGTCTTTCCGTAATTACTCCTTTTAAGAAAAAAATTGATGATAAAAATAATAAAAATAATGTGTGCACATTTTTGTACGAAAACATTTTTGTAGGGACTCACGTTCCCCTTTGTTAAATATCAATATATGCAATTTTTGTTTTAAAACATCTCTTCTTTTTTGCATTTTATTTTCAGGATGAATATTAGTTCGGATTGTCTTGATAAAACCTATGTCTTTACTGGCGAAGAAATTATCGCCGCAACCGAAGACGAGGTCGAAATCCCTTGCGAATTGGCCCATTTACTGGAAAGTTCGGAAAAGGAAATAACCCCTCATCGGGAGGAATTGGAAGAAGTAAATTTGGGGGCAAGCAATGAGAATCAGAAGTTGGTTAAGATCGGAACTACTCTGGACACGACTCAATGAGAAAGGTTGATTTCCCTCCTCAAAAACTACTCGGACGTGTTCGCATGGTCATACGCAGATATGCCAGGTCTTGATCCCGGGATAGTTGAGCATCGCATCCCGTTGAAGCCTAGGTTTAAACCTGTCAAACAAAAACTCCGGAGGATGCACCTAGACATCCTTTTGAAAATCAAAGAAGAAGTTACCAAGCAACTAGATGCGGGTTTCTTAAGAGTTTCCGAATACCCAGAATGGATCACCAACATAGTGCCAGTGCCTAAGAAAGATGGGAAAGTCTGCATGTGTGTGGACTTTCGGGATCTTAATCGAGCCAGCCCTAAGGATGACTTCCCACTTCCCCATATTGACATCTTGGTGGATAGTGCCGCCAGTAATGACATGTTCTCCTTTAGAAGATGTCTCCCCACCAAGAGCAGTCAAAGAGCGGACCAGGAAATATTTTAAGATGGTTCTTCATCTGCTACAATGAGTTGGCCTCCTTGCAGAAGATACTGCATTTGCAAACAACCAGTTTCAAGCTATGATGGAACCGTTAGAAATATTTGCAGCAACACTCTCATCCAATTTTAGTGCGGATGATGCTAGATTAGGATCATACAGTCGATTCCTTGCTGGGGAACCTGTCAAGTCATTTAGCTGCTGCTTGCTGTACACACATCTAGAGAAGTCCACTTTCCTCTCTGCCTCTTTAAATGTTTGTACAATTATGCTGCATTCATCCCCCGTATTGGGGGCAACTCTTTTAAATTGCTCATAAATTTTCGTGAGAGGTCATGCCCTCATGTTTTATCTTTAAAATTGTTCAAATTTGTTGAACTTTATAATTGTGAATAAGATTTTTGATAAAATCCACACTACCCTCAAATTTTTTCAGACCTTCCATAGATTGAGCATGTTCAACACGTTACTGCATCATGGATAACTTGTACATCCATCATATGACATGCATGATCTCACCTGCTTGCTCTTATATCTGCAACATGCTTTAGAGGTAAGTAATCACAAACATATCCCTGTGAGCATTTTGGGCCTTCACGCCTTATTCCTTTCATGAGTACAAATGCCAAACTAAGTGCTAGTTAGATTTGCATAATATCTAGGGTACATGCACCATTAGACATGGGATAGCAGTAAGATGACATTGGACTTTGCTCTTTCTTCCATTTTTTTAGTTTTTCCCATTAAGACAATGAACAGTGCTCGACTGAGGTAGTCAATGAGAGGTAAGGTGTACAACGAGTATGGAAGAAAAAGAAATTTCCAAAAATTATTGATGGCCAGTATTGGAGGGAGACCAAGAACTGGGACACTATTGGTTTTCACGTCTTGGCCAAGATAGTCTAGAGAGTCATTTGCATGATTTTCTATTCCGTTTCCTTAGGAAAATTGCATGCACTGTGTATTATTTTAAAAAGGAAAAATCAGAGGACTCATTGCTTGAAACCTTGCCATCTCACTCATATGAAATGCAAAAATGCTTCAATTTTGACTCCATACCATACTACGGGGGCAAATCAATATTTGCAAGAGTACGATCCTGATACTCTTTAAACATCTAATCTTTTATAAACCTAAAGTTCCGGTGCTTAATGCCAGAATTTACAAGTGGAGCATTCACCTCTGTGTTCTTGAAACATTCTTTGATTCATGGAAAAAAGAAGAAAGGAAAAAAAGAGAGAAGGAAAAAGAAAAATGGTGCTTGCAATGCTTTGGTATTTTTGCCTCAACAAGTGAAAATATCCAAAGAACTATTTCTGAATAAAACCAGCCAAACGAACAAAATGTCCTGATATTTTTGCCTCAGCAAGCAAAAATATTCAAGAAACTGCATGTCAACAGACAAAACATGTCTTGATATTTTTGCCTCATCAAGCAAAAATATTCAAGAAACTACATGTCAATAGACAACACACGTCTTGATATTTTTGCCTCAGCAAGCAAAAATATTCAAGAAACCACATGTGCAAATGCTGGTATAATAAATGGGCGAAAATAAATAAATAAGGGGCAATCGATGAATCAAAAAGAATGAAAGGTAAACAGTTGCTGTTCTGTTTCTGTTTGCATGATTCTGTCATGGAGTACTGGAATTTTTTGTTTATGTAAGCTTGGATGTTTGGGGTATTGGTTAGGCCTCAATAGTAAGGATTTGGAGTTATAAGTTGAATCGTTTGAAGCACTCTGTATGAGTGGGATAATTGGTTTCCTTGCAAGGTATTCTCTGATTTTTCCTTTTCTGTATGTGGGGAATTGTCTCATGTTTTATCATCTAAATATTTTTATTTGGACAACGATCAAGAAGAAGTATCCCCAAGGAAGATTCAAGAATCTAAGCGCTCCAAGTGATCAAGAAGAAGAAGCACCACCAGCAAAACCAAAGAACCTGTGCACTTTGCCCTCGTCGCGGCCAATCAACGAGCACTGTTCATTGAAAAAGAAAAAATATCAACTTCCTTGCTTAAACTTGTTAAACCTTCTCTTAATAGGGAAGTTATTTCTATCTTGACAAAATACTAGGTGCAAACCTTTGGGTAGTGTAGGGATACTTTCATATACAACATATATGATTCATTCTCATCATTTTCCCATTTATCATTTGCTCACCTTTTTTCCATCCACTGCTGCTTCGTGTTTGTTTCCTCCCTATTTGCAGGATACAAATATGCTTCAGTGGAATTTCGACCAACAAATCCAGTAATGACCGAATGGAGCATGTTACCACTCCAAATAATTTCGTGCGGTGATTCACACCCCCACCATCTGATCAACAACCGAATGGAGTACGTTACCACTCCCCACTAATTTCGTACGATGGTTCATGCCCTTATTCACCAATCAAACATTCGAATGAAGAACAAAAGTACGTTACCAACAATCAACCTCCGACGGGCAGCAGCGTCCGGAGAAGGATTTAAGCCGACATCCAATGGGCAGCAGCGTCCGGAAGGATCTCGCATCAACCTCCAAGTGGGCAGCAGCGTCCGAGCGGAGTTTACATCTTCAACACCAAACAGGCAGTAGTGTCCAAGTGGAGTTTCCATTTCAACCAATGTCTCAGGGGGCAACAACGCCCAAGTGAAGTTCACATCTACTTTATTTATATTTTCCAACATTTCATCTCATCTTAGAGTGACGTTAGCATCTATCTTTTTACATGTCTTTTTTTTTTGTTCTCCTCGTTATCAGAGAAGAACTCCTCACTATCAGAGAAAGAACTCCTCACTATCAGAGAAGAACTCCTCACTATCAGAGAAAGAACTCCTCGCTATCAGAGAATGTCCTCACTATCATAGTTACAAGAAAGAACTCCTCACTATCAGAGAAGAACTCCTCACTATCAGAGAAAGAGCTCCTCACTATCAGAGAAAGAACTCCTCGCTATCAGAGAATGTCCTCACTATCAGAGTTACATCTTCCTCATTATCCGAGAGAAGATCAGCAGATCTCACTATCCGAGATCATCATCCATCCTCACTATCAGAGTGACATCTTCCTCATTATCCGAGAGAAGATCAGTAGATCTTACTATCCGAGATCATCATCCGTTCTCACTATCAGAGAAGATCATCTTCCTCATTATCCGAGAGAAGATCAGCTGATCTCACTATCCGAGATCATCATCCGAGAAGACCACATATCCCCAACATCAAAGAAAAGGTACGTTATAATCAACCAACGTCAGAGCAAAGGTATGTCCCAATCTTTATTTATTTTCCTGCATGAATTCCCCTCCTCCCAGAGCGACTTTATTTATTTTCCTGCATGAATTCCCCTCCTCCCAGAGCGACTTTATTAATTTTCTTGCATGAAATTCCCCTCCTCCTAGAGCGACTTTATTTATTTTCTTGCATGAAATTCCCCTCCTCCCAGAGCGACTTTATTTACTTTATTGCATGAAATTCCCCTCCTCCTAGAGTGACTTTATTTATTTTCCTGCATGTAATCGCCTCCTCCCAGAGTGACTTTAGTACATGTGTCTATCTTTTTAACGTTGTGAAGGGTCACGTCTCCACAACATGTCTTTTTTAAAGGTGTGAAAGGTCACGTCCCTCACATCATGTCTTTTAAGGCCACGTAAGCGGTTCATCCCCACGCACTTTACTTTTCGCAAATTACTTCAATTCTGCATTTATATTCCTATAGCTCGCATTAAGATTTATGCATTGCATTCCTTTTAAATTCCAGACATATCATTCTACCTTTCAAGCATCAATCAGCGACAACCTACGAGTACGACCCTCGACGGAGCTGAAGTTTAATTTTCTGCATCAATCAGCGACGACCTACGAGTACGACCCTCGACGCTACTGAATTTACTTTCCTGCAGAGACAACAACGGACTACGAGTGCTACCCTCGACGCTGCTGAATTTACTTTCCTGCATAGACAGTAACGGACTACGAGTGCTACCCTCGACGCTGCTAAATTTACTTTCCTGCATAGACAGTAACGGACTACGAGTACGACCTTCGGCGCTGCTGAATTTACTTTCCTGCACAGACAGCAACGGCCTACGAGTACGACCCTCGACGGAGCTGAAGTTTAATTTCCTACATCAATCAGCGACGGCCTACGAGTACGACCCTCGACGCTGCTGAATTTACTTTCCTGCATAAACAACGACGAACTACGAGTGCTACCCTCGAGGGAGCTGAATTTACTTTTCTACACTACCTGATATACTGGTTTGCGAGTGCTACCCTCACCCTACCTGATTTACATTTTGTCATCTACATTTTTCCCCATTATCTGGGAAGTCATCATTTACATTTTTCCTCATTATCAGAGAAGTTTGTCATTTACATTTCTGCCAATTTGCATTTCACCCCATTATCAGGGAAGTCATCATTTACATTTTGCTCATTATCAGAGAAGTTTGTAATTTACAGTTCTGCAATTTACAAGTCATCATCTACGTTTTACCCCATTATTAGGAAAGTCGTCATTTACATTTCTGCCAATTTACTTTTCATCCTAGTATCAGGGACAAGTCATTTACATTTCTGCATCTACTTTTCATCCCATTATCAGGGGAGTCTGCATTTGCATTTGCATTTTTCAAACAATTGCTGGTTCGGGAGCAACCATCTTTACTGCTCATCAAAAATCTCGGTTACACCAGATTTTTGATAAGACAGTAAAGAGGGAGCAACTGTTCCTACCCGATTTTTGACTCACTTTATATTTATCGCATTATTAGCCTATTTATTTTAATATTTCGTACCATTTCGTGTCATTTTAGTTTTTTCGTATTTTTACTGTCTTTTCGTTCGAACTTCTATCGGTCCTGAATAAATTTCATCGGGTCATGGATCGAACTTATTCTTTCTATAATTGAAAATTATCTACTATTATTTTTGTTCACGCCATCTCATTTTGTTTTATTCAATTTACTTCGCTATAACATTTATTTTTTTCGAACTTTGAAGTATTTCGAGAGAGTAAATTCGAACCATAAATCGAACTTTTTCTTTATTTACTGATTATTATTTATTTTTTTTCATTTTATTGCATGTTTTAGTATTTTTGGTTCGGGATTTAATTCATTTCTAGCGAGATTCCTCGTGTTGATAGTTCGAACCAATTAAACAAATATTAAATATATTTCAAAAGTTAACCCCTCTCAACCATTGATCAAAATTGACCATTTCTTTTCTCCTCATCCAACGGCCAAGGATTTAAGCACCTTGGTGCATGCATGGCTCTGACACCAAATGCAAATGCATATTCGTTTTGCCTTTTTTTCACCACCTCACTCCATTTTGCGTTTTTTCTGCTGCTCTTCATCTGCATAATTTTTTTTCCCTTGCTCACCACCGACTTAACTCCCTATAAATAGTAAGCAAGCTTCCTTATTTCTCGGCACCAACACAGAGACGAATACACACAACACACGCTAACACTCCTGTTCTTCTCTCAATTCTCGCTCTCTCTTGGCGAAAGCAAGGCAAGAAATTCCTTTTCCCTTTTATTCCTGTCATTTAAACCCATTGCTTGCTATAATGTCTTTTATCTTTTTTTCCTTTTCCCTTTTATTCCTGTCATTGGAGCTGTTAGCCAATGCTAGGTCGCCTGGAGGAAGGAGACGACGTTGGCTGATCTGGTTAGGAGCTCCGCCGGAGCTGCGCCCATTTGCTGGAGTTGCTGTTGGCGTCGCTAGAATGACGCTGCTGGAGGATGAAGGTGATGAACAGCCCGGGCTTGGCTGTTTCAAATAAAAGAAGTTGGGCTTGGCCCAGCCAAGGAAAGGAAAATGGAATTAAGTGATGGGCTGGGAATTAATTCTTGGTTCATTTGTAATTAATGGGCTGGATTTTGTCCCTGGCACAAGCGGAGAAGCAAGGGCTTCTAAGGCCCAACGCAAGGAAAAACTGGGTTTGGGCCCACTTCCGGCCCAGTGGGTCAGGTCCAATATTTTCGACCCGTTATTTTTTTCGTGCCATCGTCGCACTTGTACTGTTTATTTATTTCTGTACTCGCACTGTTTATTTTCGTATGCTTGTATGCTTGTTTATTTTCGCCCGCTATGCATGCTTAGATAATTATCATGTTCGTCCAAATCAATCATTTTTACACGCATACATGAATCATCAAGTATTTCAAACATCTATCCTCACCTCATGCCAATAAAATCAATCAAAATGGGTAAATCAATCCATGCTCTTCACAAGTAAACATTTCTCAGCCATTTATTTATTTCACGTTTTTTCTGCACATATGCATGTATGCATGAATATTTAAAATTGTTAGAATTTTATTAATCCATTGGGCATGATCACATAATTTAGGACTTTTGTTATTTTTCAAACACAATTTTAAACACCTCTTTTACCGGTAACCTTTTTAGGATGTGACTCGGATGCCTAACACCTTCTCGAGTCCATAATACGACCCCAAACCGTTGTTCTCGGGTTCAAACCCATTTTTGCCTTAGCTTTTATTTTTTATGCCATGACAATAGGTCCCCTAAACCTAGAAACAAAATAGGGTGGCGACTTCATTGCATCATGTGAGATGAGTCCTATATCATCTCACATCTCGTCCCAAACCCGTGTCGCATTAGGAAAAATCCAAAAAGGGGGTGCGACACCCAGCTTGAAAAATATAAAAAAAATAAAAGAAATGGGCCAGGAACAGTTCCTGTCGCAAAAATCAGATTTTTAATGGTGCTGGGCTCGGCCCATCACCTTTCTTTCCCTTGAACAGCCCAAGACCAGGACTGTTCACCATCTTCGTCGTGTCGCCGACGCCACTACCGGCGACGGGGAGCTCCGACCAGGCGGCCAAATCACCTGGTCTTGAGCTCCAAGGAAAGCTCTTCTCCTCTACAACATAATCATGCAAAAATTAGGGATTGAAACACGCATGAACAACATTTAATTTCATGAAAACATAAAAAAATGATAATTAACAAAAAATTCGAAATTGTCTCTTCTCACTCAACGAATCAACAAATAAAAAGCATGATAATTATCTACATCAGGCATATGAATTAATATGACACAAACAAGCAATTGGTTTAATCAAAACAACAACATAATTATTAAAGCCGAAAATGGCAGAAAAATGTCGAAGACCAACTCATCGAAAAAGCTTGAAGACTGTGGCAACTGACGCTCTAACTGAGAAGTCGATCTAGGGGAGAAGGAGCAAAGACCTCTGGGTGAATTCGTGTCTAAAATGGTTGGGAATGGCTTTGTATTTATAGACGTTTCGGCGAGTGAGGGTGAGGACGCGACGCTGCGCGTGGAGGGGCAACTCGTGCGCTGGCAGAGCTACGTCGTTGCGTTGGCAAGGCTAGGTGATGATGGCGGACGGGAGAGGCTGTGTGCTAGTGGGGCTAGGCTGTTGGCGATGCGATGGGGAGGCGACGAGAGCAAGCAGCTCTGTGGCTTGCTCCGCTGCTGCTCCATGGCGACTGTTCATGTGCCATGCACATGAATTATGGGAGCCGTTGATCTGGTTGACTTTCCTTGGTCAACTAGATCAACAGTGATGATCAAATTCCTTTTTTTTAATTTTATTTAAATGGCTTCGAGCCATTTTGCGACCAAATGTTTCAAAAACTTGAGCCGAAAGCGCCAGCGCGTAGAGAAAAATAAGACGAATTTAATAGTCGACAACGAATGAAGAAAAATCTTCGTTTAACGTGTTTATTTTCTCGTTCGAAAATATGAATATGTTCGAATGAGAAATAAATGACGTTACGATGAAAATTGCACGAGACAAAGTTGACTGTAAATGACGTTACGATGAAAATTGCACGAGACGAAGTTGACTGACGTGAATGAAAAAAGGAGTAGGTAATTGTCAACTGAAGAAATAACGTGTTCGATCAATGATCCGAGTGAACCTACTCGGGTCCAATAAAAGCTCGAACAAAAATAATAATAAAATATGAAGAATGCCAAAAAGATGATAAAATATTAAAAATCCTAAATTTTATGCAATGACCTAAAATGGAAAAATAAATAGCAAATGACTAACAGATAATTAAAAATATAATTTTTAAGGCTGAAAATAATAATAATAATAATAATGAAAATACGTGACGAAAAATTAAAAATGCGATTTACGACGCTGATGACAATAATAACGATGATAAAATGTGACGAGAATTAAAAATGAACTAACGACAGTAAATTAATAAAAAATGACAGTAAGTGAAGTAAAATAAGATAAATGATAAATTCAATTTAAATGGCGTCAAAATTCGGGTATCAACACCTGGATATGTGCTGCAGGCGACAACGAGGTAAATTGAGACCCGGGCGGGGATACCACAAAATCCGAAAGCTAATTGTAGCAATAAGATCCTACTTGATCGTCTTGAAAATTCAGCTCTACTTGGATACTTGAGACTGGTTTAAAGTCGGCACTTAGTGGCCCATAAATTAGAGGATTGATTTTCATAGTATGGTCATCGTGCCTACTGCAGCGATGAGACCTTGCAGAGAATGGTCGCGCGTGATCAAATTCAAAACATGAAAGATTCGACCATGGTTGAGTTTGAGTCTTATGTTTTTGGATCGACATTCTTTTGACTTTCATTGCTTGCCCCAAAGTTTATCCTTTCAAACTCCTCCTGATGAGGGACTATCTCCTTCTCTGAACTTTCTCCTAAACGGACCGACTCGTGTGGAATCTCAACCTCATCCTTAGTCGCGGTGATAATTTCTTGACCATCAAAGACACAGGGTATATTAGGATAATCTGAATTATTATTTATTAAAAGAGCTTCGATAATCTTGGGTAAAAAAAAAACAACAACAAAAGTACAATAGGGAGACATCCGGAAGCACGATGGTGGTTCAGTTGTACGCAGGCTGTCCAGACTTCTTCACCGAAATGAATGAGCTCTATATCGCTCCTCCACTACCCAGGGCATGGTTCGGAAGAGGGTTGATGGTCATGCTAGACCCTTCGAAAGAGATGCATTTGCTCTTGATCAAGTGATTAACCTTTCCTCTAAGGGTAGAGCAGTTTTCTAGAGTGTGGCCCTGATCTCCGGCATGGTACGTGCATCTAGCATTAGGATCGTACCACTTTAGGTATGGAGGTCGTATAGGGAAAGCTTGTAGTCGATTGTGAGCTTGTGTGGCTGAGGAAAAATGGAAGGTTTGGAAGCAAGGTGATGAGGCGCAGTGATGATGATTCAACGTCGACGAGAGTGAGAAGTGATGCGCCATTAATGATTGATGGTAAGCTTGTGGTCAACGAGGCTGGTTGTGATGATGATTAACGTCGACGAGGGGGGTATTTTGGAGTCGGTTGCTCCAAGAACCACGAAGAAGAAAGGTGCAAGGCCTTGAATTATCTTGGCTGTTGATCTTGGTTGACTTTTGCTTGGTCAACAGATCAACGGTGGATGATGGGCATGCACAGTTCATTTATTTGGTTCGAGCAAACGGTACGAGCGAGCTAATTCGAAATGAATAATAGCCCGAACCAAAAAATACTAGAATATATGAAAAGATAAATAGTAGATAGTAAACAAAGAAAAAGTTTGGTTTAAGGTCCGAGTTTACTCGCCTGGAACCGATAAAAGTTCGTACAAAAAATAAATGCTATAGCGAATTGAATTGAACAAAACAAAATGAGATGACGCAAAACAAAATAATAGTAGATAATTTTAAATTAAAGAAAGAAAATGTTTGATCTATGGTCCGAGGAATCTCGCTCGGGACCGATAGAAGTTCGAACAAAAAGACAGTAAAAAATACAAAAATACTAAAATGACACGAAATGGAGCAAAATATTAAAATAAATAGCCAAAGATCGAAAATCAATATAAATTTGATTTAAACGTGTTGATAATGCGATAAATGAAAAAGTGCTAAGAAAATGAGTAAAAAAATCGGGTAGCAAGAGGTCGCATCAAGAATTTTGGTGGTAAGGATAAATATTGCTCCTTCGGTGCACTCAACGACCGCCACCATTCTTGACCTAAGTCATTAAAGGACTCCTCCCTTTTATTACTCACAAAATTCCAAAGAACAACATATAAAAGTATAACATCCCTAAAGAATATGCTAGTAATAGTTGTTCCATGATGACGCGTCAAACCATCATTATATGACCAATACACAGTCACATTGTGTAACGAACTACACAACCAAAATAAGCGCTTGCCATGATCTCCTTTATGCAAATAAAATTCAGATTGATTCTTAAATAAATGATCATTATAGACTCCACAAAAATCAGAATCATTAGCATAAGGATAAAACTTAAGTGTAATCTCAAGCGACTTTTCACTAAGTGACTTTTTATCAATACTACCACCAAGACTCAAAGGAGTATCATGTGATGACATAACATTCCTATAAATTAAATCACTAATATTAATTAAATCACAGCAGCTCATCAAACAACCATCAAACACATCATGCTTATCAAAATTTCACAAAATATCATGCGACCTATATAAGCGATTGCGTCTGAAAAGAGCTCCTCCAAGTCCTGTCGACGTAAACACAAAATTGTTATGAAATTCACACTTGGCATAATAGTTATTCAATGTAAAAATATGTGAAAATCCAATTAAAATTGCGTTAGGGACAACACAATCCACGTCTCTCGGCCTAGCCATTACACAAAACTGTTTATGCTTTCGCAAGTAGTCTTCAAAGGCATATGACTTAGCCTTCGGCTTCTGTATATAACCATCATTAATTAAATTAATTTTATAATCAGAATCATAAAAATTAATGAGGTTAGTATAATTACACAAATCGGACTTAAGGAAGGTAAAGTATGCCATACCGTTACGGCTAGGGTTAGCCGAACTAGGCACCATTGATGATTGACACTCCTTAAGTTCCTTCGACAGCATGGAATGGACATCTTCTTCTGCCAACAGACTTCTATTTCTATTCCCAAGAGGGTAAACAATCAAAGAAGAGAAAACACACGGGTTAGGGTTAGGAAAATCTAAGCGCAATGGCCAAAAATTCAGTTTTTCGTGGCTTGCGCCAAAACAGTTTTTGTACACACAAAGTGTGTTCCTCACTTCTCTCCCAATGGAATAATCACTCTCCTCTCCTTTTGTATCAATGCCAACTAACGCATGCTCACTCTTTTCATGCGGGCTATTTTTCTCACTATCTCTTTTCCCATGCTCACTCTTTTCATGGGGGTTGTTTTGGTCATCATCTCTCTTCCCATGCTCACTCTTTTCATGGGGGCTATTTTCATCATTATTAATCTCTTTATTTTCACTCAACTCTCCTCTTTTTTCTCTCAATATTTCTGGCGACTTCCCATTCGGCATACTTCTCCTCTAGTTGTTTTTGATCCTCACGAATTTCAAGAGGCGTTAGTGGAACTAATGAGAACTTTTGGCCATCCTTTACCAACTTGTAAAGGTCTTTCTTCCCTCCATGAATGGCTCTTCTACCTTGCTTCCATGTTGACCAAGAACGATATGACTCGACCACATTGGTATCACATTGCAAAGGATATCCTCCTTATAACTCCCAATAGAGAATGAAACAAAAACTTGCTTAGTTACCTCCCACTCTCTACCATCGTTCATACATTGCAGTAAGTAGGTTCTTGGATGCTCAATAGTTGGGAGGTTCAATTTTTCTATAAGCAATGCGCTTGCATAGTTTTCCGAACTCCCATTGTTGATAGCCAATGAGCATATCTTTCCTTCAACTAGGCAGCGAGTGTGAAATAACCCTTCTTTTTGCTCAACAAACACATCTGCCCTTCCTTTTACACTCTTAGTTACCAGCACTCTAGCATTATCATGCTCTCTGACTATCATGCACCGTATCGCGCTTACGGTTTGTGCCTAGGGTTCACCTCGACAACCCTTGACTCACTTGTACTACTCGGTGCTACAACCACAGTGTCTTTCCTCCCGGCTAGATCCTAGCATGGAACCTTATTTTTATTCTCTAACCGTAGTACAAAAGGTGCAAGAGGACTTGGAGTATTCCTTTAAACCGAGAGGTCAAGCGTTACTCTTGACCCAGGCGTTCCGGCCCTAGGAATCGACCTCAACTCCTTCGAGAACTCACTTCCCCTTTTCTCCAACTCATCAAACCTTGTGATAAGGTTTTTAATAGCCATGAGTATTTTTTGCTTCTTTACATCACCCGACGAGTGATTCGACATGATTCCTAAAAGTGACAATACGCAAAACAAACCAAGCGTAAAGTTATCCTAAAACTAGCACTCCCTCACATGTTTACTCTCGTGTTTAACTCTCTATTAATCTCACAAAATCACTCAAAATTTCTTGCAATTGTTCACACGCAAACGTTAACAACTCAAGAGTTTCAATGAAAGGTTCCAAGAAGACACATAAAGAAAACTAGCTTCGAAAAGAATTTAGATGCTTAATAAAAGGTTAGTCGCAGAGAACAAACAACTAAACAATTTATTAGGCTGGATTAGAAGTTAATATGTATTCAGAATCAAAGAATAAGCTCAAAATTCTATGGAAAATTCGCAAACCATGAGGGTGTGCAATGTGTGCGCATGACATCATTATGAACATAAATTGTTAAAGCTTCCATAAAAGCCAAACTAAGTAATAAAGTACCTCGTATTTTTCCCTCTGCCTCTGGTTGTCTTGCGATACCTTCGACAGCTTGGCCCGCAGCAGTACCTTGACCAACCCCAGGTCCAATAGAAGCAAGCCCAACGGCCAACCCAGCAGCAATAACGGAAGCGGCAGAAATCAATGGATCCATGATAAATTCCTCGCATCAAAAAAAAGAAATGGTTAATGATACAATCAACCACTAAATTATGATTTAATTATTCCATCGATAGATTGTCATCCAGTCAAAGTAACGTAACTAAGAGTTCAAAATTGAAGTAATGAGATTATTGAATCAGCAGAACTGCTTCGAAATCAATTTTTGAGTTTCTATCCACAGAGTTTTGGTGAATTCATATAACTTTTTGTTTTTCCATTTCTTTCTTTGTTCCGAATCAATCATTCTTTAAATTCGAACTCTTCCTTCTTTATTCTTAATTTAATCTCTTTATTCACTTCACAGTTTCAAACGAAAAAACGAAAAGAAAGGCTTTTATTGGAATCCCTATCAAAATTCTTGGTAGTCGCGGGACAGATTAAGATTAGATATATCTATTTGCTCGTTTAGGGTTTGAAATTTGTTTCTTTAATAACTTTCAATTCCGACCACCAAATTGAGTGATTCTTTTTGCAACGAGTCTGGATTTCCCTCTTGCATTTTGTATTTTCTTTTTCGCTCTTTAAATATTTTGTTTTTGTTATTTTGACTCTTTTTTTTAATTATTTTTTACTCTTTTTTTGAACGAAACTAAATAGAAACAAAATTAAAGACTCTTTTGTGGACAGAAACAAACTAATTTAATGACACACAAAGAGCTAAACCTAACTCGACTCAAGACATGCAAAACAACTAACACAAGCACACAAGAAGATTGGTTATATAATGGATAGAAGGAGAACCAATCTTAACAAAGAAAACTGAAACATAAAGGATAGATTACCACACCGTAGAACACCTTTGCTCCGCTACCAACTGATACGATCCTGGGTCACCCGAGGCTGGTAGCACGTACTTTGATGATCTAGTTCTAGGCTTGAATTTTGATGCAGAATGAATAAACTCAGTCTTGATTGTTCGACCCTATTAACAACTTGTGTTAACCAACCCTAACGAATCAAGTGAGGATCTTAATTCGGATCTCTAACTCTGAACTCACACCTAAAATCGGACAAAATTCCAAAGAAATACTCACATTATATGCTAACTACCTCAAACTCTAACTAGTAGGTATTTGAAGGGCGACAAAATTCTCAGTGTTAAGTTTCTAATGTTACATACCTAGGGGTAAAAAAAGCAGCCCCGTGTCAGCTGAGTTAATGTGTAGGGTTCAATCTACCTACCACCTTCAGGTGAACTCTCAATTTTTTTTGTTGGTATATCTCACTTCCATTGGATAGAAACTTGCTCCCTCGGTCAGCGCTCCTCGCACATCAAGAACTCTTGCACTTTGCTTGGAACCAAAATAAACCAAACTCTACAGAGAACTCTGTTAATATCAATCAGTTGTTTCCCCTGCACATGCCGAAGCGAGCTGACTACTTCCCGATTGCACCGTATATTGACTCGATGATGAACCACTCAACCACACCACCCGATATATTTTCCAGCTTTGTAAGCCTATTAAACGCATGTTTTGGTTCTTGAATAACACAACCATTGTGGAATTAGTTCCAATATTTCCTTGTGGCCATTACATGTTTGCTAAAATTCCTCTCAGAGTTATTTTTCCTTTCCCCTTTGTTTCAGACCCTGTTTTGCTGCAATAAGGCAATCATGACTGGGTATTTCCAAGGTCCGGTTGTAATTGGGCGTAATTCTCATGGCTACAAAAATGGCAATCTCGTTACTAATTCTCCTCAACCAGCAATTCCTGTCTTCCACATTGTATGTTATGCTATGACTTTTGGAGGATCGAAATGAAGACATGATCCAAGTCTGCAGATTTTCAGAATGTGTATCCTTGACGTGCTGTCGAGACACCTCAAAAATAATAATAAAACCTGCAACAAATGCACAATTAAACTGTGTATAGTGGTATAAGGTCGATCCACAGGGACTAAGGTGAACACTGTCTTGTGTTGTGCAGCAAGGGCAAACAGATCAAAATAGTAACAAGTAACAGGGGGGTTTCAAGAGTTGGTTGATTAATATCTAATAAAGCAATAATAGATAGTAATAAAAGTGAGGAATGAATCAATAAAAGAAGGAGTTCCCAGTAGGAATCTATCTCGGGTTGCTTTCAAAGTCAGCCGGTCATCGGTGCAATGATCTTCTACCTCTCATTGATAGACGCGCTATAGGGACCAGGTACGTTTAGGTCCCCTGCTTCCTTTCATACGAGAAATTACTCCAAGGTACGTTTATGGAGTAGTCTTGACACTTTGCCATCCCCCAAGGTACGTTTATGGGGGCAATACTCAAAGGCCCATGAAGATGAAGGAAGACGCATCCAGGGACACTCAGTACGTTCGAGGCTCTACCCTGATTACTTACTTAACCCAATCAGATGGGACCAGTGACCTGATGACTCTAATTTGTCGTCTACTTTACCCTGCAGCTTCGCGTTAGTTATAACAACAGAGATGACGTTAATCGTCTAGGGCTAGCAGCTAGTTGGCCAGACTAGAAACAGTCCTAGTAGAATTGACAAGAAAACGTTAAGTAAATAAATATAAACCAGTGATATATTGACTTCAATTTGACCTCACGACTTTCTTAAGCAACCTTTGATGATCCTACCATGAACAAATGAGCTTAGCCGCTCATATTAGAATTAAAATAAATATAAGAAGAAAATACGAAATAGTATTGAATGTTACCGGCCGGAGAAAAGCTCTGGTTTATTACAAACGGAAAAGAGAAGAAGAATGGTGGTGGCTGCCTCTCCAAAGAGGAGGACATGCTGGTAGAAGATGGGTTGAATGAATGATGGAAACCCTAAAGCTAAGAGGGTTTTAAAGGAGAAAATTACAAAAAGGGAAATTCCAAAAATAGAAATTAATTAAAATGGAAAATCCTAATTTAATTGGAGTTGATCTTGGAATATTTTCTTGCCAAAATGGGAGAGATCTGGATTATTGGGGCTGATCAGCGGATTTCTTTAAAAAAAGAAGTTTCCTTGTCCGCGCTTTTCCTTTTCTGCGATAGAACCTCTACTGCCGCGTGCGTACAACTGCAAGGGCAAGCTGCTTCCTGCATGCTGCAAGGGCAATCCGCTCAAAATTGTCAGAAATCCAGTGATAAGTGCATCTTTTGAGATTTCCTTTACAAAAGCCCTGATCTGTTAAATAGTGGGAAAACAAGAGAAAATCAGTAGCATCACGATCAAAAAGGGTTAGGAAAGGAATGGAAAATTAATACAAAATGCATCATATCAAACACCCCCACACTACCCCAATACTAGCCCTCGAGCATTATACTCCAAACAGCCTCTCAATAAGAACAAATGGTTTCCCACAAAAAGGCATACAGGAGAAGCACACTCAGCACACAAACACAAAATTTGGCACAACCTCCTACCTAGATAGCATCCACATCAAACCCAAGGAATAACGAAACCAAGGGAGAAACTTTCCCATACCTAGCATAGTCACAAGCAATCCTCACATAGAAAATGGTGTTTGCACTCACACTCAGAAAAGAAATCATGGCAAGGTGTTTACACTCAACAATGCGAATGACAATGCACAAAACCAGATTTGTAATAGCGACTAGAGTACGGAGAACACATGCGTGGGAAATCATACAATCATAAAAACTTTGCAAAGGGTATGATAGCGTGTCTTTATTGTAGGTTTTTCTATCTTTTTTTCCGGCCTTTTCGAGGGCAAGATACTTCTTATCTGCCCTTTTTCCCAGCTTTTTGCAGATCAGTGCCTAGAGGGAGGAAAGAGCAAAAATGAGCACTTTTGGAAGCATTTCTAGAGTCTTGAAGATCGAGGTCTAGAAGAGCAGAAGTCGTCGAGCCCGCGACGCTAACCAGACCAGTGAGCTGTCTCAAGCCCCTGACTTCCCTGTGTCAGATCCGAGATCAAGAGGAAGAAGGAATGATCCCCAAGCGCTTCTAGAAGGTGTCATATGATGCCATAAGATTCTGGAATATTCTCTGCCAAGGATGCGGTCCCCTTGTGTGCTGGCATCCTCCCAAATGCTGACCCCTTCTCTCCCTTAGTTGTATTTTTGTCCCCTAGCTAGTTTTAGTCTATATAAGCTTAGTTGTAGGGTTTTGTAAAGGAGGCTGGATTAAGACATTTAAAACATCTCTCTACTTACCCTAATTTCTAGAGATTTTATTCTCTTGAATATTGGAGCAGCCGCCACTTTTGTAAAGGAGGAAGCTTTCCTTCTCTGATTTATAAAATCAGTCACCGGTTTATTCTAATCTTTTTCTTTAAGCTTTCTTGCATGAGATTTATTGCCTACTGTTCATATAATGTTATGAGTAGCGAAATATCACCTTCTTAGTAAAGGGTGTTTCAAGGGTTGCAAGGGTTAGTTAGGAGGCTTAAAGTGTGCTTAATATATTCTCTTGTCATATTCAATCATTTATCGTTTTAATCCTTGCTCATTTAGAACTGTTGAGGGCCTGATCAACTGTCAATATTTCTGCTTGTGTAGTGTCATTCTCTTGGTTATACCTGACCCGAATCCTTGAGATAAAGTAGACACCTAGCGTAGACATCGCGAGAGGTCTTTCGTCTAGGGGTATTTGATTGCTTGGGTTATGTGATGCGAGCTTGACAACCTGAGATGTCACGCCCCAGATCTGTCTTGCCTCCGCTTCATGGGCGTTTTGAGTAGTGCCTCCCCGCATTCGTGCCTGGGAGGACGGCGAAACGTCAAGGTCGCCCCATATGTGGAAACGGGGGGTGGCTTCTACCTACGAAGGTGAGTAGGGAGTCTACGTGGAAACATGACTCTTATAGCAGATCTATGCTAGAGTTTGGAATATCTTCGAGCCCATGAATAGCTGACCTGGAAAGCAACCCGAGAACACCTTTTGCTAGGACCTTTTTCCAACTGATTTATATCTTTCTTGTTGAGTTTCTTGCCCTTGAATATATTTTGTTATCTAGCCCCTGATTGATTTTTACTTTCGAGACCTCGAATGTTTGTTATTTTAAAGATTGTGTTTCACCTATATTCACTTAACTGTTTTGTTAGCTCCCATATCTGCGTCGATTAATTCATTAATCGACAGAAACCCCCAGTGTTTCTCACCCGTATTCTGCTGCATTTGTACCTTGTCATACATCTTTACTAACAGTTTATTCCTTCAATCTCTGTCGTTCGACCCTGTCTTGCCCTATACACATTTATTTGTGCGCTTAGGCACCAGGAAAATATTTATTACATTTGAGTGACGAGCAAATTTTGGCGCCGTTGTCAGGGATTGAACGGTACTAATTCTGTTTTTGTTTTTGTATGACCAGGAGATCTGCCCCAGATCTACTCCCTCTAGACCTCGAGTTGACCAGAACAGAAAGAGGACTTCGTAGGCAAACCCGGGGAACATCTACTCAGCGTAAAGTAATTCCACATCCTGCCCTCGACGGATCTCCTTCCAATCTGGCTGACTAGGAACACCAGTTTTTCGTAGACCTAACCTTCCACCATCGTGACCCTGAAAATCCCATAGCAGCCCATTTTAATTTTCCAGTAATGGAAGACCTCGACAACCATGAACGTCGTGACAACCATGAACGTCGTGAGAATCCACCACCACCCCCTCCAGATCAATAAACCATTGATAATTTCCATGCAACTCCCGATATGGCAAGTAGCTGCATTGACTGGCCTAATGTCCCTCATGACTGGACCCTGAAGTCAGCTATGCTTCATCACCTTCCTACTTTTCGGGGGGTCGCCAAGGAAAATGCTCTTCTCTACCTTCAACAGCTCCACTCTATATGCGACGCCATGAAACCTCCTAATGTCGACATTGAGTAAGCCAAGCTGCGCACTTTTCAATGGTCTCTCAAGGATGATGCCCTCGACTGGTATTACGACCTTCCTGCAAGATCTATTCATTCTTGGGCAGAAATGTCTAAGGTATTCACTGAGAAGTACTATCCGACTTCTATCTCCAACTTGTCTCTATAGTCCAGAAGAAGGAAGAGACTCTAGCCCAGTATTATGAGAGGTTCCAAAAGATGCAATCTAGTTGTCCATCCCACAAACTTAGCGAGCATGCCCTTGTTTCGTATTTTTGTGAAGGCCTCAAAGCCAATGATAAAGCATTACTCAACGCTACTGCCAGTGGATCTCTGACTGCTCTCACCCCAACAGCCGCCAGAGCAACAATAGAACTCATGGCCAAGAATGCTTCTTCAGATCCTGCCAACAGTCAAGACCCAGACGTCCAAGTGGCTGCCTTGCAAAATCAAATATCTTCTCTCACCGGGATGTTTCAGAACTTCATGACAGGACAGCCTGCACCTGTCAAGGCCTGCCAAATCTGCAATTTTGTGGATCACCCCACTGACACATGCCCCCATATTCCAGACGAAATCCAAGTGAATGCTGCTGGTCAATACATCCCAGTCTCTTATGGTCAAAACTACAATCAGGGCTGGAAACAGCCGAATCCTGGATGGGTTTCAAACCCTCAGCCTTCGGGACCTAGTCACCAACAGCACCAGAACCCTTATGGAAATCCTCCTCCCAATATGCAGAATTTCAGACCTCGACCTACATACCATCAGAATCCGTATCAACATCAGCCTCCCCAGGATCAGACTTTTGTCGTGCCCTCGAATGCAGAAATACCTCGGAATCCCGAACAGCAGAAAGAAATAGATGAGCTTAAAAAATAAATTTGCGCCATGAATGCCAAAATGCAAGAGTTAACAAATCATGGGAGATTTCCACCTCAGACCGAGACAAATCTGAAGCACAATGTTTGTGCATTAACTTTGTGAAGTGGAACGACCTTGACGCCTCCTGCAAATCCTGCCCCCGATATCTCCAATTCTCTCGAATCCGAACTCAAGCCGAAGCCAAGAGCAAAGCTCCCGAAAGTTCCCCGACTTGTTGAAGTCATAGAGGACAGAGTTCGCTCTCCCAGGGGTTCACCAAGGAACGACCCCAATCCACCTGAATTCACCCAGGAGTACATTCATAAGATTCTCGAGCCCCCATTTCCCCAAAGGCTTGTTAAGGCCAAAAAGGAGAAAGAGGACCGTGATGTTTTTGAGATGTTCAGCAAAGTGGTTGTCAACATCCCTCTTCTCCAAGCAGTAAAGAACATTCCTCACTACGCCAAATTCTTGAAACAACTATGCACAAACAAAAACAAGTTTGCCGAGGTTAACAAGATAAGCTTAGGAGCTAACGCTTCTGCCCATATCCAATGGAGGATCCCTCATAAGTGCAAAGACCAAGGAATGTTCATCATCCCCTGCCGAATTGGTATAGTCGACATTGAGAAAGTCATGTGTGATCTCAGGGCAGGAATCAATATTATGCCCCTGATCATATACAACTGTCTAGGCCTCGACCCTCTCGTGCCTACAGACCTCGCCATTCAACTTGCTGATTGTTCTATCATCTATCCCGAAGGGATAATCAAGGATGTTCTCATCCATGTTGGTGAATTCTTATTTCCCACCGATTTCTATGTCATAGCAATGGAAAATAAAGATTCCACCAAGTCCACTGATGTTCTTCTAGGCCGCCCATTTCTGGCCACCGCCTGAGCTAAGATAGATGTGCATGATGCGACCATCTCTCTAGAGTTCGATGGAGAAATTCTCAGATTTAATATGCTAGAAGCCATGCGATACCACTCTGAATTCTTCAGTGTTAATTATATTGATGTTATTGATCCTGCTATTGATGAACTTTCTGAACTTCACTCTACTGATCCTTTGAAATTTTCCCTTGATAGGAGTCTAACGCCAACACTTCTAGATGTCGTGGCCTCGACACTTTCCACACCACTTGAGCTCCATTCTGTCGTCGCTGCCCTAGAAGAATGCGCTGTAGTCCCTTATGAGCCTCTTATGGTGTTTCCTCACCATTCAGATCATGTTACGTTGATTCCGTCTATTGATCTGGCTCCAGCCCTTGATCTTAAGCCACTGCCTTCTCATCTGAAGTACGCTTATCTAGGCCCCGACTACTCCCTCCCTGTCATCATCTCTAACAAACTCAACTATCATGAAGAGTCTGCTCTAATCTCCTTGCTCAAGGAATTCCGACAAGCCATCGGATGGACCATTGCCGACATCAAAGGGTTGTCTCCAGCCCTATGCACCCATCGGATCCATTTGGAAGATGTTAGTAAGACCATCCGTCAACCCCAGCGAAGGCTGAATCCACCTATGATGGAAGTCGTCCGAAAGGAGGTTCTGAAATTACTAGATGCAGGGGTCATATATCCTATCTCCGATAGCTCGTGGGTCAGCCCCATCCAGGTCGTGCCCAAGAAAACTGGCATAACTATCACAATCGGCCAAGACGTCGAATCCATCCCCACTCGAATCCAGAATGGGTGGAGAGTGTGTATTGACTACCGCCGCTTGAATTCTGCCACCAGGAAAGACCACTTTCCTCTGCCCTTCATCGATCAAATGCTGGAGCGTCTCGCGGGCAAAACTCACTATTGTTGTCTAGACGGTTACTCCAGTTTTCACCAAATTCCAGTTGCCCCCGAAGACCAGGAGAAGACCACATTTACATACCCTTTTGGCACCTTTGCTTATAGACGCATGCCCTTCGGCTTGTGTAATGCCCCCGCCACTTTCCAGCGCTGCATGGTGAGCATTTTCTCCGAATTGGTAGAAGATGGAATTGAGGTCTTTATGGATGACTTCACTGTCTATGGAAATTCCTTTCCCGAGTGTATGGATAAATTGAAGAAGTGTTTACAGCGCTGCATAGAGACCAATCTTGTCCTTAATTTTGAGAAATGCCACTTCATGATGGATTGAGCCCTCATTTTAGGCCACATTATCTCGGCCAAGGGAATCGAGGTCGACAAGGCCAAGATTGAGGTGATTGAATCCTTGCCTTATCTAGTATGCGTTCGAGATGTGCGATCTTTTCTAGGGCACGCCGGTTTTTACAGACGGTTTATTCAGGATTTTTTCCAAAATCGCCCAACCCATGTGCCGCTTACTCCAAAAAGAAGTCGCTTTTGACTTCGATGAACCTTGCAAAGCCACCTTTGAGTTTCTAACAAACAAGCTTATCTCAGCACCGATAATTCGAACCCCTGACTGGTCTTTACCTTTTGAGGTCATGTGCGACGCCAGTAATCAAGCCCTTGGCGCTGTTTTAGGTCAAAAGAAAGACAAAGAAACTTATGTGATCTATTATGCATCCAAGCTATTAGACCCAGCCCAGTAGAACTACACAACAACAAAAAAAAGAACTCTTGGTCGTGGTTTACGCCCTCGACAAGTTCAGGCAGTACCTCCTAGGTATAAGTGTTCTCATGTACTCGGATTATTCCGCCCTCAGATGCCTGTTGACAAAGGCTGATGCTAAGCCTCGACTGATTCGTTGGATCTTGCTGCTACAAGAATTCAATATCTTGATCAAAGACAAGGCTGGGAAGAAAAATCTGGTAACCGACCATCTAAGCAGACTTCCAGCCCAAGAGGAGAATTCGCTTGTGCAGATCCGTGATAATTTTCCAGGGGAACAATTATGTCTAGCCCACGCTGTCCAGTTTCCATGATTTTCAGACATAGTGATTTTTTGTGCAACTGGTACCTATCCCGCGGATGCTTCCCCATCAGAATGCACAAGAATCAGAAGGCAAGCCAAATATTACATTTGGGATAGCCCGTATTTATGGAAGCACTGTTCGGACCAGATCATACGCCGTTGCGTGACCATAGATGAGGTGCCCTCGATTCTTAAATTCTGCCATTCTGAAGGAGAACATTTCACGGCCAAGAAAACTGCCCTCAAGGTGTTAGAAGTAGGTTTATACTGGCCAACCATCTTTAAGGATAGCTACATGTATTGCGCGTCGTGCCCTCGATGCCAAGCCACGGGCAATATTGGGGCCAGGAATCAGATGCCTCTTACCGGTATCATTGTTTGTGAGATTTTCGATATCTGGGGCATAGATTTCATGGGCCCATTTCCCAATTCCTTCGGCAACATATACATCCTTTTGGCTGTCGATTATGTTTCAAAATGGGTCGAGGCCAAGGCAACTCGAACGGATGACTCCAAGGTGGTAGTAAACTTTCTACGCACCAATATCTTCAATAGGTTTGGTGTACCTCGGGCCCTCATAAGTGATCGGGGTACCCATTTTTGCAACCATGTCGTGGCCTCGCTTCTGACCAAATGTGGAGTGCACCACCGAACATCTACCGCCTATCACCCTCAGACTAATTGCCAAGCCGAAGTGTCCAACCGTGAAATTAAGTCCATTCTCGAGAAAACGGTGAACCAATCATGAAAGGATTGGAGTCTAAAGTTGGATGACGCCCTCTGGGCAGATCAGACAGCTTTCAAGACCCCGATTGGGATGACACCATACAGATTTGTCTATGGAAAGCCGTGTCATCTCCCAGTTGAGATAGAGCACAAGGCTTTCTAGACAATCAGAAAAGTAAACACGGATCTTGAAAAGGCTGGCTAGACCAGGCGTTTGCAAATCCAAGAGTTGGAAGAATTGAGAGACGACACTTATGAGAATTGCTCTACAAGGGCAAGACGAAAGTGATAAGAGCTCAACTTCTATTTTGGAGAAGATGAACGGAATGGAGCTGAAACCGGATCTAGTCCTCTTGTGAGAGGTTGGTTGCTGGTTTGGATGAACGAATGAAGGTGTTTAATGGAGTTACTTGCAGCGGCTTGATGGATGTATGGTAGTTATGGCATGGATTGAACATAATAGGAACTCAACTAATTAGAAAACCCTCTTGATATTAAACCAAGCAACCTTTCTACAAACTAGTTAAGGATCTCTCTTTTCTGATTTAAGAGCAAAGCTCAAGAAGCTTAATTACAAGAAGAGATGGATAAACAATGGTATTCAACTCTAGCAGCCCTGGTTACCAAGAACCCTAAATTACCTAGGTTACTCTACTGATTTGGCCAAAGAGAATATCATCAAAATCAAAGGCAAGTGCTGAAATGAAAGAAATGCACTTTAAATAGTCTAGCCTAAACAAAGTGGGTAAATACCCTAATACCCTTTATCATTTAAGGGCCTTGAAAGCTCCTTCCTTTCTTGGAACAAAGGCTGCTTAGACGCACCCTCATGGTTGGCTAGGGTTTGGCGTGAAGCGCTCATGGCTGGTCCGATCAAGGCGTGAGGTGCAAGTGAGAACCTTCACGCTCGTATCATCCCCTCCCCCTTTGAAGAGATTCATCCTCGAATCTAAAGGGTCAATCCCTTGCAAGGCCAAACGGGTCAAGGCATGCTCACAGCTTGTGGATGCACACGGACCCCTCAAACTACACTTCTCGAGGAAAATAGGCCAAGGTGGAGGTCTTCCGCGGGGAAGATAAGTAGGTGTGGACGGTGAACAGCCAAGAACACCCAAGGATTGGCCACGACGGTGAACCAAAGGAAAGGTGGTAGGGATCATGGTAAAGTGCGAGACCGTGAGACCACTCGCAAGCGCCTCAAATGGAGAGAAATGTGCGCTGCCCATGTGACCAAAACCAAGGAGAAACGGATCCACAAATCTATGTATAGGCACCCTCGGAATGATGGAGAAGGCACTACCCAAGGACTGAAATTTGCGCTGGAATGCAAGGCAATGAGCGACTGTCTCATGACAATCCGAAGTGGACTCACAAGCCCTACATGTGTTCGTTTCGCTCCCAAACCCCCTATGCACATCCGAAACCAGTAGCTTCTCCTCAAACGGAGGCAAATCATCCTCAATAAGTGATGGTGAATTGGCCGATACAACACTAGAAAGATCCTCAATCTCCTCGACCAACGGTGTCTCAAAACCATCCATGGATTGCAATACATTCATTTCCCTCCCAAGCGGCACTAAACTTTCCTTGACTGATGGCGAACCAAGAGTACAAATGCCAACCTCTTCACATTGCCCAAGGTAGCCGGAAACCCGTAGGTTATCACATATAAGTGTCATTGCGCCCATGGTGTTTGTCATGGCTTGAGTGCTTCTGTCCAAGCGCGCTAGAATTGGAGCCATCCTCAAGGCGAAAGGTGAGGTGCCAAGGTATGGGGATGGGGCAGCCTTGGTGAAGTACTCATGGCTACGGTCAAGGTGGGGGGGCTGCTCAACATGATACCAAGATGCGTGGCTAGTAGGAGCAACCCTCAAATGCGGCGGTATGTAGGAAGACATAGAAAAATTCCTACAAAAGGAAACAAACACAATTGAATAGCTAAATGGGTTAGTCCCTCCCTCACGTGTTTCACTCGTGTTTATCACTCTAATAATCTCACAATATTCTCTCAAGCCCAAGCCAAACCGAAGCCAATAATGACTCAAAGACTCACTAAGGCACACGGAAGAAGCAAGGAAAACAAGGCTAGAAAGAAAGGTGAAAGAAAGCCAAATTAGTGATCAAGAAGAGACACTTGATTTTGATCACCAAATTGACTTAGAGTGGATAGATAGGTGTGTGGAAACAAAGAAAGGAAGACACCAAGACAAGCTACTCAAGACCAGACTCAAGGAAATAAGAAGAGAAAACCACAATTGAAAAGATAGACTCAAAACTGAAATTTCGGGTGAAAACTGCACACTGATTTTAAGTTGACGATATGTATGGGAACAAGACAGAATTAGCCGAAGACCAAAACATAAGAGTTGTTCTACTCAGGCTGAAGTTTCATCCCACCAAATTTCAGAACAAACAGAGCAAAGAAGCTCTCATAAATGGCAAAGGCCGAAACTAGAAAGAAACTAGCTAAGAAAAATCAAAACAGAAAGTTTCCTTCACACAAGTGAAAACCGAATTTCAAACAAATGCACACCTAAATGTAAACTACTACACTTATAATGGGATCATACACTAGTAGTCTCTTGCTTTTGACTCAATTGCAATTTCTTTTTTTTTTTTTAATTAGGAACTTGATCTCTTTTTTTTTTTTTTTTGATCTATGTTTTAGTTCCTTTCTTTTCCCTTTTTTTTTTTTTGTTGCAATGAGTGAAGAGAACTCACTTGTATGACATGTAGTATTGAAATAAGAAGTGAAAGACAAGTAGTTTGACTCTTTAGAAAATATTCACTAGATGCCAAATATTCGATGAGGTGGCATTAGTGATGAGGTGGCAAAATTATGTGAGGTGGCAAGTGAGGTGTCAAGTGAGGTGGCAAGTGTGAGGTGATAAAATATCTAGGAGAATATTCTATGTATATCCCATCTGAAATGCTAGGCTGAAATGAAGAATAGGTGGATTAATATGGACCTAGTATTTTAGAGGACACCTCCACATAACAACAAAATGGGACCACATCCTACACATGGCACACAAGACACTTGTCTTTCAAATGGATGAACAAATGAAAGCACCACTCACAAATTTTCGGTTTAATTAAATAAATCAAAGAAAACAATTCAGCAAACACAGATTTTCGGAATTAGTGGGTCACTAAAGATCCAACTCATAAACCTCAAGAACACAAGATGATCATGAAGAACACCAAGCACAACTTTCGCTCTATGAATCCTAAACAGCCCAAAGGTGGCCCAAAAGTTACGAAAATCACAGGAAAGACTCTAAAGACGAAGATATACAACTTTGTAGAAGGAAGAAAAGTAAAATTCCAAGTGGAAGGGAGAGGAAACAGACGCACAACACAGAACTGTTTTTCTCGCGCGATTTCTGCACGCTTTTCTTCCAAGGCCGAAAAGTGTACCAAGATCACTGAGTTAGCAGCAGACCAAAACACAAAAGTTTCTATACACAGAAAGATGTTTAAGCACAGAAATTTTCAGATTTTTCTGACGTAGAAAACTGACCCAGAACAGAAAAGAAGAACAGACTCAAAACTGGTTCCTGGACAGAAACTTTCTGTCCAGCACAAAAAAAAAAAAAATGACCAAAGGAGGAAGCGATTTTAATGGCAGAAAGGATGAGAGAAACACAAGAAACCAACCTAGAGGGCAGCTGGAGCTCCGCTACCACTTGATAAGAGCTCAACTTCTGTTTTGGAGAAGATGAACGGAATGGAGCTGAAACCGGATCTAGTCCTCTTGTGAGAGGTTGGTTGCTGGTTTGGATGAACGAATGAAGGTGTTTAATGGAGTTACTTGCAGCGGCTTGATGGATGTATGGTAGTTATGGCATGGATTGAACATAATAGGAACTCAACTAATTAGAAAACCCTCTTGATATTAAACCAAGCAACCTTTCTACAAACTAGTTAAGGATCTCTATTTTCTGATTTAAGAACAAAGCTCAAGAAGCTTAATTACAAGAAGAGATGGATAAACAATGGTATTCAACTCTAGCAGCCCTGGTTACCAAGAACCCTAAATTACCTAGGTTACTCTACTGATTTGGCCAAAGAGAATATCATCAAAATCAAAGGCAAGTGCTGAAATGAAAGAAATGCACTTTAAATAGTCTAGCCTAAACAAAGTGGGTAAATACCCTAATACCCTTTATCATTTAAGGGCCTTGAAAGCTCCTTCCTTTCTTGGAACAAAGGCTGCTTAGACGCACCCTCATGGTTGGCTAGGGTTTGGCGTGAAGCGCTCATGGCTGGTCCGATCAAGGCGTGAGGTGCAAGTGAGAACCTTCACACTCGTATCAGAAAGCCTATCATGACAGGAAACTTCGTCCCAAAACTTTCTCCATCGGACAGAAAGTATTGTTGTATAACTCACGTTTGCGACTGTTTGCAGGCAAGCTCAAGTCTAAATAGTCAGGACCTTTCGTGGTCACGACAGTTTTCGACCATGAAGCGATTGAGATCCAGAATCCGACAACAGGAACAATCTTCAAAGTCAACGGTCAAAGGCTGAAACCCTTTTACGAGGGATTCAATCCCTTGACTGTTGAAGACACAATGGTGGAACTCCCACCTATCGAAATCTAGACTTCAAAAACACGTCGAGGCCTCGACGAGTAAACAGGCCACTGGAGGCATTTCATATGCCGTTCCACTCCTTTCTAACTCTACCTCTTTTATTATTATTTAAATTCATAACTTTTCACTTTTTTGTATATCCCCTGATTTCTCTCTGTTGCCATTTCCCCAAGCGATTTTATTCACATACAAATATTCTCTTTCCACTTATTCCTTCCTTTTGTCCTTATCCTACCCTAACTACTCTCTTTTTAAATTTTGAAAAGGTAGGTGGTTGGGATCCGTGGGCCACTCTCTCTCTCTTTCTCCTATTTTCAAGGTGCCACGTCATCAAAAGGGGACAAAAAAGGTGTCCCTCATTAATACCTCTGTCAGACGCAGCAGCCCTTACAGCACGCTCCCCGTCCCTTCCCTCTCCATCTCACACTTATCTCTCTCATCCCCTTTACCAACCAAACTACTTCACTCCACTGACCCATCACCATCATCAAATCATCTTTCTCTCTCAAATCACCATCTTTACCCTACCACCATGCCTCGTACAAAGCAAGTAGCTCATAAGCTTGCCACTTCAGACCCTGAATGCTCCTCCTCCTCTTCCCAAAAATCTCTCAGCCTCGGCCTCAACGACGAGCGACCACCCTCTCCGGCCATCCCGCCCACCACCGAGCTACACCCAACATCCCCCACCGCTCAACAGTCGGACGGTGAGCTCAAAATCACCGGCGAAAACCCAGTGACCTCCACAATGACCAGATCCGGTCGCGTTTCTAGAAAACCACCCACTTCCACCGTCACGACCAGAAAACCGAAGGTCGAGAAGGCTTCCCCTGCGGCCAAAAAGAAACTCACGATCGAAGAAGTCCTAAAGGACGTCTTGGTGATGGACTCTGAAAATGAAGAGGAGCCGGCGGCTGATCCAGAAGAAGTTGAGGAGGTCGAACAGACCGCCACTGGCGCCGATGATGAAGAAGGCTCTGGCGACAACGAAGAGGAAGCTGAGGAAGAAGATGCAGAGGCAGTGGAGAAAGAGGCGGCGGAAGTAGCTGAGAAGGAGAAAGCTGCAAAGAAGGCAGCTGATAAAGCTAAAAAGGAAGCAGAATCAGCTCTCAAGGCCGAGGCCGCGAAAAAGGCCAAGAAAAAAGAGACTGCGGTAAAGAAGGCCTCTGCAAAAGGCAAGAGCAAGATTCCAACCAAGCCACATCTGTTGGCCGAGCCAGAAACACCCGTGGACAAGAAGAGGAAAACGTCATCGTCCTCAAAGGCCCCAGCCAAGTAGGCTCCGATTAAGAAGGCGATGACTCCGACAGCGAGGACTCGACCTAAGCGCTTGCCTCGACCCCGCGAGGATCTATCTAAGCAGGGCTTATCATCAAAAGAGATCCACTCATAGGGATTAGAGAGGTCAGAAACAACCTGGATGGAAGATCCTCGCGGGGTCGAGGTAGGCGCTTAGGTCGAGTCCTCACTGTCGGAGTCATCGCCTTCTTAATCGGGGCCTACTTGGCTGGGGCCTTTGAGGACGATGACGTTTTCCTCTTCTTGTCCACGGGTGTTTCTGGCTCGGCCAACAGATGTGGCTTGGCTGGAATCTTGCTCTTGCCTTTTGCAGAGGCCTTCTTTACCGCAGTCTCTTTTTTCTTGGCCTTTTTCGCGGCCTCGGCCTTGAGAGCTGATTCTGCTTCCTTTTTAGCTTTATCAGCTGCCTTCTTTGCAGCTTTCTCCTTCTCAGCTACTTCCGCGGGCCTGGATCTGGAATTTTTGACAAAAATGGGACAGGACGCTCGAGTCCGAGAGCTCGTTCACAACATAGGTTGGGATTCCTTCTTCTTTTTGGAACATCCGACCTATGTCGAGCCCTCGCTAGAGCTGTTTACTACTTTTTGGGTTAGTTCGGACCATTTCAAGCCCAAGGGCAAGCATGGACCGAACCTTTCGACCCCTGGACTGATTAATTATCGTTTAGCAAACAAATGGCTTAAGCAGTCCCTTGATACCTTCAATTGTGCACTTAATTTTGTCACTCTAGATGGTTTAAAATCTAGTGCCTATAAAAATGCCTTGACTGTGATTCCCCCTATTTTTGATGCTGATATGGCTTTTCGTGAATTGACTGAGAACCCAGATGTTGAATTTAATCCCAAATCCTCTAAAGCGCATGAAATTATGGACCCTGCCCTTAGAATTTTGCATCGCTTTCTTACTCTTACATTTGCTGCTAGATTTGGTTCTTCAGGGTAGTTAACCCTGCAAGAATTGTTTCTACTTTGGTGCATGAAAAATAAGCGTAGGGTGAATTTAGGATTTTGGGTTGCTTATGCTATTCTTCATGTTCAAAATGGTTCTCGAGGCCCCATTTTAGGGTCTCTGATTGTTTTGCTTGTTGTGAATTCGCGCAAAATTGATTTGACTTCTACTGGCCTTACTGAGCCGATTGCCTTTAAAGATTTAGACCCTCGTACACTGGATACGATGGGGCACTTGTGCATCTCACATGGTATTTTGAGGTTTTTCATAGGTACAACTCTCCCGGGAGAAAAGGTCTTCGACACAAAGAATGGAGGAGTTTTCTCTTACCCCAACCTTTCAAGACCTCAAGCTCCTGTTGTCCCTCAGGCCCCCGAAGAGAAATCAGAGCACGCCCCCAAAAGCAATCAAGCAAGCAAGTCAACCGATCTACAACCTCAGACACTCCTCCGAATCAAACGCCTACTGTAAGCAGTTCTAGCAGAACTTCGAGGCCTCGCGACTGAAGTGGCCAGGAGCAAGCTCCCACCTCCCTGATTCCCCCCCAAACAATTTATATTTCATGCCCTCAAGGAGGGCCAGAAATAGTTTTACCTACTTTCATTTTATTCTGTCATGTACTCCCTTTAATTTTCATTGAACTTCTTGTGTGCCCCCTTCTCGCATTGAGGACAATGCGTTGTCTAAGTGTGGGGAGGGGTATATCTGTGTGTTTGTTGCATGTTTAAAATACAGTTTGTTGCTTGATTGCATGCTTTTGCGGAATTTTGTTTTTATCGGATTTTTCAAAACTTTGCTAAATTTTCCAAAAAAAATCTGCCCGCCCAGTTTTCAAATCCTTTGTGAATAGACACATGTTGATCACATTTTGCACAAGTATGAACCACCAGCACCTTGTCTAGGCCTAGTCGTTCTCATTTTTGCCTGCTGAACCTTATATCCATATCTAGCCCCCGACATCAGTAGTCACAAAAGCACCCTGTGAGCACTTGAGCCTCCACGCCTATTTCTTTCTTGTGTGATTATGATGCTTTAGCTAGGCACTGGTTGATCTTGCATGATATCCCTGGGTGTAGTCACTGTTAGGACATGGGAAAGCTTAGATATGACAGAAAACTTCGCATCAATGTCTCTTTCTTTCTCTTCTCCCCTCTCTCTCTCTTTTCTTTTCTAGCCCCCAACATTCCCCCTCTTTTCATATTCTTTCCTGACCATTCGTCTTTTCTTGATCTTTTTCCTTGGCAGGTAAGGTAGCAATTATTAAGGGTAACGTCGAGGGCTAGACACCTGAAAGACGCGCAGTCAAGATCAAGTGTGGGGAAGCAGACAAAAGCAAAAGACTTCAGAGCAGAAAGCAGAGACCTAGGGCAAGAAAAAGCATAAAATCAAAAAAAATTGGCAAAATATTTCGAGTCGTAGATCATGCAACGAAATCGAGCCCTAGAAATGTTCAAGTGTGGGGAAGCGAAAAAGAAGTCACCATCGATGCTGGAAGCAGATCAAGGGCAAGCGCCGAATGAAAAATCAAAAGTTTCATGCCCCGGGAGAATCAAAGGTTTTGTAATTGGCTCGTGCCCCCTCCGGTCTAAAAAAAATTTAATTTCAAAATAAAAGGAGGGGGCATTGAGCAAACAAAGAAAGTATCCGCATCCGAAGCCTCAACAAGAAGAGTCTCGAGCCCTAAAAAAGAAGACCTCTGTCTAGCTCCCGAACCACTTCGTGCCCTCGATGAAAGCTGCCTTGCCACTTCGCCTTTTTCCTAAGCCAAGGAATCCAGCCAGGTTCTACCTGGTCTTTTCTTTTCTCCCCTTATTTCTCTTCTGTTCATCTCCTGTTTCTCTCTTCCACATTTCTAGCTCATTCCATCCCTTTTCTTTCTTTTTGCTGATGCGTTGTTTTTCCGATCGTTGATTGCTCATGTATGTGTTCTACAGTACTCGAATTGATATGCAAGTTTGACTTTATGTCGTGTTATGTGCATTTAGTTTTGAGTGTAAACACTTAGCCTTGCTTGCGAGAGTGAGTGTAAACACGTATCTAGTGAGGACTGCTGATTAAGGGCTTGATATGGGAAAGTTTGATCTTTGGGGTCGTTACCCCTCTGGTTTGATGCAGGTGTCTCCTAGGTGAGAATGTGTATCGTGCGAAGTCTAGCCCGGTGTCGGTTCATGTTTGTGCGTGGTTTCTGTGTTGTCTATTTATGGAGATAGTTTTCAGTTTTGTGATTGCTCGAGGGCGAGCAATGGGCAGTGTGGGGATTTGATAGCGTGTCTTTATTGTAGGTTTTTCTATCTTTTTTTCTGGCCTTTTCGAGGGCAAGATACTTCTGATCTGCCCTTTTTCCCAGCTTTTTGCAGATCAGTGCCTAGAGGGAGGAAAGAGCGAAAATGAGCACTTTTGGAAGTATTTCTGGAGTCTTGAAGATCAAGGTCTAGAAGAGCAGAAGTCATCGAGCCCGCGACGCTAACCAGACCAGTGAGCTGTCTCAAGCCCCTGACTTCCCTGTGTCAGATCCGAGATCAAGAGGCAGAAGGAATGATCCCCAAGCGCTTCTAGAAGGTGCCAGATGCTGCCAGAAGATTCTGGAATATTCTCTGCCAAGGACGTGGTCCCCTTGTGTGTTGGCGGCCTCCCAAGTGCTGACACCTTCTCTTCCTTAGCTGTATTTTTGTCCCTTAGCTAGTTTTAGTCTATATAAGCTTAGTTGTAGGGTTTTGTAAAAGAGGCTGGATTAAGACATTAAAAACATCTCTCTACTTACCCTAATTTCTAGAGATTTTATTCTCTTGAATATTGGAGCAGCCGCCACTTTTGTAAAGAAGGAAGCTTTCCTTCTCTAATTTATAAAATCAGTCACCGGTTTATTCTAATCTTTTTCTTTAAGCTTTCTTGCATGAGATTTATTGCCTACTGTTCATATATTGTTATGAGTAGCTAAATACCACCTTCATAGTAAAGGGTGTTTCAAGGGTTGCAAGGGTTAGTTAGGAGGCTTAAAGTGTGCTTAATATATTCTCTTGTCATATTCAATCATTTATCGTTTTAATCCTTGCTCATTTAGAACTGTTGAGGCCTAATCAACTGTCAATATTTCTGCTTGTGTATTGTCATTCTCTTGGTTATACCTGACGCGAATCCTTGAGATAAAGTAGACACCTAGCGTAGACATCGTAAAGGTCTTTCGTCTAGGGGTATTTGATTGTTTGGGTTATGTGATGCGAGCTTGACAACCTGAGATGTCACGCCCCAGATCTATCTTGCCTCCGCTTCATGGGCGTTTTGAGTAGTGCCTCCCCGCATTCGTGCCTGGGAGGACAGTGAAACGTCAAGGCCGCCCCATATGTGGAAACGGGGGGTGGCTTCTACCTACGAAGGTGAGTAGGGAGTCTATGTGGAAACATGACTCTTATAGCAGATCTATGCTAGAGTTTGGAATATCTTCGAGCCCATGAATAGCTGACCTGGAAAGCAACCCGAGAACACCTTTTGCTAGGATCTTTTTCCAACTGATTTATATCTTTCTTGTTGAGTTTCTTGCACTTGAATATATTTTTTTATCTAGCCCCTGATTGATTTTTACTTTCGAGACCTCGAATGTTTGTTATTTTTAAGATTGTGTTTCACCTATATTCGCTTAACTGTTTTGTTAGCACCCATATTTGCGTCGATTAATTCATTAATCGACAGAAAACCCCCCTCCCCCAAGTGTTTCTCGCCCGTATTCTGCTGCATTTGTGCCTTGTCATACATCTTTACTAACAGTTTATTCCTTCAATCTCTGTGGTTCGACCCTATCTTGCCCTGTACACATTTATTTGTGCACTTAGGCACCAGGAAAATATTTATTACATTTGAGAGACGATTAGGGTAGAGCAAGAAAATGTGGAAGAAGGAGAGAGGGTTCAAGAGGGGGAGAGAGAGAAGGATAGAGGGTTTCTTAGCTGGAAAAAGTGAAGTGGGGAGAGAGATCCTCTTGTTGGCAGCAACGAGGGCAAGACAAAGAGCGTTGGATGGTCGAGGGGGTATTTTCTTCTTTTGGGTAGTGCAGTCAGTCTTCTGGTTTTCTTCATGCTTCGCTCCGCTTCTGATTTGTGCTCCTCTTTTGCCCAAATTTATTTATTTTTTTGAATTTCTTTTTCTTTTTTTTCTTGAATTTTATGAGCTAAAGGGAGCGCGTACATACTATTTTCATCCGTCTGACTGGAGCAGCAAAAATTCTGTCGACTGATCTGGCTTAAGCGTGTGGTGGCTTTCAGTATCTTGGCTTATCTCTTCATTTCCATATTGCTCGTTGAATGATTCGAGCGTCTTGGGCTGGTTGTTCATTACACTAAGATTCTGTTTCTTTTTGTTCCGCGATTGCTTGCCATACTACTACTTTCAGCATCTTGGTCTAGCGGCTCGATTTCATGCTTATGTTCTCGGCGTCCGCTTTTATTTTTAGCTTCTAGATCTCGTAGTTTGATATCATGTTTCTGTTATCAACATCTGCTTAGGCTTTCAGCTTCTCGGTCTCGCAACTCAATACCCCCATACTAAAGGTGTTGTTTCTCTTTGCCCCACCTTGCTCATTACTAGAGAACATCTCTCACCTGCTAAGAATAGAAAGGAAAGGCGCGAATGGTTAGAAGGGTGATGAAAAGAAGGTGAGATGAGTGGCAGGGGCAAGATAAAAGCAAGAAAAAAGATAAGAAGAAGAATGCAAAGTTTCTAATTATTTCATCGCTTTCCCACGTCTAATGGTGCCTATACCCAGGGGTCTCATGCAAATCCAGCCAGTACAAAGTCATGCATTCACTCGGAAAAAATCATGGCGTGAAAGTTCAAAGAGCTCACATGGGTAAACAAATGACTGCAAGCGACTAGGGCAAGACATGGATATAGGAGCTAACAGATAGTATGGTCATGCGAGTGAATATGTGCAGTGAGTGAGTGTTTCCTGTACAAAGTGCCTAGACCATTCATTCAAACTAAGGGGTTTTCAAAAACAGGGGCAGTGTTATTTTGACAAGGCAAACAAATTTTCAGAAAAACTCCAAGCAAAATCATGTAAGAATGCAAGTGCAAAGGCAAGCAGTCATGCAAGTAAAAGAAAACATGCAATCAAGCAACAATATAAAACACATAAGTGTCCCACCCCCACACTAAAGTAGCGCATCGTCCTCGATACGAGAATGGGACTCATACACAAACAAAAAAAAGTTCAAAAGGCAGAAAACTAAAAGGGAAGAGAAGGGAAAGAAACGTGGGTTGCCTCCCACGAAGCGCTGTTGTTAACGTCTAGGGCAAGACGTAGGCTGCTCAAATCATTCTAGATCTAGAGGCTCCGCCATGAGGGGATGGAAACCCTCGTGGAACAACTCCAATCTGTGGTCATGCACTTGAAAAATAAGGCCCGTGTCCATACATTGAATTACAACTACACCTGGATCATACACCTCGTGATGAGTGTTCGTGATGGTTGTGTCTTTGGCAATCTGTGGAGCTAGGTGAGCATTGGGCGTCACGCCCTTGCTGGTCGCGACAATGGCGGCAGTAGTGAGGGCAGGAACCATTGCATCTTCGGGATTAGTCGTAGTGACGGTCGGAGTCACTTCCATGGTGTTGGGGGCAACAAGAGTGGGTGCGAAGGCTACTGGAGCTAGTTGAGGAGTGCAAAAGGCTGTGGTAAGCTCCTTGACATTGACAGTCGTCCATCCAAGGGCCTCGTGGTATCCTTTGAGTGTGGACACCAGTTCGTGTTCTGCAACATGATCGAGCTTGCTAGAGATGATCACTGGGAGTGTGTCATGCTCGCTAAGATAGGCGTACTTGAGGTGCGAGGGCAAGCTGTTCAACTCCAACTTAGGTTCCTGCATAATAGAAGGCGGAGGCTTAGCATGATCAGTTAGAAGAGGAGAAATGATAGGAGTAGAAAGGTCAAGAGAGTTCTCTTCTAAAGTAGCAACAACTTCTTGCAACTCGGGTGGAGTTACAAGCGTCAAGGCCAAGGGGTCCAGTGCTGCGGGCGGAATGCTTCTGTCTAGGGCAAGTTGTAGAGAATCATCAGTAGCAAGTGCAGAAACATTAGTAACAACAGGGTCAGCAATATCAATAAAGTTTACGCTAGAAAACTCGGTGGGGTGTCTCATATCGTCAATCATATTAAACTTGATGGTCTCGTCGTCGAATTCAAGAGTAATGGAGGCGTCATGGACATCAATCTTGGCCTTGGCAGTACAAAGGAATGGCTTGCCCAAGAGCATGTCTATCGGTTTGGTGGATTTCTCATCCTCCATGCTGATCACATAAAAGTCGGCTGGATATAGGAAGTCGCCAACCTATACTAGAACATCCTCGATAATGCCTTCGGGATATATAACAAAGCGGTCGGCCAACTGGATGACAACTTGCATTGGTTTAAGTGGGCCTAGGCCTAGGCTGTTATATATCGTCAAGGGCATTACATTGATACCTGCACCAAGATCACACATAGCTTTGCCAACATCAGTATTTCCAATTTTACAAGGGATGGTGAACATCCCTTGGTCCTTACACTTTGGTGGAAGCTTCCTTTGAATGACGGCTGAAACGTTAGCACCCACACTAATCTTATTCACTTTTGCCAATTTATATTTGTTAGTGCACAAAGATTTCAAGAATTTGGCATATCGAGGAATATTTTTAATGGCTTGAAGAAGAGGAATATTAAGCTGCACCTTGTTAAATAATTCGAAAATTTCTTTATCCTTTTTGTCCCTTTTTGTTTTGACTAACCTTTGTGGGAATGATGGCTCAAGTACCTTGGTGATGAATTCTTCTGAAAATTCAGAATTTTCATCGACTTTTCATGGAGAACCGTGTCTTCTAGCAATGTAGACACGTTTTTCTTTCTCCACTTCTGCCTTTGCCTCCTCTGGTTTGGGCGTGAGTTCGGGTAGTTCAATGTCTTGGGCAGGCAGCTCACGGGATGGTATTTCAGTACCGCTTGGAAGCGTCATGGCATAGACAGCATGTTGCGGGTTGAGTTCTGGTTGAGGTGGTAGACATCTTTCCTTCATTTCTACAGCCATAGAACTCATTTATTTTTGCATATCAAGCATGAAATTTCTTACCTCATCGGATAGTGGTGCAGGAGGCGCTGATTCTAAGGGAGCCTGATATTGATATTGTTGGTTGTTAGGATAGCTCGACCGTGGCTTGAAATTCTGCTAATTAAATGCTGGTTGCTGCTTACTAGGGCAAGATGCTTACGGATCGCACCAACTTTGGTTAGGATGATGTTGTCCTCGGTCATAATTGTTGGTATAAGGATCAAACTGCTAAGGAGCTCCGTTATAATTACCAACCGTATTAACTTGGAATTCATTACGGGTATATGGGTATGCGTTAGTCGGGTAGTTGGTAAAGTTGCGAAATCTGTGTGTCTTGGCCTGGACAGCCTGTCTTGCGGCTTGGATCTGGACCATACGAGTCAGGGTGGCGATTTGTTTTTCTATATCAGCACAGACGTCGGCCCTGTTGGGGAATTCGGGGGGAGGGGGGGTGATGTTTTCAGCGTCTATGTCTTGACGTAGAAGGGAATTGGAATTGTAGGATTTGGTCTAGATGCCCTGGTCACAAAAACAAAAAAGAGGATCAGTACCGAAATCCCCGGCAACGACGCCAAAATTTGACGTGTTGTCGAGACACCTCAAAAATAATAATAAAACCTACAACAAACTGTGTATAGTGGTAGAGGGTCGATCCATAGGGACTAAGGTGAACACTGTCTTGTGTTGTGCAGCAAGGGAAAACAGATCAGAACAGTAACAAGTAACAGGGGGGTTTCAAGAGTTGGTTGATTAATATCTAATAAAGTAATAATAGACAATAATAAAAGTGAGGAATGAAGCAATAAAGGAAGGAGTTCCTAGTAGGAATCTATCTCGGGTTGCTTTCAAAGTCAGCCGGTCATCGGTGTAATGCTCTTCTACCCCTCGCTCCTAGACGCGCTATAGGACTAGCGACCTGATGACTCTGATTGGTCGTCTACTTTACCCTGCAGCTTCGCATTAGTTATAACAACAGAGATGACGTTAATCGTCTAGGGCTAGCAGCTAGTTGGCCAGACTAGAAACAACCCTAGTAGAATTGACAAGAAAACGTTAAGTAAATAAATATAAACCAGTGATATATTGACTTCAATTCGACCTCACGGCTTTCTTAAGCAACCTTCGATGATCCTACCAAAAACAAATGAACTTAGCCGCTCATATTAGAATTAAAATAAATAAAAGAAGAAAATATGAAATAGTATTGAATGTTACCGGCCGGAGCAAAGCTCCGATTTATTACAAACGGAAAAGAGAAGAAGAATGTTGGTGGCTGCCTCTCCAAAGAGGAGGACGTGCTGGTAGAAGATGGGTTGAATGAATGATGAAAACCCTAAAACTAAGAGGGTTTTAAAGGAGAAAATTATAAAAAGGAAAATTCCAAAAATAGAAATTAATTAAAATGGAAAATCCTAATTTAATTGGAGTTGATTTGGAATATTTTCTTGCCAAAATGGGAGAGATCTGGATTAATGGGGTTGATCAGCGGATTTCCTTAAAAAAAAAGTTTCCATGTCCGCGCTTTTCCTTTTCTGCGATGGAACCTCTACTGCCGCGTGCGTACAACTGCAAGGGCAATCCGCTCAAAATCGTTAGAAATCCAATGATAAGTGCATCTTTTGAGATTTCCTTTTCAAAAACCCTGATCTATTAAATAGTGGGAAAAGAAGAGAAAATCAGTAGCATCACGATCAAAAAGGGTTAGGAAAGGAATGAAAAATTAATACAAAATGCATCATATCAATGCTGGTGCTGAGGAAGTGGTCAGGTTGAAAGAAAAGAAGAAAAGGGACACCAACCCTTATTCTCATTCAACAAGCTGCTCACGATTCACTCTTCTCAAGAATTGCGGCGTCAGCCAATGAGAAGAAGCTTGGACAACATTGCAAATCGCCCTCCAAGGCTGGTCACGGTGCAAATGAAAAGCGTGGAATAGGTGCAAGATTTTCTTTCAAGAGGATCAGTAGCTATGACGTCGTATGGAAAATTAATTTCTGATAAAACAATTATTGCAAAAGTGTTAAGGAGTCAAAAAACTTGGCTGCCAACTCATTTGATGGGATCTTTGCAATCCGTAAGGCAACACTGTTAAATTTTTATTATTCTAATTTGTTGGTTCTACACATGGTAGAACATTACATGATGAGAATGGTGTGCAGATGTGCACACTTCTACTCTACATCTGAGAGTGGTGTCCTCTCCACACTCTTCTACCCTAAGAGTGGTGTGTATTTGAACACTTCTCCTCTACATTTGTGAGTGGCACTTCTCCACTCTGCACCTCTGAGAGTGGTGTGTTTGTGCACACACCTCCTCTACTCTAAAAACATTACAGAAGCTTTTTTTTATAGAGCCATTATGCAGCAGCTGTGCTGCACTTTTCCATAGTTAATGCAGCCCATACTACTCTACTTACACAAGCAACCACCTACCCACAACTTAACCACATGTATAGCTATTAAAATCCTACCAAAAATCTGTAATCTACCCAACACAAAATACAAAATATCAGTACACATTTAGCATTATACTTTTGACAGTATTTTTGGAGTATGACGCAACAGTGCATACTTCATCAAACACTGAACCAGGCAAATGAAAAGAGTGAAGAAAAACGCCTTTCAAGGGTGGCAACAAAGAGAGAACGTGGTGATGGAGGTTATAGTGTATGTTTTTCTATGTGCATAATATATACGGTTAATCTAGCACGGGAGCACACACAAAAGTTTTATTTCATTCAAATTCCACTTTGGGATTTGAGCGTTTTATTACATCATATATATATGATGTTTTAGTTAACCACAAAGGATTCATAACTTTGTTTCCTTATGGCAGAGCTGCGGGTCATCACACCACTTCAGTCAACAAGCTTTCTCCAATCACTTTACGACCCAGACCAATCTGTTGCTTCCCTCCGTTAACTCCTGTTACGGTTGAACAACGAAGCAGAGTTAATAAGTTTAATCTTTCTGGCAAGCACAAGATTCATTTTCTGTGCAGATTTAAAGGTACAGATTACAATGAATGAACTTACCTGCAGCAGATTTGGTTTTGGTCCAGAGGACTTGATGATCAATAATAGAGAGGTTCTCATCGTGAAGGCGTTTCTAGGATGTGATTGCCCTAACACCTCCCTTTCCGTTTTTTTCATTTTCTAAGGTCGCCAGCACCACTCTTGCCCTCCTCGCCCATCCAGCCTTCCCGTAGGTTTGGTATCCAGAACCCCAGCATAACAAAGTTTTATATTACTCAGCTCACCGCAGAAGTCATTCACATGGTCGTGACCTACAAAGGCAGCCTTTACATCCCCTGCCTCTAACATGGTTGCGAAGAAGCCAGAGTTGTGTCTAGGAGCGTGCACATCCTCTTGCCAGTCCCCTACAATCTTCGACCTGTCTATATCCTTAAATTCAGGTAATGGGATGTGGAAGAACACAAGGCCAGGTGCGGGTTCGCTCTGAGGATTTGGTGCGTTCATGTATTCTCTCTGAAGTGAACATCACAAGATTAGTAAGAATAGCACCGCAAATATTGGTTAGTAGACATACAGAAATGTAATATCACACACACCTGAAGCCTTTGAGAAGTGGTTCTGAACCATTGCTGCTGAGATTCTTTGATCCAATCATAGACCAGTTGATAAATGAAGTAGTCTCCAGAATCAAGGAAGTAGAGGTTCAGAGCTGATTTGTTCTCAAAGCTCGAGCCCTTAACCCCGCCAACTTCCAGGTTGTAGTTCCCCCATCCTTCAATATTGCTGCCTGCTTCCGGAGGATTGACTTTTGTGAGTGTGTTGTTAAGGCCAACGATGTATGTTATGAGTTGCTGTCCGTTCATGTCGGATTCTTGATCGTGGTTGCCCAATATCGCAACCCATGGGATACCTGATGCTATGGCCGGAGCAAATGCTGCATCCATTGCCGTTGCTGCACCCGGAAAAGGTAACATGAAGGTGTTGTCTCCTGTTACACAAGAATAAATGACTCATATGTCAAGTCCGGCTGAATTCGGTTGAATAATTAACACGTTGATGTAAAAGTTGAAGCAGTTTAATGTCTTGTTCGGTTTCAATAAAGAAAACAGTACCAGTGAAAGCAATGAGATCTGGTTTCTCAGCTTCAATGAGTCGGGTGACGAAGTCGGTGGTATTGGCGTTGGAGCAAGGCTGCTGGTTTGGAAGTATGTCCATGCACCAGAGCCATCTGTTGTGCATGTCCGAGATTTGCAGTATCTTGAAGTCACCATTCTCCTTAAAACGCAGCTTTCCTTCCGCCACCACCAAAATGCACAACACCAATGCCACCACTCCCCAATTTTCCCAGATCCTACTACTACTTCCTCTAATCATCATCTTCTTCCTTTTTCTCTCTCTTCCACACTCTTGCATCCCTTCCTCACTATTCTTTTGTAGCCAAACCTATCGTCTTTTATTATACGTCATGTCAACTCACTATCTACACCCTATCACGTAAATAATGGGATCCATCATCATAATTATATAGGATAAGTGAACTCCCATAATTATATGGGATAAGTGAACTCCATCACTTATATGAGTGAGAATAAATTATACGTGACACTTCTAAAATAACCTATTATTTTACTAACGGCTCAGGAGACAAAAGGACCACCTAAATAAATAGAAAAAAAGCATTCTTTCATTATCTTAAAATTTTGCTTTAAAAAAAAACAAATAATGACATTAACCTGTGGTCCGATATTAATATCATTTCATTTTAGCTCGTATACTAGTGAGTAAAATTTGGGTACATCATGATGTAGGATGATGACACGTGTCCAAAAATGTTAAAAATAGTGGTATTCTAACACTATTTGAAGCACATGTCATCATCCTAGATCATGATGTAGGTACCAGTACATCTCGATCTTAAGTTTTGCCCGATAAAAACTCTCGCTAATGGAACTTTAACTTTAGCCAGTCGCGGCCAAGAAACCACCAAGTTGCACTTGGTGTTATAAATGGTGAAATTTCATCACAATTTCCATCCCGATCATGGCAGTAAATTTCCAATAAAAAGTAAATTTATTTTAACCAAAAAATTAAAATAATAGTGATGTTAACTTGTGGTGTCGGCACTCACCTTCGTTTTCTTATCTTTCTCCTTTTCTCCATCACCATACACGTGTCTCTTCTTCTATCACTCAATTTATTTCTTTTTTGTTAAAAAAAATGGAAGCATCTTTTCAATGCTCTAGGAGGAAAATAGGAAAGTTTTTTACCATCACATTTAGTCCATTAAGTTTTTTTATTTATAATTATTTGAACCTTTAACTATTTTTTTAGTGATGAGTTATTGGTCTTTCCACTGAAATTTTATTCTGATATGTTAATTTGTTTGCATACAAGTGTTTATAATGTCCATAATACTAATAATAATATTATTAAATAAGATTATTAGTATAGATTCTTGTATTTTTTTTCCTCATTTATTAATTTAAATTTGTAGAATTTGCAATAAAGACATTATATTAAGTTGATTATTACAACTATTATTGGATTACTAGTCAAAATGGACGGTTTTGTCATCAAGGACCAAAGTTGGGGTTAAAAAATCTTAAGGATGTAAGTGTAAAATTAACTAAATTTGAAGGAGCTAGAGTAGTTTTATAAATGCTTAAATCAAAGTCAAACAGACAAGACAGACACTATACCATTCATAAATATCACAACGTGGGCTATGAAATTCTGCAGAGATTTTAGTAGAGAATTTGCTCTTACCTTAGATCTAGAATGAGGTGGTATTTATAGGCAGAAGAGAAGGCGTTACCCCAGGGGTGGGCGTTATCGAAGGGAGATAACGCATAGAATGACGTCACCATGTGTTAGAGGGACAAGATATCGCTGGCGAGGTATCGCCCATAAGAGGCTGTCGGCCTTCCTGGGATAGGATGACGTCGTGTGGGTACCCCCCCCCCCCCCCCCCCGCCCCGCTGATGTCGACTATCCCAGGGTCCAAGGCTCATCGCGGGCGGTAGCCAGGTGCCGGTGTAAGTCAATGTCTATAGGGATCTGTCCTGGATTTCAGGTGAGTTGACGAATGTACCCTTGGTATTTCATCGATTGTTATCATAAACCCAACTGAAAACGAGCCCGAGTGTTTACCAAGGGCTTCCTTCCTTGCCTTTGGAGGAATGCTACCCACTTTCATACTGTGGCGGATTCATAAGAATTTTTGCACTTTTTCTGACTCTTCTGATAGTACACGGGTACTGGATATCCGACAACGAGTCAGATAATGGGAACAAATTTCTTGTGGTAGCTATTAGTCATAGTGAGGGTGTTGACCGAGCTGTCGGTGAAGAGGGCGCCGCAGTTATGTCGATGAGGCACGAAAACTGTAACGCTAACATCCCCACAATACGCTTGACACGATCAATATTGGTGAAGCAGGGTATTATGACGTTATCCCTTCAGGACTCCGCATATCATTCTGAAGGCGATACGTCCCTGTTTTTCCTTCATAGGCTTTCGCCTACGCATATTGCTTTTTTCTTCCAAGCGCGTAAGCCATTTGTAAAACCGACATGGTTTCTCATCATAAACTTCCTACGATTTGTGCGGTTTTACGCCGTTGCTACCTGCAATATCGACGCAGTTTTACGCTTCTCGGAGCTACCTGCGATATTGCGCGGTTTTTATGTTGTGGGCCGCCTACAAATCGCATGGTGTTATGTTGTTGTGGGCCTCAGTCCATGTTCCGCTCGAGCATTTCGGGCGTCCTTTAGGAGCTCCCCGTCAGCCTTCCCTCCTATCGTCATTGGGTTATCGGAACGGCCCGATTTTCGAGACACCTGTCCGGGTGAACAACTATTGCTCTGGATCTATAAATGTGATCCTTTTTCCAGTGCCAATTCTTCACATTCTCTCTGCTCCTTTTTTGCCATTTTCTCATGGAAGATCTCACTAGAAATTTTCTGACCTCCAAGGCTCTGACCCTCAAAAATCTTACTGAGGGTGACATCAGCTTCCTGGAGAACATGATGATGAAGTCCGGCGAAGATATCCTGGAGCTTCGGGGAATGATGGGTCCGCTACCATGGAGGATTTCAATCCCATCGGGAATGTTTCCAAGCTGGTCATCGCCGCCTGCCGTATCGAAGTAGCCATCGCCATGCTGCAGCAGAGGAAGGATCTGCTGAACTGCTGCTTGAAAAGCATGAGGAATACTGCTTCTGAGCTGACTTCGGTGGAGGAGGCCTTAAGGGATGTCCTGATACGACCACACTACCCTTAAAGCTTGAAGCGAAGGACCCTATACCAATTGGGCCAATCACAAGGAGCATGGCCAAGAAGCTTACCATGTGGATCGAAGGAGAATTAGACAAAACAATATCTAAGCATAAATACCGCACCATGATGACACTCATACACCATACCAAAAACCAAGCGGACGTCACATTCCAGTAGCCGTTGTTGTGTCTGTTTTGTTTGACCACATTTTGGGCCAATTCCTCATTATGGGCCATTCTCAAGCCCATCACAAGGAAAAGGAGTGCACAGGGCCGGCCACACTTGAGAGAAGTTATGAGTTGTTGTTTCTTTGTTTTTCTATAAATACTAGCATTCATTAATTGATTAGGTAGATTATTGCCAAGTGAAAAGCTAGAGAGAGTTCCTCATCTAGCCTATCACCAAGGCTTGATCCAAGTGTGTTATTTGAGTGATTTAAGATTGTTCCCTTTCTGTAATTCAAGTGTGTTTTCAAGCAATAAACAAGTGTTCCTTTATGCTTTCAAACTGAGTTCAATCAAGTGTACCATCATCAATCCATCCAATTCCAATCAAATACTCAATCCTTTCCATTCATTCTATTTCCTATCATTCATTTCCGCTGCACTTATACTCCATCTCCCATCATATTTCCGTCCATCTTCCAATCTGCCTTGTGTCACAACTACAAGCTAGATCCTCCTTCAAACATAGATTCAGACTCCCTTACATAGGAGGCTGGATCGTATCATGTGGTAGCGGAGCTCTAGCCGCCTTCGAGTTGTTCTTGTGTTCTTTTTTCGTTCCAACTTTCTGTCCCGTTTGTGAACGTTTGACCACCTAGAAATTTCTGATTTTTGTTGACATTAAACTTCAACGTGTGCTTCACATTTTTCATTTTTGAGTCAACTGCAAATTCCAGGACAATCATATAGTTTTTGTCCCAAACATAAAAGCGTGCAGAACTTCACCGAGAAACGTTGTTCTGAGTTCATCGTCTATTTTCAGAGTGATCCACGGAGAATCATCATTTCTGTCCTTCTTGAGAGTTGTAGTTCCTTGTCTTAGGAACCTCCCTGTCAAATTTTATAATTTAATTTGGTCGTTTGATATGTCTAAACACCCATAGCCGAAGATTGTACAAGCTGTCTGAAAAATACAGTTTTTTTCGTTCTTCGTGTACTTGAGTCCACCATTGTTGTTCTTCCATGTGTTCTTGCTTCTTCGAACTAAGAAGATGGTAAGAAGAAGCCATCTGAATCTACTTTCCTTGATTAAATAAGCTAAAGTGTGTTTCCCTTCAACATCGTGTGTTTTCCTTTCTCTTTTCTTGTCCCCCACCCAGTTATTTTATTCTTCGAATTCAGCCTTGTCATAGACAACCTTTATAAAAGACTAAAGGATGGCAGCCCACATGTGAGAATATTTATTCTAACATATACCACCCTTCCATCCGTGCCCAACCCATAAAAACAAAAAGAAAAGAGAAAGAAATCAAAAGAGAAAAAAAGAGAAAAAAAGAAAAGAAAAAGAAAAACGAGGACTCTATGAAAATTCCAAGTGTAGTTTCAATTGTGCTATTTCAATTCAATACCACCTATATGGGCGGTTGTTTCTTTAATTTCAGCACTTCAATTCAGCTATTTCAATTCGAAACCACCTATATGGTCGGTTGCACTCTTTAAATTCAAGTCATTTCCTTTCAGTCATTTTAATTCAAGTCATTTCAATTCTGTTATTTCAATTCAGCTATTTCAATTCGATACCCCCTATATGGGCAGTTGCACTCTTTAATTTCAAGTCATTTCCTTTCAGCTATTTCAATTCAAGTCATTCCTTTCAGCTATTTCAATTAAAGTCATTTCCTTTCAACTATGTCAAATCTTAATTGAACAAAAGAAGCAAAAAGGACATTGCTTGAGGACACTATTTGGACAAAAGGGAAACGGAACAACCTTGTGAGGCTTGAGTGAATAAGTGAGGACAATTTTTACGAGAGATTCAAACACGAGAGCAAACACGTGAGGGAGTGTTTATTCACTAACGTATGTTACTTGTGTAGGTACACTTTAAACATGTCTCGCTCAAGCATGTGCGGAAGTGAAGGGAGCAAATCAACTAGTTCCCGAAGTAAAAACTTGATGGCTATGATAGACACAATGAGAATTACAATAGAAGAATTGCGTCTTGAAAAGGAGGATCTCAAGAAACAAGTTTCCTTACTTTTGAAAGGAACTTCAGCCGAGTCTCCCATTTCCATTCAACATCCAGTTTCCTTACTTTTGAAAGGAACTTCAGTCGAGTCTCCTATTTCCATTCACCATCCTATTCTACCATCCAAAACTACGAGGGAAATCGTAAAGGATGGAGCTTGTGAAACTGAATCCGAAGGCCATGGTAGTAGTGGCGCCAACGAGACGTCTAAGAGGGTGGCCGGCGGAGGCTCACCCAAGGTCACTAGCACCAACAAGCAAGGGATGGTGATGCGATCACGGCCTAGGGTTAGTAGGCCGGATTACATATGGAGCTTATGGAGGATCTAGCCAAACGAATCATCTAGCACCCACACGACCACAAGGAGGGAAATAACAAGATATGGAGATGCAGCGGAGAAAGAGACACAAAAGAGCGATGGAAAGATGGG